>CM060695.1:41963398-43295999 GCA_030686995.1 Artemisia argyi
CATTGAGTATATTGAGGCACCACTGCCTCATTCTGATGTTGATCCTCTTCTTGAGGAGTTCGCTGATGAACTTACTCACATCAATCCACTTTCATTGGAAAGTGATGATGGTCTCCTTGACTTCGAAGCCGATCTGGGAGAAATTGAAAGTCTCCTTTATCATGATCCGTCACTTACTTCTGATCCCGACAGTCCAATAGAGAATATTAATCTCTTTGTTCCCGAAACATTCAATACTACTCTCACCAATCCTCTATTTGAATTCGATTCTGAATTCACTTTGATTTCTGATAATCCACTCTTTGATATTCAGAATGAGGATTGTGATGAGTCTATTCCGGAACATGAGTTCACAGATTCACATCTTGTGAATGATTCTCTTCATGAGAAGTTCTCCGGTGAACTCACTCATCATGTCATGACTCCTCCGGAGTTTGATATCCCGGGGGGAGATGCACTCAATCATGAGAATTTGCAAATTCCCACCCACCCTCCCGGGTTGTTTACGAGCTTACCCTTTGAAATCCAAACTCAGGCTATTGAGCCTCCTCTTGAGGAAGAAGATCATCTCAAGATTTTCATCATGATTTTCTTCCTTTTCTTCACCTATAAGGTGACTTCTTCTCTTCTTCACTCCTTCGGGGGTGAGGACACCATCTTTGATCCCGACATTTTCAGGTATCATTATCTTGAGCCGGATACTTATCTCATCGGTGTGGAACTTTCACGTGCTTCAAATGTTTGTCCAAACATCTTGAATGAAAGTCCGATTGAGATTGCTTCTTCCACATCATGCTTCCCCAAGGACAAATGAATTCGGGGTCGAGTCAAGCTAGCAACTCGGTAAACAAAAACAGTAGCATGCTTATAGGGTTTTCACCCTAAGTGTGGGGGAGTCCCCCATGCTATGATTACAGAAGTGAAAAAAAAAAAACAAAATGGTGTTTTCCACGCTTAGCTTGTAATGTTGCTCTTTTACGTTCAAAATGTCGGCATAATAGCCGGGACTTTGAATATTGAGGACAATATTCATGCTAAGTGTGGGGGGGGGGGGGGGGGTATTCGCTATTCTAGCGAATTTTATCACATTTTACTATATAATACCCCCGTTTTTAGCCAAAATTTCAAAAATTTAAAAAATTTTTCACTGGTCCTTCAAAATTTTTGTGGTAATCAGTCTGCCTTGTCTAACCGACAAAAGGGATTGGCTAGTCGGAGCAAACGGCTCTTGGTAAAGACATCTCAAATCCGTTTACGGCTTGCAATTTGCCCAAAATTGTATGGTTCCTCAACTCCCCATCATCCTCAAAAGCTAATGAGTTGGCTAGCCCGCAAGATTATGGCTTGTGGTAAAGGCAGTGGAAAATCCATAATTGGTAATCAGCTCACCAAGATGTTGACTATTCCATCAAGAGCTGGCTAGTCTAGGAGCAAACGGCTCCTGGTAAAGACAAATCAAATCCGTTGACAGCTGGTGCTTTGCTCAAAATCACACGGTTATCAGGTGTGACACAGTTCTTACACCTGGCTACTCCAGAAGTGATGGCTTTTGGTAAAGAGTTTAAAATCCATCAAGTTTTCAAAACAGTATTGCTAGGGACTAGTAATAGTTTAGTGTGGGGGATTGATGGGTGCTCAAACACTCATCATTTTTGGTCAAATTTGAACAGCAAAACATACAAAAACACTCAGAAATGCATCAAAATACTAAAAATATTTCAAAATCGTGTTTTATATGTTTTAGATGCAAAATGAGCAAAAACATATGAAAAACGCACAAAGTTTGCAAAATTAGCAGTTTCAGTCCCCCAACTTTCATAAAATTACAAAATTAGTCCCTGGTCATTCAAAATATAGAAAATTATCACCAAATGTCCTTTTACAATCATAAGTTGTCATATTTAGTCCTTTGGTGAAAAATCTCAAAAGTTTTAGAAATTTACAGTTTGGTCCCTTGAGTTTCTGATTTTGGCAGATTTGGTCCCTGGTGGGGTATTTTTGAAAGGAAAATCATTTTTTATCCTTGGAAAATCAAAATGTGTCAAAAATGGTCCTTGGGTAAAAAGTTTGAGGAAATGTTATGTTTGGTCCCTTAAGTTTTACAATTTGTCAGTTTTGGTCCCCGGGAATTTGAAAAATGGTAAAATTATAATTTTGGTCCTTATGTTATTCACATATGACAATTATAGTCCTTGTGATTAATTTTGGAAAATCACCATTTCAGTCCCTAAACTTTTGCAAAATTACAAAGTTGGTCCTTGTGTATTATTATCAAAAAACCAAATGGATCCTTTTCATTACTTAGCCCACCCAACAACAAAACCAAAACCCTTACCCAGGCCCAATCCCCACACCCTCAGCCCACTCCCTACCTCAGCCCACCAAACAAAATAATAACAACCCATTTTTACCTCCCTTCCACCCCAATCAAACCCTTCGTTGACCCTCTCACCCTAACCACTTGGACCCTGCTACACCCACTGCTACACTCAACCTCCCCCTCCTCTTCTCAGCAAAACCCACTCCATGTTCCCTTCCAAACCACAACACTCCAAGATGTAATAAATGCTCCCTAATCCACTCCAAGCTACCCCAACTGCCAAAACCAAACTTCCCGCCAAAAACCAAATGGATGGTCAGGATCAATCCAACAAATCCAAGGGCTAAGAAACAAGTGGGGATAGTCAGAAACAAGCTCCAAGGGTTATGAATGAAGAAAAAAAGGAAGAATGGATTATTAGTTTTTTAGCAGTAGTTGTAGCTTAGTGTAGAAATGTTAATTTAGTTAATTTTTAACTTTCCAGTGTTCTTTTTAGCTTCCAAGTTGTAATGTTGATGTTTTAAGTATAATAGAAACAATTCTCAATCATTAATTCAAGTATTGCAAGCATAATTTAGTTTTCACTTCATTTTGCTCAAAAATCTCACTTTAGCTTTGTTGTGATAAAAGATGTTGTTTACTGGTTGTTTGAGTTCACTTAACTCAATAATGAGTTTTTATAAGCTTCTTGATTAATTTAGCTTGTTCTAAATCAGTTTTGCTAAAAATACTCAAAATTCCAATTAAATAGAAATAAAATAAAAAAAATTCAGTGAAGAAGGTGAAGAGAGATTGGAGCATGGTTTCTAATGGAATGCCATGGTATTAGTAACCTCAGGGAGGTGTTAGGTTCAGTGTAATTCCAGGGTTCTTGGTTCTTGATCTCACAGAATTCCATTGTAAGCTTCTCTGTCAATTTCAAAGCATTTATTGTACCCCTGCTTATTACATGCTTAATTGTGCTTCTTTTATGCTTATTAGGAATATTAGACTTAGATTAGTGCTTAAAATGGTGTAGTGACTTACTAGGTATCATTGTGTTAAAAATCTTGACTTGACTGCCAAATTAGCTTATTGTAGTATCTTAGGTGTTTGTGGTTTTGGCTCATGTTTCTAGGCTTATTTGAAGTTTCTTAATCATAACTAGTAATTATAAATCAGTTTTATAGTTTAAGTCACTCTTTTGTTTTGAAAATTACCATAACAGGTTTGTAAGGGGGTGTTTGGATCTGCCTATCTAGCTATTATTTGGTGGTTATTTTGTTGTTGTTTTAGTTTAGACAAATTGCATTAGGTATATATAGGTTTAGTAATGTTTTAAATTCAAGTCCTAAACAACCCAAAGTCAAAATCAACTCCCATTACCTTGACAGTTAACTGTCAAGGTTTTTGGGTCTCAAAACCTAACCATTTAGTTTAAAAGTCATCATTCTACTTTAGTTCAGTCTTAATATACCCTAAAACATCAATTTGAGTCAGTGTGATCCATTCAAAATTGGCCAAAGTCAAAACTTCAAGTTTTGTTTAAAAAGTCAACATTGCTCTTTTTTAGTTTTTTACCAAACTTCAAAGAATTAAATAAAATTTTGTGTCATCTTTCATTGCTTGAAACTTGTTTCTATTTGTTGTCTAGTAGCTCAAATTTCATGTCCTAACCTCCTTTTATTTTTGGGATTTTTTGTGTAGGCCCCACATTGAGCCAAAGTGGGCTGCAGGGCTGAGATATGCCCTGCCTTAGCAGATCAGTCCCAAACACCACCCTTTGGTGGTGGTTTCCAGCCACCTCAGTGGGCCCCAAGCCACCAATCTTGTTCCTTTCCACCCCCCTCCTACCACACTCTTAAGTTTGACCCATGGTTTGACCTCATACCCCCTGGGTCCCACTTGAATTAAGCCCATAAATCTGTCCCCATTTTCAGTTTCAAACAAGTTTCAATGTGCTTATTTTTGATCTTATTGCTTATTCTGTGGACTCCTTGTGATTTTTATGGCTTATTCTTGTTCATTTAAGTTATTTGGATCAGAAAAACCCATTGTGGGTCCCACCTAAGCTGATTTTAGCTTATTTTGCCTCTTGGTCAACAAAAGTCAACTGTTGACCCATATAGCTTGTACTTTGCTTATTTTTTAAGTTCTATTAAAGTTGTTTTTATAAAAAGTTCATGTTTTTAGTTGTAAAATAGTTTTCTAAAATAAAAATTCAGAAAAAACAAAGTAATATTAAGTGATAGTTTCTATTTAATGTAATTTAATTTTAATTTTCATTTTTAAATTTTTATTAAGTACTTAGCTTTTTTATATTTTTCTTAAATTCCTATTATATTAAAGTATTTATAATAATTTTCTCAGGTTTTTATTTTATCATTTAATATTAATTAGAATTAATCTTAGTTTTATTAATAATTAAGTAATAATTAGTTTTAAATAGCATAATTAGTTTTTATTAAGTGAAACCTAGTTTTTATATTTTTATAGCTTTTATATGTTATAAAATAATTTTAGAAATTTTCTTATAATTTTTACTGTTCATTTTCTATTTTTCTTAATTTAAAATAGTTTAATTAGTTAATTAGTAATTAATTAATATAAAAATCACAAAAAGACAAAAATACTTATTTTTATTTTTAAAACTTATTTTTAGTTATTTTATAATTTTATAAATTTTATTTTTACCTTTTTAGTATTTAATTAATATTAAATTGTATTTATGTATTTTAAGTATTATTAATTAGTATTTAATTAATATTAAATAATTAATTAGTGTTAAATTTTATTTTCTTTTTCTAAAAATTTTCTTTTATCTTTTAGTTTGTAAAAAAGTCATTTTCACCCCCTGGGTGTTTTCAGATTTCCATTTTCACGTTTTATTTTGTACGTTTACGTTTTATTTAAACGTAACGTACGCGTTTTTAGTTTTAAACGTTTCTGGGTTTTCAAACTTTCCCGTCTTGTTTATATAGCTTATTTAAGCTATTCTCTTGTAGATTTCTTAGTTCAAACCAATCTCAAACCCCTTTTCATCTAAATTCACCCGATCACGAAACCGTTTCATAACCATTCACACCTCGTCGGGACATAACGACCCGGGGAAACACTATATTCCGCGGAGCATTGACTCTAGGCAGTTTGACTTGTTTGACTACATCCGTGGTTGAATTTAGTTGACTGCTTTTGCCTCAATCAATCTCAAATTTATCAAAAGCTTCATTTTTACTTTTCAAAAATTTTGTCCAAGTATATCTTGAGTAATCATCCACTATGACCAAAGTGTAGAAGTTACCTCCATAACTTTGTATAGCGTATGGACCAAATAAATCCATATATAAAAGTTCTAGACATCTAGATGTAGAAACCAAGTTTTTAGCCTTATGGCTACTATGGACTTGTTTACCGACTTTGCAAGCATCACAAAAGTGTTGGTCGTATTTCAACTTAGGTAGATTTCGAACTAAGTCTTTTGAGGAGAGGTTTTGAATTAGTCTTATGTTAGCGTGTCCTAAACGTCTATGCCATAAAGTTGAAGATTTATCTAATGAGGTAAGACAAAGTTTGTCTCTAGATGTTGGATCCATCTTCATGACGTATACGTTGTTCTTAAGGACACCTTTGGCTATGGTTATACCATCTTTAAGTATTTTACTTTCGTTTTCACTAAAAAGGACATTATACTTATTACGACAAAGTTGACTAATACTAAGAAGATTAAAACCTAAGTTATCAACATGAGCTACATCATCTATAAAAAGGGAGTCATGAGAGATTGTACCTTTTCCGATGATTTTGCTCTTAGCTTTACTACCAAACGTAACATTACCTCCGTCACATTTGTGATAAGTAGTGAAGAGGCTTTTGTTACCCGTCATGTGCCTTGAATAACCGCTATCTTTAATCCATTCATCCGGTTCCAAACAAACTTTGAGGCACACCTATTTTATGAAAAACACTCAAACATTTGGTCCCCAATTTCTCATGGGTCCATTTTGGTTAAGCATACCATTAACTTGTTCCAAGTATGAAAATAGAACATAAGGGTTCCCTGACATGTAATTTGGAGTTTGGTAATGTCCAGGAGTGTTTTGGTTCCAAACATGTTGGTAGTTTGGTCGAGCATTGAAGTTGCTCTTTGGAAAGGGGCATTTGGGAATTGGAGTCTTAGGTCTCGGTTGAGTAGTCTTAGCTCTAAATTCGTTTTTACTAAGTCCTACTCCAGTTTTAAAAGCAGGTTTTGTTCCATTTTTATATGTGACTTTAACAAATTTTGAACGATCCGATGTGGATGGTGTTACTGCTGAAGCAGACCTGGCGGAACCTTCGGATCCAACGGGCGGAACCCTGGATTGGGTTCCGTCTGTTCCGCGGGCTGTTGTAGCAGTTTTGTTAGTTTCTTGTGCATTCTTTTCATGTTTCGCTTGACCCTTTGAAGTTTCTATTTTCATGAATCCTAGTCATGTTTCATCAAAGGGTGACTTTTGAATTTTCATAATTTCATCCGCACAAGAAATGCTCTTATCAAACTTCTTAAACTTTGTAGTTTGTTTTATTAGATCATTTAAGTAATTTTAAGTTTCTCAACTTCAAGTTTAAGTTCTTCACATGATTTGCAAGATGTGTCAATACCTTTACTCCTTTCTAATCTCTTAGCTTTTTCTTTTAATTCATAAACTTCATTTTCTAAAAACTCCTTTTTAGTTTTCAAAAACTTATTTTTGTTTATGATTTTTAAGCTCAAAGTTTGTTATATTCTTTTTGTAAGGTGTCATCATCAATAGAGGAGTAAGATGAGTCGGAGAGTACCTCATTTGAGTTGTGAGCCATGAGAGCAATATCATCATTCTTTGGCTCATCGTCATCTCCTTCATAGTCACTCCAAGCACCACCCACAAAAGCTTGTTGAGGTTTGCTCTTGGGTAGTTTTGGACATTCTCCTACAGGATGACTTGTGTCTCCACACCTATAGCATTTCCTTTCTACCTTTCCTTTCCTATCATCACGATCTTTCGGAAAGTTTTCTTGTCATCTTTAGGTTGCCTTACAAACTTCCCTCTTCTACGAAATAACTTCTTGAAGTCTCTAACGGCTATAGCATATTCCTCATCATCACTATCCGAAGTAGATTCTTCATCATCACTTGATTGGACTCTAGCTTTCAAGGCAATGGACTTAACTTTTTTTTTCTTGCCTCTAACTAGTTCTGAATCTTTTTCCATTACCATGTCATGAACTTTGAGGTTATCAATTAGCTCGTCAAGTGACATGCTTGAAAGATCCTTGGATTCTTCAATTGCCGTCACTTTTGCTCTCCACTTCGGATTGAGTGCTCTAAGAAATTTCCTGACAAAGTTCTTACTATAAAAAGATTCATCAAGTGCTTTATGTGAAGTAATAATAGTGTTAAACCTAGCAAATGCATTATCAATAATCTCATCTTCGGAAATAACAAATTGTTCATATTGTTGAACAAGAAGATCAATTTTGTTATCTTTAACTTGCAGCCATTAACAAAATAGTCGTTTAGCAAACGTTGTTCAGCAAGCTCGCGTTCACGATATATGTGAGTACGAGGCACCTGAGTATGAGGATGAACTTCTTCTTGTTCTAAGCGTTGCTGATACTCGTACGCAGCAATCATAAACTCTATATCTTCTTCGTCATCTAGGTCTGACCAAGTCAGAGATGATCCGGCATTTTCATTTGGGTCCATTGTGAATGAGGGAGGTTTTTTTCTTCTTCTTATAGAGTAAGTATAAAGAGTTGAGAATTAGTAGTGGATGTGTGGAAAAAAATTATGTGTTTAGTTGGTATTTATAGTATGTGGAAAACTAGAAGGGGGGTTGAATAGTTTACCGTTTAAAATCTTTTTAACTCATTTGATTAGCTTTGAAACTTTCCGTTTGATCAAAGATATATATACACAAACACAATATATAACATGCAAGTAAATGAAAGAAACGATCAAACCACAACACGAGTATTTATCGTGGTTCGGCTACAAGGACTCTTTTTCCTTGCCCTACGTCCACGCCTCGAGTATCCAACTCGAGAGTTTCTTTCACTAGTCAACAAGCTCCTTTCACCGGCGGAGAAAACGTTACACGTCGCTTATACACGTTTACCGATACTAAGCTAGATGTCGAGTTCTTTTACAAGGGTACAACCACTCCCGTTAGTTCTATACAAGGCTACAACAACTCCCGTCACACTTTGTATTTTGAGGACTAAAATACTAACCGATCATTACTGAAAATACACAATCAAATGAAGTGTAAACTACACAAGTCTACACAATGCTAAGCTAACAAGTCTTGCAACGTTGTGTTGAATACTTGTTACTTTTTATGAACTCGTGAATCTCTTTGCTACAAAAAGAAACTTCACATATGAAATGTTAAAAGGGTTAGATGAAAGAATGAATGAATGTGTGTAAATATGATGTAGAGTGATAAGCCAAAAATCAAACTTGTGGCTTAGTATTTATAGCAAAGCCTTCTGCAGGCCTGACGGATACGGCGGAACCCTCAGATGGGTTCCGCCCGTGTACCCCCAGGGTTCCGCCGGGCTTGCAGTTGGTTTTGCAATAAATCTTGCAAACCAAACAATGTCACATCTCATTACACTAGTCAAACACAAAACTTGCAAGCAAACATATAGTTAGTCAAACACACTTTCTTTCCATAAATGTATATTGACAAAACTTGCCATAAATATGATGTGACATTTCTATTTTAAGAAATAAAAAGTGTTGTGTTTTATGAAATGTAAAATGTAGCAAATGTCTAGTTTATGCAAGTCTTTAAAACTAAGATTATGTTTTACTTAGAAACTAAAGTTTACATTTTGTCGTTAACAAAACTTAGCAAAGATCGTAAAATATAAATAACGTTTTTAGGCGATATTTGTATTAACAATCTCCCCATTTTTGTTGATGACAAAACATAAACTTTGTTTTTAAGTAACTCACAAAATCTTGGTGTTTAAGACTTAAAAAAAATTATATTAAACTTGTTTTACTTAAGTGATGAAAATCATATTAAGTTTTAAAGTTTTAATATATTTCTCCCCCTTTTTGTCGAAACAAAAAGTAGAGTAGCGAAGCGGAATAATGCACTTGCTCCCCCTTGGACAATACTCCCCCTAAATGGAGTGCCAAGAGAGGAGACATGGATTTTGATCCTACAAAAAAAAATGGTTATTTGGTGATATATATAGTCAAGCTTGTAGTTACCACACACATTACAACCACAATGACAACACAAAAATGATCAACCAACAATGCAAGTAAGTAAGTAGAAAGAAATATCATTCCATGTAAAATTTGACTTTTAAAAGTCAAAGACAAGAAATGGGAAAGATTCTTCTACTTCTAAAAGAAAAACTAAAAATAACCTAGAAAATAAAGAAAAATCAAATCCTAATTTCCTAAATGGGGCAAAAGGTCGCCAAAGGTTGTCTAGGATTTTTTGGGTGGGAAAGAGCATCCAAACGTTCTATGACGTGTTGGAATGCAAATCGGGTTTCATCTTGGAATTGGTGAAGCAACATTTTGATGCTTTCACCCATTGGCTCACAATTTGAGCAAACATGGTGATGAGTGGGTGGAACTGGGTTGGTTTTGGTTTCTTGGTTTGAGGGTTGGTTGGTTTTTGGTTCTTGGGTGGAGGATGGGTGTTGGGAATTATTCTATCAGTTACCACGGCTAGTGAAGATATTACAACTGCAGAAGATTGTACTTGCAGTGGAAACTCATTACCACTGCAAGAACAAACATTACCACTGCTTGCATGATAACTGTTAGAGAAACGCGCATTGATAAACATAGAAAAGATTTTGTATATATCTTATTCTATTAGTATTATACTTATCTTGTATAAGAGGACTCCTTGTTGTATAAAAGGAGATCCTAGGTCATAGTTAGAATATATCTTTCTAATACGTTTTCTTAGATCTTCAAGGTGTAACCCTAGTGATATCATAGATCACTCGTATTATTATCATTAATAATATTGGAGCTATTTGTTTTGTTACATTCATTGTTCATACATAAAACTGTTTCACTTACTATCAATCTTCTAAGTATCATTAAGTAGATTCCGCATACTTAGTGGTATCACTCAAAGTATCATTATTAACACAAGTTCAAGGTGTTCACGATCCAACAAGTGGTATCAGAGCAAGGCTTTGATATTTTGATTTAGAAGATCCTATGGCAGACTCAAAAGATACAGTGGAGACAGAAACAAGCCAATCTAACATTGCTGCAAAACTTCCAAAGCTAAAGATCAATGACTTCGAGATGTGGAGGCTTATGATAGAACAATTTTTCATGGTTCAAGACTACACATTATGGGAGATCATTATGTGTGGTAATTCTTTCAAACCTGGTACAACTACAGAGCAGATTGGTGACAATACAGTAACAAAAGTTAATTCTGGTCCTGTTACTACTGAAGAAAGAAATCAACTGAAGAATGATTTGAAGGCTAGAGGTTTGCTGCTGATGGCTCTACCTAGAGAACAAGTTCTGGCTTTTAGCAAATACAAGTCTGCAAAGACCCTCTTTGATGAGATCTGTGAAGTGTTTGGTGGTAATGACTCTACCAAGAAGACTCAAAAGACTTTACTGAAGCAGACCTATGAGAATTTTGGTTCAACAAGCAATGAATCTCTTGATAGCATATTCACAAGGCTACAAAAGATTGTTACTCAGCTGACTGCTTTTGGAATTGAGGTGGAAAAGGAAGACCTCAATCTTAAATTTCTAAGAAGTTTACCTGCTGAGTTTGACACCAATGTTGCTGTTTGGGAGGATAAGCCAGATCTGGAGACAATGAAGCTTAATGATGTGTACAATAACTTCAAAGTTATTGAACAAAGATTAAAGAAAGCTGTCAAGTTAAGAACAAGTTCTGCAAGTGTAGCACTCATATCATCATCAGGTAATGATAGTTCAGATGATGAAAGTGATAGTGATGATGACAGTGGTAACATGATTGTTTCCACTGGTAATGGAAATGTTTCCACTAGGAGCTCAAAGAAACAGATTGCAGGACTAAGTGATGCTACTTTCTATGCCTTTATATCAAGTCATGTGGGTGGTTCAATCTTCAATCATGAGGACTTGGATCAAATTGATGAAGATGATATGGAGGAGATGGACATTAAATGGCAGGTAGCATTACTCAGCTTAAGATCAAAGAAGTTCTGGAAGAAGACAGGGAGAAAGATACATATAAGTGGTGATGAGACTGTAGGTTTTGATAAAAAGAAGGTGGAGTGCTATAATTGTCACAAGAAGGGGCACTTTGCAAGAGAATGCAGAAAACCAAGGAAATCTGACAATAAGTCAACTTGGTACAAGAAGGAAAAGAGCAAAGAACCTACAACAGAAGAGCCAAAGGTGCTATTGGCTATTGATGGAGTGAGCTTTGATTGGAGTTTTATGACTCAGGATGGAGAAGATGATTCAGAATCTGCAATGCTTGCTACTGAGCATGCACTCATGGCTTTCTCAGACTCTGAGGTACATACTGATAATGCTTGTTCTAAAAACTGTAAGGCCTTAAAAGAGTATAATAGCTTGAAAAAACAATATGATGAGCTGATGCTAGAGTTACACCATAAAAATCATAACTTAGCAAATCATAAGAGAGGTCTAGGTGTTTTAGAAAAACAGATAGAGCATTATAGGGCAAATGAGTCTAAATTTAGTGATGACATTGCTGTGTTAAAAAATGATTTAGACTTTAATATAGTTGTAAATCAAGCTCTTAGGGAAGAGATTGAAAAAGTTAAAAAGGCTAGTGCGAATATTCAGATAACTAAGCAAACACTAGACCATCAATCCAAGAGCATTGACAAAATTTGGGAAGCCCAAGTTGTGAGCAAAGCTAAATCAGGTCTAGGATACAAATCTGTTCCACCACCTCTAAGAGGTGTTCCAGCACCTCCTGGCATTGACCTAGCTCACACAGGCTTAGAAGAGTTTCAGGATCCACCCATGACCTATGGACCAAAATTTGTTAAACCAGTTGAAACTGAAAAGGTTCAGGTTGAGGTTGAGACTTTTGATAGTGCTAGTGACTCATCTCTTAAAGATGAATGTTTGAATGTTGAGTCTAAAACTAGTGTCACTAAAGATGTTAAAGTTGAGGAAAGAAAAAGTATTCCTGAAGAAGTCAAAGAGAAGCCTAGAACACAGTCAAATTACACTAGGCCTACTACTAGGTATGCAGAGATGTACAGGGATAGGCCTAAATCTCCTAGAGGGAACATGAGAAGTTGGAATCATGTTAAAACTAGACAGTTTGGTAGTGATTTTGTGTTCAACAATAAGGCTTGTCATATATGTGGTAGCTTTGACCATTTAGCTAAAGACTGTACCTACCACATGAGAAGAAGGGAAGTATTTGTGAATAAAAGGGTGAATGGACACAATTCTAATAATATGATTCACCCAAACCCCTTAAGCAAGATGGTTCCCAGGTCTGTTTTACTTACCACTGGCATCAAACCATTTTCCACTGCTAGACCAGCAGTTACCACTGCCAGTAGTAAAAACAGATTTTATCCTAAGTCCCCTGTCACTTCTTTTGTTAAAACTTATCAAACAGGGAAAAAGACTTATTTTGAAAAGAATGATCACAAGAATCACATGTGGAGACCCAATTTTTCTAAACCAGCAGTTTCCACTGCTAGGCATGCAGTTACCACTGCAAGACCAAATGTTTCCACTGATGTCAATGTGCATAAGAAAAGGGTAAACTTGGGAAAAGCTGTTAAGGCCTCAGCTCGTTGGGAATGGAAACCAAAAGGAACATCAACCTCAGACAATCCCAATGGTGTATCAATGACCTTTGATAGATACAATTATATTGATACACGAGGCAGATCCAAGTCATTTGTGGCTTGGGTCCCCAAAAGGTACTAATTTCTTTATGTTGAGTGCAGGAACAGTCAAAGACTACTAATGATTATGAATAACTTGATAATACTTTCTGAGTTAACTGTGACTCACTAATATGTTTGCAAGTTGTTTGGTATATGTCTGTTCTGCAAATGTTTATGAGATTGCAAGAAGTGTGTTAAAGTCATCAAGAGTTGTAGCCAAAGGAATGTGGTCAAATAAGCTGAAGGTCTTACAATATTGATTAATTAAAGAAGATCTTTTCATTCATTCAAAGACATAAGTTACAGCTTACATTCAAAGTTCCAACTGAATTACAAAGACCATTCCTAAAACATTTGGCTAATTAAGAACTACTAGCTTCTATCAATTATTACATAATACTTGAAGCTATGACAAGTACAATGAAGAAGCTGAAGATGAAAATGGAAAAAGAAGAGAAGGAAGACTGTGAAGATGCTCAAGTAACAAAGTCAAGATAATACTCAAGAACTTTGTTCCTTGGCAACATTCTTCAGTCATCTATTTCTGCTTCTCCTTTCCCTTATATGTAATCTGAGCCTTCTTGCTCTGTCCAATATGTTCTTGATGCAGAAGACCAGGTTCTGGAGCAGGAAGATCCAACACCAAATTTGATGATGTTGGGAGAGATGAATCTCTCTTACTTGATCTTGGTTGGGATCTCTCTGGTGTGGAAGGTGGAAGAAAGGTTGGATCTTCATTCTCTTCTTCTGAAGATTCTTCATCAGAGGTCCAGATAAAAGGAGAGACAAGCTCCCTCTCAGCAGGATTTGGATCATGGCTTGATTCACCCTCTATATGTGCATTCCATTGTTTTTCTTGCACATCCCATCGTTTTTCCATCTCTCTCTTATAATCTGAATCTTCAAGTCCCCATGGATATGGTGGTACATCTTCTTCTGATAATGGAACAGAAGAGTGTTGATCAGAGGACTCAGGGTTTGATGACATGGTTATGGAAGAGAATTGGGTTGATTGGGATATTTGGGTTTGAAAGATTTTTGGTGACTGAGATGTGGTATTTGGAGGAAGTTAAATAAGCCAAGGTTAGGTGTTATGCTAATTAATGAAGGTTGTTTAATTTCATCTGTTTTGGTTGGTTTGAGAAGTAACTGTGGTTTGACTTTTGAGAAGATATTTTTGTATAGTCACTTGGTTAAAAAGTTATTTGGGTTAATCTTTGTGGGCTAAGATGAGACTTATTTTTGTTATACAACCTATATCATTGGAGTAATAAGGTGTGTATCTTAGACACATAACAAATGGTTATTGATTCACCATGTCTAATCCACATAAGAATCAACTAGTCCTGAGCAAACGGCTACAGGTAAAGACACATCAAATCCGTTCATGGTTGATAGTTTACCAAAAACTAGGTTATCAACTCACCATACATCCTTGTGATCAAGAGTTGGCTAGTCCATAGCAAACGGCTCATGGTAAAGACTTATCAAATCCGTTGATAGCTGATAGTTTGCTAAAAACTATGATAAGAGCAGCAAATTTTTCATGTTTTAATTACCACTGCTCTTTGAAATTTTGTTGATTTTTACCACTGCAAGTTCACCGTTTCCACTGAAAGTGTAAATTTTACCACTGGTGAACTAGCCGTTACAACTGCGTGTCAGTAATCTCATTTTTACTAGCCGTTGCAAATATAACCATCTTTCCGTATTAATAGGGTAAAATTTTAGGGAATTATCTACTTACCAAACTTTATTTATTCTTTTCTAAAGATAAATCTTTCTATAGATAATTTCTCTATACGCGTTTTTCTCCAAACCCTATTAGTATAAATTGATTCCAATACGGCTTGCACTTTATTCTCGATTACTAACACTTTTATCTCTCAAATCACAAAATCATGGTGACTCTCAAGTTTGCAGATGAACACAACCAAGTGGCTTATCTACAAAAATCAAACGACAAGAGTGGACCCGTTTTTCATCAGATTGTGGATTTCCTAAACACACCTCATATAAGGTATGCCTTAATTATGAATCCCACAATCTTTGTTTCTCAAATCAAACAGTTTTGGAACTCTGTGGAGTCCATAACCCTTGAACAGGGAGACACACATGAATCTGTGGAAGCTCTTAGAGCCACAGTGGATGGGGTAACTATTGATGTTACTGAATCGTCTTTAAGGAGAATTCTCCAATTAGATGATCTTAATGGTATCATCACATTACCTAATTCAGACATATTCAACTACATTGCTTTGATGGGGTATGATACATCTGACCAAAAAGTAACTTTTAAGAAAGGATGTTTTTGTTCCCATTGGAGATTTTTGATACATACTCTGTTGCATTGCCTAAGTCCTAAGAAAACTTCTTATGAACAATTTGGATCAACCATGGCTTACCCTTTAGTTTGCTTGGTTTCTGATAGGACTTTCAATTTTTCAAGGTTTATATTTAATAATATGAAGGGCAATGTAAAGAGTTCATACAAATTTTTGATGTATCCAAGGTTTGTGCAAGCAGTGTTAAATGAATTTCAACTGCAAAATCATAATAGGATTTATGACACTCCATGTCTTAAGCCAAAAGTATTTCAAAACATGTGTAAGGCTTCAGATTTTTAGGATGGAGTGATTCATCCTCTTTTACCAAACATGCTTGAAAAGATTTCACAGGTACAGGGTGAAGATGCAACAATCCCAGTTGTATCCCATCACACACCCACTATTTCTGTTCCACAAATTCAACATATCCCTGCTGTTACTCACACATATGAAAGGAGGCAAAAACAGCCAACTCCTTCCATGACAACATTGCATGTTGCTGATCTTTCTGGTTTAGGAACAAGCAGTGGTGGTTCAAGGCTTCAATCTAGTCCAACTAGAGAAGAGCCTGGATCAATGCCTTATGATTCACCTCTCCCAGCAGGTTACACAGTTGGAAGTGATGAAGGTAGTGTGCAACAAAATGAATTGATGGAATTATGTACCAAATTAGTCAAACAGGTTCAAACTCTGGAGAAAGATCTGGCACAGACCAAAGTACAACATGCCACAGAGTTGAATCTATTGAAGGCTGAGATTCAAAAGTTGCAGGATGAAGTTGTGAATCTCAAGAAGAAAAGACATATTCAAGCTGTAGTTTCTTCTCCATCATCACCACATGATGATCTTTCTGCAGGTTCTGGTTATGGTTTGGGAACTTCTTCCAAACAGGGGAGGAAAACAGATGCAGAGATTAAGGGGAGGAGTACTAATTTTGATGATATGTTTGCTGAGCTCAATGATTCTGAAAATGCTCAAGCAAAAGATGATGTAGCTGAGAATGAGGGGAGGAAATTGGATCTTGAAGATATGGTTGTTGATACTGATGTTCTT
Organism: Artemisia argyi; assembly: GCA_030686995.1. NCBI lineage: Eukaryota > Viridiplantae > Streptophyta > Magnoliopsida > Asterales > Asteraceae > Artemisia > Artemisia argyi. The sequence continues at coordinate 41,979,983 of CM060695.1, forward strand.
GGAACTACTCAACACTTTTCCACTGAAGCAGAGCATGTTACCACTGATCACATAATTTCCACTGCAAGTGAAAAAGTTACCACTGATGTTCCATTACTTACCACTGCAGAGGAAGAAGCTGCCAGAAAAAGATCAGTTAAAGGTAAAGCAATGGTGCTTGATGCAGAACAAGTTCTTATAAGGAAGATTTCTAAGAAAGATCAAGCTCAGATTGACTTTGATGCAAGATTAGCAGAACAACTTGAAGCTGCAGAAAGAGAAAATATGAAGAAGCAAAAGGAGATGGATGTTGCTAGTTTTATGGAAGCACAGAGACTAGGTAAACTTGAAGAAGTAATGGCACAACCACTCTCAGTGATTCCACCAACCATCTTACATGAGAAACCCCCTATGTTCTCATATGTGCCATCAGATGAAGAAATTGAGCATATGATTAAGCATGATCCAGTTGTAAAGAAGAAAGAAATTGAGCTTGTTGCTAACAAGTCCTTAACTGAAGAACAAAGAACAGCTCAATTGGCTGATTTTATTCAAATGAAGAATCAACAAGCACTGGATGAAGCTATTGGAACTGCTAGAAAAGGTCAAAAGAAACAGAGACAACCTACAAAGGCACAAATCATTCATGAGATGAAAGTATTTTGCTGTCATGTTGGAACTTGGAAAATGGCAGATTTCAAAGGTATATCTCATGAAAGAATTGAAGGTATCTACTACAGAATTAAAAGGCAAGATAATACCTTCAGACCTATTGATTTTGAAGAAGTTGAAAGATTCAAACAAAGTAAAAGGAAAACTTCAACTGTTGAAGATCATGTTACAAAAAGAATGAAAGTTCCTCAAGAGAAAGAATCTCAATCTGAGAAATGTGCAGAAGATCTACAAAGTGCTATTATTATTGTTGAAGAAGAAGAAGATTTCTACCCAGATCCTTTGCAATCAAAGCATCCAATTATTGATTGGGAAGTGTACACAGCAAAGTATTTTGCTTCTACTTGGAAGATTATAAGATTGGGAGGAGAATCTTCATCATTCATTCAGTTTGAAGATCTTCTTAAAGCATGTGACAGAGATGATCTTGATACTCTTTGGAAGCTTGTTAATGAAAGATTCAAGGCTGATACTCTCAAAGATATGAAAGAAATGCAGCTCTGGGTTGATTTAAGAAGACTATATGAACCAGATCTTAATGATAAGTATTGGAAGTTTGATGCATCAGACTTAAATACTACATGGACATATTTTGATAAATGTGAGGTTCATCATGTTTCTACAACAAAGAAAGTGGATGTGTTTATGTTTGCTGAGAAGGAATATCCACTTAGAGCTAAAACTCTTTCTGCAATGTTGAAATCAAAGTTAAGAGTGTATGCAGATAATGAAAAGATCAGAGCTTTGATTCAGAAGATTCAAGATCAATATGCAAGAGCTGATAAAGTGTTAAGCAGAACAAGATAAGTGTTTGGAAGAATTCCCATATTCTCAGGTTTATTGTATACTTGAAGAAACTTATTGATTTACAAATAAATCATAAGTTTAGGGGAGGATTGTTGGGAATTATTCTATCAGTTACCACGGCTAGTGAAGATATTACAACTGCAGAAGATTGTACTTGCAGTGAAAACTCATTACCACTGCAAGAACAAACATTACCACTGCTTGCATGATAACTGTTAGAGAAACGCGCATTGATAAACATAGAAAAGATTTTGTGTATATCTTATTCTATTAGTATTATACTTATCTTGTACAAGAGGACTCCTTGTTGTATAAAAGGAGATCCTAGGTCATAGTTAGAATATATCTTTCTAATACGTTTTCTTAGAGCTTCAAGGTGTAACCCTAGTGATATCATAGATCACTCGTATTATTATCATTAATAATATTGGAGCTATTTGTTTTGTTACATTCATTGTTCATACATAAAACTGTTTCACTTACTATCAATCTTCTAAGTATCATTAAGTAGATTCCGCATACTTAGTGGTATCACTCAAAGTATCATTATTAACACAAGTTCAAGGTGTTCACGATCCAACAATGGGTTTGGTATTGAGTCAAGCAAGGTGGTTTGAAATTCCATTGCTTGATGGAGGTGATTCTCAACCATGCTTTGGATTTCCTCATATGAAGGAAAGAAAGAGTCAAAGGTTTGGGCTTGAGAATGTGGTGGAGTTGGGTGATCATGGTTTTCAAAGTTTGGTTCTCCATATAGAGGACCATGGATGTCATGGAAGATAGGGTGAAACAACAATGGTTTGGGTTGATGGTACACTTGTTGTGGTGGTTGGGTGTGGTTGAAATGCTCATTTTGGTCAAGAATTGACCTTGGTGATTTATTTGCAAAAGGTGGTGGTTGTGTAGGTCTTGGTGGAAGATCATTGAGATCTTGGACAAAAGGGTGTGGTGATGTTGGAGGAGACCCAAATAACTCCATAGGTTCAAGTTTGGGTAATGGTGATGGTGATGGAGTTTTGGATGGTTGGGTTGGAGCACTTGGTGGAGTTGGGTCAATGGGTGATTTAGTTGGTGGTGGAGTGAGCTCATTGGGTTCATTGGGTGATGGAGATGGAGATGCAAGGTTAAAAAAATGTTCATTTTTGATAGGTGAGGTGAATTCATCCGAAGATGAGTAGCTTAGGTTGATGGATTGGTTAGACCAAAGTGGTTTGACACTTATCCGGGCGGATTTCCGGATGGGTCGTGATGGTTGAGAGGTGATTGTTGACTTAGTCATGGTTAAAATGGTTTAAAAGATGAGAAATTGTGATGAAGAAGGTGTGATTTGATAGTGTTTAGGATGGTTTAATTTATAGTGACGAAGGAGTGTGGGAAGGAGTGTTTGGATTTGATGTTAGGCCATACAAAAATGAAGGTTCCTAATGATTTGGAAACTAATTGTGGGTTGTCATATAATGGAAGTCAATCCAATGAAAATGGTGAAGTGAGAAGACAAGATTTGCACTAAATGCTTAGTGGTTTTGGTAAATTTGTTGAAGGATAAATCTCAGGGATTTCAAGGAACCTTTGGAAGGGTTCCTTCCTTTATGTGTAAAGGTTCGTTGGGGTGGTTCTGGCTATTTTTGAAATTTGGCGGGAAATGGTTTTGTTTGAGTTATAAGGAATGAGAAGTACCCTATTGTGCTAAACAAATTGCAGGAAATATGTTTCTATCTAAAAGGATTGTATTTTGTTGATTTGATGTTGAAATGTTGAAAACTAAAAAAAAAAATTCTGCAGGAAACTGGCGGACCCTTCAGGATACACAGGCGGAACCCGTCTGAGGGTTCCGCCCGGTCCGTTGGGCCATTTCTGGGTTGCCCAAAAAATACACTGGCGGAACCTAACGATACAAAACTAGCCGTTTGGGGGCTAGAATGATTTTTTTTTTTTTTTAACCAAAACTTGCCTTTAACGCCGGGTTAATACCCTAACGTCAGGCGTTAACGCACGAATAACGCAGGATCGGGCATCGGCTAACGCATGTGTAACACGCGTTATTGGACCTTTAACGCCAATGTTGCGTTAACGATGGAAGTGCTCTAAGTGAGGAGATATCCCAACCCCCTATATTTTTATCTCAACACACATGGTTTATTTATTTATTTATTTATTTATTTTTATAATTTTGTTTATATCAAAAAGCTATAAACTTGAAAATGCGAAATAGAAAAATATAAATTTTAATATGTGGGCCAAAGATGTTTTGGTATGCCTCCATGAATCACAATGTGAAATATTTTGATAGTAGTGGTGGGCCACTCGGTATGAAAGATCCATACCTTACCCTTTTGAGGTATATAAAGTATGGAACATTTCTATCATTCATTACCATAGTTGTGGCCCCTTCATCTTAAACAAACACCTTTAATCACTCTCATAATTATAGTCTCATTCCCATAGTGAGATACCAAACGTACCCTTAGTGCACATATTTATAAGTGAGGAGATATCTCAACCCCTATATTTTTATCTCAACTCTCATTTTTTTTTTATTTTTTTTATTTTTATTTTTATTTTTATTTTTATTTTTGTTTATATCAAAAAACTATAATCCTGAAAGTGCGGAACAGAAAAAATAAATTTTAATATGTCAAACGCTTAAAACTGTCAGAAATACGAAACAGAAACATATAAAAAATTGTGTTGTACTGAAATAAAAGGAGGGACAAGTGGGGGACAAGGGGACAAAAAGTACACACCCCCTAGTAGGGAGGGTTTGTATAACACAACCCATTTATAAATACTCGTATTAGTCTGCAAAACATGTTTGGCGGGGCTATAACCGGTTAAATCAATTAGTGTAAACTGTAAAGAGAAACAAAACTAGTAAATGAGTTATCTCAAAAGTGAGCATTAGCACGAATTAGTTGTGTGTGAATTTGAAAATAAAACCAGATTAAGTAACTTTTTTGTTTTTAGTCGGAAAATGAGTTTCTAACCAAAATTAATGGTGATTGATCGAAGTTATGAGATGTTAAAGAAGGAGATGGAGGAAATGACCAAATAATACTTAAAGATTTAGTTGTATGATTTAGTTGGTCTTAATGTAATTCTAAGCAACATCTTATTAAACTTTAATCATTTCCATTTCTTAATGTAACTCTAAGCAATATCTTATTAACACTATTTTCTCGAGTTAAATTTAAGAGTGAAATGTAAAGAAAATGTAAGTGAAGAAAAGAAATGAAGTGGAGATGAAAGAAAGCTAGAGATTTATTTGTGTACTTAAGTATCAATAAAATGGAAAGAAAAAAAATGAAAGAATGTTATACATTTACAATTATGCTCTCACAAAAATAAAAAATAAAAGAAAGATGTAAGGACGATTTGGTTTTTTTACTATTAAATATTTTGTCCTTTTCACTTTCATCCCAAATATTGGGTGAAAGTAATGAGTCAAAAATCCACTAGTGTTCTTCCTTTTCCACTTGCAATCACTTACTTTCCTTGTCATAAAAAAACTCAAAAACATAATTTTCTTTGTTTCACTCCATTCTTTTCACTTTCACTCCTAAAATAAAACTAGAGAATATTGTTACACTCATTGGCTCCTTTATAAATGCACTCATCATCAAAAGTGTATTATTAAGCAAGTCATAATAAAAGATTATTCTTAAACAGAACCTATTTAAATAAAATCAACCAGAAAAATAAGAGATAAGTGTTGATAGAGGACAAATTAACACAACTTGAGTAGGTAGACACCACAAATGGTAACAAATTTGATGAGAATCTGTATTCCTGTGAATTTGTATTTAAGAGTTAATCTTATTATATTATCATACTATATTATAAAGCATGAAAGCCTACTATTAATAGAAATATTTAAAATTAAGCAATACAACTTTTAAAGCTATAAGTACAACAACCAATGCTACTTATAGAAATTCCCCCCATATTTAATTCTAACATACAATTAATACTAACATTAAATATAATAAATAAATCATTATGTACATTAAATACAATTAATTAACTGGTCAATAAATACAATTAATGCACTTATTAAAACACCTCTTACATAAGAAATACAAATTATCAAGTATATTGTACAACCAACTTAAACACAATTCCTGCATTAAATGTCACTAATACAAATAATAAAACATATTATACAAATATTCAAACCCGAATGGACAATGGGCCAAATGGGCTCGAGCCTGAACGAGCACGGGTCAAACGGGCTTGAGCCCAAATGGACACGAGCTAAACGAAATTTTTGATATCCGTAAATTTATTGTTAAAAAGAACATAATAAAATAAAATATATTCACATATTGTACCAACCAAGCAAACTACTAAACAAAAATAAAATAAAATAAATAATAAATAAAATAATACAAACTAAACAAAATTTCATCAAACTTTTTCCATAAAAAACTAATAAGTAAAGCTATTGCCAAAAAACGTACAAATAAAATAAATTATTAGCCGAAAAAATTAAATTACAGGGTGCCCGCAGCTGCATCGCGCGGGACCCTGCTAGTACTACGTAAAGCATTAAGGCCTACTAATAATGAAAACTCTTAAAATTAAGTAATCCAAGTTATAAATCTAAAAGTACAAGCAATTAAAACATATTTTCTAGCATTTACAAGTTCTTAAACTTAAAGTACAACTAATTAAACTTAAACCCGAACAGGCAACGGGCCAAATAGGCTCGAGCCCGAACAGGCACGGGCCAAACGGGCTCGAGCCCGAACGGACATGAGCAAAACGAAATTCTTGATATTTATAAATTTATTGTCAAAAATAGCATAATAAACTAAAATAAATGATTCACCGGAAAATTTTATTTCAGGGTATTCACCGCCGTAACGCGCGAGTACCCGGCTAGTTTCAATAACAAGTCAAAATAAATATAATTGATTTTATTAACAACTCTAAAAACTCTTAGGTAAGTGAGTTTTATTACGTTATCACTGGCGAATAAATATGATTGGATTTTGACTATGTTTGGCGCGAAGCTTTTTTGGAGTTTTTTGGGGTAATGAGCGGTGAGAATGAGCTTTTTTATTTTTGATGTTTGTTTGGCATGAGAGTTGTGGGCTTTGCTATTTTTTAGGAAAGCTCATTTTCCCAATGCTTCTTTATGAAGCTGTGAGATTTTTTGGCTACTGCTCACAGCTCACAGCTACTGCTCAATGCTACTGCTCACAGCTACTTTTGCCAAACACAACCTTTATTTTATAAGGACTACTATATTAAGTAAGTGACTTTTATTACGTATTACTCGCGAATGAATCTGATTAGATTTTATTTTATTGTCGGAAGTGTTTTTAGTGATATAAGACTAAAAGTAATAAGAACAAATGGTTCGGCCGGTCTACCTGAACCAAACACGCGTCCCCGTTACTACTCAAACCAAATGCAACGCTTCTCCTCTCCCCCTTAAAAAAAATAAAAATAAAAATAAAAATTGATTTGGTCTACTATTGAACTGAATGAATTGTTTGGTTTGTTTGTGTGCTTTTTGTTTTTATTTAATTTTGTGAGGTATATGTTTTGTTTTGTTTTGTTTTGTTTTGTTTTGTTTTTTTTTTTTTTTTTAAAGCAAGAATATATATATATATATATATATATAAACAACTAGCAAAAAACTAGAGAAGATACAATGGAGTTTTTAGCCAATCATGCCAAACTAAACTAATAAAACTTCTACTTTTCAACCAAGAAAATGAATCAAGTCTAATGCTATCAAACAACTCACATTTTCTCGATTTTTGAGAATTGAATGTAACCGAATTTCGAAATTTCTATATAGTCCACCAAGTAGCTGCCACGATCACCTGGATACGATTCTTCTTATCCTTTGATAAATGCAAATTATCTATCCATGTTGTCCAATCTAACGACGAAATAAGGTTCGGGAAATGCAAGTCACACCAAACCTCGATTAACCGCTTAATACTTGAGGCCACTTCACATGTATAAAATAAATGATCATTTGATTCCATACCGTTCGAGCATAGAGGGCACATAATAGATTGAATTTCCAATCCACGTTTCGAAAGATTTGATCGGAGAGGGAGTCGATCCAACCTGAGTCTCCATAGGAAAATGTTCACCTTTCTAGGAATATATTTGCACCATATTGTAGGAGCATCAAGCGTCGGAAGAATGGTATCGTCAATGTGGTGTCTCGTGTCTTTAACCGTGAACGTACCATCACACCCAATGGACCAACGCAGCTCATCCTGGCCTTCAAAACTCGCTACCTGCTCCAACTCTGTCGACAAACATGCAAGGGAATCAAGATTCCGGCCTAAGATAATTGGTCTTATCCATTCCAAGTTCCATTTACCATTTACAAACCGATCAATAACCTTACAGTTAGGATCGGGATCCAATCTGAATAGTCTATTATAACGATGAGCAAATGGTGTATCACGACTCCAGTTGTCCTTCCAAAACCGTACCTTCGTACCACAGCCTAGTTTGTAACACAAGGTATGTTTTGGAACAACACCGCTTGAGTGTAGCTGGTTAATGGAGCCAACGATTTTTGACCACACCCCATTTCATTTACATCTATTTTGATCGAAACCTGCTTCCTCCCCATGTAAAGCTCTTATGACTTGAGGCCATAAGGAATTCTAGTTAGTAACTAGCCTCCACCGCCACTTCTGGTGAAGAGAAAGGTTGAAAGCCTTCAGGCTTCCAATACTTAACCCCCCCCTTTCGAGAGAAGCTAACACAGTTTCCCACTTGATCCAAATCATTTTTCTCCAATCTGGTTCCCCACCCCCAAAAAAAATTTGGCTCGTAACCTTTCAATTTCCGAAAGAATACTCTATGGAACTTTAAAAAACGACATGTGATAAATCCCAACGCTCCCCAAAACCGCCTTAACAAGAGTTGATCGACCTCCTATTGAGAGTAATTTGACCTTCCATTTGGAGAGACGAGATTTAAAATTTTCAATGAATCCTTGATATTGAGTTAGATGACTCATATTGGACCCAATTATATATGAATGGAAGGGATCCCGACATGCAACCAGTTAACCGTGCCATATCTTCAACCTCTTCATTGGAGACCCCAATACCATATACGTTTGATTTGTTGATATTAATGCGTAAACCTGATACCAAGTAGAAAACATTTAGGACACGAAGAATATTATCCATTTGAGCCCGGTTCCACTCGGTAACTAACACAACGTCATCAGCATAGAAAAAATGTGATACCCGAATACTTGGATTACTAAGCTGAACCCCACGAATTAAATTATTATGCAAGGCGTCTTTTATTGAAATGTGGAGACCCTCCATAATAAGTATGAAGAGGAAAGGAGAGAAAAAGTGATACCCGAGTGTATTCCCCAATACAACGTCATCATCATAGAAAAAATGTGATACCCGAGTGTAGTCCCTTTTACTATTTGCATTTGGTGTGTGTTTGATTTAAGAGAAAAAAAGTTGAGTTAACACTTATATAACAAGAATATTTATAGTTTTGATGTGGTCTTATTACTATGGGTCTATCATAAGACTTAGGGTGCGTTTGGTTTGCAGATGGGGTTAGAATCGGATTTTGATTTGAGATTGGTTTGATAGAAATTAGAAAGAGTGAAAATGAATAATTTAATTAGAAGTGTATATAATTTAAAAATTAAAAAGATTATTTAAAAAAGTTAGGAGAAAAAAATACATTTTTAAATGTACTTTTATGGTTGCACAGATGCTACATGTGGTTAAAAATAGGGATGTGTTAACCGGACCCTCCCTACCATGGGAGTCTACCTACTTTAGTCAAAATGTACAAGTTTTAGTGCAGACAGTACAGGCGGCGGCAGCACTGTCTTCCACAAACCCTCCCTATAGGGGGGGTCCGGTTAACTCATGCCTAAAAATAAGCATCATCTGAATTTGTCAGTCCATTCCTTCGATACCTCACAAAAATGAGTGGAATCAATATTTAACTCAAATCCTTTACTTTATTCCTAAATTGTTAAACCAAACTAAAGATTCAATGTTTCATTACATTCCATATAGGCAAAAAGTGGATACCAAACAGCACCTTATTGGTATACTCTTTAACTAATGGTAGTTTGATACATATTCCCTGCCTCTTCCTCAGGGAAAGATTGAAAAGCCTTTCCTAGTTTCCCAGTTGCGGTTGGGTCAAATTTGGGTCATCCAGAGCATGTGGGCTTCAATGAAAGGTTAAAAGTAGTAGTCCAGCTGTGTTGGGAAAAATAATATTTCTGGTGGAATTCTCTATATATACTAATTGTGTTGAGGCATATTAAAAAATTATTTTTTTTGGGCCTGATATTGGATTCCCCTTGAGCCCTTTTTTGGCCTCCTTAGTCTTGAGTTGACCAAATGTTTGACCCCATCACAAGTATTAACTTTGTTTCTGTTTTAGTTTAAGGGCAAACCCAATAAACACTAATTTGCTTTTTCATAATGTCATTGTTTCCTACACACTAATTTGCTTTAAAGTTCGGTCACAAGCCAAATCAGGCCAAATCGAACAACCATCCTCACTTTAGGTATTTATGGAATCGTTGGATGGGGTATCAGATCTTCGATGGTGGCGGCAGTGGAGAGTGGTGGCGCGTGGCAGCGATTCAAGGGTGGTGATGGCGAGTGAATGGTACGGCTGAAGTCGGGACGGCTCGATCTATCGTTTGGGTTAAATAAAAATATTTTCAGGCGGAAAAGTTTTCCGGTTGCCGGAATCTGCTGGTGTCGCCGGAAGTTGGCCGTCGGTGGGTGTGACCGGAGGGCGGTGGGTGTAGAGAGAGAAAGAAGAGAGAAGTGTGTGTGTTGTATGTGTTAAAAATGAATAATTAAATAAATAAGAGGGTTTTTATATTTTGAGGGAGGGACTAGAATGAAAATTAAAAAGTGAAGGGTTGAAATGAAATATAGGGACGGAGGGGTACTTCTGCCAAATTGGCTAAACTTTACGTCAAAACGGTTCGGGGATTATTCGACATAGCAAATGAACTCAAAAAATTATGAAACTTGCGCCGTTGTTCATGAAATAAAGTTTCCAACGAAATCAAGTATAAGTTTACATAACTTTTCGGAAATCAATTTATTTCGATATATTTGGCAAATGCGATGGGATTCGAGTTTTCTAGGTTGTGACTGCTCGATAAGGGAATAACGCTCACGTTAAACAAGATATCCACAGTTTGTCAAACCCAAACAAGTTTAAAGAAGTACAAAAGGTAACGAAAATAAGAAGCAAATGTTTTGGCTCGTAAAATAGGTTTAGGAAATTTACCGGATGTTACAACACATACCACTAAAAGGAATTGCGTCTCCGCGATTTAGTTCAGGTTATAAGTCGGAATAACGTCGGTGAAAAGCTGATGATACTAGCAGCAGATTTGGGTATCACTAGGCTGCTATAAGCAGGGGCGAAGCTTGGAAATTTCGAGTGGGGGGTCGGGATCTAAATTTTTTTTTTCCTAACACTATGGGGGGTCGAAACCGAATTAAATTGGGGGGGGCGAAACCGAAAATACCGAAAATTTTCTACACGAAAACTATATACCCCTACATCGCAAAAAATATTTCGGGGGGTCGGCAGCCCCCCGGCCCCTTAGAAGCTGCGCCCCTGGCTATAAGGGTTTATTCTTTTTGCTTGCGGAAGGGTATCTAAGCGGTCTGCCATAAGTTGTCCCCATTCTGGTGATTTGGAGTCGGTTAGGTTGTTACCAAATATCTAACAAATATCTAACGATTTATACCGCTAGAAACACCTCCGCATTACAAACAAAACAAATCTTATATTAATATAGTTTTGACGTATGTGCGCTTTTGTAAAAAGATGAAATTTAATTTCTTTTATATAAAAACAAAGATATCTACCAATTTTTTATTAATAAACATATAACCCAAACATGCCGCAATATTACGAACAAAACGAGCCCGAAACTTTAATCTACAAAATAATCATAACGCTTCGGCCAAATGTTGTCAAAAAATCGTGTAAAACATTGACAAACTAATAAAAAATAATAATTAATACAACACGTGAACGAGAAGCCCCGCCGCAACGCGGCGGGTGCCGGTTTCCTTGTTCCTATATATATGTATAGATCTAAGCCAAATGGTTAATTCATATAAACACTTTATGTAAATTTGTATGCACGCTTTGCTGTCTTGCTATTTTTGCCAAAGAAAATAGTAAGTGGGAGTATATATTTGGATACATGCAAAAAGTTGGTCTCTATATTTCTGTGTACTATAACATCACATGTGTGTTTATCAAAAACCACCATGTGCTTACTGTAAGGAAAAAATGTGGTTTTTGTATGAATGGTATATCTCTGTGTTCTTTTAACAAATCTGAATATGTTCACATTCTCAAAAATGTTACATTGTTTTGTAACAAAATAGATCTTATGTATAACATTATTTATGAAATTTTATTCAAATATAATGTATCTATTTGTTTGTTGACCAATGATATGAACAACATCTTTGTCTACTTAGGCTGGTCGACATTATGAATGTCCAAAAATGAAATATCATACTATACAATCAATGTTTGTGGACCTTGAAAGAGATTGCACAAAAATAATGTAGTTTCAAAATCTTAAGATTATCGTATGTATATGTAATGCATTATTTGTTATATTTCAGATATATTAATTTAAATGAAATAATGAGTATCCTGTTTTCTGTCTGGTCATGATTCACGTCACGTACAATCATAGTTGGGCCATATGGAACTGAATTTGATATTTTGTTAGAACTAATTTATGTTAAATCTTATCACCTCAAAAGAATTAATTAGAGAAGATTGATTGATGAATATTTTAATTTCATATTATCAAGAAAACTATGTCAAGCAACATATATAAAACCACACTAATAAAACACTACACAGAAATAATATAATCATGAAGAAAGAACCAACCAAAAGAACACAAAACTTACACCTAGTACGTAATACTTAGATTATAAGTTCTGCTACGTATATTTTTTGTAGAATGCATTTTGCATGGTGAAGCAATATATGATCTTATCAAAATAAAAAATAAAAATAAAAAATGATTTTAGTGAACAACACTAAAGAGTGTTACCATGCATCAATTATTTCTTAATGTTACAAAGTTTATTCATGTGGGCTAGTGACATAACCTTCGAATACGCCACACATAAAGATAATATAATACCACAAAATCTTGCCGTAATAAATTACATTTTTTGAGTGATTTCTACTCTCTGTTTACAAATCGACAATCTTTTCTAACCTCACCAACATCCTCATTTATCGGGTTGTTCTCAGACAAAATGAGAAGAGCCTTTGCAAATTGCTCGTGAAAGTAATCGTTATCGGCTGCCATTTTCTTAACATATGGAGATGTAATTGGGTTCGATAAAAGTTGTTGGTCGACAATAAGCAATCCCCTATTGTTAATAAGGTTCTTGTAATACATGTTGTCTAAGGTCATCGGTGTAATTAGGTCAGTTCTTGAATATTCCACATCTTTTGGGTTTGGTTCGGGATTGGGACAACGACGTTTGAGATACTCGGCGTACTCTGGGTCCAAAGTCGGGTCAACGTCTGGATAGAGACGGTCAACAAGGTTGACACAATGGACCCTGCCTACGGAGTGTGCACCTGCCACAAATCAAAGTCAACATCAAATAAGGTTATGCTAGTGAAAGTTCTCACAATCATATCTTTAGTAGGATTAGCTTTGCAAGATGAGTGAGAGATGAGATATTATCTCAGCTTCCGACTAATTTCTTATAAATTTTATAAATTTTTAATAAAGTGATATTTAATAATAATAATAAATACTGTTTTAAGTTAGAATTCTATATAGTATTTGCTAAATTTATAAATATATAAAAAGTTATTATGTAAACCTAGAAAGCGGGAGTTATGAAATACAATGTAGTTTACAAATCTTACCCAAGAGAGCGACTGTTCCTTCAGCATCAATTCCAACAGACTGAAAACGAGAAAGGACAAACGTCATTGAATCGTTATGGTTAGGAAGCAACGCGTCGATTTCAGCAAGATGGCTTTCCTTGCTATCTTTCCGGCCGGTTTTCATCTCCATATGAGGTCCTCCTAACTACGTATATAACAGGTACAAAAGTGAATAAACAGCCAAAAAAATGGTTCAAAAATTTGTGCGTGTTGAATGAGAAGAACGACATACCATAACAGCACCATCTCTAGCAGAAAGAGCAACAATATCGGCACAAGAAACAGTCATGGGGCATGCCTCTTCCAAAGCATCTTTGATTGTGTTGATGTACTTGAAATTTCTCATTCCCATATTCTTTTTTGAGGTCTTTTCGGATTGTATCCCATTTATGCTCTCCAATAATATTGATGCATCACATGACTATATACATTATGAATAACTATTTAGTTAGAACACCAATAAATAAACCATTGCTTCATAGATATGATGTTATGTTAAGGCTATGGTTAAGATACTAATTAAGGCTCTACAAAGATAAGGGACGTCATGAAAAGCTTGCATTTTTACCATGCAAGAAATGCCAAATGATATTTAAATCCGTAATATTGAAAAGAAATAAATAATGATTTTTATTGGTTGGAGAAGATATAAATAAAAGTTAGGAAATTAAAATAAGAATCGTTTTGGTGAAGATGCAAATTATATCTTAGTTATAACAAAATAAAGAAAAGAGTTGTTAAACCACCTTAAAATTTATAAAGTTAATGCTCTTTCTGTTTTTTGTGCGTGACTAAATTATTTATTTATATTTATTTATTTTATTCACTACTATTTTTTTCTTTTTAGGGTGGAGGTGGATTAAAAAAAAAAAAAAAAAAAAAAAAAAAAAAAAAAAAAAACCGAACCTTGACTGAAATTTTAGACAATAACATTAATATATAATTTTTCATGGAGATATAGTTTCGAATCTTGGAAGAGATCGAAAAACCATAAATAAAATGTACCTTAACCATACAATCATGGAACAAAGTTCTTATCCAAGAAACTGCGGTGTTTCCATGCTTATTGTACAAAGTTATAACTTGTTGCTTCACGATTTCTTCGGCATTTGGACAACTCTTTGAGTAGTAATTCAGTTGTAATTCGCTCTTACCTTCACAAACAATAAAAAGAACATACAAAAGTTAATCATATATATTTGTAACCGTCTAGGTCTGTTTTCTACGTGTTGCTTAAACAGGTTAAGAAAACAAACTTGACGCTAAGTAAAGCAACACGTAGATATACACACGTGGTTTCAAGAAAACCAACTTGACGCTAAGTAAAGCAACACGTACATACACACACGTTGTTTCAAGAAAACCAACTTGACGCTAAATAAAGCAACATGTAGATACACACGTTGTAAAATAGAAGTAAAGATAGGTGCAGGAATTGAATACCGGTATAAAAATGGAAGAATAAGATAAATGCTAAGCATAAGCTGGAAATTTGCTTGTGGGTAGCCATTAATTCTATGTTTTATAAGTTTGTACTTATAATGAGTATGTATTAAAACTAACTAAACTTCTTTATATAGAGGAGTCTTTGCAATGTGCAAATGAATATTACAGGCATGCAAAGCTTGTCCGGCCACTTGGCGTATTTATTTGACTTAATTGCCATCTCTCTTCCACTAATGGGCAAACTAGTATTTGTTATATATCTCTTCTCCACTAATGGCATATACTACCATTTATAAGAGATAACCGACTATAGTGCATGTGTGATGTGCTAGTTAAGCAAAGGCCAAAGTTTATAGAGTACCGTTGATGTCTAGCATAAAATTTACATATACTAGCAATAAGTGTGTCACATACTCACATATCGTTGTTACCGGTATAAATCATGAGTACTAGTTACTCTAGTTAGATAAACATATTCCTGAGATATTCAAAACTGATTATTTTTATCTATTACAACGTACACGACAAACTAACAAGTGTTTGAGTCAAAATGTACCGGAGTATTTAGACATTCAAGTGTTTGAGAAAAACCCTAACATACGTTAGTTTCCATATATACAACTAGATAAAAAAAATCTTTGGTATTTCAAATTTGATTTACAAGTAGCTAGGTTTGAATCAAAATGTATTTAGACATTCATACCGTAATATGAAGCACCCCTTGCAAGGCCGGAGGTCCTTTTTTACCTTTGGTAAAACCGGAAAGCCTCTCTACCTTAGGTAGGGATAAGGCTGTCTACGTCTCAACTTCCCTCATACACTGTGAAAGACGGTATTGGGACTCATAACCCGTACGTGGAAGACGGTATTAGGAGGCACTTGACTTTATTTTATACAGTAATATGAAGGTTAAGTAGAAGGACGTGACTAAAAACTATTAGAAAAATTTGTATTTGCGAGGAGAATATGAAAGGCTTTATATTCATCACACATCTAGGGAGCAACATGATCAGATGACCAAAAGCTTGATATAAGCTATATTCTCTGCATTGCCAAATTATGTATGTTAAACATCAATTACAATAAGATGACAGACAAACGAGCAACAAGCTGCGCCGCAACCTCCTTTTGGATGGCAAAACCAATCCTACAAAAAATGAAGTTTTGTGTCTTATGTATATGGAACCACAACAAACAACTGATTGTGATTGGATGATTCAAGTCATTACAATGAATTGTAGTAAAAATAAACTTGTTAACCACAGCCCTAAGGGTTGTCGTTAGCAAAACCCTAAACTTTATTTGTATTAATTTCACATGGTTTTCACGATTTTCTGAATTGTGCAATAAGAGAACAAGCTAGCTAAGTAAGAAAACAAAGCTGGATCGTAGACCAACAGCACAATGATACAGATCGATCTCAAAGACATTAATTAGGAGGTATTGCAAAAACTATTAAAATAGGTTATAGTTTAGTCAATAAGTTGGCTCAAGTCCAACTTTTCCTTCTTTTTTTATATAGTCTAGTTGGCTCAAGTCCAACTATATGCATGTTATCTAATCTCAGGCAACATAAACCCACACAATACATTCACATTGACATTTATTTTAGTCGTGGCAAGCTAGGTCAACATGACAGATTTGCATAATTTGATCATATCCCGTCCCGGTATCACTATGTATATATATATCTTTACCGAAGGGCTTCTTTCGTCCTTATTTTCGAGTTCCTATCAAGTTTGAATGTTCAAATACCTTTAATGCCAGATACAGATGTATTAGCTGATATGTATTTAGCCAACATATGACATCCATATGCTAGATCACAGTTTGTTAAAGATCAAAAGATCATATCTGTACCTTTCATTCGCCACATATGGAGGGGTAATTCGCCACATATAAAAGCTAACATTCCTCGGTCTATTTCATTCTCCATAAAAAGATTAGTGTTTTGATTTCACAAACACACAATCAAAACTAATCATCAAATTGACTTAGAAAAAAATTAATAATTTTTTATTTCACCAAAATTTTGTCGTATTTATCATAACTTCTCAAATTAGGGATCAATTTTTTTATTTTTTTTTATTTATTTTTTTTGCCTGAATTTAGGTTCAAAATTATCAATTAACAATGATTAGTGAGATATGGATGATAATCTGATTATAGAGGACAAAAATCAAGAGGTTATAGATGACAAAAATCATGTTGTTGCTAAATAAAATCAGGTTAAGGATGAAGAAGATTAGGTTATTGTAGAAATATATAAAAGTCTGGATCTTGAAAGAGATATGCATGTTGTTACAGATACAATCATATGTGATTACAATTAAAATCACATGTGCTTATGTTAAAATCATGTGTGATTGTAACTGAAAGTATTGCAGATTACTTCAATGTACGTATGATGAGATGTTAGGTGAGTCACGTAAAAAGACAATATTATATTTTAGTTAATAATTGTTTTAATACAACTAGTTTTTAATTCAAAATCAGTTCTAATCTATATTTATGAATTAAATATTTTGATACAATAAATTAAAATTAGTTTTCTAATTAAAAACCGTTAACAACTACTCCGTACTTAATACAATTAATTAATTAATGGGTTTGTCTAACTCGCACAATGAGGGCAATGTTTAAATTGATTATAAAAGGAAACTTTCAGTTTATTAATAAAAATCAGATTTAACTATATTTATGAGTTTAATTAATATGTATTCAACACAATTTTTAGTATAAAAAGAAAGTTTTTGTTAATCGAAAATAAAGTTTTTGTGGTTAAAAGTTTAGATTACTTGAAATTTTGGCTCAGACGTACGTAACTACGTAATATCGTATTGTATTTCTTCTTTCATTCGAAATAACGACGTCACGTTCACCATATCTACCATTGCATGTAAAGCAAAACATAAATTTCTGATAGTTCTTGTATCTGAGACGATCATTGAAACTAAAAAAGAAAAGACAAAAACCGGTATCATTATGATGTATAACAACAAATGAAGGTCATTGTATACGACCTTGATTGCTTGTAGTTATCTTTTTAGATTATTATGTTATACACTTGTTTAATGGAAATAGAAAGATTGATAATTGAAGTGAGTGGATAAATTATTTGGTAATTGAAAGTTACAAATAAGAAGTTGATTTGGGAGGTTCTTGAAATGATTAGAAAGACTCCAAGATAGCCGCCCCACCAACCATTCTTAGCTTAAAAAAAATTTGTACTCATATGTTTTTAGAAACAAAATAGCAAATTTCGTAAAAATGTTTATTTTGATTTTTTCTACAGATTTCAACCAAATTATAAAATTTCAAGCGTGATTCTTTTTTCTTTATTTTCTTGTAATCTATTGATACATTTATAATAGTTTATCCGATGATAGATTCATACTTTATGCATCTAGTTTACTCTAGCTTCTTATATTTCAATAATCCGTCTAGCAAAATCACTTGTACATGAGTACAACACCGAATCGCTTAAAAAGTCATGACCCGTTACCAAAACTAGCAGAATGTTCGCGTTATGCAGCAGTATTTAATAAAGGAAACGAACAAGCGATTAAGGGTATTAACGATAAGGATGTTGTTAGATGTTGTAGCATGGTGGTACCTTCATTCAATTCTATGTGAGCGTGAATTCGAAACAACACTTCTTTCCTCACCATTTTAACAAACTCTATCATCAACATCTCGAAATATATTGATCACCCTAAATTATCATTTTTTATACTCAAGAAAAATATAACCGACAAGTTAATATGCATCAACATGTTGCGCAACTTAAAGTTTTTGATAATTATAGTAATTTAATTATTGGTTACAATTTTCTAAATGATTTAATTATTTATGACAATTTAAATAGTAAGTTAGTGGTTCATCAATATTTTGTTGGAACTTTAGTATTAGTATTTGGTTGTATTTTGTGTTTCTTTAGGTCCCTTCCTCTCTTAATTATCTTGTTTAATTGAGTAAGGATGTCTCGTATTGTAATCTTTTGCTCATTTGTTGCCTTTCTAAAAAAAAATGTGATAAGTTTACAGTTATTATTGTATTGTTCAGATTTACTTGACAAAAAATAGTATCACTTAATTTTCTAAAACAAAGTCATGTGCTATTTATAAAGAAGTAAGATATAAAACTTGGATCATGATTGAGTGATTTGAGTCTTGAAAGATAAAGTAGTATAAACGATTTTCAAAGTTTGTGATGTAACCATAACAACTCTATATTCTAACTACTAAATATAATAGACCATTATTTAAATAAACATAAAACCATAAGTATAACTCGATCTAAGAACACCATACAACCATAAGTAACACTCAAAATAAAAACACTCGATGCATTTGGCTTTGTGGTGTATGTGTGTATTCATGGATCAAGAGGTTGAATCCACAACCTCTAAATTGATGGACAACTCACATACCACTAGACCAAAGGCCTTGGGTAAAAGCGTAACAAATTAATCATCACTATAAACACGAGTATTAATTTCTCATACATATAGCAAATCAAATATACGTTTGTTTTAACATTAGATTCCAATGTTGATATTACCGGGTTTACCAATTCTATGGTTAAACGACACATAACTTTGTACACCAATGTCTAAAATAATCGTTATATATCTTTTGGTATGAGACATGTATTGTAGCCATTTATCTTAAAGGGTACATCTATGGTAGCATACATCAAGTCAAGTCTAGTCCAAAAAGTTTGTTCAAAGACCATAGATATGTTTACAAAATATTGTGATCAAGTAGAATCAAAGATATATAATAATATTAATGACAATCGAGCATCCATTATGCTAAAACACTTCGTAATTTTAAACGAACGGTTATATTAGTTGACCATTGCATTTTCGTTGCTCAAATGAGCTAATAGAAAAAAGTTTAGAGTTTATACATATTTTTGAACAATGATAATGTTATCCGCTAGATGCTTTTACTCAGCGGAACACATATAGCTTGTTCGAGAACATAATACTAATCTAAAGATGTTGACCGGAACACAATAGGGTATATAGAAAGTAAAGCAAAGTAAAGTAACTCCCAATACCGTCTTTCACGGGTTATGGGTTTTAATACAGTCTTCCATGGTGTATGGGGAGGTTGAGACGTAGTCTTTCATGGTGTATGGGGGAGGTTGAGACGTAGACAGCCTTACCCCTAACTAAGGTAGAAAGGCTGCTTCCGGATCTACCAAAGATAGAAACATGGTGTATGGGGAGGTTGAGACGTAGTCTTCCATGGTGTATAGGGGAGGTTGAGACGTAGACAGCCTTACCCCTAACTAAGGTAGAAAGACTGCTTCCGGATCTACCAAAGATAGAAAAGGACCTCCGGCCTTGCAATGGGTGAGGATCGAAGCCTTGACCTCTGTCTTCAGAGGAAATGGTGTTAACCACTTGATCTAACCTTGCTCTTACAATAGGGTATATAAGCTAGTAATATTTTCTTTCTTCAACTATGTGAGATATGTAAAAATTGCTTTTATCAAAGAGAACAATAAGGCACCTGTTATTATGGTTCAATGATATAGTTGTTATATGTGAGGTTTTCTGTTAAAAAAACATTAACATTTGAGACAATTTTCTCGGAATAACATATATAGTTGGATTAGAACAAACTTCGACCTTTGAAAGTGGAAATCCTAATTAGGCAACAATGCCTAGTTGTTTTCAGTTGTGGTATTCATCATTGACTTCACGAAGTTAATAATGCAATTAGTGAATGAAAATTACATTCTTATAATGGGATTTAACATAGTTATAACAAAAGATAATCATGGTATGTCTTTAAGTCAACCATACATAATACATGAAAATGCATATATTCATTCATAGATCTAGATCTGGATAAACATATCTAGAAGACTAGAACACAGTTTTTCCCATTAACGTTTTATATCGTGTTTGGTAGGTATGTCTCCATGTCCACTCTAAACACAACTTATATCAAGGCAATTAGACTAAACAAATGTCCTGCCTCAAGTTTAATCTTGTTGTACTTGGAATTTAGAAAATAACGGTAGTTGTTCTTTAGTACAATGAATTAGCTATACTTGAGCAAACATCCTTTAGCAGTTCATGTTTTCTTACGTATTTTTGGGGTTACCTGAGATCATTAATTAATTGTAATCACGATTAGAGTGGCAACGCAAATTACATCCATACTGTTTTGTAGTGTCCACCATGCACAACATGAACTTTTGTTTCTGGTTGGGCCATTTTACATGAATCGGGCCTAAGTATATTTTTGGCAGGTCCCATTATTCATTTTAATTGGTTTGATACGTGTACATGTAATCATGAAGGTCTTTGAAGGCCCAGAAATAAAAGTAACAATAACATCACAATCAAAAATGATGTAAAAATCATGAAAAAGTTAGACAATAGATATTGTTGATCGAAAGTATCAACAACTACAAGTTAAAGCATAGAATCATGAGATAATCCCATCAACTAAAACTTACTATTTTGCATCGATTGTGGTCAAATATTTGACTAGTAAATGTCACAACTTAACATATCTAATTTTGGCATATTGCATTACTAGCTTGAAGTCCAATAATATCTCTACAACAAAAATAAACACATCTACATATATTCATTTAACCAGCCTTATATATCATGCAAGTATCATACTGCCATTGTTGCATTGAAGGTCAATAAATCTTGTGAAAGAAAAAGTGTCAATGACTACTGAAGGGATTCGAACGCTTGAAAACACGCCCACATGGGCTGTGGCGTTTGTATGTTTAGTTCTCGTTGCCATATCGATTCTCATTGAACACGGTATTCACATGACTGGAAAGGTAAAACATCATCCACGTTAATTTAGTTACTGATGGTCTGATGTAGTCATATTTGCGCATAGAGAAGAGAAAATTTTATTTAACCTTTTGCTTAATTTTCAGTGGTTGAAAAAGATGAATAAAAAGACATTATATGAAGCACTTGAAAAGATCAAATCAGAGCTTATGCTGTTGGGGTTCATTTCATTGCTTTTAATAGTAGGGCAAGGGACCATAACAAATACTTGCATACCAAAATCCCTTGGAGATAATTGGCTTCCATGCAGTAAAAAAGATATTGAAGAAAGGGATGCTCATCATGATGAAAACGAAGCAGAAATTCATCGAAAACTTTTATCTTTCTTTGACTCCAATGTGACAATAACTAGACGGGTTCTTTCTGGTGCTAGTTCTGGTGATAAATGCCAAGCACAGGTGACTACATTTGAGGAACAGATATCGACAAAAAATTTAAGTTGGATATCCCTTTTAGTAAGATCTCGATCTTCATTTTAAAAAATTGGATGTTTTTGTAGGGTAAAGTTCCACTTCTATCGAGTGAAGCCCTCCACGAGCTCCATGTATTTATATTTTCGTTGGCTGTCTTTCATGTAGTTTGTTCTATAGCCACACTGGCTTTTGGAAGAGCCAAGGTACAGTTTCCAGGTCTTTTTTTGTGCGCATAAATGGCTCGTTATGTATTCAAATTAACTACTTGTCTGTGTAGATGAGAGAATGGAAAGAATGGGAAAAGGAAACACAAACAACTGAATACCAATATACACATGGTATGCTATTAAGCATTTAATTGTTGGCCTTTTTTTGGCTAGTTTTCATGTGGGGTTGACACCTTTTCTCTTTGTTCTTGAAGACCCTGAGAGGTTTAGGCTTGCAAGAGATACTACTTTCGGTCAAAGGCATTTAAGATTTTGGAGTCGTTCGATAGTTCTTGTTTGGATGGTGCGTATACCTGAAACAAGCGTTTACTGAGTTCCTCTTAAACGATAATTGATTTTTGTGAGATCTTTTGCAGGTTGGATTCATGAGACAGTTCTTTATGTCAGTTCCAAAAGTCGACTATATGACCCTTCGACATGGATTTATCATGGTAAAAACTGAAAACTGCTGACTTCATGAATGATTAGCGGATTTAGACTACTTGAAAATAAGCGATGAATGACTAACTTCCTA
Source organism: Artemisia argyi (assembly GCA_030686995.1). Lineage (NCBI taxonomy): Eukaryota > Viridiplantae > Streptophyta > Magnoliopsida > Asterales > Asteraceae > Artemisia > Artemisia argyi. The sequence continues at coordinate 42,002,840 of CM060695.1, forward strand.
TCTTTCAGGCACATTTGGCACCAAATAACCAAGCAAATTTCAATTTTCAAAAATATATAAACAGATCACTTGAAGAAGACTTCAAACTTGTCGTGGGAATCAGGTGATATTATCGGCCGTTTGAAATTATAACCCTGATTTGTTCTTGAAACCAGTTTTTACTGAGTTTTTGATGTTTGAATCTTCCCTACAGCCCATCAATCTGGTTTCTTGCAGTGCTGTTTCTACTATTTAGCACCAACAGTAAGCAAATTCTTAACCTTTTTGAATCCTTCAAATTTCAGCAAATTCAAAAAATTTTAATTCTTATGTTATGGGCAGGTTGGAGATCTTATCTATGGCTACCTTTTATCCCTTTAATAGTAAGGATTAATTTACAGTTTACTTGATTACTCGAGTTATTCAAAAAAGCGTTGAAAATGGGTAATCCAACACTAGGTTTAATATGCTGCAGATTGTCCTCTTAGTTGGGACAAAACTACAGGTGATCATAACCAAGATGGGATTGATGATTCAAGAAAGAGGAGCAGTAGTCAAGGGTACACCATTGGTTCAGCCCACCGACGATCTTTTTTGGTTCAAACGCCCTCAGCTTCTCCTATATCTCATTCACTTTGTCCTCTTTCAGGTTCGTATTTATCTGAAATGGGAGAATCAGGCAAGTTGGGTAACGGGTCAAAATGGGTCATTTTAGAATTGTGATAGTACTATACTCATGTAATAACCTTTCTTCGTGCTTGTGCAGAATGCATTTCAGTTGGCTTTCTTCGCACTGTCTGCGGTAAACCCACCCACAAATCTTTATCTGTTATAATTAATTTGTCAAGTTTACGTGCAAAGAGATGATTTTTCTTTTTTTTTTTTTTTACAATTACCGTTATTTTTCAGTATGCATTTGGGCCGAAGTCATGCTTCCATAAGAACAAAGCAGACTTTATCATCAAGATTTCAATGGGGTAAGTGCTGATATATGTTTTTCTCAATGAATATGATCTAAAAAGTTCCGTTGCTGATATGATTAAGTCCATTGTTTATTGCAGACTCTTTGTGCTGATACTGTGCAGCTATGTGACTTTACCACTCTATGCTCTAGTGACACAAATGGGTTCAACCATGAAGCCCACCGTGTTTAACGATCGAGTAGTTAAGGCTCTGTACAAATGGCACCAGAAGGCAAAGAAGCAAGTGATACTAAATCACAACTCCAACTCCACAACACCATTCTCTATTAGATCTCGAACGCCATCTCATTGGACATCCAGCACCAGCAACTCCTCATCTAAGAAATCCCGTGACTCGATTATTGAACAAGACCGACCGGTTAGTGCACTTCCCAGCACCAGGGGTTTAGCCAGAGAAACCAACAATGGTCCAGTGATGATTGATCAGCATGAAATTGACGTTGAATTAGAATTCTCGTTTGAAAACTATGCAGACGCAAAAGTGAAAAATGAAGCCAGATCAAAACTTACAGAAATAGTTGGGAGGGATTTATAAATTCACTTGGAATGTGCTAGGCGCAACTGCACATATATTAGCCCCTCATATGTAAATAAACCTCATCTGAAAAGTTCCCTTTTTTGTATAAATAATTATAGATAAATGAACTTTCTATCAGCAAGTGAAAATCAACTAAAGATGGGACTCATGAACAACAAACCTTCTGAATTTGATATAATTACCACTAACATATATATACATACACATCCCCGATAATTTATCAGGGACACAGCATCATGATTGTCATGAATGCATAATGTTAAAACAAATTATTCAGATACCATTTTTCCTCGATTTCGAGGATTCTTTTTATACATGTATATACAAGGACGGAGTTAAGTAAACTAGACAAATGGTCTTACAATTTATTTCTGTTTCATCGGCTCTGTTTTGCATATGGGACACAGATTCTTTATTGACAACCATTTTCTGATGCATCCAACATGAAAATCATGCCCGCAGGCTCTTAACATCCCGATATCATCCATGTTGGCATACTCCTCCTGCAAACGAAACCGTATGAAGTTAAATTTAGTCAATATGAAGGGAATATTTAAGAGTCCGTTGGGTGCAATCTCACCAGACATATGGCACAGGATCCTTCATCTTGAATTTGGTCTGAAGAACAGAAAATTGATTCTTGCACACACTTTGAGATAAGATGCTCGGGCACTCCAGTGTCAACGCTTCCAATCCTTTCACCAAGTGCAAGCAGTTCCTGTTGTTTTATTCATAAGATGGTGAAAAAGAGGAAAAGAAGAATAAAATGAATAACTATCAGATCAAAAGTTGCTAACCTCGTAGCTCATGTCATCTATGTCAAGTCTCATGTCCCGATGCTGATCAAATGGATTTCTGGATCCATAGAAAGCTGACCGGTCCACAATCATAAGACCCTACAGTTTAACGAGTTCGAGGTAAATATACTTAAGAATAATGTATAATAAAGAAGCTTCAAACTTTTTAGGTTCAGACCAATTAAAGTGGTGTTTAGGGTTTGCTTATAAAGTTATAATAATGTGCTTATCCTGAAAATAGCAGGTACCAACCCACTTATTACTAAGTGCTTATTCCTTCTTATACAGACAGATAAGTGCATAATACGTAATCCTAAAAACCTCCCTACCAAGTGTTCAATCAAAAATATTTAAATAAATAAATAAATAAATAACACCTCCTAGTCCTAAGTGTGAACATACCTCAGGTGGTGGTCGATCATGGAAATTAACCCCAGATAAAGATCGATATCTTTCACTTGACATCCTTGCTCTTCCGCTCCTGTCACTAGTGTGCCATCCTATAGTGGATGAAGGCCTCAGGTGGCGGGAAGGATAATTGTTAGTAGCAGGCTGCAACCCCTCATTTGTCACTGAAGCATCCCCTAACCGCATGCTGCTAGAAGTTACCCTAAAACTTGTAGCAGGCCTTTGACTGTAGCTACTTCGAACTCCTCTCACAGACTGCGCCGAGCTACCATGGAAACTTGGATGGACATGATTGCTTCTTGTCGTGGGAATGTTATTCTGTTGCCCCATATTTACTGATGAACTGGGATTACTACTTCCTTCGAGAAAGGGGTTTAATTCATAATCGAAAGAAGTGTTGTCTGCAATTTGCATATTGAATTTGCATCAATTTCTATAAATACTGACACAATTACCTCACTGACTTTTTTGGTTGTAGGACCATTATACCTTGTGAACGAATATCCAACCCAAACGTTTTTGAGTCACACTATACTCTAAGAAAACTTCTTTTTCTAAACTTTCCACTAATTTCGCGAATTTTCAACATAAAAACAAATTTTCATTAAAATTCGCACTTTTTGTATTAAAACATGTCACAAAATATGTACTTTTCAGAATTTATGTACTTTTACATGTTTCGGATTTCAAGTTCTTGATCTGGATATTAGATATAAACATTATATACGGGATAGATTATAATGGTCACACGCCCAAAAGAGAAAAAAATGCAGTGCATAAAAACCTTACCATGAGCAGAAGACATACGAGTTGGATTCCACTCCCTATTCAAACTGTTTGAACTGTGGCCCATAAGATCTACCGAAGGTGAAACATCCATGGGTCGGCTAGTTGTATAAAAGTCCCGTGCTAGATTGCTTGGCAGATAGGTCCTTTCAGTATTGGTTTCCAAGTCAAACACAGACCTGCTTCTCACATTCCTAAGAGAACTCTCCCCACCAATCGAGAGACCATTACCTCTATGATCATTGTTTGTCGTATGGTTTTCCCACGGTGCGTGAAGAAAATTTATGTTTGGTGTTTCTTGCCAAGGTTCGGTAAGCATATTTACATCAGAGGAACTTCCAGCTTCATTATATCTATTTACACCGTCTGGGATACCCGGGCTTTTACGTTTATAGTGAACTCTTCCAGTACCCACTCTAATATCAAATAAATCTTCTTCGTTAAAAGGATTTCCATTAAAATTAGATGAAGATGCTTGATTTCTATAATCGTCAGGAGGTATATAAGAAGAGGACGTGTGCATAGAAATATCTGATGGCCCGGCAATATCTTGTTGGTAATTTGGGAATTGTATGTTGTGCGACAACGAAGAATATCCGTTTGAAATTGGGGTGTGAGTACAGTGTGTGTATTGTGCTCCATCGATTGACATATTATCTGCTGGATATGTGAGAGAACTGCTTTCACCAGCCCCGTTTCTTGCTGCAAAACAGAAATATAAATAAGTTATAGATCAATATTTAATATATATCATATGATGATTTAACTCGTGAATAGCTCAACGCATAATATTTATAAATCAGGTTTAACTAAATACCCGTATGCATGAAGGCATTCTCTGCCAAGTTCCAGCTCGGTTCATCCTCAGCCTCCAGCATATATGGAGGGCTGAAAAAATGGCGATGCCCCATGTCGATCAGGATCTTGGTTGAACGCCAAGATCACGATGATTATTTCTCAACTGCAGTTAACAAATTTTGCAAATGTCAACATATACAGTAAATAAGAATGACTTATTAAAAAAACAAGCATATATCACCCATCACACAACCTAAACCATACAATCTACATTAAACCTTGAATTTTTTGTCATACTAAAAGAAGCATAGTAAACGTGTATAATAGTGATATGATTATTATACGAACATGGATGTTAGAACAAGAATTCCGTACTAGTACAATAACAATTCTCAACATAACTTGCACCAACGATTCAGTGGCTTAATTCAACATGTCCTTTTAATTAACAACTAGCAAATTGGCAAAATTAATCAGCAACCTATAACTCGGTCTACGATCCTCATATCACCTAACCAATTCCTCTTAGGAACGATTATGATCTAGTTGTTTCAACTAAATTATGGCATAATAGTCTCCTTTCAAAATCCGGTATCATCTACAACATTCTACCTAGAATCAAGCCTTTACAATAATCAAATCATATATAAATCTCCTAAACAATTCCACCGTAACACCCTAGGCAAATTTCACATTAGTTGTGGCCGGAGAGATGCTCGGTTCATAAGATAACATTTGCCTTACAATGACACAACGCGTTTTGTGGTCTACTGCGGTAGTTAAGCGTGCTCATGTGAAAGTAGTACTCGTATGGGTGACCTGCCGGGAAGTCTTCACCACAAAAGCAAATCCAAGCTTACGGGCAAAGCGGACAATATTGTGGTTTGTGGTCTACTGCACGTGGAGTTCAACCGGCAGTTAAGCGTGCTCATGTGAAAGTAGGTGACCTGTTGGAAAGTCTTCACCATAAAGCGGTCCACAAACATCTAAACTCATAAATATTGGACAATATTGGTGGTCTGAGCAGGCGGGATGTTACATCCACAAACATCTAAACTCGTAATATCTTCTTCCTAACATAATAAATTACACCTAACAACCTTAACTAACTCTAGATTCTTAAATAAATTCATCCATAACAACATCATCATCAAAAGTCAAAACACATAATCATCAAATCATAAAATTATATTACACAAACATGAATACATCATGATCATCGATAACATTAATTAATACGTAAGAAAAAAAATGTTTTGATGGATGGATGATCGTGAGATTAAACATACCGATTAATTATATGAGGTTGAGATGGATAATTGATGAACGGTTTGTTTGGTGGTTTGTTTGTATATAATAATATAAAGAGAGAGAAAAAAAAATAAAAGGATGAAGGGAGGGGATTCGGTGGAGGATGATGAAGGTTTAAAGTGGGGGTGGGGGTGGGGGTGGGGGTGGGGGTGGGGTGCGTGCGTGTTGGGTTTCTGTAACGATTACACGGAAGGGGCCATGCTTTCTGCCTTCTACGTATGCCTCCCATTTATTTCTAGTTTCTCGTTTTTCTATGCTCCTAGTGGCAATGCTGTCATCACCATCCATTTTATTTTACTACTCCGTATATATAAGTAACGACATAAATGATAAAGTTTTTTTTTTTTTTTTTTAATATCTCAGATATCCTAACATATTTTAAGCAGAACTCGAACTCACGTCATAATCATTTGATTGAGAAGTTTCTCACACAACGTTTGATACCAGTACGATACAAGACTTTTGATTAGATGAGGTTTTGTTGTTCATGTACAAGGGAATAATGGGTTTTGATTGACTGTACGATTTAACTTAGATGTCTCGTAATCATTTTTCATCACTTTGTCAAGTCACTCTCAATAAATTCATATTTAGTTCATAAAATAAACTAAAATTTTATGTTACAATTCTTTGAATCTTGTCGCATTATATTGTGTGTATAATGGGTAATTTTCTCTTCAACTACAGATCCCATGCTACCCCCCATAAACTGAAAATCCATAACCCCAATTGCTACGTTAATTGCCCTATGCCCCTGATTAGCAATAGTTGTTCGTGTTTATAAATTGCTACCATAGTAGCCAGAGGCGGAGCTACGGAGGGGGCACGGGGGCAAGTGCCCCCTCTCAACTTTCCAACGTAGTGTAATTATTTCAAGAATTCTCATGTTTGTCATCATTTTGCCCCCCTTAAAACCAGTTAAACGAAATAAAGGCAGTAAAGTGGAACAAAGGAGTTTCATGGTTGGAAAGTACAGTTTTGTCGGAGACGATAACTGTGAAAAATAGAGAGTTGTTTTTTGACTTTTTCAAAAGATGAAAAAGATAAGGTTGTTTTTTGTTGTAACTTGTATGGTAAAAATGTAAAATTGACTCTTGTGTGTGGGTGGGAGATGGCCACGTCCACCTACTTTGTTGTAAGATAAGTAACTTTTATCTTTTGCTATATATATTTCATAGTAGTGACTAATTAAATATGTAAAAGTTAATTCTTTTTAAGAAAACAAAACGTATTGATTGAAGTGTTTTTGCTAACAATTTATGGTCAAGTGTCACATAATTTGCTAAAAAAAATGTTGCACCATTAAGTAAAGATATGAGCGTCTTTAAAATGTAACCAATATTAAAGATTTAGTTTGGTTTTCAAATTTCATCAAAGAATATAAACCGACCTGACATTTTTACCGGTTGGCTTAAGCTTTTTTTTTTTTTTTTTTTTTTTTTTTTTTTTTTTTTTTTTTGATCATAAGATATTCTGGCTCCGTCCCTGATTGTAGCATTTGTAATCATCAAGTATAAAATGAAGTAAAATTTTAAATGTTTATGTTATGTATATGTTTTCTAACACTCGAAGTCAAAGCACTGTATTATAAACGTTTTTCGTTTTAAAAAACGCGTTGTCAAATACAACCAAACTCCTGACTAATAAGCTATTTTTTCTACAGAAATTTGTGATAATTTGTTTACATAAATTATAAGATCGTTTTTTATTTTAATTTCTTCCGGTACTTTTTGAACGATATGCTTTTAGTTTTGAATTTTATTTATTTATTTATTTTTATTTTATTTTATTTTATTTTATTTTTGTCTAAAAGGGATCAATATCTTGTTGATTTAAGTTTTTTAACACATAATGATTCGGTCCAAGATTTGTATTTTACCATTATCCATAAAACATATGCGGAGTACTTTATTTGTAATCTTTACCAACTTTATAAAAAGTTTCTATAATGACATATCGTGTATCACAAATCTTTTTTATTTCATCTTAATGTTTGAAATTAAAATACGTGAAACGTAATACCCCGTGAGAAAAAGGAGCATAAGAGAAGATAATCCATAAACCACAAAAGTTACTTTTTATTGTATTGCAAAAGACGTGGGAAAAGGATATTATACAATTCATTCCAAAGCGTTCATCATAGAGCACTTAAACAATATTAAATTACGTATCTTCTAGTGTCATCGTCTAAGTTAGATGGTCTAACTAATATACTCTAGATAATTACAAGTTAATTGAAAAATTCTTATCTCGTGACATGCTCACAGTTTCAAATTGATTGACCTTTTACCAACTTTGTTACTATGTGTTTTCGGCTATGTTTGGCAAAAATAGCTATTAGCAGTAGCAGTTAGCAGTAGCTGTGAGCTGTGAGTAGTATCCACAGCTCACTGCTCACATCTTCATAAAGAAGCATTGGAAAATGAGTTTTCCTAAAAAATAACAAAGCTCACAGCTCTCATGCCAAACGAACACTAAAAATCAAAAAGCTCATTATCCACCGCTCATTGCCCCCAAAAAGCTTTGCGCCAAACATAACCGAATTCATGTTCATATAGCGTGTGTCTTTTTTTTCCTCGTTTTGTGTAAACACACGCGGTTAAAAATAAAAATGTTATTTTTTATGTGCCTATAGAATTGACTAAGAATATATCATAAGAATTAGTGCTTGATAACAAATACAGTTGAGAGTCGCTTTATTTTGAATACCCAAAAAGCGCTGCATATCAATGGACAAGATTTGACCGTCAAATCAAAAAGACAGTTTTTAAGAATAAAAAACACGAAATGACCACTTTTGCCGATTCAGCAAAGTTACCCTACCAACCCCACCCCTACCTCTCACTTTCCGCCATTCAATATCAAAACAAATCCACACTTTCTCTCTCTAAACAAAACCAAAAACTACCGTAAAAATTCAAAATAAAACCACTTTAACCGTTAAAATCAAAAAATAAACACAAAAATGGAAGAATCATCGAGTCAACAAGCAGATTCACACACAAAAAAAAAAATAAAATAAAATAAAAATAAATAAAAAAAACGGGTTCAAAATGAATCTATTGAGTCTCGAGATGAAGGTACGATACTTCCGACTAATTCTTTAGTTATTTTATTAGTATCTCTAGTAATTTTGTACTTGTTTATGAATGTTATTGCTACTTATGAATTTTTATTTATTTATTTATTTTTTATTTTTTATTTTATTTTTTTTTTATACTATGATTATTATGTACTTATTTGAGTTTTATAAGATATTTATTAAGATTTTACAGTTTTAGTTGAATTTATATGTTTATTGAGGGATTGTTATAATAATTTGATCAATGTTGTGATTTTCTTCAGATTTTGGTAGTATATTAGCTGTGATAAAACAGTTGTAGTTATTTTATTTGATTTTTGGTAGTATAACATCTATGATGATGAACAGTGGTAGTGGTTTTCTTTGATTTTTGACGGTATATCATTTGTGATGAATGTTGTGATTGTCTTCAGTTTTTGTAGTATATCACCTGTGATAAAACAGTTGTAGTTATTTTCTTCAATTTTTTGTAATATAACATCTGTGATGAAGAACAGTTTAAGTGGTTTTCTTTGATTTTTTGTAGTATATCACCTGTGATAATGAACACTTGTAGTGATAATAACTATATTGCTAGTATATCGGACGTTTTTTTTTTTTTTTTTTTTTTTTTTGCTTTTGAAAAAAATACATCAGAGATTAAGTTTTTGCTTTTGAAAAAAATGTGTGTTAATACAAATAATGTCAAAAACGTTATTCGCATTATTCGATCTTCTCGTGTTTTGATCATCACAAAATATAAAGACATATTACGTAAAGTTACGGTTTATAAGTTTTTAATCGAGGAAACTTGTTTCTTCTACGTAGTTGCTTCAACATCACTTCAGGTTTGAACAAACTTTATACCGTCATTAGTTAAGTGATCAAAGAGTTTTATTTTCACCTACACTTACATTTTTAAGTTTGACAAAACATTTTTACAAAAGTATTTTTGTGTTTTTAAAGAAATGTTTTATTAAGAAAATAAATTCAAATTCAAACTTTATAACAGCTAGTTTTCCCCTCAAATCAGTTCAGCCTGAACTAGATAAGTTTTCACCACGTCAGGACAAAATGGGAGCGTTTTGTAGCGACAGTCCCTTAAATAGGTCGACGGTCCCTTAGTGATAAAGGACAGTCTTGCATTTACGGGACTGTCCCTCTCCCTCCTGTCGTCATAAATACTGAACTGTTACACTTCAGAAAACAGACTTCCACACACACAAAACTTTCTGGTCTTTGTTCATTTTAATATTTGATCACTATAACATGTCGGTATATGTTTATAAGTGATTTCCTCTTCCGTCTAGTGCAAGAGAAGAACTCTCGATAGCTATGAAGACTCGAGATGTTATAGGTGTCCACACACAAACGTAACAAGTGTTACAGTGATAGGTTCTGTAAATAATGTCATTGTTTCCGACTTGTGTGTGAGTCGAGGATGGGGATATTTGTGTGAACTTGGATGGTGATGTAGATCCAAAAAGTCTTATAACTAGAATAGTTCATGTATTTGATATGATGAGAGTGATGACCTAAAGTGTAGGTTAGGACTTGTCGAGTCATTATGTAAAGACTTAGATCTGGTGATGATCCAAGTGTGTAGTGTGTGAAGGCTTGATTCGGGTGAAGAATCAAGTGTGTCATGTATGTGAAGGCTTGGTTCGGGTGAAGAACCAAGTATGTCAAATAAGTGAAGGCTTGGATCGGGTGAAGATTCAAGTTGGACAAGAGTGCTTGTTCGTGTGGCCACGTGGGCCTTGGAGTAGATTGGTTCTAGCTACGATTAGAACTCGACATTATGCTTAGTGTCGTTAAGCCTTGTGTAAGCATGTGTACGGATTGCTCCACCTAAAGGAGTGTGTTGATATAGTGATTGATAACTCTCGAGTGTGGTACTCGGGGAGTGGAGTAGGGCGGAGAGTGGGCTTCGTGCCGAATCACTATAAATCACCGCGTCTCTTGGTTGTGTTCTTTCCTTACTCTTTACTTTACTTGTTTATTTGTTTATGCTAGTAACCAAATTGATATCACATAACTAGTAGAATTCAACAAGTTTGTAAATGAAAAATAACCGGACCTAAAACGGCTAAACGCTTTAGAAAATTTAAAAGAAGTGGTGAAACTATTCAACCCCCCCTATAGTTTCTACAATTGGTATCAGAGCTTCGTTTATCAAGATCTTTAAAGTATACTGTACTTTAAAACTTGAATCGATCTATGGAATCAAAATGATATCTAGAAGGGCGTTATTTGAATGAGCCACCATTTTTCGAAAATGAAAATTTTGTAATTTGGAAAATGAATTTGAAAGTTATGTGAAATCAATAGATCATAATCTTTGGCATGTCATTTTAATTGATGATTTATAATCATTAAAAGGAAGTTTTGCTAATAAATTCTTCATAAGAAACTTGTATGAAATATTTGAAGCAGAAATTTTGATTTTTGAATTTTTGCCGAAAATTGAGTTTGATAAAACAATTTTATGTCAAATGGCAAATGGCATTTGATAAAATGGTTTAAACACATATCAAGGAAATGTTCAAGCCAAAGATGATGAAAATGTGATATTAGAAAAACACTTAGTTTAAGTGCAATCATATACTACTAGTTTGAATGTCTTCATTGTAGGTAATGTTGCCGACAAAGATTTCTTAAGCAACCTGGTTGGTGTACCAATCTACGTGTTTTGATGCTATGACAATAAAGAAGACAATGTGCGGTTTAATGTGTAATGTGGATAGCTAGCTAAGAAGACAATATGCGCCATAAATATGAAGACAATCTAATGGTTATCTCACCAAGCCAAGTGCATAACTAATTATAAGGTCAACTTGCCAAGTGATTAGCATCTAGTCTTGCATCACCAACAACACATGCATTGGTTATGTGTTATTAAGGATAGCTAGAGGCCAAGGTAAGTTTTCCTACAACCTTGACTATCATGCTTGCTATTTGAGTGTTTACTATATGATTATATGACTACGTGATTAGGTATTACTTGTTTGCATGTTAGATGATGTTTGTATGTCAATACGTGCTAGATGCTTTGTGTTAATTAGGCGTTTTGTCTAAATGCTTATCCTTCTTTAGATTCAAGCAAATTATTTTGAAAAACAATGGTCTTACCGCAACCATTGTTTATAACGAATTTGGCGTCAATCAATCACTATAGACAATGCACACTTGCTTCACTCTTTGTTTGTTCTCTTGTTCTCGTCTATGACGTTTCTTGAAACTTACTTGATTGACTTCTAGCCTACCTCGATGCGAATCTCATCCTTTAACCTCATTTAATTTTTCATTCTCTCTTTTCTTCTGTTTCGACTCAAAATCCAGTCTTTATTCAAGCGTATCGAGTCTTTCACTCTATACTCATTCCTTAGCCTACTCTTGCGTATTTAGTCATTTTCGTGTCTTGAAATTCAAAGGGTTATGTTTTAAAACCATCTGAAACTAAAGACCTTTCATACTAACCAAAACACCAAAAATCGTCCAAAAATCCACAAGCTACTGGCGGTGGTCCCTTAGCTCTCAGCGGTCCCATATCGATAAGGGACAGTCCAGGAGTTTTAGCATACACCCCGTTTTCTTACTGCAGAACAGGAAAAACAAAACCAAACACCCCTTTAGTGCATGATCGGCTCCAAACAGTCAGCCTAAATTGACCAAGTAAATGGTCAACAAGGTCAGACATTGTAGGGCCAATGCTCCGTGGAATACAGTGTTTCTCCGGGTCGTTATGTCCCAACGAGGTGTGCAAAGGTATTGAAAACGGATTCGTGATCGAGTGATTCTGAACAGGAATAGGGGTTATAAGGGTTTGAATGATTAAACTAAGGAAATATAAAAGGAAACAATCAAAATAACCTATATTAATGAAAACGTATAACCAAATTACTTAGAAACGTATTTAAATTTAAAAACGTACGTTTAAGCTAAAATAAACGCGAGTGCGCAAAATAAAAAATGAAATTTGTGCTACGCTAATCCTACGGGGATGAAAATTACATTTTTACAAACCTAATGATAAAAGAAAATTTTTGGAAAAAGAAAAATATTTTTTTGAGTTTTTATTTATTTATTATTAATTAAAAACTGTATAAACTAAAATTATTTATTAAAAATACTAAACTAATTATGAAAATTACAAAACTTTTTCTAAAATTACTTAGCAATATCAGGAAACTAGGAAAAATGGTAAAAAGGTTCACAAGCTTATTAATAAGCAGTTAGATAAACAAATAAGCAAAAATAAGCTAAATGCCTAAAGCTACTATATAAATAAAATTTGCAATATAGAACCTGAAAAAGTCTCTAGGGCATTTGGTAAGTGTGTGGTGTTGTGTGTGAGGTGACCCAAGTTCAAATCATACTAAACACACTTTTTGCAAAACATTTGTTTTTTCAATTTTCTTGGCACAAACTCAATAAGCACACTGAGATAAGCACTTTTCATAACTAACACATTTCATGAAAAATTCTAAATAAGCATATGCAAGGGAAAAAAATAAGCAGTTTACATATTAAGCTAATAAAAGGATATGTGAAAATCTAAAAAGCTACAAATAAACTAATGTAAGCTTAAACTAGGGGAAACTAAAGCTAAGGCTGAAGGGGGGGGGGGATCTAACATAAGCTAAAAAGGATCATATAAGCAGTTACATAAGCCTAAAAAGCATAAAATAAGCTAAATTACCTAATGTGCTGCAAAGAAAATGGAAAAATTGGCTACTTAGGGGCTGCAAAAAGCTTGTAAGAAAAATTACTAAAAATAAACTAAAAATACTAGCATGTAGATAAGCAACAAAATAAGCTACAAACCAAATTTCAAGTAAAACGAACTTATAACGAAGAAATGAAAAATCTAAGACCAACTGCTGAAATCAACTTTTTTTGGACAACAACAAATAGGGCTACTTCGGGCTAATGAAAAGCTGGTAAAAAAAATCTAAAAAATAAACTAAAAATAGTAGCATGTAAACAAGCTGGTAGACTCATTGTAAACCAAATTTCAGGTCAAATGATCAAGAAACGAAGAAATGAAAAATCAAAAACCACCTGCTGTTTGGGCTGTTTTTTTACAGCAATTCAGAAAAAAAATGCAACTTTACGCTAAAATCTAGAATAGCTAATGGTAAAACTAGTGTGTAAAAGTAGTTGGAATGTAAAGCTAAGCTGGGAGACAGTAATTAAAAACAAAAATTATGGATTTTGAACAAGATTTGAGTACAAATTCAATGATTCAAAAGGTTGAGAAAGCTGCTAAAGCAGTTGCACTAGTGGGTTAAAATGGATCAAAATGAGAATTTTGACAAATGAGGTACTAAATTTAGTTGGTGCACAACTTCTATATCATAAATTGAACCTAATTAAAGCAATTTAAACTACAAAAAATGGTCCTAATCTGAATATACCCTATGGACTAAATGATGACAGTTAAATCATGAAGAGTATGAAAATCCTATTCAACTCCTTAAAACCTACTAGCAAATGATCAAATCTACTTAGAAATTACTACCATAATGAATTAGAAGCTCAATCAAGTTCAGAAGGTGACCAAAACCTAATAAATCCTAAAATAACCTACTAATGCTAAAACTGTTTTTGGATTTTGTTGTTTTATGATGAACCAAACTATACTACTGATGCAAACTATTTTTATAAGCTATAAGAGAGATATGTAAACTAAAATGATGCAGAAATAAGCAGTTTATTAAGCTAAAATAGTTAATGCTAAATTATGACTAAAGTGAGTAAAATGAGCAATTCTAAGAACTAGCAAATAACATTTAGCAAATGAGGAACAAATAGTCTCAAATACACTACATAAGCAGTAAAATACTGAATAAGCACTAATTTAAGCATGCAATAAGCAGATTCAAATAAGCAGTTTTGAATAAGCTAAATTAGAAACTTGACTTACAAACAAAGGCAGTTGAATGATATCCAAATTACTTTCTAAACAATCCTAATGCTCCCCAAAGAGCTCTAAACCAAGCCTCCACAGCTTCTTCTTCTCTTCTTCTCTCTTTTTTTTTTTTTTTTTTTTTTTTTTTTTTTTTTTTTTTTTTTGTATTTTTGTGATTTTATTGAAAACTTGAAATAAACTTGAAGAAAGCAGTGTGAAACAAAGTAAAAGCTCAGAACAAGCTTTATGAACTTGTTTGAACTTAAAGAAACAGTGAAATTGGCTTAAAGGTAAAGACTTGTAATTTAAGCAAAAAAAATGGAAATTTTAAAATGCTTGACAATAATGTAAATGAAACTGAAACTTTTGATTTCAACTTAAAAGGAGTACAATACTGAAATTAAAGATGAAAAATAGTAAAGATTACACTAATTAAACTAAGTTACACTATTCCTACTTAATTAAAATCTACTTAACAGCTAACTGCCCTTCTTCTTGGCTTCTTTCTTTATTTTTAATCTTCACAAAAGTCCCTTGGCACTTTCCCACTTCTTTTTCTAGCCATTGGATGAGTTCATTTGATCCTAACCATTAATTATGTTTTGGCGGGAAAATGGTATCTAACCAACTTGGCTCTGATAACTTGTAGTAGGGTGGAAGTATTGTAGCTTTGTGTTGGAAAGGTAGTGATAGTGGGTAGGGATGTTGAGTGTGGCAGTGGAGGAGGGGTGATGATGGATTTGCAGTTGTAGCAGGGCCACGTGAAGAAGAAGGAGATAAGGGTGGTTTGGTTTGACTTGGTTGTTTGACCCTGGTTATTAAACCAGGTTGTGTTTGTTTTGGATTTGGAGTTTGGGCCAGGGTAAAACAATGGGCCAAGGTGATGGATTGGGTGGATAAAAAGGGTTAAGTGGGTTTGTATGTTTGTTTAACTAATAAAACCACAAGGACCAATTATGTAAATAGCTGAAAACTTAGGGACCTGATTTGCCAACTTTTAAAACTCCTTCCAAGGATAAAACTTGCCACATTCCAATTATATAAGTACCATAAATGATGTTTTCCAAAATAAAACCCCCAGGGACTGAATCTACCAAAGTTTCAAAGTTGAGGGACCGTTTTTGCCAATTTGTGAAAATTGAACTCCAAGGGTCATAAATGTCATTCCTTGAATCCTGGGGGACTGTTGTTGACTTTTCTTCAAAATAAATCATCCAGGGACCATTTCTGACACTTTGTGAAAGTTCAGGGACTGTTTGCCAATTTATAAAACTTTGCTCATTTTTTGTCTGTTTTCAATCCTTTTGTACCTGAAACACATAAAAACACAATCCAAGGATATTTGCAGTATATTTGGGCATATTTGGGTGTTTTTAAATGTTTTTGCAGTTCATATTTGACCAAAAATGACGAGTATTTACACACTTATCAATCCCCCACACTAAACTATTGCTAGTCCCTAGCAATCTTTTATGAAAATTTAATGGATTTGAAGTCTCTTTACCAAAAGCCATTACTTCTGGAGTAGCAAAATGTTTCAGTTCAAGTAAGAACTATGGTACACTGATAAGCATATAATTTTGAGCAAATCATAAGCTGTCAACGGATTGGATTTGTCTTTAGCAGAAGCCGTTTGCTTCTGGACTAGCCAACTCTTTGATGGAATACAATCATCATCTTGGTGAGTCGATTACCAATTATGGTTTTCCACTGCCTTTACCACAAGCCATAACCTTGCGGGCTAGCCAACTCTTCACTTATCAAAGATATGGTGAGTTGGATACCATACAATTTTGGGCAAATTGTCAGCCATAAACGGATTTGAGATATCTTTACCAAGAGCCGTTTGCTCCTGGATTAGCCAGTCCTTTTGTGATTTAGACATGGTGGACTAATAACAATAAAAATTTTTGAAATAAAGTGAATTTTTTTTTTTAAAATTTTGGCCAAAAATGGGGGTACTAGAAGGTATAATGTGATAAAATTCGCTAGAATTCCCCCCCCCCCCCCCACACTTAGAATTGAATATTGTCCTCAATATTCAAAGTCCCGGCTATTATGCCAACTCTTTGAACGTAAAAAGGCAATATTACAAGCTAAATGTGGAAACACCATTCTTCACTTTATTTATATATATACATACACACATTTTTTTTTGAAACTTATATACATGGTAACACCAACATGGGTAACTCCCCCACACTTAGGGTGAAAACCCCATATGCATGCTACTTTTTTTGTTTACCGAATCTCCATCGGACTTTCATTCAAGATGTTTGGACAAACATTTGAAGCACGTCAAAGTTCCACATCGATGAGATAAGTACCCGGCTTTAAATAGTATAATCTATAAGCGGTGATGCCGGGGTCAAAGATAATGTCTTCATTCCTGAAGGAGTGAAGAACAGGAAAAGTCACCCGGTAGGTGAAAAATGGAAGAAAGATCTTGATAACAATCAAGACTAACTCATCATTATCATAAAGAGAATTCATAATTGGTATATCATGAATCTCATCATTGAAGCTCATTTGATCTACACAGATTATGGGGGGGGGGGGGGGGGAGGGATGAGAATTTGATATCAAGCAAATTCTCATAGCTGAGAACATTTCCCTCCGGGACACAAGGATCATCTTTGTCTAGATCAAAGTAGAAGTTATCATACTCCGGTGGAGATATGATATGAGTGAGTTCACGGGAGAACTCCTTGAAAGTGAATGAATCATATACGGGGAGAGAAATTTGAGAATGAGAAGTGGTACTGCCACTAATCTTCTCTCCCATATGATCAAAACTAAAGGCTTCAAATTCCGGTATAGGATCATCAGAAAGAATGTCACTATCCTTAATGGGGATAGGAGATGAAATGGGTTTCATATTGAAAGCCTCGATTTTAGAAATGAGGAGATTGACATTCAATAATGTTGCACGAAGTGCTTCATCATTGATTTTAGTGTCAGTCTCATCATTCTCTTCTTCTAAGCTAACTAGCTCAGAAGGTAATTCTTCCATATAAATGATGTCTCCACAAGACAACGACTCGTCATAAGTAGAATCGGAGAACATCTCAGCATGATTAGTTGGGAATACAAGAGGAGGAGGGATATCACACAAATGATCAAGAATTACCTGTGACTCACTTGGGATTGGGACAAGGTTCTCAACACTAGACTTTATGAATTCGTCCGATTCCTTTTCAGGAACAGTGTCAAGATGCTCGTCCCCCATGCTCAGAGAGTGAGTGGGAATCTCGGGTGTGATAAAAGCAGATTGAGATGGAATCTCAACTGATGGTGTCTCAACTGATGAATTTGATGATTTTTTTATAAAATTCAAGGATATCAAGGGTATCTTCATCATCACTGTCATCAAGAATGAAACGGAATTGAGAGCTAGATCTGGCTGCTTTTTCTTTTTTAATTGATTCTCTAATAGATTTTTCAATGGCATCTTGGGAATTTATTTTAGCAGCCTGCTCTTCAGCCAATAATTCTGCCATAGTTTTCTCATGAGGATTTTCTTGGGCAAGTTTATTGACACCTTCCTTCATTTCTTTTACAAATTCCAGAATAGCAAGGAGAATGGTGTACTCATCCATTTGGCATTATGGAGGTTGTTCATGATAAGGATAGTCGTAATTGTCACAAGGAAATGGATTCCTTGTTTGACAATCAGAACTGAAGTGAGTACCTCCACAGTACTCACAACAGTTGAACTGATGTGGCTGTGAATCATATGTGCTTGGGTTATAATTGTCACCAGGAACTTGCTCATAGACAAGCGTGTTACCTGATTGACAATCAGAACCATAGTGTGAACCACCACAGTACTCACAACAGTAAAACTGTTGAGTTTGGTTTGGTGAATTGTATGGATATTGGTCGTAACCAAAATTTTGATTATTATGACAATCAAAACCTTGGTGAGGACCTCCACAATACTCACAAGAAATACTCAGTGTATTTTGATACAAAGCATTATTGAAATTTGGATAATATGGCTCTTGCTCGTATGAATGTGATGGGTAGTTGGAAAAATTTGAAGAGTCGTTGAATGATTCGTTGTGTTTTGGTGTTCAAAAACAATTTATCAAAAATATCAACAAACGTGAAGTCTAATTTATCATGAGACAAATAGACGTGAAAGTAATATGAGTAAACCGTTTAGGAAAACGATTACCTCGCAAAACTTGTGAAAGTGATATTCAAATTGTGAGACCGGAAGTGATTTCCCGGGTTGTACCCCAACGAGGTGTGAATGGAAAGTTTCGAGGAAAGATCGAGATTAAAACCTTGTATGTTTGGTTGTGAAAGATTGTTTGGTTTTGTTGTACGTTAAATTAACGAAAATTACGAATTAACGAACGAAAATGGAATAAACGTGACCTAAATGGAAAATTAAACTAAGGAATGATAAGAAATATTTAAAATAACCTAAAAAACTACGGGAACATATTAGGGAAAGCGGGGAATCCTAAAACGTAATCTAAATTAAAAACGCGACGTTTATTTAAAAATAAACGTTAACGTACAAAATAAAACGTGAAATTTGAGCTACAAAGGTCCTACGGGTTTCCAATTAATTTTCTTAAGATCCTACTGATAAAATAAAAATTTTAAAAAAAGAAAATCTATTTTTCAATAAAAACTCTATTTATTATGAATTAATTACTAATTAAAATGATTTAAAATAAAAGAAAATGCAAATATAAATGAGAAAAATACAAACTTGACTTGGAAAAATCTAAAATAACTTAAAATAATTATCTAAAATGTTTTTGGATTTTTTCAGGCTTTTTCAGATTTTTTATTGATTTTTCTTAATTAAAAACTATTTAAA
Organism: Artemisia argyi; assembly: GCA_030686995.1. Lineage (NCBI taxonomy): Eukaryota > Viridiplantae > Streptophyta > Magnoliopsida > Asterales > Asteraceae > Artemisia > Artemisia argyi. Next base: position 42,022,255 of record CM060695.1, read on the forward strand.
AATGATTAAAAATTAAAATATATTAAGAAAAATAGCAAAACACCTCAGAAAATTATGAAAATTTCACAGAAAATCTAAAATATTATTTAAATCCTAGGAAAAATATAAAAAGTATGAAAAGAAGCTGGGAAGTGCTGAATGGCTAATAAGCAGTTTAAAGAAAGTGCTTATTAATAAGCACTTGCTACCAAATCCCACTAAATTGATACAGAATGTTCCTAATACTCAAATAAGCTCAAATAAACATCAATTTAGACAATATACTACTCAGATCATGCAGAGTGAGTGGATTCAGTTCACAAAAAGCAATAAGGATAAACAAATAAGCCAAGGGATAAGCACAAGGTTCAATCTTTACTCAAATTACTTAAACATATTTAAAGGAACTCCAATGAATCAAAGTAACTCTGTTTGAAAGCCAATCCAAACCTAATGCAACCAACTTGAAAAATCAGCAAAACAGTTTCAAACTACTAACTTCCAGCTTAAAATTAAGCACTCTAGATAAGCAGTAACTTAAACCTAAGGGGGCAAAACTTATACTACCTAGCAAAGAACTCAGAAAACCTAAAAGCCCTAATTTCTAGACACTAATTGAGGTCCAATTTACTCAATATTCAGCACCAAAACAGACTGCATTCATGCAGAATGAACAGTGCCTGATGACTTTTGTTTACCCCTAAGCTTTGACTAATTTGAATTTTGGTGGACTACTACTGCTACTAAGTCCACAGTAAGCATGTTTAAGCACAAAAACCATAATCCTAAACATCAATTGCAACAAAATCAATGAGCTCAGCACCCTCAGATCACATAAGTCTAAGCAGTGAAAGATTTGTAAACCATGTTTGACTTTTGCTGAATTGAGCACCACTTTTATGCAGTAAATGACTTAACAACACTTACAGGGTGTTACTCGTGCAAAGAACTCAACCATAAAACTACAACAGGGTCCAGTAATTAGCATATCCAAACACCCCTTTGTTTACTGATTTTAAAGGTTTTTCAAAGGAAAGGGCCAAATTAACGACTAAGCTTGATTACTGAATTAATTTAACCCTAAACAAGCAGCTTTCAATAATGAATAACAGCAAAGAATACTTAACAACTAATGACAAGAAATTTAGTATAAGTTCTTACTTGTCATCCCAAGCTAGAAGAAAACTAGGGAACAAGATTCAAACCACATCCTAACATCCCCCATGGGATTCTAAACCGTTATACATCTCCATACCTTCACTGCTACTTCTTCTTCTTCTTGTATGTTTTTCCCTTTTTTTCTTGAATTTTGTATTTCCCCCTTTTTTTTCTTTTCTTTTTCTGATTGATGCTTTCTTTTTTTGTTTTTAAATAACTTAAACAAATTTTGAGAACAAACTGAGATTAAATAAACAACATTTAAATCAAATGACAGATAACTTGAAGATTCGAATTGAAATAAACTTGAAGAGAATTTCTATTAAATTTGAAAATTGAAACTACAAACATAAACTAAACTTGAAAACAGAAAGGTACAAGTGAAAAAGAATGCCTTTGAGGCTTACATTGGAGCCCTATTTATACTAAAAACTGTGGTAGGTAGAAATCTCCTCTCTTGTGCTTCATCCTCTGGAATTAGGGTTTCCTGAGCTTCTCTTGAACCTTGTGAAACAATCCCCATTGTTTAATTATATCAGAAGTAATCCTAGCCTCTTGTTTCAATTTGGCGCCAAAAGTGTTTTTGAGTGGATTGGTGAGCTAGAGTGTTAGGTATGGGATTGTGAGGAGGAGGGGGAAGGTAGTGGGATTGGGAGATGGGATGGGGGAGCTTTTGAGGGAGGTGGTGGAGTGTAGCAGAGGTGGAGTGTGGTGATGGTGGTATACTGCTGGGTAAAACGGGGTGGGGAAGAAAGGAGGGTGTTTGTTTGACCCGTGTTTTGACTATCTTTGACCCTTTGAACGATTATATTAAACTGGGTGGGTCGGTTTAATGTTGGGCTGGTTAAGATGGGCTTGAGTGGTTGTAGTATTTTTGGGCTTGGGATGTTAGTGTAAATAACAATAGGTCCGTTTGGTTTGGTTAGTTTATCACAAGGACCACTTTTGCCAAAAGCTGAAAATCCAAGGACTGAAAGTGTGATTTCCCCAAAATACTCATAAGGATGGTTTTTTCCAAATACCAATAACACAAGGATCTTGAATGAATATTTTCCAAATTTGAATTCCCGAGGGTATTTTCTGCCAAGTTTCAAACTAGAGGGACCAAACTTGTAATATTCTGAAAATGCCATCCAAGGATCAATCCTGCCAAATTTCATTAGTATAAAGACCATAATTGTTAATTTCCATAAGATTTTTATCTCAGGGACCATTTTTGACAATTTCTGAAAGTACAGGGACCAAAATTGCACAATCTCCAAACTTTTTCTCTTTGTTTATTTTTTTGAAAGTTTTTTACCCAAAGATCATTTTTTACTTCTTTTGACTTTTAAGAAACTTGGGTTGACTTTTCATTTGAAATAAACGCTTAGGGACCAGTTTTGACAATTTTTGGAAGTTGGGGGACTGAAACTGCCAATTATGCAAACTTTGTTTGTTTTTCGTTTGTTTTCGATCATTTTGCATTTGAAACATATAAAACACGATCTTTGGGATATTTTCATTATTTTGACGCATTCTTGAATGTTTTCACGCGTTTTGGCAGTTAAAATACGGTAAAAATGATGAGTATTTATACACTCATCATTGAATGAGTTCTGATTAGGATCATAAGCAAATGAATTACTCACATGTACACCAATGGCATGGCAACCCAAAAAGCGGCTCACCACAACCGACACAAGGAATAAAATCCGGAGGTGGGACAAGTGGTGTGCTCTGAGAGCTAGGAATTTCCACCACTTCCTTTATGGTCTCTGGTTTTTGTTCTTGATAAACGTGAAGATTAGGCAAGTCGTTCTTTTTAGTCACTGCTCTAAGCTCTGTACGTTTGCTTGACAAACTTTTAACCGTAAATCGTTAAAGGTTATGATCAATTCTTGGTGGTTTGTCATTAATAGCACGTATCTCGGGCTGTGAAGGGTAGTTGGAAGAATTTGGTGAATCATTGAGAGACTTTTGATTTAAGAACAAATTGCACACAGTACAAAATCTGTTACTACAATTATTTCTACACTTCTCACAAATACACCGGAAACAACGATAGTCGTCCTCAATCGGGCTTTTACAATGAAAACATGTGTAGCCAAGAGATGCCATAAGAATTATACATGAGAGAGGTGTAAGAAGGTAGAATCAAACGGATAGAGGGTAAAGAAGAATATTTTTGGGGTTTTTTTTTGTGTTCGTCGAAAACTTATTTAAAATGTTTTTGGTAATCGTTTTGAAAGACTAAATCGTTTTCTCGTAGATCAGAGTAAGTAATCTGATATAGTAAAATTTACGATTCATTTTGTTTTTTTATGAAAATATGAACAAGGACGGTAAATATACAATGAGCGTATATCCAGATTCACTAATCTGCAAAAACCGTTTAAAATACGCGCACAACCTCCCTGGCAGCGGCGCCAAAAATTTGATCGGCTCCAAACGGTCAACCTAAATTGACCAAGTAAATGGTCAACAAGGTCAGACAGCGTAGGGCCAATGCTCCGTGGAAACAGTGTTTCCCCGGGTCGTTATGTCCCGACGAGGTGTGCGAAGGTATTGAAAACGGATTCGTGATCGAGTGATTCTGAACAGGAATAGGGGTTATAAGGGTTTGAGTGATTAAACTAAGGAAATATAAAAGGAAACAATCAAAATAACCTATATTAATGAAAATGTAAAACCAAATTACTTAGAAACGTATTTAAATTTAAAAACGTACGTTTAAGCTAAAGTAAACGCGAGTGCGCAAAATAAAAAGTGAAATTTGTGCTACGCTAATCCTACGGGGATGAAAATTACATTTTTACAAACCTAATGATAAAAGAAATTTTTTGGAAAAAGAAATATTTTTTTGAGTTTTTATTTATTTATTATTAATTAAAAACTATATAAACTAAAATTATTTATTAAAAATACTAAACTAATTATGAAAATTACAAAACTTTTTCTAAAATTACTTAGCAATATCAGGAAACTAGGAAAAATGGTAAAAAGGTTCACAAGCTTATTAATAAGCAGTTAGATAAGCAAATAAGCAAAAATAAGCTAAATGCCTAAAGCTACTATATAAATAAAATTTGCAATATAGAACCTGAAAAAGTCTCTAGGGCATTTGGTAAGTGTGTGGTGTTGTGTGTGAGGTGACCTAGGTTCAAATCCTACTAAACCCACTTTTTGCAAAACATTTGTTTTTTCAATTTTCTTGGCACAAACTCAATAAGCACACTGAGATAAGCACTTTTCATAACTAACACATTTCATGAAAAGTTCTAAATAAGCAGATGCAAGGGAAAAAAAATAAGCAGTTTACATATTAAACTAATAAAAGGATATGTGAAAATCTAAAAAGCTACAAATAAACTAATGTAAGCTTAAACTAGGGGAAACTAAAGCTAAGGCTGAAGGGGGGGGGGGGATCTAACATAAGCTAAAAAGGATCTTATAAGTAGTTACATAAGCCTAAAAAGCACAAAATAAGCTAAATTACCTAATGGGCTGCAAAGAAAATGGAAAAATTGGCTACTTAGGGGCTGCAAAAAGCTTGTAAGAAAAATTACTAAAAAAAAACTAAAAATACTAGCATGTAGATAAGCAACAAAATAAGCTACAAACCAAATTTCAAGTAAAATGGACTTATAACGAAGAAATGAAAAATCTAAGACCAACTGCTGAAATCAACTTTTTTGGACAGCAACAAATAGGGCTACTTCGGGCTAATGAAAAGCTGGTAAAAAGAAATTTAAAAAATAAACTAAAAATAGTAGCATGTAAACAAGCTGGTAGACTCATTGTAAACCAAATTTCAGGTCAAATGGTCAGGAAACGAAGAAATGAAAAATCAAAAACCACCTGCTGTTTGGGCTATTTTTTCACAGCAATTCAGAAAAAAAAATGCAACTTTACGCTAAAATCTAGAATAGCAAATGGTAAAACTAGTGTGTAAAACTAGAATAGCTAAGCAAATAACCAAAGCCCAACACCCCGTTTAATATCAAACCAGGGTCAACCCCCCATCTTTGACCATCCTTTCCCTCCCAATCCCCAAATACCACAAACCAGAAACCATTGCTGGTTTTCTTCCCCCACCACCCCACTTGCACGTTATTTTTCCACCGCCCAACCCACCATACACCTACCATCACTTCCACAATTAATGCACCCCCACCCCTCTCAAGTTATCAGACCCCAATTGCAAATAATTTTTTGGCGCCAAAACACGTGGAGGGCTGAGATGAGGCTACAGTGATCCAATGGCTATTATTGTTGATGGGAAATACTCAGAGGGTGATCACAAACCCTAATCCACAGCTATAAATTGAAGAGAAGAGCAATGGAAGAATTATTAGATTATTTTAGTAATTTTCATGTCGTTTAAGTAATTTTTAAATTCTCATTGTATAATTTAGCCTTCAATTAGTGTAATTTCTGTTTTCAGTGTACTCTTAAGGTTTTTCATTAATAAAAATCAAGTTTTAAGTTAAATATTAGTTTGTGCAATTTTCACTTTTATTTCAAAATTCTTATTAAGCTGTATTGTTGTTATAATTAGATCACATGGACTCTTAGGCTCACTTAAGCTCCCAGAAAGCTTAATCAAGCTTTTAGAAACTCTAAAATACAGTTTAGTATCCAAAATCAAAAAAATATAAAAAAGTCAACTGGTGAGTGCTTATTCACTCACTTTTATTCAACCAAAACCGGACCAAAAAGACCAAAAACTAATCAATTATGCCAAAAATATGTGTGTTTTTGTGTTTATGTAAATACAGGTATGGATATTGTGAATATGGACAAAACGAAGCAAATACGGCAAACACGGGCACGGGAATGGAAGAGTGTCAAAAAGCCGAAGCCGGGGAGTAATTTTCATTAAGGATCACTTTTATGCTCAGATTGTCAGAATCTACCCTTGAAGAATCAAAGTTTGTCAAGTTTAACCCTTGGAAGTATTTTCCAGAATGGCAGAATCAGCCCTTGCATTTTCAGCTACTTACATAATTGGTCCTTACTACAAGTATTAAAAAGCACAAAATCTGGTCCAATTTATTTAATAGCAAAGTCCAAAACAAACCAAACCCAAGGCCCAATCCACCAATCCTGACCCAGCCCAGTCATACTCCGGTCAAACCCCACCCAATATAAGTCAAACTTATTATTATAATATTACCCCGTACCTAATTACCCCGCCCCCCTTTTACCTCTAATACCCAGAAAAACACTATTCATCGATGAACCCTAATTACCCCGCTCCCCAAATTACAGCAATTAAGGGTAATTAAGTAATATCAAATGGATTTTAGAAGCATGTCAGTACGTCAGAGTGTGTCAGATGTAAAGAAACACAAAAGGGGATACGTGGCAGCATGTAATTGGGTTGAACGCGTCACTATTTGATGATCCAAGGGTTGTGATTTGATGGGGAATGATTGGTATTGATCAAGCGGCTTAGGATGGCTTCAAAGAAGCACAACTCACACGGATTGCCAACATGGCAATCCGTGAGCTCACCTCCTCATTTTTCCTATAAATAGATAGCATTTCTAGCTGATTAGAGTGTGGGAGTTTGGAATAGCCAAACTCTGCCAAAATTCCTTTAGATTTGTAATTCGTTTTAAATTCATGTTGTAACTCCTGTTGTTTTTTTTTGATGAAATTCAGCTTTTGAAATCAAATTTAGCTTATCTTTGTTTACTGTTTAGTTTTATTGCTTATCAGTTGAGCTAATCTCTTTTATTATTTCAGCTATTTGTAGTTTACTAAATAGTTCATTCTAGTTTTAAAATCTCAGTCAGTTTTTAATTTCATTTATGAGTTTTGAGCAAAATCAGAAAATATAAAAAATATAGAAATAGATTTTGAGAATTCAGTTTTTAAATAAGCTAAATATTTGTTTGTTACATCTATTTTAGCACAACTTAGTTTCAGTAAGAGTTGTTATAGTTTCATAGTTCAAAAACTTGTAAGTCAATGAAAGTCAATTCAGAGAAGAGAAGAGGTGTTCTGTGGAGATTTTGACAGGTCAATTCAGAAATAAAAGGTTTGAGCCTGTCTAAAGACAGCTAGCAAAGTGAATTTCCTCTTTTCATGCTGAGGAAAAAGGATATTGTAAGTAATGTTTTCAATCTTTATCTTCTTATTCCATTTGGTTACTTCTAGTTGGATCTGTGCTTGTTGATTGGTTAGATAATCATATAGTTAATTTTGTTGATACTTGAATGTAATTGAGTAATTTGGATAGATTGATATAGTGTAGGATTTTGTTACAGTTTGCTTATATCATATCTGTCTTGGTTATGCATTAGTGTGTTACTGAATTGCAGTTAGTTTTAGTAGTGATAGATTGTTGTTTCAACTTTTAGTAGTTTAATCTTAGGTGTTTGGATAATTGTTTTGGAGATTTGAAGTCTAATTTGTGTATTCTTAGTCTAATCTGATAGTTTAGGGGGTGTTTGGATCTGAGGGTTGTGGTGAATAATGGTGTTAGGATTGCTGATTTTCTGTCACATATAGGTTACTTTAGTATGAATATAGAGTTTAGGTTCATAAAAACAGTAGGTCTAGTTCAATAATAGTCATAGTAAAACTTGAATTTACTTCACTGTTAACGTCAGTTAGTTTCAGTTAGAAGTGTTTGAAATAATTGATGCAAAAGTGTTCAAGTAAGTTTAATGTAGCATAAGTATAGCTTAATAATTCAAGTGGTAGTAGATATAAGCTGCAGAAATTAGAATAAGTCAAACTTGAATAAGTTTTGAAAAGTCAATTGTTTCAGTTTTCATGTTGCATAGGCTGCTGATCTTGCTTCTTTTAGCTCATGTTAGAATCTAAGTAGGCAATTAGTTGTTAAGTAATCTCAATAGAGTAGTGAAGTATTTGCCCCCTTAATATCTTAGATTTGAGCTTATTAGGTGATACTTATTTGGTCTGAGAAGAAGTCTTTTGAACCTGTTAACTGATTTGAGCTATTAGGCTGCTAGATCTCATTTAAGTTAGTTCCTGAATAACTTTGTGGTTTCTGAGTTTTTGTGATTGAGTTTGAGTTGTTTTCATTAGTTCTAAGCTTCTGTCTTATTCTGGTTCTAGTCTGCTTATTATTGTAGCTTATATCAACTGCTTATCACTAGATTCTTGTGCTTTTGTGCTTTTATTTGTGCATTTCTGAGCTTTACTGAGTTTATTATTGTATTTTGCACTTGTGTGTTCAGTTTTGATAAGATTTGTGGCAAGTGGTTATAAATAAGCACTTGCCATAAGCTGTTTAAGCACTGAATAAGCACTTCTGCTTATAGTTTTTAATCCAAAATTTTTCTGCAACATTTTCATATTATTTTTGATTTTCTGTAATTTTTCCAGATTTTTCTGGATTGTTTTACTATTTTTCTTAATTTTTCTTCATTATAAATCATTTTTAAATAACAAAAATCCATAGAAAATCAGAAAAAGCTCTTAAAATACAAAAATAGTTTAGAAAATTATTTTATAATATTCTAGATTTTTTAGAATAGATTTTATAATTTTCCCATTATTTTTCACAATTTCTTTTATTTTTAATTACTTTTTAATTCAATAAATAGAAAATAAATTCTAGAAAATAAATAAAAACTCAAAAAAAAATATTTTTCTTTTTCTTAAAATTCTTTTTATTAGTTTAAGATTTTTAGAAAATATTTTCACATTTATAGGATCATTTTTATAATAAAAGTCACGTTTTATTTCGTACGTTACGTTTTATAATTACGTGTGCATTTCTATTTTCACATTTTTGACTTTTGTGCATATATAGCTTGTACCTTGTGCATATTTCATTATATCATTTCATATTTTGATTTCACAATCACTTTTTCACTATTCACTTACACTACATGATTCCCAAATCGATATTTCGGATATTCCATTCGAGCCTTCGTTGGGAGAACGACCCGGGAAATACTTTCACAAGTATTTCTTCGGAATATAATTATATACTATAATTTGACACACATCATCAATCAAAGTCAAAGTTGCAATGAAGATAAAAGCTGGAGCAGGGTGAATAGTGGATGACCCTGGGTTAGTGGTCTTGTGGAAGACCTATAGGATTGGTTTTGAGGTCCTTGGTTCTTGGTATAAGCAGGATTGCACATTGTAAGCCTTTAAAACTCATTTCTTAAATCCTACTGTAGCATTGATTATATTGTTGCTTATTTAGCTTATTCATGCTTGTTTAGTAATAATTAGTAATAATATTGCTTTAATTCAATAGCTTGTTAATTAAAATTGTTGTTTGCTTAGAATTTCATTTTCACTGTCTCAATTAGTATAGATAGTAATCTTAGCCATTTGTTGTTGTTGTTTCCTGTGTTTAAGTGTTCATTCAAGAATATTAGATCATATTAAGTCATTGTGGATCTGTTTCATAAGTTCTAAAACCCATTTGCTTCACAAATCATAAAACAGTCCAACTTTAAGGGGTGTTTGGATCTTATGGTTTCTCTGTGTTGAAAAGGTTTTCATTGGTCACAAGTGCTTAGAACATATTCAACTAGTTCATATCAAGTCAGAAACACCAATAAACCTAGTGGTCATTTGTAAAAAAAAATTCCAAATAGCTTTTGATTCAAGCCTTTTTGTTGTCTGTTAAGAGATTTCAACACAAACCTCATCAAAACCTTTCACAAGTAATTGTTCTAGCTTAATTAGGTCTTATTATAGCTTCGTTTAACTTATTAAGTCATTAGTGATCATTAGAATCTCATAAAAGTCAAAGTTCTAAGTTATTTCAAAAAAGTCAAAAGTGTCCTTGTTTCAGAAATCCAAAACTTGGAAGAATTTTTGTGAATTTTGTGTTAGGTTTTAAACCTTGATCTTTTCAGAAATTAAAGATTGTCACCTAGTCTACAAGTTCCCATAATCAGCTTATTTTTAAGATTTTTATATAAGCTTTTGCAAGTCCTTATTTTGACCAGCAGGGCAAGCATATGCCCTGTGCACAGGTTTTTGACTAACTTTCCAAGCCCTTTTGTGATCACCCTAGTGGACCCCACTCCCTGTACCCTGGCTTTTTGGAAAGCCAACAAGCCCATTGACAAACCCCAGTACTTATTTTGAGGTTTCTGGCTTATTTGATAGGCCTACTAGCACCATTTAGGTTGACCATTCCCTGAGTGAACATTGAGTAACTCAGTGTGTGACCACTAGTTCCATAGCCTCCCCAGTGTTCAAAAATAAGCCATAGGCCTAGCTTATTGGCTTATTGAGAAGCCCTCCAGTCCACCTTCATAATTTAAGTTTTGTTTTGGACTCACCTTGGCTTCTGTGGACCCCACAGAGGTTCAAAAACCTTTGGTTTGGCATGTTCAGGCCTTGTGTAGGCATAAGTGCTTATTTGTGGTACATAGCTTATTCTGAGTGCTTATTTGTTCCATTTGGCTTATTTCAAGTGTGTAATCATCTATGTATGTTTAGTTTGTCATTTCCTAGCTTTTTCAAACATTGCATAAGTCCTAATAAGCTTTTAAGTTCACTGTTTGGAAAAAGGGGGTGCACATAGCTTATTAATAAGCTATTCCAAAAGTCTTTTCACAAAAGTTTCTTATTTTTAGCTTATGATCAACTGTTAATAAGAAAAACCAACAAAAAACCAAATTTAAAAATAGTGATAGCTTCTATTTAATAGATTTTATCTTTTTAAATTTTTCTTTTTAGCTTATTAACAGGCACTTCATCACTTTTATAATTTTCTTAATTTCCTGTCACCTTAAAGTATTTTCAATAATTTTCTTAGATTTTTCTCTTTTAGTTTAATAATTATTAGAATTAAAAATAATTTAATTAATTAATTAGATAATATTAGTAATTAAATAGTTTTCTTAATTTTTAATTAACAACAGTAGGTTTTTATAATTTTCCTAGATTTCATAAATCATTTAAGACTTTCAGAAAATAGTTTCTTAAATTCTACTGTTCATTTTCTAATTTTCTAAATTAATTTAGTTAAATTAGATTTAAATTAATAATCAAGTAAATAATTAGTAAAATAGTCTAAATATAATTTTTAGAAACTTTTTATAATTTTTTAGGATTCCTGTGATGGTTAATTAGTTTTATAAATTTTTTCTATAATTATCTAGTCATTTTTAGTACTATTAGTAATTTAAAATAGTTTAACTAGTTTAATTAATATAATTAGTATTTAATTAAAAGAAAACCCACAAAAAGACAAAAACATTTCTTTTTAATTTTTGTACTTTCTTTAAGTTAATTTAGAGGTTTAGAAAATAATTGTGCAAATTTTTAGTTTAATTTGTAGCCTTAATCATTTTTAGTTTGGTTTAAATTAGATTTAAATTACTTTTTAAATAAGTTTTATTAATTAATTAGTATTTAAATATTAAAATAATCAAGTAAATAATTTCCTTTTCATTTTAAATTTTCTTTTTATTTTAAGTTTGAAAAAGTTTCACTTGCACCCCTGTAGTTGTAAATTGTTTAAATTTCACTTTTCTCTGTCTGTAATCTGATTTTCAAGTTGCATTTGTGTGATTACATCTGTATATCAGTTATTGTTAATATTGTTTCAAATGCCAAATAATCATTAGCATAATCATTTCCCAATCATCTTGGTTATTGACCTCAGTGCCACTCATTCTCAAAAACGTTTTCGAACAGCATTGCAATCTCGCTGGGACATAACGACCCGAGGAAACACTATACTATCCACGGAGAATTGGCCTAAGCTGTTTTTGACTTATTGACCTTGGTCAATAATATCTGACGGTTTAGCACCAATCAACATCACCATAGCTCGATTCCCCGGTGTCGTCATTAAGGGGTAACACTTAGCTACGGGGAGCTTGTATTTCATTGATCACTCCAACGATTCTCTTTCAAGGTTGCTCGTGTCTCATCTCCTCAACTACCACGACACACCTTTTTGATTCTACAAATAGGGGGAGAAGTAACGGGAAAACTAATTAAAAATTTATCAACGCATAATTTTACCAGTTTATATTTTGTAATCATCAAAAAGGGGAAGATTGTTAATACAAATAATGGCAAAAACGTTATTCGCATTATTCGATCTTCTCGTGTTTTGATAATCACAAAATATAAAGACATGTTACGTAAAGTTACGGTTTATAAGTTTTGTTAGGAATACGTTTATTCATATGAAGATTCGGTCACCCCGAGTGTAGTTTAGCATATTGTAGCTCGTAGTATTTATCATATTAGTTAAAACGTAGTTTAGTATTAGTTAGTATTTGTGGAGTCGGGTCGGGTCTTTACCCACTGTCAGCTCGCTGCACAGCCCGTTTCAGGGGGCGTTTGGTTGTAAGTATAAATACCCCTTCCCTAGCTTGGAAGAGGTTGGATCTTTCACTTGAATCTAACATTTCTCTTGTTCTTTCAAAGGCTCCCAACATCTATTTCTCTCTCTAACTTCTATCTCTAGATTTCTTCACATTTAATCATCCTAAACACTTAACCATACATGTTCTCATATTAGAGTTTATTACAATTGGTATCAAGAGCCATGGTTCTATCCTAGGATTGGTAGTAAACTCGTATTTATTACTTGGTTTGTGTTTTAGGTTGGTTCGAAATGGTTTAGTGGTTTTCTTCATTGGTTGGTTTCGTTAGATGTTTTTCTTGGTGTTTTTCTTGTACTTTCTTGATTAGGTGTGTTATAAGTTCCTAGGTTTGCATTTGGAGTGGTTGTATCACTCACTTGTTAGGTGTAAGAGGGAATTCGAGTGGTGTTTCATACCAGCGAGTTGGCATATCTAAGTAGAGGGTTGACAGGTCTGGTTAGAGAGTTGAGGCAGAGAGTTGGCGTTTTGCTATTTCTGGGTATAAAGCCAAATCGCTAGACAGTGACGTTTTTGTATTATTGTTCTAGCGAGTTGAGGTCACTGTTCCAGCGAGTTGATGCTACTAGCGAGTTGGTGTATGCAGCGAGTTGATTAGTTCCAGCGGGTTAAGTATTCAAGCGTGTTGATTACTATAGCGTGTTGGGGGTACTTAGCGATTTGATCAAACGTTAGCGAGTTGATAATATTCTAGCGAGTTGGTTTGTTTTAGAGTGTTGATCTCTTCTAGCGAGTTGAACTGTTTTTGTGGTGAGTTGATCTACGTCAGAGATTTGGTGTTGTGTTAAAATTTAGCGAGTTGGTTCCTTTTTCTTGGCGAGTTGGTCTAGCTTGTGGTTACTTGTTGAGTGGTGTTAGCGACTTGGTTCTGCTACATTAGTGAAACTTGTTTGCTATTGCGACTTAAGTTGTTACAACTATTTCCACAGTAGCTTGACGTTGTGAGGCTAATCTTACGACTTAACTTGTTATTTCAATAGTAACTTGACGTTGTGAGGCTAATCTTACGACTTGACTTGTTTTCTGTGGAATGGATGTAATTTGACTTGTTGCAACAAAACACGAAATACACTTGTGTTTGAAACTTGGTACTAAGACTTACTCACTTTCCACAGCATGGCAAGCACTTCCTCTGATGACATTCAGGCTGCATGGTCGGATACTCGTCCTCCAATGCTGGACAGGACCGACTATGAATCATGGGCACAAAGGATTCGTCTTTACTGTTTAGGAAAGGAAAAAGGGGTTAACATATTGAAATCCATCGATGAAGGACCTTTTCAAATGGGAGTCACTAGAGACACGATTGCTGCTACTGACAACCAACCTGCTGTAGTTGGCCCTAACAGACCTCGCACCTACGATGAGTTATCTGAGGAAGAAAAGAAACGCTATGATGCCGACATCAGAGCATCAAACATTGTCATTCAAGTGCTTCCCAAAGATGTCTACAAACTTATCAACTTCAACACAGAAGCCAAAGCAGTTTGGGATAATGTGAAAATGCTTTGTTGACATAAATAATGTCTAAAAACATTGTTACCACATTAACAATATCTCTATGTTTTGATAATTACAAAGCATAAACTCATTAATCTAAAACTTATGACGTAAACAAGTTTTTAGTGCTTAATATTTGTCTTTACATCCATATCACTTAAGGTATGAATAAACAAAGTGTTTATTGCATTTCATGATCAAAGGAAATTTTTCTAATCACTAGAATTTTTATAAAATGTATTAAACATTCTATATCTTTTACAAAATTACTTTTGGAATTAAAAGAATATGTTTAATTCATTATAAATATATGATTTCAAATTTCCAACCAAAAATGGCAAATTTTATCCAGAAATTTTTCCCCACTAGAAGACAAGAAAATCCAACGTTCTGAAAGGGCGGCCCCCTTAATTCCTTAGGCTGCCCCCTTAATCATTAAGGGGACCGGCCTCTAATTAAGGGGACCGTCCACGATTCAGAACAGTAAATTTTCTCCCTATAAATACTGGTTCATCCACAGAATTTTCTCACCTTTTGCACTCCTAAACTTTCTGTTCTAGATCCACATTTCTATTCTCTTAATCCTTTGATCATAAATACATAATTCTTTGTTTCAAAGTGATTCAAACATCATCCTCTCAAGTGCAAGAGAAGAATACTTCTATCCCCCAAGACAAGAAGTATTACAACTTGTTGTGACCTCCACATCCAAGTTGTTGGTGCATCATCAAGATTATTTACATAATTCTTTGTGAAGATTGTTGTGAATATTTGATTGTAGATAGTTGTGCTAGGTATATTGATTGTGTGATTAGTTAGTTGTTTGGTGTGAAGAAGAAAAGTTAGGAATTAGATTGTAGTGAAGACGCTAGGTGTGAAGTTGTTAGTTGTGAAGAAAATTGGTGTGAAGAAGATAGGCGTGGAGTAGTTAGTTGTGAAGTAGATTGGTGTGAAGAAGTTGTGTAGAAGTTGTGATTTAGTTGTGGTGTGTAAATTGGTGTGTAAGGTTTTCTCCGCCATAAGGGAGCTTGTTGATATAGTGAAGAAAACTCTCGAGTTAGGTGCTCGGGGAGTGGAGTAGGGCAAGGAAGGTGTCCTTGTAACCGAACCACTATAAATATCTTGTCTCGCGGTTCGATCTTTCCATCTCTTATTTATTTCTTTACTTATCATTGCTATATCTTACTTATTGATAGTTGTTTATATTGTGCAAGACCTGAGATCATATATTATCGAATCTAAATTTTAAAAACTAAGAAAACACTAAAACTATCTTTTATAACGAATTAAAAAGACGTAAAACTATTCAACCCCCCTTCTAGTTTTCCACATGCTTCTTGCAGGGTCCGAGTTAACCAAAGAAGATCGTGAGTCTCAGCTGTATGATGAATTTGAGCACTTCAAAATGAATCCAGGTGAAAGCATCACAGACTATTATGTCAGATTTCACAAGCTGGTCAATGATATGAGAATTAACAAGATGATAATGCCCAACATTCAGCTTAACTCCAAATTCGTGAACAACATGGCACCTGAATGGGATAGGTTTGTTACAGCTGTTAAACTCAACAAAGGTCTCAGGGATACCAATCATGAACAACTCTATGCATATCTGCAACAACATGAGAAGCATGCTGCTTATGATCAGCTAATGCGGGAAAAACTCAATCCTTCAACTACAAATGACTCTCTTGCTTTCGTATCAAATGTTCAGCAGCTTAATCAATCATCAATTGATCCACCTCAACCACAACATCCTTCATCCAAGTCCACTTATCAAGCATCAACCCCTTCACCATCTGCCTTAAACACCCATCTGGTCTCTGGGCACTCCCACACTGACATGATGATTGATAATCTTTCCAACTAAGTTTCATTGCTGGTTCAACAATTCAGGGCAGCTCTTCCATCTACTAATAACCAACTTCGGACTTCATCCAATCCTCGTAATCAGGAAGTCATAGAGGATGGTAGAGTTGTGGTGCAAAATGTGCAAGGAAGACAGAATTTGAATCAAAGAAATGCTAGTATTGGGAATGGGACTTATATAGTCGGTAATGCTCTTCAAGGACAAGCCAGGCAACCTAAATGCTACAACTGTGGAGGAATGGGTCACATAGCTAGGAATTGAACTCAACCAAAGCATCCACAAAACTCAGAATACTTCAAAGACAAGATGTTGCTAATACAGGCACAAGAAAATGGGACTGTTTTGGATGAAGATACCTTACTCTTTCTGGCTGGTGATGACGGGAATACTTTTGATGCTGATGTAGATGATCAACCAGTTCAAGACTTAGCACTCAATGACCCGAATATCTTCTAAGTTGAAGACTGTGATGCATTTGACTCTGATGTTGATGATGAACCCACTGCTCAAACCATCTTCATGGCTAATATGTCTGCAGCTGTTTCCTCTCCACAGCAGTCTGTCTCTTCCATCGCATCTGCCATCTCTGAGGTACCAACTTCACTTAACCAAAATAACTCTACCAATCCACAGAGGGTGTATGAACTTGTACAACTCAAGGATATTGACAACACAGATACCATTGATATGGGAAATACCAATATTATCCCATATGAAAGGTATTTGAATGTCAATAGACTGCCAGTTGTACCAAGTGATGCACCGTCTGTTGATTTTCATGAACATGAGCTGCATGAGCACACTGTATACAACCTTGATGATTCCTTGCCCACTAGATTTAACATCCTTAAGGATCAGGTGACTATATACGAACAGCGTGCTAATTTTGAGCTTAATGAACGTGAGCAGAAAATGGAATGGCAAATGCGTGCTTTCATATCAGAAAATAATTCCAAACAAGAAACATTGAAAAGGGAGTTAATGTCTTTGAAAAAACAATTGGATCAAACTGTTAAACAAAAACAGGAAATTCAAAAGGGGTTAACCTCGCTCAAACACGATTACCAAGACAAAGAAACGAAACTTTTAAATGATTTTTCTAATCTTAAAATGTTGAAAAATAAACTGGAAGAAAAGTTGTACACGCAAGGCCAAACCATCCAGTCTGCTCAAATGATGCAGAATCATAGGAAATTAAGAGATGAGTTTAGTGAACAGGATGCCTCTAAACCTAAGGCCAACTTCCTTAGAAATGGTATAGGTGCTCAACCTGCATTATCTGATGCAAACATTATGTTTGAGCCTGATCATGCCCCTCCTGATGTAAGATCCTATGGCGAGATTGATGAAATGGAAGATAGAACTAGAGAAAAACTAGCTGAGCAATTAAAGGATCCCGTGTGTATTGCTAATAATATTGTCTTTCACTATGATTATACTGATGATAATCATTCAGCTATTTTTGTCCCTCAAAAGAAAATCCTTCCTGAGAAAGTTTTTTGGAATATTGACATTGAGAAAATGAAAGCAGAAAGACTTGTGGGTAACACACGAACTATTTTTAGGATTGCTGACCCAACCATTTATCCTCTGAACACGCCCATGCACCTTGTACCATTTACTCTTCCCACACAGTGTAATACTCTAATTGGATTATATGTACTAGGTCAACTGTTTAATGATTTTGAGAAAACATGTAAAAAGAGAATTACACCAACTGGGTTACTGAAGGGGAAAGGGGATTTGAACAAACAAAACGGTGTTACCTAACTGAAGTCATGCCATTTTTTAATCTTCTCAAAGAACACTTTGAGGGCCTTAAAAAGACAATTAATAATGATGTAACTGAAATGAAAAAGATCTTCAAAGATGTGGAAAATGAGGGTAAACAATTGGCAATTGATCTCAAATATAGTGAAATTGATAGGAAAAACATTCTCATTATGAATGAAAACTTAATTGCTAATTGCATTGCTCAAGATGTTTTCTACACTGTCACCGACTCTGCATTATCTGCTCGACAATTTCATGAAATGTCAGTTATGTTGAATTTCTTTCAGAATTGTGTGATTGAGCTTGAGGGGGGAGAATTTCAAATTACATAAAAAAAATTCAAAACGACGACCATGATAACATGGTCAGGCATTTCTCAAAACTAGAAGTTGATAATCTTAACTTACAACTACAATATCAACATCTAGAAGAAAGCATAAAAATCTTAAATTCCAAGACATCTTCGGATGCTCCTGAATTTGACACATGTTTTGAATTATCCAAAAAGGATGAAGTAATACAAGCTCACTCAAACACGATTCGGAAATTGAGGGCCCAAATTGCACAATTAAAGTCTAACACGGGCAACGTGACCAATACCAGTTACCAAATGTCACTAGATTCTCAAAACTTTCAGAAACAAGACATCATTAACGTCTTTCAATTTGAAAATGAGTGGCTTCGTGCTGAAATGTAAAATGCTAAATAACAACGTTACAAAGAGTTATTTGAGTCTATTAAAATAACACGTGACCAAAACAATGAAAGAGTCACTTCTTTGTTAAACGAAATTGAGAATCTAAAGACCATGGTGAAAGGTAAAATGCCCGTCATTTCATGTGACCATGCGATTTCCAATGTTCATGTTTGTAAGAAATATGCGTGTGATGCCTTAAATGTTTCTCTTCCCCTTAGGAACAATAAGTTAGTTCATAGCAACTATCTTAGATATCTTAAGGATTGCCTGGTCATACTTAGAGAAACCATTGAAGATGATAGGAATCGAGTTGACTCAAACATTTATGCTAACAATGATGTAATTAATTCAAATTCTGGTGCTATTTATAAGACTTGTAACGAATGTTTATTTTTTGGTAATCATGATGCTTGTGTTGTGTCCTTCTTAAAATCCACTATGCAATCTCCGGTCATGAATGTTTCGAGTGCTAAAAAGGTTAGGCAAGTCTGGAATAAAACAGGAAAGGTGTTCACTAATGTTGGTTATCAATGGAGGCCTACTGGAAGGAAATTCACCCTAGGAGAAAAGTGCCCATTGACTAGGATCACTAACTCCAAAGTAGTGCCAATTAAGAAATGGAGATATACTGGTAGAAGGTTCCCAGTAGAAGCACTTAGTACCACTCCTAAGTCTAGTGCATCAAACTGTAAAAATTCCAGCAGTATCTCCGTGACTTATGATAATCCAATATTTGTGTGTGCTAACCAAACGGACTCCAAGTGTTTGTGGGGCTCCAACTTTTTCATTGTCTGGTTTCAAATGGAGGTCATACAAATCGTCCTTTGGTATTTGGACTCAGGCTGCTCAAAACATATGACTAGAGATCACTCGCGGCTCAAGAATTTCGTGGAAAAGTTCATTGGTACGGTCACATTCGGGAACGACCATTTTGGGGCTATAATGGGCTATGGTGATTACGTCTTTAAAGATAGTGTGATATCCAGAGTATACTACGTGGAGGGACTTAGACATAATCTATTCTCTGTTGGTCAATTCTGTGACTCAGATCTTGAAGTTGCCTTCAGAAAACGCACATGTTTTGTTAGAGAATTAGATGGTGTAGATCTTCTCAAAGGGAGTCGGGGCACCAATCTTTATACCATCTCTATTGAAGACATGTTGCGGTCCTCTCCAATTTGCTTGCTTTCAAAAGCCTATAAGAACAAATCATGGTTGTGGCATCGTCGTTTAAACCATTTGAACTTCGGTACCATCAATGAGCTCACACGTAAGGATCTTGTTCGACGCTTACCCAGACTTAAGTATGAAAAGGATCATCTATGCTCCGCATGTCAAATGGGCAAGAGCAAAAAGCACACCCATAAACCCAAAACTGTCAATTCGATTATGGAAGTCCTACATACTCTTCACATGGATCTCTGTGGACAAATGAGGTAAAGTTTTTACATGGGTAAAGTTTTTACAATCAAAAGATGAAACTCCGAAGATCATCATCAGAGTCATCAAGCAATTACAAGTTCGACTCAACAAAAAAGTTAGGTTCATTCGCACTGACAATGGAATGGAGTTCGTCAACAAACAACTTACTCAATTTTATGAAGGTGTCGGCATTAGTCATCAAAAGAGCATTCCACGTACTCCTCAACAAAATGGAGTTGTTGAAAGGCGTAACCGCACCTTGGTTGAAGCGGCTAGGACCATGCTCATCTTCTCCAAAGCTCCTATGTTCCTTTGGGCCGAGGCTATTGCAACTGCTTGTTACACACAGAACCGATCCTTGAAACATCCTCTCCACTGCAAGACTCCATATGAACTGGTTCATCGCAGAAAGCCAGACCTTTCGTTTCTTCGAGTATTTGGCGCATTGTGCTATCCAACAAATGACAGTGAAGATCTTGGGAAAATCAAGGCCAAGGACGACATTGGTTTCTTCGTTGGTTATGCTCCAGAACGAAAGGGGTACCGAATCTGCAACAAACGTACCAGAGACATAATGGAAACAATCCACGTTACATTCAATGAGCTGACTGAGCAACCGGCTCCTGGACAATCAAGTTCTGGACCCGTAGCTAACCTTTTGTCTTTTGGACCTATAAGCTCCGGGCTTGTACAGAATCCCACTCCTGCTACTCCTTTTGTGCCTCCTACAAGCGAAGATTGGAAGAAACTATTTGACCCAATGTTTGATGAATACTTTGAACCTCAAAACGTGGCTACTTTTGAAGCTCCTGTCATTCCACAACTTGCTGGCGTTGCAAATGATCCACAAGTTAATGCAGGGCCATCCACTTCGATGTCATGGGATCCAGAAGCCCCCACCATCAGTCATTCAGTTTCCACATCCAATGGTCAATCTTCATCTGTACAACGAGTAGCAGCTGTGGAAAATTCTTTTGAAGTAAATCCTTTCGCTCCACCTGATGATGAGCCGTTTCTTAACATTTTTGCTCCAAAATCCTCTAATGATGCAACATCCTCAGAAGAATCTAACACGGCAACCTCAATTCATTATCCTCAACACCATGAGCATCTCAGGAAATGGACAAATTATCACCCAATTGACAACATCATTGGAAACCCTTCTCGTCCGGAATTAACTCGTAAACAACTTGCAACTGACGCCTTATGGTGCTTCTTCAATTCTGTTCTCTCCAAAGCTGAGCCAAAGGACTTCAAAGACGCAATGTCAAAACACTCATGGTTCACTGCTATGGTAGACGAGATTCATGAGTTTGATCAACTTGAAGTGTGGAAATTAGTACCACCTCCCGACTGTGTTATGATTATTGCTCTCAAGTGGATATTTAAAGTAAAACTTGATGAGTATGTAGATGTGTTGAAGAACAAGGCAAGGCTTGTAGCAAAAGGATACCGTCAAGAAGAAGGAATAGACTTTGAAGAATCCTTCGCACTTGTTGCTAGAATTGAAGCCATAAGAATATTTCTTGCAAATACTGCAAGTCAGAATATGGTAGTATATCAAATGGACGTTAAGACTGCATTCTTAAATGGAGATCTAAAGGAGGTGGTGTATGTGAGCCAACCTGAAGGATTCGTGGATCCGGAACATCCTAACCATGTTTATCGTATGAATAAGGCTCTTTATGGGCTTAAGCAAGCTCCTAGGGCGTGGTATGATACCTTGTCAAAATTCCTTCTTGCTAACAAGTTTTCCAAAGGTGCTGTTGATCCTACACTCTTTACCAGAAAAATGGGCAAAAACTATCTTCATGTACAAATCTATGTTGATGATATCATATTTGCCTCCTCTGATACCAAGGAGTGTGATCGTTTTTCCCAAGAGATGAGTTCTGAGTTCCAGATGTCCATGATGGGTCAAATATATTTCTTTCTAGGCTTGCTAATATCTCAAAACCCCAATGGCATCTTCATCAATCAATCCAAGTATGCTAATGAAATTTTGAAGAAATTTGGATTCGAATCCTGTGACTCAGTTGATACTCCCATGATCGAAAGATCGAAACTAGATGAAGACGATGTTGGGATCCCGGTCGACCAAACCAAGTATCAAAGCATGATTGGTTCCTTAATGTATCTCACTGCTAGCAGACCGGATCTTCTGTTTGCAGTTTGCATGTGTGCTCAGTATCAATCCAAACCTACCAAGAAACACTTGGAAGCTGTCAAGAGGGTCTTTCGGTATCTTAACGGAACAATCCACATGGGTTTATGGTATCCCACGGACACTTCTATGGCGCTCACAGCTTATTCCGATGCTGACCATGCGGGATGTCAAGATACTCGTCGAAGTACATCTGGGGGTGCTCAGTTTTTGGGTAATAAGCTAGTTAGTTGGTCTTCAAAGAAACAAATGAGTACATCGATCTCCTCCACAGAGGCTGAATACATTGCCATGTCCTCGTGCTGTGCTCAGATCTTATGGATGAGATCTCAACTTTCGGACTATGGCTTCGTGTGCAACAAGATTCCCATGTACTGTGACAACAAAAGTGCAATTGCACTCTGCTGCAACAACGTCCAGCACTCAAGGACTAAGCACATTGACATTCAACATCACTTCATCAGGAAGCAAGTTGAGAAAGGAATTGTGGAACTTTACTTCGTGAGGACTGAGTTCCAGCTAGCTAATATCTTCACCAAAGCACTTCCTAGGGAACGATTTCAATTCATTCTCCCTCGTCTTGGTATGAAGAGTCTCACTCCTGAGGATCTCATAAGTCTTCAGGAAGATCAGGAGGATTAAAGGGTTTGCTTCACATATCCTTTGTACATAGTATTAAAACAAAAAGAAAATAGAAAAATGTAAAACCTACAAAATCCATAAAAATCATAAAATCATAAAAACCAAAAATATTCTTCTCACGACATGTCTCTTGTGTAATCAATATTATGTACGTTTCTAGAAATGTCATTCAATAATGACACGGAAACAGACATATGCTTGAGCAAGAGTTCTTCCTTTGAATAATGTTTTTCTAAAACATGTCGTTTCAAAAAATATTCTTTCAAAATGGTTTGCTATTACTTCAGATAGCAACCCGGTCTTAATATTGAGGAAAGTTCGTTGCCAAAAAGATGAATGTTCCTAACAAAGGCATGAATTACTTTATATTCATGCCTTTCCGATCTGATGTACGCTTAAGTGCATCATTTCTGGTAAAAGAAGAGAAGTCTTGTTTACATCTCAAATATTTTTCCTTCAATGATTCTTCGGGAAAGTATTTGCTCCAAACTTGGTGGTACCATGGTTTTTGAAGATCAAACAAACTCGAAATGTTGTTCAAAATTTGCCACTCAATCGATGCTAACAAAATTAATGCTTTGTGCAAAATGTTTAATTTTAAAATATGTCATCGATTGAGGGGGAGAACGATTTCAAAAACTATATATCGTCAAAACAAGATCTTTGTGCATAACTCCAGTGGATTAAGTGCTACTGTTATGTGTTAGTATATGAATTTTTCATGAGTTTCTCAATAAACTCACAATTATTTATAAACTCATCATCTCTAACACATAACATACTCCCTCAAGGTTTGAGGGGGAGCTAAAATGTCATCTCAAAATCAGTCATTCTTAAATATGACACATCTTTCTCCCAAAACCTTTAAACTTATTTAAATTACTTGGGATCACAAATCTCAATTGGTTTGAAATTTTTGATCGGGGGAGAAGATGTGATTTAAATATGAAAAATTGATTAAAACGTGATGTTTTGAACCAAAAAATATGTTCTTCCCTATGTGCCAAACTCTTTTGTATATCATTGCACATATTGAGGGGTAGTAAATGATTTGTGAAAAAGGATCCTTGCATCTTAAGAGTTCGAGACTCAGACTTGAATCATGAATTGACGAAACACAATTGTCTTGAATCGAAAGGACTAGTCCTGGACGGGTAATAACTTCAAGTTGGTTTAACCAGTGATGTAAGCATGTCTCGAAAAGGACTAGTCTGAGTAGAATGTACCATTTCAAGAAACCTTGGGTAAATCTGATCGGGCTGGGTAATAACTTCAAGCTAGTTTAACTAGTGATGTAAGCGTGTCTCGAATGCCCAATCATGGTCACTTAAGGTAGATCAATTCAAAAAAGTGCAACTCTTCCCGACATGTGCAAATTTTCAAATCAATATATATGAGCACATGTTAAGGGGGAGCATTTGAAAATGACAAAACTCTCAATGTGTTAACAAAATGTGTCTCTTAATAATAAACACGTTGAGAGAATTTTCAATGATTTGGTGTATGGCAACATAGGATAGTCATGAAGTTATAAGGTGGCTAAGGTTAGGAAAACCATTCTATGATCCGCCATAGCCGAAGGGATCTACCCATGGACAATACCAAATAGATAGTATTAAAAAGTCCATAGGTATGATTATAAAAAAAAGGAGAAATGTGAGAATGGAGAAAGAAGGAGTTGAAGAATTAAAAAGAAACGAAATGAGAAAAGGTGAAAAGAAATAGCCCTCCAATTATTCAACCTTAGGGCAGAAACCGGGTTCAATTCATATTCTACTGACTGTTGCTAAGGCGACATTGGTATTGAAGAAAAGACGTCATGGACCCAGTGACGCACTGAACTAAACCTTCTAGCCACTCAAGTTCTCTTAAAAGAACTTGTTTCATTCTCACGGGGAACCGGTGTAATCTATCGACATATCTCTTAGAGATGGTTGATATTGAAGCAGGAGACCTCTCCCTAATCTCCGCATAGGAAAACCAAATGCACTTATTGAGTCTAGAGCCTCGAGATACATAAAAAGATCTCATAGGAACACGTGCTAATTCTACCTTGGTTGTTCAACATTAAGGACACCAGTGGTAAACTTATGAGTCCTACACAAATCTTAGCAATCTGCCAGAACATTTATGAGGGATGTTGCTATAGTAACTCCCAGTGATTGAATGGAAATTCCTGCCAGGGTCAACATCAAGCAGCCCTGAAAGCAGGTCACTTAGGTAATTCATTGTGGATTACGCTTAGTGGTCGCAATGGTTACAAACAGTCTACAGTCGTGGAGTGATCTCCAGCGACTCACCCATTTGTTGATCTACTTATATAGTTTGCGTAAATCCTCTCATGGTTTACCGATTGGGAACGGTCTTGGTGAGGATTAGAAGGAGTCTTCACACTATGCTGATGACAATCTCTATTTCCAAACCTATAAGTACTGGATGATTTGTTGCTAACTGTCTACTTGCAGGAATTTCTGACGGTTGCGGTTGATTACTGAAAAGATTCTGATCCATCTACACATGATCACACTTCGACATCACAATCTAAGAAATCATGATCATTGATTGGGCCTCATATATGCTTCCACAACTATGATGCAGAAGATCATGATCTTGAAAAGTGTATGCATGCCAACACAAAGATGTTCATATCACATGGAGACTTTACTGCTCAAAGATGACCCTTAGACACTCATTTGGATGATGAAGTCGAAGCTATTTCCAAAGATCATCCATCACATTGAAGGTTTCATCTAGAGTCTACCACTTAAAGCACAAAGTTCTCAACAATGAAGAATCAAAAGGCTATGAGCTACAAAGGTGTCGTCGAAGACTTGAATGCTATGATTCAATATTTATTTTCCGGGGTGACCTCCCTTAGGGGGAGATTGTTAGGAATACGTTTATTCATATGAAGACTCGATCACCCCGAGTGGAGTTTAGCATATTGTATCTCGTGGTATTTATCATATTAGTTAAAACGTAGTTTAGTATTAGTTAGTATTTATGGAGTCAGGTCGGGTCTTTACCCACTGTCAGCTCGCTGCACAGCCCGTTTCAGGGGGCGTTTGGTTGTAAGTATAATACCCCTTCCCTAGCTTGGAAGGGGTTGGACCTTTCACTTGAATCTAACATTTCTCTTATTCTTTCAGAGGCTCCCAACATCTATTTCTCTCTCTAACTTCTCTCTCTATATTTCTTCACATTTAATCATCCTAAACACTTAACCATACATGTTCTCATATTAGAGTTTATTACAAGTTTTTAATAGAGGAAACTCGTTTCTTCTACGTAGCTGCTTCAACATCACTTCAGGTATAAACAAACTTTATACCGTCATTAGTTAAGTGATCAAAGAGTTTTATTTTTACCTAAACTTACATTTTTAATTTGACAAAACATTTTCACAAAAGTATTTTTGTGTTTTTAAAGAAATGTTTTATCAAGAAAATAAATTCAAATTCAAACTTTATAACAACTAGTTCCCCCCCCCCCCCCTCCCAAATCAGTTCAGCCTGAACCAGATAAGTTTTCACCACGTCAGGACAAAATGGGAGCGTTTTGTCACGACGGTCCCTTAAATAGGCCGACGGTCCCTTAGTGATAAAGGACCGTCTTGCATTTACAGGACCGTCCCTCTCCCTCCTGTCGTCTATAAATACTGAACTGTTACACTTCAGAAAACAGACTTCCACACACACAAAACTTTCTGATCTTTGTTCATTTTAATCTTTGATCACTATAACATCTCGGTATATGTTTATAAGTGATTTCCTCTTTCGTCTAGTGCAAGAGAATAACTCTCGATAGCTATGAAGACTCGAGATGTTATAGGTGTCCACACACAAACGTAACAAGTGTTATGGTGATAGGTTCTGTAAATAATGTTATTGTTTCCAGCTTGTCTGTGAGTCGAGGATGGGGATATTTGTGTGAACTTGGATGGTGATGTAGATCCAAGAAGTCTTGTAACTAGAATAGTTCATGTATTTGATATGATGAGAGTGATGTCCTAAAGTGTAGGTTAGGACTTGTCGAGTCATTATGTAAAGACTTGGATTGGGTGATGATCCAAGTGTGTCAAGTGTGTGAAGGCTTGATTCAAGTAAAGAATCAAGTGTGTCATGTGTGTGAAGGCTTGGTTCGGGTGAAGAACCAAGTATGTTAAATAAGTGAAGGATTGGGTCGGGTGAAGATTCAAGTTGGACAAGATTGCTTGTTCGTGTGGCCACGTGGGCCTTGGAGTAGATTGGTTCTAGCTACGATTAGAACTCGACATTATTCTTAGTGTGTTTAAGCCTTGTGTAAGCATGTGTACAGATTGCTCCGCCTGAAAGTATTTTT
This sequence comes from Artemisia argyi, assembly GCA_030686995.1. Lineage (NCBI taxonomy): Eukaryota > Viridiplantae > Streptophyta > Magnoliopsida > Asterales > Asteraceae > Artemisia > Artemisia argyi. The sequence continues at coordinate 42,049,140 of CM060695.1, forward strand.
GTGTTTTTAAAGAAATGTTTTATTAAGAAAATAAATTCAAATTCAAACTTTATAACAACTAGTTTTCCCCCCAAATCAGTTCAGCCTGAACCAGATAAGTTTTCACCACGTCAGGACAAAATGGGATCATTTTGTCATGACGGTCCCTTAAATAGGCCGACGGTCCCTTAGTGATAATGGACCGTCTTGCATTTACGGGACCGTCCCTCTCCCTCCTGTCGTCTATAAATACTGAACTGTTACACTTCAGAAAACAGACTTCCACACACTCAAAACTTTCTGATCTTTGTTCATTTTAATCTTTGATCACTATAACATGTCGGTATATGTTTATAAGTGATTTCCTCTTTCGTCTAGTGCAAGAGAAGAACTCTCGATAGCTATGAAGACTCGAGATGTTATAGGTGTCCACACACAAACGTAACAAGTGTTATGGTGATAGGTTCTGTAAATAATGTCATTGTTTCCGACTTGTGTGTGAGTCGAGGATGGGGATATTTGTGTGAACTTGGATGGTGATGTAGATCCAAGAAGTCTTGTAACTAGAATAGTTCATGTATTTGATATGATGAGAGTGATGTCCTAAAGTGTAGGTTAGGACTTGTCGAGTCATTATGTAAAGACTTGGATCGGGTGATGATCCAAGTGTGTCAAGTGTGTGAAGGCTTGATTTGGGTGAAGAATCAAGTGTGTCATGTGTGTGAAGGCTTGGTTCAGGTGAAGAACCAAGTATGTCAAATAAGTGAAGGCTTGGATCGGGTGAAGATTCAAGTTGGACAAGAGTGCTTGTTCGTGTGGCCACGTGGGCCTTGGAGTAGATTGGTTCTAGCTACGATTAGAACGTGATATTATGCTTAGTGTCGTTAAGCCTTGTGTAAGCATGTGTACGGATTGCTCCTCCTAAAGGAGTGTATTGATATAGTGATTGATAACTCTCGAGTGTGGTACTTGGGGAGTGGAGTAGGACGGAGAATGAGCTTCGTGTCGAACCACTATAAATCACCGCGTCTCTTAGTTGTGTTCTTTCCTTACTCTTTACTTTACTTGTTTATTTGTTTATGCTAGTAACCAAATTGATATCACATAACTAGTATAATTCAATAAGTTTGTAAATGAAAAATAATCGGACCTAAAATGGCTAAACGCTTTAGAAAATTAAAAAGAATCGGTGAAACTATTCAACCCCCCCTTCTAGTTTCTACAATTCGGAAGATGATATTTATGAGCATATTGACACGATAGAAGCTTTAAACAATTAGTTTATGTTAATAAAGCTTTACCTATAAAAATTGCAAACATTGTGTAACTATCTAAACAAAATTGAAAATAAAGTTGTGTCGGTAAGCAAATTTTTGACTCTGTCTCCAGAGATTGATAAAAGTAAAGGTATATTGCTTATTTGTAGTATATCACCTGTGATACAATAGTTGTAATGATTGCTTGTTGGTAGTATATCACCTGTGATATTTGATGACGTATACTTATTCAGTTTATATATCACGTATGATATTACAAATAAATGAACTATTCATACACTAACATGGTATATATTTTATGTAGATTTGAATATAAAGCTCATAACTATCAAGAATAAAAGAAGCAAAAAAGCAGAGGTTGAAGAAGTGTACAAAGAAACAACATCATTACTGACAACACTTACAATACCAATCAAATTAACAAAATCCGCTACTAGACGTTTAAGCTAAGAAAAAACAACAAGAACAAAAACAGAAATAGCACCAACAAATACTGAAGAAACATATGTGATATCACCTGTGATATAACAGGATCTACAACTACCAACACCACCAACAGTGATTGTTGAACTGACAACAGAGACTGCACATTAAAAAGCAAAGACAGTTGTTGAAAAAAAAGAAGAGGGATGAAGAAGAAGAGGCTGCAAAAAAAGAATGAAGTGGGAAATAAGACAAAAGGAGGGGATGCTCATAAATCTGGCAAGAAGAAAGTTGTAGAAAATAAAAAAACAATAGCATCAATTAGTAATTTTCTTTTGCTACTTAAATTGTAATTTTCTCTTGCTACTTAACTTGTAAACAATGGTAATTTCTATCCAATTGTAAACAATGCTTTTAGTTTATCTAAATATAACCTTCTTTTGGTAATTTTATTAGAGTATCACGGGTGATACTAATGAAAAGTCAGTTAAAAATACCGTTGACTTCATGAAGAAAACTATGAAAATAAAAACTTGACATATTCTCAAAATCAAACAAGAATAGGATTAATTAAGCAATGCTTTTGAGTAACATAACGATTCGGAAAAAAGAAGGTCGACATATATATATATATATATATATATATATATATATATATATATATGTATATATATATATATGTATATATATATATATGTATATATATATATATACATATATATATACATATATATATATACATATATATATATATATACATATATATATATATATATATATATATATATATATATATATATATATATATATATATACACATATATATATATATACATACATATATATATATATATATATATATATATATATATATATATATATATACATATATATATATATATATATATACCTATATATATATATATGTATATGTATATATATATATGTATATATATATGTATATATATATGTATATATATATATATATATGTATATATATATATATATGTATATATATATATATATATATATATATATATATATATATATATATATATATATATATATATATATATATATATATATATATATATGTATATATATATATGTATATATATATATATATATATGTATATATATATGTATATATATGTATATATATATATATCGATTAAAGAATAATATCACAAGTGATACATGTCAGAAACAAGTAAACTCATAATGATGTAAAAAAATTTCATGCTTTATCACAAGTGAAAAAGCACATTTTATTGATACAAAACAACATAATTATACAGAGAGATGAAAATATCACAAGTGATACATAATTTCTAACTTTTGACAGTTATAATTAATAAATAAACTTTTACATTATTTGAAAGCTTTTGCATGATATGCCACATGCAAAGCCGAAGCTTGGAACAAGGAAGCTCAGCTCAATTGCATTTCGCATAACACCATATTGACCAGTTACAATGATATTCGGATAACACACAAAAGCTTTCTTGAATGCTTGGAGTAACCATACATAAGATTCAGTAGTTTCGTTCTTAAGCAGACCGGAACCAATAGTAACACATCTCTTGTGAATGTCAACTTCAGTAAAAGGCAAAAAAACTATCATGTACCTGGAAAGAGAAATATCTCAGGTGATAATATATACAAAATATCTCAGGGGATTGCACCAGGCTTTACCTCTCGAGGGATCTCGAGAAGCTTACAACCCCCACCAGGCAGTGTACCTGATCGATGTAGTATAGTATAATGACAAGTACCGGGGGATTGATCGTTCAGCTAGGAATAGTGTCGCTAGGATTAGAAAACCTAAAGACTAGGTCTAGAGATGAGGGATGATTCTTTTTGTATTTTTATATTTTTATTAAAAGCAATTAAAAATCTCGGGTTTGAAGGAGTTGGGCGGAATTAGTTGCTAATCAACTAACCCAATACTAAAGATGCAATCAAAATAAAATACTAGAAATGAAAATAAACTAAATTATACTAAAGGTGTGAGCAATATATGGGAGAATTGTGTTTACTTAGATTTCACTACTCCCTAGATATCTTTTACATGTTAATTACTTGTTACAGTTGCGTGGATGACGGATTGTATTCCTTAATACCATTCATGGGGTGGCGTACTTACTTCCCCAATCCTATAAGCGCCTACTTCACTCCTATGTCGAGCCGGCTAAGAAGCCCCTAACATGGGATTATTAGAATTTGCTCATGCATTAAATACAACCAATAAAACCTAGTACACATCGGTTCATGTTTCCTAAGACGTTCAAGCATGTTACACAATGGAGATCTGCCAGTTTTCTTAAGCCTAACATTGAAATCATTCATCTAATACAACTATAAACAAGTAATCAACACATAATTAACATCTAGGTTTCATTATATCTAAGCAAACACATGAAAGATCTAGCCTAGCATGTTGAAATCAAGACAAGCATAAGATATATTCAAACAACACATAGACATATTGAATGAATTAAGAGAAGACTTATCTCAATTGAACATGAAAGGTTTCAAGGGGTAAAAACCCTTGAAAATACTGTAAAATACGACCTAGGGTTTCACAAGTTCGGCCCTAGTATTCTCCACACAAGTTCATCTCTAATAAATGAAAAATAGAAAACTATATATAGATTCTGAAAGGTGACAGCGTCAAGAACAAATTTCTGACGCCGTCATCTCGCCGCCAAATAGTTTCTCGGACTGCCTAGATCTGGATTTGACGTCGTCATGTATATTCCAATTGTAGGCCGTCACAACATTAACTCTTGACGCCCTTCTTGTGATGCCTTCAGGTTTTCACTGGGTCGTCACGGATTTTACTCTTGACGCTGTCAGGATTTTCTTCTTGACGCCGTCAGGTACTGTTCTCAGCATGGAAAATTAAGTCTTTGCCGTTTTCTTCACTTTTATGCTCCAAAAACGTCCAAAATGCTTCCTTTTCCAGAATTCACTCCCAAAGTACCTAAAATCACAAAAGGAACGATTTAGGGCAATATTTGATCAAATAAATTAAATTCCGGGCTTAAATGACCCCCTAAAAGTGGTTCATTTTTCGCCTCATCATATACCCTTACACTTGAGATTTGCTTGTCCTCAAGCAAATGCGCTTTTATTCTAATCAAAATACAAGTTATGGGTCATTTAACACTAATATAAAAGTAATTACAACAAATAATCGTTCCACTAAAGGCCGAAGACAAGCACGGAGGTCATATACTAGCACCTCACAAATAGTGTTTAGATACTCACATCTCTCGGGTGTAATAAAGTAATATTACAATATGGAAACGGAAAATATCTCTCACTACCTGTCATAGCAAAATAGATTACCATAGGCTTGGGAAAGGATCAAACCTCCACCACATGGCGTAAGCACCTAGGATAAACTATCAAAGAGGTCTTTTTAAAGGGTTGTAACATTAGGTGTAGGGATATGGAATACACGGTTTTGTTGGATATAGGCAGTCTTTACTGGTGGCGAGTTAACAATCTTGGTTAATTACATGTATAATATGGCGTTACTAAGCCAAGACTAGACTCGACTTAAGCTAATAAATGAAAAATAACAAAAACATAAAATAAACATAGAATGAAACGGGATGGTAGTCCGTATGTTTTTCTCTTTTCTTTTTCTATTTTTTTTTCTTTTTCTTGATTTTTCGAATTTTTTTTTTATTATTTTTTTTTGCATACACTTTTACCCTACCATCCAAAATAATACATCATAGGGAATGAAAATTCCCCTTACACTTGAATTTTTACATACTTTACAATAAACTAATCTAATGACTCGAATTAAGAAAATCAAAACACTTGGAGTACTTTTATGATTAACGTACATATGGGGGTAATAATATTATGTTCTTCCCCATTACTCCATAACACAAGTACTTTACCCATGAGTCCCAATCGTCCCAAAACAATATGTACAAAGATATGACTCGACTTAGCAACCATGTAATCAATTAGATAATTAACTTAGGGTTTAACAAATAACAATAATGCACTAAAGATTAGTGCATACACGGAAGGCTAAGGCGATTTGGGTGTACATTTAAATGGGGTGTAACAAATTCTTCCTTTAAGTAAGATGCTTAAAGTTAGAAATGAAAAGATAGGCTCGGAGGGGTGTACTAGGGGTTTCGTGTACTAAAAATGAGTACAACGCTAAGGTATGGGAAAAATTAATTGACTTTACTAGCCAAGTAATATGACTTAAATGGTCAAGTAATTATGATACAGGTTTAACACAAGGGTAATTCTAATGCCTCTTATCATGTAGTAAATCCTACTACACGAATGTAGTCTCACTAGCGGTCTCAAGATGCATCACTAACTCAAGTTCTAGAATCTAAATACTACCGGTACACTCATAAGCACTAATAATGAATGCTTTTCCTATCAAATCTAAAGGCAAACCTCACATATTTGGGTGGAAAATTTTTCTGAATGGTACGGTTTTGTGCTAGTCATACGACTCCTATCCATGAGACGCTTGCTATGGCTAAAGTTTCACTCCTAAATGTTGTAAAAAAATTTAAATTTGGCGCTAAAATTATACTAACAAGTATTTCTCATAGTTTTATTACACATCTACTATCAAACAAACAAACTCAAGCGAAAGTGTATTTGTAAGGTATCATCATTTTACCCTCCCCTTACACTTAGGATGAACATTGTCCCCAATGTTCAAGTAAAGAATGTAAAAGTGAAATAAGTAAAAAGAATGAAATCAAATACTCCCCTGATTCGCTCGGTATGGATAATAAGGTGGCCAGGTTAGATCTTCCTCCAAGAAAATGAACAATCAAAGCTTCCCTTCCAGAATATAAATCATCTTCTTGTCATACATAACCTGTAAAACCTGAGAAAACAATCACAAAAACCCAAAGCATCAATCCGAACAAAGAAAGCTCATAACTAGATGTACTTCCAGACTTAGGAATAAAAACAAAACAATTAAAGTTATAATGCTTGTGGAATGAATGTTTGTAGATTCCCTAGAGTTTATAAAACTAAAGAATTAACAAAAACTTCAAGACTCCGTTAGAAAGACCAAACTAGCAAAATTTCCAGAATTTTACACATGACGCCGTCAGGAGTTAACTCCTGACGCCGTCAGAAGTGACCTGCAGAAATCTTTACGTTAAGTTTCCGGAAAATTTCAGGAAAAACTTATGTCATACTTCCTGGAAAATCCTGCAAAACATCATTATGACTCGATACAAGCATTTGATTCTAACAAATACTAATACACATGTCTATTTAATATTGTGGAGAATCATGATCAATTTCGTTCTTAAAAACAAATTTGGGGTTTCCCCTTACTGATCTTTTGCAAAATACCTTTATATGAAGTTAAGACGAAGTTAAACAACAAAATAAAGCATTTTCACAATTTTATTTCGAAACATGATCTACCAACAATAAAAATAAAGCATGCATACGGAAGCAAATAACAATCAAACAAATAAAAATCACACAAAGCATGGCTTGCCTCCCAAGAAGCGCTTGTTTTTGTTCGAGTCACGAGCCTGACTCTACCCTTATTTAACGGAAATAGGGGAGGTTTTCCCTACACTTAGGATTAAGTGCGGGTGATAGTAGCAATACACACCATCTTGGTGGAAGTATGCCACGTGAGGAAAGAGTGGTGGATGAATTATATGCTCAAAGGGTTGTGCTCCTATCATCATAACCTTACCTAATTTAATCGGGTTAATGGGTGGATTAAGATTTTCTCCTAGAAAGGGATCATTTTCTATCAACTTCAAGAGACTACTAGTTGGGGATCCATCTTGACCTAATAAACCCGGTTTAAACCCATAATGTTTCTTGTGATCAATCATAAATGGGTGATGTAAGCATGTAAGGTCATTTTCCACTCCTATATTGGCTTCCTCTCTACAAGGCTTAGAGTCCACTACCTTTATCCTAATACTACCCGGACTACATGGGTTAATGGGTGGGTCGGCTCCTCTTTTGTCTCCCAGATGTATATCTAAGGATGGAAAGTTGTGTGAAGATTGAGGTTCCGGTTCATCAACACTAGGTAATTCCCTAGAACTAAGAGTAAGGTTATCACTAGAAGTATTTAAACCTATATCCTCAAGTGGTGCCTGGTCCAAGGGTTCTACCTCCATCGGAATTCCTAAAGTTTCTTCTACTTCTTCCGGGTAAGTCACGGGCGGTGTGTATTCCTCAAGTGATGATGGGAGTTGTGGGGTACTTTGTAGGTTTGTCTTATTTACCTCATCCTTCCTTATCTCAATATCATCTATATCCTCATCATGTGTTCCTTGAGATTCCAAGTCATTGATCATAAAACCTAGGTATTTTTGCTCAATATGATCATGCTCGGCTAAATCCTCCATAATTGTTTCTTCAGGTTGTGATGTATACACACCCATCAATTCATTGAACTCATGGTTTACGGTTAGGAGGCTTTCCTCAAAAATTTTGCTAAGGGTCTTACTAAAAGGAATTGATCCTAACAATGATTGTTTAATATAGGCCACACAAGCGCATAACTCATCAAACCTATCAAACTTTACACCCATCTCCTCTTGTATATATCTAAGATCACTTAAAAATTCATTGGAGCAACAGGAAGCAAATCTATCCGAGTAAACTAATTATTCCTCATTTGTTAATGATCTAAATGGAATTTCATCAGCCATAGTGATAGATGAAAATGGTTTTACAAACAAAGGGCACAAAGAAAAAGATAGACTACAAGAAAACTAATAAAAAGAAAATAAAAATCTCACTAAAAAGGAATCTAATGAGTAGACCTAATCAAAAGAAATTCTAACCTAGACAATAACTATTCCCCAGCAACGGGGCCAAAAACTTGATGCGTGGGGATTGCACCAGGCTTTACCTCTCGAGGGATCTCGAGAAGCTTACAACCCCCACCAAGCAGTGTACCTGATCGATGTAGTATAGTATAATGACAAGTACCGGGGGATTGATCGTTCAGCTAGGAATAGTGTCGCTAGGATTAGAAAACCTAAAGACTAAGTCTAGAGATGAGGGATGATTCTTTTTGTATTTTTATATTTTTATTAAAAGCAATTAAAAATCTCGGGTTTGAAGGAGTTGGGCGGAATTAGTTGCTAATCAACTAACCCAATACTAAAGATGCAATCAAAATAAAATACTAGAAATGAAAATAAACTAAATTATACTAAAGGTGTGAGCAATATATGGGAGAATTGTGTTTACTTAGATTTCACTACTCCCTAGATATCTTTTACATGTTAATTACTTGTTACAGTTGCGTGGATGACGGATTGTATTCCTTAGTACCATTCATGGGGTGGCGTACTTACTTCCCCAATCCTATAAGCGCCTACTTCACTCCTATGTCGAGCCGGCTAAGAAGCTCCTAACATGGGATCATTAGAATTTGCTCATGCATTAAATACAACCAATAAAACCTAGTACACATTGGTTCATGTTTCCTAAGACGTTCAAGCATGTTACACAATGGAGATCTGCCAGTTTTCTTAAGCCTAACATTGAAATCATTCATCCAATACAACTATAAACAAGTAATCAACACATAATTAACATCTAGGTTTCATTACATCTAAGCAAACACATGAAAGATCTAGCCTAGCATGTTGAAATCAAGACAAGCATAAGATATATTCAAACAACACATAGACATATTGAATGAATTAAGCAGTGTTGCAAACATCGGCCTACAAGGCCGATTAATCGGCGATTACAAGCTGAACGGCCTTGGACCTTGGAGCGAATTACAAGGTAATCGGCCGATTAATCGGGTTTGGACCTTGGAATCGGCCAAAAATCGCTACACGGCCCTCGACCGCCTCGGGACCGATTCACGATTTTTGCAACATTGGAATTAAGAGAAGACTTATCTCAATTGAACATGAAAGGTTTCAAGGGGTAAAAACCCTTGAAAATACTGTAAAATACGACCTAGGGTTTCACAAGTTCGGCCCTAGTATTCTCCACACAAGTTCCTCTCTAATGAATGAAAAATAGAAAATTATATATAGATTCTGAAAGGTGACGCCGTCAAGAACAAATTTCAGACGCCGCCAAATAGTTTCTCGGACTGCCTAGATCTGGGTTTGACGCCGTCATGTGTATTCCAATTGTAGGTCGTCACAACATTAACTCTTGACGCCCTTCTTGTGACGCCTTCAGGTTTTCACTGGGTCGTCACGGATTTTACTCTTGACGCCGTCAGGATTTTCTTCTTGACGCCGTCAGGTACTGTTCTCAGCATGGAAAATTAAGTCTTTGCCGTTTTCTTCACTTTTATGCTCCAAAAACGTCTAAAATGGTTCCTTTTCCAGAATTCACTCCCAAAGTACCTAAAATCACAAAAGGAACGATTTAGGGCAATATTTGATCAAATAAATTAAATTCCGGGCTTAAATGACCCCCTAAAAGTGGTTCATTTTTCGCCTCATCTACAACCACAAACACAATCACAAGTATATAAAGCTAGTAAAGAACACCACGATATATAGTGGTTTGGGATGGGGGTTTATACCATCCGTACGTCCAGTTGTGAATCCACGACACGATACTATTCACTAGTATAATCCTTTCGGTGGACTACAAACCGTTACAATTCACTCCCCCGATATTCACCAATATCGATGCTTACAAAGAAGGAGTTACTCCCACGGTATTCCGCCCTCGGAAACCACCCAAAAGAATCTCGTGATTCGACTTCACCTAAGGGTCACCAAGACCACTACCAAGACTTCCCACCAGCAGTATCAAACCCCAACTAGATCCCCAATGATCTAAGATTGGTCACCAAGACACAAGACTTCCCTTACAAACAATTGAATGAATGAATAAGTGTTTGATCAATCAAGCTCAAACCTAACCTAGAGACTCGATTGTAATAGAAAGGGTATAAGGAAGAAGACCCTTGACACAATCACAAGAGTGTATTAAGTTCTTGTGATTCTTCTCTTGCAAGGAGATGTGTTCTTTCAAAGATGTTAGAGTGAGAATCAAGAACACATGATTAGAGATAGAGAGATTTTAGAGTGTTTAGAGAGAAAGAATGTAGAGAGAAAGAGTAATGGCAAGGGGTGAGGAATACAAGAGGCAAGGGAGGTATTTATAGGCCAAGACCCAAACTTGGGATTAATTTACAGAGGCTGGCGTGTCACCCACGCGTCGACGCGTGGGCAGCGCGCCAGGCGTCTGTGAAAAAATCCCAAGTGTTGGGTGTTGGATCTTATAAATACCTAACCTTGCTAAACCCCCAATTGTACTTCACACTAAACCTTAACATTAATCAATCTAAAGTTTTACCAACTCAAATAGCCAATTAGAAAATCATTTTGTGAAGTGTTTATTAGAAAACCAAATACCAAGGGTAGAAGAGTAGAAAGGGTAATTTGGTAGGGGTAGAAATGGTATTCTCACATGGCATAATAGAGAAGAGAATATGCCATGGGATATTCCTCCATAGGGAAGAGTGTGTGAGAGTTAACCATAGTTAGGGATGGTTAGAAGCAAACTAGAGTTTCGGTTAAGAGAGAATATTCCAAAGGTATATTCTTTTGCTTGGGGGAAAAGAATGAGATGGAGGGTTGAGATGGTTTTGTTTGAAATGGATGGTGGAGATCAAAGGGAGCCTCTTTTGAATGTCAAACTATTTGGCATGTGTGAAATATGGAGGGTTGAGATGTGTTTATTTGAAATGGATGGCTAGGATCAAAGGGAGCCTATGTTAGGATTTCAAATTTATTCCCATGTTTTGAATTAGAGAGGAGGTAATGAGTTGTATGGATGGGATGTGAAAGGGTGTAAGGGAATATGTAAGAGATTTATGTAAGAGAATATATGGGTTGGATATGGTAAGATATGGTGAGTTGGCTAGTGTGTGTAGAGAAGAGATGGTTGTGAGAGTAGTGTGTGTATTTTTAAATCAAGTGTGTGTACACAAGGTGTATAAGTGTGTGTATAAAGATTGTATGGGAAGTTGGTACATTGGGGGAATATTGTGTGGGAGAATGTGAAGGGAGAAAGGTACACTTTTGTAAAAGAGTGTAAGGGATTATTCTAAGAGAATGTTGGAGATGGATTTTGGGAAGGATTGTGAGAGATTTGGTTTTGTTATCTTTTGTAAAATGAGATTAAGAGGAAGATTAAGAAATAATCTAATTGTCATTAAGAAGAAAAAGTTTAGACAATTAAGATTATGAGTTGAGAAAATCATGGGTTACTTATAAGTTCAAGTAACACAACGTCGAGAGTCCATAGTTTCATATCTCGTGACTTTCCACGACTCGATGTTCTCAACTAATACCTTGGTTCAGACAAGTTAAGTGCTTTGCCTTGATGTAAAGCATAACCCAAGTGGGAAAGGATGCGTTTACGCAAAGTGACCTTTGACTTAGTTTGACCAATAAGGGAGTAAACTCGCTACGTAATTAGAGAAGAGATAATTACGGAATATGAGCATATGGATGCTTTCACATGATGTTACGTGAAATATATAAGCTCCCTAAATTTAGAAAAGCCTTGGCTAGAGGCGATAGTTAGAAAACATGAGTTGGCGTTTTACTGTAAATGGGTGCTTTAAAAGTTGGATCTCTCTAATCCCAAAACTCGTTTCGAGTTTTCTCAATTAAGCACATAACATATTCATACCTGTATTGAAAGATCCACATTTGTCGGGTAAGGGAAAAGCCGACTTTTAAAATTCATCCCGATATTCACAGACGCCTGGCGCGTTACCCATGCGTTGACGCGTGGGTGGCACGCCAGCAGCAGACTAGTGATTCGCGGAATTTTGGCTAACGTTTGTTATTTTAAATGTTTTGATGGTTTATTTGTCATCATTAAAATATAAAGAGATCTTGATCATGTTGCCTCAATAATATCCCCCTTTTTGATGATGACAAATAAAAACCGAAATCAAATAAAATTACAAAACTTAGCGAAGACAAAGCGTGCCTTTGGTGTAGCTTGCATCTTGACCTTTGCGTTGTAATATGATGAAGCCTTTAATATTTCTTGAATGGTCTTCACGCTCTTGATTTCTTTCTCCCCCTTTTATCGAATCAAAAAGGTGGGACTTCTATTGAATGGGAAAGTAGCTTGTTCCAATAGCACCCGAACGTGCTTCCCCTTGAACATAGCTCCCCCTAGATCGTTGCTCCCCCTTGTTTCAAGGCGGGGATCCATGGGTCAAGAGCCTCACCTTTGCGGTGGCCTAACTACACATAGAAATCACAACATGCAACAAATGAGAAATCCTCACATGTGAAAGTTCCAAAAATGGGTTAGGTTACCATTTAGAGTCTTGCATCATGGGTTAGTCCACACCCATATATATGTTTGTCCAATTATGACTCCAATAACCAATTGTTGAGCATGGTGTATAATACAACAAACATGAGCACACATGATCATATAAAACAAAATTTACTTCATTTCAAGATAACATGAAGAACATACAACACATAGAACTACTAATAACAGGATAGAAGCAAATGATTACAACATTTTATTCTAGCACAAGATTAGGCCTACACATGATGATCAACAATATCACTCATGTTTATCATCAAGTTTGCCCAAGCAAACTCACTTCTTGCGTCTTTGAGCCGCCACCTTTGCAAGACCCTTCACAACATTTGCCATAATCATGAAGTTGTTCTTGTAGGCAAGGTGCAACTCTCTTAACTCCTCTTAGAGGTCCTTGACCTCATTCTCAATCTTGATGGATTTCATACAACATCTACACCTTTGTGTATGATCATTGTTTGAAGCATCAAGCTTAGGAGGGAGAGGGTACTCCGTTTTGTACCAAATGGGGTCACTCCAAAAACACTTCATAACATAATATCTAAGGATTATATTATCATTACATGATGGGTTTTCCCACTCATCATTTGGTTCTTCATCTACTACAATGGATTTTCCCTTGTAGTCATTTCTTGAAGAGTTACTCATTTTAGGTGAAGAGACTTTCTTAGTGATTAATACTTAGAGAAGGAGAAGATGGTGTGAAGTGAAACACAATTTTAAGTGATTTATATAGGGAAGACGTTTTTCTTCAATTTTAAGAAAGGTGTTAGGTATGATAATAGAGGAGTTCTTCATGCTCATGATGTAGTCAATGTACAAAGATGCTTGAAGAGATGTTCAACACATCATGTACTTAAGATGATATAAGGCATGTGGTGGTGTAAGAGATAAAGGAGAAAGCTAATTTATGTTTATTAGAGATTGGATGATCTAGTTTATCATGCTAGTTCCCACAATTTATCATGCATGCACCATATGTTTTATCACTTTGAGAGAACAAGAAAGCTGGACATAAGATTTTCAACACAAGTGTGAGTTGTGATAAATATCATATCTAATTTTGGAAATTTTAACTAAATCAATATTATCGAGATTAAGCAATATAATTTTGTGTCAAATTTTCTTGTTCAATGCACATAGTATAGACAAGTAAAATCTTGGATATTATCAATCATTGTTTGAATAATGAGTTGATACATATATTTCCTCTTGGAAGTCATTTATTTGATCTTCCTTCCATGCCTTCACATAAGACCTAGTCATATAACCATATAACCACTCGGAACACCTAAAGGACGTGCAAACGACTTCTAGACAACTCATTATATCTTATGGATTGTTCTCTTAAGATGCATGTCAACCATGACCATCTAGACCTATCCCAAAACAATTTGGACTATTGAAAAATGTCATGCCAAAACTTAACCTTGTTTATTTTGCGACCTAAGAGTCCTTTTATTCAAGTCATCAATGACTTATTTATGGGATGACTCCTCGCATCTCTCAATTCCTTAGGATTGCCTTCATCCGAAACATCAACTTGTAATGATGGCGACCTTTCTTAATCAAGAACTATTTGTTCGTTGATCACTTCATCTTCTACTGAAGGAGATGACTTAGGCTTGGGTATGCTCTCATCAAAGGCCACATTGAGAGATTCCTTAATCCTCATTGTTTCCTTGTTAAGCACTATGTATGCTTTATTATTATGAGAGAATCCTAGGAACACACCTTTATATGACATTGGGTTGAATTTGTTGAGATATTCTTTGGTGTTAAGTATAAATACTTTGCAACCAAATACTCTAGAATACTCTAAGGAAAGCTTCCTATTTCTAAGTATTTCATATGGAGTCTTATTAATGACCTTTCTTATATGAACTCTATTAAAGATATATGTGGTATCTAGGGCATGACACCAAAACTTTTGTGGGATGGATTGCTCGTCAAGCATTGCACGACTCATCTTTCTTAACTTACGATGTGTTCTTTCAACAATCTCAAGCGATTGAGAAGTGAACGGGCCCGATAAGTTATAAGATATTCCATGTTGTTCACAAAAGGTCCCAAATTGCATTTTATCAAATTCACTACTATGATTTGTTTTAATTGAGACAATTGAACAATCAAGTAGGTTTTCAAGTTTCTTTCTTAAAATGTTGAATTTATTCAAGACTCCATCATTGTTTTCTAAGAATAATATCCAAGTGTAATTTGAATAATCATCTATAATCATTAAAGTGTAGAAGTTTCCTCCATAACTTTGGATCGGAGATGGACCATACAAATCCAAATGAATCAACTCTAAAACCCTATTAGTTGTCACTTCCTTTTTATTCCTATTATTAGTTTGTCCTTAACTCCCTAGACATGTATCACAATAATGCCTTTCAAAGCTCAACTTTGGTAAATTCTGTACTAGCTCATTAGAAGCTAGGTTTTGAACTAACCTCATATTGGCGTGACCTAACCTCCTATGTGTTGCTTAAAGTTATCACCCAACTTGCATGTATATAAGTTATTTCTCCTATGACCTTTTGCTAACACAACACCATTTTTACTAATAGTACAATCTACCTTAGTAAATTTAACTTCACAATCATCATCACTTAATTGACTCACACTAATCAAATAAAATTTTAAACCTCTAACATGCTCAACGTTGGTAATTTCAATTACCTTTGCCGACAATGTTGCCGTTAAGTTCGCTCCCAAAAATGATATGATTGCCATTATACGCCGTGTATGTTGTGAACAATCTTCTATTCCCGGTCATGTGTTTAGTGCAACCACTATCCACTACCCAGTCATCCGGTTGTAGATCACTTTTGAGACAATCCTACAACAAAAGTATAACTCATGCCTTTGGTACCCATTGTTTCTTGGGTCCATTTTGGTTAGCATTTAAAGTGCCCAAGTTAAAAATTCTTGGGTCTTGAAGCAAGACACATAATTTCTCAATACCAAATTTAGAGAAAGCGGACCAAGGATTGTTTTGATAGTCATTTTGAATTTGATAACTTGGTCTTTAGTTATGATATGCTTGAGGTCTAAAGAAGTTTTGGTTTGAATAGGAATTGTCTCTCTTTTGGTAATTGTTATATTTGTATTGAGAAGACTTTTGACCATAGTTAGAGAATTTCTGCTTTGGTTATTTTGAAAAGATGGTCTTTGGTTGTATGAGGTAGAAGATCTCATATTGGGTGTAGGCAAAAATGGTCTATGATTTACTCGAGGTTATGAGTATCCAAGTCCATTGCGAGAACTTGAGTTAGAAAATTGTTTTGGGTTTTCTCTTTTTGCAGTGGGAGCGTGATTACCTCGATGTGACAATCGGTAATTTTCCAAACATTATTTTAATAATAAATCCTTATTTATTATTACACACTTAGTTATTGAGCATGCTTTAGCTCACTTGACAAAGTTTTGGGAAGTCATCCCGCACATTGAAACATATCAGACTAGTTATTTTGGTCATAAGGACAACTTATATATCTTATGACATTACTAACAATTAAAATCTTTAATTAGTTAAGTATATTAATTTAATAAACATTTTACAAAAGCAAATGATCACATGAGGTACCCGATACTCCCAAAAATTATTTTTCTTACACTTTTATACTTTCTAAAATATTACCAAAGTGCCAAAAATATTTCCTTACGCTTAATGTAATTTCTTTATTTAAACCGTTCAAATACGCGTAACATTCGTTAACTACTAAACTAATACCCAATACATATTTTTACTACCCAATACATCCAAAATACACATTTTATACAAAATTATACAAATATCTCCTAGGGGAGACATTGAGCCCCCCTCCCCCCTCATCTTGGCCAAAAATTGTACACTAATTAAACCTACTTTTTCTATAAAGACAAGGCTAATTAATGTTTGTGTGCTTGACCATGACTTTGCCCCCTTTTTTTTTCCTTAAACTTCGGCAGCCACAAGGACCAACATCATGGATGTTTTGACCACTTTGACTACTCTTCCAAATATAAATATAACTAATGTCCATGTACTACAACATACATCAAACTTACAAAAAAAAATATATCACCACCATTCATCCTTACATACCAATCGACCTAGGGCAAGAACCAAAGGGGAAGGGAAAATCTTGACAAGATCTAGTGATTTTCAAGATATATATTCGGGTAGTATAAATATATTTTGGAGCTTCGGGATACCCTTTGTGATCACATCTTCCTACCTACATACATACATACACTACTAGTAAGTCTAAAAATCTTTCTTTATGATTTTACTTACTCATCTTGATGATGATTTTTACTTAGATCATGATTATGTTGATTTTAAACTCATATATAACATTTATCACCCTTATTACATATATGTTTGTTATGATCCTAGTGAATTTAAACATATTTAACATGAATATTACTTACTAAAAATGGCTAGGTTCATGTCCAAACACATGATAAATTTTATTGTACAAGTTATGTTTTATATGAGCTATATGTGATCTATATGTTTTCCTACTCTAAGTTTAATTATTTTTGAGACTTGACATATATATTAAGTTATTATCATAGCCTTGAAACTATTGATATTGTTGGAAGAGTTTTGGGTAAGTGCTAGGATGATTTTTGGGAGTTGATTTACCTAGATCTAAAGACTTCAAGTAATAAAAAAAAAAGAGATTTGGTAACTTATATACTATGCTGTCCCGAAACTGCTTCTACAGAAAAATGGGTTTTCAAAACATAAGATTTGGTTCAAAATATAGGATATAGACTTAATAATGAAAACATAGCCGCTTGAACGGGTTAAAACGGACTTATAACGAAAAAGATATACTATTTTCAAGATTTAACGACGAAAACTATAGTTTCTGAAAATATTGAAAACTGTCCCGATTTTCTAGCTATAAAAACTGAGGTTAAATGATGTTTAGACTAGCCGAGAACTTAAAAATCCTAGAGTATACTTGAATACCTTCGCGGGGATATATAAAACTTAGAAAACGGACCTAAAATGAGCAAGTTATGATTTTCCGAAGAATTAGACGAAAACTATATTTTAACAGCTTTGTAAAAAGCTGATGGAAAAATAAAAAGGAGACTTTTGAGTATTTTTGCACATTTTTAGCCGAAACGGCATACTCGGAACCACTAGTAACTTGTGTATATTACTTGGGAGCGTTGGGAGAATTATAAAACGTTCCTAACATGAAAACTATCGATAAAACACGAGACCTGGAAGATATATATATTTTTAATTACTATTCACAGCTTTTGTATATATATTGTTTAACGTCAAGAAAAACACAACGGACATGAACCTTAGCAAATATTTGAACGTTATGATTATTTCATTGACAAATGTACATATTTTATTACTAAATTACTTTACGAACATATATGGGTGATAAATGGATTTCATAAAATGCATATGATACATATTTTAAATCCTAAGACGACTTATATATTTTTAGGTCGTGGTTGAGTTTTCACGCGTAGAAACTCGTTTTCATTATACTAGCGTACGTTGATTGCTAAGGTGAGTTTATAGCCCCATTCTTTCTATACTTGTTTTACAAACTGGGGTGAGAAACATGCAAAACTCTTTTATGGACCAAAACTATTGTTATGCTATTACGTGGACTAGCCTAAGCCCTGTTATGTCCCATCATGCCCAACTCATGAACCGTCAATTCCTGCTGGGAAGCGCGAATGTTATAAATAGATCTATTGGGGGTAACGCCCCCGTTCGGTTTGACCGGATAGGCAAACGAACGTATACCATGTCGAAACACAAGTGTCTGGGATAAACACTTGCCGGGCACCTATATATGATTACATGCTCTTTGAGCATGCACACTGTTATAGCTTCGGTTGCATGAACTTAGTGCTAGCGTAATAGACTGTTTTTATATGACATTATATGTGTTGTAATGCTCATATGCTAAACTCATGGTCCAAACTTTTGATTTTACTGCTTTAAACCTATAGACTCACCAGCTTTTTGCTGACTTTTAGCATGTTTTTCTCAGGTGCTTGACTTATCTATAAGGGATCTTTTGAAGGCTTGGCTTGGCAAGGTCATAGGCACATTTGGAGTGGAATAAATTTCCCACACTTAACTACTTTTGTATTTGGGACAACTAAAAGCTTTATGGGCCTTGTACTCCAAATTTGACTATGATGTCAACTTACAACTTTTAAGTTAATGTATGTTTTAAACGGGTTTTGAAAATCCGTTCTTTATTATCTTGTGTTGTGATTACCAATTTACGTAGCACCCCATGACCCGAATGCTTCCGCTATACCAGAATTTTGGGGGTGTTACAGATTGGTACCAGAGCCAAGGTTATAGAGAACTAGGTACATATAAATCCTAAACTATAACCGCTTTTTACAAAAACAAGTCCCTATGACAGCCACTTGCCAGCCTGCCTTGTTCGTCACTTTACATGTTGATTACTTATCTTAGCTATGTATTATGCTTTACCGTTATATATATATATACGTATATATATATATATACTATAAGTATTTCTATATACTTACACACTTATATCATCTTTGTCACAGACCATGCCTCATTTTGACGTCATCGAAACGATCTTGCACACTAGCACCTCACCACCTCGCCAGATCACACCAAACTCAGATGACCCCTACATGAGGGTACTTCGGGCTTTCAACGCCTCGAATCCTGACACTACTGAGCCTGTACCTACCTCATCATTACCCATACAACCTACATCCGCTCCCATAGCTGACACCACTACTACTCAGACTATCCCTACTCGCCGTACAGCCCGCATACGTGTCCCAGGACGCCGAATGCGATACTCAAACTTACCATCCTCACCCCCGAAGAGGACCCGGGCTGTTTACATGGGTACATCCACCACTCCATTATCATTATCACCAGTATCATCACCCACTCACTCACCACTCCGTCAGAGGCTCAGAAGGGCCACCGAGTCATATTCAGAGGAATCAGAGGAGGATCCGAAAGAGGAGTCGGATCCAAAAAGGGAGTCAGACCCAGATGAGGATCCGGAAGAGGAGTCGGATCCAAAAGAGGAGTCAGACCCAGATGAAGATCCCGAAGAGGAGCCCCTACCAACAGAGCATGCACTTGTTGAGACTACACCAGTTGAGCATGCCCAGGGAGGTGCATGCTTACAGAGAGAAGGCAAACAAGGTATTGTGGAGGTTCAGGGTACTTTCGAGATGGGGCAGAGCTCGAGAGCAGCCCAGATTCAGGGTGGTGATACAGATGTGCCTATGGGGCTAGGGTTGAGGGCTGCCATGATACAAGCTAGGGAAGAGCAGCATGATACTGATGAGGAGATATGGGAAGATATTAAGTGTGTTCAGAGCATTCCACCCAGAGCAGTCAGCTCGGACTATGTACCTTCCTCTTCATCATTCATACCACCATCACCAGCTGAGCCACACTCACCACTGCCTGACATTCCAGACTCGCCACTGCCTAACACTCCAGACTCACCAATGACAGACATTCCAGACGATGTATCCACACCTAATCCCCCTGACTATGATGTGAGAACTCTTGATTCGATATGGACCCGTCTTTATCAGCAAGCCAGCGTACTGGACGACCATACTGATCAGCTGGAAGGGTTACAACCAGCACGTTTTGAGCAGGTTTTTATGCAGCTGGCTAATCATGCCAGTTTACTTGATGTCCACACAGATCAGCTTGAGAGGCTGGGGAGACTGGATGTGCGGACAGATAGACATGACAAAGAGCTTACAGATGTGCGTCGCCAGATAATGGATATCGGGAGAGATCAGGATAGAGCTTGGGATGCGGAGTGGACCACTTGGCATAGGATGCATGAGATGGAGTCAGTGATTGCTGGGGTGACGAGGGCGGAACAAGAGGACCGTTGGGAGGTCTTAGTGTCCAGGAGACGCATTGCACAATTGGAGTCCACTGTAGGACGATTGGAGTTTGTTGTGGAGCGATTGATAGGAGAGATGGAGCGATTACGCCTTGAGCGTACTCGAGACTAGTGTTGTTGTACTAGATGATGCTAGCTTAGTGTTGTTGTACTTTCCTTTCATTCGAACCTTGTATTTCCATTATGTATTCGAAGCTCGTACTTTCCTTCGATGCACCATGAGCTTGTAATTTTGTGAACACATATTGATCTTAATCTATGACAAGCTTGGTTGTTTACTCTATTGTGCCATTCGTTCTGTGAATAATCTTATTTATGTACTCTACCTGTGGTGACTATGTACTCGTGTGATAATAAACCTTCCATATGGAATCTCATTTGTCTCTATCTTTTGTTTGTGTTTGTAGCAAAATGGCTCCTAGAAAGAAGTCAAACAAAACCACACGAGCCAACCCAGGCCCAGCTAAGGCTACAGCCACTGTTCCACCTACTGTTAACCAAGCAATGTTAGACCAACTGGTGGATGAGAGAGTAGCGGCAGCTTTAGCCGCAGCCAACGTAAACACATCCACCACCGATGTTGGCACTTCCAGGCCAAATCGTGGTAATGGCCGAGGCTGCAACTACCAAGATTTTCGCAAGATTATGACTGGGAGTTTCGGAGGGTCTGAAGGAGCAGTGGTATTGGTTAGATGGATTGAGAAGTTGGAAACTGTGTTCAGGATAAGTAGTTGTGCAGATGAGGATAGGGTGAAGTATGCATCATTCACCTTCACAGATGTTGCTCTAACCTGGTGGAATAACTATCTGAAGTCTGCCGGGTATGACACTGCTTACTCAATGCCATGGGAAAACTTTAAGGAAATGGTGCTTAAAAAGTACTGCCCCCGCAATGAGGTCATGAAGCTAGAGGTTGAATTTTGGAATCTCAAAGTTCAAGGTACCAACATGGCTGCTTACAACCAGCGTTTTCAGGAACTAGCTTTGTTGTGTCCTGAAATGGTCCCGATTGAGACCCGTTTACTGGAAAGGTACATTAGAGGATTACCCCAATCCATCAAGGGTAGTGTCACTACTTCCAATGCTGCTAATCTCCATGAGGCAATGGAACTGGCCAACCAGTTGATGGATCAAATTATTGAGGATACCCTAATGGAGGTGACTGATGGCAAGAGGAAATGGGATGACCTTTCTGTCAACAACAACAACTCAAACACCACCTTCTCTAATAAGAAACAGAAAGGCGCCAAGGTGTATGCAGCAGGAACCACCGAGAAGAAAACTTATGCTGGAAAACATCCACTGTGCAACCGTTGCAAGCTTCATCACAGCGGACCGTGCACAGTGAAGTGTAAAAACTGTCAGAAAGTTGGGCATATGACCAGAGATTGTAGGTCGAGGACACTTGCCACTGTACAGACAGCATCTGGACAGAACCTGAAAGCTAATGTGACCTGTTTCGGATGCGGAAAGAAAGGACATTACAAGAATGAATGCCGCGAATAGAGGAACCAGGGTGCTGGGGGTAATCAAGACAACAATGGGAACAAGGGAAATCAGAAAATTGGTGGGAACCAGGCTTACCCAGTGAAACAAGAAGGAGCCCGCGGGAGGGTCTATGCTGTGGGCAGGGTGGAGGCCCAGGAGGACCCGAACGTCGTGACGGGTACGTTTCTTTTAAATAACCGCTATGCATCCATATTGTTTGATACGGGAGCAGATAAGATTTTTGTTTCATCTGCATTTAGCCCACTACTAAATATTGCCCCGACCGCCTTAGACAACGTATACAATGTGGAACTAGCTAATGGGAACGTAGAAAGGGTAGATACAATCATAAGAGGTTGCACCTTAAACCTACTAAATCATCCTTTCAACATCGACCTTATGCCGGTAGAATTGGGTAGTTTCGACGTCATTGTTGGAATGGACTGGTTGTCGAAATACCGTGCCGCCATTATTTGTGACGAGAAAATCGTTCGACTGCCTTACGGAGATGAAGTCCTAATTGTTGAAGGTGACCGAAAGGACAGGAGAAGTGCGTCAAGGCTAAACATAATCTCCTGTACGAAGGTTCAGAAGTACATCGAGAAAGGATGCCATCTCTTTCTAGCGCAAGTAAACAAGAAGGAAGAAAAGGAGCCAGAGGGAAAACGTTTGGAAGATGTACCAATCGTGAGAGACTTTCCAGAGGTCTTCCCCGAAGAATTACCTGGACTCCCGCCGACCCGACAAGTTGAATTTCAAATCGATTTAGTGCCTGGTGCCGCGCCTGTGGCACGAGCAACTTATCGATTAGCTCCGACAGAGCTCCAAGAGCTATCAAACCAATTGTCGGAACTTTCAGAGAAGGGATTCATAAGACCGAGTTCTTCACCTTGGGGAGCCCCTGTCTTGTTCGTCAAGAAGAAGGATGGAACATTTAGGATGTGCATTGATTATCGGGAGCTAAACAAACTAACCATCAAGAACCGCTACCCACTCCCGAGAATCGACGATCTCTTTGATCAACTGCAAGGTTCAAGCGTTTACTCAAAAATTGAACTGAGATCCGGATATCACCAACTGAGAGTTCGAGAACAAGATATTCCAAAAACGGCATTTAGAACCCGTTACGGGCACTACGAGTTCCAAGTTGTGCCTTTTGGTTTAACCAATGCACCAGCTGTATTCATGGACCTTATGAACCGGGTGTGCAAGCCATACTTAGACAAATTTGTGATCGTCTTTATCGATGACATTCTCATTTACTCTAAGAATGAGAAGGAGCATGAGGAACACCTCAGAAAAATTCTGGAACTGTTAAAGGAGGAGAAATTGTATGCTAAGTTTTCTAAGTGTGATTTCTGGATACCGACTGTACAATTTTTGGGTCATGTGATCGATAGCCAAGGCGTTCACGTGGACCCTGCAAAGATCGGGTCAATAAAGGATTGGGCGACACCTACAACACCTACCGAAATACGCCAATTCTTAGGACTTGCTGGCTATTACAGAAGGTTTATTGAAGGGTTCTTAAAAATAGCTAAGCCTTTAACCAAACTAACTCAGAAGGATATAAAGTTTGAATGGGGAGATAAGGCAGAGGAAGCTTTCCAACTCCTTAAAGATAAGTTGTGTAGTGCACCCATTTTGGCTTTACCCGATGGCAGTGAAGATTTTGTAGTTTACTGTGACGCTTCACACAAAGGTTTAGGAGCCGTCTTAATGCAACGAGAGAAGGTGATAGCATATGCCTCTCGACAACTGAAAAAGCACGAGAAGAATTATACTACACATGACTTAGAATTGGGGTCAGTAGTGTTTGCACTTAGAATCTGGAGACACTACCTCTATGGCACCAAATGTGTAGTTTACACCTACCACAAGAGTTTGCAGCATATCCTTGACCAAAAGGATCTTAACATGAGACAACGCCGTTGGTTAGAATTGCTCAGCGATTATGATTGTGAGATTCGATACCATCCGGGTAAAGCAAACGTAGTAGCAGATGCACTTAGTCAAAAAGAACGACCAAAACCTCTGAGAGTACGATCGTTGGGTATGACAATCATTTCACCCCTTCCATCAAAAATCCTTGAGGCTCAGACCGAGGCACTCAAGGAAGAGAACAGGCCCAACGAGAAAATCTATGGTATGCCTGAAAATGAAAATGGTTTTGTGAAGAGATCTGATGAAGTGTTGTGTTTCAAGGACAGAAGTTGGGTTCCACTCTACGGAGGGATACGTGACCTCATCATGCATGAATCTCACAAGTCTAAATACTCTATTCACCCAGGAGCCGATAAAATGTACCTTGATCTAAAGAAACTATACTGGTGGCCAAACATGAAGGCCGACATTGCTAATTATGTCAATCACTGTTTGACTTGTTCCAAAGTCAAAGCTGAACATCAGCGGCCATCAGGTTTGCTTGTGCAACCAGAGATTCCCGAGTGGAAGTGGGAACGCATAACAATGGACTTTATCACCAAACTGCCAAGGACATCAAGCGGTTACGACACGATTTGGGTAATCGTTGATCGTCTCACTAAGTCCGCACACTTCCTTCCAATTAAAGAGAATGACAGCATGGACAAACTTGCAAGATTGTATATTAAAGAAATTGTTGCACGTCATGGTGTCCCAATTTCCATCATTTCTGATCGTGACAGTCGATTCACCTCTAACTTTTGGCGGTCACTCCAGGATGCATTGGGAACAGATCTCGATATGAGTACCGCATATCACCCACAAACAGATGGTCAAAGTGAGAGGACTATTCAGACTCTAGAGGACATGCTCCGTGCATGTGTCATTGATTTTGGCAACGGTTGGGATAGACACTTACCCGTAGCCGAATTCTCTTACAATAATAGCTATCACACCAGCATCAAAGCTGCACCCTATGAGGCACTCTATGGCCGAAAGTGCCGATCACCAGTATGTTGGGCTGAAGTCGGAGATAGCCAACTTACTGGTCCTGAACTGATACATGAGACGACAGAGAAAATTGTGAAGATCAAAAGCCGAATGCAAGCGGCTCGCGATCGTCAAAAGAGCTATGCGGACAAAAGACGAAAACCTCTTGAGTTCCAAGTAGAAGATCGAGTCATGCTAAAGGTATCACCATGGAAGGGCGTTATACGTTTTGGTAAGCGTGGAAAACTAAATCCCCGATACATTGGACCATTCAAAATCCTTGCCAGGATTGGGCCGGTAGCTTACCGACTCGAGTTACCTGCAGAACTCAGCGCTGTACACAACATCTTTCATGTGTGCAACTTGAAGAAATGCCTTTCCGATGAAGAAGTCATCATACCTTTGGAGGAAGTCCACCTTGATGAACGACTACACTTTATTGAAGAGCCCATCGAAATCGTGGATCGGGAAGTCAAACGGTTGAAGCATAGTCGTATTCCGATTGTCAAGGTTCGATGGCACTCTAGAAGAGGACCCGAATTCACGTGGGAATGTGAAGATGAAATCAAAACTAAATACCCTCATCTTTTCGCATCTTCATCTAATAACACGAATTGAATGTCGGGACGACATTCAAATGAGGCTGGGAGACTGTGACAATCGGTAATTTTCCAAACATTATTTTAATAATAAATCATTATTTATTATTACACACTTAGTTATTGAGCATGCTTTAGCTCACTTGACAAAGTTTTGGGAAGTCATCCCGCACATTGAAACATATCAGACTAGTTATTTTGGTCATAAGGACAACTTATATATCTTATGACATTACTAACAATTAAAATCTTTAATTAGTTAAGTATATTAATTTAATAAACATTTTACAAAAGCAAATGATCACATGAGGTACCCGATACTCCCAAAAATTATTTTTCTTACACTTTTATACTTTCTAAAATATTACCAAAGTGCCAAAAATATTTCCTTACGCTTAATGTAATTTCTTTATTTAAACCGTTCAAATACGCGTAACATTCGTTAACTACTAAACTAATACCCAATACATATTTTTACTACCCAATACATCCAAAATACACATTTTATACAAAATTATACAAATATCTCCTAGGGGAGACATTGAGCCGCCCCTCCCCCCTCATCTTGGCCAAAAATTGTACACTAATTAAACCTACTTTTTCTATAAAGACAAGGCTAATTAATGTTTGTGTGCTTGACCATGACTTTGCCCCCTTTTTTTTTTCCTTAAACTTCGGCAGCCACAAGGACCAACATCATGGATGTTTTGACCACTTTGACTACTCTTCCAAATATAAATATAACTAATGTCCATGTACTACAACATACATCAAACTTACAAAAAAAAAATATATCACCACCATTCATCCTTACATACCAATCGACCTAGGGCAAGAACCAAAGGGGAAGGGAAAATCTTGACAAGATCTAGTGATTTTCAAGATATATATTCGGGTAGTATAAATATATTTTGGAGCTTCGGGATACCCTTTGTGATCACATCTTCCTACCTACATACATACATACACTACTAGTAAGTCTAAAAATCTTTCTTTATGATTTTACTTACTCATCTTGATGATGATTTTTACTTAGATCATGATTATGTTGATTTTAAACTCATATATAACATTTATCACCCTTATTACATATATGTTTGTTATGATCCTAGTGAATTTAAACATATTTAACATGAATATTACTTACTAAAAATGGCTAGGTTCATGTCCAAACACATGATAAATTTTATTGTACAAGTTATGTTTTATATGAGCTATATGTGATCTATATGTTTTCCTACTCTAAGTTTAATTATTTTTGAGACTTGACATATATATTAAGTTATTATCATAGCCTTGAAACTATTGATATTGTTGGAAGAGTTTTGGGTAAGTGCTAGGATGATTTTTGGGAGTTGATTTACCTAGATCTAAAGACTTCAAGTAATAAAAAAAAATGAGATTTGGTAACTTATATACTATGCTGTCCCGAAACTGCTTCTACAGAAAAATGGGTTTTCAAAACATAAGATTTGGTTCAAAATATAGGATATAGACTTAATAATGAAAACATAGCCGCTTGAACGGGTTAAAACGGACTTATAACGAAAAAGATATACTATTTTCAAGATTTAACGACGAAAACTATAGTTTCTGAAAATATTGAAAACTGTCCCGATTTTCTAGCTATAAAAACTGAGGTTAAATGATGTTTAGACTAGCCGAGAACTTAAAAATCCTAGAGTATACTTGAATACCTTCGCGGGGATATATAAAACTTAGAAAACGGACCTAAAATGAGCAAGTTATGATTTTCCGAAGAATTAGACGAAAACTATATTTTAACAGCTTTGTAAAAAGCTGATGGAAAAATAAAAAGGAGACTTTTGAGTATTTTTGCACATTTTTAGCCGAAACGGCATACTCGGAACCACTAGTAACTTGTGTATATTACTTGGGAGCGTTGGGAGAATTATAAAACGTTCCTAACATGAAAACTATCGATAAAACACGAGACCTGGAAGATATATATATTTTTAATTACTATTCACAGCTTTTGTATATATATTGTTTAACGTCAAGAAAAACACAACGGACATGAACCTTAGCAAATATTTGAACGTTATGATTATTTCATTGACAAATGTACATATTTTATTACTAAATTACTTTACGAACATATATGGGTGATAAATGGATTTCATAAAATGCATATGATACATATTTTAAATCCTAAGACGACTTATATATTTTTAGGTCGTGGTTGAGTTTTCACGCGTAGAAACTCGTTTTCATTATACTAGCGTACGTTGATTGCTAAGGTGAGTTTATAGCCCCATTCTTTCTATACTTGTTTTACAAACTGGGGTGAGAAACATGCAAAACTCTTTTATGGACCAAAACTATTGTTATGCTATTACGTGGACTAGCCTAAGCCCTGTTATGTCCCATCATGCCCAACTCATGAACCGTCAATTCCTGCTGGGAAGCGCGAATGTTATAAATAGATCTATTGGGGGTAACGCCCCCTTTCGGTTTGACCGGATAGGCAAACGAACGTATACCATGTCGAAACACAAGTGTCTGGGATAAACACTTGCCGGGCACCTATATATGATTACATGCTCTTTGAGCATGCACACTGTTATAGCTTCGGTTGCATGAACTTAGTGCTAGCGTAATAGACTGTTTTTATATGACATTATATGTGTTGTAATGCTCATATGCTAAACTCATGGTCCAAACTTTTGATTTTACTACTTTAAACCTATAGACTCACCAGCTTTTTGCTGACTTTTAGCATGTTTTTCTCAGGTGCTTGACTTATCTATAAGGGATCTTTTGAAGGCTTGGCTTGGCAAGGTCATAGGCACATTTGGAGTGGAATAAATTTCCCACACTTAACTACTTTTGTATTTGGGACAACTAAAAGCTTTATGGGCCTTGTACTCCAAATTTGACTATGATGTCAACTTACAACTTTTAAGTTAATGTATGTTTTAAACGGGTTTTGAAAATCCGTTCTTTATTATCTTGTGTTGTGATTACCAATTTACGTAGCACCCCATGACCCGAATGCTTCCGATATACCAGAATTTTGGGGGTGTTACACTCGAGTACTTACAAGAGGAGCTTGAGGAGTAATTGGTTTAATGACATTGTTTGATGAAGATCCAATTTTCCTCAGAGGTCTGGCGCGCTGATGGCGCGTTGACGCGTTAGCCTCAGAGATTTTTGGGGCCTCGTTTTCTTTAGCCTTTACAAATGTTATTGGTTTTGTTAGGCTTATGGGAGTGGTTTTTCCAATTTTTGAAAATCCAAGACCTCCCTTATCTTGGGACACTTTTTGATGACTTAAAATGTCATCCAAATCATTTGAGCTCTTTTTATATTTTGAAAAACTTAACGACTCCTTTTGAAGTTTAGAAACTTTGTTATTCAAAGAGTCAACCTAAAGTGTGAGTTTCTCACATCTTTTACATGGTTCAACCACCTCTTTGCAATTCCTTAGTGTCTTTATTTCTTTTTAAAGTTCATAAAATCTTTCATTAGACTTAATGCGTTCTTGTTCAA
Organism: Artemisia argyi; assembly: GCA_030686995.1. Classification (NCBI taxonomy): domain Eukaryota; kingdom Viridiplantae; phylum Streptophyta; class Magnoliopsida; order Asterales; family Asteraceae; genus Artemisia; species Artemisia argyi. Next base: position 42,078,594 of record CM060695.1, read on the forward strand.
GAAGACGTTTTTCTTCAATGACTTTTTCAAAAGTTTTTCTAAAATCATCATTAAACTTAAATAGTTCCTCATTCTCCTTTTGCAAATTGATAATATCTAAGTTATTAGAAGAAGAAGAGTTTAGAGATACCTCAAATTTTTCTTGAGCCATAAGACACGTAGCGTCATTTGTTGGTTGGTCTTCATCTTCACTATCACTCCACGCACCTCCAACGAATGCCTTGTTCACTCTAGGCTTAGGGCATTCGTTGATGAAGTGACCCTTCTCTCCGCAATTGTAGCATCATTGGGTGCGTCTTGAGCTTTCACCAACCTTGTTGTCACTACTTCAGTTTCCCCCAAAGTTGTTCCTTCCACCATTATCTCGGTTTCCAAACCTATTTCTTCTACCAAAGTTACCACCTTTCCTAAAGAACCTCCGAAAGTTCTTAGCCATGAGATTGTATTCTTCGTCATTCATATCATCTTCTTCATTGCTATCATCTTGACTATCACTATCATCACTAGCTTGAGTACTAGTGACTTTAGCCTTAAGAGCCAAAGACTTAACCTTCTCCTTTTTATCTATGGTACTTATCTTGTCGTTCTCAAGAATCATCTCATAGACCTTGAGGTTTCCAATGAGCTCGTCAAGACGTAGTTCCGCCAAATTCTTGGCTTCTTCTATGCCCATCACCTTTGGCCTCCACTTTATTGGAAGTGCTCGAAGAAACTTCCTCACATGGTTCTTGTTATAGAAGCTAGGATCTAGAGCCGTGAGGCTAGTGATAATAGCATTGAATCTTGTGTAACCATTATCAATGGTTTCTTCATCCGAGACTGTAAACTTCTTATATTATTGTATGAGTAAGTCGATCTTGCAATCTTTCACTTGAGAGTTGCCTTGATGAGTGATGATGAGAGAGTGCTGATTTGGCGAAAAATGAACCGTTTTTAGGGGGTCATTTAAGCCCGGATTTGAATTTATCTGATCAAATATTGCCCTAAATCGTTCCTTTTATGATTTTAGGTACTTTTGGAGTGAATTCTGGAAAAGGAAGCATTTTGGACGTTTTTTGGAGCATAAAAGTGAAGAAAATGGCAAAGTCTTAATTTTCCTTGCTGGGAACAGTACCTGACGGCGTTAAGAGTCTTTATATGACGGCGTCAAGAGTTGGAAGTGGTGACGGTCCAGAGAAAACGTGACGGCGTCACGTATGGCCGTCAAGGTTCAAGATATGGTGACGGCCCAGAGTGATATTACGCATGACGGCGTCAAATCTGGATCTAGGCAATCCGATCTCATTATGAGCGGCGAGTTGACGGCGTCAGACATTTCTTCTTGACGCCGTCACCTTGTATAATCTATATATAGTTTTGCAATTTTCATTCATTAGAGTGTAACTTTAGAGGGATAACTTTGGAGAAACCCTAGCACGAATTTTACTGTTCTTTCAAGGGTTTTTACCTTTTGAAACCTTTCATGTTCAATTCAGATAAGTATCCGTTCAATTCATTCAATATGTCTATGTGTTGTTTGAATATATCTTACGTTTGTCTTGAATTTAACATGCTAGGCTAGATCTCTTGTGTGTTTGCTTAGATGTAGTGAAACATAGATGTTGATTATGGGTTGATTATTTGTTTATAGTTGTTACGGACGAATGATTTCGATGTTAGGCTTAAGAAAACTGGCAGACTTCCATAGGGTAACATGCTTGAACGTCTTAAGAAACATGAACCAATGCATACTAGGTTATTATGGTTGTATTTAATGCACTAGTGAATTCCAATGATCCCATGTTAGGAGCTTCTTGCAGGCTCGACATAGGAGTGAAGTAGGAGCTTATAGAGTTGGGGAAGTACGTACGCCACCCCACGAATGGTATTAAGGAATATAACCCATCATCCATGCAATTGTAACAAACTATCAACCTGTAAAAGATATCTTGGGAGTAATGAAACCTAAGTAAACACAATTCTCCCTATTATTGTTCACACCACTAGTTTAATTAGCTTTATTTTTATTTCTGTTATTTTATTTTGATTTCATCTTTAGTTATTGGGTTAGTTGATTAGCAACTAATTCCGCCCACTCTTCCAAAAACCGAGATTTTAATTGCTTTTATAAAAATATAAAAATACAAAAAGAATCATCCCTCACCTCTAGACCTAGTTTTTAGGCTTTCTAATCCTAGCGACACTATTCCTGAGTTGAACGATCAATCCCCCGGTACTTGTCACTATACTATACTACAACGATCAGGTACACTGCCTGGTGGGGGTTGTAAGCTTCTCGAGAGGTAAAGCTTGGTGCGATTCCCACGCATCAAGTTTTTGGCGCCGCTGCCGGGGAATAGTTATTGTCTAGGTTAGGATTTCTTTTTATTAGGTCTACTTGCTAGATTCCTTTCTAGTATGATTTTATTTTTATTTTAGGTTCTCTTTAGTCTATCTTATTTCTTCGTGTCTTTGTTCGTAACCTTTACCATCCGACATCATAGAAGGTGGTAACATCTTTGAACCCGTCAACCCACCACAACAAAACCACCCACAAAACCCACCACTAGCAAACCAACCTCTTAGGCCCCGAACCCTAGGAGAGTATTCCCGTCCTAGCCACCAAGGCTATCGAAACACCATTGAGCTCACCCAAGGAACCAGTGTGTCCCCCTTGCGATCCGACACCATCCGGTTGGTGCAAAGCGGATGTGCATTTCTTGGACTTCGTTCCGAAGATCCCAATCAACATCTCAAGGATTTCCTTAAAATTGTAGATTCTATATACCTTGATGTTACAACTAGAGAGTCGACCCGATTACGCCTATTCCAATTCTCTCTACGTGATCAAGCTAGTCAATGGCTTGAATGTCTACCCGCGGGATCCATCACCTCATGGGATGATCTCACCACTCGTGTCCTTGCTCAATTTTTCCCACCGGGGAGAACTACCAAAGTTAGAAATGATATCTTGATGTTCCAACAACGTCAAGGTAAAACTCTATGATGCGTGGGGTTTGCACCAGGCTTTACCTCTCAAGGGATCTTGAGAAGCTTACAACCCCCACCAGGCAGTGTACCTGATCGATGTAGTATAGTATAATGACAAGTACCGGGGGATTGATCGTTCAGCTAGGAATAGTGTCGCTAGGATTAAAAAACCTAAAGACTAGGTCTAGAGATAAGGGATGATTCTTTTTGTATTTTTATATTTTTTTGAAAGCAAGTAAAAATCTCGGGTTTTGAAGGATTTAAGTGGAATTAGTTGCTAATCAACTAACCCAATACTAAGATGCAATCAAAATAAAATACTAAAAATGAAAATAAACTATATTATACTAAAGTTGTGAGCAATATATGGGAGAAATGTGTTTACTTAGATTTCACTACTCCCTAGATATCTTTTACACGTTAATTACATGTTATAGTTGCGTGGATGACGGATTGTATTCCTTAATACCATTCATGGGGTGGCGTACTTACTTCCCCAATCCTATGAGTGCCTACTTCACTCCTATGTCGAGCCGGCTAAGAAGCTCCTAACATGGGATCATTAGAATTTACTCATGCATTAAATACAACCAATAAAACCTAGTACACATCGGTTCATGTTTCCTAAGACATTCAAGCATGTTACACAATGGAGATCTGCCAGTTTTCTTAAGCCTAACATTGAAATCATTCATCCAATACAACCATAAACAAGTAATCAGCACATAATTAACATCTAGGTTTCATTAGATCTAAGCAAACACAAGATAAATCTAGCCTAACATGTTGAAATCAAAACAAGTAAAAGATATAATCAACCAACACATAGACATATTGATTGAAATAAAGAGAAGACTTATCTCAATAGCACATGATAGGATTCAAGGGGTGAAAACCCTTGAATTTACTGTAAAATACGAGCTAGGGTTCACAAAGTTAGGCCCTAGGGTTTCTCCACACAAGTTCCTTTTTAATGAATGAATATAGAAAACTATATATAGATTTTAGAAGGTGACAGCGTCAAGAACAAATGTCTGACGCCGTTATCTCGCCGCCAAATAGTTCCTCGGACTGCCTAGATCTAGATCTGACGCCGTCATGTGTACACCTTATGCAGGCCGTCATGATTTTAACTCTTGACGCCCTTGTTGTGACGCCGTCAGGTTTGTACTGGTTCGTCACCAAATTAACTCTTGACGCCGTCATGAATTTCCTCTTGACGCCGTCATACACTGTTCCCATCATGAAAAATTAAGTCTTTTGCGTTTTCTTCACTTTTATGCTCCAAAAACGTCCGAATTGCTTCCTTTTCCAGATTTCACTCCCAAAGTACCTAAAATCACAAAAGGAACGATTTAGGGTAATATTTGATCAAATAAATTCAATTCCGGGCTTAAATGACCCCCTAAAAGTGGTTCATTTTTCGCCTCATCATATACCCTTACACTTGAGATTTGCTTGTCCTCAAGCAAATGCGCTTTTATTCTAATCAAAATACAAGTTAGGGGTCATTTAACACTAATATAAAAGTAATTACAACAAATAATCGTTCCACTAAAGACCAAAGACAAGCACGGAGGTCATACACTAGCACCTCACAAATAGTGTTTAGATACTCACATCTCTCGGGTGTAATAAAGTATAAATTACAATATGGAAACGGAAGATATCTCTCACTACCTGTCATAGCAAAATAGATTACCATAGGCTTGGGAAAGGATCAAACCTCCACCACATGGCGTAAGCACCTAGGATAAACTATCCAAGAGGTCTTTTAAAGGGTTGTAATGTTAGGTGTAGGGATATGAAATACACGGTTTTGTTGGATATAGGCAGTCTTTACTGGTGGCGAGTTAACAATCTTGGTTAATTACATGTACAATATGGCGTTGCTAAGCCAAGACTAGATTCGACTTAAGCTAATAAATGAAAAATAACAAAAACATAAAATAAACATAGAATGAAACGGGATGGTAGTCCGTATGTTTTTCTCTTTTCTTTTTCTCTTTTTTTTCTTTTTTCTTGATTTTTTCGATTTTTTTTTCATACACTCTTACCCTACCATCCAAAATAATACATCATAGGGGATGAACATTCCCTTTACACTTGAATTTTTACATACTTTACAATAAACTATTGTAATGACTCGAATTAAGAAAATCAAAACACTTGGAGTACTTTTAAGATTAACGTACATACGGGGGTAATAATATGATGTTCTTCCCCATTACTCCATAAAATAAGTACTTTACCCACGAGTCCCAATCGTCCCAAAACAGTATGTACTAGGATATGACTTGACTTAGCAACCATGTAATCAATTAGATAATTAACTAAGGGTTTAACAAATAACAATAATGCACTAAAGATGAGTGCATACACGGAAGGCTAAGGCGATTTGGGTGTACATTTAAATGGGATGTAACAAATTCTTCCTTTAAGTAAAATGCTTAAAGTTAGAAACGAAAAGATAGGCTCGAAGGGTTGTACTAGGGGTTTCGTGTACTAAAAATGAGTACAACGCTAAGGTGTGGGGAAAATTAGTTGACTTAACTAGCCAAGTAATATGACTTAAATGGTCAAGTAATTATGATACGGGTTTAACACAAGGGTGATTGATGAGTGCTCAAACACTCATCATTTTTATCGTATTTAAACTGCCAAAACATCCGAAAACGCTCAGAAATGCATCAAAATACTTAAAATATCCCAGGGATTGTATTTTATACGTTTCAGATGCAAAATGAGCAAAAACAATGAAAAACGAACAAAGTTTACACATTTGGCAGTTTCAGTCCCCCAACTTTTAAAAATTTACAAAACTAGTTCTTGAGCATTTGTTTTGAAAGGAAAGTCAACCTAAGGCATTTAAAAGTCAAAATTTATCAAATTCAATCCTTAGGTAAAAACTTTGGAAAATTTACACTTTTGGTCCCAGCAGTTTGGAATTTGGCGAAAACAGTCCCCGGGAATTTCAAAAGTTAAAAAAATTGCAAAAAATGGTTCTTAGATAAATAAAAGTTGGCAAGTTTGGTCCCTATAATAAATTTTGGAAAGAATCACAACAGGTCCCTAAACTTTGGAGTTATTACAAAATTAGTCCTTGTGGTTTCTTTACTAACAAAAACAAACGGACCCTTGATATTATTCAAACCCAAAAACCTTAACCAACACCAGCCCACCACACATTCACCCAAGCCCACTCCTTTGGCCCAAAAATAAAACAAACCGTTTAATAATTTCCACAGGGTCAAACCCCCATTTGACCAACATCCTCCATCTCCACCCCGTGAACCCTAGGCTACTACTACTCCAAACACCATCATTCACCCCTACCACCTCAACCCTGCCACACTCCACCTCTACCCACTCCAATACTACTTTCCTCCACTAAATTACAAAACCCACACCCTGTCAAAGGCTAAAAGCCAAATTGTGATATCTCCTCATTTTCCCGCCAATATCACTTTCAAAGGCTAAGATGAATTCAAGCCATCCAACGGCCCTGAAGTAAAGTGGGAAAAGCAAAGTGGGTCTGGAAACCCTAAATGGGCACTATAAAAAGAAAGAGAAAGAAGCTGAAGAGGGGGAAGTAGTTAATTAGGTCTTAATATGTAATTTTAGATTAGAATTAGTGTTAGTTAAATTCCCATGTATCATTAGCTTTTAAAATCAGTTTGTAAACCATTATCTTTAAGTTTAATGAAAGTTTTATTTTTACAATCAAAAAGAAATTCACTCAGCTTATTACCTTGCTTATTTATAGCTTATTTAGTGCTCATTTATTGATTTTCTTAGCTTATCTCAGTTTAAGATTGCTTATTAGTCACATTCTAGTTCAACTCTTGAAGTTTGTTCCTATTTTCATTGAAGTTATTAGTTCACTGTGAGAGTAACTTGGTTTAGCTTATTTAAGTTTGCCTATTGTAAACTGCTAATTGCTGTTTGAGATTTGCTTATTATGTGTTTGTAGACCTGTTTGAAACTCATTTGATCAATTGCGCCTCAAAAATCCTTGTTTCCCATTGAGAATGCCACACAGATACTCCCTTAAGGGGTGTTTGGGTCAACTAAGTTTTGAGCACAAAAGATGGTTTTGACTACATTTCAAGTTTCATTCAGCCTTATTTAAGTGTTGTAAGTAGTTTTCAAGGCAAAATTTTCATGTCCTAAAAGTCTTAGAGCATTTTACCTTTCTCACCACAAATTCTTATTTTTAACTGTTTTCATAAGTAGCTTAGTTAAGAATCTTATTTAAGTTTAGATAATGGTTAGTTTTAGTTCAAATTAGTTCTTCTTAGGTTAGTTGAGTGATAGCATACCTATTTGTTGACTTCCCTAGTCAATTTTCACCAATTTGACCCATCACTTTTACTGTTTTACTGTCCAAAAATGTCCCAACAAGCAGTTTGATTTTCATTTTTAATTTCTTTGTTTTAAGCTCTTTTGCTCTGAAAATTAATTTATGGCTTATTAACCTGCTTATCTTCAGTCCTATATTTTTATTTGAATTTTTAGAATTTTTTATACTAGCTTTTAGGCCACCAACAGTTAGCTCTTAGGTCCACTTTCACCATTTTGCAGCCCCCCAGAAGTAGCCAATTTGTGCTTTTTAGCTTTTCATAAGTGCTTATATTATGTCGTTCTGACTTATTTAAGTCCCCCTCTACTGCCCTTAGCTTTGTTTTCCTTAGCTCTAGCTTATTACATCCCTTACATAGCTTTTTAGATCTTTAATAATTCTTGTATATCCTTTTGTAGTGTACTACTGCTATTCCTTCTTGTTAACTGCTTATCTTTTGTTTCCCTTTAGCTTATTAAGTTCCCCCTTATTATCCCTTTTGCATGTTTCCCCCTAGGATAGCTTTTAGTGGTTTGTTGTTAGCTTATTTTGAGCCCCTAGAAGGCCTTTAAACTTGTTGTTGCTGCTATTATTCTGAATCAGTTGAGTTTGTTGATTTCTTTATAGCTTTTTGTGCCCTATGATCTTTAAGTGCTTGGATTTGGTGCATGATTTTCTATTTACAACCAGTTAACAATACATGTTTATCATATTTGAGATTAGCTCATGATTCTAAGCTTACTTTGAATCTTAACCATGGGCTGCAAATTAGAAACATACCCACCAGGCCTGCTGCCCTGCACACAGCTCAACTGTCTCAACTTGCCCAACTTTCCTGGGTCCCATAGGTCTCATCTGTGGGCCCCACTATGAGCTTTTGGGTTCATTGAAAAGCCCATACACCTGGCTTGTAGGATCAAGGTTTATTTTTGGTTTTTGATCTTGTGCCCTTAGCTGAATCAGCCTTTAAGTTGCCTGCAGTGACTGTTTGATAGGTAGTGTAATTAGATTTGCTTATTTGATAATTTCAGCTTAATGTTTGTGCTTTTCCTATTGTTTTTGCTTATTACTGGTACACCTCACTCAGTTGCAGCTTAATCTTTAGCTTGTGCCTACTGAGTAGCTTGTTTCAAGCTTATTCAAAAGCTCAAACTTCATTTTTAAGCCAATAAGCCTACTGTTAAGCTTATATGATCCCACACTGCTTATTTTTAAGTTCCTAGAATTTTGTCTTCATTAAAGTTGTCTATTATCAGTATTTAATTAGATTGGTAAAAGAAAATTCCAAAAAAAAACTCATTTTAATTTCTAGTGATAGCTTCTATTTAACATAATTTAGCTTTTTAATTTTTCTTTTTAATTTTTTGTTAAGTACTTATCTATTTTTATATTTTTCTTAAATTCCTAGTATATTAAAGTAATTGTAGGAATTTTTCCAGATTTTTCCCTTTTTATTTAGTATTTATTATAATTAATATTAGTTTATTAATAATTAAGTAATATTAGTTAATTAAATAGGTTTATTAATTTTTATTTAACAACGGTACTTTTTTATATTTTTCCTAGGTTTTATATATCATAAAATAATTTTAGGAAATTTTTCATAATTTTCACTATTCATTTTCTATTTTTCTTAATTTTAGTTAATTAATAAATAGTAGTTAATTAATAATAAATAGAGAAAAAGTAGGAAAAATATATTTTTAGTTTTAAAATTACTTTTATATTATTTTAGAATTTTTAGAATTAAATTTTCATTTTTCTAGCTTAATTTCATAATTAGTGTAATTTAAATATTATTAATTAGTTATTAATTAGTAATTAATTAATAGTAATTAATTACTAATTAATAACTAATTAATAATATTTAAATTACACTAATTATGAAATTAAGCTAGAAAAATGAAAATTTAATTCTAAAAATTCTAAAATAATATAAAAGTAATTTTAAAACTAAAAATATATTTTTCCTACTTTTTCTCTATTTATTATTAATTAACTACTATTTATTAATTAACTAAAATTAAGAAAAATAGAAAATGAGTAGTGAAAATTATGAAAAATTTCCTAAAATTATTTTACGATATATAAAACCTAAGAAAAATATAAAAAAGTACTGTTGTTAAATAAAAATTAATAAACCTATTTAATTAACTAATATTACTTAATTATTAATAAACTAATATTAATTATAATAAATACTAAATAAAAAGGGAAAAATCTGGAAAAATTCCTACAATTACTTTAATATACTAGGAATTTAAGAAAAATATAAAAATAGATAAGTACTTAACAAAAATTTAAAAAGAAAAATTAAAAAGCTAAATTATGTTAAATAGAAGCTATCACTAGAAATTAAAATGAGTTTTTTTTTGGAATTTTCTTTTACCAATCTAATTAAATACTGATAATAGACAACTTTAATGAAGACAAAATTCTAGGAACTTAAAAATAAGCAGTGTGGGATCATATAAGCTTAACAGTAGGCTTATTGGCTTAAAAATGAAGTTTGAGCTTTTGAATAAGCTTGAAACAAGCTACTCAGTAGGCACAAGCTAAAGATTAAGCTGCAACTGAGTGAGGTGTACCAGTAATAAGCAAAAACAATAGGAAAAGCACAAACATTAAGCTGAAATTATCAAATAAGCAAATCTAATTACACTACCTATCAAACAGTCACTGCAGGCAACTTAAAGGCTGATTCAGCTAAGGGCACAAGCTCAAAAACCAAAAATAAACCTTGATCCTACAAGCCAGGTGTATGGGCTTTTCAATGAACCCAAAAGCTCATAGTGGGGCCCACAGATGAGACCTGTGGGACCCAGGAAAGTTGGGCAAGTTGAGACAGTTGAGCTGTGTGCAGGGCAGCAGGCCTGGTGGGTATGTTTTTAATTTGCAGCCCATGGTTAAGATTCAAAGTAAGCTTAGAATCATGAGCTAATCTCAAATATGATAAACATGTATTGTTAACTGGTTGTAAATAGAAAATCATGCACCAAATCCAAGCACTTAAAGATCATAGGGCACAAAAAGCTATAAAGAAATCAACAAACTCAACTGATTCAGAATAATAGCAGCAACAACCAGTTTAAAGGCCTTCTAGGGGCTCAAAATAAGCTAACAACAAACCACTAAAAGCTATCCTAGGGGGAAACATGCAAAAGGGATAATAAGGGGGAACTTAATAAGCTAAAGGGAAACAAAAGATAAGCAGTTAACAAGAAGGAATAGCAGCAGTACACTACAAAAGGATATACAAGAATTATTAAAGATCTAAAAAGCTATGTAAGGGATGTAATAAGCTAGAGCTAAGGAAAACAAAGCTAAGGGCAGTAGAGGGGGACTTAAATAAGTCAGAACGACATAATATAAGCACTTATGAAAAGCTAAAAAGCACAAATTGGCTACTTCTGGGGGGCTGCAAAATGGTGAAAGTGGACCTAAGAGCTAACTGTTGGTGGCCTAAAAGCTAGTATAAAAAATTCTAAAAATTCAAATAAAAATATAGGACTGAAGATAAGCAGGTTAATAAGCCATAAATTAATTTTCAGAGCAAAAGAGCTTAAAACAAAGAAATTAAAAATGAAAATCAAATGGCTTGTTGGGACATTTTTGGACCGTAAAACAGTAAAAGTGATGGGTCAAATTGGTGAAAATTGACTAGGGAAGTCAACAAACAGGTATGCTATCACTCAACTAACCTAAGAAGAACTAATTTGAACTAAAACTAACCATTATCTAAACTTAAATAAGATTATTAACTAAGCTACTTATGAAAACAGTTAAAAATAAGAATTTGTGTTGAGAAAGGTAAAATGCTCTAAGACTTTTAGGACATGAAAATTTTGGCTTGAAAACTACTTACAATACTTAAATAAGGCTGAATGAAACTTGAAATGTAGTCAAAACCATATTTTGTGCTCAAAACTTAGTTGACCCAAACACCCCTTAAGGGAGTATCTGTGTGGCATTCTCAATGGGAAACAAGGATTTTTTAGGCGCAATTGATCAAATGAGTTTCAAACAGGTCTACAAACACATAATAAGCAAATCTCAAACAGCAATTAGCAGTTTACAATAGGCAAACTTAAATAAGCTAAACTGAGTTACTCTCACAGTGAACTAATAACTTCAATGAAAATAGGAACAAACTTCAAGAGTTGAACTAGAATGTGACTAATAAGCAATCTTAAACTGAGATAAGCTAAGAAAATCAATAAATGAGCACTAAATAAGCTATAAATAAGCAAGGTAATAAGCTGAGTGAATTTCTTTTTGATTGTAAAAATAAAACTTTCATTAAACTTAAAGATAATGGTTTACAAACTGATTTTAAAAGCTAATGATACATGGGAATTTAACTAACACTAATTCTAATCTAAAATTACATATTAAGACCTAATTAACTACTTCCCCTTCCTCAGCTTCTTTCTCTTTCTTTTTATAGTGCCCATTTAGGGTTTCCAGACCCACTTTGCTTTTCCCACTTTACTTCAGGGCCGTTGGATGGCTTGAATTCATCTTAGCCTTTGAAAGTGATATTGGCGGGAAAATGAGGAGATATCACAATTTGGCTTTTAGCCTTTGACAGGGTGTGGGTTTTGTAATTTAGTGGAGGAAAGTAGTATTGGAGTGGGTAGAGGTGGAGTGTGGCAGGGTTGAGGTGGTAGGGGTGAATGATGGTGTTTGGAGTAGTAGTAGCCTAGGGTTCACGGGGTGGAGATGGAGGATGTTGGTCAAATGGGGGTTTGACCCTGTGGAAATTATTAAACGGTTTGTTTTATTTTTGGGCCAAAGGAGTGGGCTTGGGTGAATGTGTGGTGGGCTGGTGTTGGTTAAGGTTTTTGGGTTAGAATAATATCAAGGGTCCGTTTGTTTTTGTTAGTAAAGAAACCTCAAGGACTAATTTTGTAATAACTCCAAAGTTTACGGACCTATTGTGATTCTTTCCAAAATTTATTATAGGACCAAACTTGCCAACTTTTATTTATCCAAGGACCATTTTTTGCAATTTTTTTAACTTTTGAAATTCCCGGGGACTGATTTCGCCAAATTCTAAACTGCAGGGACCAAAAGTGGAAATTTTCCAAAGTTTTTACCTAAGGATTGAATTTGATAAATTTTGACTTTTAAATGCCTTAGGTTGACTTTCCTTTCAAAACAAATGCTCAGGGACTAGTTTTGTAAATTTTTAAAAGTTAGGGGACTGAAACTGCCAAATGTGTAAACTTTGTTCGTTTTTCATTGTTTTTGCTCATTTTGCATCTGAAACGTATAAAATACAATCCCTGGGATATTTTAAGTATTTTGATGCATTTCTGAGCGTTTTCGGATGTTTTGTCAGTTTAAATACGATAAAAATGATGAGTGTTTAAGCACTCATCAATCCCTCACACTAAACTATTGCTAGTCCCTAGCAATATTTTTGGAAAACTTGATGGATTTTAAACTCTTTACCAAAAGCCATCACTTCTGGAGTAGCCAGGTGTGAGAACTGTGGTACACCTGATAACCGTGTGATTTTGAGCAAACCACCAGCTGTCAACGGATTTGATTAGTCTTTACCAAAAGTCGTTTGCTTCTAGACTAGCCAGCTCTTGATGAAATAGTCAACATCTTGGTGAGCTGATTACCAATTATGGATTTTCCACTGCCTTTACCACAAGCCATAATCTTGCGGGCTAGCCAACTCATTCGCTTTATGGGATATGGCGAGTTGAGGTACCATACAATTTTGGGCAAATTGCAAGCCATAAACGGATTTGAGATGTCTTTACCAAGAGCCGTTTGCTCCTGGACTAGCCAATCCCTTTTTTCGATTAGACAAGGCGGACTGATAACCACAAAAATTTTTGAAGCACCAGTGAAAATTTTTTTAATTTTTTTGAAATTTTGGCTAAAACGGGGGTACTAGATAGTAAAATGTGATAAAATTCGCTAGAATACCCCCCACACTTAGCATGAATATTGTCCTCAATATTCAAAGTCCCGGCTATTATGCCGACATTTTGAACGTAAAAGGGCAACATTACAAGCTAAGCGTGGAAAACACCATTTTGTATTTTCACTTCATAAGTAACCATAGCATGGGGGACTCCCCCACACATAGGGTGAAAACCCTATAAGCATGCTACTGTTTTTGTTTACCGAGTCGCTAGCTTGACTCAACCCCGAATTCATTTGTCCATGGGGAAGCATGATGTGGAAGAGACAATCTCAATCGGACTTTCATTCAAGATGTTTGGACAAACATTTGAAGCACGTGAAAGTTCCACACCGATGAGATAAGTATCCGGCTCAAGATAATGATACATGAAAATGCCGGAATCAAAGATGGTATCTTCATTCCCGAAGGAGTGAAGAACAAGAGAAGTTACCTTATAGGTGAAGAAAAGGAAGAAAACCATGATGTAAATCATGATAATATTTTCTTCCTCGAGGGCAGGCTCCGTAGCCTGAGTTTGGATTTCAAAGGGTAAGCTCGTAAACATCCTGGGAGGGTGGGTGGGAATTTGCAAATTCTCATAATTGAGAGCATCTCCCCCCGGGCTATCAAACTCCGGAGGAGTCATGATATGATGAGTGAGTTCACCGGAGAACTCCTCATGAAGAGAATCATTCACAAGATGTGAATTTGTGAACTCATGTTCCATTGTGGACTCATCACAATCCTCGTCAAAGATTGGATTGTTAGAAATCATAGTGAATTCAGATTCGAATTCAAATAGAGGATTGGTGAGAGTCGTATTGAATGTTTCGGGAACAAAGAGATTATCATTCTCTTGTGGACTGTTGGGATAAGAAGTGAGTGACGGATCATGATATAGGAGACTTTCAATTTCTCCCAGATCGGCTTCAAAGTCGAGGAGACCATCATCACTTTCCAATGAAAGTGGATTGATGTAAGTAAGTTCATCAGCGAACTCCTCAAGAAGAGGATCAACATCAGACTGAGAGAGTGATGCCTCGATATACTCAATGTCTCCATGAGATGTACAATCATCATTAAAATCTGAGAAAGTCTCAAAATGATCGTTTGAACACTCAAGAGGGGAAGGAATATCACACATATCATCCAAAGTTCCCTGTGACTCTCTCGGGATTGGGACAAGGTTCTCAACACTAGACTTTATGAATTCGTCTGATTCCTTTACAGGAATAGTGTCAAGATGCTCATCCCCCATGTTCAGAGAGTGAGTGTGAACTTCGGGTGTGATAACAACAGACTGAGGGAGTTGAGAATGACTAGCAGACATGGGTTTTATAAATTTCATTTGTTCTTCTGCTAGTAATTCTATCATAGTCTTTTCTCCCTGATTTTCTGAGGAAGGAATCACAACAGATGAACTTGATGAACCCTTACAAAATTGAGAAATATCAAGGGTAACATCATCATCATCATCGTCGAGAAGAGCAGCATTGTGAAATATGGCACGTGTTTTAGCTGCTTGTTCTAAGACTAGCAATTCTTCCTTGCTCAATTCGTTTCTAGCATCTCGTTCTTCAGCAAGTAATTCTGCCATTGATTTCTCACGAGAATCTTGAAACGATGTAGTAGCTAACTTCTCCTTAAGTTTTTTCAATATATCAAGAGCCTATAGTAAAAGGTCTTGCTCAATATCATGAGGAGTTGCTTGGGTTATTTGGTACTGTGGAGGTGGGTCTGAAAACGAATAGTCGTAATTGTTACAAGGAAATTGATTCCTTGTTTGACAATCCGTGCTAGAGTGTGGACCTCCACAGTACTCACAACAGTAAAACTGATGTGGTTGTGGGTTGTATGTGCTAAAGTCATAATTGTTATTAGGAAACTGCTCATAGACAAGCGTGTTTCCCGATTGACAATCAGAACTGTAGTGTGAACCACCACAGTACTCACAACAGTAAAACTGCTGAGAATCATGGTGTGGTAGCTGGTGGAATAAATCAGTCGTGTCATGGTAGGAATAGGGATTTTGGTTATAGACAGACCCGTTTCCTGACTCTACCATGCCACAACCGGGGCAATTACCACCATTATAAGAACTACCACACCACTGGCAAACCAGAAAGTGTGGATGAGACATAGAAAGAATCAAAAGGTTTGGGAGGGTAAGAAATGAAGAATCAAAGATGTGAGAGGGTGAAGATAAATATTTTTGGATTTTTGGATAAGCATTTTGTACAAATAAGAAAGAAAATGTTTTTGTGTTTTTGTGTTCGTTGAAAACTGAATTTAAAAAGTTTTCGTGAACGGTTTTGTTTTGATAAATAGAAAATATGAACAAAGGATGGATAAATGTACAATGGAACGAATTCCAAAGTCACTAATCAGAAAAACCGTCTAGAAAACGCACACAACCTCCCCGGCAGCGGCGCCAAAATTTGATTGGTCCCAAACGGTCAACCTGAATTGACCAGGTGAATGGTCAACTAAGTCAAACGTCTCAGACCAAATCTCCGTCGAAGTATAGGGGTTTCAAGTAATTATGATACGGGTTTAACACAAGGGTGATCCTAGTGCCTCTTATCATGTAGTAAATCCTACTACACGAATGTAGTCTCACTAGCGGTCTCGGGATGCATCACTAACGCAAGTTCTAGAATCTAAATGCTATCGGTACACTCATAAGCACTAATAGTAAATGCTTTTCCTATCAAATCTAAAGGCGAACCTCACATATTTGGGTGGAAAATTTTTCAGAATGATACGGTAATTCGCTAGTCATACAATCTCCTATCCGTGAGACGCTTGCTATGGCTAAAGTTTCACTCCTAAATGTTGTAAAAAATTTTAAATTTGGCGCTAAAAGTACACTAACAAGTATTTCTCATAGTTTTATTACACATCTACTATTAAACAAATAAACTCAAGCGAAAGTGTATCTGTAAGGTATCATCATTTTACCCTCCCCTTACACTTAAGATGAACATTGTCCCCAATGTTCAAGTAAAGAATGTAAAAGTGAAATGAGTAAAAACAATGAAATCAAATACTCCCCTGATTCGCTCGGTATGGATAATAAGGTGGCCAGGTTAGATCTTCCTCCAAGAAAATGAACAATCAAAGCTTCCCTTACAGAATATAAATCATCTTCTTGTCAAACATAACCTGTTGAACCTGAGAAAACAGACAAGGCAACCTCGCATAAAATCGGCGGCAATCTACATATGTTATTAAATCCTAGAAAACAAAATAAGATATAATGCTTGTGGAATGATGTTTGCAGATTTCCTGGAGATTATAAAACTAATAATTCAACAAAAACTTTTAGACTCTGTTAGAAAAACAAAACCGGTAAAATTTCCAGATTTTTACACGTGACGCCGTCAAGAGTAAACTCGTGACACCGTCAGAAGTGACCTACAGAAATTCTTATGTTAAGTTTCCGGAAAATTTCTGGAAAAACTTGGTCCTACTTCCTGGAAAATCCTGCAAAACTTCATTATGACTCGATACAAGCATTTGACTCTAACAAATACGAATATACATGTTCAGTTAATATTGTGGAGAATCATGATCGGTTTTGTTTCTTAAAGAAAAACACATTTGGGGTTTCCCCTTACACTTATCTTTTGCAAAAATACCTTTGGGTAAAGTTAAGGCTAGCTAAACAACAAAGTAAAGTATTTCCACTATTTAGTTTTGAAACATGATCTACCAACAATAAAAATAAAGCATGCATACGGAAGCAAATAACAAACAAACATAAATAAAAATCACACAAAGCGAAGAATGACACCATAAGCACATTCTATTATTACTAATAAACGTAAGCATAGAAAATTAAAAATTATCCAAGGCCAACAGAGGCCACATCCTAAACTATTACAGTACCAATTGTTTCAAATTACATAATCATCAATAAATTGTTCAAACATAACAGACATCAAGAAAGATCACTGGGGAGGAGGACCAAAACGGTAGTCATAGCCAGGAGGGAGGTGTCCTATGTACCCGTAGGGAGGTTAGTCTGTCTCACGACCGGGGAATGGGTCAATCTGCAGGTGGGGCTCAAGCTGATCACGGGTGGAGAGGTGCTGCATCTGGCAGATGGTGTGATCATACATCCAATCAAAGCGCTGGTCAGTGGTGGTCCGCCATGCGTCCACCTGACCCATCCAGGCCCCCTGGTGTGCCTGCCAGTCTCCCCGACTCATGTGTCGGTAGTAATCAGCTGTCCCCACCTCATAACCCTCGAACTGGTGCTGCTGGCGCGCTCCCTCATCATCATCATCATCATCCTCATCATCAAGTCCCCATGCCTCGTACCAATCATAGGCCCCATTCCCCGCTGCATCACGATGCTCATCTGCCTGAGGGATTTAGCCCTCACTACCCTACAAGCCCCGCAGTCGCTCAAGTATCCCATGATCGGAGGAACAAGAAGATCATAAGAACGAGCCAACCGGGTCACGAACATCCCCCCACACACCTTATCAATATCCCTCTCCCCCACACTGGTCTTTAAATAGCTAGCTACCCAAAATGGGATGTTGCAGTAAACATCCGCTGAAAAGATGGTATACAGGTAGAAAAGATCTGAAGCAGTGACACGGTGAGTGGTGCCATGACGTCCCGACAAGTTGTACGTGATGCATCTGTGGACCAACCTAACCACGGGGTCCCTGATTGATGCTGCCCCAGTAGTCGAGGTGTACACCCCGTTCCCTATGGTCGGCCAAAAAGTTGCGCACCTCATATCGCTCCTCACAATCTCCCCATGCGACAACCTCTGCATAAAACCTCCCTCAACGGCCTCCTCCCTAGCATACAAACCTATCCTCCAACCAAACTCAGTAACCGAACATGATCGAACCTCCCCTCCTAACCTAAAGTAAATAGTGGTACCCCCCATGTCCGTCCTAGCCTCAGCCTGATCAAAGTGGAAGGTCGCAAAGAACTCCCTCACCAACTCACTATACACAGTCTCCCTCATCCTAAACAACCTCTCCCATTGAGGACCCGTGAACCCATCAGTGTGGATCCTCCCCAGAAACGCAGCCTCCAACCCTTGGGACCTCAGAAACTCCCAATCGATCACAGCACCAGCATCAATGTGGTGGTTACAAAGCTCCGCATACTTAGTTGTAGCGGCAACATTATCGAATTCACCCCAACTATGGACTAATTCCCCATAGTTAATCCGTTGGGACCTAGAGGAGCTGCCACGATGTTGTTGAGATCGCTTGCTCATTTTCCTGGAAAAAGATATAGTGGACGGAAACAATTAGAATGAGAATTTAATCGACTCAAGCTGTCAGACACATCTGACGCCGTCAGGAAGGAGGTCCTGACGCCGTCAGATCAAGCAGAAGTCAAACCATGCAATTACGAGGGAAAAATCAATTTTCAAACTCTTATCCCATTACCCAAACGCTCCTTTAATCAGAAAACATGGGTGGGGGGTCAGAAAATCCGTGGCATGAAGGACTTTTCCTAAATTAACGCGTGATTCAAGTGGGACAACACATCATCAAAGGGTAACCCCCATGATTACAAATCACCAAATGGATGGCATTACGATTTGTCAATGATGGGTCAAAAAAATGGGGTTTCGGATGAAAGGGGTTTTCAAAATTGATTGATCCTAAGGACAATTGAACGAAAAAGAGTGAGGAAAAACTACTTACCAAGTAGAGATTAGTCACGGAAGATGTCAGATTGAATGATGGAGACTCGGAGGTGGAGCAGCAATTTGGGTGAGATTTGTGGGGTATGAGTTGAAAGTGATGGAGTTTGGGTTATTATTGCTGAGTTAGCGAGGTGACGGCATCAAGAGTTACCATCTGACACCGTCAGATGCCCGTATCAGGTGTAAAAAGAAGTAATTCCACATTTAGTCCCTGCACTTAGTGTGAATAGCTAAACACGAGTAAAAACAATGAGTAGCTATCCCATTAATGAAGTCCACCAGGGTCAAATGTTTCATTACTTTCACGGAAAGAGGTGTGGTTGTAGAAAGAGGTGGGCGAGGTTTTAGTTAAGTTGTAACCTTCACACAGGTCACTGGTGGGTACAAAGAGGTGTTGTTCCATAGAGGGTCTCAAAACTGTGGTGTTTTTGAGGTGCAACCTCTTCACACCGGGTTTAAAACCAAAAGAACATCTCTTGCACAAATTTGGGAGCGTGGTTTGCAAGCATCCAACGAAAATGTTGTGAAATTGCGAATTTTTCTCTTCCTGAGGATGCTCAAAAAGTAGGAGGTGATTGACGGTGAAGCACTTGGGGAAGATTTCTCGTTATCCTCTTGGTCAAACACCAAAGGAGCTGAAACCTCGAGACTTTTTTGATTTTTCTTGGTGCGGATTCTTCCTTGATCTTCTCTTTGATCCTTGATATGAATTTGTCTGCTAAATCCATAAAAGCATTGCGAGTACTTTCCATGCGTGCTTCTAGGTGCTGGATTTGTTTTTCCTGATTATTCATGAAGGTTACCATTATCCCTTCGAACTCCTCTTGTCGTGAACGTTCAGGAAAATTATGGTTGATAACCGCATTCCTACGTAAATTAGGATTCCACACGGTTTCAGCAGCAGGTTTCTTAATTCTCATTAATTCTTTTACCTGCTTCTCGATACTTCCTAATAACTGCTCTTGGGTGGCGTGTGCGTAATCAAGTTTTCCCATGCTTGAAAGCATCGGGTCCTCCCATCCTTCTTCTTCGTATTGTGCCAACCCCTCAAGAACTTTCCAGCATTCGTCAATGCTAAATCTGTTTAGCCTGCCCTTGGCTACGTAATCTATAGCTCTCCTTGTTTGATAGTTAACTTTATCGTAAAAGATTTGAATTTGGAGCCATGGTTCAATACCATGATGAGGGACTTTTCGGAGCAGGTCTTTATATCGAGTCCATGCTTCATAAATGGTTTCACCTTGACGTTGTTGGAACATCAAGATGTCATTTCTAAGCTTAGTAGTTCTCCCCGGTGGGAAAAATTGAGCAAGGAAACAAGTGGTGAGATCATCCCATGTGGTGATGGATCCCGCGGGTAAACGTTCAAGCCATTGACTAGCTTGATCACGTAGAGATAATTGGAATAGGCGTAATCGGGTTGTCTCTCTAGTTGCAACATCTAGGTCTATGGAATCTACGATTTTAAGGAAGTCCTTGAGATGTTGATTTGGATCTTCGGAACGAAGTCCATGGAATGCACATCCGCTTTGCACCAACCGGATGGTGTCGGATCGCAAGGGGGTCACATTGGCTCCTTGGGTGAGCTCAATGGTGTTTCGGTAGCCTTGGTGGCTAGGTCGGGAATACTCTCCTAGGGTTCGGGGCCTAAGAGGTTGGTTATCTAGTGGTGGGTTTTATTGTGGTGGGATGACGGGTTCAAAGATGTTCCCATCGTCCATGATGTCGGGTGGTGAAGAGTTACGAACAAAAACACAAAGAAATAAGATAGACTAAAGAGAACCTAAAAATAAAAATAAAATCTTACTAGAAAGGAATCTAGCAAGTAGACCTAATAAAAAGAGATTCTAACCTAGACAATAACTATTCCCCGGGCTGCGGTGCCAAAAACTTGATGCGTGGGGTTTGCACCAGGCTTTACCTCTCAAGGGATCTTGAGAAGCTTACAACCCCCACCAGGCAGTGTACCTGATCAATGTAGTATAGTATAATGACAAGTACCGGGGGATTGATCGTTCAGCTAGGAATAGTGTCGCTAGGATTAGAAAACCTAAAGACTAGGTCTAGAGATGAGGGATGATTCTTTTTGTATTTTTATATTTTTTAGAAAGCAAGTAAAAATCTCGGGTTTTGAAGTATTTGAGCGGAATTAGTTGCTAATCAACTAACCCAATACTAAGATGCAATCAAAATAAAATACTAAAAATGAAAATAAACTATATTATACTAAAGTTGTGAGCAATATATGGGAGAAATGTGTTTACTTAGATTTCACTACTCCCTAGATATCTTTTACACGTTAATTACTTGTTATAGTTGCGTGGATGACGGATTGTATTCCTTAATACCATTCATGGGGTGGCGTACTTACTTCCCCAATCCTATGAGTGCCTACTTCACTCCTATGTCGAGCCGGCTAAGAAGCTCCTAACATGGGATCATTAGAATTTACTCATGCATTAAATACAACCAATAAAACCTAGTACACATCGGTTCATATTTCCTAAGACGTTCAAGCATGTTACACAATGGAGATCTGCCAGTTTTCTTAAGCCTAACATTGAAATCATTCATCCAATACAACCATAAACAAGTAATCAACACATAATTAACATCTAGGTTTCATTAGATCTAAGCAAACACAAGATAAATCTAGCCTAACATGTTGAAATCAAGACAAGTAAAAGATATAATCAACCAACACATAGACATATTGATTGAATTAAAGAGAATACTTTATCTCAATAGCACATGAAAGGATTCAAGGGGTGAAAACCCTTGAATTTACTGTAAAATACGAGCTAGGGTTCACAAAGTTTGGCCTTAGGGTTTCTCCACACAAGTTCCTTTTTAATGAATGAAAAATAGAAAACTATATATAGATTTTAGAAGGTGACGGCGTCAAGAACAAATGTCTGACATCGTCATCTCGCCGCCAAATAGTTCCTCGGACTGCCTAGATCTGGATCTGACGCCGTCATGTGTACACCTTATGCAGGCTGTCATGATTTTAACTCTTGACGCCCTTGTTGTGACGCCGTCAGGTTTGTACTGGGTTGTCACCAAATTAACTTTTGACGCCGTCATGAATTTCCTCTTGACGCCGTCATACACTGTTCCCATCATGGAAAATTAAGTCTTTGGCGTTTTCTTCACTTTTATGCTCCAAAAACGTCCGAATTGCTTCCTTTTCCAGAATTCACTCCCAAAGTACCTAAAATCACAAAAGGAACGATTTAGGGTAATATTTGATCAAATAAATTCAATTCCGGGCTGAAATGACCCCCTAAAAGTGGTTCATTTTTCGCCTCATCACTCTATATGAAGCATGGACTCGTTTCAAGGACTTACTCCAAAAAGTCCCTCATCATGGCATAGATCTTTGGCTCTAAGTCCAAATCTTCTATGACCAGATCGATCTCTCCATAAGGCGAACCATTGACCAATCGGCCGGTGGCAAGCTACGTGATCTAAGTGCGGAAGAATCATGGGAACTCATAGAAGATCTTGCTCTCTATGACAACGAAAGCTGGAATGATCCCCGTGATTTGAACAAAACGGTCAAGGCAATATCTTTGCCTTCGAACAATTCTAGCACTCCCAACCGTAGGATCATGGAACTTGAGGACCAAGTCAAGTTTCTCATGAAATCTTACGAAGCTCCTAAGCCTTCAAGCCAAGTGAACAAAATCACTTCTTCGTGCGAATTATGTAGTGGTCCCCATGACACTAGTGATTGTATGGAACTCCCCGGAACAGCTTTTGCGGACTACGCATCCTCGCATACCGACGAAGTGGGAGACAAGTGGTACACTTTCAAACCCGAGCCAAACCCTTACGGTGATTCCTACAACCCTTCTTGGAGAAATCACCTGAACCTTAGGTGGAAACAAAACCAAAACAATTCTTCCAATCTGCCTAATCGTTACCAACCAACCGGTCCACCCTCCAACCGTACTTTCAACAACAATCCTTCTAATAACTATGGTAGTACCAATAATCTTGAAGGATTGATGTCCAAGTTTATGGCATCTCAAGAAGCTCGAATAGCTATGTTTGAAACCGAATTCAATCAACAACAAACAAAGATGACCAATAAGATTGACAACTTGTTGAAAGCCCTCAACAACCAAGCGCTAACTGCACCTAGAAAGGACACTAGGGATGCAAATAGCGGAATCCAAAATAAGGACCCCTCGTCATCTAAACACGTCCACTTTGTCAATGTTGTCACTATTAAGCCAAAAGATAAAGATATAGAAGAAAGTGACAAGGATGAAGTTGGAGTAGAAATCGAGACTAGGGATGAAATTAAGGAAGTTGAGGTTAATAAGGGAGAAAAGTTAGAGGAAGCAGAAAACGTAGAAGAATACTTTGATAAGTTGCCCACCAAGGAAGAACGGGAATATCACAAGGATTTATTCGATGATCCCGAGACACCATATATCCTTGGTTCACCCCTTATTAAAGTAGGTGACCCCTCTAACATCAACATACCATGCAACATTGGGCATATGCATGTATGGAAAGCTTATATCGATCCTAGGTCTCCTATAAACATCATGACTAGGACATATTATAATTGGGTAATGAAGAAGCAACTTGGTTATAGGATGATGCCCCGTAAGAATTTGATAAGTAACTTTGTTGGAAGAGTGAAAGGATTGCATGTAATTGTAGGAAACTTCACTTATGTGACCGACTTTGTGATTGTGGAGGATACTCGTCCGGTGATAGATGATTGCCTAAGTCAAGTAGTGTTCGGAAAACCGTTTGTTGAGGCCTCTAAGATGAGTTATGATCCGACCCTAGGGATAGTTAGATTCAAAGAAGAGAATGATGAGATTGCTTACCAAATGCCCTATAAGATACAATACCGCCTCTTATCAAACATAGAAAAGGAACACAAATAAGCGGTTTACTATAGGAATGATGAGGATAGATGTAGAGGAGTAGAATATGTTATGAATAGAATACTTGGTTTCTACAAAGAATGTTTGCAACTAGGTCCGGAATACAAAACTAATATAGGAGATGACCTAGAGAATGAAACCAACGATGAGGTCATGTAATTGCCCATGACCTTGAGTCTAACTACAAGACTCGTAAATAAAGAAAAGCGCTTCTTGGGAGGCAACCCATGTTTTGTGTGATTTTTATTTTGTTTGATTGTTATTTGCTTCCGTATGCATGCTTTATTTTTGTTGTTGGTAGATCATGTTTCAAAATAAAATGGTGAAAATACTTTATTTTGTCGTTTGACTTCGTCTTAACTTCATACAAAGGTATTTCGCAAAAGATAAGTGTAAGGGGAAACCCGAAATTTGTTTTTAAGAACGAAATTGATCATGATTCTCCACAATATTAAATGGACATGTGTATTAGTATTTGTTAGAGTCAAATGCTTGTATCGAGTCACAATGATGTTTTGCAGGATTTTCCAGGAAGTAGGACGTAAGTTTTTCCAGAAATTTTTCGGAAACTTAACGTAAAGATTTCTGCAGGTCACTTCTGACGGCGTCAGGAGTTAACTCCTGACGGCATCATGTGTAAAATTCTGGAAATTTGGCTAGTTTTGTTTTTCTAACGGAGTCTTGAAGTTTTTGTTAATTCTTTAGTTTTATAAACTCCAGGAAATCTGCAAACATCCATTCCACAAGCATTATATCTTAATATGTTTTCTAGGATTTGTTAGTATATATAGATTGCCGCCGATTTTACGCGAGGTTGCCTTGTTGGTTTTCTCAAGTTTAACAGGTTATGTATGACAAGAAGATGATTTACATTTCTGGAAGGGAAGCTTTGATTGTTCATTTTCTTGGAAGAAGATCTAACCTTGTTACCACACTATCCACACCGAACGAATCAGGGGAGTATTTGATTTCATTCTTTTACCTATTTCACTTTTACATTCTTTAATTGAACATTGTGGACAACGTTCATCCTAAGTGTAAGGGGAGGGTAAATGATGATACCTTATAGGATACCTTATAGGGTATATGATGAGGCGAAAAATGAACCATTTTTAGGGGGTCATTTAAGCCCGGATTTGAATTTATTTGATCAAATATTGCCCTAAATCGTTCCTTTTGTGATTTTAGGTACTTTTGGAGTGAATTCTGGAAAAGGAAGCATTTTGGACGTTTTTTGAGCATAAAAGTGAAGAAAACGGCAAAGTCTTAATTTTCCTTGTTGGGAACAGTACTTGACGGCGTCAAGAGTCTTCATATGACGACGTCAAGAGTTGGAAGTGGTGACGGTCCAGAGAAAACGTAACGGCGTCACGTATGGCCGTTAAGGTTCAAGATATGGTGACGGCCCAGAGTGATATTACGCATGACGGCGTCAAATCTGGATCTAGGCAATCCGATCTCATTATGGGCGGCGAGTTGACGGCGTCAGACATTTCTTCTTGACGCCGTCACCTTGTATAATCTATATATAGTTTTGCAATTTTCATTCATTAGAGTGTAACTTTAGAGGGATAACTTTGGAGAAACCCTAGCACAAATTTTAATGTTCTTTCAAGGGTTTTTACCCTTTGAAACCTTTCATATTCAATTGAGATAAGTATCCTTTCAATTCATTCAATATGTCTATGTGTTGTTTGAATATATCTTACGCTTGTCTTGAATTTAACATGCTAGGCTAGATTTCTTGTGTGTTTGCTTAGATGTAGTGAAACCTAGATGTTGATTATGGGTTGATTGTTTGTTTATAGTTGTTACGGATGAATGATTTTGATGTTAGGCTTAAGAAAACTGGCAGACTTCCATAGGGTAACATGCTTGAACGTCTTAAGAAACATGAACCAATGCGTACTAGGTTATTATGGTTGTATTTAATGCATGAGTGAATTCTAATGATCCCATGTTAGGAGCTTCTTGCAGGCTCGACATAGGAGTGAAGTAGGAGCTTATAGAGTTGGGGAAGTACGTACCCCACCCCACGAATGGTATTAAGGAATATAACCCGTCATCCATGCAATTGTAACAAACTATCAACCTGTAAAAGATATCTAGGGAGTAATGAAACCTAAGTAAACACAATTCTCCCTATTATTATTCACACCACTAATTTAATTAGCTTTATTTTTATTTCTGTTATTTTATTTTGATTGCATCTTTAGTTATTGGGTTAGTTGATTAGCAACTAGTTCCGCCCACTCTTCCAAAAACCGAGATTTTAATTGCTTTTATAAAAATATAAAAATACAAAAAGAATCATCCCTCACCTCTAGACCTTGTTTTTAGGCTTTCTAATCCTAGCGACACTATTCCTGAGTTGAACGATCAATACAACGATCAGGTACACTGCCTGGTGGGGGTTGTAAGCATCTCGAGATCCCTCGAGAGGTAAAGCCTAGTGCGATTCCCACGTATCAAGTGCCAAATTTCCTTGGCGGTCTTGCAAACATGAACCCTCTCGAACTCCCTTCGAGGTAGAGCATTATAGATCAACATCTTGGCTTCATCATTCTTACCAAGCTTTCTCCTTTCATCATCATTAAGATCCAAATGTGGCTTTTTCACCAACAACTTTGTTTCTGAGTCTTCCACCATGAACTCAAAGTTGCCATTTTGGATGATTTCCCACAAATCAAGATCTTTGGACTTAACATAGGTCTCAAACCGGGTTTTCCAAAAACAAAACCCATTGGTTTCTAGCAAAGATGGTATTTGCATAGAACACCCCTCAACATAGTTCTCTTAAGCCATGGATCTGTACTCTACTTTACCAAAAATCATAGTTAGGATTTTAGATTTTTGGAAAAGAAGTTTTTGACTTAAAACGACTTCTCTGGAAGGCTTTAACGCTCAAAAACTTGAGTATTCCGCTCTGATACCAATTGTAGAACTGTAGAGGGGGGTGAATACGGTTTCTTCAGCCTTTTAGAACGTTTAAAAACTTTAAGCCACATAGACAACCAAGTGGCTAAGTAGGAACAACCACAAACACAATCAAGAGTATATAAAGCTAGTAAAGAACACCACGATATATATACTGGTTCGGGATGGGGGGCTTATACCATCCGTATGTCCAGTTGCGAATCCACGACACGATACTATTCACTAGTATAATCCTTTCGGTGGACTACAAACCGTTACAATTCACTCCACCGATATTCACTAATATCGATGCTCATAAAGAAGGAGTTACTCCCATGGTATTCCGCCCTCGGAAACCACCCAAAAGAATCTCGTGATTCGACTTCACCTAAGGGTCACTAAGACCACTACCAAGACTTCTCACCGGAAGTATCAAACCCCAACTAGATCCCCAATGATCTAGGCTTGGTCACCAAGACACAAGACTTCCCTAACAAATAATTGAAAGAATGAATAAGTGTTTGATCAATCAAGCCCTAACTTAACCTAGAGACTCGATTGTAATAGAAAGGGTATAAGGAAGAAGACCCTCGACACAATCACAAGAGTGGATTAAGTTCTTGTGATTCTTACCTTGCAAGGAGATGTGTTCTTTCAAAGATGTTAGAGTGAGAATCAAGAACACAAGATTAGAGATAGAGAGATTTTAGAGTGTTTGAGAGAAAGAATGTAGAGAGAAAGAGGAATGGAAAGGGGTGAGGAATACAAGAGGTAAGGGAGGTATTTATAGGCCAAGACCCAAACTTGGGATTAATTTATCGAGGCCGACGCGTCACCCACGCATCGACGCGTGGGCAGCGCGCCAGGTGTCTATGAAAAAAATCCTAAGTGTTAGGTGTTGGATATTATAAATACCTAACCTTGCTAAACCCCCAATTGTACTTCACATTAAACCTTAACATTAATCAATCTAAAGTTTTACCAACTCAAATAACCAATTAGAAAATCATTTTGTGAAGTGTTTATTAGAAAACCAAATACCAAGGGTAGAAGAGTAGAAAAGGGTAATTTGGTAGGGGTAGAAATGGTATTCCTCACGTGGCATAATAGAGAAGAGAATATGCCATGGGATATTCCTCCATAGGGAAGAGTGTGTGAGAGTTAACCATAGTTAGGGTTGGTTAGAAGCAAACTAGAGTTTGGGTTAAGAGAGAATATTCCAAAGGTATATTCCTTTGCTTGGGGGGAAAGAATGAGATGGAGGGTTGAGATGGTTTTGTTTGAAATGGATGGTGGAGATCAAAGGGAGCCTCTTTTGAATTTCAAACTATTTGTCATGTGTGAAATATGGAGGGTTGAGATGTGTTTATTTGAAATGGATGGCTAGGATCAAAGGGAGCCTATGTTAGGATTTCAAATTTATTCCCATGTGTTGAATTAGAGAGGAGGTAATGAGTTGTATGGATGGGATGTGAAAGGGTGTAAGGGAATATGTAAGAGATTTGTGTAAGAGAATATATGGGTTGGATATGGTAAGATATGGTGAGTTGGCTAGTGTGTGTAGAGAAGAGATAGTTGTGAGAGTAGTGTGTGTATTTTAAAATCAAGTGTATGTACACTAGGTGTATAAGTGTGTGTATAAAGATTGTATGGGAAGTTGGTAGATTGGGGTAATATTGTGTGGGAGAATGTGAAAGGACAAATGTACACTTTTGTAAGAGAGTGTAAGGGAATATTGTAAGAGAATGTTGGAGAGGGATTTTGGGAAGGATTGTGGGAGATTTGGTTTTGTTGTCTTTTGTAAAATGAGATTAAGAGGAAGATTAAGAAATAATCTAATTGTCATTAAGAAGAAAAAGTTTAGACAATTAAGATTATGAGTTGAGAAAATCATGGGTTACTTATAAGTTCAAGTAACACAACGTCGAGAGTCCATAGTTTCATATCTCGTGACTTTCCACGACTTGACGTTCTCAACTAATACCTTGGTTCAGACAAGTTAAGTGCTTTGCCTTGATGTAAAGCATAACCCAAGTGGGAAAGGATGCGTTTACGCAAAGTGACCTTTGACTTAGTTTGACCAATAAGGGAGTAAACTCGTTACGTAATTAGAGAAGACGTAAGCACGAGATATGAGCATATGGATGCTTTCACATGATGTTACGTGAAATATATAAGCTCCCTAAATTTAGAAAAGCCTTGGTTAGAGGCGACAGTTAGAAAACATGAGTTGGTGTTTTCCCGTAAATAGGTGCTTTAAAAGTTGGATCTCTCTAATCCCAAAACTCGTTCCGAGTGTTCTCAATTAAGCACATAACATATTCGTACGTGTATTGAAAGATCCACATTTGTCGGGTAAGGTGAAAGCCAACTTTCAAAATTCATCCCGATATTCACAGACGCCTGGCGCGTTACCCACGCGTTGACACGTGGGAGGCGCACCAGCAGCAGACTAGTGATTCATGAAATTTTGGCTAACGTTTGTTATTTTAAGTGTTTCGGTGGTTTATTTGTCATCATTAAAACATAAAGAGATCTTGACCATGTTGTCTCAACAGAATAATTGATTGCGACTTTTATAAGTTTAAAAGGACTTACGGGATTGGTTAGTCAACCCCGATAGTTAAACTATAAGTATTAAATGTTATGTAAATGATTATAGAAAATATGACGTGTCACATTTATAAGGAAAATAGACTTAAGGGACCTAAGATGACAAGTGCTAACATGTTATAAAGTTTAGCGTGGCCAAAATAAGAAGAATATCACTTAAGGGACCTATTTTTCCAAAAGGATAAAGTAACAACTATCTTATAGTTGAAGGAATTCCATGGCATTCCATGATGTTCCAGAAAGTTGTGATGTGATTGTGTGTGTCGTGAAGTGGAAAAGAAAGGGAAATGGCAAGATGGTCTTGGAGGTCAATTGGTGAAAAATGGAAGCTCTAACACTAGTAATATGTACCTAGCTATGATCCTTTCAAGTAAGTAACCTCTTAAGTGATGTTTAATTGATGATTGAAAGGTTAGGGTTTATAAACCCTAACTAAGGGAATTGGGTAAATGATGTTTATAAGTTAAATTAAGAAGTTATGATGAATATGGGTTAAGTATTATTGTAGTTAAGTTAATAAGTTAATGGGATTAATTGTCAAATAATCATCATATGATTATGTGATAATTAGTAATGGTTAGAAAGGATTTATGGTTGTTGTGGCCATGACATAATTGATTAATTGTGTGTTTATGCCTATAGTGGTGTTGGCTTAGATGACAAGAATGGAGATGATGATGTCCTTGGTTTCATTAGCTTGGGATCGAGGTAAGTAAACCGGTTATAAGTTAATGTTATATGGATTTCAATGCATTATGTGTTATGTGATGTTTATGTTAAGGACATGGTATGGCTCAAATGTATGTGCATATGTGTTATTGGATATTAAGGCTAGTTTGGCACAACTAGCAAATGAATGTTATAATAGGAGGGCTTGATTAGGAGGTAAATGGTGAAGCTTAGAGATGGCTTAAGTCTTATGTTTAATGTTGAAATTGATGAATGGTTATAATGTGTGATTGATGTATAATGATAAGTTATATCCGTTTTACTTACTAAGCGTAATGCTTACGCTTTAGTTGTATAATGTTTTGTAGGTTGTTCATGAGGTGAAGCTATGGCTTGGATATGGATTAAGGTTTTGGATGTGCAAGTATAAAGGTAGTTTGCGTTTAGGAGCTTAGGTAGGATACCAAGCTCTATGTTGATATTGTACCCCCGTGAGATACCAAGATTTATGTTGATATTGTACCCCCGTGAGTCAATTAATGTTTTGTAAAGTATGGTCAAGTGTCAAGTGTATGAATTGGTGGTCAATTGGTAAGTTATAGCATGGTTCATGTGTTTTATGGTCAAGTTAAAGGGGCATTTAGATTAAGTTTAAATATACCCATTTTGGGTTATAAACGGGTCAAATGAATATAGAAACGTTGTAATATGTTATGTTAAAGATTTCTGGAAAGTTTCATTAATTTTTGAGTCTTGGAAGTTGGTTTTCTGAAATTTATGAAAGTTATTCCCTGAGCATAGATCTTAATGCTCAACACATAAATTTTAGTTTAAAAGGTTCTTCCATGAGCATAGAACTTAAGATCTTAAGATCTATGCTCAACCCATAAATTTTAGTTTAAAAGGTTCTTCCCTGAGCATAGATCTTAAGATCTATGCTCAGACCATAAAGTTGATTTCAAAAAGTTCTTCCCTGAGCATAGTTCTTAAGATCTATGCTCAGACAAGAATTTATATAAGAGATTTTAAATTTTTTGTCAAAGCGGGCACGGGTGTAACAACTTGATATTAGAGCTTCGGTTTAAGTGAATTAGGTTTCCACTTTAGGTTTCCTAGACTTAAACCACTATTAGATGCGTTGAATGTAAGAGAAAGTAATGCGGGAAAGTAAATGTTTAAGTTTGAAGTGAATTATGTGATAGGTTATATGAACCTAAGTTGATAATGATAAATGTGTGCTATAGTGTTACTGTGTATGTGATATAAGTCCGTGGAGGACTTGAGGTATTTAAGTGATTAGATTGCCGTACACTTTGGTTAGTACCGGTGATCGTCTTATGATTATATGAACGTGTGTTAGAATAATGACCATGAGTCAGTGATGTAATAATAAATTTAAACAGTCATTTTCAAACACTTATGTCATTTGTGATGTATTAAACACTTGAAAACATCCTCGCATTTTGAATTCAATAAAATGACTCTCAAAACGTCTATTTCGAGTCGTTTTCTATGATTATGACTATGATCCTCTACGTAACACCCAAATTAGTCTTCCGCTGTTGTAATGAAATTTTGGGGGTGTTACAAAAATGATGAAATATCACAAGAGAAATTACAAGTTAAAAAGCATACTTGTTTGTTTTGTATGTGGCTATAAAGAGACGATGTCACCAAACTATTTGTGATTGCAAACAAAATAATCAACAACAACTGCAGTTGTGGTTCAAAAAGGCACAACATCTTCACAAACAAATTGAAGAAGGTCCAACACCTTTGATATTGCATGTGGTATCACCTGTGATATCATAAGAAAAAATGAAAGTGATGATTATTTGAAAGTAAAAAGGTAGAAATTTAGGGCCCGTTTGGTTGGGGGTGTTGGATTAGGTTTATGGAATAAAGAAAGAAAAAAGTTGTTTGGTTACAACTCAAGAATTTGAAAAGAGGGAAAGAAAATCACTATTTCAAAAGGTAGAGGGTACTATTTCAAAAGGTAAGGGGTTGTAGGGATTTGATTTGAAAGTGGACCCATTTAATCTTTTGTGTTTATCTCTCTCTAAATTTTGCATTTAAAAATAATTTTAATTTTAATTATATATGTTATAAAATTTATTAAATAAATATACTTTCTCTCTTCTGTTATTACACCAAATCTAACTTCAAATCAAAATCCAATTTCTAATCTTAAATCCACATATGTACCAAACAGGCCCTCAATTGATATTCTATAAATTATGACATAAGATAAACTAAAACATAAATCTTTACCTAGTATGTGAACTCAATTTAAAAATCATATATCCATCTATTTTATAGAATCCTAGCTGGGTATCCGTGTGTTGCGGCATCGGATCTTTGTGATTAAAGATCGGGCACCAATAAAATAACAATGATGTGTTGTTAAATGGAGAAAACAAGAATAAATATCCCGATCTGGCCTGGTTCACCGGTTTTTACCGATTCTGACCCGGCCTATTCGGTTCTTCTTCATACTGCTTCTATTGGCTACGGACCAGTAGTGACTCTGATTCCCGATTAAACAGGTTGAACATATTGGTCTGATCTTGTTTTTAAAACTATATATACCATCAACTTGTTTGCATATAAATTGGATGAAGCTTTTATTAGTTTGTACAATATGTATAATTAAATGTGTTTTTTTAATTTATTTTAGAGGTGTATTAAAAATAACATTAATTTAAGAGAGCTGAAAAATTAATAGATAATTATGTTAGTAGATTGTGTATAATTGGTTTATACTTTGTGCTTTATATTTTTTAATGTATAAAATGTTATAAATTCAAGAAAAGAATTCTTACCATGTATCTCGTCTAGATACCACTTTTTTTTTGGCCATACTTTAATTTCTTGGGCTGGGCTATAAACGAAGGACGTAATATAATTATACTTGTTTTCTTCATTTTTACTGACCTAGCCTAATTTGTAAAAATAAAACAAAATGTAATATAATTATGTTGTTGGGCCAGTAGAAATGAAGAAAATGAAAACCCTGCCTAATTTGTAAAAAGATTGTAGTTTCATTCAAACATATGAAGAAGCAATGTAAAAGAGTCAATAACCCACACAGTGGTTTATTGTGTCGTGTCGTACATAGACGATGATGGCGTAGCCAACACGAACTCTTTTTCTTTAGTTTGTCGTAAATGGTGTGAACTCGAAGGTCTAACTCGGAAGAATGTGACAGTCCACATGTTTTACTCCCCCACACCATCTCGTTTGCACCAACGCTTCCCCTTGCTCGAGTCCCTAACCATGAAAGGATATCCACTTCGGTCTCCAAAGATAGCCATCATTAAGATCTCCCCATGGATTCAAGATATACCATCTTCATTTAAGTGCTTGAAAAAAGTTTGTACATGTGGTACGGTTGTTCATGATTCTGGTCTCGAGCTCTTGTCCAGAACCCGTGGTAAAGATCTAAAAGTTTTGAAGATTAGTAAGTTTAAAGGGTTTTCTACTGATGGGTTATTGCATGGCATTGTAAATATTTGAGAACTTTGAGCTTAAAGGACAATTCTATTACTCGGAATGATGGGAAATGGTGGCATAATTTGGCATCACGTATCACGTGCATTGAATCATTAGATACTGGAAATACTTGTTCTGAATGGGATGTTGAAGATCTTATATTGCTTGTGAAAAACTGTAGTAAATCTCTAGAAAGTTTAAAGATACATGGTTGTGATCTAATTGATCTAGTAGATGTCTTTAGCTATGCTGTTAATTTACAAGATTTTGCTGGCGGTGGTTATAAAAAAATTGATGAGTATGCCGGTTTCAAATTTCCTCCGAAATTGCAACGTATGGGTATATATCGTATAACAAAGAGTTTTTTTTTTTTTCCATTTTTACTCCTCTTACGAATCAGCTAATGTAACCACCGGTAAATTTTCCACTCATATTAATACTTTAAAAGAATACTTGTCCATTTTTCATGTCTAAATTTTTTTACAACCAATTAATGTCATGTAAGTCAAGCGCGTTCACTTAAATCCGTTTTGAATAAATATCTTTATATGTTAAGTATAAATATTTTCAACTTTCATTTACCACATTAGGTTATTTACATACTTAATTAAATGTTTGTCAATTATTAGAGTTTTCACAAAACCCTAGTTTATTATAATTATGATTTTGTGTGACTATAACCACCTGTACTTTTCAAGATATTAAATTATACTTCTATTTATTATCACTTTACATTTTTGTAGTTTAAATAACGTTTAAATACTCCGATAAACCCACGACTCATCTTAAATATAAAAATTAAGTATGTTGATAACTTTTAAAATT
Organism: Artemisia argyi; assembly: GCA_030686995.1. NCBI lineage: Eukaryota > Viridiplantae > Streptophyta > Magnoliopsida > Asterales > Asteraceae > Artemisia > Artemisia argyi. Next base: position 42,112,949 of record CM060695.1, read on the forward strand.
TTTATAAACTTTATTTATGTCACCTGATTTTAAATTTCACGACTTAAAAACTTTACGCTTGCAATTACCGGGATCAAAACTACATATTATAGCCAACATACACTATATTATCCTACTAAACTTAAATTAATAACATTTTCTATGTATGAAATGTGCCAACGAAATGCATGCACACGTTAAACCTTAAAACCAACATGTTACCATGCAACTCTAAGGGGGTGTTTCTTTTTTCCCTTAGCTAGGGTTTGGGTCCACAAAAGTATTTAATAATATTTCTTTTTAGTGTGGAGCCCACTTATTTTCACTAATAAGTCTAAATCTACAAGGCATAAGATTTCTTCCTCTCCTACAATCTGTTCCCGAGTTTTAATATGAAAGAGAAGAAGAGAAGAGACAAAATTGGACAGAAAAGGAGAGAAGAGTAATGTAATTTATTTTTTTACATCGTGTTCCCGAGTTGAGAGAGAAAAGAAGAGAAAACCGATTATTTTACAATTATACCCTTTGTTACATACAAAATTTATATTTTATTCTTGGGCATTTAAGTCATTCTTTAGTTAAAAAGTTTCCAAATATACTTTCCTCCCAAATCATCCCACTTTTGGGAAGAATGTTTTGGAGAGAAATATAACCCAATTTTCTCTCCTCTTCTTCTCTCTTCTCCCCTGAAAAAACTCTGGAACACAAATTTATTTCGTTTTCTTCCCACTTCTTTTCTCTTCTTTCAAAATTAAAACTTGGGAACGCCCCCTAAATCTTATATATGGTTATATATATACACGATTAAACCAATAGACATCACATAGTTTTGTCATTCAAACTAGGCTCAAATTAAGACACCATATCTCATCTTCTAAAATTTCAATACCAAGTTAAAGTTTCAAACCAAGAACATGGTATATCTTATTTTTACCATACGTGCCCGAACTAGACCACAAGATTCACCAAATGACTTTTCTTATGTCACGTGGACTTTCGACAAACCATAATTAGTGGCCAATCTATATTCCATGAACCTTAAATTCTTTGCTTCTAATACTAAACATTCACAAAACACAATTACCTACTGTAAATCAAATTGGTTCTTAGCTAGCTTCAATCTTATCAAAACCGTACATGAACATTAGTCCCATATTAAGCCACCTCAATTTGTCCCTATATATTTTACCCAAGACAAACTTAGTAGGTAAATACCATGGATGAGATTTTACCACCTCACGCCACCCTCACCCTCACCATATATCACCTCACAAACATTTATGAACACCTCACCTTGTCTCATATTCCCTAAACATGATGACAAGAAGGTTTGAGTAACCATAACTCTTTTACTATATATATGTCAACCACATTTCTATCTTTTCCTTCACCATTCATTCGAAACACACCAAACATCCCCACACTCAATACTTTCTGATTTAGGAGAACCAAATAAAGTATAAGGAAGGTTACATTAGAGCCAAAGAAGAGAAGAAAGCCTAGTATCCCATTTCCTGGTCATATTGCTCAAAACCTGCTCTTAATCCAATATAAGGTCAAGTAAGTGTTCCAAACCCTTTCCATCTCTTTTGTAAGTTTCATATACCCTTAAAAGTAATAATGAACAAGCCCTAGTAATTACCATGAACCAAATCTAGAATCTGAATACAACCTGTCTGTAATGATTTTAAATCCCAATTTTGAGATCCTTCTGGTCCGAATCAAGAAAAGTGTAAAACATGAAAGTTGTCCGAAATAATGTTTTACATCTACACTCGCGAGATTTTAGCCTAGAGATGCAAAACAAAGGCTGTGATAGAAACTTGAGTGACCTGTTTTAACCCGAAATTGCTAAATACAAAACCAAAAACCCCTTTCGAGCCCCTATTTTTGACCACGAGCAAAGAGTATTAGGACCAGCCCTTTTGCCTTTTTAACAAGCACCTAGCACACTTCAAATTGCCCGCAAGATCTGGCCATAAGATGTACATGTCATGTTTTTATTCCTTTCATTGTCGCGAGTCATTAGACCAAACAAAACCCTTAAATAAAATGTTTTCGACATATTTTACTAAGGTAAGAGATCATCAAACTCATAATAGATACCCTAGGTGCATGTATAAACATGCTAGGATACATAATGAGTCAGTTCATAGGCTTTAAAATTGAAACCCAAATCGTTTTGCATTCTGTTCTAGATCGAGTTTAGGTTCTAGAGTACCAACTTTGGCCATTTAAATCGACTATCAAATGATCACCTAAGAACCTAAACTCAGGGGCAAAATGAAGAACATCTAGCACAGATTAAGCAGGATCAAGAACGTAGGAAAATGATTAAGTAACCTTGATTATATTGAGTCCTAATTCTGGACCGTCATCCACTAAAACCTAGAATAAATACATAGTATTTAACGTTAAAAATATAGTTTTAGAGACCCAACTTTAGAAAACTATTACGAGTAAACCATAAGAGCTCATGACCTCTAGTCTGAACCGTTAGATAGACCACCTGGCAAACTTTTGGAATAGATCAAGAACATTGTAAAAACATTGTACGGATTTTCTAAAACTTAGCTTATTTTTGTCTCAAAATACATACCAAAAATACTTTTATAGTTATTTTTGAAAAACTAAAGGGGTATATTTTGTAATAAATGAAAGATGGAGTTTTCTTGGGCCAAAAATGTAATTTTTATGAATTATTTATAGGGGTGGCAATTTCTGACCCGACACAAAACCTCGCCTGAAATCGACACGAAAATTAACAGGTTCGGGTTGAGCTAAATAAATTGTGGGTCAAGTTTGGGTCGACATATCTAACCCGTTTATTAAACAGGTCAGGTTCGCGTTGGGAATAAAATAAAGGTGTCGACCCGACAACCTGTTTAAGTTTTTTTTCTTAATTAAAAATGATTTATATTTAATTATACGGGTTAAATGGGTCGACACACTAACACGTTTAACCCATTTAACTCATGTAATGTGCTAACTTTTATATATAAAACGGATTAAATGGGTCAACTCGAAACCCGTTTAACATATTCGACCCATGTAACCTATTTGACCTGTCAACCTAAGTATATATACGGGTTAAATGGGTCAGGTTCATGTTACGTGTAAACAGGTTAGGGTTGACATAGCTGACCCGATAATTTAAATGGGTCAGGTTTAGGTTGGGGTTTTATGACCCGCCAACCTGACAACCCGAACCCGCCAACCCGAACCCGACCCAAATTGCCACCCCTAATTATTTAGTACAAGGGCTGAAATTGTCAATAATCAATAGTTGTAGGTATAAAGTGCCATTTTAGAAACTACAAGGGTAAAAAGTGTAATATTTTCCAATAATATATTTTCGGAAATACATTTTAACACATTTAAATAACTCAGATTATTTTAAAAACGTATATATAATAGTTATACGTCGAGAACGAGTTTCTATAAAAATTTATATAAATAGATAAATACCTAGATAATATATCGTTAATGAACCAACGAACTTATAAATATGAAAATAAGAAAAATGGTAAAATCTTATTACCTAGTAACTTTTGAAGAGACTTCATGTTATCAAAACTAAATAAATAATCCTTAACAAAATCTTTATGCTAACAAATATTAAACTCACATAAAAGTAAATACGATTACTGAAACTTGACATAATAACTCAGGTTTCGTATCGGAGACGTTTATCAACTTTATTTAAGTTGTTTTCCATCCAGACTACCGTATCATCCCAGGTGAGTTCATAGTCCCACTATTTTTTTATACGTTTTTCAAACTTGTGGGGAGATACATGCTACAAAACCGAACACAAGTATTTTCTGTATGCTATGGTGATCTCGTATTGCCTAAGTTAAACGTTTTTGCCACTAAAAGTCCCTCCTATCATGACCCTTAATCACTTTCGAGTGAACGCGGATATAGTAAATAGATCTATTGGAATTGACATCCCCATTTGTGTTAGCCGGATAGGTAACCAAATGTACTATATTTGAAGTAAAACCGGGAAGTTGGCAAGCTCCTGCCGAGGGCACTATTACTTACATTATTATTACAATGTCGGTAACTTTACATTATAGCTCATTACTATAATGTCCGAACAATTAAGGTTTGAGTGTCATGAGACTTAGGGCAATACGTTGCGTTGCAATACTACGTTTTATAACTATATGACTTGTGTTCAACTATTACTTATTTACAAACACTGTGAATTCACTCAACCTTTGTGTTGATGCTTTTAGCATGTTTATCTCAGGTCCATAGCAAACAAGGAGGGCATGGAGGAGCATAGATACGGAAGGAAGGCTAAATTTTTATTATTCTTTGATAACTTATTTAACAAACTATAATCTACTGGGATCTCATTTTGTAAACTCTGATATTTGAATAATAAAATTATTAAAACAACTCAATTAGAGATTGTTTTCCTATTATTATAACTGTTGTGTCGTCGAGTAACACCCAGCTTTAATTCCGCTGCGTATCCCAAATTTGGGGGTGTTACAGCTAAGGGAACTGAATCTTCGTCGTGCACGTCTGGATCGAGATGACCAGTGTTACTTAATTCGGAGGTGTCCCGACTTGGAAGTTCTCTATACCGATAACATGGGATATGGCAACAAGAAATTGAAAATAATCGGTCAGTTTTGCAAGAAATTGTGCAAACTTAAAAACACTAGATTTGGGTCCATGTCTAGCAAGGGACTTGTTGCTATAGCACAAGGATGTCTTAATTTAGAATATTTACATATCGGACTCAGAGTTATTTCAAACGAAGCTATAGAGTGAATAGGTTCTCATTTGAAAAACCTACATAATTTCCGTATGACTTTCGACTATGGAGTGTATAGGTTCTCATTTTCGTAAACTAGTTTTAATCACTTATAATCACAATTTATATCTATTACAAGATATTTTTCAAGGAAAATCTTGCCAAGAATACACAAAACTCACTGAAAATACTCAAAACTTACGAAAAATGCCAGTATGATTAATCACCGATTCATGATTTTTGAAACCCTGAATAAATGTAATCACTTATAGTCATTGTTTATATCTATTACAAAATATCTTTTTAAGGAAAATCTTGTTGGGAGTACCCAAAACTCGCCGGAAATACCCAAAATTGCCAAAAAAAATTCCAATCCGATTAATCGACGACTTATTCTGCCTAGACTGATTACAAGCTGCAAAGGGGTCGACCCCCTGACTACCGATTTGTGATTTTTGCAACATTGATAAAATAATTATAAATTTAAGCGGAAATTAAAATGAGGAAGAAGGCGAGTATATTTTTGTCATTTTACATGCTTTTAGCTAATCCAAAAAAGATATTAAATGTGACAGTGTTCTTGAGTTTTGTTATTAAAGAAAAGTAAAGTAAAACACTCTATTCCTAATATTGGGAGAAAACATTTTACTTTAATAATCAACAAAATAACACTAACTTTCATTCCATTTTCTTTTTTATCCTCCTTAAGTGCTACTCGAGAACACGATTTTTTATGTTTCATTTTCATTTTCTTTCTTTTACTTCATTAACTTTAACTCGAGAACACCAATGTAAGTACAATAAGGATAGAGAATGCTAAACATTCCTACAAAAATCTCCTACAAATGTTCCTATTTACAGGATGCTGACACTTGTCAGAACTGATGGTTTTGATGCAGAGAGATAATGAGTGAGAAAAAACTATATAATATTATTGTGTAGATCATGGGGCTTGTGGTCCATTGGGTTATGCTTATTCAGTTAAGCGAGCCCAAGTGAGAGTAGTACCGGTTTGGGTGACCGACCAGGAAGTTGTCACTTGAGGACCACGAGCTCTAATGATATTAGGCAATGAAGAGGAGAGCCGATGTGCCAAGATGCGCAGGTTCGAATCCAAGCCGGCCCCGGTTTTCATCCGACCGTTTCTCCAGCGAGTAAAACTCGTGTGGAGGCGGTACGGTTTTTGGGCGGAAGCCGTTTATAATCCCCACTTCTCCATCGTGGACCCGGTTCAGACAACATAGTCTGGGTATGTGGTGGATGAGGGCTTGCCAATGTGGCGGGTTTGACTCTAAACCTTGAAAGTCGCTTTGCAAAAAAAAAAAATAAATAAATAAATAAATAAATAAATAAAAAAAATAAAAAATTGTAGAATTAAATAGCTGTAAGCTGTAAACTGCAAGGCTGTTAACATGAGCTACAAGCTGTATCTTTTTATAAATAAAAGTGTTTGGTAAATTAGCTGTTAAATGTAAATATTAGCTGTTAACAATAATTTTATATTTTAACAGCTCCAAAATATTTTAAAAGCTTCATGAATCAGCTTTTCATTTTGGAGCTATTTGTTTAAATTAAAAGCTTGAAGCTGATGTATCCAAATAGAGCTATTTATTTTGAAGGAGATTATTTTTGTAATAAAAAGCTTACAGCTCCAAAAAAACTGCTACCAAACAGTGCCAAAGTCTAAAAAATGAGACAAGGACCAAAATGAAACTCCAACAAAACACAAGAACACTTTTAAACAAACAAACCAACACTTAAACAAACTCACACCAAATAAAAAAAACCAGGCGTGACAGGCTGGTCCAGTTAGTTAGTTCTCCCCCAACTTTCACAAACACAAACAATCATTCCATTCATTCTCCCCTAATTCAAACTCAAATCCTTCAACAACAAAATGAGTGTAATCGAACTCCTAACTCGAGTCGACGCAATCTGCAAAAAATACGACAAATACGACGTCGAGAAGCAACGAGATCTAAACATCTCCGGCGACGACGCTTTCGCTCGTCTCTACGCTTCCGTTGAATCCGATATCGAAACTGCACTTCAGGTGACATCATCATTGTTATCATTAACTAGATCTATTTTGATTAGTTAGGGTTTTAGGTTTTGAATTGTGAATTTGTTGTGTTTAGAAAGCGGAGACGGCGAAAAATGAGAAGAATAGAGCTTCAGTTGTGGCGATTAATGCGGAGATTAGACGGACGAAGGCGAAGTTGATTGAGGAGGTGCCGAAGCTGCAGCGCTTGGCGATGAAGAAGGTATGGCCGATAATGTAGTATGTGTATGTGTTGTATGAGTTTTGTGATTAGTTTACGCCGATAATGTATTTAAATGCGGATAGTGTGCTTTACTGCTTTAGATGTAAGCGTAGTTTAGTGGAGAGTAACTAATGTTGTGGATTGGTAGGTTTATGTTTGTGTTATGGAGCCTGAATGGACGGTTTGATATGATTTAGTTGATTGTTCGAGTGAGCTAGTGGTTGATTTCCTAAGCAGGAAGTAGATGATCAAGGAGAAACGTATAAGGTTAACTCAAGTAAGTATGTAAAGTGTAGTTTTTTTAGGTTATGCGGATACTTGATTATAGCTTACATGTGTGTCCCCTCTTTCGGATCACTATTTGATGATGATTTCTAGGAAATAGTTGCAATGTACAAGTATTTAGTTTTAGCGTAACATGATCCATAGAATAAGAGGTTGCAAAAGTTTTCTTCAAATTTGGGAGAATACAACAATTATACCTTAACTATGGCTGGGGATGGGGTTGCTTAACTTTGTTCGGCCAATTAACTGGTCCTAACTATTGGGTCAGTGTTAGCTGCATATGGACTTTTGGACCACTGGTTATATTAACTTCAGTTGAAATTCTGCCGTCTAAAATAAATCGGAAAATATTGCTTCCATTCTTCTTAAGTTGCGATTGTGTCTTATCTGGTTCAAGTTGTTTTGCTGTATTTTAGTTGTTGACTTGTACTACTATTAAGAAAATCAGAATCGATATTAATGAGGCATGTGCAAAAGAATCATTCATTGGTGAATTATTTTGGCAATCAATTACAACACATTGAGTAATCCTGCAGCCTTGCACCTGTGTAGTTTTATTAGCGTGGTTACTATTTGTTCACTCGCTTCCCTTGATTATGACCTGATCAATGATCGCGAACCCCTTCAACCTTTTAGAGCTTTGCAAATTTCAAACTGAGGACTTTTTATAAGGAGCGATCATGAATAGGTTCCAACTTCTGAAACTATTGTTCTAGTAATTGTGTTAGTTCAAAACAGTCCAAGTTTGTTTCTGTGACAAGATTTAGAACAGATCCTGTATTGTCCACAAAAACAAGTGAACATGTGTCTATGTCAGTGCGTGATAAAAAGCTGTTATATTTCATAGAAGTCTTATGAACCTAAACTGAATGTATCACTAAGCATGTACTCAGATGCGGGCTTTTCTTATGAATTGTGTATCCCAACATGAGAAACACTCTCTCTCATAATGATAGATATAAAGCCACAAGGTTGGATAACAAAACAAAATAGATAGGAGAAACCATGATTGTGTACATATATATGAAAGAAAATGTCACAGTGAGGGTACCATTGGGTGGAGGAGAAGGAGAATGCTACACTCACATCTTCGAGTACAAATTTAACATACAATTTTCTGTGTGCATGATTAGTTGGTTCTTTCAAGAAACATTTACTAGGGATCTGAAACATCATCATATAATTAATTGTGTAGTTGTGTAATGATATAAGATCATACGGTGCTCTTCATAGTTTCCTAGGAGATAATCATATGAAGTGTTGGACTGTTGGAGCTACCTATAAAAGGGGGGTGACCTCTCATTTTAGCATCTAATTCAGGAATCATGAAAGAATGAATGAATAATGGGACTCTAAATTCTTCTTGGTGTTTTCGTGTAACCAGTATCTAATGTCCTCTTACCTGATCTGGTGTCCAGCTCATCTTGGTAGCAAGTACTTCTAGGTGGCTAAAATTAGATTAGTATGTGTGTTTTGCTGCACAAAGTGTTATGATATTTTGTATGCCCTGTTTGATCTGTGTTGTACTAACACTGTGTTCTCAAGTTGAGTAAAAGGGAGGAAGGAAAGTGAAAGTGATAAAAGTTGTGTTCTCCAGTTTTTCTTAGGAAGTAAAGTGAGTGAAAGTAAGTGAAAGTGTTAAGATTTTAGTAATAAAACTTTCACCCCACTTTTGGGGTGAAAGTGACTTTACTTCCTCTCTCTTACTTTACTTCCTATTTCTTTCACTTTCTTCATTTTTTTTTTTCTTAAGAACACAGCGTAAGTGTTAAACATCAATTCCATAACAGGTAAAAGGACTTGCTCCTGAAGAGTTTGCAGCTCGTAATGATTTAGTTCAGGCACTTCCTGATAGGATTCAAGCTATACCTGATGGGGGTGCTGCTGCACCTAAATCGTCTGGAGGAGGCTGGGCAGCCTCAGCATCACATAAAAATAATAATATCAAGTTTGATTCAGGTGATTATTTGGTTCTGTTTCATTAGTGAATATCATGTCTGATTATGTGGTGGTATGTTTGTTTGTACCCTTATGTTTGGCTTTCTATTGATGCATGTGTTTCATAGATGGACGATTTGATGATGATTACTTCCAGCAAAGTGAAGAGTCAAGCCAGTTCAGGAGTGAGTTTGAAATGAGAAAAATGAAGCAGGCATGTTCTTGAATTCTCTGTTCTGTTTATTAAAATACTAGAGGTGGCAAAATTGGCTGGTCGGGTAACAGGTAAAAATGGGTCCTGTATAAACAGGTAATTTTGTGCGGGTTGAAATAACATGTTGAGTCGGGTTTACCTAAAACCCAAAAGGCTTAAAAAGATGTATCACTTCAGTGATAACCTAATTGTACTTCTATAAAATGATTTAGTAACTCATTTGAATTAAATACATTTTGGGCGACTCTTGACCCTTTCGACACCTTCGTAGGTAACCCTTAAGCTCATTTAATATCACCCGTTGATCTGTAATATATAAAATGTTACACAAATTGACCCATTCGTAAGTATATTTGTTGAAATGGCCGCCTCTATGAGATACTTCCACTGACATTCATCATTAACGTTTCTATATGTTTCTATCTTGTATAGGATCAAGGCCTGGATGTGATATCAGAAGGTTTAGACACATTGAAAAACATGGCACAAGATATGAACGAGGTTTGCTATCTTCTATTAAACTGCATCTCGCATTAAAACAATAACACAACTAATCTTGTATACTTCATAATGTGTGCAGGAAGTAGACAGGCAGGTTCCCTTGATGGATGAAATAGATGACAAGGTTGGAAAAGTTTTCACTCATTCTAGTAACTTTTAAAATGCTGTGAGTATATAGTTAGTCTAAACATTTTTTAAAATTGTGATATTTCAGGTGGATAAGGCGACTTCAGACCTTAGGAATACCAATGTTAGACTTAAGCACACTGTTCATCAGGTAATTAAATGGAAACATGAGATCATTTTTTGTATTGGGGTTTTCATGACTAGTTCTAACGTTAATATTTCCTTTTGGTTTATTTTACGGTTGACAGCTGAGGTCTAGTCGGAACTTCTGTATTGATATTATACTGCTTTGTGTAATTCTGGGAATTGCAGCCTACTTGTACAAGTAAGTTAAAAAAATGGTATTTGGCGGAACCAATCAACACCTTATCATCCGTGTACTGCATTTTATTCTGGTCACCTACATGACCAAACCACTAACGTTTGTTAGATGCCTGGATTATTTCCCATAAGCTTTATGCATCGAATTATACGTGGAATGATTTTCATTAAAAAAAATTTCTCAGTAATATATAGGCTATTAGTAAAGAAAAGATGGAATAAGTATAGCCAGTATTGGGTAATATTCTTCTATACTCCGTAGTAAGTAATGGTACTAGTCTCCGCCTCTAAAATGTTGTATGCAATTTTCAGCCTTGATGATTGATCTAATTCAAGTTGTACATCGTTTTATCCTATTAGTCTCATATTAACAGTGCTTGAAGAAAATAAGATATTATTTTTGGTAAATGTTTTGAAAAGTGAAAATGGGTTCACATTACTCACATATGACAAATGGATTCTTGGTTCAACTATTTTCTGGAAATATCTTGTACAATTAAATAAATAATTCACGACTGATCATTTGATCTTTAAATGTACAAACAAGTTACTGCTCCTGATACAAACAAGTTGACTAATCCATTGACCTTATTAACTTGCAGTGTTTTGAAGTGAGAGTTTGTGAACATAATGAAATTCTGATCTGGTTTGCTCTTGCGATGATCAGCGTTCGGTGTGCTCTTGAGTTATGTATGTTCTTACACTTAGACTTAAGTTTTCTTGTCATTTTCATTTATGCTTTATATGTTTATTATGTGACATATATCTTCTTCTAAATATATTAACGTATTATATTTTCACTTTCTTATTGTATCGTTGGCCTATTGACATTCCTGAGGGAAGTTATGGATGCGTGAAAGGTGCTTTGTTCATATTGTTTCTATTTCCTTTATCTGCCAAGTTTAATTAGTTTCTGCTATTGGATGATAATTTTGTTCTTTTTATGTGTTCAACCTTTGTGTTTGCTTAGTCATATTTCTCGAAATTGGTTAAATAATTTCTTAAGGTGCACCCAAGGCCTAGGGGAACATCTTAAAAATTATCGTTTTGAATGAAAAAATTTATTGTGGATCCTGGTACAAACATTTGATGCATTTAAGGGTAATTCTGGTAGGTAAAAGCATCTATTGCAATTAATGACAAATTTCACAGCATAATATAACCACACTATTAGTTTACTTATGCATGTAGTAATATTTACATGAAGTATACAACAAAAGTATCTTATGATCAAACTATCTATGGTTGCTTTCAGAGCAATGTTTCTTTTATGAAAAGTTGCTCGGGAAGCAACCACAGCTTATATAACACACCCATGTACATAATGTCTACGTATTCACAAATAACCTTCTCATAGCTGGTCTTTTATCTTCGAGTCATTCCATCACCTTACATGAAGGTCAGGTGATTAAGATCTTCGTAATCCATCATATATGTACACATATCAGATAGATCCCCACCATATGAACTCATTGCATTTGAATCTACCACCAAGGACCCTGTCTTCTCATCTTGAGTTTCCACGAGTCTAAGCTTCTTGTTAGAGTCGATAAAAGGCAACTCTTGGTTCACTTCTTTGCGCTTTCTATCATGACTAATGGGACCATCAAGCGATTTTTGAAAGTTTTCTTTGTTGTCGGATGAATCTAATGAGTTTTTGCTTCCTTCAAAACTGACTGTAGAAGGCATAGTGTCCATGGAAAAGAAATCCAAGTGAGAATCGAAGATGAAAGGCAACATGGGACAATCTTTGAATAGGGTTTCCTTTAAAATTTCTAGCTTAGTGTTTGTGTCTGTCGAATTTTCAGGTTCTGGAACGCTTTGACCGTATCTATCTTCACAAAGGTTTCTTTGGGTACAAGTCTTTTGTCGCACTCTACACAAAACCCAATCATCTAACTGTAACCACAAGAGCAAGAAAACCTAGACCATATTAGTAAAATATTGAGACCTATTATGTAGGTTTTATTTACAAATTTATATATTTTCAATAAGTAGGTTCTCTAGTGGAAGATTTGTGTAATTGAATCTTGCTTTATGAAGCAATATGTCGTTCGGTATATGACCTTAAACCAACCCATGGGATAGATAAGTAAGCTTGATTTTACCTTCCATGTTTCTATGGTTTGTTAAAGTGGTTGCTTTTTCAAACTATAACTTTATTATCGCAATCAGATAGTTCTTTCAAAGATGCACAGCATCAAGTATGAACAATTTTACCCACAAATTTAAAGTATGATGTTTTTCTGGCGCGTTTAGGTCCACATGTCGTTTGGAATTGTCCAATTGATCATTCTTTTAAATTATAATGTTTTGGAAAAGGAAAGGGTAAGATGATTTGAAACCACGATATCTGTAGTTGCACTATTACACCTTGGAATGAGTGCCTTACCAAATTAGTATATTGTTCGCTTAAACTATAGTGTTTTATTTAATTATATGTTTGTAAGGAATAGTACTTAATCATTAATCTGCTTGAGTTTCTAAAATCAGGATCATATTACTGTTCGCCTAAATCCTAGTAGTTTATTTCTTAGATTTTGTTTTTAAAAACAGTAGCTACTCTGCATGATGTTCGGATAAAAAGAGACAAACATACCCTCATTGATTCTTTTGGCTTGCTTGAACTGCAAACAACTGAATTGAGTATTCTGTATTCATGCATGATCCAATCAGTCTTATGTCCTCTTGGTGGTCGACCTTTATAGAACACTAGAGCTTTCTTTACCCCAACTATCTTGTTCCCACGTGATCCCATAACAGGCCTATCAGTTCCTGTGGCTTTCCAGTACCCTGAACCCGCCATTCTATTAGGTCTCATTCCATTAGGGTACTTTCTATCTCTTGGAGTGAAGAAATACCATTCATCTTCTCCAAACAAAGCCTTAGCTATAACCAAACACAACAAAATTAAGCAACATAACTTAACATAAATACTAAGGGTGGCATCTCTTAACATGCGCATGAAACATGACATGAAAATAAACATACAAGGTTAGGTCTAAACGGGGTTTGGGTCATAAACGAGTATAACGCCTAATCCATTCAATGAACGGGTCAGACGGGTTGAACAGGCAGACCAGCCAGCTTGGTCTAATATTTAAAAATTTTAAATGGGTTAAACGGTTAACCCGCCAACCTATATAGATAAGCGGGTTACACAAGTCGTTTAGGTTTATGTATATATGCGTTAGGGTTCACAGGATTGACCAGATTACTTAATCAGGTCGTGCCGACCTGCCAGTCCGAATCGGACCCAAATTGCACAATCCTAATTATGTGTGATAGATGAGTGTGTGTGTGTGTGTGTGTGTATGTGTTAGAGAGAAAGAAACTTACATGGAAGCTCCCATGGATTGTACTTGTAAAGCTCGATTTCAGCTATGATAAGAGCTGGTAGGACCATTGAAGTAACTTTCTTGTGCAAATAGTGAATAATAAGTTCTTCATCGCTAGGGTGAAATCTGAAGCCTGGAGGAAGTCGTGTCTCTAAATTTGTGGTGTTCTTGATTTCCTCCATGGAGTTCAAGATTTTGTCCCCTTTTTTTTCTTCTTGTTGATGGAGGGAATTACTAGGTATACTCCTGAGCTGTAAATATATATACAACTACTGTATAGTATATATGCAACGTTTCTGTACCATGAATCATTTTAATTATTTATTGCAAATTGAACTTTCAAGAAAGGTGGAACAAAAGCAACCTTTATGTCGCTAAGCGGAAGACTACGTATACATTCTTTGACTCATGTTCAGACATAGATCTAAGACAGGATGTTTTATCCCCAAAGTACCTAGATTACAACTAGTACCGTCCAAGAAAAGACATGGTTTCAGATATAATAAGAATAAAAAAGTCTCAAACTTGGGTTTTGTTGTTAGAATGGTGATCATAACAAGAATATTAGCAGAAGTTACATACAAGGTGTTTGGAATTAGCTACACTTTTTTGGTGATTAAAATATTTGTAGGACTGGAGGCACATAAGTAACATGCATATCTGTGGTCTTAGACAAACTCAACATGCTTAAAAGTTGAAGACTGCATTCTAATCCAATTGTTTTTGACTAGCTGCAGTGTTCTTTTGATACGGTATTGAAAAGTTATATCAGGTTTAGCATAACTAAATTTATCACTCATCATATCCATGCACAAAACATCACTTCCAGAACATGTTTTCTACTGATACGTTATTTTGTTTATTCAATATGGTTATCGGTATCTACCTTTGACATATATGCTTACAAATACTTGTGTGCATATAAAATGCATTATATACGGATATACTAGAGATAAAATGAGCCTAAGAAACGAGGTCATATTCTTATAGTAACATTTTTTTTTTCCAATATTGAAAGATAATTCAGTATTTTCGATAGAGATAAAAGTTGATACCAAAATTTGTTCCTTTTGCTTGTAAAGTAAGTAATATTATCAATTTGCTGGTGTCAATATTTTGTGGTGTTTAATGAAATCAAGCGATGAATATGAGGCGAAAATTTGTTTGCACTCTAGATGAAAGATTCCGTTTATTTACCAAGGTTTTGTATTAATTCGTAGCTGCTATAACTTCGTTTAATAATCTACTTACGAGTTTAATGTACTTGCTGAGTTGTTTTGAAAAGATTTGTATGGTATCGTTATATTGATGGAACAAAACATACCTTCACCATTTGTACTGATTATAAGTTCCTAACGTTGTAGATTTTTAATCATCTATGCATCTACTTGATTTGTTTGATTTCCAAATGGCCAAACTTTTTATAAAACATAGCTTTTCTGCCTTTCCGTATGTTATCTTTAGGACGAGGTGTGTGAACCAATCAACATTTTCGATGATTAACGTGGAGTACGTTGTGATTTATTTTAGAAAAGGTATCTAATTGATGCAAAGTTGCAAACAAAAGAAAATGAGAGTTTTTTTTTTTTTTTTTTTTTTTTTTTTTTTTTTTTTTTTTTTGAACAGCAAATTTTATAAAAGAAACACAGTCTAGCCAAGAACTAGACTAATACAAAAACAGTGGGTTTTGAAGCCACTCAACCCAACTAATACAAAATTTTGGGTTTCGATACTTTAGCCAATTAAAAGAATACAAAACAATATTATCAACTAAATCTCTTTTCCGCATCTTCCCCGAATCAAAAACGAGTGAATTCCGATATCTCCATAGAAACCAACACGTCGAAACACCAATAACTTCGAGATTGACTTTACGATTTCGGACATTAGCATTATGATCACACCAATGAAGCCATTCGGAAAAATCATTCATATCCCTCGTAGAAACTTTGCACCAATTATATACCCTCGACCAAACTTCCTTTGCCAAGGAACACGTGAATAAAACATGAGATATCGATTCCACTGAAACACCACATACAGGACACATGATAGATGTGATTTCGATCCCTATGCGGGATAGATTATAACGTGTTGGAAGCTTGTCTAATCTAGCTCGCCACATAAATATGTTTACTTTCCTTGGCAATGAAGAGCACCATCTAGTGGCTATACTTGAACCCAACAAAGACCCGTTATCAATATATTTTCTTGTAATACTAACTGAGAACATACCTTGGGAGTCAATGTCCCACCAAAGCTTATCTTGACCTTCCTGGAGAGTTACATTCAAGACCGCTTCAGAGAGCAATTGTAATTGTTGATGCTCAACTCCCCCTCTAACGTCACGACGCCAGTCCCACCACCAATGACCATTAAACCACCGATGCCGAACCAAACAATTTTGATCATTTTCTAGCCTGAAAAGACGAGGGAAGCGAGTAGACAAGGGTTGATTATCTAACCAAATGTCCTTCCACAACCGAACCTTATCACCACTAACAAGATTGTACCGCAACGTATGATGATCTAATATATGTTAGTCGTGCAAATAGTTTACCGATCCAATAATACGAGCCCAAGTACCTGATTTCACCTTACTAACCTCTCTGCTATCCAGCCCTCCATATTCCCCATGAATAGCTTTAATGACATTACACCATAAAGCTCCATCTTCATTAAAAAAACGCCATCTTCATTTTTGTAATAACGCTAAATTAAATGACGCCAAACTACCAATACCCAAACCACCTCTTTCCTTCTCGGCAATAACCTTCTCCCACGCCACCCATGTTAGCTTTTTCTTATCCTCCTGACTACCCCAAAAAAATTTAGAACGGATTTGTTCCAAATATTTTAATACACCTTCTTGGACTCTAAACAAGGACATATAATAAATACCCAAACTCCCAAGTACTGACTTTGTAAGGGTAAGCCGACCACCTACAGAAAGCATATTTGCCTTCCATCTAGAAAGGCGATCTTTAATGTCACACCCCCAATTTACCTGACTTGCAGCGGAATGGAATACCTGGGGGTGTCTGTCATAGCACCACAGTTACAGTTACATTGAACGACCTAAAGTGTCGTTTGGAAAATACTGCATTTGATCATTGAAATAATCCAGAGTTTACAAAATGAGGTCCCCAAAATGTGTTGCATGTTTATGAAAACAAGTCATACTAGATCAAACGTTTACATAAGTGCATGAAATAATGATGAGACGCGTCGACTCCGCGACTCCATGAAGGTCCAAATGCATGTCACATGAGCTACCTTAATAACCTGAAATACATTGCTAAAACGTCAACACGAATGTTGGTGAATTCCATAGGTTTGTAAAATGTAATGATGTACGGCCACCACAAGTAAAAGTGCAAGATAAAAATCTCATGAAAATTGTACAATTGACCTTAAGCTCATGACACCGAAGCTATGACTGATGAAACTCTATGCCCCTCCTGAATGTTCTGCCGAAACATTCAAATGTAAAAGACATGACATGCATCCGCTTACTGTTGGTAATCACTACCACGGATGAAGGCGTCACCCTCGATAGATCTATCCACTCACTCTCGCTTAACGGTAAATTAACGGTTCATGATGTTACAGGGGACTTATCACATGGCAAGGTAACTTAAGCAATGTACATGTTTGAATACTTGGGCTCGTACTAAAATGATTGATGCAATGTATTCCCCCCGTGGGATTTGAAAACAATCAAAAATGTTGAATTGAAAACGGGGCTATGAAAACTCACCTTAACTGATGAAACTGTGATGAAATGAAATGAACACCAATGAACAATTAGCTGCCGCAACCCAATATGATGGTACCATGAACATATGTAATGAGCTGAAAAACAAGGCGCGCACACTAGCCGCAACCTAGTATGAATGATGAATGATCTACTTTAGATCATGAAATGATGTTATGAATGTCCATGCACATGTTTCCTATACCACTCTACTCTTTGAAAAACACTTGTTGTTATCAAAAGTATATATTCCAAGATTTAGGAAAATATGGCTATTAGAAAAATAAACTAGTTGTAATATATATACTTATATATATATCGTATGTACCAATGTTTGTGTTGAAATCCTCGGTTTGAAATCCTTGAAATAACGCCTTGTACTAATGAAAATATACTTGTAATCACTAATACATCATTAGTTATGAAATTGGGTACTTGGTTAATATTTCTAGAAAATCTAGAATTTAGTACGTAGAAGTATTATTACTTCTATTAGTGACAAAACGGTCTCATAAAACTAGTCGTGAAATAGTGAATATTAAGAGTTAGGAAAGAAGCTCAGTAGTTTTGAGAAGATTTTCACCATATCTAAAAAGTCACAGAAGTGAAGTTTGTCCATACAGGTCTCGATCATAAAGATAATTAGCCGTCAAGTGAGGTGTTTGGGCTGTTTTGGCAGATTCTGGGCAGTTTTTGGGAAAGTTTGGAAGTCCATAAGTTGTTCGTTATAAATAAAATAAATTTCCAAAATACTGGGTAACTGAATGTTATAACTTTTATGATGTTAAAATGGATATAAAAATATGTCGGGACCATTGTGGGAATATTTAGATATATTCGTCGCGTATAAACCGGGTGTTAACGTTTATTATAAATACTTATAAGAAAAACGTTAAATGTATCAAATATGTAAATTTGAAAATCCTAAGAGTGGTATAACATGTAAATGTTGTTATGATGATATGCAGACTGTCTCTAGTCCGTATGAAATGTCATTGCTGATAATGCATGAATTCGCACCTGAACCAATACGGTTACGCGAATTTGAATACCCGTAAACTAAATTTACGATGAAATGTGTAATGCACGTGAATGATGAAATCTTTTCCCGCAATGAATAGTGTTCCGTGAATAGTAAAATTTTTGAATGCTTCTCTGAATGTCAAACTGACACAAAAAATGATGAATAGTAAACTGATGAATAGTGTTTGATGAATAGTGTTTTTCCAAAGTTCGGGAAGTGACCTGAAATGGTGAGTTGTGACATTTAAACTTTTGAACAATACAATCCCACCGCCCCTTAGATGCCATACTCGCCCCAATCGTGATTCCTAGATAATTGAATGGTAAGCAGCCCGCTGCACATCCGGTGGAGGCTGCCATATTTGTGATCTCGTCTACCGAAACTCCCACCCCATACATGTTTGACTTCCCGATATTGATCTTCAAACCTGATGAATTATAAAATTCGTTCAACACGTCTAGGATGCCATAAACATCTGTAGCTCTCCATTCGGTTAGAAACACCACATCATCCGCATAGAAGAAATGTGAAACCTTTTATCTATTCACACCAACGGATGCCCCTGAAATTTTGTTATCTTCTATCGCCTTTTGAATTGCTAAATGTAACCCTTCCATAGCTAAGATAAACAAAAAAGGAGACAACGGGTCCCCTTGGCGAAGACCACGATGCAAAGCAATTTCGTCCGTCGGGCTTCCGTTTACGAGAACTGACACTCTAGCTGAAACAAGACATTCCCGAATCCATGATCTCCATTTTTGTCCGAACCCAAATTGCTCCATCACGTGGTCTAAATATTCCCAACATAAAGAGTCGTACGCCTTTTCGAAATCAACTTTAAATATCATTAGTTTCTTCCTCTTTAATTTATACCGTTCAATCACCTCACTTACCATTAGCGGCCCATCTAGAATTTGCCTCCCTTTGACGAACGCCGACTGTTCACTACTTACTAGACTTCCAACCACTTTCGCCAATCGAAGAGCCAATAGCTTTGCAATAATCTTGTACTCAACACCAATCAATGAAATAGGACGATAATCTTTAACAAACATGGGATTAGACACCTTTGGGATCAACGTAATAAAAGACGCGTTACATCCTAAGGGGAGTTTACTATTTAGACAAAATTCCATCACGACTTTAAATATGTCTTGTTTCATGATCTCCCAATACTTCTTCACGAACTTGAATGAAAAACCATCCGGGCCCGGAGATTTATCACTACCACATTGCCATACAGCATACTTTATTTCGTCAAGAGTAACCGGCCTTTCTAATTCTTCAATTTCCTCGGCAGTAAGTTGATTATAGCGAGAATGAGGCAAGGTTGGGGTATGAAACTTACCTGCCACAAACTTTTCACGATAAAACTCCAGAAACGTCCTCTTTACCAGATCTGGGTCCGTACACCATTCGCCATCATGCATAATTCCCTGCACCATTTGCAACCTTCGACGCTGTTTCAACAACCCATGAAAGAAAGCCGAGTTTTCATCGCCTTCAATGTCCCATTTAACCTTTGCTTTTTGGGCTGCATCTAGAGCATCAATTCTATCAAGCTCAGCCAACTCTTTTATCCAAACTGCTCGATTTTGAACCTCTTCAACATTAGCCATCTAATCATCCATTTTCTTTTCAATCAAAAGAATGTCTTCACATAACTTTTTTCTTGTACAAATCTTGGCTTCTTTGAACTCTCTATGCCACAATTTAAGGCTTCCTTTAACATGCTTCAATTTGTTTTTGAGATCAATACAAGCATCACCTTGATTATTCGAAAAATTATTATAGCTTTCAAGAACGACCTCATGAAATCCAGGCACTTCGAACCATGAGTGGAATATACGAAATGGGACTGGTCCGTAATCTACCTTCTGTTTACGCATTAGAATTGGCGAGTGATCAGACCAAGTACGGTCTAAAGCCAACACTGACATCTCCGGTTGCTCACTAATAATACTTTCGGAGACTAAGAACCGATCAAGCTTGCTCATTTTTGACCCAGACTTGTTCATCCAAGTAAATTTTCGACCACCAATTGGTAAGTCTACTAATTCTGTATCATTGATAAATTCGTTGAATAACGCAGCCCCATGAGGATCAAACACCGACCCGTACCTTTCTGATTCCTCCCTGACTTCATTAAAATCCCCGAACACAATAAAGAAACCATCTTTAGACCGAATAATCTGTTTTATTTCATTCCATAACCGAGATCTCGCACTTAATTCTTGTGGAGCATATATGTTAATGACCACACATCTTTGATTCACACCCAACAACTTACCATCCACCACAACATAATGTTCACCACATTGAATACTAGATTTAACAAAAATACCGGTATCCCACATCGAAACGATTCCTCCAGAATGACCTCGAGCTGAACTACACGCAAAATCAAATTGGAAATTTCCCCACATAGATTTCAACTTAAACATATTAACCTGCGACATTATTGTTTCCTGAACCCCCAAGAACGTTACACCATATTGATAACATAGGTTTTTAATGCATGTTCGTTTCGCCCTACTACCAATCCCCCTCGCATTAATGGATAGTACATTCATCGGTAACCATCTTCACACCCTTTCTTCTATCACTGCTCGAACTACCATATATTATCCTTCTCTTGCTTCCAAAACTTGTGGCACATGTAGAACGAAACCGGTTAGGACAACACATTTTCTTCTGTCTAATACCTTCATCAACAATTTGTGTCCCATTTTTCTTTTCATATTTTAAAAACTCAAACCCTGGTGGGCAACTACCAAGATCCGAGTCATTTGAGCTTACATCCCCTTCGTTTAGTTTCGTAGGACTCGTTTTTGTAGCATTCTCCTCTTCTGGTCGTACGTCATTTTGACTCCCATCATCACATAAATTATCTTTGATTGAACAATCCCCTATATCTTGTGTTGTTTCTTTATAATTGACAGATGCTTCTTCTTTCTGTGGTTCTGCTTGCTTATTTTCCTTAAAATACATATCCAAGTCATCTTCCATATCTACTTCTTCACTCCCATCAACACTTAAATTGGAATCACTTTCCTCATTTTGCTTTTTAATATCAGTGGACCATATACTGAAAGTGTGAAACCGACCCAAGTAAAAAGAAGCTAAGCAAGTCTTAACTTTGTCGTATGGATAGATCAAACTAAATATCCAATTCCCAGCGAACCCCCAGCGAACCATGTTTTTCTCTTTCACTAACCCTAACCCCCAATTCCCAAAATCATTCAGTTACCAACAAGATTCAATTCCAAAAGGGTTTTTTTAATTCATCAAATTTCCTATTGCAATAGGAGTTTGCTTTATTTTGATTTTAGGTCAGAATTTGAAATCCCCTATTTTCCAGCCAATTCCCCCCTCCTCCTCATCAAAATTCATATCCATATCCATATCCATATCCATATCCATATCCATATCCATATCCATCGATTATATCTTTCTCTTACTTTTATTATCTTGTCAAGATTGATTAGTCCCATAATTTATCGCATGATCGAACTCTTAAAATAGTATGTGTTATCTTGCCAAGGAGAATAAATCACCCAATCTAGGGTATGTTTGACACTAGTAGGAGCTGGAGCCGGTTACCAGAGCTTTTTTCTACATGCTCCTTCAACTAGCATTCTATTTAATGGCTTATTTTTTTTACATGCTCCTTCAAGCTATGTCTGTCAAATGAGACTTATTTTTAATGGTATCTTATTTTTCTAAAAAATAAGCTCATGCTATGATAAGCTTTGATAAGTTCGCGCGTCAAACATGCCTTAAATCGAGGAAAACAACATTATAGATCACAACTGCCAACCCTTGTCTACTAACATTTTAGAGCTCACTACGACAACATAAATCAACTTTTCGTCACCAAACACAACCTTGACCTCTAGAAACAAACCAGAAGGACGTCAAAAGAACTTAGGGTTTTTTTTTTTTTTTTTTTTTTTTTTTTTTTTTGTTAGCTAAAAGAATGGGTCCACAAATCCCATTTAATATTACTTCTTTTTTAAAAAGAACCCACTATTTTCTTTACTTGGTCTATATCTACAAGGCATGAATTCTAATACTATTCCCATTAAGTGGCTAATATAGATGTGAATCCCACACACTTTCTTAGCTAACAAAAAAAAAAGAAATACCCCTTTTAGTTATAAATCAAGCTCAAGAAATCTCAACTTTTATTTGAGTCGTTTATCACCAAGCAAACTATTCGGTTTATAAAGAAGTGTTAATTATACGAAAATGTATTTAACTTGTCACTTTTTGTATTCGGTGTAGTTTTTGTTTGTTTTTTTTTTTTTTTTTTTTTTTTAATTTTTTTTTTGTTTTTTTTATGTGGTCAACTCTTTAATTCATTATGTTTCGTGTATCGGGTGACCAGTTGTGTGTACTATTTGACGGATATACCCCTTCACAGTTACAGTTAAATAAGAGTATGTAAATTAAAGGGTAAAATGGTCAAATAATACACACAACTGGTCACCTAATGCACGGAACATACTAAATTCAAAAATTAACTCTATGGATTTGAAAAAGAAAATAATAAGCTACACAGAATTACAAAAAGTGAGATACATTTTCGTCTAATTAGCCCTATCAAAAATGAGTGTTGATACTCATACCACAACTTTTTATACTTTCACCACAATTCGTGCATTACAGTGTTATATGTTGTGCTATATAGCTTGTACAAAATGATGTAACTATCAAATAAAATAATGTGAGTATTACGAAAGGATGACAAAATGGTAATAATGGTAGTCTAGTTCGTAGAAATTGACTAGGGTTCGGCAGATGATTTATTCCCGAATCTATTTAGTTACATGAAATTCATGTGAGATTGTAAGTATTCAACACCAAATCTTCCACTCAACTCTTTGTTTTCAATCAAAGCAAGACCACTCAAACCTATAGCTTCAAGGCACGTTTAAAATGTTAAACGTCAAATGGAAACTTAGAGGAAACATGCTTACCAATGCCTTGCATTCTTGCATATCTAAAAAAACCTACACCAGTTCACTCCATTTCCTAAAGACGTATCTGTCTATTTTTAGTTACCTTATTGATCAAAAATCGATAATACTCCTCTAATAACAACCCCAATTTCGTGATCCACATGCTAAATTTTGGCGTGTAGCTCAGTTGGTTTTTGAAGAGAGAATTTACGGATACGGTCTAATTTCTCAGTGCGACTAGACTTTTCGTTTAACATAACATTTGACACGGTCAATGTTATCAACAGTCTGCAAATTATGATGATAAATATACATACGGTTTGTTCGAAAGATGATTTCAATTATAAAGGAAAGAAAGTCTAAAGCGGTGTTTGTATTAGCATATTTACCAGATATGTAAATTTGGAAAAGCTTACAAGTTGATTTTTTAAAACTTATAAGCTTTATCAAGTCAAGCTTATAGCCTTAAGTTGTAAAGTTGATTTGATAAGTTTGTTTATATGTATAAAATGAAATATTTTAGCTTATTTTTCATACTTTTGGAGTTTTGGTTATGATTTTTTTGAAAAAATATGTTACTTAAAATTCAAAGTTTGTTTTGAGATAAATTTTGTAAAAGATTACAAATATCTATTTTTCAAATAAAATATTACTTCAAGCATTTCATAAAAATAATAAGTATTTCTTAGCTTCTGCTACATCTTTATTTAAATTTTCTATACACTTATTTTCCAAAACCCGCCAAGTATATAACGCACTTTTGCGAGAGGGAAAAAAAAAAAAAAAATGAAAGTAGAAACGTCCCTAAAGCTTATTTGATTTGATTTTGGCTTACATTTTATAAGCCTCAGTATACTCGCTTATTTTGATACTTTTATGCTTTATATAAATTAAAAGTTAACAAGATAACATCTACGTACTTGCATATGTAGTGCGCATGTTATCTCTATTTTCAGTTTGAGTAACTTTATAAGCTTATCATAAAATCTTGTTGTAGTGATCATTATTAAAGTTAACAATATTGATAAATACATAAGATATGTTTAGTTTTTTAGTATAACATGTGTTTTATAATTTATTGAAGTTGGTTAAGTAGGTAAGTTAGGGCAATGTTTCTTAAAAGATAATGACTTGCATAGTTAGGCCAATTTTCTACCTAGAAATAATATTTGAACACAATCTTTTTGTTGATGGACATATACTCACGTATGTTTTATGTCGTTGAGTGGATGCAAGCAAGAAAAGGATCTAGTAAAAAGAAAAATAAAATGAGAAATGTGAGAAGTTTTATAAATGATACATATGATTTATGGTCTTCGCTAACTGATTATACTCCTCCCAAAATACACAAATGATGACTCGTATGATGGCACACACCGAGAAGATACACTATAAATAGTGTTGAACATGAGTCAATATGTAAAAATAGAAAAGTGGACCAATTTAAGGTTTTGTTGGTTAGGGCATATGTTGGTCCACCCAACATTTATCAATAAGATCTTATGTTAAATTTTATGTTGTATCGTGTTGCTTTCATGTTTTAAACTTGGATTAATCTTACTGGTTAAACTGTGAACTTTCATGTTTTAAACTCGAATTAATCTTACTGGTTAAACTGTGAACTGTGAACCCTTTTGATCATGGGAAGCCGGTTTTTAGTAAAAGGCCCAGTTGAATCGGAAATCGAAAGCTCAGCCAGGTTGGCTAATAAAAACAACTTTTAGAAATCTTTGCAAGTTTTTCATGTCTTTTTTCCTCAAATTAAGACACTAAGGGTGAGCAAACGGACCGGACCGACCGACAAAACCGACCGGACCGACCACATTCGGTCCGGTCCTCAGTCTAGTCTTTTTGGCTAATTCGGTCCTCGGTCCCGGACCGACCAAAAAATCGAAAAAACGTGTCAAAATATGCCTAATTGGACCGGACCGACCGAAGACCGGACCGACCACATTCGGTCCGGTCTCGGTCTATGGTTTTACCGGTTCTCGGTCTTCGGTCCGGTCCGGTCCTGGTCGGTCCGGCCCGGTCCGGTTTTTGGACCATGCTCACCCCTATAAGACACCATTATTCCACTTCATATCCTATTTAGAACCAATAGCCCTTATTCATGAGCTCTTCCGACCATTACCATTTGCCAACACAATTAATATTCTTATTTATCTACACTTTATTGGTATGACCTAATAAAATCATTGAACTTACACTAAACAAATAAACATTCATAAAAGATGCATAAAACAATGATGAAAAAGTTTTATCTAGAAAAACAAATATAATCAAAGAGGAGTGCTAGAACCACAAAATTTTTACAAAAAAATATCCACATAATGAGTTGTCATCTAATTAGTGGCTTTCTTTCTCTTACTTTTAAATTCTCTCTCTAATTTTCATCCACAAATGACTATTCCATGTCATTGTGTGGGTAATTTTTTGTAAAATTTGTGTGATCTTAGCATTTCTCATAATCAAATGATAGTGTAGTTGTTTCTTTTCATTCCTTTCTTTTCAAGTGGAGTTGGCTTCTTTACTCAACCAATCATATCTTTTATTCATTTCCCACATACTCTCTCTCACACAGACACCTAAACACACACCAATATCCAATTTTCATTTCTTCAAAATCCACCCCAAAATCCATAATTTCTCAAAAAATAATTCCCAATTAATCATCTTTTTTTCCCAAAATAATCACAAATTAATCATTTTTCTCAAATTTAAAAATTTGGGTATTTCTAATTTCAGCATTTGATGCCCAAAAAACACAATTTCTCATATCTTTTTCCCAAAATTATCACAAATTAATCATTTCATGCCCAAAAATCAGATTTTTTTTATAAAATCTTCACAAATTAATCATTTTTATAAAAATCAAAAACTTGGGTTTTCTTTATAATCATCATTTAACCAAACCCTTTTAAATTAATCCACAATCTTTAAAAAAAAACCACAAATCTTTAAATTCTTGAAATTTGATATAATGGGTAACAATAACTCCGGCAGGCGGCGCCACGGCACCCCCACCACGCGCCACCACAACAACCCCCACGCGCCACCCCCACCACCACCCAACCAATACATATACACCACCACCACCCCCACACCCTACCCATCACAATACCCAAACCCTAACCCTTACTACCACGGCGCGTACTACCCACCGCCGCCGCTTCCGGCGGTGCCGTTGCATGATCATCACCAACGGTGGGCCGGTGGTGGTGGTAGTGGGTATCCATGTGTGCCGGTGATGCATGTGCCTACACCTTATGTTGATCATCAGAAAGCTGTGACTATAAAAAATGATGTTAATATAAAAAAGGAAAGTTTGAAAATTGAAGCTGATGAGGAAAATAGTGGCAAGTTTCTTGTTTCTTTCACTTTTGATTCTACTGTTGCTTGCAGGTATATCATCTTTCTTTTTTTATATAAATAACACGCAAAGCGACGGTGCAATTGGGCAAATAATTATACTTGCGAAATCGTGATTCTGGTTCGACCCTTGATGCAAAACGTGTGTTTTTTGAAATACAAGTGTGTGTTTTTTAATTTAACTAGAACGGTACCCACGCAATGCAGCGGCGGGTAGAGTGTGATTATATTTTGCGTTATTTGGTTACACGTTTAGTTGACGTTTTATAAGTAGAGATATTAGAGATGGTTAAGCCAAATAATTTTAGTTTGAACAACCAACCGCTTCCTAACTAACTTGCTTCCTAACAAATTAAGTTTGAAATCTTTCCATAATAAGCAAGAAAAAAGTCTGAATTTTAAGCCTTTCTAATTATAGAATAGTCCCAAATACATTATAATGTAGTATAGATATAGATAAGGGGGTGTTTGTTACACCTTATATAGCCGGCTTATGGCTTATTTGGTTTTGGGCTTATGTTTCATAAACTCACTTTTTGTGGTTTATTTTGAAACTTTTCGACTTATATAAGCTTATTATGTCATAATAAGCTTATACAAACATTAATATTTCAAATAAGCCACAAAAAGTAAGCTTATGAAACATAAGCCCAAAACCAAATAAGCCATAAGCCCGCTATATAAGGCGAAACAAACACCCCTTAACTAATACAGCTATGTTACTAAACGCTTTTATAAAACAAACTACTACTGCGAACATCTACTGCCAACTACTAACTGCTTAGGATTACTTTCTGGTTTTAAGTCGTAATAATCTCATAGCGAGAGCCTTTGTGCGAGGGTGTGCAACCGCAAAGGGCCTGAAAGTTCTAAGGCTTTAGAATGTATAAGTGGTTATATATTTGAGGACCCAGAATTCACTTGTTAAAACTGAAGGTAGATCATTAGAATAGTAGAATACTATGTTATTTGTTTTAATATATGGAATGATATATCATGGATTGGTGTTTTTAGTTATCACATAAGCTTTTGCATTGTACTTCCGTTAGCTAGCTACGCCCTGCTTGTGACCTAAAAAGGGCTTAATAAAAATTAAGCCGAACCAAATATACTTATAAGACCAAAAGTAAGCTGATTGGCTTGCTATATGGGTTTTGGGTTCCTTATTTGTAGAGATTGTATCTTTGCTCATATTTGGTTTACGCTGAATGATCAAATTAGTAGATATTGAGTTAAAGTTAGGCTGAGTTCTATTTAGATATCATACGTCGCACTTGTTTCTTGTTGGATATACTTATATCTTTATTTATATGTTGTTTATGTACAATTGCATTAGTTCTTCCAATCCATTTGAATAACCATCATAGGCAGAATAGTTTCTACTAAGGAGGTGTTTGGGATTGCTTATTTTTTAGTTCCTATCTGCTTATTTGCTTAGATTACACTTATTAAAAAAACTTAAAAACAGGAAAGTTGAACCTGCTTACTTTTTAGCACGTAAGCATTTTAATGGAAGCAATCCTAGTAAGCAATCTCAGACACCCTCTAAGAGATGTTATATCTTTCAGAAAATCCTTATACAATTCTTTGTAGGTATATCATTAAGCCATCTTCGGTAGTTCTTTGCATACCATACAGTTTCCCTTAAATAGTTAGCTAATTACATCCGTTTCAGATTCTAGTTCTTATGGTATGTTCTTTTCTCGTAGCATTACCCTATATTTCTTTGCAAAAGAGGGTGACGACTGTAACCTTACCACAATATACAAAGACTCGATGCCACCAATTACAGTAAACTTCCAACAAGGTTTGGGCCAAAAATTCAAACAAACACCTGGAACGGGAATAGACCTCTCAATGTATGAAGAAGCAGAGTTATCAAAACTGAATGAAACGGGTATGTATCCACTAGCAGTGAAAGCAGAAGCAACCCCAAGCGTACAGGAAGCCGGCACTCAAGATCCAAGTGTCACTAATTCCCAGATAACTAATGTTGTGTTTGAAAAAGTCAAGGGTGAATATAAGGTCAGAGTAGTGAAACAAATATTGTGGGTGAATGGTATACGATATGAGTTGCAGGAGATTTATGGGATCGGGAATTCGGTTGATGGTGGAGAGTTTGATGGGAACGATCCCGGTAAAGAATGTGTTATATGTTTATCGGAACCTCGTGACACCACTGTCCTTCCTTGTCGTCACATGGTGAGTTTAGCAAAAATAATATTTTATTTCTGTAAAATTAAATATTTAGTGGACTAGTGGCAATTTACATGTGAATTGGTCAGTCTTTGTTTATCTTTTAAATAAAGGGCTAATGAATTGTTGGGTTTGGTTTTCAGTGCTTGTGCAATGGGTGTGCTAAACTTTTGAGGTTCCAAACAAACAAATGCCCAATATGTAGGCAGCCGTTTGAGAGGCTTTTGGAGATTAAGGTGAACAATGGAGCCGAGGAATGACGTCGAAACTGCAGCATTGTTCCATGGCTTCTGCCCCACCCCCTCCCTCTTCTGAAAAGAACACCATACAGAAGAAAGAGAATGAAAGGAAGCAAATCCGGGTACCCAGTAAAGCAATTTAACTTTTCTTTCTTCCATAATGTATGTATGTATGATGATTGTCCGATATTGATGGTTCAGCTTGGTGCTTAATGGCTCAAGGGTTTTTTAGTGGTTGATTTGAAAACCTTGACTTGGGGCTTGGATGTGGATCATGCTCGTGATGCTAATGGTTAATCCAGTTGGTCTTAACGAGTACGTGAACTCATTATTACACAGGGTTCTATGTAATATGTATGGTGTGTATTGATACGGATTACCTTATGTAAATTTATGCGAGCGTATAATTGTATATATGTTTTCTCATTTGCATTAAGGGGCAATAGTTTTATCCAATTTTAACATCTTTGACTATTATGCATCTCTCGTGTTGGGTCATTTTAGTTTGGTTTCATCTTTTAGTTTACTTTTGTTTCACTTAATTTATTAAAAGTGCACGGAAATTTAATTTTGGAACTAATAATCATAAGTTCACTGTTAACTAGTTTTCCATCGTTGAGCCAACGAGTGTATTAACAAACATACTATGTATAAATAACCTGAAAAGGACTTGTATGCATAACAAATTAGGCGGTTAGTAATGGGTGGAGCATCTTTGCACTTAACAAGCACAAGGTCCACGGTTCGATCCTTGGCACCCCATAGCCACAACCGCTGAGTGAGTTACGTATGCCCTCACATTATAGAAAGGCAGCCGATTGTAAGCCTGTTCAGGTTACCTATTATTAACCTTCTAAACCTAACAAATTTAGTGTTATATGAACGACAAAAAGTTGCATACAAAATAACAAAATTCTCATATATGCATATCAACCTTTGCAATTAAAGATGAAGTTTATAAAAATATACAAGTTAGACTAGGTGGATGTATTCTTAAAGTGTGTACTGTGTAGTGATAAATAGATGCTGTCAAAATTGACACCTCTAACGTCTAGACCAAGGTAGTTTATATACCAGTAGTAAGTTTCTAGCTTGAGAGTTGAGACATCAACCAAACAAAAAAATTGTTAAATATCAGGTAAGGTAAAGAACTACACTGCCACACTGGCATAAGTATGGAGTTTTAAATTATGAAGATGAGGGTTGACATAAGATCGTTAGTTATATCCCTTTCATATTTACAAGGTAAAGTATCAACTCACTATTTAATGCCTTCTTAATATCCCATCAGCAAGAGGAACATCGCCTGTTGTTGGTTAGTCTATATATCAGCTGCACAAAACACCTATATGCTTCACAAACTCACCATCACCAAAAAGCCAGAAAAATGAGCTCAAAATCATGCCTGCTGAAGTTGTTTCTCAGAAACTGACTCTAGAGTTTTGGATGAACTTGGTCTTGCCCAGACCTTAATATGACCTTCTCGACATGCGGTCAGGACGGATTCATTTGTAAATATTAAACCAGAAAGTGGCTCAGTCTCAACACGATGAACCACCAATGGTGTGATCATTGGGACGTCTCGCATGCTTGGTGAAGGTTGTAATATACCAACTGAAGAAGCAGCATTGTCCCAATGAGCTGATTGGTTTCCATTACTCAAAGTGGGAGACCCACCTGCAGCCCGACGCAATGGGACGACTATCTCATTCATTTCAAGATCCCACAATAACAACTGTGTGTCCTGCATATAAAAGCTGTTAGTTAAAATGTGTTAACCATCTTATACATGTAACTTCTAATAATGACAGTTGTACCTGACCAACCGAACCAAATCGATATACAATATTTTCACCAGTGCCATCAGTATTTGGAGTTGACCAATGTGAGTCAAACGCAACTCCACTAACCCATGAGCTATGCCCTTCACCCCATGCAACAATTTTCCGCTCTTCCATACTCCAAACTTGAACCAAGTCATCTTCACCTCCCGTCAGTATGTATTTTCCATCCATACTGTCAAGTATAACAAAATTCATTAATCATTAGTTAAGAAAATAAGAGGGTATATTAATTGCTTTTCTAAAAGATATTCACCTCCAAGAGCAACATAGTAAGGCACCATAATAGCTTTTGCCTCCGCATATAAGTTGTTGACTTTTAAAGTCAAATACTCGAAGATAACCTGCAATGAATCAGAAATATATAGACGTTTAGAAAAATAAGCAGCCAAAATCCACCAAAATAAGTAATAATTATCGTTGTATACCATCTCTTCCAACAGTTGCGATATATGCCCCGTCGTTTGAAAATGCAATGCTGTTTATTGAACCTTGACATATATGCCATCGAGCAATTGGATTCTGTACAATGAGGATATATCATGTATACATTTAAATAAAAATCATATAAATGCTTCATGACAAATTAATAGTTTCAGTACCTTACTGTTGCGCGAGTGTGAAACAGAAAATTCATTTTGCTCCTTGATTACATGGAATGAAGGATCACTTGAACCATCTTTGCTCTGGAAAATAACAAAATATTATTAAGGGTGTGGATGTATAAACACGTACAGATTCTGATTTTATTTTAGAACTTGCCTTTTCATACACGTACATGTTTCCATCAGCATGTGCAACCACAAAGGTGCCATCACCATTAGGTACCCATGCAATACTAGTACACCGACTGCAAATAGATATTACCAAATTATATTGAGTGTGTCAATGCGTGTATAATAAATGGAAAAGAAAAGAAGACCAAGTAATTAGCGATATGTAAAAGCTTTTAGAGGTTTTGGTCTTGCCTGTTATTTACACAACCGTCTTTGTTATAATGATGGGCTCCAACAAGCTTTTTTCCAACATCGTGTAATTGCATTCTCAACGAGACTGAATAAACTACAATTCACAAAACACATGAAAATTAACAGATTTTGGAGAAACGAATGAGATAGAATACTACAGAGAAAAGTATACCATCTCCACAGTTTAACCCAATGAGTAAATCATGTCCATCTTTGGCATCCGGATCAAAAGCATGGGATACGGGATTTGAAGTACTAAATTGTATAGACTTTATAGGATCCTGCACAAAAACTTTAATGCTATCATATTCCAACTTCATTGAGGGGGTGTTTGGATTTGCAGATTGTAACTGATTATCTAAAGTAGCAAAAACCAGTTTTGAATGAACAGCATACTGGGTACAGCAGAACTGATTTCTAAGTATAAACCAAAATTACCTATTTAGCCCTTTTTTGACTTAATTTAAGAGACCATTAATCCGATTTCACGAAACGTAACTCTTTTTTCGGAAAGATGTCCTTTTGGTCATTTTATCTATTAGTTCCTTAGATAATCAAATGTGCCCACATACTCAAACACCAAATTATCTGATTCTTATGATGCCAAGGAACAGAAGCACATCCATAACTATAATCAACAGCCCGTTATAAACAACCGATTATCTAAATTTGAGTATTAAAGATTACATTATCACTTTTAAAATGCACATCCAAACACCCCTTAAAACTAATCCTATGTAAACACTTATATTGGAGGCACACATTGCAAGCTGAACCAACTTAACATACAGTACCTTATCCTGTGAATTCAAATCACTGATGAAAATAGCATCACCAACATTAAACACCAAATAAGTCCCCTTCTCATCATAATTCGATGTATTTGTATAACCATTAGCAGCATTTGAAATACCCGATAGCCCAAATTTTGTTGTCCCACTCGAAGCCTTGCTTCCACCATTACCACTAACAAAACCGAGCGTCCTGCTTGCATTCCCCCCTCCTAATAACTTTGCTGCTGCTAATCTCACACCACTGCCAACTCCTATACTTGAAGATGAAGATGATGGGGTCGTTTTCTCCTTAAGACACGCCAAAGTCACCTGATGTACACATTACAAAAATTAACAATTTTCTTCCTTCTAAGTAAACTATAAACTTCATAACGTGCAAATGTAAAACCTAATGTCTCTGAACTACAAAACTCGTACAAATTTCATGTATTATTTCACCAACATTATTAAGTTAGACATTAATGATGTAACTATGATGTTTTTACCAATAATATTCTCATAAACTTTGAATCCAGAACAACTTGATAAATTTAGATAACTAAGAATCTATTTGTGTTAAAACTAGTTGCATTAAAATGTAACTAACTTTCACTAAATTGTCATTGTATGCAGTTAACTAGTTTTTGACCTTTGTTTAATGTAACAAACTTTTATTCAATTCCCAATGCATCCAAGAGATATTCTATAGTAGGTAGGGTGTGTTTGGCGCGGAGCATTTAGGAGCGGTGAGCGTTGTGAGCTTTAATGCTCGTTTGGCAAGAAACGAGTAGCTTTATCTACTTTTTCAGATTGCTCATTCTCCAATGCTCCATGAAGTAACATTTAGTAGCGTTGAGCATTTAGGAGCTGTTTTACACATTATGATTACACCTACAGCTACGTTACCAAACATTTTTATAGAAAAAAAAACTGCTACCGCTCACCGTTACGGTTACTTTTGCCAAACACACCCGTAAAATGGCGTTGCCATTTACCTAGCATAACAATGTCACTTACATACATTGGTAACAGAATAAAAGTTTGTTACATTAAACAAAGGTCAAAAACTAGTTAACTACATACAAAGACAATTTAGTGAAAGTTAGTTACATTTTGATGCAATGAACCCTAACTAATTTTAATATAAATATTAAATCAAGTTCATTTATAAAATGTTTTAGGTTAAATATAAGAGTAAAAAGTCATTTTTACTCAATATTAAATAACACGAAATAAACAGCTCCTAACCCGCTTATGCTTCTCTGCTTTGATTGAAAAAAAATGCTTTTCTGCTTAGCAATCCCAAACACCCTCTTAGTGGTAGCTCTTTTGTTTTATAAAAGTGTTTGGTAAGATAGCCGTAATCAAAATTCAGTGAGTATAGCGTTAAAATTTTTATGCTCGTTTAAAAACTTGTAGCCAAACAAGCTTTTTATCAAAAACGCTAAAGGGGTGTTTGTTAAAGCTTGTATGTGGCTTATGAGCTTATTCGTGTTTCGGCTTACATTTCATAAGCCTAAAGTTTCCGGCTTATTTTGAGGCTTGTGGGCTTATATAAGTTTATTATGATATGATAAACTTATATAAGCCCATAAGTCTCAAAATAAAGCTGGAAAATTTGAGGCTTATGAAATATAAGCCGAAATCAAATAAGCCCACATACAAGGGGGTGTTTGAATTAGCTTATTTAGCTGGCTTATGGGCTTCTTTTGGTTTTGAAAACACCCATAAGCTCATTTTCTGGAGGTTATGATCAAGGGCGGACCTATGTAGGGGCAGGGGAGGGTCCCCCCCCCAAAATTTGCGGCACCTAGTGTAAATATTATAGGTTTTAGGGGTAATTTAGTTGAGGTTACAAACAAATCTCTTATCCCCCCCCCCCCCCCCAACAAAAAAAAAAAAAAAAAAAAAAAAAAAAAAAAAAAAAAAAGTCCGTTCGAGTTCCGCCACTGCTTATGATCATATCAACTTCGGCTTATTGGCTTAAGCCAATAAATTCAACTTGATTAGCTCTAAAGTAAATGAGCATATGGGCTTTTTCAAAATCAAATAAGCCCATAAGCCGGCTAAATAAGCTTAAACAAACACCCCCTAAACGTTAAAAGGTATACCGCTACTAAATGCTCCAAAATGCTCAGCGCAAACATATAAAATTATAAGCTTTACTAATTAAAAAGCCCAAGAAAATGAAATAGTTTTAACCTGAGTAACGGTTTTGCCGGGAGCATAATGAAGGAAACCCGTAGGATGTGATTTTTCCAACTTAAGTTTATACCTTCCTTCAGGTGTTTTAAAATATGTTTTTAATAATAAACCCTGTTGAGGTTGTTGTTGTCCACCACTGTTGTAGTTGTAGTTGTTATATGATGATGACATCATTGTGTGGATGTTACTACTAATTCTTTTTAGTGGATTGTCATTGTGGGTGTATAGTAAGGGTAGGGTTCATCCGTTTAAGCGGTGATTGTGATGGGGGGTTAATGGGGTCGTTGATTATGAAAAAAAGTGGGGAGTTTTAATCAAAGGGAGATAATGATGGTTTGAATTTGGCTTTTGAAATATGGAAGATTGTGGAGGTGGTTTGTTTAAAACCTTTTATACGTGCTTTATGACGTTATTTGTTTAGGGTTAATATTTTTCTGGGTGCTAACGTGTGCACACCGGATCATATTTGGGTATGTATAGCGAAATGAGTCAGGGGTTTGGAACCGTTTATACACTATCTTTTTTATCACTCACTTCAACTAATCTTTTTATGTCACATTATTCACTCATTTTTTTTATCACTCACCCATCACTCAAAAAATAAAACCTCCAACGTTCACTTTTTCCCTCGATCCTGTGCATGAAAGTTTAACTCGCAAGATCCTTCCCGTGCGTAATCCAGAGGTCGGCAGCGTTGTTCCCGCGCCACATCGATCCCTTCCAGTGTAATCTAGCGTCCACTGCCAACCCCTTTAGAGGGGCGGTATGGCTATATGAACTGGAAGCTAAATCTTATATTTTTATAAAACTATTTGACAAATTAATTGAAATTAAAGCTTATTAATGTAAAAATCACATAAAAGCATGTCAAATTAAATTCAAATAATTTTTAGTTTTTGCGTTTTTTTATATGGGTTTCCGACTCGACATTGCGAGCCGATTAATCCAAAGGCAACTATCCTTTTGGATAACCCGAAGTCGGCGCATGTGAACATCCGTGGCCACAAAGGGATTATTTTTCTCCCCGTTAGATTCAAACCTTTGACCTTCTTTTTTGAAAAGCTGGTATTCTTACCGCTGGGTCACCTATTGTGATTAAAACTAAAACACATATTCGTTCTCAATGGTTTAGAACCCTTGACCTTTGCTTGAGGTTTGGGGTTATGGCTTATAAAAGTTTCATAAGCCTGTGTGACAAATAAAACGTATTTTATAAGCTAGCTTATTTTAAAAGCTCAAAATCCTATAAACCCATGTAAGCCTAGCGCCAAACACAACCTAGCTCTATTTACTTCTTAAACCTTTACCCCGACATATTCCTATTTAGATAGAGAATATACTTTGTTAAATATTTTACATAAACTGAATCTAAGAAAACATAGTTTGACTAGTCGAGTAAGCCTACCATGAAGGCATCCTTGAGATCAGGAGCAGAGCTAGAATTGTAAATTAAGGGGTGAACTTAACGTAAAAACTATAGTGAAAATATCGTTCAATGATGTATCTACGTTTTTTTTTCAAACCCATTATTCAACCTAATACTATAATGAATAAGAATAAATTAAATTTAGGAAAAGCATAGTTTGAACAGTAAATTCACTTTATTGTTGTATTTAATTGTTCAAGCTGTTCGTTTTTTTAACTTTAGTCAGCAGCATATCTATATGATTAAGAGGGGCTGATTGCAAAAATTACTAAGAAACTAGCTATAGCACCGAATAATTAATGAACAAAGTGAGTTAATTAGGGGTGCCCCAGGACTCACTAGTCTCCCTACTAGCTCCGCCCTTGCTTAAGATCTTCAGGTAATTCTCAATTAGCAATGAGCTTATTAGTTGATGGTCTTATTACATTTTGTTGGCGGTGAAGTAAAAAGATTTAAAAAGTTAAATTGACCGTGACGCTTTTGGTCACTACTACACAGCTTAATAAAAAGTGTGAACTACAGTAATCTATAAAATAAAAAATTTGAGCCAACAACGGGTTGGGCCAACATGCTGATGTTATGTGGGCCTTGTCTTTGTATTTGCTGGGCTAGATGTAGCTGATTTGGTAATTAACATAACACATCTACTGATCTACCATCTCAAATGACAATAATGAAAATGAAAATTATGTTTTCTATGTAGGATCTAAGTAACTTTCAAACTCATGTCACATAAACATTGTTATCAAAGATCAATATGTCCATCCCTCGATTCAGTATAACTTAACTTTAGAACATATCATTGTTTTCAAAGTTTAACATAACAAGAAAGTATATCCACTTGGTTTTGTTGCACATGCATTCTGACCAATGTCATATTACATTATAAAATGTTAGCAAAAGTGTAGGTATACAAAACCATGATCCAACTTTTTTTTGTCTTGGAAACATGAAGAATTGGATTCCATCAATCTAATGCTTTACACTACCAATAAGACAACTTCTATTCCCTTTATCCTTGAAACCAATTCCACCTTTTGTTTGCCATTGCTTGCTAGATTCCATGATCAGATATTCTAAATCACATATGGAAAAAATATATATATATACTAGCATACACATATTCATACATGCCTTTTACTTGGAAAGTAACCAACTAGGATAATTTATTCCTGATTCAATACATGTCTTTTTAGATTCTATAATCAAATGTCCGTCTATATGTGCTATCCACAAAATGTGTGAATTGGCGGGACCACCCTGACTCCGGGTGCCTTTTGGCACCAGTCATTATCCACCCCACAAGGAATAGCTCCGTCAACTGGAATAGGCAGGAGCCGAGCCTCGAAACCTTTACCTTTAATCCACAAAATCTCTCCAATAGACCCATGGGTTACCTGATGAGCTTTTGTTAGGACTACTAATTAGATCGAGTCTTGATTAGCTAGATTTATGTTAGTGATCATATTACATGAGCTGATATGTACCAACATAGTAGACATACTTGCATAAAGGAAATCGCGTATAAATGAAATCTAATTGCCAAGTGAATCACTCTAAACATAATCTAGTGGAAGAAAAGTATGTATAAAATTAGAAAGATCAATCTTTATTAACTTTGATGGTGAGTGTTTAAAAATCAACAAGCTCAGAACAAATATACAGTTGCAAAAGAGCAGCAAGTAACCCACCAAGAATCTGCCCACCAAAAAAAAATAAAAAGCAAAAAAAAATCCCCAAATTTTCAATGAACATCAATCACAAAATCAAACCTTCTTTCACAAGTTGCTCTAAAAACATTGCTAATTCCCCCATTGATGGTCTTTCACATGGATTCTCCCTCACCGCGACCTCTGCCATGTCAGCAAGTTTAAGCAACGGGACCACGACACGTGGTAGACTCACAAATCTATCAATAATCGCAGCCGCTTTACCTTGTTTTATCAAAGGCACGGCCCATTCAACAATACTTGAAGGCGTGCAGTCTCGATCATTAGCTTTCCTTCCACTAAGTATCTCTAACAACACGATCCCAAAGTTGTAAACATCGTCTCTCATGTCAAGTATCACATCACCGTCGTTTCTTAATAGTCCAAAATCAGATATTCTGGCACACCAATCCGCGTCTAGTAAAATATTGGAGCTCTTTATGTCCCGATGGGCTATTGGAGGGTTATTTTCTGTATGTAGAAATTCTAACCCCTTTGCAGCTTGCATCGCGATCCTTAACCTTAAAGGCCAATTTAGTGGCGAAAATCCACCGTGTAGATGGTCATGAAGCGTACCGTGTGGCATTAGCTCGTATACCAACAATCTTTCCCCCATTTCTGCACAATATCCTAACAAATTCACCACATTGGAGTGTCTAACACTACAAAGAATCTCGAGCTCCATTTCAAATTCTCGACTATTTGTGTGGATAATAGTAGCAGCATTTGCACGTTTGACTGCCACCTGACGCCCATCTGCCAACACAGCTTTGTAAACAAACCCGTAACTCCCACGACCCAATTCATTAAACTCTTTAAACCCGTTAGTTGCATCTTTAAGTTCAACGAGCCGGAACACTTGAGCTAGCCCGGGACACGGTGCAACCGATACTGTAGAAGGTACAACATCAGGTGCATCGGTATCTTTATCACCAATACGAGATGCAGATTGCTTCTTTTTTCTACCTTTTCTAGGAAAGAAACGAACGAAAAGAAATATAAAAATCAGCAACAACAAGAACCCGGATACTGATGACCCAACTATGATCATCAATCGACGCAGCTGATGCAACCGATGATCTTGATGGGTGTGAGGCTTTAGCTTACATACATCATAACACGAACTATTTTGACAAAGGGAGCAAGATGTGCACACTCTATCCGCGTTTTCAGTACACGGGCTTGAAGGGAAGTAACCATTCGAGCAATTGAACCCACAAGGGGAACAAATACTCAAATCTTTTCTAACACATAAACTTGTTAAATCAGGCTCGTGCAGTAAACTCGCGTTAAACGCGAATTGACCACTCCCACAAGATCCGGGACCACATAGTCCCGGACTACATAACTGCAAAGGGGGATCAATATTTGACTTTGAACTAGCATTTGCAAACCAACAATCTAGCACCAAATCCTCTTCCCTAATCCCACACATAATCGAATCAGACGAAGCAATAGACAAAAACCCCGAATCTTTAGGAATCGAAGAGGAATTAACATTCCCCCAACACTCGACCCCATGATCATCTTTCCTTATCCCACAAAAATGCTGAAAACCAATAGCTAGTGACACAAATGGTCTCCCAATAGGAGGATCAAGATTCGAAGAGTTCACAAAACTCGAATCACCCCAACACTTGATCTCACCAGAGATTTCCAAGATCCCACAAATCGAGCTTTTGCCCGATGCTAAAGTAAGAAAATGATCCGATAAATTCGGAACATTTAAAATATAAGCATTTGGTCCCCAACATTTGATCCCACCATCTTTTAAGCTACCACAAGTGAACCCATCACCCGAAACAATCTTTTTAAACGAAATCGCGCTTATTTCTTGGCTATAATATCTATCACTTTGTTTCGACATAAACCCATTAGTCCCTGATACCTCAAAAACATCCCAGCAATCCACAAAACCATATTCGCTATCCGAAAAATAGCTTCCTCGTATAGCACACACATGATCTTTACCAGAAGACACATGCGAGTACGATACAGAACCATAAACTTGTGGAATAAGGTTACTAGGTGATCCATATGAATCCCAACAAAACGCGAACGATGTATTAACTAGTATACCACACATGAACCCATATCCACCGCTTAATGCAGCCATAGGAGGTACATTTATCGCGAAAACTGAAGAAC
Source organism: Artemisia argyi (assembly GCA_030686995.1). NCBI lineage: Eukaryota > Viridiplantae > Streptophyta > Magnoliopsida > Asterales > Asteraceae > Artemisia > Artemisia argyi. Next base: position 42,153,308 of record CM060695.1, read on the forward strand.
TTGACGTCGAAGTTGTTGTATTCTTCCCCCAACAGATAACTTCTTGTTTACCACTCGCATCTATCGCGCAAAAAAAGTCGTTTTCTCCAAACACAGCTGAGATTGGACCCATTGATCCGAACCCATGTGTCGTATTAATCGATAAGGTCAATATCGAGGCGATGATGACTAGCAAAAGAGTGGAAATGCTGGGAGACTTAATATGATTCTTCATGGGATTTTGGCTAAGAAAATAAGGTTCATGAATATGATGATGGGAGAAAGAACATGGGTGTTGTGGCTATTTTGTATGTGTAGTACAAGGTAAAAAATTTGTTCAGAATAATAATAATATGCCTCCGTCCCAAATTTATTGTCCCCTATTGATTTTTTCGGTCTTTCTTTCTCAACTTTGACTATAAATATTTTTATTTGTGTTATACAATTTTTGATAAAAATTATACCAAATGAAAATGCATTTTAAACTCAATCCGTTCATATATTTTGTATCAAGTATTATGTAATATAAACAAAAATATTTAAGATCAAAATTGAAAAGTAAAAACCGAAAAAATCAATAGGGGACAATAAATTTGAGAGGGAGGTAGTACATAATGTGTGATGTGAGTGAGAGATGAGTGAGATGTAAAAATGGTGGCAAATGGCTACTTGGGTCTTGGCATGTGCAAAGTTTTAAGGTCTGTATTTTTTTGGTTTTTTTAATGATCATGTTTGTATGATTGACTATGGAAAGATTTTGAAGTTATTTGGCCAATAGCGACTGGTGAATAAAGTAATAGAACTTTTTGTGTCGTATTAGAGAGTACCATAACTCAAAATAATTTGGTTTTGAATAAATAATTCACTGTGATAAAATGAGTTGGAGGTGACAATGTTTGGATTTGATTTTGTTGTATGAAATTGTGAGACTGGAAATACAACCTGATTTTTTATCATAGGTTGCTGGTTTTTTTTATCATCCAAGAAAGAGAATGAGTATATTAATCAGGCATGTTTATTAGTATGGGTATATTTTATCGAGCATAATGATTCGAATCGGGCTTTTTGGTCAAATTCGTTGCCGAAAGGGTTCTCCGTTATCGGATGGTATCAGATACCGGTGACGGTTAGCATTCTTTATGGGTATTATTCGATGCCAGTGGCCTCTTAGCTTTGTGGGCGATATCGGATAGTTGGTATCACTCTATTAGGCAGATGGTTGCTAAATCAGCAAGGATAAATCATGACATAAATGACACAATGATAATGATAAGGTGCATTTACAATAAACTAAACAAAATTACAAAAGCAAATTTTTACAAACGGAATGCATTTAAGAAAAATCGAGTTTTTCTGAATAAAATTAATGTTACGCAACAAAAATCTATGGATGTTTTGAGATCTTAAGAGACTCACTCTGATTCTGTCACTATAAATTAACGTGTAGGATATGCTAAATATTTTGTGTACCAATAAGTGTTGCTAGTTAATTATCAATGTTATATAAAAATTTGCTTGTGCATTTGAGTTAAAAAAAATATGGTGTTGTTATTTGTTTTATACGTAACCAAAATGGTTTGTGTCTTACCACATTTATTGTGTGAGAAACTCTCTAATAAATTGGTTGTGAGTTCAAGTTCTCCTCAATACGTGTAAGATAGTTTATGATGAAAATATTGTGTGATAATTATTTGTCATTAAAAATATCTTATAAGTGGAAAGCACATTTCCTGTTTAGGATACTAAAAACATAGTGAGTACATAGGGATCTTAGTTCAGAATTCTATGAAATCAGGGAAGAACAATATCATGAAATGTCCAAACATATACTATAATCAGATAGACTTTTTTATGCTCATTCTGTTGTAACCAAGCTAATTATAGTTAAATGTGAAAATAAGGATAATAATGAGAAATGAAGAATATCACAACCTCTGTCTTAACCCGATGCGGACCTAGGTGGTTTCCAGAGGTTTACAAGTACCCGATAGATTTTTGTCGCCTAATGTAAACTTTCGTTAAAAATCCTGATTTCTTCAAAATGAACTTGGTCCCAAATTTTTGTGTCGTGCAAATACATGTCTGATGTTAAGAAATCTGGTTTTGAATTTATAAAGGGAAATACCTAGGATTAACTAACACTAACATGCAGTGTACCTTGGTCGCGTGTAGTCTGTCTTTAGTAATTTGAGTGTCGAACCCAAAGAGTGAGTAAATTTGGTTAATTAAAATGAAATGCAAATGCCTAAGGGGGTGGCAACCTTGCCTAAGGTTGCCTCAACGTTTGATGCAAACAACTAATCAACTAGTTCCAACACATTTTATGCCTAAGGCTGCCTCAACATGGATTTTAAGTGGCAATCTTGGTCCCCAAAAAGAACATGGATTTGTTTTGAATCAATGCAAACACTCCAAGCATTTAAGTGGCAAACGGTCATTTTTTTCCTTGTTTTTCTCCCCACCGAATCGGTGAGAAATACCGATTGGGGCACCGTTTTGGTCTTGCCGATTGGTGGCAGTGGTTCTTGCCGATCGGCATGCTTTGCCGAACACCTTTTGCCGCAAGGTTGCCAGCACCCTAACTAATAAGGCAATTTAAAAGGCCTGTGATGTTTTAGATCCACACGATCAATTAATTCAAGATTAATTAAATAATAAAAAGGCAAATGACAGAAATTAAAATTGAGTTTTATTCAATTAAAGACAAGAAGTGCTAACTTTTTTAATTTCTTGTTCTTCTAATGACATGATTCGATTGTGCAATGTCTAACTATAATAATCCTATTGTTGCTCTTTTATCGTATAAGTTCAATTGTTCATTGCTATTTTTGACTAAGATAATACTATTATCCTAGATATCACCTAACTAGATTTCAGTCATTAAATGCGCCAACTAAACTATATGACATGTTAGTGATGATTTCTTAACATATAACTTCTAATGAACTATCGTTCATAATTGTTATCTTACACTTTTTAGCTTATTAGTCTTATTTACGCTAGGTTAACTTTAATAACTCTAGCCACGAAAAGGAATTTATTGTTCATTTGTGAATCTAGTGATTAATCTTCACCTTTTAACCTAATGATTAGTTACTATCAACTAAACAAGATTAATAAGCAACGAAACGCAAGGATCGAAAAACAAGCATATAAGTTATCCAATAAAATCAACACTTAAAGGTTTAAATCATGTCAATCAAATTATAAGTTCATAACAAGGCTACAACATGAGTGTTTAGTCAACAATCATCATTCTCAAACCAAAAGTAAATAAAATTCAATAAGTAAACAAAGACATAGTAGTTTGATAATCAAGCCGAATTGAACTAATGGGTGGGTTGGATGATATCTTGTTCTTCACTTAAATGCATCTTGAAAGTCGTGGAAAAGAGCTTTGAAGAAACCTTAAATCGACCGTTGAATGAATGATAACCCAATGCACGTTTTTAGGTTGTATTTATAAGTTTAGGTTGGGCTCGTCGGGTCTATGACATAGAGGCAAACTTAGCTCTACGCTGTATAGCTCTCATCTAGACTTTTCCCATCCGTCTTCAACTCTCTACGGCGTAATATGAATAATCCCTTTACGGCGTAGAGCTCTCGTTAAGGATTTTCTTGAGTTCTTCATTCCTCTACGCCGTAAAGACAAGGATGTCCTTACGCTGTAGAGGTCTCGAATGAGATTTTCTTCTTAAGGTTCTTCTCTACGGCGTATAGGCAAAGATTTCCCTACAATGTAGAAGGCTCGAATACAGTTTTCTTCATTAAGCTCCAATCTTGGTTCTTTTTCGTGTCTTTTCATTTCGTTGCTTCGTGTTGTACTATAATGCAAATAATAAGTACATCAATACCAAATATCATTAAAACACTATAAGACAAAGCAATAAACATGGATAATGATAACTAAAAGATGATATTCTTTGATGTTATCAATGTCTTATTTAATTAGTCTACTAATATATCAAAAGAAGCATATGTCTTCTTAACTATTTTGCTAGTTTTAGTGACTCGTACATTGTAGTTGATTTTTATTTGCTTTACTAACGTAAAAAAAATGTTGTGCACCCGATGCCTTATAATCCTGGGTCCATGATTTTAACGTATATTGGATCTTATATCGGATCGTGTGATGATTTTACATGAAAAACACCTATGGGTTAATCTGGTCTTTAATTATAATTTCAGGTAGGGATTGTCTAACAAGTGCCCGCAGAACATCGTTTAAGGTGCAATAATTCATCCTGAGTTTTCCTTTTAAATTAAAAAATGTATTTAATACACATTAATTAGTTCTGATTTAGTAATTAATAAACTTAAAGTTTCTTTATATAGTCATTTAAATTAGTGCCTTGAGGGCACTGATTAGACAAACCCTTTAAGGTAACATAAATGTTATGTAGTGTTATACTGTATCGTTTTTAACGTGGGAAAGTTACAAAAATGTTTGTAATCCCTCACCCATTTCATAATATACCTATTTTTGTTAGATCATCAATTGCCTACACTCGCACGCATCGCGAGATATCGTGCGAGTAACTAATTTCTCGCATGATATACGAGATTTATTTTATGCAATATTTTGAATTTCTAACACATTTTGTATGAGATTTTATTTTTATTTTTGTATAACCAAACAATTATATTACATTTTATGCATAACACTTGTAAGTACCATTTGATGTGCGATCAAAGCTTAAAAGTCAACATATCAAATTTACATGCATGTGCTCTGTTTCGATGGATGTTATACCCCAAAAAAACTTAACAATGTTATGAATTATACATGTCAATTACGTTTAATTTGACTATACGAGTTTAACATATTTAAACTAGGTTTTCTTATATCAAGCTCATTCATTTCCCACAAGTTTTTAACTATTTATGTCGACTTCCTTAGCGGTGCCATTTCTTGTCTCTGGGTCTCAAAAGTTTGTCTTTTGCCATCAAATGTTCGGTTCTTGACATAAAGTTTGTCGTTTATGCATCAATGCATTGTAACATGTCACGATATACTGTCATTTTACCTTACGTGAAGAAATGTTTGTATAAAAACCAATCCCGTATTTGGTGCGTGCGAGTAAATACTTTTAACTATAGTCAAAGAAAATAACGTACATGATGGTACATATCGTAATGATTGACAGATAATTAAGAGATTAAATTATGTAGGATATATGGGGTGTATGGAAGATGCCATATATTCATTCAATAAAGTACGGAGTACCAAGTAGCAATTAATTAACACCCTCCCTTAGGGAGGGTGTGGTTATCCTACCCCAAAAGATTTAGCGATGATTCCCCTTAATCAAACCATTGATGCCAGTAGGAAAATTATCGCTAAATCTTTTGGGGTAAGATAACCACACCCTCCCTAGGGGAGGGTGTGTTGACTTTGACCAGCTGTCGCCGCCTGTACTGTCTGCATTAAAATTTGTACATTTTGACTAAAATAGGTGGACCCTCCCTGATAGGGAGGGTTAGTATAACACAACCCAATCTTTTTCTAAGCAGTATCTTGTTATAGTGACGGTCGGTTGCGTCGTAACAAAAGAACTTAACTGCATGTGTTTTACCATGCAATATGGTGCCCACATGGTTCTTGTCTTGCCTTCGTATTACTTTAATTAGTTTTAGTTTTACGTACAGGATCTTAACTTTGATGGTCAAATACTCAAATTGGCATACAATTGCTTATCACATACATAATTTTTTTATTAATGAAATATTGAAATGCTATGAATGCGGTATCATGCCCTTCTTGGTGAGTTAAACCTTAACGCATGCCTCGTTAAGGCCACGTTAACATACCGAGTCTTTGAGTTCAGGTGTTGCGTTATTACTCGAGTTACCAACCTAACACAGCGTTAAGACTATTTAAAAAAAAAAAAAAAAAAAAAAAAAAAAAAAAAAAAAAAAAAAAAAAAGACAACCTTAGTTCTTAAACGGCTAGTTTAGATTAAAAAACTTTCAAAACACCCCTTTAACGACTAGTTTGAATTTGAATTCAAAAGCCTTTATAAATGCTAACGTTTACATGTTAGTTTCACACACTTTTCATACACTATTAATAAAAAAAATTACACAAACGTCCCTTGGTTATGGCTTGTCGTCTCTCATATTCGTTAAAGAAATGCAAGTGTATATTAAAAAACAATGTAATAAAGAGGATGCGGCTCGACAAAATGCTATTCTCGACATTATCAATTAGTTTGATCTTACAAAAGCAAAGAAACAACGTTTGAGAGAACGATACGTGCAATGCAATGACATTTCTGCTGAAAGAAGAGTTGTAATTGACCAATTTTTGAGCGATGAATCCAAGAAAGACAACGCCATTAGTGAGATGTTGTGGGGGTGTGTTTCATAGATACAGGAGAAAATCAGCAACAAAATCTGTTGGAGTTATGAGAAATACAAAATAGTTGGTTTTGAATCACAACAGATTTTGAGGCCCATATGTATTATGGGATGAACATTTTTGAGGCCTCTAAAGATGCGAGGTCTTGTGCGATAGCACACATCGCATACCATTATATTCGGCTCTGAACATGAATTACATTAATGTTTCAACTCATGTGGCTTATAATTAACACTGGCGAGATCTGTAGGAAATATGTAATATCCCATATGCTACGAAGCGTGATTTAACATAAGCATGGACGGAATCAGGATCAAATATTACCGGGTTCACAATACTTTTTGAATCTTAATATGGAAACACATTTTAATGGATCGGGTGCATTTAAGATACATTTAGGAAAAAAATTTAATGTTTTTTTTTTTCCCAAAAATTAACACTATATCAAAAAAATTTATAAGTATTCTGGAACCCCACGGAAGCCCCTGATTTGTGCATGAACATAAGTACCCAAGATATTGGTAGACTTATATACTGAAATTATTCTTATGAATTTATAAATTAATATGGCACTTTAGCAAAGAATGTTACTAGCTAATTTAGAGAAACTTTTTAGAAAACAACGATAATTCCACATTTATCAAATTTAATTGAAGTATCAAAATGTCACATGTTTTTCAAACTACAATAATTCAATGCAACGTAAAAAATGACATTAAGCTTACGGATATATTAAATTTTGATATTTAAATTGAAAATAATATGACGAGTGTTTGTCTTTTTATGTTTTAACAAAATTACTCTCCTATAGTTGATTGACTTAATTCGGAAGATTGAAACATTTTAGATAACTTGGTTCACCAACTGATTAGCTAGTCGTGTGGGTTTGATTTTCTTCCCATGTAATGTGGACGATTAGGGTGTCGGCATCCTATATATAAACATTAACAATTGCAGTAAATAGTAATCATGTCGTTTTCAGCGTCTTTTTCTGGACTTGACGTAAGAATAACATAATTTTTGCGATAATGACAGTAGTTGATATTTAAGATTTAATAAAATGTAAGAATAACATAGTACTTATAGTTACAATCATTTGTTTCGATCTTATGATTGGTAACATTCGATCTCAAAATATGTCCTTTCTGATATTGTATTAGTTTTAATATTTTTATTTGTTTTTAACCTACTTTGTATTAGTGTTAGTATTTTTATTTGATATTTAACCTACTTTTATGAGGATTATTCAGTGTTTTAGTGTTATTCTTTTTAGATTGAGACAACGAAAGTATAATAGCTGAGATAGTGATAATTGTTGATACTCATTATAGTTATAATCCTTGTTTTGATCATATAATTGGTTAAATCTCAAAAAGATGTCGTTTGATATTATATTAGTGTTGATACTTTTATTTGATATTTAAAAACATTTAAGTGCGGCTGTTAAGGTATATTTTGACATATTAATGGATCTTTTATCTATAAGAAAAGTTTTAATTTAAATAGCTAGCTGATTGAGTTAATTCGGCATACACTCATATACAATTGAAAAGGGCCCTTGTTTCTTCTGGTCAGAAATACACTGAAATCACATTTCCTATTCTTTCCCGGGACCCCGCCATTAAAAAACATTCACTTCTTAAAATATCTTATATATGTAGGCAGAAACAGAGTAGGGGCCAAATTTTATCCTAACAAGAGCAAGAGTAACAATACAATTTATAATGCTACAACATCATGTATAAGCAAAATTCTACGAAAAGAAAAGGGAGGATACGAAATAACCATAGCAGATGCATCTGATGGACGTCAAGTGGTTGATATTATCCTCCCGAGGCCGGAACTTCTTGTTTCAATAGGTGAATCTATCAAATTGGATCAACCATTGACAAGTAATCCTAATGTGGGCGGATTTGGTCAATGCAGAAATAGTATTTAAAAATCATTAGGCATAATGTTTTTTACAAGTTAAAGAAAATCTGACGAAAAAATAAAATTTATCTAAACATAAAATAAGGACAAAAATACACCGTTGGTCCCTAAACTTTCCTAAAAACATCGTATGGCCCCCTAGGCTTATCCAAAAGTTGGCTTTTTTAGGCTGATTGCGTCCCTTGACGCGTTTGGGCTCGGTCAACGCACGTTTTATGTTGTACTTCGAGGGACATAATAGTCCAAGCACTTTTTAACTATTACTCCAAACCTTAGTTAACCCAAAAGTTAATGTTAAGGACGATTCATGAACTTTATTTTGCAACCTGAGCTTACCTTCTTTGATACGCTAGTTCATTTTGCGCGTGAATCAATAAACCAACCCACCAAACCCCTATTGTAACACCCCCAATTCAATGATGCAGTGGAATTCAAACTGGGTGTTACTCGACGGCACAACAGTCATAATAACAGAAAACGATCTCTAATTGAGTCGTTTTAAAAGATTTATCATTCAAATTATATAAATATCAGAGATTACAAAATGAGGTCCCAGATGGCTCCATGTTTACAATTTACATTAAATGAGTTTTTGAATGATAATAAAATTTATAGCCCTCTTGAATATCCGTGTCCCTCCGTGTCATCCTTGATCATCATGGACCTAAAATACATGCTTAAGAGGTCAACACAAAGGTTGAGTGATATTCATAGAGTTTGTTAAGTAGTGGAACACAATATGTTGGTAGTATGAGTTAATTAGACTCATACTCATGGTTGGAAAACAAAACATTTATTATTATACTAAGCTCATGACACCAAAACGTTAACGGGTACCAATATCAATCGGCGGAGTTATCCCGGCAGGTACTTTGTTGTCATACCTAAATCTCAAATATAGTACATTTGTTTGAACTTGGTCAATACAAATGGGATTCGTCAATCCCAATAGGCCTATTCACAATACTCGCGCTCACTATTACTAGTGATTAAATGGTTCATAATAAGGGATATTGGATTTAGCAAGGATGGTACTTAGTAATAATAAAACAATTAGATAGCATACAATTCCAAAGCATTGTGTTCGGTTTAAAATAGCATGTATTCCCCCCAAGGGTTTGTAAAACAATTAAGTAATGGAAAGTGGGGCTATGAACTCACCTTAAGTTATATAGCAAGTAGTGAATGTGATGGTCGAATCGCGAAGGTTTCTACGAGCAACCTATAATAGAATGTTGCGACTTAGGATTGGAGTAAAGAATATGAAGAATTGCCTATATATATCTTGCATTTAGTCCATGATGTAGTACTTAGTATAGTGTAAGTCTTTGAAAAGAAATGGTTTATGAAAAATGTATAGTTTATATATCACTTACTACCGTTCAGGCCGACATAATTCAGATGTCATATAGTAAACGTTCGAGCCAGGACACTTTAATTCGTAAATCCACAACTCATCTCGACGGCTTACTTAATGAACCCCTCACATGAGGCTCCCTGATATTGTAGTATTTGATAATATATATATATATATATATATATATATATATATATATATATATATATATATATATATATATATATATATATATATATATATAAGTTTTGATCCGAAAAGTTACATGTCCAATATTTGAATAAACTTAGGAAAGTTTACTTTTGGATGAAGATTGTTATTACAATGAGTCTCATGGTTATTTTGATGAAGTAGATCCAAATTGGATGTTTATATTGCCATTAACTCTTTAGTTCATGTTTTCGCCTAGGTAAGTTTATATGGTCTTTAGTCATGGCCTTGCCGTGACCTTGGTCATTGTTCCATGGTCTTGAGACTCAACTTTGGCCTTAGCCATGGTTGTGGTCATGGCTTTAGGTCATTAGACCTCTTGGTTTCATTTAATCATAACTATTACATGGTCATTTGGTATAAAAATGGGCTGTTAAGAATTTGAAGAAAAATCTCACTCGTAAAAGCGTTTTCAGGGCTCGAGCTTCTTAGTTCCTGAACGAAAACGTCGTTCCGGACAACTTTCGTGTTTTAACTTTTTGATGAATCGGACCAGAAGTGCCACTTTCAAAAAGGTCAGAATGCTAACAGGTTGTGTTTGGCAGTTTCGGCGTTTTGGTTTCGCTAACTTCTTATGGCCATAACTTTTGACTCGGGTACTCGTTTTGGGTGATTCAAATTGCTATGTTTTCATTTTTAAGTCCTCTATAACAGTATGTAAGTGTTTCATATCATGGTTATACTATTTTGGTCGTGGTTCTCAATATAAGTCACTAGTTTCCTTGTTTAATTAACATAAGTTTCCATATATATATACCATAACTTGTTTTACCAATTTTTATACATCATGAACATAATAACAAGACAATATATAGTATGAATGAAATATAAATAGCATGAAAATGATATTTAACACGAAAGTATATTAGGGTTTCTTACAACTTTTGGCCTTAATGAAAAGGGAACTCATGAACTAAGACAAGATCTAAATCCTTCAATCGAAAACCCTAGCTTCCAATCTGAAACGCCCATAGTAATTAGTATTATTTAGTTATTTTTAAATCTGCTTGGTCAATACGCTGTATTGACATACTGAAGAAACTTTAGATTCTGCTGCAACTTAAATTTAGCGCAATCATAAAACTGAACTAACCCATATTAACGCATTCCACATCATAGAAAAACTGTACATAACATATATCATTCGTTTAGACCCGCACATAACTAAAATGGGTCGTTTTGGGCTAGAGTGGCACTATGCCAAACACCCTTTAACTTTAAAGACATAATATGTAATACTTTTAAACACCGTAAATCTGATTTTATACAATCATAACTCAAAAGATATTTCCCTAGGGCGTTTCTTGGTATGAGAGAGGGTAGGGAATAGCTCACCCATGAGCTCCACCGATAGCTAACCCGCGAACTTTAGTCTTAAACATTATCTCACCTATAAGAAAACATAAATGAAGCAACGTAAGCATTAAGCTTAGTGAGATAATGCATATAAACTGAAAATATAATATGGCTATGAAGCTAAAAGGTTGCTTCGTTGAATACTCCCCCGCTTAGTGATTGTGATGCTTGATAACACTTCTAGTCGAGGCTATGCGCTTCATAATCATACATATGAGCAATATGATTGCTATGTTCATACTAGTCATCCACGTAGGATGTCATGAACCCTTATTCGGTTCAATATAGATTGAAGGCTCTAATCATCCACATAGGACGTCTAATCTCATTTTAGAGCCACATTATTAGCATAATGTGTTGTTCATCCACTCAGGATGTCTATGCTCAGCATTAAACATCTAATGACTCATGTATTCGTACTAGTCATCCACATGGGACGTCTAAGTCCCACTTTGGAATGCATTATTAACATGATATACAAATCACCCACCAAGGATGTCTGAACTTCGCATTAAGCGACAAATGAGTCATATAATTGTACTAGTCATCCACATAGGATGTCTAAGTTCCATTTTGGAACATGTGATCACACTATAATACATGTCATCCACTTAGGATGTCTAATGAGTTCTATACTCATGCTAGTCGTCCACTTAGGACGTTAAAATAAGCAATGATTCATCATGTAAGCTAAAAATATGTTGCTAAGACCACACGGGTCGTTACGGGTTGTTTTGACCCGTCTGAGTGATTTCACGTATATTCTTATGTCATGTAATGCACTAAAATTCATAATATACAATATACTAGTATAAACTCGTAACACGAGTGTATCACATATACATAAACATGATTACCACAAATGGGTGGTAAATCTAAAGGGTTACTAAGTTCCCGTCTCTAATCTTATATACGTTACTCACCTCATACTCGAATGAAAGCTCGTTTGTGCAATGACTTGCCTTGACAACCTATTACACAATACATACACATATCATGAATTAGCTACTGATATGAATAAAGACTTTACAAACCATTTGCTCAGGGACGTTTGGCTAATGTAACACGAACTAGCGAAACACGTCACCTATCTAGTTTCTGTCTAGAACATAACCAAACACTACTATTTGGTTATTCTTATACAGATAAACATCTTAAATCATGGTGTAACTAATAATACATGTTTTCTTATAAACTTGATATATTTAAATCGAACCCTTATATAGTTATCATAAAGGAAAGGTTAATCTTTGAAAATTAACTTGCATTCTCATTCAAAGATAAACACAAACACCTGGTATACATGCTATTTATACTTGATCAAAATCATTCTTATGAACCAACATGTTATCTATAGAGAACTATCATAACAACATCGTAAAACAATTTTATGTGAAGGTTACTTTAAACCCAAATTCAATTCCTGTAAATCCTTAACAAAAACCAAATGAACTAGAGGTAATTTAAAGTGCTTACCTTCGTCAGAGATTTGTATAAGCTTTTATTTGAACTCTAATTACACTAAACCTCCATCTTTTAATCTTATTTGTACTTGTTCCTTCAAAATGAAGAAACCTCCTTTTCACACATACATATCCACGAACTAATAGATAGAGCAAGTAGGTCTCCTGATGTTTATCATTTATTTGATAGATAATTGTAGTTTAGGACCCAACTTTCATTTGTTAACATACTAAGTCCCTTCTTGACAGTATCATATAAACTTAGGTCCTTATTCTTTCAAAACTTACTACATAGGAGGTCCCTTGGCTAATAAGAGTAACAAAAGTTAACTCGGAAGCATTTATAATACAATAAGTCAATAATGTAAAATTTGGGGTGTTACAACTCTCCCCCACTTATTCGGTTTGGGTCCTCACAAACCTTTCTTGGAGAGTACTAGCTTAGCTTTCCTTCACCTCCTGTATATATCTATATATAATTTGACCCTTTTTTGTGCTTCCATTTGATTTGAAGAATTAGGACCTCTTAATTATTAGTATCTTAACCTTGGTGTCAAGAATTTATACCGACTCCTCAAAATAATTGAGTTATTCAATATAGTCATGATATGTGCTAGAGGGACATAATTTGCCCTGCCGATTAAGCATGATCTTAGCTGGAATATATGGAAAGTAGCATTTTCTAAATTGAATAACTCCTTTCTAAGGGAATATTCTTAACATACATAAGTTGACAGTTGAAAGTTCTATTGCTCGACTTCTATTATCCTCATAGGATTTCAACATGTCTTAGACTATCTTAAGTCTCTCTAAAATCTTGTTGATCTTTTCATTCATCTGAATGGTCCTAACACTTAGACCATCTCTCTAAGAATGATAGACTGTGTTGAAATTAATACGAGTATCCAAGTTCTCTTGAGATTTCTGTTGTTTGAATCTGGAAGTGATACTCTATGACTAACGACGATTCACAAGGATTCCATTTCTTGAGAGTTTCTAGAATGTTAATTTCTTAATAATTATCTGTTGTAAGACTGGAACTTTGTTCTAATGACGGACGTCACAATCTAACAGTTGCATTATCCCATATGCATGGGTCATAACTTGATCTTGATTACATTCAGGTATACTTATTACCACGTAGGATTATTTAAATATCTTGAGTTCATTCTCTTTATAGAATTGACCAATTACACATGGTCCTTACTCTAACTAAGTGCATATAGCACATTCATAACTGAATTCAGAATAAGCGCTTATCACTGTCTGTTTTCAACATTGGATACTAAGTATCGCTGAAGTCAAACTTTAGTGACAAATAATGAAGCTATGTGTGGAACTTACGATTGGAATTTCACGCGTGTAACATGATACTGGATAAGTACCTAAAACATGTCACTGTCTGAGTGTATAACTGATCGAGTACATAAGTACATACTGAGTGCGTAAGGTACATAAAGACCGAGTACTTATAATACTATACTAGCTGAGTGCATAAGCACTATACTGATGCACGCCTTATTAAATGCATAAAGCATTATCTGCCCAACTCGGACTAACTAATGTGTATGAACACATCGTACGCTAAACACTTCGCATGCCTTACTAAGTGCATAAGGCATTTATCCCCATTCGGGACTGACTAGTAATAAGTTGATTACTAAACTGTTACTGTGTGCACACATAATATTCATATATAAATTTAGGCTAAACTAATTACGGGGGCTTGGCTACATCATGATACTAAGTTGAGTTGAATACTCAAGCTGGGCTGTTACTGAATACTAATACTAAACTGAGTATAAAAACTAAATTATAATATATGACACTGAAGTTAAACTATGTCATAATATAAACTAGAGCTAAGAAATATCATAGTGTGGAGGTTGAACTGTGGCACATACTCGACTGAGCTAAATACCAGAGATTCTCATGATTTGATTTCTGTGGGAGTTTTCGGTCTCTCCCAACTCATAATGGCATTGATTTTTGTTAAATCAACCTTAATGCCTTCACTATTAATGACATATCTGAGAAATTGAACTTCTCGTGGCCAAAATTTACATTTTGAGAATTTAGCATGAAGCTTTTCTTATCTCAACACACTGAAAACTTGGCGCAGTGACCTCATGATTACTGGCTGACTTAGAGTAAACCAGGATGTTATTAAAAAAATACAATGACTGACTTATCTAGTGTCAGATGTAAAACCCGATTCATTAGGTCTATGAAAGCTTTTGGGGCATTCGTTAAGCCAAATGGCATAACAACAAATTCATACTGCCCACATCTGGTCCGAAAAACTGTATTCGAGGTATCTCTTTCCCGAATCTATAACTGAGAATGTCCTAATCTTAGATCGATCTTAGAAAAGAAACTCGCTCCCCTGAAGCTGATCAGTAAATCATCGATCCTGGGTAAAGGATATGAATTCTGGACAATATCACATCAGATTCTCGGTAGTCATATACCTTTAAATACTACGATCTTTGTTCTTAACAAGAAGGACTGGAACTTCCAAAAGGAAACTACTGGGGCAAGTGAAGCCTTTGCCTAGTAATTCTTGTAACTGCCTTATTAATCTTACAGTTCAGACAGAGCAAGTGGGTAGGGAGTTTTACAATAAGGGTACTCCCAAAATGAAATCGACACAAAGTTCTATTACTCTGTCGGTTGAAATTACCTAGGAGTTCTTCTGAAGTATATATATATCGGAAATTCTCGAACAGCTGGAATGTCGTCTAGATCTGGGGTAACTTTATGAAAATTAATGACATAAACTAAACGGACTTAACAGTCATGAGCTAGGTATTTTTTTGGCTCTAGTATTCATACTTATATTCGGGGAGGCTTTCTTATGCTCGTCTAAATGGATGCTTCTCCCCCACTTAAAGTTTTAACCCATATTAATTCATTATGGCATAAATAAACACTTGTTTTAATCAAGTCATTACACCTAAATAACAACGTCGACTTCCCTATAGACCTAGGAAATTCGAATAAACTGGAACTTTTCGTTATGAAATTCCATTTCACCCTTCATAAATATAGAGGCCATATGTAAAATCTTATCGTCTATTGCCTCCAAGTCTAAAGAGGTCTTCACTGGCTAGTCGAATAATAACGTTTCGACTTGATTACCTTAATATAACCGACCGAATCGTACAAGAATCAATTTAAACACACGAGCAGGTATTAGTGTTCACGAAGAAGGCACCTGTCATAACATTGTGTGTCTTTATTAATTTCTTGACTAGCATTAAAGGCACGATCTGAAGGTCTTAGTATCAAGCTATGAAATATGAGCATCATCATGCTCAAGTGTTACAACATGTAGGGAAAATAATTTCTGAGATTTCTTGATTATACATATACATCGTATCTGGGTTCGGTCAGGAAAGCTTAATAAGACAGTAAACTGATAAGTGGATCTGATACGTCGATAAAGACTTCCGGCGTATTTCTTAATTTCCACTGAGGATAGATTACCACGTACGGAGTCTCTCAGACTCATTAGGTTCAATTACTAATTTTGAATCATTGCTTACATACGATGCATGATCTTATAATCCTATGCTCCCATCTACCAACAAGTTCAATCCACAAGTATGACACGATGCCGGTAAGCACTCGTTATGTGACACGATTATTACCACGTTGGCCAGGCGTCGTAATAATTTCATCATATAACCAAGTCCTCTCCGTCATCATATTATACTAGATTCATGAACAATACTATATATGCATAACATGCTGAAAACTTATACTGTACTATTACTGAAACTATATGCACATGCGGAAACGTGTAACTCTACAGGTCGCCCAGAGCCTAGGTTTAAGTCTAAGTACCCATCTACGATGGATACTTAAATCCCTCAAACCACAGCTCTGATACCAACTTGAAACGCCCATAGTAATTAGTATTATTTAGTTATTTTTAAATCTGCTTGGTCAATACGCTGTATTGACATACTGAAGAAACTTTAGATTCTGCTGCAACTTAAATTTAGCGCAATCATAAAACTGAACTAACCCATATTAACGCATTCCACATCATAGAAAAACTGTACATAACATATATCATTCGTTTAGACCCGCACATAACTAAAATGGGTCGTTTTGGGCTAGAGTGGCACTATGCCAAACACCCTTTAACTTTAAAGACATAATATGTAATACTTTTAAACACCGTAAATCTGATTTTATACAATCATAACTCAAAAGATATTTCCCTAGGGCGTTTCTTGGTATGAGAGAGGGTAGGGAATAGCTCACCCATGAGCTCCACCGATAGCTAACCCGCGAACTTTAGTCTTAAACATTACCTCACCTATAAGAAAACATAAATGAAGCAACGTAAGCATTAAGCTTAGTGAGATAATGCATATAAACTGAAAATATAATATGGCTATGAAGCTAAAAGGTTGCTTCGTTGAATACTCCCCCGCTTAGTGATTGTGATGCTTGATAACACTTCTAGTCGAGGCTATGCGCTTCATAATCATACATATGAGCAATATGATTGCTATGTTCATACTAGTCATCCACGTAGGATGTCATGAACCCTTATTCGGTTCAATATAGATTGAAGGCTCTAATCATCCACATAGGACGTCTAATCTCATTTTAGAGCCACATTATTAGCATAATGTGTTGTTCATCCACTCAGGATGTCTATGCTCAGCATTAAACATCTAATGACTCATGTATTCGTACTAGTCGTCCACATAGGACGTCTAAGTCCCACTTTGGAACGCATTATTAACATGATATACAAATCACCCACCAAGGATGTCTGAACTTCGCATTAAGCGACAAATGAGTCATATAATTGTACTAGTCATCCACATAGGATGTCTAAGTTCCATTTCGGAACATGTGATCACACTATAATACATGTCATCCACTTAGGATGTCTAATGAGTTCTATACTCATGCTAGTCGTCCACTTAGGACGTTAAAATAAGCAATGATTCATCATGTAAGCTAAAAATATGTTGCTAAGACCACATGGGTCGTTACGGGTTGTTTTGACCCGTCTGAGTGATTTCACGTATATTCTTATGTCATGTAATGCACTAAAATTCATAATATACAATATACTAGTATAAACTCGTAACACGAGTGTATCACATATACATAAACATGATTACCACAAATGGGTGGTAAATCTAAAGGGTTACTAAGTTCCCGTCTCTAATCTTATATACGTTACTCAGCTCATACTCGAATGAAAGCTCGTTTGTGCAATGACTTGCCTTGACAACCTATTACACAATACATACACATATCATGAATTAGCTACTGATATGAATAAAGACTTTACAAACCATTTGCTCAGGGACGTTTGGCTAATGTAACACGAACTAGCGAAACACGTCACCTATCTAGTTTCTGTCTAGAACATAACCAAACACTACTATTTGGTTATTCTTATACAGATAACCATCTTAAATCATGGTGTAACTAATAATACATGTTTTCTTATAAACTTGATATATTTAAATCGAACCCTTATATAGTTATCATAAAGGAAAGGTTAATCTTTGAAAATTAACTTGCATTCTCATTCAAAGATAAACACAAACACCTGGTATACACGCTATTTATACTTGATCAAAATCATTCTTATGAACCAACATGTTATCTATAGAGAACTATCATAACAACATCGTAAAACAATTTTATGTGAAGGTTACTTTAAACCCAAATTCAATTCCTGTAAACCCTTAACAAAAACCAAATGAACTAGAGGTAATTTAAAGTGCTTACCTTCGTCAGAGATTTGTATAAGCTTTTATTTGAACTCTAATTACACTAAACCTCCATCTTTTAATCTTATTTGTACTTGTTCCTTCAAAATGAAGAAACCTCCTTTTCACACATACATATCCACGAACTAATAGATAGAGCAAGTAGGTCTCCTGATGTTTATCATTTATTTGATAGATAATTGTAGTTTAGGACCCAACTTTCATTTGTTAACATACTAAGTCCCTTTTTGACAGTATCATATAAACTTAGGTCCTTATTCTTTCAAAACTTACTACATAGGAGGTCCCTTGGCTAATAAGAGTAACAAAAGTTAACTCGGAAGCATTTATAATACAATAAGTCAATAATGTAAAATTTGGGGTGTTACACAATCCTTTATCCCTGGCTTACAAATCTTTTAACCACTTGATTATAACCTTAGGTAGCCCTTGTAATATCCTTCTTAACTCAGTCCTAGCACCTTTGTGTAGCTTCCAAATCAATCATGGAATGATGATGAGATTATGGTGTTGTTTATGATGATTTATGGTATAAATGGAACTAGGAATCAACAAGGAACATAAGACTAACACTTGTGATGGATTAAAGTTGAAAGAACAATGATCAAAATGATGTTTTTATGGTGCTTGGGTCGTTTGAATGAGAAAAGAGGAGAGGGGATGACTTCCTTTTATACTAAAATGAGGAGGTTACTTTGGTAGGCTAGATGTTATCAATTTTGCTTCCTAAAGACACTTGGTATGCATCTAGGAGATCAAGGCTTAAGATTAGAACACAGTAGGGATGAATCCCCCCTATAGTCGTCCAAGAGTAGTCTAGGGTGACTAGATACATAAACTTGGTATTATCTAGCTTACGGAGTGAGTTTTGGTCCCGGTAATCGATAACAGTAAGTCGTTAAGTCATGAAACTTAAAATCGGGTATCCTAAAAATATGAAACTTATAAATATGTTAGAAATTATTAATATAACCTATCTTAGCATATTTAATAAGTGATAAGTTCTATCGGGTTGCTTAAACACTGTTAAAACTGGAAACGCGGGTCTAAAACGCGTAATTCACGTAAAACGCTGAACTGGAAAACGTAAAATTCCAAAACTTTTGGAATTGTCGTAAAATGAGAGAAATTCATATTTTTATTGTTTATAGTGTTTTATGGACATATCGGGATGCTGGAATGACGTTTAAACCTAAAAGTAAATCTCGGACACGGTTTCGTGATTTTTGCAGAAATGATCCGATGAGTGTCAAACTCTCGGATTATCATTAAAATAGTTTAACTTATGAGAATATGAAATAAAAATTTCAGGAGTGAATAGTAAAATGAATAGTAAAAATTCGGGATTAGAAATTAACCTGAAATGCGAATTGTTACAGTCTCTACCCCTTAAGGGAACTTCGTCCCGAAGTTTTGTGTGTGTTATATATTAGAGTGGTGTCGATGAGGAAGTGTGGTTACTTATGAGGACTAGAGTCTGGGATTACCAGTGATGTAGTTTGATTTGTCTCAGAATATGGTGTATCAATTGAAATTGATAACATAGTTGAATATCAGGAGAGATCCATATAATAGTCGAATATCAAAGAAAATTGATATAGCAGTCGAATATTAATAGAAATTGATATAGTAATTGTACAGAAATTGATATAGTTGAATATCAATAGAAATTGATATACTTGTTAAGTATCAATAGCAATTGATATAGTAGTTAAACAACAATAGCAATTGACATAGGAATCGAATAAATAGAATTTGATATAGTAGTCGAATATTAATGGAAATTGGGATAGTAGTTGTAATCATAGTCTAGTAGGTAAACTGTTGTTGTACCTAGTGTTTATTGACTTCATATTTATGTTATTTTGGATACAAATAAGCCCACTTGTTTATAATTCTTTATTTACATAGAGAGGCATCCCAAACAATGTAAATAGGGGAATATAAACTTATGGTTCGGTGATTTACAATTTCTTTATTTAAATGAAAAGGCATCCCAATCCATTCAAATGATTATAAATTATCCTACTTAAGAATTCCCAACACATCATTCATACTTTGCCGGTGAGTTACAAGGGTAGTGTATTACGAGATGATACTGGTGTTCCAAAAGTACAAAATGAATATTCAATCTTGTAAAGCTGATGAGGGTGCTTGTGGTGTAACTATGGATGATTTGAGCTTTAAAAGTGCATCAAGATCTGTTAATGAGCTTGTGGTTCCAACGGTTGTGAGGATAATGATGTGATATGTTGATGAACAAAAGTGTGTAGTGTATGCTTAACATTAATATTGGTAGCGATGTCAAGTTCGCTTTAAAATTTTAAGAGATTTTAAAGGTTTATGACGGAATGGTATCCTTAGGACCTAAACAGGATAGTACTTCTACGGGATGAAGAGAAGAATTGATAACTATCCCAAGATAGTAGTTCGGATTATCTCATAAATGAAAACTTTCAAGAATGAAATTAGGTAGTACAAATAAGGTGTTAAGATTTCGCTGAGTGGTAAGACACTATCGTGTCTCTAGATTGTTTTAATGAATTCTGGTGGTTTATCAAGTTCATGTAGGAAATTAATCTGAACATAACCCTAGTACAACTATTCCCAGTATTTGAAAATTTTAAGTCGAATATAGTTAGTTAGACTATGTTTCACTGTCCCTAGGTTAAATATAGGTGACTAGTCTATATTTAGCTGAGGTTCGATAAAATTTTCAAATACCTAAATTAGGCATACTTGTGATATGTCCGTTGCTTTTGGGAAACTGTCCACTAAACAAAGGCGATGTCAAACCATTCAGTTGCAAGTCCCGCCCATACAAGACTTGTAACCTATGTTTTCACATTCCATTGCATAGAAGATAGTACGGGTAGATACGTGTGGAAAGTAAGTTTTAAGTAGTTCTAAAACAATCCATACTTGGCCAGGATCACGAACTTTTAACAATGAAGGTATCAGAAGAAAACTTTGATGAATGTAGAGAAACTTCAGCTTTTGTAGATGATGGATTAGTTTATCCTTTAGAAATCTCATATTTCTATTTGGAAATCGATAGATTGTGATGGGTTGTTGACATCATATGAAATGATATTGATGAGGTGATGGAATAATTCCAGAGACCATTGCGCAAATCACAATGTCTCGGAAGTAGATCAGACTATTGTGTGACTCAAAACATTTGAGAAATGATTAAGACCTTTGTATCATACAATGTCCGGGAAATAGGGAAGCCATTGCAATTCGTTACTATATCTTGGACATAAAATGTTGGAATAGGAACATGATTGGGAGAATGTGGTTGTGTCGAAATGCCCTAGAATAGGCATACGCAGATATGTTTAGTCCATTGTTTAGACAAAATGATTGAAAATAAATTGAGTGTATATATAAATATACTAATATGTTCATGTAGTATAAAATGCTAACGGGAAAATGCTCAATTATGCTAAAGGTACATATATCCATATGCTAACATGTTTGTGTAGTATAAAATGCTTAATAAGTCCATAATCGTCTGGAGGATGGAAGGCACGGAAAGCGGAGGGCTATAAAATGTTTTTGCTTGTACGTGTGGTTATAGTTTAGGTCTCAATTAGACCCGTTTCTCTATAACCATGGCTTTGGTACCAATCTGTAACACCTCCAATTCAATGATGCAGCGGAATTCAAACTGTGTGTTACTCGACGGCACAACAGTCATAATAATAGAAAACGACCTCTAATTGAGTCGTTTTAAAAGATTTATCATTCAAATTATATAAATATCAGAGATTACAAAATGAGGTTCCAGATGGTTCCGTGTTTACAATTTACATTAAATGAGTTTTTGAATGATAATAAAATTTAAGGCCCTCTTGAATATCCGTGCCCCTCCGTGCCATCCTTGATCATCATGGACCTAAAATACATGCTTAAGAGGTCAACACAAAGGTTGAGTGATATTCATAGAGTTTGTTAAGTAGTGGAACACAATATGTTGGTAGTATGAGTTAATTAGACTCATACTCATGGTTGGAAAACAAAACAGTTATTATTATACTAAGCTCATGACACCAAAACATTAACGGGTACCAATATCAATCGGCGGAGTTATCCCGGTAGGTACTTTGCTCATACCTAAATCTCAAATATAGTACATTTGTTTGAACTTAGTCAATACAAATGGGATTCGTCAATCCTAATAGGCCTATTCACAATACTCGCGCTCACTATTACTAGTGATTAAATGGTTCATAATAAGGGATATTGGATTTAGCAAGGATGGTACTTAGTAATAATAAAACAATCAGATAGCATACAATTTCAAAGCATTGTGTTTGGTTTAAAATAGCATGTATTCCCACCAAGGGTTTGTAAAACAATTAAGTAATGGAAAGTGGGGCTATGAACTCACCTTAAGTTATATAGCAAGTAGTGAATGTGATGGTCGAATCGCGAAGGTTTCTACGAGCAACCTATAATAGAATGTTGCGACTTAGGATTGTAGTAAAGAATATGAAGAATTGCCTATATATGTCTTGCATTTAGTCCATGATGTAGTACTTAGTATAATGTAAGTCTTTGAAAAGAAAGGGTCTATGAAACATGTATAGTTTATATATCGCTTACTACCGTTCGGGCCGACATAATTCAGAGGTCATGTAGTAAACGTTCGAGGAGCCAGGACACTTTAATTCGTAAATCCATAACTCATCTCGACGGCTTACTTAATGAACCCCTCACATGAGGCTCCCTACTATTGTAGTATTTGATATTATATATATATATATATATATATATATATATATATATATATATATATATATATATATATATATAAGTTTTGATCCGAAGAGTTACATGTCCAATATTTGAATAAACTTAGGAAGTTTACTTTTGGATGAAGATTGTTATTACAATGAGTCTCATGGTTATTTTGATGGAGTTGATCCAAATTGGATGTTTATATTGCCATTAACTCTTTAGTTCATGTTTTCGCCTAGGTAAGTTTATATGGTCTTTAGTCATGGCCTTGCCGTGACCTTGGTCATTGTTCCATGGTCTTGAGACTCAACCTTGGCCTTATCCATGGTTGTGGTCTTGGCTTTAGGTCATTAGACCTCTTGGTTTCATTTAATCATAACTATTACATGGTCATTTGGTATAAAAATGGGCTGTTAAGAATTTGAAGAAAAATCTCACTCGTAAAGCGTTTTCAGGGCTCAAGCTTCCATTTCCTGAACGAAAACGTCGTTCCAGACAACTTTCGTGTTTTAACTTTTTGATGAATCGGACCAGAAGTGCCACTTTCAAAAAGGTCAGAATGCTAACAGGTTGTGTTTTGCGGTTTCGGCGTTTTGGTTTCACTAACTTCTTATGGCCATAACTTTTGACTCGGGTACTCGTTTTGGGTGATTCAAATTGCTATGTTTTCCTTTTTAAGTCCTCTATAATAGTATGTAAGTGTTTCATATAATGGTTATACTATTTTGGTCGTGGTTCTCAATATAAGTCACTAGTTTCCTTGTTTAATTAAATTAAGTTACCATATATATATACCATAACTTGTTTTACCAATTTTTATACATCATGAACATAATAACAAGACAATATATAATATGAATGAAATATAAATAGCATGAAAATGATATTTAACAAGAAAGTATATTAGGGTTTCTTACAACTTTTGGCCTTAATGAAAAGGGAACTCATGAACTAAGACAAGATCTAAATCCTTCAATCGAAAACCCTAGCTTCCAATCCTTTATCCCTAGCTTACAAATCTTTTAACCACTTGATTATAACCTTAGGTAGCCCTTGTAATATCCTTCTTAACTCAGCCCTAGCACCTTTGTGTAGCTTCCAAATCAATCATGGAATGATGATGAGATTATGGTGTTGTTTATGGTGATTTATGGTATAAATGGAACTAGGAATCAACAAGGAACATAAAACTAACACTTGTGATGGATTAAAGTTGAAAGAACAATGATCAAAATGATGTTTTTATGGTGCTTGGGTCGTTTGAATGAGCAAACAGGAGAGGGGATGACTTCCTTTTATGCTAAAATGAGGAGGTTACTTTGGTAGGCTAGATGTTATCAATTTTGCTTCCTAAAGACACTTGTTATGCATCTAGGAGATCAAGGCTTAAGATTAGAAGACATTAGGGATGAATCCCCCCCTATAGTCGGCCAAGAGTACTCTAGGGTGACTAGATACATAAACTTGGTATTATCTAGCTTACGAAGTGAGTTTTGGTCCCGGTAATCGATAACAGTAAGTCGTTAAGTCATGAAACTTAAAATCGGGTATCCTATAAATATGAAACTTATAAATATGTTAGAAATTATTAATATAACCTATCTTAGCATATTTAATAAGTGATAAGTTCTATCGGGTTGCTTAAACTAGACTAAATATACTAAATGAAATTATTATATATACTAAATGAAAACTTAAATTTATAAAACTTTTTCTACAAATACCTTATACTAACAGAAACTTAAAAAAAATATAAAAACTTATGAGTGCTTATAAATAAGCAGCACAAAAATTTCTTTTTGGCTTTTTTATTTAAAACTAATAAAACTAAAATTAATTATTATAACTATTAAATGAAAAGTAGAATTTTTGGAAAAATTTACACAAGTACTATGTAGTAGAAGAAACATAGGAAAAATAAGAGGAGGGAGAAAAAGCTAGAAATAAGCTGGAAAATAAGCTGAAATAGCTTATTAAGCTAAAGGGGAAAAACAAGGTTTTATAAGGGTTGGGGTGTAGAAGTATGACAAGAAAAGACCCTAGGGCGCTTTGGCATACAGGTACCACTCTAACATCCTCCAAAGGGGGAGGTCTCAGGTTCGACCCCTGCCTCCCCTTTTTTTTTGCAAATTATTTTTATTTTTCAATTTTTATTTTACAAAAGTATAAATCAGGTAAAAATAATAAACTTTTATAAAACCAAAACTTAAAATAAGCTCAGATAAGCTCTGTATGTGCTTATCTTCCCAACAGTTAACAAAATAAGCTTGAAAAGGATTTTAGAACTAGAATAAGCAAATGAACAAGCTACAAACTAAAAACAAAAATTAAAATAAGCTGTAAACAAGTTTATCTAGCTTAAAATAAACTAAAATAACAACAGAAGTATACAAAATAAGCTGTTAAGCACAATTAAGCAATCCCAATCCACCCACAGAAACAAACAGGTCTGAACAAGCTTTTTGCAAGCTCAAAATGAGCTTATCAAACAAGCTTAAGAGCAGAAAATAGGCACTATATTATGCAATGATAAGCTACAATGCAACTATAATAAGCTACAATGCAACTATATTAAGCAAGCTAAAGAGAATCTAGGCCTAAAAATGGACTGTGCTATTCCAAAATCACAACAGTGAATGCATTGTGAAGAGTAAAAGGGTGAATTTGACTTTTACTTGAAAACTACCAATTTCAAAACCTTGACTGAGCTGAGTTAAACCTAAGAGTGATGTCTAAACTATCTTTTATCAATATCAACCTCAGCAACTCAGTTGAACAAGCAGTGCCAAACACCCCTTATGTAATCTGTTTTCAAAATTTGCAAGGGGAAATGAATCAAATTTACACTAAACCAATACCAATTAACTTACTTAAGCTGATTAAGAACTATCTAACCAGAAATAAACAATCATCTCCCAATAAATTCAAGCAGTTCAAATTCAGATAAAGAAAGCACAAACCAAATTCTTACTTGGCATCCATGCTAGTAGATACCCAAGAACCAGTGATCATAACCATTTCCTCACATCCCCCATGGGATTCTAAACCATAACACAACCGCATACCAGCTGCTACTTCTTCCTTCTTCAATTTTTTTTTTCTAATTTTCTTGTAATTTTCTGTTTTTCTTTTCTTTTATGATTTCTTGCTTTCTTTTGATTCAATTATCTTAAACAAGCTTAAAGTAACATTTTGAGATCAAACAAAGAGCATTTGAATGAAATAACAAGTAACTTGGAAATTTGATTAAAAATTCGAATTTGCACAAACTGAAATAGGACTTTGATTAAACTTGAAATCTGAAATTACAAAAGTAAACTAAGTTTTAAAACAGAAAATACAAAGGAAATGGATTACATAATTTTCACTACTAATTTCTATTACTAATTAACAAAAAACTAACTCCTTGCTCAATCTCTGTCTTCTTTCTTTTATTCTTGACTTTTAGGGTTTCAAACAGTACTCTGAGCATTTCCCACTTCTATTCTAACCCGTTGAATGAGTAGAATTTGATCCAAGCCGTTTGTGCATTTTGGCGGGAAAATGGCTTTTTAGCCATTTGTAGTTAAATAATGGCTAGGGGGTGGGATTTGTTGTTTTGTGGAGGAAAGGAGATTATGGAGTGGGTAGGGGTGGAGTGTGGCAGTGTAGGTGATGATGGTGTTGGCTATGGCAGGTGTGTAGCAGGGAGGGTCACGGGGTATTGTTTGGGGATGGAGGTCAAAGGGTCAGTTTGACCCTGGCTTATTAATATTAAAGGGAGTGGGTGTGGGCTGGTGTATGATGGGCCAAGGAAGGGGTTATAAGGTGGTGGGCTTTTGTAAGGGTAATGGATTGGGTGGGCTTTTGGATTAAAGGGTAATAACAAAGGGTACTCGTTTGGTTTGTATGGTATAATAACACAAGGACCAATTTTGCACTTTTCTGAAATTTGAGGACCCAAACTGTAAATAATCCAAAGTTGTAACAAGGACTATATTTGACATATGTGAATAGTACAATGGCAATTTTTTTGATAATTTTTATATTTCAAAACTCCAGGGACCATTTGTGTAATTTTCCAAACTGTAGGGACCATTTGTGTAATTTTCTCAAACCTTTCACCCAAGGATCGTTTTTGATAATTTTTGACTTTAGAAAACCTTGGGTTGACTTTTCTTTCATTTTAAACCTTTCAGGGACTAGTTTTGTCAATTTTTAAAACTTGAGGGACTCAAACTGCCAATTATGCAAACTTTGTTCGTTTTTCATTTGTTTTTAAACATTTTGCATCTAAAATATATAAAACACAGTTTTGGAATAATTTCTGTATTTTGATGCATTTCTGAGTGTTTTTGGATGTTTTGGCAGTTCAGATACGATAAAAATGATGAGTATTTACACACTCATCAATCCCCCGCACTAAACTATTGCTAGTCCCTAGCAATCTTTTGAGAAAAATTAATGGATTTGAAACTCTTTACCAAAAGCCATCACTTCTGAAGTAGCCAGATGTTTCGATTCAAATAAGAACTATGGTCCACTTGATAACCATGTGATTTTTAGCAAACCACCAGCTTTCAACGGTTTTGATAACAAGTAAAATGAATATTGTCCTCAATATTCAAAGTCCCGACTATTATGCCGACTCTTTGAACGTAAAAGGGCAACATTACAAGCTAAATGTGGAAACACAATTTTGTTTTTCACTTTATTTGTAACCACAGTAGGGGTAATTCCCCCACACTTAGGGTGAAAACCCTATAAGCATGCTACTGTTTTTGTTTACCGAGTCGCTAGCTTGACTCGACCCCGAATTCATTTGTTCTTGGGGAAGCATGATGTGGAAAAAACAATCTCCATCGGACTTTCATTCAAGATGTTTGGACAAACATTTGAAGCACGTGAAAGTTCCACACCGATGAGATATAATCCTGGCTCAAGATAATGGTAAATGAAAATGCCGGGATCAAAAATGGTATCTTCATTCCCGAAGGAGTGAAAAAGAGAAGAAGTCACCTTATAGGTGAAGAAAAGGAAGAAAACCATGATGAAAATCATGATTTGATCTTCTTCCTCGAGAGCAGGTTCAATAGCCTGAATTTGGATTGCAAGGGTTAAGCTCGTTTGGTTTGAAAACATCCCGGGAGGGTGGGTGGGAATTTGCAAATTCTTATGATTGAGTGCATCTCCCCCCGGGCTATCAAACTCCGGAGGAGTCATGACATGATGAGTGAGTTCACCGGAGAACTCCTCATGAAGAGAATCATTCACAAGATTTAAATCTGTGAACTTATGTTCCGGAATAGACTTATCACAATCCTTATTCTGAATATCTAAGAGTGGATTATCAGAAATCAAAGTGAATTCAGATTCGAATTCAAATAGAGGATTCGTGAGAGTGGTATTGAATGTTTCGGGAACATGGAGATTAACATTCTCTATTAGACTGTTGGGATCAGAAGTGAGTGACGGATCATGATATAGGAGACTTCCAATTTCTCCCAGATCGGCTTCGAAATCAAGGAGACCATCATCACTTTCCGATGAAAGTGGATTGATGTGAGTAAGTTCATCAGCGAACTCCTCAAGAAGAGGATCAACATCAGACTGAGGGAGTGATGCCTCAATATACTCAATGTCTCCATGAGATGTACAATCATCATTAAAATCTGAGAAAGTTTCAAAATGATCGTTTGAACACTCAAGAGGGGAAAGTAAATCACACACATGATCAAAAGTTCCCTGTGGCTCTCCTGGGATTGGGACAAGGATCTCAACACTAGACTTTATGAATTCGTCCGATTCCTTTTTAGGAACAGTGTCAAGATGCTCGTCCCCCATGATCAAAGAGTGAGTGGGAACCTCGGGTGTGATAGAAGTTGTTTGAGATGGAATCTTAACTGCTGGGGTATCAACTGATGAACTTGATGAAGTTTTATAAAATTGAAGGATATCAAGTGTATCTTCATCATCACTGTCATCAGGAATAAAACGGAACTGAGAGCTAGATTTGGCTGCTTTTTCTTTTGCAATTGATTCCCTAATAGATTTTTCATAGGCATCTTGGGAATTTATTCTAGCAGCCTGCTCTTCAGCTACCAATTCTTCCATGGATTTTTTATGAGTATGTCTTTGGGCAAAGTCTTTAACTAAACCCTTAAGCTCATCAACGATTTTCATCATATTTTGCATTTCTGGAAGAAGTGCTTGATTCATTTGGTACTGTGGAGGTTGGTCATAGTAAGGTGTGTCAAAATTGTCAGAAGGATATGGATTCCCTGTTTGACAATCTGAGCTGAAGTGTGGACCTCCACAGTAATCACAACAGTAAAACTGTTGAGTTTGGACTGGTGAGTCATATGGGTATTGGTCATAACCAAAGTTCTGAGCATCACCGGAAAACTGTTCATAGACAAACGTGTTCCCGGCTTGACACTCAAATCCTTGATGAGGACCTCCACAAGACTCACACAGATATGTCAGTATCTCATGATGTGGTGGCTGGTAGGATGAATCAGATATGTCATGGTAAGGATAGGGAGCTTGGTTATAGACAGACCCATCTCCTGACTCTACCATACTACAGTTGGGACAATTCCCACCATTATGAGGACCACCACACCATTGGCAACCAAATTGGTGTGGATACGACATAGGAAAGAATCAAAGGTTTATAGAGGGGTAGGGATGAAGAATCAAAGATGTGAGAGGGTAAAGGTGAATATTTTTGGAGTTTTTGGGAAACATTTTGTACAAATGATAAAGAAAATGTTTTGTGTTTTTTGTGTTCGTTGAAAACTGAGTTTAAAATGTTTTCGTGAACCTTTTTGTTTTTATATGAAAATAAGAAGATAATATGAACAAGGGTGGGTAAATATACAATGGATGTATATCCCGATTCACTAATACGCAGAACCGTTTAGAATAGCGCGCACACCTCCCCGGCAGCGGCGCCAAAATTTGACTGGTCCCAAACGGTCAACCTAAATTGACCAGGTGAATGGTCAACTAATTCAAACGTCTCAGACCAAATCTCCGTGGAAGTATAGGGTTTCCCCAGGTCGTTATGTCCCGGTGAGGTGTGGATGGTATAAAAACGGGTTTGTGATCGGGTGAAATTGGACAGGAATAGGGTTTGAGTGATTTTATTGATTACGCTACGGAAATATAAGTGAAAACGATTTAAACACACTATATTAACAATAACGTGAAACCTAGTTAACCTAAAACGTAATCTAAAAATTTAAAATTAAAGTTTGCTTAAAGATAAGCAAAAACATAAGCCAAACGGCTTAAATAGAAGCTATCACTTTATTTATGTTTTTGGTTTTTCTTAACTTAACAAACTACTTTTACTAACGTAATCCAAATTTAAAAAACATAAAAGTTATTTAAATAAAACGCGAGTGCGCAAAATAAAACGTGAAATTTGAGCTACGCTAACCCTACGAACATGAAAATTATATTTTTACGGATCTAAAGATAAAAGAAAATTATTAGAAAAAGAAAATAATTTTTATAACTATTTAATTAATTATTATTAATTAAAAGCTATTTATATTAACTAGACTAAATATACTAAATGAAATTATTATATATACTAAATGAAAACTTAAATTTATAAAACTTTTTATACAAATACCTTATACTAACTGAAACTTTAAAAAAAAATATAAAAACTTATGAGTGCTTATAAATAAGCAGTACAAAGATTTCTTTTTGGCTTTTTTATTTAAAACTAATAAAACTAAAATAAATTATTATAACTATTAAATGAAAAGTAGAATTTTTGAAAAAATTTACACAAGTACTATGTAGTAGCAGAAACCTAGGAAAAATAAGTGTAGGGGGAAAAAGCTAGAAATAAGCTGAAACAGCTTATTAAGCCAAAGGGGAAAAACAAGGTTTAAAAGGGTTGGGGTGTAGAAGTATGACAAGAAAAGACCCTAGGGCGCTTTGGCATACAGGTACCACTCTAACATCCTCCAAAGGAGGAGGTCTCAGGTTCGACCCCTGCCTCCCTTTTTTTTTTTTTTTTTGCAAATTATTTTTATTTTTCAATTTTTATTTTACAAAAGTATAAATCAGGTAAAAATAAGAAACTTTTATAAAACCAAAACTTAAAATAAGCTCAGATAAGCTCTGTATGAGCTTATCTTCCCAACAGTTAACAAAATAAGCTTGAAAAGGATTTTAGAACTAGAATAAGCTAATGAACAAGCTACAAACTAAAAACCAAAATTAAAATAAGCTGTAAACAAGTTTATCTAGCTTAAAATAAACTGAAATAACAGAAGTACACAAAATAAGCTGTTAAGCACAATTAAGCAATCCCAATCCACCCACAGAAACAAACAGGTCTGAACAAGCTTTTTGCAGGCTCAAAATGAGCTTATCAAACAAGCTTAAGAGCAGAAAATAGGCACTGATACAACTTGCTTATACAATAAGCTTTTCAAAAAGCCCAAGTTCTCAAGCTAGGGTTCTCAATCAAGCTCTACTAGAGCTTATGGAAGTGGCTAAGCTACACTGATTGGTCAGTGTAGCTGAGCTTGGTGAGTAAACATTGAGAGACCAAAATAAGCTTTCAAATAAGCACAAAATGGAAAAATAAGAACACAAACAAACAGAATGAACAATAAGCTTTCTAAAACAACCAAGATCTTAAACTGTTATGCATCAAAGATCAATAGAGAAACTCAAAAAAATGAGCTTGTAAACTTACCACCCCTGGTGCAGGGGAGGTTTCTGGCAAACAGTCAATTTCAAAACCAAATCTAAGTGATCAATTGATTTCCAAAATTTAATTTTCTTTTTGATTTGAAATCACAAGCTGTCAAAGTTTTCAAAACAGCAAAGATTATGTTCTTTCATCCACTAATAAACCCTATATTTACATTTGAAATCTTGACCATAACTGTGTATGCAAACATTTTTTACTTTTGTATTTCTTGAAAGCATTTGACTTTTGTGAAGATTGAAGGGTCCTAGATTACTAACTAAGCTATGATAAGCTACAATGCAACTATATTAAGCAAGCTAAAGAGAATCTAAGCCTAAAAATGGACTGTGCTATTCCAAAATCACAACAGTGAATGCATTGTGAAGAGTAAAAGGGTGAATTTGACTTTTACTTGAAAACTACCAATTTCAAAACCTTGACTGAGCTGAGTTAAACCTAAGAGTGATGTCTAAACTATCTTTTATCAATATCAACCTCAGCAACTCAGTTGAACAAGCAGTGCCAAACAACCCTTATGTAATCTGTTTTCAAAATTTGCAAGGGGAAATGAATCAAATTTACACTAAACCAAGACCAATTAACTTACTTAAGCTGATTAAGAACTAACTAACCAGAAATAAACAATCATCTCCCAATAAATTCAAGCAGTTCAAATTCAGATAAAGAAAGCACAAACCAAATTCTTACTTGGCATCCATGCTAGTAGATACCCAAGAACCAGTGATCATAACCATTTCCTAACATCCCCCATGGGATTCTAAACCATAACACAACCCCATATCAGCTGCTACTTCTTCCTTCTTCAATTTTTTTTTTCTTATTTTCTTGTAATTTTCTGTTTTTCTTTTCTTTTCTGATTTCTTGCTTTCTTTTGATTCAATTATCTTAAACAAGCTTAAAGTAACATTTTGAGATCAAACAAAGAGCATTTGAATGAAATAACAAGTAACTTGGAAATTTGATTAAAAATTCGAATTTGCACAAACTGAAATAGGAGTTTGATTAAACTTGAAATCTGAAATTACAAAAGTAAACTAAGTTTTAAAACAGAAAATACAAAGGAAAGGGATTACATAATTTTCACTACTAATTTCTATTACTAATTAACAAAAAACTAACTCCTTGCTCAATCTCTGTCTTCTTTATTTTATTCTTGACTTTTAGGGTTTCAAATAGTACTCTGAGCATTTCCCACTTCTATTCTAACCCGTTGGATGAGTAGAATTTGATCCAAGCCGGTTGTGCATTTTGGCGGGAAAATGGCTTTTTAGCCATTTGTAGTTAAATAATGGCTAGGGGTGGGATTTGTTGTTTTGTGGAGGAAAGGAGATAATGGAGTGGGTAGGGTTGGAGTGTGGCAGTGTAGGTGATGATGGTGTTGGCTATGGCAGGTGTGTAGCAGGGAGGGTCACGGGGTATTGTTTGGGGATGGAGGTCAAAGGGTCAGTTTGACCCTGGCTTATTAATATTAAAGGGAGTGGGTGTGGGCTGGTGTAGGATGGGCCAAGGAAAGGGTTATAAGGTGGTGGGCTTTTTTAAGGGTAATGGATTGGGTGGGCTTTTGGATTAAGGGTAATAACAAAGGGTACCCGTTTGGTTTGTATGGTATAATAACACAAGGACCAATTTTGCACTTTTCTGAAATTTGAGGACCCAAACTGTAAATAATCCAAAGTTGTAACAAGGACTATATTTGACATATGTGAATAATACAATGGCAATTTTTTTTTGATAATTTTTATATTTCAAAACTCCAGGGACCATTTGTGTAATTTTCCAAACTGTAGGGACCATTTGTGTAATTTTCTCAAACCTTTCACCCAAGGATCGTTTTTGATAATTTTTTACTTTAGAAAACCTTGGGTTGACTTTTCTTTCATTTTAAACCTTTCAGGGACTAGTTTTGTCAATTTTTGAAACTTGAGGGACTAAAACTGCCAATTATGCAAACTTTGTTCGTTTTTCATTTGTTTTTAAAAATTTTGCATCTAAAACATATAAAACACAGTTTTGGAATAATTTCTGTATTTTGATGCATTTCTGAGTGTTTTTGGATGTTTTGGCAGTTCAGATACGATAAAAATGATGAGTATTTACACACTCATCAACAGACCATATTGAAAAACAAAATCCAAAGTTAAAAAGCTTCATTTACTGGAAATCCAAGAGAAATCCAAGCCTTTATTTTCCATAACTGAGTAAATCAAAACTAATTCCAACAATACCATGTCTTTTGGACGGAATGTTATCAATTACACGCCGGTTTATATTAGCAACATGCCGGATAACGTAATCACTAATATTATGAATCGTTTGCCACTAAAAGAGGCGGTGACGTCATCTAGTTTAGCAAAAAACTGGAGGTTTAAGTGGACGTTGCTCACCGATGTCCTAATAGATGAGGGTTTCTTTTATTTTTTGACAAATAAGTTTGATGGGAGGCATGTCACTAGATTGCTGCTTC
Organism: Artemisia argyi; assembly: GCA_030686995.1. NCBI lineage: Eukaryota > Viridiplantae > Streptophyta > Magnoliopsida > Asterales > Asteraceae > Artemisia > Artemisia argyi. The sequence continues at coordinate 42,187,675 of CM060695.1, forward strand.
AGCTCAAAGGTCCCATAAGAAGGTTTGTTTTCATTGTAGAGCCTAAAACGTTGTTTGGACAATATGATTTCAATTATGAAGAAATTCATGATTGGCTGTTGTTGTTGGGTCATAAAGGAATTGAGGAGCTCATTATTCATAACTGGCATGGTGAACCAGTTATGTTTCCATCCCAAATGCACACTCGTTTGGAGTTGAAACATCTAAAACTTCATTGGTGTATTTTTCCTAGTTTGGTATCTTTTGAAGGTTTCCCAAATCTCTTGAGCTTAGAATTGTTATCCGTCATTTTTCATACCGGTACAATTTGGGACTTTATTGTTGGTTGCCCTTAATTGAATCTCTTAAAATCAATCGTACTGATTCAAACGAGATGAAACTATTGGTTATTGCACAACTTGAGAATCTGAAGAAGTTGTATTTGTCATTCGGTCGTTGGAACCAGGTCACCACAATCACAACTTACAGTATATTTCAGGTGAGAAGTCTTCCCAAACTTGAGTCCCTTACATTGGATTTTGAGGAGTGCAAGGTAAGACCAATTTGAGTTTCACACTTAAAATTTCAAAATTTTAAAGTAATGTCTAATACTTATGAAATGTAATTTTAAAAGTGTATTGAAAATTCGATTTGTTGTAGTTGTTGGCAGAAAGTAGCTCATGGGTGAATGTCCCTGTGGCATTTGTATCCCTAACATTTCTAAATCTATCCGGAGTCGATTTTTGAAACAATGCGATGGTATCATTCATCATTCAAATGGTTCGTGGAGCTCCAAGAATGCAAACGCTAGAAACCAGAGTAAGTGGAATGCATATTTATCAAATGCATGATCTTAAATTTCAATGGTTGTGCATCACAATATTATCTCAATTTGCAGGCTTCATATGAAAGTGATCAACCTTTGGAAATTTATTCATTAGATTTAGGCAGCAACAGAATGAGGTTGGGCCAACTCGAGAGTGTAGTGTTTCGATATTTTCCTAGATCAGTGAATGAATTAACAATAATAAAGTTTGTACTTGCTTGTTCCCCCTTGCTGAAGATACTTTATATCAAGCTGAGCAATTTGAATGATGATCAGTCTGAAAATGTGAGGATGAATTGGGAGTTGGCTAGGGACCTGTTGAAACTCCAATGAGCTTCCCTCACAGCTGTAGTGAAATTCTTCTAGTTTTTAATGTTTATGAATGGGTTGTGTACCCTATGACAATTAAACTCGTATTTTGTTGTTCCTGTTTAATTCTATGGTTTCATTCATGTTTATCTTGTTAAGTAAGAAGTTACTAAATTATATCATGACTAAAATACACCGTTGGTTCCTACGTTTTGAGCTAGGAAGCACTTCAGCTACAGTTCGTGTATCTGCTGTCTCAACATCTACAAGAGAGAAGGTTAAGATCTCGTTAAGTAAGAAGGTAAAGATGTCGTTAAGTAAGAAGGTTACTAAATTAAATCATGACTAAAATACACCGTTGGTCCCTAAATGCTTCTAAATGCGTGCATATTATCAACAAATAATGGGGAACCGAAGTGTCCAAAAATATTTCTAAAATTTAATACAGACTATTTGTTTTCCCTATTATTTATGTATATATTAGTTACTTCCACATTATGTTGCATACCAATCTACTACAGTACTATCAAACATCAAACAAATTATCTTGTAAGCATGTTGTCTGGAAACAAAAGAACCAGAGATGCAGTTGCTACAAAAAACAAGGAAATTATCAAACGGCTAAGGGATGAAACAAAAGAGCCAGAGGTGCCTAAAGTTGAAGGTGCTGAAAGCCAAGTAGAAGCTGCGTTGGAAAAAGACTCGGAAGGAAAAGGAGGCTGAAGTGGAAAAACGATGGCTTGTTGCAGCGGCGAGGGCAGAGGAGCATTGGAAGGAGGTCAAAGCTCTTAGGAGATTAGAAAAAAAAAGAAGAAAAAAAAAAAGATAGAAAGAAAAAATTTTTTTTTTGTTAAATGTAAGGAATATGAAGATGAATGTTTAGAAACATTCTCTTACGATGATTTACATTTATCATACTGTGAAGATTAATGTAATCAATGAAAACAATTTTTAATGATAATTTTATTGTTGATGTTGGAAGTTTTTTGGTTTGAATTGCATGTTTTTTGTTTCAAATACAACTTGACTCAATCTATTGATTGACTTAATTTTGTCAAAGTTTATGACATCATGATCAACAATTTACACTGATTTACTGTAAAAACCAAAATCATATGCAGTTTAAGTTCGTGAATCGTCCCTAACGTTAACTGTTGGGTTAACTAAGGTTTGGAGTAACAGTTAGCAAGTGATTGATTATGCCCCTCAGTAGAACAGAAAACGTGCGTTGACCAAGCCTAAACGGGTAAGGGATGCAATCGGTCTAAAAAAGCCAACTTTTGGACGCATGATGACATTTTTTGAAACTTAGGGAGCTAAGACGATGTTTTTGAGAAAGTTTAGGAACCAACGAGGTATTTTTGTCTAAAATAAGTTAACATTTTAAACCTCGATGCAACGCATAAGAGCTAAAGATACTCGTTCAAAAAAAAAAAAAAAAAAAAAAAAAAAAAAAAGTTTAGAAATATTATTATGAGTTGTGATTATATCATTTGGTGTTCAAAAATGGGCCAATAGAATTATGAATTTATGATAGAGCACGTGGTTGCTTGGTCAGCCTGTCTCTTGCTATGGCGGCCCACTCTATCAGGATTGTTTTTGTGTTTTGTCCCTCCAAATTGGTCAATTTCCTTTAAATATTTGTATTTTTTATCTTTAATAAAATAATATTTCCTTCATTTTATATTTTTCTTTTCTTTCTAAACGTCTTAAATTAGTTATCACCTGTAAGAGTAAATGAAAAGAGGAAATTTGATTTACCATATTAACTTTGCTTTAAATAGGAAACTTTAAGGTAAAAATAGTAATTAATAGTTGAGGGAAAATTGTTATTTCGTAAAAAAAAAAAAAAAAAAAGGGTAAAACAATAAAGCATAACTATTACTCGTACAATTGTTTTTGAAAGGAAAGTATTTTAACTATTACAAGAATAATCACATTCTTGTACGTACGCTAATGCTAATAATAATAATAATAATAATAATGAGTATCATAAACATCGATAATAATATGGTGGAAGTCGAAATATAAAAAAATAAACAATAACTAAACAAAGCGTATGTATTTTATCTTAAGTTATATATACAGACATATTTATATGTATAATCTATATGTACATATCTTAAGTTGTATATACAGACATATTTATATGTATAATCTATATGTACATAATGTATTTAGTGATGGTGGTCAAATTGTGTAAAATCCAGGCATGTGATTGGTGTAATGTGGGCACACCATGTGCTTTTATGGCCGATTTGTGATATTAAAAAATGAAACCAATAATCTACTTCATTTCTAATCAATGCATTCTATGCAACAAACAAGACAATGGTTCAATGCATTATATCGCTTTATATCATCACATCATGCATGCATACAACTTTCTATAAAATACTTCCATTTATTGTGTTCAAGAACAAAACAATCATTAAAACACGATGAATCAACGTGTTTTAATGTACTCATATTCATCATGTTTGATTGAGCTGCCTTTTACATTGATATGCACATAAATAAAAGACTTGATTTGTTATGGTTTTGAGATTGAAGAATGACTACAAAAATGACCTAAACGTATACCAAATATAGTGACGGAACCAGGGTGTGTCCCGAGGGTCCCGGGACACCCATGAATTTTTGTGGCGTTAGTTTTGTTAAAAACTTTTTTTTTTTTTTTTTTTAAATGCACCCGGTTCATAAATATTGTGTTTTTAATATTGTTTTGTTTATTCTAAATGCAACTGGCCATTTTGTATTCTAGTTCCGTTTCTGACCGAATATGTGTGCACACACAAGTTATGAATACTTTATCCACAATGAAATAAGTCTTTGAAAAAGACTATTTCTTGTCATCTTATCCTTTCACTATCTTCTAGCTATCTACTATCATAAAATTCACTTTTATGTTAAAAAAAAAAAAAAAAGCCTTATAAACTTTGGTTTCTACTTTTATAAGCATTTAAATTTCTAAATGGTGTGTGAGGACATTTGATTAAGTCATTCATTAAAAATAAATAAATAAATAAATAAAAGGAAGAAGCTTTTACTTAGGGTCGGAAACGAACCGAGCTGCTCGTGAAAAGCTAAGGATCAGATCGATAAAAAGCTCGAATGAGTTGAGCTTATACGAGCTCGAGCTCGAACCTAAGTTTGGGCTCATCTAATAATCAAGCTCGAGCCTGAGCTCTACACAAGAATATCGAGTAGGCTCGCTAGCCTTAACGAGCCCTAATATATATTGTCTATACGTATAACCATGTATAAATAGCTTAAAAGAACTAAAGGAGTTTGAGTCTTGTGTGATTAATGAGCTGAGCTCCATTTGAACTCTATTTTCACAACACATCATATAAATTAGTCGAGCCTGAACCGATCTCGAGTTTGTGAAAAATTTTTACAAGACGAGCTCGAGCTCAAAATATGAGGCTCAAAACAAGCTCGAACCCGAGCTCGAGCTTTATATATATAAACGAGCCGAGCTTGATCTCTAGCCGGCTCGGGCTCGGGCTCGGCTCGTTTCCACCCTTCACACAGGAAATAGCACCTATCACACGTGAAGCCCATGATGTAGGGAAACTTTTGCCCACGAAGGGTGTTATTAGGGTTGGTTAGATGATCCTCCTTCACCTAACTGTAATGAAGTGAAAATGGGTAACGGTCCCCTCCAATACCACATTTTTAGTATGCATACAGTTCATAACCTTTCGGTTATCTTTGTGTGTCGAATTCTTGTGGTCACCAAGAAGTCTCAAATTAAAGAGTCTTGGTTCGTTGCTAGCTTGTTGTCGTCTTTTGTTGGTTCTTGTTTCCGTGTTCATAGTCAAGTTTATTGACGAGACTTTCCAACAATAACATTTTAATTGACGAACATTTTACGTCAATGTGAACACTTTCCAAAAGTGCGTGTGATTCCAAATTAAATGGGAAGTTCTGTAATTTCATTTGAATATGTTATATTTTTTGTTTTGCTATATGCTTTGCTCATTTTTTTTTTTTTTTTTTTTTTTTTTTTTTTTTTTTTTTTTTTTTTAAGGCAACAATATATTACGAAACCCCAAAAAGAGACTAAAAAACAATACAAGGCATCCTACCTCAATTAAACAAGATAGTTAAAAGAGAATAGGACCCGTCGAAAAAAAAATAATACAACATAAAATCAATACTAAAGACATAATACAACAAGTAACACTGACATAAGCAAATTATCTCGATGCGGGCCCATCCAAGAACTGACATCTAATGCCACAAATGAGAAAGAACTCCAAACGTAGCACTAGGCACCAATGCTCATCAAATTCAGCCACTACATGTATCTTCACACAAGTAACACTATTGGGACAAAGACTTAACTAACCAAACAATCTTATATATTTAAAGAACTGACGCCCATTGATCTAATGAATGCTGCAAAACCAAGGGAAATACCTCTACAACCCAACCCACTGATCCATTGGATGGCCATGAAATCTGACATTAAAACCACAAATTAATCCTAAGGATGACAAGCTAGCATTGCAACCCAGATCAGAAGACCAACACTTGCAGACCTGCTAGACCAGACCAATGCTGAACCACAGAAGTAGAACTGCATAAATTTGCTGTTGAACCCACAGTCTCGCCACAGTAAAACTATTGATTACCCAATCTACACTTACCTGGATCAAATAACCATAGTTGCCACTCAAATGCCTTTTTTCTTGTTCTTCTACTAACCCGTTCAAAACTTTTAAGCTTAATGTCCTACACTATTTTGTTAACGCTTGAAACTTTGCCTTTAAAGACCCGCGTATTTCTTTCTTTCCAAATGGAGTACCCGGTTGACCACATAACCACTTGCCACAACATTCTCGAAAAAGTATGAAGGTTATCTCCTCCACTGTGCGAGAACATGTCCCTAATAGTGAATGCATCAACCATACCCAATTTCCACCAACTAAATATTTTTTCCCAAACACTTATAGCCATATTGCACAAAATCAGACTATTCTCACATGATTCCACTGTATCACCACAACACGGGCAAAGAATTGTATCTAAGTCAATACCCTTGTTATCAAGTTCCACACGAACCGGTAACTTTCCTTTAATAGCTCTCCAGTACACAAATATATTTACTTTCTTTGGCACTAATCTATTCCAGCGCGTTTCCTCTTCGATATTCTCCTCATTCAAAGTCTTTTCTTCCACCATCTTTGTTAGCGTCTTGACCATGTACTTGCCATCATCTCGAGCATTCCATTGCCAAACATCCCTACAATCAATAGAAATTGAAACATTTTGCAAAATGCTAATTAGCTCCTTGATATCCCTACAAACCCTTCCTCTTGGCTCCCTAACCCAATCCCATTCCCATACCCACCCATTGTCACCCCATCTCCCTTTTTCCCCCACGTGACCCTCTTTTCTTCTATCTAGATGGTACAATCGAGAAAACCTGTCCCTAAGTCTTGAGTCGCCTACCAATATATCATCCCAAAAAGATATATCCATCTCATTCCCCACCTTACATACAAATGATGAAAAGAAAGAAATACCCAACTCATCTATTTCACCACCTACCTTTTTTATATCCCGCCACAATCCATTACCACCCATATTGTTCCGTACCCCCCCCCCCCCCCCAAACCCGCCTACTATTGGATTAAAGGCAATTTTGATTTTGATTCTAGTTTGTGCTCTATCGAACATGAACCTTTTGCAAGCCCTAGCTACTAATACTCGATTTCACATCCGAAACATGTTTATAACTTAGAAATATATTAGAAACGGGTTAAAGTTGCGTTATATTATTTGGGATTCTATAGAATAGGCCTAAAAACTATAGTTAACATGACCAAAACAACAACATTTAATAACTTCTTATTTTTCATATTTATATACATCTGGTTATACACCTCTAGTGATTGTATACATCAAATGTATTGTTGAAAAATGAAACTTTTGTTAGTTTGTGGATGCATTTAATAATGTGTATGACAGGATTCGAACGCGAGACTATGGGATTGCACGTTGCGTATGATTCAATGTGAAATAATTAATATAAATGTTATGATTTAATTATTATTTCACGATAAACGTCTAACGGTCGTTAAGACTTAACGGTAGTTGGTCTAACGGTCGTTAAATGTAAATAAGGACTAGAAGTGAACATATGCCAAGAGAAGGTTCTATTACCCTCTTTGGCCTATGTACGATCGACCAAAGGGATCCAATATGGGAACCCTTTGCTAACTTGGACTCTAACTATCATAGTATCAATACAATGGCATGTATTCATTCTTTGATACTCTTGATCTATATAGTTGGCCAAACTTCTTATTCTCTCTCCCTGTTACTCCTTGGTCGACGAAACAAAGCCCCAAGAAGAGTTTTGCGTTTGACCTTGAGCGTAACAAAAGTGTTTGGTTAAGCTATTGTGATCAAGTAACTAGCATTCGCATTAAATCGCTATCAATACGCGTGTACAAGACCGTAGAAAAATCCCAATTGGATTTTGTGTGAAACCCTAATCGATTTAGAGTTTATTCGTTTGCTTCAAGCCCTAACCTTTTTAGGGTTGTGATTCTTGATCTCTTGTGTTTGCGTGGAAGCTTTCAACGTACGTTTATGATTTAATTTATGGTTAATTATTTACACATATTTGTTTAATTCTTCTTTTGCGTGCTCTATATGATTTATGTTAATAATATAATAATCATGATTATTTAATTCCAATAACTTTTGTATTAATCAACTTATAATTTTTTATATAAAGTAAGGTTAACTAATACCCTTAAAGCCATGATTTACTAAACCCAATAACACTCCCTCTATCTCAACATAATTGTTTCTCGAAAAAATAATACTATTACTGTTTTATTTGTTTTACTATTTGTAGAATGACAAAATTACACTTAACAAATTAATTACTGTTTTCTTTGAAGTTTGCAATAGTAATTTCTAGTAAGGATAGTGGATAATCCGTATCGAATTCCCCCATCTAGTTTTTATACTGGACAGCTAGTTTAAGACATAGATTACTAAAATAAAAATATAAACAACTATTTTAGGATGACAAGAATTCAGTGAGAATTCCAACAAAAATCTCTTTCAAGTTTGTATCACAAGTATAGTTTTAGGACATCAAAGGTTAATACAACAGTAGTCCAATGGGTGGAGCTCTCGTGTACGAGTCAATAGACCCGGGTTCGAGTCCCATCTTTGTCCTAAAGTTCTCAATGGTACCATCTCCCACCGCAAATACTCAGATTTACTGATCAACGAGGGGCATACTAGAGAAAATGGACAAGGTTCAAAGCCTAACTCTTGATAAGTACAGTTAGTGGGACAAGTGTTCATTGCCTGGAGTCGGGTCCTTTGGAGAGGGTCTGATTGACATACTTAACTGTTTCTACTTGATTACAGGGCTTAAAATTAATCTTCACAAATCCAAGTTGTATGGTGTCAACTCTAGTATTCAACAGGTGGAATAGACCACTGTTGGAACCAGTTGCTCAGCGGCTACAATTCCTTTTACATACTTTGGATTGCCGGTAGGCAACAAAATGAACCGAGAAGTAAATTGGGAGGTGTTGATCAATCGTTTCAAAAAGAAACTGGGAGGCTGGAAAGTTAAATTGCTATCTGTGGGAGGTCGCCTTTCTCTTATTAAATCGGTTCTGGGTAGTCTCGGTGTCTACTACATGTCATTGTTTAAGGCTCCAGATTGTGTTTTGAAGAAAATGGAAAGTATGCGAGCCCAATTCTTTTGGGGAGGTGACGAAACAAAAAAGAAGATGTCATGGATTGCTTGGAATAAAGTGCTAAATACAAAAGAGAAAAGAGGTCTTGGGATAGGAAGTTTACGGGCTTTTAATATTGCTTTGATTATAAATGGAAGTGGAGATTCCATACCAACATGAACGGAGTCTGGAGAAATATCATAAAGAGTATGCATGGTGTTCATGTTGTTCTTAACCAGAATCCTATTCATCAAAAAGGGAGTGGTACGTGGAAAGACATAAGCAAGATTGTTGTCAACATGCACATGAAGCAACTTATTCCTCACTCTATGATGAAACGAAATATTGGAAATGGTGAAAATACATTTTTCTGGTTAGATCCATAGGTAGGCAGCCTTCCTTTAATGGTTGCTTATCCGAGACTCTACGCCATGGAGGTTAATAAATTATGTTCAATTGAAGATAGACGAGTTGGGGACAATTGGGTTTGGAACTGGTCAAGCAATATCAGGCCTGAAAGTAGAACAGGCTCCCAATTGCAAAATATGGAAAGGTTGATCCGTCATATTCATCTCGTAAATTTAGAAGATAAATGGTCATGGGATCTAGGTCCAGATGGTGTATTCTCTGTGGCCGGCACTCGTCGTGCTTTGGATGATCACTTTCTAGATGATGGAGATAGACCAACGAAATGGTCTCGTCTAGTGCCTATTAAAGTAAATATTTTGACTTGGCGTGCATGTGTTGACAGGTTACCTACGAGAGTTAATTTAGTCTCGAAAGGTATAGACTTGCCTTCCTCTCTATGTCGGATGTGCAATAACCAGGTAGAAGTCGTTTCCCACATTTTTATCCACTGTGATGTTGCCAGACACGTTTGGGAGAATACTTTCAGGTGGATAGACATGGCTCCTCCAATGTATAGCTCGATCAACGAGCTATTGGAATGGGTTGATTCTTGTAATTCTCAGCTTAAAAGGAAACAAGTACTGGAAGCGATTGTTCAGACGTCTATATGGATGCTTTGGAAGTTTAGAAATAACATGATTTTCGGCTCTACAAAGATGAAGAAGAGTTCCTTATTTGATTTAGTGTTACTACTCTCCTTCGAATGGGTTACGGCTAGAAATAAAATTTTTTATATTAATTGGACTTCGTGATTACTAAACCCGATGATCCACATCTTGTAATATCTAGCTTCTTGCTAGTATTTTGTTTTATATACTATTTGCCGTTCAAAGAATAAATAAATAAATAAATAAATAAAATAAAATGATTCTACCGTTTTTCACCTTTCGAGAATCTAAAAGCAGCCATAATTCTTCTAAAATCAAAGAGTTTAAAACTATTTTTATTAATCAAGCAGAACAAATATATATGAAACTAAAATAAACAATTGGATAAAAGCTTTGCACATACCAACATGATCCATGAAATCGCATTAAAAATCCGCCGGTGGGACAGGGGTATAGTGGAATTTATACAAAAGAAAATCTGTTAGGTTGTTACTAGAATCTAACTAAAATAATCTATATTTAGAGTTAACGAGCGGGGTTACCCGCGCGTTACTACGGGAGTGTTTTACGGCACGTTATATATATATATATATATATATATATATATATATATATATATTTCATTTTTATGTGTTTTGACACAAAATACTAACACATATTCAAAACCTGTTTGATTCGGTATGCGTGACTTGGTTCTAATTGATTTGAATAACAGTAAACGTGCAACATTGCTCCCGGAATTTTGCGTTTGATGTAAACTTGAAATGACATGAGACGAACCGAATTTGCCAAATAAATTGATTTCGATAAAGTTTTACATATTTATAGTTAATTTTATTGGAAAAATCATTTGGAAATAATGACGCAAGTTTCGTAATTTTTTGAGTCCGTTTGCTATATCGTTTGGCCCTGAATTGTTTTGTGAGAAGTTTAGCTGCGTTGTCATGAATGGTCCCTGTGATATTTATCTTTTAACCCCTAAAATTTCATTTATTCACTACCTACCCTATACTTTATAATATAAATACCCCCATTTTAATTTATTTCTTTCATTTATATTTATATATAACAATAAAACACACACCACTCACACCTGCTTTCTCTCTCTATCCCACCTTCACCGGAATCTTCATCAACTTCCGGCAAGCACCAGCAGAATCCGGCACAGGTCACCGGAATATTTTCCGGCGAGACCTTTTTACCTTCTAATCAATAGATCGAAGGTCTCTTAGTGTTTCTGGAGTTTTTGAACCCTCGACAACCACCACAAACACCATCACGCGCCACCCCTTCAACTGTCCAACACCACCGAAGCTTTCCCACCACCCCGTTTTTTTTAAAGATCCTTACATGTTTGTTTTTTTGATTGTTTTTTTTAATGTATACGTTTTTTTTAAAGATCAATTATTATTATTTTTTTTATTAATGTATACGTATTTATTTAGATCAATATATATATATTTTTTGTTTTTTTAAATCTATATGTTTTTATTTTAAATCCATACGTGTTTGGTTTTTTAGATCTAACGTTTTTGTTTCTTTTTGTAGTGCCGCCGCTGCTGTAGCGGCCACTCTCTTGCCGGAAAAAGATACCACCGTTCCGGAAAATATTTGTTGTCGCTGGAAAAAATTATGTCGTTGCCGGAAATTGTTACAAAGTTTATTATGTAGATTTGTTATTAATTTTATAGTGTAAATTTTGATATGAAGCTTATAGTGAATAAATTTGATGTCCTTTGTTATTTGTTTTCTTCTGGAAAAAAATTACTGTTGTTAAACATATAGTTAATTCATGAACAGTGGGTAAAACAGTGAAGTCCCCATGTTTGCACTACATATTGTAGGACGTTCACTGTTTATAAGCATGTAATTAACTGATGAACAGTAGGCAAAACAGTAAAATGCCCATGTTTGCACCACATATTGGGCTATTAACCCTCTGTAATGACATTTTTAATTGCCCAGTTTTGCAACCCACATTCTCATCTTTATATATATAGTATAATTAAATCTAACAATTAATAGTATGCATGTGGTATGTCTGGATTAAAAATATAAAAGTTAATGTTTATTAATTATGAATTGGAAAATAAGATTTGCTATATTTGGAGGTTGCATTGAGATGTCCCCTGGCCCCCTTTATATTGCATAAATCTACTAGTTTGGTTGTATTGTTTTCAGAAACGGAAACATAATCAAATATTATCAGGTGCACAAAATATTTTGAACAATAAAATATAAACACATTTCAATGTACCAGATATAGTTAAGATGCACTTCAAAAAAATTGACCTTTTATAAAAAATTAACACTACAACTAAAAAAATCCATTGGTGTCTCGAGCAGAGACGGACCCAAGAATTTTGGATGGGTGTTGCACAAATTTTCTAAGAGAAGTTTTGTACAAAATTTTTCGATCATAAGTACTAAAATTTGAAACATAAAGAAGATTTGGAATAAACTGAAGTAGCACTAAATATTATTGAAGGTTGCACATACTAAAAAAACGACATTTTTCTAAAAAATTAACACTTCGTGATACAAAATAAGGTGTGGCCTGTGCCACACCCGGCTTCAAATGGGTCCGTCCCTGGTCTCGAGACCTCGCATGAACCTCTGGTTCCGTCCCTGTTCGTTGGGTTGTAGATAATGAAGAAAACGTTAGTCATTTTAACTAGGGAGAATTACATACGTCTCCATTTAAACACCACAAATTACATATTTTCTTAATCAAATCTTAAACTTATAAATATATCAATTTTCATTTAATTTTATGTTAAGGCAATTATACCTCCTTTGATTTAAATGCCGACACTTTTATAACTTAAGGATCAATTTATGACTAGTTGATTGTTTCGGTAAACTGATCAATCCAGTGGTTTATTTAGTTTGAAAGTTGCATGTGACTAAAGACTTTCATAGTTAAAAGAAAATTACATATAAGTAGGTGAAACTACCACGTTCATATTCTCTTGTTGAGAGTGAAATGGAGATTATATGATAATTAAATAATGTGGTTAAATTATTTGAAGGTGAATATGTCATATTAAAAGATGGCCACATACTGTTACTTGTCTTGGTTACAATTATTAGTTGATACTTGTAAGTGAATTTTAATAACACATTCTCATTATTTTATAATATTGTAACATAGTTTATCTATTTTTATTTTTATTTTTCTTTTTCTTTCAAAAGTCAATTGTTTCATCATATTTTATTTGAAACAAACATAATTATTTTGTAATTTGTATTGCCTGAAACACTTTTGTAACACCGCCCTAATCATTTTTACTAATTAAATCCAATAACATTATTTAGGCATCAAACTTATCATTTATCTAGTTGGTGTATTGCAATGTTCTAAAAGGCGCGCCTTGGCGCCGCAAAGGCCTCGCAAAGACGCGAGGCGTCACCTTCACGCCACGCAATAGACCAAGGCGTCGTCTTAAGGCCTGACATGAGACGAGGTAGACGTTTAGGAGATTTACTAGTAATTGAAATTTGGACATCGTATTTGAGGTTTACTGGTATTTGGCGTTTAAGGGTTTACTAGTATTTGAAGAAGATTACAAATGTAAAAAGAGTTTCTTGACTTTATTGCTTATGTATAACACTTTTTGTAAACTCGATGTATATGAAATATGATATACTAATGAAATATAATATAAATCTATAAATCAATAAATACTTTTTGCCGCCTTAAGTCACGCCTTAAAAACGCCATACCGTCACGCCTCACGCTAAGGCTTGAGGCTTGACTATGCCGCCACGCCACGCCTCACGCTATTTATAACCTTGGTGTATTGGCTTACAAATAATCTAAAATTAAATCCTGATTTATGTTATATCTTCATGCATTACAATTTTGGTTTACTTTTTAGCTATACGTTTCCCACAACAAATATCGACATTCGGCGTGATTATACTAATTAAGTTTAACGAGTCATAGACATGTAACTTTTTTCTCACAAAACATGGTAGGGAGGGGTTGTTAGAATTTGGGTGTGTGTGCGAGTGGTATTAATCAAACAATTATCGTGTAAAGATCATTTTCAGATAGAAGTATTTCGATCATATATGCTTTGGATATCAATGTAATCCTCAATTTGATTATTCAGAGAATCGCACTTTGTTTCTAAGGCACGAGAGAACAAAGAAATACACAAAATGTTTTGTTATGTAAGTTATGTTTGAAAGAGATCAAATATGTTTTATTAACATAACCAAAAGTTAGTTATTTTCGATTAAAAGTGGTTTGCAGGGAGAGTCACAACTCTTAGTAAAAGTTGTATTTTGAGAAAAACTGGTTGGAGAGAAAAACGACAATACATGAATCCCAATAATCATTTAGGTTTTAGGGCGCTGGCCAAAATCCTGCGAGGGGAGGCTTCCCCTTGATCCCAACAATGGGTTCTGCCCCTTGACCTCGCAAGGGGCGCTGCCCCTTAACCCTGCAAGTTGGCGCATCAAGCTAGCTAGAACGAGTCTGCACTCCGCACCTCCTAACTCGACTATAATCTAAACCTAGTTAAGTCATTAATCTCAAGTATGACACTAAAATCACCAACATTCTTCCTCTATTTTATTGTAATCCCTCATCTACTATAAACAAAACAAACTAAACTCATGCATAAATGAAAATGTATTATAGAGGGAATTTTCACTTAGTATATCACACATTTTGAATATTTGAGAATCGGGTGTCCCATGGATTGAACCCATCAACTTATTTTAGATACTCGAAGATAATATACAAATAAGTTTCTACAAGTTTCTTATGTACATTTACGTGACACTGTTACAAGCCTTGTGTCCATATCTTTCATGAGCATATAGAAAGCCAACTCTTCGTTTATTTAAGCGGCAAAACTCCTTAGTCATATAGGTAGTTCCTTTAGTTTTGCACATGCAACTATTAAGAAATAAACTTCAACCTAACCCACTTGCCAAACATACCTTAGGATTATACGACATGTTTCAATCTCTAAGTGTAAATTTTTCGCATTGAATTCAACTTCTAACATTGTATTAAAAGGAAATAATTTGTGAGTCTCACAGTTAAAGATTTAGATGGGCTTTAATACCATCCCGATAGCTGGCTTGTGCACTTAAGTCTCTAACTAATCTCTTAGTCAAGTGATCCGTCAAGTTTTGTTGACAACGAACAAAATTCTCAAAAATCACTCCATTCGTTATTAACTACTTGTGCACTTAAGTCTCTTACTAATCTCTTAGTCAAGTGACCCGTCAAGTTTTATTGACATCTAACAAAATTCACGAAAATCACTCCATTCGTTATTAACTCACTAACCATGTTATGTTTAAGACTTAGGTGTCTAAACTTTCTATTGCAAATTTGGCTATGTACTTTAGCCAAAGTAGCAGCATTACCACAATGGTTAAAAATAGGACTTGCACGCTTCCAAATATTCAATTATATATGACCATTTTCTAAGTACGTTTTTATTAACATTTGAGTATACACAACTTTGTAACTCTAATAAACAATGCAATTCTCAATGTTGAGCGACATGGTGATATGATAGTATAACGTCAAATGTGCTCGCAAAATGTGTTCGTAGTAGAATTCCGCTCCAACTGCCCCGATGAACGGTCCGGCCCAAAAGATCCTCTAAAAACAATAAAGTTATAGAGTTGATTTTCACACTCAACAAAATTATTAGGGCACTCCAATCTCTTATAAAGTTGAAATGTTGCACTAAACTTGATGGCCTAGAGTATGTATTCTTACATGATCATCCCAAATTTTCTTGTTGTCATAGATCCCCAAAACTATAGGCAGGGTTGATTCCAGTACCAGTTATCGGGATTGTGGCTAAGTGAATCATGAAAACCACGAATCCAATAGGTAATGGTGCCAGTACCTTCTTCATAAAACCAAAATAAACTTAAGAGCCTTCGGTAAGGTGACATTTCACCTGCGTGAAATGTTAACGCACCCTCATTTTGATAGCATGTTAACTTACCGGGTATGAAAATCAAATGCACGTTAACGTGCCATGTTAAGTCTTTCACGCAGCGTTAAGCTGCCGATTAAAAAATATTACAGTTTTGGCCCTTGTCATATTAGTTGCTTTAATGAATACTAAAATGAAAAAATTACAAAACACCCCCTACGATTTAAAAATCAAATCATAACTTAAAATTCATTATCGAATACAAAACAATATGAATACATAAACCATCCAACGATAGTTTAATTAAGATGTTTTATGTTTAATTATCGTAGTTAATGTAGTTTGTGGTTAAGATGACTAGTTAATGTAATTTGTGTTTTATAAATATTTTTTTAGTTTTAAATTAAGTATTTGTTAAAATTTGGGGTTAAAAATGAAAGTAATTGGGGTGGAGGTGAGTTAAGGTGAGTTAAATGTAAGTTATGTCACCGGGGTGGAAAGTTAAGAGTTAAAGTTAAAAGGTAAAAGCTGAGGTAACGCTGACGTGGCAGTGAGTTAACTTTTAACCTTGCGTTACCTTACCACATGCTCTAATGAATGGTAATGTATAACGCGCATTTAATAAAAACAATAGTTAGAGGAACATGATAATCATGAGTGTTTCTTTTTGGATCCGTGGTAAAAAGTACGGTGTATACTAGGATAAAAGTGCCAATGAACTCGGCCCTAGCCCGGTTCCTAGACCATAGCCCCGTGATAGCTCATTAGCACCACCACCATAGACCATATAATAAGTCTTTTGTATAGCCTTAACCATACCACACCCACAAGTCTTTTGTACTATACCATATTCACTTTAGTAAACAAGTAGTAGTACATAAGGGGGTTGGCAACACATGCGGAGATGTGCGGGGAGGGGTGGTTCCCGTGCGGGAACACCACCACCGACCCAATTTTACCGCACGGGGGAGGTCATTTGTGAGGAAGTTTACCGCACGAAGGAGAAGAAAAATCGAACGTTGGAGACTTTAATTTAGTACCGTTGGAGCTTTAAGAAGTGAGTGAAGGGTGAGGGGTGTGATGCCAACAAAAAATGGGTGAGTGAAAAGAAAAAGTGGGAGAATGATGTGGCATAAAGGGATTGGTTGTAAGTGAGTAAAAGGATTTGGGGTGAGGGGTGTGTTGGCAACCCCTACCAGGATTTATACCATTGAATGCCAATGTGGTTTTCTTTGCAAAAAAATTCTCTCTTGATTTACTGTACCTTTACTTGTTCCATTATACTCCGTACGTTGTTTCGACTATTGACGCACAATCGTGCGAAAATCCTACAATTTAATATAGTATGACTTCGTAAGTTAGATAATAAGTTGAAAATATACGGAACATCAAAAGAAAAAGTACAAAAAGGTTCGGATTCACCTCAAATGGACCATGTATTAATGATTTTTAGAACTAACATCTTATGTATCGGGTTTCACCATATTCTACTAATTTTGAAGCCAATGTGACGTTAAATGTGCTAACATATTTAGCAATTTGCATGAATCAAACTCACCAGATATACCAGCAGTATTGTAAACAAGGATAAATAAATATCATCCCTTTTGTGACATTACATGAATCAAATAAAAAACAACATATGTTGAGATTTCTAAAGAGGTCACCTTTCCTATTTGTCCTACTCTCTGTCTCATACATTTTAACACTTGTATAGTAGTATGTATTTAATGTCAGTACAATGCTATCAAAAATTTCTATGATCAAATATTCACATGTACCATATACTAATACAACTATTTAATG
Source organism: Artemisia argyi (assembly GCA_030686995.1). Classification (NCBI taxonomy): domain Eukaryota; kingdom Viridiplantae; phylum Streptophyta; class Magnoliopsida; order Asterales; family Asteraceae; genus Artemisia; species Artemisia argyi. The sequence continues at coordinate 42,205,253 of CM060695.1, forward strand.
CATATACCAGAGAGTAAAAAAGCAGTACATGTCTCTGGCTACATAAGCTGCTGGTATTCACTAAAGAATACTAAACCAGATTGATATCTCAGATGGATAAAAATAGCTCCTTTCATGTTAATTCTTATGATCATTGTACTACTGTTTGTCCTACTTTATGTCCCTTGCAATAAAGACTTTGTATACATGCATTAAGTGAAAATCTGGTATTTATTTTGGTTCAGATATTCAGTTTGATGTAAACATTTTTTAAGTAAAGTTTAAGATGAAGCGCGACAAAGAAAATAGGGGCGATACGTAATAGACTAAATTGACAAAAGGCAATTAGTCTGATTCATGCATTGAGACAGCATAAAACATTGTGCGGCTTCATTACTCGGTTTGCCTTGTATCAAAAACAAATTTATCCAAAACCCCTAAAAGCATTTATAAGTTGAATCTATAAGGATCTTCCACATTAACAATGAAACCAACTGAAACACATCTAAGCTTATATTCCCACTATATGTTTAATATTCTTAATTTTTCGCGCTCTCTTTTGATGCTTTGTACTACTGATACTTTTTATCAACGGTTGTGGACTGTTAGAGCACTAGCTAAGGTGTTACAGCAAAAAGTGATGTTACCTCATATTTTCCCCCTATAACTCATAACCTATATAAATTAAACCAAAAACAGCCACCCATCACTCAATGTATAAGGCACCCTGGCCCAGTTTTGAAAATAAAACACAAGAAAAGAAAAGAAAACATGTAAAAAGCCCGATGGCTTGGCTGGTAAATTTGGTGTCGAGCCTTATTGAGGTTTGGTATGGTCTCGTGTCATAGGACGGCGCCATAGAGCAATAATGCAGCCTTATGGCTCCCGGGTGTGCTCTTAGTTTGACTGTGACACGTGCGTTTTTGGTTTTTATAGATTAGTTGGGCTTGGGTTTTAAAATTGTGTATAGCCCAATGGACTCTTTTAGTTCACTAAAAGAGTGGACCTTGGAAGCTTAGAACAATATAATAACACTATAATTTTGTAAATGAGTGATTGAGTTCACTTGACTTCTGAGCTACTGTAGATCGACTCGTGAATAGCTAAAATTAACTTGGTTAAAATCAAGTCTATTCACATAAGTATACACTAATTTAGACCCGAGTTATTGTAAGTAATACTTGGCACCACAAAGTAGAAAGCCCGAAGCCGAACGTGTCATTTTTCATGTGTACATTTGTATATTTACATTGTTGTCATTTAGGACAGTCAAGTCTAGCTTAGCTCCAAATTATTGAGCTGATTAAACTATAATTAATAGTGTTTAAAGTATTTTAAAACAGATACCTGAGTCAAGCCGAACGAGTGTCGATTACTTCACAGGGCCTTAGCTTGAAAATTGTTGCTAGATCAAGCTCAAGCTTGAAAATTGCTACTTGGTCGTGTTGAGTCGAGTTTTGAGCGCATGTTTGAAAGTCAACTCATGCTTCGAGCTTGGCAAGGTTAAGTGCTAATTCGATTAAACCTTGTAGTCTAGTTGAAGCATTTATTAACATTTAAGTTTATACTTAGTTATTAGAAAGTTTCTAAGGAGACGTATCAATTTGTTATTTGAGTATTTATAAACCAGTGAGGGTTTAGAAAGAAAGGAACAACATTAGAACATATAACATGTTTTAGCAAAGAGAGCCAAATTAAAGTAAGTTTAATGGCTCAAAAGTATGGCTGTAAATGAATCGGACGAACACGAACGGAGCCCTGTTCATGTTCGTTTATTTAATTTTAACCAGACAAATAAACGGACACGGACGCTTAAACGGGCGAATTTTCTTGTTCATGTTCGTTTATTAAGAAAATGAGTTGTTCATGTTCGTTTATGTTCGTTCATTAAGACATTAAACGAACATAAACGATCGGACATAGATGAAAATAGACAAACAAACATAAAGTTTATTGAATTCTTCACAATACATTGTTTTATAAATGTTGTTTTGTTTAAACAAACCAATTTTTAAAATTATAAAATTTAAATATCTGATATATGAACATAAATAGATAAATAAACATAAACGAACGTATAATCGGACATTCACGAACATAATTGAACGGACGAGACTTTTGTTCATGTTCGTTTATTTAACTAAACGAACGTAAGATATTGTTCGTGTTTGTTCATTTAATAAACGAACGAACATAAACGAACTTTTTGCCGAACGGTTCATGAAATGTTCGCTGAGCGTTCAGTTCGTTTACAGTCCTACTCAAAAGGTATATTAGATTATTAGACTATTAGAATTTTTCAGTAAAGGGCTTGTAGTTTTAACTAGGTTTTATATTATGTGAGATTGTTCATCATTTAAATGTTCTGTCTAAAATGTAAGACATATGTGTAATGTATAATTGATTTTAGCTAGATTTGATAATCCATATAACGAGGGACGGACCATGATTTTTAAAAGGGTGTTGCATAAAAGAAATATTGTACTAACTAAAGTTACACTATAAAAAACGAAAGTAGCAAACAAAATTTTAGGGGTTGCACATCACAAAAACGGCAGTTTTGAAATCGTTTTGCATTTCGTGATCTAAAATCGGGTGTAGCCCATGCCATACCCGACATACATGTGGTCCGTCCATGCATATAACAAATCAATTTCCGACTATCTCCATTTAACAACACCTAATTCTATGTTATATGCATTTTGATTGATGACACATTATTATTTATCAACGTTTAAATTTAGAAGCAAATTAAGAAAGGAAAATTGTCCAAAAATACATCGAACTTGCTACCTTTTACTATTGTATGCAACGAATTTTTTTTCCCTATTGTAGTCACAAACTTTCTTAATCTTCCTATTGTAGCCATGAATCTGACGTGACATAGAGTTAATTACATAAATTTACATGAGTCGTCCTTGTGGCTCAAAACATTTACACCATTCGTCCTTGAAACAATTCATAAAAGGTCCCTGTAACTCAAGAGTTAAAATATTTGCGTCATTAGTCCTCATTGAGTTAAAATATTTGCATCGTTAGTCCTCATTTACTATTGAGTTAAAAAATTTGCATCGGTAGTCCTCATTGAGTTAAAATATTTGCATCGTTATTTCTCATTAACTATTGAGTTAAAATATTTGCAGCGTTAGTCCTCATTGAGTTACAATATTTGCATCGTTAGTCCTCATTGACTATTCTTACGTTAAAATATTTGCATCGTTAGTCCTCATTGACTATTCTTACGTTTTTTATTCGTTTTCGTCTAGAGTTTAGGGTTTAGGGTTTAGGGTTCTCAAACCCTAAACCCTAAACTCTAGACCCAAAACCCTTTTGATCCGAATCATTAAAACTGTAAAACACGAAAGTTGTCCGGAATGATGTTTTACGTCAAAAGTCGTGAGATTTTAACCTGAAATTGCAAAGCAATGACTGTTTACTACCACAATTAAGTAGTTTTTGATCAAATTCATAACTTATAAACTTATAAACTCTTGTAAATCTTATAAATTATAAGACTTATAAGATTTACAAGAGTTTATAAGTATATAAGTTATGAATTTGGTCAAAAACCACTTAAGTTTTGGTAGTATACAGCCATTGTTTTGCAATTTCAGGTTAAAATTCCGCGTGTCTTGATGTAAAACATTATTCCGGACAACTTTCGTGCTTTACACTTTTGATGATTCGGAAAAAAAGGGGTCAAAATCGTGATTTAAAATCGATACATAAACATTTTTATCAAATGTCAAGTTTTCATATGTTTTTATTTATTTTCATATATTTTTATCCATTTTCATACATAATATATGTATAAAAATGGATAAAAACATAGACAAAAACGTAAAATAATAGGCGAAAACGAATAAAAGTGTAAGAACACGGATAAAAACATATAAAAACGTGAGAAAAATAGAAGAAACGGATAAAAACATGAGAAAAATGAATGAAAACGTATAAAAACGGACGAACACTGATAAAAACCTATGAAAACATAAGAAAACGGGCGAAAACGTAAGAAAAAAGGACGAAAAGGAATAAAAATGTAATAATAGTCAATGAGGACTAACGATGCAAATATTTTAACTCAATGAGGACTAACGATGCAAATATTTTAACTCAATTGTCAATGAGGACTAACGATGCAAATATTTTAATTCAATAAGGACTAACAATGCAAATATTTTAACTCTTGAGCTACAGGGACCTTTTATGTAATTGTTTCAAGGACGAATGGTGTAATTGTTTTGAGTCACAGGGACGATTCATGTAAATTTATGTAAATAACTCTATGCCACGTCAGATTCATGGCTATAATAGGAAGATTAATAAAGTTTGTGATTACAATAGGAAAAAAAAAAAGTTAATTGCATACAATAGTAAAAGGTGACAAGTTCGATGTATTTTTGGATAATTTTCCCAATTAAAAACTAACATCATTTATCATTTATGATTATACCATAATCTACATGGCTGTTTCGTGTGCATTTGTTTGAGTTATACGAAAATTGACCTCAATTTTAAGGATGTGTCTGAATTGTTAGGAAGAACTTACGGTACCCAGAACATTCGAGTCATTCGAGTCGGTTAAAACTTAATATTGCATGTGAGATGAAGCTGTATATGGAGATGGAGAAGGAGAAGGAGATGGAGATTATAAACATAGATTATTTTTATAAGCTACATGAAGTATTATTTTATTTTAAGAGATTATGAAAGATTATTTTTCTAATTTTTTTTTCCCTAAAATTTCTTATAAATTTTGTAAAACAAAACTTTTTTAAAAAGTAAGCATAATTTTTCACAATTTTGTGTGCCAAACATATTCGTAATGGATTTTGGATATATTAACTTATGTTAATAAAGTCATGGGATGTTAGTCTAAGCACTTAAAACTGTTATGTACAAATAAAAATGTATGTGTAAGTATCAGTTCTTTCAAAATATGTGATGCTTGCAAAATCTAATAGTTTCATGGGATAATGATTTGAAGATACATTTAACTTGTCACAAAATTTTATTGTGTGTGTTTAACTATTTCATGTAACCAACTTACTAGTATTTCTAATTATATGTATTTTTAAGAAATTGACATGTCACAAGTTAATCATCTTAAACCTGCAAACAACAATCTAACACATTTCACACTACATTCACAACCAAATACACATCTTCTTCGACTTCACGAAGCACCCCCTTTTCACCCACCCCAACCTGTCACCATCTTAAGAAAAATAAAATAAAATAAAATAAAACCTAACATTCTTTATCACAATCATCATCATCATCATCATCATCTTCTATCTTCAAAAACAAGAACAGACCACACTTGCTACATTAAATTAAATTCACAATTTCAAACAAAAAAGCTATGATTTTTTTTTCCTTCTAAATTGGTACTTAAAATCACAAAACCAACAACTTACGTCGGTCATTGCATGCAGAAAATACCTACACCGTATTTGCACACTTACCGCCGTCGATGTAGTTGAAAACCCACTTGCAGGTGTCGTCTAATATGTAACAGTAGTACGTTTGCCTTATTTTTTCTTAAGACAATCACAGGTTGGGATGCGGAAAAGGGTGTGTGGTGGTGGTGGTGGGGGTGTGAGGTTGAAGAAGAGGTGTGTTTTGTCGTGGATGTAATGTAGTGTGAATGGTGTTTAATGGTTGTTTGGATATAGTGTTTGTAGGTTTAAGAAGATTTATCTTGTGACATGTTATCATTTTTTCTTAAACATACATATAATAAGAAGATTAATGAGTTGGTTACACGCAATAAGAAAACAAAACAGTTAAATACACACTATATTTTTTGATAAGTTGGATGCACTTTCAAATGATTATCCTTAGTTTCATTTAAACTAAACGATTACCCGCGCATAATGGCGACAGTGTATAGTAGCGTCAGTTTGTATGCGCAATTTCTTTTATATAAATGGGTGTGTAGTAAATGAGAGTGAAGAAACTAGTTGATTAAATTGTAATTAAGTATTTAGTAGATTGCATTGACTTTTATGAGAAAGGGTACTTTAGTCTAAAAATATTACTCATTTTTTAAGTTTTTAAGTTTTAAGTAAATTAATTTTCTCTTTATATGTAGTATAAATAGTAGATGATATGTTACGAGTGTGTCTTATTCCATTTGTATTAATGGTGACATTAATGGTTGGTTTCAAGGTAAACGAGGTTTGAGACAAGGTGATCGTATGTCCCCAAACCATTTTACTTTAGTTATAGAAATTTTAACGTTAATATTGCAGTATAGGGTTCAAGAGATGGAAGGCTTTCAATACCATGATCTTTGTGAAAGGCAAAAGATTGTAATCTTTGCTTTGCTGATGATTTAATTCTCTTTACTCATTGTGATGTTTTTTTTCTGCAAGTGTTGTTACAAAAGCTCTTGAGGACTTCAAGAGTGTCTTTGGTCTTGTTCCTAGCATACCGAAGAGCACGACATTATTTTGTCACATCCCAAATCAGGTTAGGTTATCCATATTGAGCTCTTTGCTGCTTGCAGAGGGTACCCTCCCCGTTAAGTATTTAGGTGTGCCTCTTCCTGTTTTATTTATCGTGATTGCAATGAGCTTGTGGAAAGGCTCCAAAATCGTATTGCTTATTGGAAGAATAAACTTCTTTCATTTGCAGGTCGTTTACAGCTAATTATGTCTATTTCATCTTCTATGCATATCCATTGGGCTTTCATTTTTATCTTTCCCTCTCAGATTGTTCATGACATTAAGAAATTGATGAGAAGCTTCCTATGGTATCAAGGTGAAATGAAAAAGGGTAAGACGAAAGTTGCATGAGAAGATATTTGTAAGTCAAAAGAGGAAAGTTGTCTTGGGATTCGTAGAATAGATGATTTTAACAAGGCTCTTTTGGTTAAACATATTTGGAGCATTTTGACGCATAAGGAGTCATTGTGGGTTAAATGGATTCATTCATATAAACTTAATGGCCGAAGTTTTTTTGGATATGCATTATATGGGGGATATGAGTTGGGGTTGGAGGAAGTTGCTTAAATTTAGAAGCACTATTCGACATTATTTTTGGTTTAATGTTCGTAATGGTAAGTTGGCTTCCGTTTGGTTCGATAATTGGTGTGTCCCTAGTCATATTATGAGTTTACTTTCATTTAGAGAAATCAATCGTTCGGGGTTATCTATTAAGGACTCAATTTATGATTTAATACATAATGGGGTGGCGATGGCCTAGTGATAGGTTTTCTAGATATCTTGAGCTGCTTCAGATCCGAGTTCCGAATTTTATTGAGGGTGTGGAGGATAAGCTTCTTTGGCGTGGAAATAATGGTGAATTATAGCCTTTGCTGTTACCTGTGTATGGGATTCGACTAGAGTGAGAGGGGAAACTGTTCCATTGTTTCTTGTGGCATGGTTCCCTCAATGTATTCCTAATCATCTGTTTCTCTTTTGGCTTATGGTTAACTTGAAGTTGAAGACACAAGATCGGTTGAGGCAATGGGATGTTGGTCTGGAGACTGACTTAAACCTGATTCGGTGCCCTTTATGTGATAATCAGTCTAACTCTCATAACCATTTATTTTTTGAGTGCCCATTTTCTTTACAGGTCTGGTCTAAAGTTCGTGTATTATGAGAAATGGACAATATTCCTCCTCGTTTACATGATGCTATCGAGTTCCCCATTCCTTCATCAAAAGGCTTCTCAGCTAGTAGTATTATTGCTCGTCTCTTGCTTGTGGCTACGTGTTATTTCAGTTGGCAAGAGTGACATTCTAGAATCTTCAAGAAGTTGAAGACGTATGACCAGATTTATGATTATATTGTTGTCTATGTACGGTTGAAGGTTCTCACATTTCGTTTCATGGAGAACTTTATGCGTGTTAGGAATATTGTTGGTAAATGGAAGTTGCCAAGATCGGTGATCATCTACGACTCATTATCTACCACATAAATCGAAGATCTCATGTTCGTGTCTGGTCCAAAATGGGAGTTCCATTCGAGAGTTACACTATTTTTTCCTTCACCAAGGTTTTTCTCACTAGATTTTTTTTGAGAAGGTTTTGAAGGAGTCAAACTCATTTGGTTTATTATACTCCATGTTTGTTGCTGCTGGATTAGCTTGGAGGCATTTGTATTGATGCTTGGATTTCTTCGAATTGGCTTGCTGTCATGGTTTGTTTGTTTCTACCTGATTGGTTTGTTGATTAGTTGTCTGTAGCTAGAGTTATTATCGTTCTTTGGCATGCCATAAACGATTTATTGATTTATTAAGCTTTTTACTTGAAGTTAATGTGATATTTTAACTACATTTTATTTTACATCATTTTTTTTTTTTTTTTTTTGTGTGATCAGTATACTTTCTCAAGGTAACATTTTAAAACAATAGTGGATGATGTGTATTCAAGTTACCTATTTAACAATCACATCATTTATACGTGTTATTATCTAGATGCATTTTTTCTTTAACTTTGCAGAATTAGATAACATTTTATAATCTACTTTTGCGATTAAAAGAAACTTCATCGAAGTATGGTAGTCATTAGGGCCGGCAATTTTGACACGAAACCTGTTAACACGACACGACACGACCTGTTCTTAATAGGTTTCGTGTTTAACCTTAACAGGTTTCGTGTCTTAACAGGTCAGACCTGTTAATTTTCGTGTCTTAACAGGTCAGACCTGTTAAACCTGTTAGCGACCTGTTAATTTTATACTATATATATAAAGTATTTTTAGGTCCACTCATACATTCACAAACCCTAATCACACACACATAATCCCCCCCCCCCCCCCCCCCCCCCCCATCCTCCTTTTATCTTTGCAGGAAAAAAAAAAAAAAAAAAAAAAAAAAAACTCATCTCAATATCATCATCAACATCTATTCGATCCATCATCAGTCCATCTAATCAACATCTATTCGATCCATCATCAAATTAGTTTAGATTTTGTGTTTTATGAAGATTTGTAACATTAGTTTAGATTTTGTAATAGCAGATTTGTAATAGTTAACATTAAGATTAGAAGACTTTTAATAGCTTTTGTTAAGATTTTTAAGATTTGTAATAGCAGATTTGGATTTGGTTGTGACTGGATTTGGATTTGTTCGATTTGGATTTGGTTGTGACTGGATTTGGATTTGTTCTTGATGTTGTTCTTGACTGGATTTGGATTTGTTCTTGATTTGTTCTTGATGTTGTAATAGCAGATTTGGATATATGTTAATAACAGGTTTGTTTTTTGCAAAAAAAAAAAAAAAAAAAAAAAAAAATCCGAATATATATGTTAACAGGTTCTTAACAGGTTTTAACAGGTTAACCTGTTTATTTTCGTGTCGTGTTCGTGTTTGAGAAAAATGACACGATAAGCTAACAGGTCGTGTTCGTGTTTGACCTTAACAGGTTCGTGTCTTAACAGGTTCGTGTGACCTGTTATGCCAGCCCTAGTAGTCATTTCATATTAGTAGTTAACAAATATATAATGTGTGAGATTACACATTTTTGTTTTTTCATCAATGGTCTTTTTGTAAATCCAACATTCTATTTCTTTACTTCTCTAGAGGACGTGGAATCAATGAGTGTCTTTTACACGTATAAAATAACTTTTCATTTCTATATATTATCCACCTCATTAGACGTTGAAACGGTTTTAAGATCATTATATTTTGTGTGCTTTTTTCAACTTTGTAACAGTCTAGAATAATATGATACTATCTCTGTTTCAAAATTATAGTCCCCTTTTAACTTTTTCGGTCTTTTCTTTTCAACTTTGACTTTAAATATTTTTGTTTGTGTTATACAATAGTTGATGAAAATTATACCAATGAAAAAAACATTTAAAACTCAATTCATTCATATATTTTGCATCAAATATTATGTAATATAAACAAAAATATTAAAGGTCAAAGTTGAAAAATAAAAACCGAAAAAATAAAAAAAAGACTATAATTTTGAGACGAAAGGAGTAGCAATATATGAATATTATATTGTACTATTATAGTATGACATAATGTCATGGGGTCTATATGTGATAGGAAAATCCACCATCCCAACATTATCACCATCTTTATTGACTATAACAACCAAAGAAGAAAGCTAATTATTGATTAAGTACAATGATAGAATGGAAAACATGTGAAACCTATATCACAAACTGTTAGAATATTAGTGTGTAATAGTTAGGATATAAGTTTAGAGGGTTAATTGTATTTTAGCTTAAATTTAAGGAGGTTAGTCATGTATTAGGAAAGCTCCTAACCTCCTCAATTGTAAATTCTGTTCATCAAAGATTAGGTTTCTCCCCCCTCATTCTCTATAAATAGGGATGAGGGGGTGAGGTTTTATTTGTACCTTCTTTTTTTTGCTCATGTTTAATAAACGTTTGAGTGTAAAATATCTCGTGCGTGTTGGTGCCACTCGGCATTAAGGGATCATAACCCTTTGCCGATGTCTTGTTAGAGTAGTTCTTGATTCGTGGTTCCGCTCTAGAAATCGGTTTGTTGGATTTCTCCAACAATAACATACTCTTTGCCATATGTTAAAAATATCCAATGTTTCACACATATGTATACGGTATACCCCTAACATACTCTTTGCCATCAGTTAAAAATATCCGATGTTTGTATTCTATAAAATTTGGCGAAAATTATACTATGAGAATACATTTAAAAACACAATCCATTTATATATTTTGCATCAAGTATTATATAATACAAACAAAAATATTTAAGATCAAAGTTCGATTCAAAAAATTAAATTGGACGTATATTTTTAGACGGAGGGAGTAATATAATTACTATCTAAAACAAGAGTGTGAAATAGGGATTGAGATCTTCTTATGTTCACTTTGAACATGAGAGATCATGTTGATAATATTATGAGAATAAACAAAAATGTGAACCCTTAACTTTTATTTAAAAAAATGAACTCTCATTTCATTTATCTTGTTTCTAATTGGCTAGCATAACGTCTCATGTTAAATTAAACATGAGAGGATCCTAATCCGTGAAATAAACTCATCTTATCAATGTCACAAGCTTGAATGATTAAATCATGATGCACACAATAGCGAGTACCACCTTAATTTAATGTCCTATGCACAGAGTCGAACATATAGGGTTTGAAAAAATGCACACCACATATGATTGTTTGTGTAGAGATTCTTACGGCCCAGCATCTCACCAAGTCCAACATATAAGCCCAACTGAGGTTCCATTCTAAAACCAATTGGCTATAGAAGGAGTAGCCCACCAAACTTATATGTTAACTTTGAGATTATAGTACTACCGATGTAGGATTGGGTTTGTACACCCAACAATCATCCCCTCAAACCCAAACCACCATGGGCCTCCCCTTCGACTATAGCCACGATCCCAACTTTTTCATACCGCCGACCTTTACCATCGGAACACACCGCCTTTTACCGGCTTCCTTTCGGTACAAAGTTTACCGGGATCCACTAATACCGTCGAACCGGGGTCTAATCGAGGGAACACCATCCACATCATCACTGGGCCAAACCTGTCTTTGATACCACTTGTGGGATTCTTTCGACAATTGGTATCGGAGCCTTGTTCGAGAAGAACAAATCACACAACGTGGATAGAGCCAAAACAAGATAAACGAGTGAACCAGGTTTGGTTTGTCGGTTACTACGAAGTCGTGGGAGAATTGACGCTGAAGGTTTGTTAACCGTTGGATTTCTACGAAATTTGAACCGTAGGTTGAAGACACATAGATCTACGATCTCTCCAGAGGGATCTTGCATCTGAGCTTCTGGGAAAACGATATAGGTTATCGAAGTTTCCAGTATGGTTGTATTCTTTATCTTTTTTCGGTTATTGTTTGGCTATCGTTGTGTAGATTACAAGGTTCAAGGTTTCTAGGTTTGCGAGTCAAGATTACTTGGGAAACAAGGTTCTTGAAGTTATCTTGCAAGGAGGTGGATCGATTATCCTAGGGTTATAGGAAATCATTTTCTTTTGTCACAAGGTTCTTGGAGTTTCGTTTTTGAGCTTCAAAAGTGACAAGGTTTTGCAAGAAGTTTCAACTTCAAGTTTTCGGTTTATTGGAATTCAAGTCTTGGTGGTTCTTGGAAGACAAGTAAGGTTTAGCTTTGTCTTGGGATTCAAGAAAAGTGATTACTTGGAGTACAACGTATATCAAGGTTGTAGACTTGAGGTGGAAAGATCGAAGCTTTAGGGTTTATCTAAAGGTTAGTAGATCGATTATTATAAGAAAGCGGATTTAGTTCACGGCTTGTGAGGCTTGTTGGTAAAGTTGGTTAAAAAGCAACTTGACAAGGTTTGTAGCAAGTTTAAAGAAGAATGGCTAGTATGAATAATAGGTTAAACATCGAAAAGCTCGATGGGAATATTGTACAAAAACATGGAGGTTCAAAACAAATTGGGTGCAAGCAACTTGGTTTTGGTTTTAAAACAAGGGTCCATGGAGTACATGTTCAAAAGCGTGTTTGGTTTGAGGTGGAATTGCAGGGAGCTCAGGAAAATCGTGAAGCTGAGGTAATTCAGGAGAGTAACGATCAGGCTGCAGTGGCTCAAAGAAAGTTGGAGGTTAAACAACTTAAAGGAAAGACAAACACGGACTGCTTGGTAAATAAGTGGGTATACCTTGGTGCAAAGATCGGGGCAGACATTATGAAAACCGGAGTACCTGGTCAAGAAGGTGTAGTGGGTAATGTTGCTGAAAGGTATAGAGGTAACAGTAATATGGCTGCTTTAGGAGTTCCTAGAGTGATAAAAGAAGATGCACATGAGTCATTGACTTTCAGGAATGCAGTTGCTTGTGAGGTAACTTCCAAGTGGATGGCTGTAATGAAAGGAGATATGGATACTCGGTCTGGTATGTGTATGCTCAACAACAGTTTCAGGCGAAGCAGTGACGACAGTAAAATATATTACTAGAAGTATGCACCAGGTATGTTCATATATCTATTCCTCTATATAGATTATATGGGGTTTACTTGCGAAAGCAAGGCTGTGATCCGGGTTACCAAGGGTTTGCTGGATGAAGAAAAGGAAAATATACTTGGTATGAAGATCTTCAGGACTCAGAGTGGTAATACTTTAAGGGTGTCACGATTCAGGTTTTCCAACGGGATGTCGGTTCAGATATTGTTGGGGAGACACTCTACGCTGTCGTTAGAGGGTAGTTTGTCAGGGAATCATGATGAAGAAAAGAAGAGCAAGGGGTCATGTATATATGCATGATGAGTGCTCAAACACTCATCGTTTTTGATATATTTAAACTGCCAAAACGCACAAAAACAATCAAAAAGATATCAAAATACTTAAATTATCCCAGGGATTGTGTTTTATGTGTTTTAAAAGCAAAATGTGCAAAAATAAAGGAAAAAAACGTACAAAGTTTGCAGTATTGGCAGTTTCAGTCCCCCAAGTTTCAAAACTTGTCAATTTTAGTCCCTATGCATTTATTTTTAAGGAAAAGTCAACTCAAGGTTTTAAAAGTCAAATAATCACAAAATATTACATTTGGGTTGCAAGTTTTCAAAAATTACATATTTAGTCCCTGAAAATCCAAAAATGGCAAAAGTAGTCCCTGGGATTTTTGAAATTTTGAAAATGTGGAAAAATGCAAATTTGGTCCTTGGATTATTGGTATTTGGCAACATTGATCCTTTGGAGAACTTTGGAAAGTGGGCAATATCAGTCCTTGGGTTTGGCAAAATTGCAAAAATGGTCCTTGTGATAACTACTAGCCATCCGGACCCCATTTTATCCAAAACCAAATCCAAACAAACACCCCATCTGATCCAAGCCCACCAAGCCCAACCTTAGCCCACCCAAACCTTTAAACCGTTTTAAATAATACCCGCGTTGACCCGGTCAACCCTTTCTTCCCCAACAGACATGCGCAAAACCAGGGCATACAACCCCCCCCCCCCCCTCCTCACCTTTTCACCAACCAATCCCCCCCACAATTAATAGCCTCACCTAACAACTCCACCACCATAAATGCATCACCAAACTCCCCACCTATCCCACTCAATTTTACCCGTATAAATTTTGGCGCCAAATTCACAATCTATGGCTCAGATCGATTTCAAAGCAATTGAACGATGGGGATTTGGTCAGAGGGTCAAGGCAAAGGCTGTGGGGCTCTCAGTTTTCAAAAAGCAGCCATGTGGAAGAATTAGGGCTAGATTTTTAGGTCGATATATATTGATAAGCTCATAGAAGCTTTGGGTGTGTAATCTTTTAGTTTTTATGTATTTTTAGTTTATTTTTAATGCATTGTAACTTATTTTTATCAATGAAAGTCTAGTTTAAAAGTTTAAGTTCATTCTCAAGTTTCAAGTTTCATTTTCAAATTTGCAAAGTCCTAATCAAAATCCTTTATGTGTGTACAAGTAATTTAAATGCTTAAGTGATCTCAGAAACAAAGTTTAGAAAGCTTTATAAGCTTGTGTGAACACACCAAACTCAGCTTTCAATATTTATAAAAAAATCAAGAAAAATCAAAAATAAATGAAAGATTGGTGATCATTGACTGAATGAGCAAGGAGCACAGTGAATTGTGGAAGGCTGTGGGTTAGGTACCTCAGGGGAGGGCATAGGATTGATTAATTTGGTCCTTTGGTTCTTACTCAGTGGCTTGGAAGGCTTTGTAAGCTAAAAAAATCTTTCATCTTTACTCTTAAGAAGTCTAAACTGTTTATTTAAGTTCATTTCAGTTAAATATTAGCTTACAAATTAGTAGTGATCATTTGTTTGTGTTTTATATTTGTTTAAGTTGAAATCTCCTCAATAACTGATTTTTGAGGGGTGTTTGGTTGAAAGTTGTTAGCATTGCTCTACCTAGTCATTTGTAGCTTTCTGTGTTTCATTCAGCTTTGTGGGTATATTAAGGCTCAGGGGAACTTTTAAATTGGTCACAAACTCTCTCAAAAGTCAAATCAACAAGAAATCCACCACCACAGTTAACTGTGGTGGTTTTTGATCCTAAAACTCCATAATCTCATGGCATAAGTTGTTGTTTCCACATATTCTAGTCTCACTTTAACTTATAAACATGATTTGAGGTCATTAGATCCTTCATAAGTTCATAAAAGTCAAAGCATACAAAAATCTTGTAAAGTCAAATCTGTTTCATTGGATTTTGAGCAAACTTTGATGGCCTGCAATCTGTTTGATACTTAGTTTTAGGGTCTGAGATTTTACAAGTTAAATCTCTACCACTTTGTTAATTTTTGAGAATTTTCTCATATTTTTAGGATTTTGTTTACTGGGCCCCACAAGGCCATAAAGTAGGCTGCAGGGCATACATCTGCCCTGTTCTCAGCAGACCACCCTCACACCACCACCTTTTGTGGTGGTTTGTGACCACTACAGTGGTCTAGGCCCATTGATTTTGGTTCCACTCAACCCCCCTCCTACCAGGGAGTAAGGGTGAACCCTTTGTTTGACCCCTACCATAGTGGACCCCACCTAATTTGGCCCCTAGACTTTGTCCCATAACTGCCTCAGTCAACAAATAAGCAAAGTGCTTATTTGATATTTTTGGCTTATTCAGGCCATTAATTGGCTTAATACTTGCTTATTGTTGTTCATAAGACTCAGAGAAACCAAATAATACCATTGTGGACCCCACATCTTCATTTTGAGCTTAAAATCCTTCACAGTCAACAAAAGTCAACTGTGAGGTGATTAAGCACTTCAAGTGCTTATTTCCAGGGGTGTAGTGAAAGTGTTTTTATTAAAAGTACTTATTTTTAGCTTATAATTAGTTTAGAAAAAGAAAAAAACCAAAAAACCAACTTTAAAAATAGTGATAGCTTCTATTTAATAGGATTTATCAATTTAATTTTCTTTTTAATTTATTTCTAAGTAATATATCACTTTTATATTTTTAGAAATTATATTTTAGGTTAAAATAATTTTACAAATTTTTCCAGATTTTTATTTTGTCTTTTAGTGGTATTTCTAATTAATTTTAGTTTAATTTAGGTTTAATTAATATTAATCAATTAAATAGCATAATTAGTCTTTATATAGTATAACCTAGTTTTTATAATTTTTCTAGCTTTTATTTTAGTCAAAACATTTTTATAAATTTTTCTAGAATTTTTACTGTTCATTTTCTATTTTTTATAATATAATTAGTTTAATTAGTAATTAATAAGTAATTAGAATAATAATTAATTAATTAGCTTAAAAATACATAAAATTAGTTTTTTATAATTTTTTAGGATTCCTATGATGGTTAATTAGATTTGTAAAATTTTTCTTAATTTTCTAAGTCTTTTTAGTATTTTTAATAATTCTAATCAATTTAATTAGTATTAAATAGATAATTAGTAATTAATTAATATTAAATAATTAAATAGTGTAAAAATAATTTTTATTTTTCTTAAAATTTTCTTTAATTATTAGGATTGTAAAAATATTAAATTTACACTTTTACCCCTTCCAGTCCTCCAGTTGTACTTTTTGTTTTGTGCGTCTGTATACGTTTTTTAATTAAAACGTACGTTTTTAGGTTTTAGCTCAAATCTTCGTAATCTAAATTCTCGTAATCGATCACGTAGCTTTCCTAAGCTATACTTGTTAATAATTTCCAAATAATTCTGATCATAACCCTTTTCTGTGAGTAATTACCCGATAACGAATACGCTAAAGTTACAATTCACACTTCAACGGGACTTAACGACCTGGTGATACCTTATATTACCCGGAGCATTGACCTAGGCTATTTGACTTTGTTGACCATTATTTGGTCAATATAAGTTAGGTGGTTTAGCACCAATCAATGCAGTTGAAAGTCATAAGTATCAAGTTGACTGCACGAGACCTGACATAACATCTACAGATGTGGGAATGTTGAATAGGTTTGATCGTGGATTACAGATGGACGTACATGCTTTTGTGGATTCTGACTACGTCATGGGTAGATCAATCACAATGTACGGGGTTATGATACTGTCACACCCCCAATTTACCCGACTTGCAGCGGAATGGAATACCTGGGGGTGTCTGTCATAGCACCACAGTTACAGTTACATTGAACGACCTAAAGTGCCGTTTGGAAAATACTGCATTTGATCATTGAAATAATTCAGAGTTTACAAAATGAGGTCCCCAAAATGTGTTGCGAGTTTATGAAAACAAGTCCTACTAGATCAAATGTTTACATAAGTGCATGAAATAATGATGAGACGCGTCGACTCCGCGACTCCATGAAGGTCCAAATGCATGTCACATGAGCTACCTTAGTAACCTGAAATACATTGCTAAAATGTCAACACGAATGTTGGTGAATTCCATAGGTTTGTAAAATGTACTGATGTACGGCCACCACAAGTAAAAATGCAAGATAAAAATCTCGTGAAAATTGTACAATAGCCTTAAGCTCATGACACCGAAGCTATGACTGATGAAATTCTATGCCCCTCCCGAATGTTCTGCCGAAACATTCAAATGTAAAAGACATGACATGCATCCGCTTACTGTTGGTATCCACTACCACGGATGGAGGCGTCACCCTCGATAGATCTATCCACTCACTCTCGCTTAGTACTTGAAATTAACGGTTCATGATGTTACAGGGGACTTAGCACTTGGCAAGGTAACTTAAGCTATGTACATGTTTGAATACTTGGGCTCGTACTGAAATAATTGATGCAATGTATTCCCCCCGTGGGATTTGAAAACAATCAAAAATGTTGAATTGAAAACGGGGCTATGAAAACTCACCTTAACTGATGAAACCGTGATGAAATGAAATGAACACCAATGAACAATTTGCTGTCGTAACCCAATATGATGGTACCATGAACATGTACTGAGCTGAAAACAAGGCGCGCATACTAGCCGCAACCTAATATGAATGATGTACGATCTACTTTAGATCATGAAATGATGTTATGAATGTCCATGCACATGTTTACTATACCACTCTACTCTTTGAAAAAAAACACTTGTTGTTACCAAAAGTATATATTCCAAGACTTAGGAAAATATTGCTATTAGAAAATATAAATGGCTAGTTATAATATATATACTTATATATATATATATATATAACGTAAGTTTCCATGTTAGCGTTGAAATACTCGGGTTGTAATCCTTGAAATGATGAAAACATACTCGTAATAACTAATACTACGTTAGTTATAAAGCTCGGTACTTGATATTATGTTTAGCTTGAAAATGCACTTCGTAGTTTTTTGCGCCAAATATATTAAAAGCTGTCAATTAATAAAGGGTTTTAGCCGATATTCAAACGTGTATATCTTTGTCGTTACTTGTCCGTTTTACTTGTTCTTTATATCCACGGTTTCGTCTTAGTATGTAGTAATATATTTTGGAAAGCTCGGCTCCTCCGGGTTACGTCTAAAGTCTCTTTTTGTCCAATGAAAAACGTCCAACAGCAAACATTTTCTGAAAAATACTTTTCGTCAACAATCTTGCAAAAATCATAACTTCTTCGTTATAAGCTCTTTTTAATCCGTTCTTTCGCCTACGGATTCGTTTTTGAAAGTATTTTCTAAAAATTTTGCCAAAGTTTCCTTGGTGTTTACTGATTTTCCAGATTTTTACAAAACGGGACAGCATGTCTAAAATAGGTTCCAAATCAAGTTTCCAAGGTTAAAAACTAATTTCTACCATCACCAAACCTCTTGTAATCACCACATAGCTAATCTAATCCTACCATACACCTTCTTAGGGTGCCATGGACTCCTAACCAAGTTATTAGAGCTAGGGGATTCATAACAAAAAAGTTAGGGTTTGTATAGCCAAAATAGAGTGTAGTATAGCTACTTGTACATGGTTTTTAGCATGATTCTTATGTAATACATGTAAAAATAGGATGATTCATGAAAAAATAAAGATGAAAACTTACTTGATAAAATGAGATGATTATTGGATGATTATGCTTGATGTTCTTGTGTTTTTGTTGCTTGATTCTTGATTAGACTTGTAAAATGAACAACTTTTGTGTTTTACTTTATGGAAAATGATCACTTGATCATGGAGATCAATAAAAGTCGTGGGTTTGAAGATGGAAATGGGGAAGATGAGATGAAAATTTGTCTTAGCTCAAAAGGTGTGATTATGATTTAGAAAATTTGGTAAAGTAAGGTTTTTATGTGTTTATTTGTTAAATAATGATAAATCAATGCACAAGGTTAAAAAGGGGTGGTCATGGCTGGTTTTGGGTGTGAAAAGGAGTAGCCAAAACGGTTTTGATCACTTAGAAAATATAGTGTAGCGTTAAGTGTTATTACGCGTTATTCGTTAAAATCGGGTACCGGGTTTAATAGCAATAAACGTTCATGAAATTAACCGGGATGAAATAAAGTCATAATAATGATAAAAACATATTAAAAATATGTTGGGTACATTTACTGAGTGATCGGGTGATTATTGTTTAGTTTTCACGAAAACCGTCGTTATATTTATACGCGTACGTTATAAATAAAATAAATTTCCAAAATACTGGGTAACTGAATGTTATAACTTTTATGATGTTAAAATAGATATAAAAATATGTCGGGACCATTGTGGGAATATTTAGATATATTCGTCGTGTATAAACCGGGTGTTAACGTTTATTTAGAAATCGTAATACGTAAAACGTTAAATATACTGAATATATAAATTTGAAAATCCTAAGAGTGGTATAACATGTAAATGACCTACTGATGATATGCGGACTATCTTCAGTCCGTATGAAATGTCATTACTGATAATGCATGAATTCGCACCCGAACCAATATGGTTACGCGAATTTGAATACCCGTAAACTAAATTTACGATGAAATGTGTAATGCACGTGAATGATGAAATCTTTTCCCGCAATGAATAGTGTTCCATGAATAGTAAAATTTCTGAATACTTCTCGGAATGTCAAACTGACACCAAAAATGATGAATAGTAAACCGATGAATAGTGTTTTGATGAATAGTGTTTGATGAATAGTGTTTGATGAATAGTGTTTTTCCAAAGTTCGGGAATTGACCTGAAATGACTTGAAATGGTGAGTTGTGACAGTCTTCCCCCCTAAAAGGAACTTCGTCCCGAAGTTCAGTTTATGTTGGTCTCTGAGAATGTATTGGTGAAAAGGTGATGATATTCGAGAATTCCAGCGAACTCTAACGATAGGAATTCGACTCTGTTTCAACTGTTTGACCCCATGGTCCATGATTTCTGTTGGTTCTCTTACAAGGTCTGAGATTGTTATTTGGGTTGGATCCATTCCAATGGAATCATGAGTGACTCATCTGAAAGTCATTTCTGGGGATCTGAAAATGTGAAATATGTTCGTGTAATCCTGTTGTTCTCTGACAATGTTCAAGTCTGACGGCCACTATGCCTTCTCTGTCAAAATATAAATGGTCCAGTGTATATTGGTGTAACTTTCCAAGTTTTCTGAACGATAACATGCCTTCCTAGGCAGAGCTTTCTGCATAACTCTGCAGAACTTGAAGTTTTAATGGTTTACGACTTATCGAACTTGTAACTGATTCTTGACTTGTAGAAAATTTCTGGTTATTTCATGAATGCCTACTGTACTAGTGAGTTGAGCTTTTTCTGAGTTTGGCCCATCAATCGATGGTCTGCGCTTCTTAATGTTTTAAATGTGACACTGGTAATATATACTGCTGAATTCTGCCAGAACTCAAGTTTGTATGCTAGTTGGTCGATTCTAAAATGAATCTTAAATAGTCCAATATGCTAAAGGTTCAACCTTTCTTGTTATCCAATTTGTATCATGCCAATCCAAAGCATAGCCTTTAACTTAGTTTGTTCTCCCACTTGAATCTGGATGGTTTGTTGTTCAGGATACCCAATCCAAATGATATGTGTTATGTACCAATCTAACTTCTGCCAGTTTCTCGCTGTTGGTGTGATAACTATTGTTGTATATGAATTTGATTTATGTTGAGTGATTAGTCCAACCATTTCTAGGGTCAATCACTCATGCTCTGAGTATACTTTCCTATGTTTGAATTGTTCTCTCGCTTTGACCATCGGTCTGAGGGTGATAGGTGATGTTCACATCTAAATGGGTTTCTGAAGGAAATCCTGAAATGATTACCTGAGGTCCAAGTTGAAACGGTTTCCTTAACAGGAATAACTGAAATGGGTACAATAAACCTTTGTGACTAATTCCATAACGTTCGGTCCTTCGAACTTGGCGTTATCTGAAGGGATAGAATATAGGTAACAATTTGATTCCTTGTATTTTGTTCCAACGGATGATAAGACATATGTTTCTCTTTGTCTATTGGGTTTGGTCTCCACTACTGAAGTTCGCGATTAATTTGTGATGTCCTCCTAATTCCTTCATCACATATACCAATATTCTTTACTGTCCAGTCACAATATCCTAAATGCATAAGCGATGTTGTAGGGAAGTTGGTTCTGGATATTTGTCTCGCGATTGTGAGTTTTAGTTGAAATCCTTTTCTGAATAAACGAATTTAGAAAATGGAGCAGATGATTTACTAAGTAATATTTTTCCTTGATGATTCAAAATTTCAGTAATTATGAAGTAGAAAAATGTTTTCAAACATGTTGTGATTAAGACTGCTTACCAAAGTTTGATGTTTATGTATATTTCTCATTGTACAATAGTGTTGCTAAAGTTTGACCAAAAAGGATCGCACTTGTTCAAAATAGGAATTTCAGAAATCATTTTTTTTTTTTTTCCACATGGTATGTGATTTATGTAAACGCATCAACTTTATTTAAAAGTGAAAACACTGAAAAGGATAAAATGGTAGAATAGGAAATGTTCGCTTAAATGCATAGATGTCTAACACTTAGTTCCTGAGGTTGGATAATGTCTATTGATGGTTATCTGGCATAACTACAAGCATAGGTATTTAGACTAACTTAATCGTTGTAATTGGCAAGACTAAGGTATCACTTGATGTTGTGTCGATGAATGTCTATTCTGTTTTCCCATGTAGATGAGGAGATATGTTCTGGTTTGATCCCTTGCTTGGTATGAAGGTGAGGTTATCTGAAATTTCTAGACATAATGCCTTAGAGGAATCTACATCGATATTCTTGATTCAAACAATTGTCCTTTGTGAAAACTTACTGCAGGAAAGTTTATGTATGGATAAGGCCATGTTTAAATGAAATGCTCTACAGTCTCAATTAGAAGCTGGGTTTATTTCTATTGTGTTGTCCTACGGACATTTATATTGAGTCCAATCCTGTAGCTCAGTCTAGCTAGTACCCTTGAATAATAACATTGGACAACTAGGTTAAAGATGGTGATTCGGATGGTCTCGCAGTATCTTAGAATTTGTTGTTGAGTTATGAATTCTCTCACTATATGCTTCTAGTCCTGGTTAGTAGTTCTGTACTCCTTTCATTGCTTTTATTGTATAAAGGAATCCTGCATGTAATTGATATGGAAAGTCTCTTCTAGGAAAATCAATGGGAAAATCCAACTTAATGGCTAAGTGAGTGACAGGTAGGGTAAGTATCCAGGGATAGTTCGGCAAAATGGATGTTTATGAATGAGTTCCTTTGTTTACAAAACTTTTGGATGAAGATTGTTATCAACAATCCTTTGAAAAAAGTAATTATTTCCTTCATGGCATAATCCTTCCTGAATTTTACATAGGTGATCAGGCTATGTATAATTGAGGACTAATGATGCGATGTTGGATTTTGTCAAAATATCATAACTTTCCTCAAAAGTTTTAGATGGTGTTCAACGCATTGTTATAAAAATGGTGTCCTGATGTTTTGTTTCAAGTAACATGAAAATTGCTTCGCGTAACAATAGTAAATACTTGGTGTAATGACAGAAAATCAATTTATAGGATGGAAATAAAATAGCTTACTTCAGAAATTTTTCTGTAAAACAATTTCCCCATATGATAGTAAAATAACTTGAATGGTGTATTGGATACGTGGGTGAATCTTGTCGAATGGTAATAGTCTTCTAATTCGTCAAAAACGAAATCAACCTAATTCCTGAAGAATCTGCGGATGTTTCTGTTGAGTCCGTGTTATTGGTATTTTCTACTAGGTGTCATCTAGTTCATGTCAAGTGGGAATGGAAAAGGAAAATGACAATGATGGTACTAGTGTATGGAATACTACCCTCTTTCGCGCTACCTCGCGACATCCAAAAGGTAAAACTAAAGTACACACTGTGGGAAGGCCAATAGTGTAATAAGTAACTGATGGTGGTGATAGTACCTGAGTAGTAAGTGCCCTACTAGTGATGGAAAGAAAACACACTATCTTTCTTGCAATAAGCATCCTAATAAATCCATTAAGATTAATTCTGAATACACTACCAAAAGGCATTCTATGTACGGGCTGAATGATAGGAAGACTCTGTTCCTATGGCAAATCAATAGTACTAATGGTGGTGTAAGTGCAACTGATGGTATAATGGTAGTGTAAAATGACAAGGCATCTTCAATGTTGGAATCCGATAAAAGGATGTCAGGGTGAGTATCTGAAGACATGTCACTTGTGAACCAGGTCAATAAAATGATATACATATACGGATATGAGTATAAATAACTCGCACAGGGGATGTATAAAACAACATGTATCATGATTATGCACTTATGATGAAATGATGAGATGCTATGCTGATGTGGTTATAGTCTAGGGTCCAAGATACATCCTAGTTCGCTATAACCTTAGCTCTGATGCCAATCTGTCACACCCCCAATTTACCTGACTTGCAGCGGAATGGAATACCTGGGGGTGTCTGTCATAGCACCACAGTTACAGTTACATTGAACGACCTAAAGTGCCGTTTGGAAAATACTGCATTTGATCATTGAAATAATTCAGAGTTTACAAAATGAGGTCCCCAAAATGTGTTGCGAGTTTATGAAAACAAGTCCTACTAGATCAAATGTTTACATAAGTGCATGAAATAATGATGAGACGCGTCGACTCCGCGACTCCATGAAGGTCCAAATGCATGTCACATGAGCTACCTTAGTAACCTGAAATACATTGCTAAAACGTCAACACGAATGTTGGTGAATTCCATAGGTTTGTAAAATGTACTGATGTACGGCCACCACAAGTAAAAATGCAAGATAAAAATCTCGTGAAAATTGTACAATAGCCTTAAGCTCATGACACCGAAGCTATGACTGATGAAATTCTATGCCCCTCCCGAATGTTCTGCCGAAACATTCAAATGTAAAAGACATGACATGCATCCGCTTACTGTTGGTATCCACTACCACGGATGGAGGCGTCACCCTCGATAGATCTATCCACTCACTCTCGCTTAGTACTTGAAATTAACGGTTCATGATGTTACAGGGGACTTAGCACTTGGCAAGGTAACTTAAGCTATGTACATGTTTGAATACTTGGGCTCGTACTGAAATAATTGATGCAATGTATTCCCCCCGTGGGATTTGAAAACAATCAAAAATGTTGAATTGAAAACGGGGCTATGAAAACTCACCTTAACTGATGAAACCGTGATGAAATGAAATGAACACCAATGAACAATTTGCTGTCGTAACCCAATATGATGGTACCATGAACATGTACTGAGCTGAAAACAAGGCGCGCATACTAGCCGCAACCTAATATGAATGATGTACGATCTACTTTAGATCATGAAATGATGTTATGAATGTCCATGCACATGTTTACTATACCACTCTACTCTTTGAAAAAAAACACTTGTTGTTACCAAAAGTATATATTCCAAGACTTAGGAAAATATTGCTATTAGAAAATATAAATGGCTAGTTATAATATATATACTTATATATATATATAACGTAAGTTTCCATGTTAGCGTTGAAATACTCGGGTTGTAATCCTTGAAATGATGAAAACATACTCGTAATAACTAATACTACGTTAGTTATAAAGCTCGGTACTTGATATTATGTTTAGCTTGAAAATGCACTTCGTAGTTTTTTGCGCCAAATATATTAAAAGCTGTCAATTAATAAAGGGTTTTAGCCGATATTCAAACGTGTATATCTTTGTCGTTACTTGTCCGTTTTACTTGTTCTTTATATCCACGGTTTCGTCTTAGTATGTAGTAATATATTTTGGAAAGCTCGGCTCCTCCGGGTTACGTCTAAAGTCTCTTTTTGTCCAATGAAAAACGTCCAACAGCAAACATTTTCTGAAAAATACTTTTCGTCAACAATCTTGCAAAAATCATAACTTCTTCGTTATAAGCTCTTTTTAATCCGTTCTTTCGCCTACGGATTCGTTTTTGAAAGTATTTTCTAAAAATTTTGCCAAAGTTTCCTTGGTGTTTACTGATTTTCCAGATTTTTACAAAACGGGACAGCATGTCTAAAATAGGTTCCAAATCAAGTTTCCAAGGTTAAAAACTAATTTCTACCATCACCAAACCTCTTGTAATCACCACATAGCTAATCTAATCCTACCATACACCTTCTTAGGGTGCCATGGACTCCTAACCAAGTTATTAGAGCTAGGGGATTCATAACAAAAAAGTTAGGGTTTGTATAGCCAAAATAGAGTGTAGTATAGCTACTTGTACATGGTTTTTAGCATGATTCTTATGTAATACATGTAAAAATAGGATGATTCATGAAAAAATAAAGATGAAAACTTACTTGATAAAATGAGATGATTATTGGATGATTATGCTTGATGTTCTTGTGTTTTTGTTGCTTGATTCTTGATTAGACTTGTAAAATGAACAACTTTTGTGTTTTACTTTATGGAAAATGATCACTTGATCATGGAGATCAATAAAAGTCGTGGGTTTGAAGATGGAAATGGGGAAGATGAGATGAAAATTTGTCTTAGCTCAAAAGGTGTGATTATGATTTAGAAAATTTGGTAAAGTAAGGTTTTTATGTGTTTATTTGTTAAATAATGATAAATCAATGCACAAGGTTAAAAAGGGGTGGTCATGGCTGGTTTTGGGTGTGAAAAGGAGTAGCCAAAACGGTTTTGATCACTTAGAAAATATAGTGTAGCGTTAAGTGTTATTACGCGTTATTCGTTAAAATCGGGTACCGGGTTTAATAGCAATAAACGTTCATGAAATTAACCGGGATGAAATAAAGTCATAATAATGATAAAAACATATTAAAAATATGTTGGGTACATTTACTGAGTGATCGGGTGATTATTGTTTAGTTTTCACGAAAACCGTCGTTATATTTATACGCGTACGTTATAAATAAAATAAATTTCCAAAATACTGGGTAACTGAATGTTATAACTTTTATGATGTTAAAATAGATATAAAAATATGTCGGGACCATTGTGGGAATATTTAGATATATTCGTCGTGTATAAACCGGGTGTTAACGTTTATTTAGAAATCGTAATACATAAAACGTTAAATATACTGAATATATAAATTTGAAAATCCTAAGAGTGGTATAACATGTAAATGACCTACTGATGATATGCGGACTATCTTCAGTCCGTATGAAATGTCATTACTGATAATGCATGAATTCGCACCCGAACCAATATGGTTACGCGAATTTGAATACCCGTAAACTAAATTTACGATGAAATGTGTAATGCACGTGAATGATGAAATCTTTTCCCGCAATGAATAGTGTTCCATGAATAGTAAAATTTCTGAATACTTCTCGGAATGTCAAACTGACACCAAAAATGATGAATAGTAAACTGATGAATAGTGTTTTGATGAATAGTGTTTGATGAATAGTGTTTTTCCAAAGTTCGGGAATTGACCTGAAATGACTTGAAATGGTGAGTTGTGACAGATACAGGAATGTGCGGTGAGCTGGGAAGCTATGTTGCGGCACATGATGACTTTGTTATCAACTGAAGCGGATTATATGACACTTGCTAGAGAATTGAAGGAGGATACATGGCTAAAGGGACTCTCTAAAAGTTAGGATTTGAGCTAAGGTTAGTAGAGAGTACTGCTACTGGTGCCTTGACGAAGGCGGTCCCCGGTCCGAGGTTCCAGCACTGGTTGAAACTGCTGCGTATCAGAGAAGGCTAACTATTACACACTAATATTCTAACAATTTCCACCTTAGTGGTAATAGTTAGCCTTCTCTGATACGCAGCAGTTTCAACCAGTGCTGGAACCTCGGACCGGGGACTGCCTTCGTCAAGGCACCAGTAGCAGTACTCTCTACTAACCTTAGCTCAAATCCTAACTTTTAGAGAGTCCCTTTAGCCATGTATCCTCCTTCAATTCTCTAGCAAGTGTCATATAATCCGCTTCAGTTGTTAACAAAGTCATCATGTGCCGCAACATAGCTTCCCAGCTCACCGCACATTCCTGTATCATAACCCCGTACATTGTGATTGATCTACCCATGACGTAGTCAGAATCCACAAAAGCATGTACGTCCGTTTGTAATCCACGATCAAACCTATTCAACATTCTCACATCTGTAGATGCTATGTCAGGTCTCGTGCAGACAACTTGATACTTATGACTTCCAACTGCATATATACATGACCCCTTGCTCTTCTTTTCTTCATCATGATTTCCTGACAGACTACCCTCTAACGACAACGTAGAGTGTCCCCCCAACAATGTCTGAACCGACATCCCGTTGGAAAACCTGAATTGTTATATTTAGTCTTTATTTAGCTTCTATCTATGTCTAGGGTGTTAAGTGTCCGTTTCGTATTCTTAGTCATATAGTAGTCGGTTGATTGGCTTGTGTTCCAGCCCAACCCGTTTATTGTTATCACAGCCGACATAGGACTCTTGTTAGAGTCGGTTTTACCTCCCCTCATCTCTATAAAAGGAGGTGGGGGGGGGGGGGGGGACGAGTCATGTACGTCATTCTTTCAATACTAATCAAAGGAAACGATTAGGGATAAAAAAAAAAAAAAAAAAAAAAAAAAATCCACCTTAGTGGTAATTAGTTAGCCTTCTCCGATACGCAGCAGTTTCAACCATTGTTGGAATAAATCCAACAGTTCCCTAGTTATGTTGATATATTTATTAGGTTTTCATGCAAGTAGGTAGGAAATTATATATGAATTTGAATATAAAAGGAACTAAAGAAGTTATAAATATGTATGAATTTGACAAACTTGCATGTCCATTTGGTCACTTGTGCGGCATAAATTTTTATGCCAAGGTATATATCGTTGATTACCTCGAAGGGTCCACTTAACACTCCCTTCTTCATAATTTTATCAAAATAAAACTAGCTAGGATGTGTTAAAAATTATATGTTCAACTACTTACTTTATCTTCATCATTGAATACTCGTATATCATTCAAGTGACATAGAGTAATCAATAACATTTTAACAGATTTTTGGACAAGTGAAATATTAAATTCAAAAGGTTTAGCAGTAGGACATTGTTTATGGAAAATAAAATATTGCCATAGTTTTAAAATATATAATCAGTCAAATCAGTTAGAAATATTACTTCACTACAAAATGCCGCTTAGAAAAATACTAATGATTTTTAAAAATTGCTAAACGTAACCTTAAAGGCATGTTTTTTACTTCTATCAGCCGACTTTATTTACCACTAATTATAAACGTTTGTTTTTGTTTCTTAAACGTAAGTGGCACCCATGATTTTATTATAATTTGTTTTAATAAAAAAGTAGATGTTGATATTATACATCTATTAAAAGGTTGCCAAACAAACGGGTTATGGGCTCGTATTGTTGGCATGATATATCATTTCACTCAAGTGGTATTGTCCATTTGAATTCTATTCTCGTTTTAAGGTAGGAGACGGCTCATTAATTCGTTTTTGGAAAGATCTTTGTTTAGGAGATGTGCCCTTGTGTATTTATTATAGTCGGTTGTTTCATTTGGAGAAGGAACAAATTACTTAATTAAAGATCGCTTTGATAATGATTCTTGGTCGTGGGATTGACGTGGACCGATAAATGTAGGGAGATTGCAAGCTGATCTCATTAATCACTTGGGCGAAATCAGCTCGTTGGACATAGATGATGATGGTGGTTCTTGTATTTGGTCTCTATCTAATGATGGTAGTTTTTTAGTGAGTGACGTAAGGAAGCATATTGATGATTACATGCTCCTAATTCGCTTCCATGCACAAAGTGGTATAAGGTTATTCCTAGGAAGGTTAACATTTTAATGTGGAATTTGATGCAGGATAGACTTCCTCATTGCCTTAAATTGTCGAGTCGGGGTTTGGACATTAATTCGATTATGTGTCCGTTATGTGATGACCACGTGGAATCGAATGCCCATGTTTTCTTTTCTTGTGATACAACTTCTAATGTTTGGAGGCTTGTTCGAGCTTGGAGCGAGTTAAGGTTCCCTACTTTGAACTCTTGTGAGGATTTGGGATCCATGGTTTTCTTCTTGGTGTGCTTCAAAGGATTTGAGAGATCAGGCTTATGTCACTTTGCTGCTACATGTTGGATGATTTGGCGTTTCAGAAATAACATCACTTTCAATTTTCAAGTTATGAGAAAATGTGACATTTTTGTAACATCATTCTTTTTTCCTTTTCTTGGTTGAAATTTAGAGGTAAAATTTGTAGTAGTTGGACTGTAGTTGAAATCGCTTATGTAATTGCTAAAGTCTTGCTAGTTTTCTTTCAATAATACATCGCCGCTCAAAAAAAATTAAAAGGAAGAATATAAAAAAAATACTTGAGTATATATCATCATCACGTCTAATCAAATCAAGTAAATGATAATTTCATTGACAAAATAACTGAAACCAAACGAACACGGACAAAACTTTGTTCATATTCGTTCGTTTAGTTTTAATTGAACAAATAAATGAACATGGGTGCTTCGTTTATAAAAAAATAAGATTGTTCATGTTCGCTTATATTCTTTCATTAAGCAACTAAACGAACATAAACAAATGAACTTAAATGATCGTAAACAAATAAACATAAATTTATAAATATACATAATATTATGTTTTATATGTTTTTTTTAACCAAATGTAAAGTATATAATAAAAATATAATATAGACGAATATAAGTAAATAAATGAACGCATAATCAGACATTCACAAATATAAGTGAACGAACAAAAATTTTGTTCATGTTCATTCATTTAACTAAATGAACGTAATATGTTATTCATGTTCATTCATTTAATAAATATACGAGCATAAACGAGCTTTTTACCGAATAATCTATAAAATGTTCGATGAACGTTTAGTTCGTTACGACTCTATATATTTATAATAGCAAATACTATTTATAAATTATTATTGTAACACCCCGCCTTACGCAGACCACAATATTGTCCGCTTTACCCACAGGCTCACGACTTTGTTTTTGTGGCCTCATTTGAATACTTCCCGGCAGGTCACCAAGCCAGTAATACTCTCACATGAGCACGCTTAACTGCCAATTCCTAAGAACCCCACTCACAGTAGACCACAAAAAACGTTGTGTCATTGTAAGGCGAATGTTATCTTATGAGCCCATCATCTCTCCAGGCCACAACTGATGTGAGATTTGCCTATGGTGTTACAATCACCCCCCCCCCCCCCTTAGAGACTCATCGTTGTAACAATTTGCAATTTCAGGTTAATTACTATTCCCGAAAAATTTCACTATTCATTTTTACTATTCACTTTTACTATTCATTTCCCGAAATTTGATTTTTATTTCATATTCTCATGTGATAAATCATTTCCATGGCAAATTAAAATTTTGACACTCATCAGATCATTTTCGCGAAAGTTATTAAGGAACTACACGTTTTAGGGTAAAACGTCATTCAAAAATCCTTACGCACAATGAAACTCGACCGCGTTAATTTTCCCCGCATCAGAAAAATGTTTGATACACTCATGATTTATTTGAGAATAAATCATGACTGAGAAAAACGTGACCAAATAAACCTTGGCCGTGAAAAACAGGAATTTTCGTTTTTAAGCACTTTTACTTAGCCGTAACCTTAGCCTATACCTGCACCACGTTTCTTAGACGATTTGAGTTTTCACATTTTTGGAATAAGTCAACATATTTTTCCCTCCTCCTTTGACCAAAAATCATTCCTTGATTTTATAAATCATTCATTGATTTTTAGGCTTACGGTTTTATGTTTAAAAGATATTAAATACCAACCGACACTAGACTGAGCCCAGTCTAGACATTATAAGTCATTTTAAATCATTTTTATCATATTAGAAAAGTAACATTTTACTTTTCTCAATTTACACAATATTCGTACGTGTTTTAGACCCGTGTTTCCAGTTTTAGCAGGGTTTTAGCACCCCAATGGAACCTACCACTCATTTTATATTTTATTATGGAGTATATTGATATATTTAACCATACTTTCAAGTTCCATATTTTTATGATACCCGATTTTACGTTTTGAGGCTTAATCATTTACGGTTAGCATTTCCCAGAGTCAAAACTAACACAATACTTAGGATAATATCATCCAAGGCACACCTCACCCCCTAGCTTGTATGAACCGCCAATAGGGGGGAGTTACCCTTGGTGTGGCTTGATCTTAAGCTAAGTAACCTTGGATGAATTACAAGTGTAAAACTTGCCATGAAAGTGTTGACTAGTCCTATATTGTAACCTCCTCAAAGGCATATAAAAGCCCTCCCCTCCCCTTTGTTTTGCCGTCCACCATCACACACCAAACCACTTCACACTTAGTTAATTTACTTCTAGTTACAAGCAAGATTCAAGTACTTCATCAACATAGAAACCCTAGCTTGGTTTTAGGTAATCAAAACACTTCCAAACCTTATAAACTTTGGTGATTTCTCTTGAGTTAGAATCCACTCAAGTCAACTCAACTTTCATCATCTCTCTTTCAAAAATACAAGAGTAGAAATATTGCATGAAGTGAAGTAGGGTGAAGCTAAAGTCTATCAAAGTCCTTACCTTACATGTTAACTTCCTTTCTTAATTGAAAGCCAAAAGTTGTAAGCAAAACCCTAACATACTTCTTGTTAAATAACATATTCATGTTATTTACATATCATTCATGTTATATTATGTCTTGTGATCCTGTCCATGATGTATAAAAATGGGTAAAACAAGTTATTGTAAATGATTGTTAGTTTAAGTTATTTAAACAAGTAAACAAGTGACTTTCTTGGTGAAATCTGATCAAAATGGTATAATTATGATATTGGACAATTACATATTGTAGTAGAGGACTTAACAAGGAAACCGTAGCAATTTGAACCACTTAAAATGAGTACATGAGTAAAAAGTTATGACCATTTGAAGTTACCAAAACTTTGCGGCAAAACTGCCTAAATAGCTTCTGTGACAGAACATAAAACACACAAAAAGAGGCCCTTTTGGTCCGTTTCACGAAAAAGTTAAAACACGAAAGTTTTCCGGAATCACGTTTTCTTCAAAAACTCAGGAGCACGTATCCAGAAAACCAATAACGAATGAGATTTTTCTCAGTTTCTTAACAGCTATTTTACATATATAAGTCACTATATAATGGTTATGGTTTAAAAAGACCAAGAGGTCTAATAACCTAGATTCAAGACCACAACCATGGCTAAAGCCAAGGTTGAGTCTCAAGACCATGGAACAATGACCAAAGGTCATGGCAAGGCCATGACTAAATGACCATATAAACTTACTTAGGCGAAAACATGAGCTAAAAAGTTGGCGATACCTTAAATATACAATTTGGATCTACTTCATTTAAAGAACCATGAGATATTACAAGTAATTGTCATACAAGATATAAGAAACTCACCCTAATAACAATCTTCATGTAAAAATAAACTTTCCTAAGTTTATTCAAATATTGGATATGTAACTTTTCGGGCCAAAACTTATATATATAAATTTTATCAAATACTACAATAGTAGGGAGCCTCATGTGAGGAGTTCATTATGTAAGCCGTCGAGATGAGTTGTGGATTTACGAATTAAAGTGTCCTGGCTCCTCGAACGTTTACTACATGACTTCTGAATTATGTCGGCCCGATCGGTAGTAAACGATATATAAACTATACATGTTTCATGAACCATTTCTTTTCATATACTTACACTATACAAAGTACCACATCATGGACTAAATGTAAGACATATATAGGCACTTCTTCATATTCTTTACTCCAATCCTAAGTCACAACATTTTATTATAGGTTGCTCATAGAAACCTTCACGATTCAACCATTACATTCACTACTTGCTACTTTACTTAAGGTGAGTTCATAGCCCACTTTACATTACTTCAATGTTTTACAAACTCTTGGGGGGAATACATGCTATTTTAAACCGAACACAATGCTTTGAAACTGTATGCTGCCTGATTGTTTCATTATTACTAAGTACCATCCTTGCCAATCCTAGGCCCCATATCATGAACCATTTAATCACTAGTTTTAGTGAGCGCGAGTATTGTGAATAGGTCTATTGGGATTGACGAATCCCATTTGTATTGAGCAGATTAGTTCAAACAAATGCACTATATTTGAAACATTAAGTATGACGGCAAAGTACTTACCGGGGCAACAAAACCGCCGATTGATATTGGTACCCGTTAACGTATTGGTTGAATGAGCTTAGTATATAATAATAACTGTTTTGTTTTCCAACTATGAGTATGAGTCTAATTAGCTCATACTACCAACATATTATGTTCAACCGTTAAACAAACTCTATGAATATCACTCAACCTTTGTATTGACCTTTAAGCATGTATTTCAGGTCCATGATAATCAAGAATGGAGCGGAAGGGCACAGACTAAAGGAAGAAGGCTATAAACTACTTTGTCATTCGATAAAACATCAAAAGACTTTATATTGATATATTTTGAAACATGGAACCTTTTTGGGACCTAACTATGTAAACTCTGATATATTTGAATAAATTCGAATGATAACTCCTTTTTAAAGCGATTCGGTTAAAGATCGTTTTCTATTATTATGACTGTTGTGCCGTCGAGTAACTCCCATATATCGTGAAAGACGGTATTGGGACCCATAAAAACTAAAAAAAACAGTAGTATAATTTCTTTTATTGTTAACCGAAGCTCCCACAAACAGAAATCTTGATTTTTTCCTTCAGCACAATCACCTTTAAATTTTCTGACCTACATCCGACCTTTTGGGCATAGTAAGGCGACCGACATTTATATTTTTATTTTTATTTAAAAAAAATCCATCTTTTTTACACTATATATATCCTCTACATTTTCATTTTTAATATACACTATTCACATTAACCACATATCAAAATTAGCCTAAAATCAACTATACCATACAAATAATATACAGCTCAATTACCATGGTAATTAGTCTAAAACCATTTTCAGCATAAACAAACTTTAATCATCAATATCTATTAAGGTCCATGATAAAACTATCAAACAATTTGTAATATCATTTGGCCAGCCCAATTAACAACCAAACCGGTATATAACCTAAATGTTAGGACATATAAATATGTTTACAAAACCTAAATTACATCATTCCTGCCCTAATTTCTCTCACAAAAATATGCAGCCATACAAACATCACATACTCTTATTTTCTTTCTTATCTTGATAACCGAACATAACCAACAATCTATGTTTGCAAGAAAATCTGACCCTTTTTTGAATATCAAACAAAACTTCTCTCTAAGGTTTTAAGTTGTGTTGACCGTGATGGTGGTTTTGGGATGGGAATAGGACTGAGGTAGATATAGATGTTGGGTTTTATTGTTGCTGTATACTTTCTGTTCGTGGACCATAGATGGAATAAGTTTGATGTTTGTTTTGGCTTCATTGATGATTGTTCTTTTCTTCTTTCGTTTCATCTTCGTTTTTGCTTTGATATTTAACAGTACATTTTTTTCTTTTTTTTGTGGAATGCATTAATCGATCGAGGGGGTGACTGGTTTGTGAATTTTGGAGCCGTCCGACCTTGTGGTTGCAGTGGAGGCGACTTTGTCAGCGCAGGGGCGACCCGTCCGGTCGACCGACTACTGTGCCCAGCCTAATGACTTTATTTTTAAGTACTTAACTTAGTAGTTTGATTAGCTTGTATATTATGGTTAAATGATTGTATATTTTGGTGAAGGTGTGAATTAATTGGTGTATTAATTATATGTGTTGAATAGATTGTTGATCTTAAATAATTGTGCTTTACATACTTGTGCTTTGTACTTTATTACTCGTATTTACTTAAAAGGTGTTGCATATTGTGCTTAAATGGTTGTATTTTTTTGGTGAATGAGTGTTTTTAATAGCATTAATGTTGTTTGGTAGAATTTTGGTCTCAAAATGACATCAAGCTGTTTTTTGTCGTATAATATGCTTACTTTGTTTTAATTCTGAAAATTGAGTGCATTAATGTGTTGTAAACAATGCATTATTTTTTGTAAATCTGAAAATTTTGAAGAGAGAGTATTTTATGTGGTATTGATATTGATGAGCAAATAATACATGTATATTTCTAGAGCAAGTAAACGACTGTCGTATCCAATCTTGACGTTATAATATTTTTAGAAATTCACGTGCTTAAAGCTGGCATTATCCATATCGGAGAAAATAAACAAGTTACCAATAGAAATTATGAATATAGTTTTTGACAATTTTTTTGAGGATTTTCTGGACTAAATAGTTACGAGTAAATTTTTATCTTTTGTGCTATTGTACTACTAGGTACTTCTCTTTGTACTCCCGCATGTACTTCTGTTAGAGAAACTTTTCGTTATATAAATTGCTAGATAAGTTCCATTTGACTTGTAGTACAAACGATGACATATTGACAATATAATATGCAATGTTTATTTCAAATTTTTTATCTTGCATGTACATAATATATAGGGATGGAGCCAGGGGTTCCCGCGAGTGCCCGTGCACCCCGTGAAATTTTTTGATATAGTGTTAATTTTTGAAAAAAACACCGATTTTTCCTAAAGTCATTTTAAATGCATCCGATTCATCAAAATGTGTTTCTAGTATTATTATTCAAATTTTTTTGTGCACCCGATCATGTTTAATCCTGGCTCCGTCCTGATAATATACTCGATCAAAAATCAATTTAACATTCTCACAATCTACACGTATATCAAATCGAAATGCAATAATCGTTCAACATTTGATGTAACATATCTTGACAACGAAATCAGAACAAATCTAAAATATACAAAAGAATAAATTTATTTTCATTTTGTTAGAGGTGTTTGGGTATGCTTAATTAGCTTAAATTATGTTTGGTGCAAACAACATTTCAATAGTTATGTCAATCTACCTTATTCGGTTTGAAATTATGTGATGACATTATGAAGCCCCATAACTAATCAAAAAAATATCCGTTACTAAGATTAAAAAGAGAAAACGTCTAGTGAGTAGTGATAAGGTACGGTATACTAATTAAGAGATTATATATTGGTGGTTGAATAGACATCTTTATATAACTCTTAAAACTTGCTAAGAAAAAATATACGACTCTTCAAACGATGCTATTTGCCCCCTAAAATAATAGACATCCATTACACAATTATATATACCCCTTAGCCAGTACGTGCCTAT
Organism: Artemisia argyi; assembly: GCA_030686995.1. Classification (NCBI taxonomy): domain Eukaryota; kingdom Viridiplantae; phylum Streptophyta; class Magnoliopsida; order Asterales; family Asteraceae; genus Artemisia; species Artemisia argyi. Next base: position 42,241,640 of record CM060695.1, read on the forward strand.
TAACCCAATCAACTACTATAACCAATCAATCAATCTTCACATTTTCTCCTCATGGCAACAACCAAATCCAGTCACAAAAACCATCATCAATACCAACCAAAATTCCTCTATCTCGACAATCTCGTACCCGATCAAAAAACCAGCTCTCCCGACGACTTTGATACGATCAAATTCGACATATGGAACACTAACAACAATCCGAACCACCAACAAAAAACCATGCAAAAAACAATAGCTACATCAAGAAAAATACCTAATAAACCTCACCAATGTCATGACAACAGACCACTACACGATATGGGCAAGTCATTGCCTATAAACATACCAGATTGGTCAAAGATCGTGCGGGATTGTGATCATGTTAAATACGATGATGATGATAACGAAGATGATTGGTTGCCACCACATGAATATTTAGCTAGAGTTAGAAGTGCTTCATTTTCTGTGCATGAAGGTGTTGGAAGAACACTTAAAGGGAGGGATTTAAGTAGGCTTAGAAATGCTATTTGGAAACAAACTGGTTTTGAACAAGATTAATTAGTACAACACAACACTCTTTAGTGAGTCAAGAACCGATTTTGTGACTGTCTCTGAATATTGTTATTTTAGTAAGTTGATTTTTCTTTTTAGTTTTGTTTTATATTTAGTTTTTGGTGTCAACTATTGCTAAACTTGTTTTGTAGTTCGTTGAACTTTAATGGTGGTAATCAATAAAAAACTAAGCAACGTTGTTTATGCTATAAATAAATATATGTAATTCTAACGGATAATCATTTAAGTATCCACATTATAATAAAAGCTAGCATCATTATTCTTAACTAATTTGTTATTGTACGTATTAACAAGTGAATATGTTTGAATGGAAACCTTTAGATGGGGTAACTTTTAGTTTTGTAATCACAAGTTAACTACTAAAAACGATGAACGAGTGAGGTTTTATGTGTTTGGAGTACTCGAAAAAAGTGAATTTTTAGATCAAATATTTGCAGACTAACAGTGGTATACCGTGAAGTCTAACCACTAGATCATTGCGGTGGTCACTAGAGCTAAACACTACTCATGACAATCATTGGCACGCCCACATCACACCACAACATAAGTGTGGTGTGAGACGTGAACTCACAAATCACAACCTAGCTATTTATCAATTGTTTATGTACATACACTGGCGGATCTAGGAATTTAGATCGGGGCACCAGGCCAATCAGGGGCGGAGCTAGGAATTTAAGTTAAAGGGGGCCGGGTTTTTTCCTTTTTTTTCCCCGCATAACAACGACAACTTTTGCTTTTCAACAACGTAGAAGGAGGGGCGAAGCCAAAAACATGTGTTAAGGGAAACCATAATTATTTATTATACAAATAATAACATATATTTAATAGATCGTCAAAACTTTGAGTATTCATGAAAGAAAAAAAAAAAGGTCAAGTTACATTTGATCATATTGGTTACTTGTATGTTTACTTACAGGTGTTGTTTTGTCTCCAAACAAATATATTGAACAACACATTTAATTAAGAAAAGAGTTAACTTTGACAAGTATTAAATGGTAAAAGGACTAGACTAAAACTTTACATCTATATAGGGTCACAAAGAAAAAAGGTATTACTTGGACCCACACACAAACACATCTACCATTTTGGTCGTCTTCTTCATTAAAGAAAAACCCACGCTCTGTATTTTTAAACCTTGTAGTAAGTTTCTTAGCTTATAAAGTGCATGTTCTCCATCAAAAGTACAACCTAAAATGAGGCCCCTCATTTTTTTGATGCTTTGGGTAGTCGCCCGGTTCGCCCATGGCTATGGCCGGCCTTGTTGGCAGGGGCTGGATTATATACTATGTGAAATGTGCGCCTGAAATCAAAGTTACAAGGCAGGCTAGTTGGGTCGGTTGGGGGTGGCCGAGCACCCGCCAGCTACCCTACTGGCTCCGCCTCTGAGGCCAATGACTAGTTAGTATCTAAAATGACACTTAACAAAACAGCTATTGACAATAATTGTTTGCAAGAAAAAACAAAAAATATATGATAGACGTATGCTATTCCATTGCCATCTCGACCATCCATTCAGTATATGTGTTATTTCGTATTAAAAACGGTGGGTATGAAAGGTGCATTCTACCTAGGACAAGCCTTCAAATTAAATGATAGTTACATCTCCATATAATATATTATTGTTTGATCATTACCAAGGTTTAGACCATGCGTAATAACACAACGAAGACGGAGACTTTGTCCTGGCTGGCCAAATAGGACGCGTGGTATGTTACTACACTCACCAAGTGAGACGCGTCTTGGGCAAGAAAAATCGAAAACTAGATCATGCAGACGACTGAGTTGCGAAAGATTTATTGTGTGTGTGCTTATTAAATAGTTTTTATGGCATTTATTTGTGTTTAAGTATGGTATATTTTTGCGATGAGTTGATTGTAAAAAAGAAAGCTATGTGATGTTAAGGTGACGGTGATAAATGCGATCTTGTCCGTTATTACACTTAGGGGTGTTTCTTTTTTCCCTTAGCTAAGGGTTTAGGTCCACAAAAATATTTAATAATATTTCTTTTTAATGTGTAGCCCACTTATTTTCACTAATAATTCTATATCTATAAAGCATAAGATTTCTTCCTCTCCCCATTAAGACACATTAAGAGTCATAAGTCCCACATAGCCCCCACACATCTCTTAGCTAACAAAAAAAAAAAAAAGAAACACCCCTTTAGTCTTATATGCGGAAGTATTACATTGGCGGACCTGGATAGACTACAATGACAACAACTAAAGTAAAAAGACACTAACAAAATCAGCAAAGCAAAACAAGTAAGAAAGGCAACAATATACGTGTCATGAAAAAACACAAAAAGCAAACAAAATTTTCGTTCACTTTTATTTTAAGGCCATAGCTGACTCGTATACTTTCGTTTTGGTGAAACCAAAACTATAAAAGTATAATCTTACATAAAGGCATAATAACAATTTACAGTAAACAAACATGACATAATTACTCATCGAATTTGACTTTATTACATGTAAAGGTTCACAAAATTTAAACTACTTCAATAAAAGGTAAGCATGACTCACAAAATAGATTTATTATCAGATTTATTTATTTTTGAAACAAATAAAAGATACATATATTATTAGATTGACTCATGCATAAATTTAACAAAAGTTCATGGTTCTGCTCAGGGGCGGAACTAGGAGCCAAGTTTAGGGGTAGCGAAATACGAAAATTTGTTTAGGGGTAGCGAAAATTTGTTTCAAGGGTCGCGAAATCGTCAAAAAATGGTCAAAAATCGTCAAAAATTCCACTACCAGGTGGTCGCTACCCCTGGCTTGCATGTACATCCGCCCCTGGTTCTGCTACGACTTGTTGAGCTCAAGGAGATGGTTTGTTATGAAGTGAGACAGCACTTGCCCTCTTATGCGGTCGTCGTCTTGATCACCGTTGATGGAAGCTGATGTATTTTCTTTAATATGATTAGTTCTCTGGCCGCATGCTCCCTGTTTTGAAGCCATTCTTGATTTCTACATGCAAATTCAATCCGACAAACAACAATTACATAAAGACTCGTAAAAGTTTTTGAAAGTTTGAACAAAGGAACTTACGGATGAGGACCCTCGGCCACGCTTTGGATCTTTAGTTATCTTATCGACCATATTGATCAATTCGTCAAACTAGAAAATCTCCAAAAAAAAATTAATTGTTACCATGCATGAAATACGTACTCATAAGAAATTAATAACGATTAAAGTACTAATAGGAAGCTAATACATGTTATAAGACGTTCTCTTAAAGCTTAATACCTTGTTTACAATCTTGTCATACTTTGATATACATTGGTGTTGTCTTTCATCTTCATACTCTTCTCTTGTCATAGCCATGTACTTCTCCTTATATAAGAATTAAAATACCTTCAATTAGGTTAGAATGCCTCAACTTTATAACTAAAATCCTAGTTATATTTTAGTGTCTAATCATTAAAGTTGTGCTTGATTCTTCTTTTAGTACCCAAAATGCTGAAAATTAAAATGGCCAAAACGGAACCCGTCAAACACGTTATTGTCGTGCTACCTTCATAAAAAATTTGACAGACCGTTAAGTTATTGCAATACATCACCTTTTATACGAGGAGGAAATGTGATAGAGGCATGCAAAAACGTTATCATCATTGATGTCGAGTACTTGAGTTGCAAAAGGCAAAAAATTTCTTGTTTGTGTGACATAAAATCTGTTTAACTAACAATAATATCCTCATCATGATTAACATCTTTATGTTTTTTACTTATATAGAACGTTAGAAAATGTGACATTAGCTAATCATGACTATAAAATCATTAAAATGAAATATATGTAAAGATTAGCATGCAGCAATATGTACATTTTACAAATGATTCCGGTTGCAATACCAGATTATGTGATATTTATAGGGAATTTTGAAAAGCTAACATTGAAGATTATACTTATTTTAAACTTAACTCCATTCTATAACATATTGCTAAAAGTGGGATTATATTCCGAGATTGCTCATTCATCACATACAACACAACTCTTACACGCTCTTACACCATTGTCCGCAAATTTATTTTCCGGTTCTACGCATTGCAACTGAAATTTATAACGAAATGATTTTTATAAACCTTATAATTTAAGAATTGAAATTTTAAATAATTTATATATTGAGCAAAATTGATCTCAAATGAAAAATGATTAGATTTTAAGATTTTGATATAAATTGTTTAATAATTTTAGTTATTACCATATATTATGTAGATGTTTATTAAAATATATAAAAAAAAAAAATTAATAAAAAAAACTATGAATCCAATTTCAAATAAATTCGTCATAAATTTAAATGGTCAAATTGAGAATATGTAGTAATTAATAAGTAGAGAGAAATAATTTGTCATGAGAGGAAAAAATATTACTGTACTTAATTTCCCGTATTTTGTAATACTTCGCAATTAATTCATAACTAGTAGGGCCTTTCAAAGAAAATAATAATAAAATAAACAAATAATTAGCAGAGTACCTGCGTGTTGCAGACTCGGATACCTTCAAATAAAATTTTCAGATGAATCATGAATTTTAATCTATTATGTTCTTTTTGACAATTTAAATTTACGGATATCAAGACTTTCGTTTATCCCGTGTTCGCTTGGGCTCAAGCTCTTTTGGCCCGTTGCCCGTTCGGACTTGAATATTTGTATAATATGGTTTATTATTTGTATTATTGACACTTAATAATTGTATTGTGTTGTTGTATAATATGTTTGATAATTTATATTTCTTATGTTAGAGATATTTTAATAATTTTATTAATTGTATTTATTGACAAGTTAATTAATTGACTACATTAAATATCTTGACTACATTAATTGTTTTTTAATTATTAGCAAACCATTGAATCTTACGATAATAAGCATTGTTGAATTTTAAGAGTTTCTAATTTTAGTATGTCTTTATACTACATTATAAGATAGTATGATATGTAAATTTTTTTCTTATTTTTATATTATAAAACGTAAAATCTTCTGCCGTGAAAAAATTGTGAAAAAGGAAAAAAAAAAAATGGAAATTAAATTAAAGAGAATCAAAAAGTACGTTTATTGGTATAATTTGTTTGACAAAAAACTTTATAATTTTATATACAATGAGATCAAAAGACGATGGTTGCATAATTTGCATGAAAGAAAGTGTTTTTTGCAGCTAATGATGTAAGTAATAATTCGCATTTAAAGTGAGGAAATTCTCATCATTTCAAATAATAATAATAATAATAATAATAATAATAATAATAATAATAATAATAATAATAAATCCGATTTCTAGCAATATTACCAGAAAATTGAGTAAAGCCGTAAATAAATCTCATCTTGAATGTTAGTTTTGAAAATTTCCCTGTCTATAGCACTATCATTCTTTCTAAATGAATTACTCACATGATAGAGCGGTTTTTCTTTTAAGCAAATTAATAATCATTCGACTTCACCATGATGATACAATCACTAACATATTTCAAAGGTCACATGTATATGGTGCTAACCCACTTTGAGCATGTCATCAACACGCAAAATTTATTTTCACCCAAACTTTGAAACACATTACTCAAAATCTTTTGACCAATGAGATAATGGACATACATCGTGAATTTAATCAGCTATACTAGTAAGTAGTAAAAGGTAAATAATTATTTAGTCATTTTCTATGAGACTAGCCGCGTCAACTGAGAGTCGGTATTTTGAAATAAATAATAAGGGATATCATGGTAAGGCAAATAAATCATACGGAGTACTATGACTTTTATCTAGTTAACAGCCCATAGTATTATCAGATGTATCAAGTATTCCAACAAAAACAATATCAAAACGTGTTACTTAAGTAAACTAGTCATGTTTTATGGTCAAGCTGGTTGATAAGTTGATAGCATCATCTTCTTTTATATAATAAGTAAAAAATATTTTATGAAAATACGGATTTTTACTAATCAATAGAAAAGCTTAATTGCAAATTTGAACACTTTTATTTGCTAATAACAGTCAAAATTGAATTAGTTTTGTCAAATTATTAATAAATTCGGTAAAGAAATTTGGTGAAGAATAAAAAAAATGAAAATATGCATGATCGTGGTAGGGGAGTTGATTTTTTTTTTTTTTTTTTTTTTTTTTTTAAAGTTTAAATAAACATTATATTTTGATAGTTTATGTTGGAAAATACCTCGACAGCAAACCCGAAGTTCGATCGCGGAATGCTAGATCGCGAGTTGTATCGAGCACAAGTAGCAAACACGAAAGACTACAAAGAATAGACAAGAATATTGCACACGATATACTCTCAACGAACCCTTTATTAAAACCAATAAAGCTTTTAATATTGAGGAAGAAGAATGAATAACGGTGGAAACCTAGCTTGCCTTGCACTCAAAGCTATCTAATCCTAGTTTATGTCTAACAACTAATCTAATTACAAAGTACACTTAAACCCGTAAACTATGTTTAAGTTACTACTAATATTCTAAAAATTTCCACCTTAGGAGTAACACTTAAACATAACCGATACTCAGCATCTTTTCCTCGTGCTGGAACCTCGGACCGGGGACCACCTTGTCGACCAGGCATTGTACTTCAGTAATTTTCCAAGATTAGTTTCCGTAGACTCCTTCACTTAGTTTCCGACCTAACTGAACCGAACCACCATCAACATCCTTGAAGTCATACAAGAAGTCCCTCATAGGTGTCATATGATAAGACCCACCTGAATCCATTACCAATTCAGCCATCTCATCATTCCCGACTACCACTAAGGCTTCTCCAAAGTAGGTGCTACCCTCGTCATCAGAAGAATCAGAATCCTGATCATGCTTACCCTTCTTGACGAACCCACTTGACTTCTTCCTTGGACAGTCTCTCTTCAGATGACCCTCTGAATGACATATGTAGGACTTGAGTTTAAAAGTCTCACCCCTTGATTTAAACCGCGAACTTCCACCAGAATGAGCTTTCTTTGAATGATCTGACCCTCCCCTTACATATAACCCGTCACCATTTTCTTCCTTTGTGCCTTCAGTTCTTATCTTTAACTCTCTTGAATTCAGAGACGCAAGAACATCTTCCATTGTCAAGGATTCCCTCCCATACAACAATGTTTCCACAAAGCTTTCGTAAGACGATGGCAACGACGTAAGTAACATATGAGCCTCATCTTCATCCTCAATCTCGATATCAATATTCGCCAAATCAAGTATCAACTTATTAAACTCATCTATATGATCACCCAGTTTCGTACCTGAACTCATATAGTACGTGTACAGCTTCTTCTTCTTCAGATACAGTCTGTTTGCTAAGGACTTAGTCATATACAGACTAGTCAACTTCGTCCAAATTCCTGCAGCAAATGTTTCCTTGGTAACTTCCCGTAAAACCCGGTCTCCCAAGCATAGAATCAAGGTACTGTATGCCTTCTTCATCAAAGCAGCTTTTTCAATTGCTTCCATGTCTGCGGGTAATGTCTCTAATGCAGCATCACATCCCAGCTGTACCATTAAAGCACACATATTTATTTGCCATAACCCGAAGTCATTTTTCCCATCGAATTTCTCGATGTCAAACCTAGTTATAGAACTAACCATTCTTCTTATACCTTGCTTAAAAACCTTGTCAAGTTGTTTCTTAACCAACTTTACCAACAAGCCTCACAAGTCGTGTGCAATATTCCCCTTGTGATTGTAGTTCAAGTAATTAATTCGATTTGCAAGAAGGGTTTTTAGCAACAAGGGGAATATTGCACACGACTTAGGGTCCTTGGGTTTCTTAACCAAATTACTCAATATTCTTGGTTTTGAAAAACCAACAATCACATCCACTCGATTGGCCTGCTACTTTTGGATACGATTCGAAAACCGAAATCTAACCTCGAAACCTCGAACGAACTCGAAACCTCGATCTAACACTCGAACTTCGATGACCACAATAACCGCGGCTCTTGATACCACTTGTTGGAAAATACCTCGACAACAAACCCGAAGTTTGATCGCGGAATGCTAGATCGCGAGTTGTATCGAGCACAAGTAGCAAACACGAGAGACTACAAATAATAGACAAGAATATTGCACACGATATACCCTCAACGAACCCTTTATTAAAACCAATAAAGCTTTTACAATTGAGGAAGAAGCATGAATAACTAGCATCCCCTCATCTCTATTTATAGAGATAATGAGGTGGAAACCTAGCTTGCCTTGCACTCCAAGCTATCTAATCTTAGTTTATGTCTAACACCTAATCTAATTACAAAGTATACTTAAACCCCTAAACTATGTTTAAGTTACTACTAATATTCTAGCAGTTTAATAGAACCTTTTAAACTTTAAAAAGAGGCTAATCTTAAATATAAATTTATGGACTTAAGTGTAAAATTCTCAATTTTCATAACTATTTAAAAACTTTATATATTTTACAAAACCCCCATATACTTTAAACTTTTTTATAAACAACAACAACTACTACTACTATTATTACTACTGCTGCATATTATTAGATTGATTGTAACAAAAAAAATATATATATCATCAACTTACAAGTTATTGAGTATACACATGAGATGCAATATAACATATATAAAAACATTTACATTCAATGAATTTAAATTATCTTAAAATATCTAATTAAACTACTCAAACAATAGATTATTAAAAAATTTGATCATCTTTTTAAACCGGAGCAATTATAATTAAAATATTATTATTAGTTATAGTTATTGTCAGAACCTAATCCGTGTTTAATAACCCGCGCGCACACAGGCCAAAGACTAAAATACGGAAGGCGATAAATTATTTAATTGTAACATGAAATAGTCTGTAGATGCATGAGATTATAAGTAAATGAAAGCACGACTTATAAGTGTGCACCAATTAAATTTAGTTAAAAGATAATTATTAGTTGTACTTATAGTATGAATCTCATACTTGTAATATCACATTTACATAACAGTAGACATTGCCAAACTTTTATATGTATGTATATTAAATAAAAAAATTTAAAATACATTTTATTTATGCGCAAATTTCGTGCATGCACTAAACTAACTACTAAAACAAATTTGGAACATAAGATACTTTATGGGCCGTTTGTGTTTCTTTAATATCACTGGATCAGCTGCTAAGACGCTGGGCTGAAGGTTCTACAAAATGAGCCAATATAAAAGAAATAGCCTTATTAACAACGCAAATGTTTTTGAATGAAATATTTATCTACTAATTCTTTATCCCCATCTAAACTCTTAATCTTGCTAAGGCAAAATGAAATCAAAAGCTTTAGGAGATTATCCAACTCTCTGTACTAAATCTTCATTGGTATCTTTGCGACCAAAATAAGAGTATTTATCATTTGTAATGTGGTGTGTGTCACCTTAGACATTTTTCATTTATAATTTTTTTTTTTTTTTTTTTTTTTTTTTTTTTTTTTTTTTTTTTTTTATCCCCAATACATAAGACTCATACAGATTAATAACATGGAATCTCACTTGTAGTTCCCTATTCTATATTTCAACATATCATTTTAATAGTATTAATTTTAACAGTATGATCTTTAGTTCTCAACAATTTTGATTTACTAATTAATTTATAGTTTAACAATAAACATATGAATAAAGGTTTTGGGATTTGTAATAATTTCATGGATTTTTCTTACAACATGGTTCTGGTATTTTAGTAAAGCTAATTTACGAGATTTGAACAAACCATTACAAAACTTAAACCAGGACAAGTTCTCATTTTCTAACTGATTGGCGTGGCCAACTAAGGAAAAAGAAAGTTATGAATGCTTTAAATATAAGAGTATTTAACCACTCAAAGGTTAATGACAAAAGGGTTTGTGTCTATCACTCTAAAATGTGTGATGTCTAAAGTTTAATTCCTACTAGGTGCAAATAACTTTAAAGTGGTCACGCCAACCTCTTGAAAAGGGAATGCTTTACCTGATTTAAGTCTGTGTGGCGGTGGATTAAAATCCCATTGATTAGTCAGGCAAAAGATCAGAAATCATGGTTAAAAAAAATAAAAAATGCAAGAGTATTTCAAAATAATACTTGAAAAATGGACTTTTTAAGTGAAATAACCGGGTAACTCTATGATCAAGATTTGCGAACTGATAAAAAGTAGTAGTAGCTTTTAACATTATTTATAACTTTAAAAAGATTAATGTTGATATATGTTAGTCTTATTTCCTAAATTTTAGTCTCGTTTTTAAAATGAGAAAAATTCATTTGCTTACTCTTATTTTGATGCTTACTGAGAGAAAAATCATCACTATCCATTTAGTTTGATCTAATGATGGGATTAATCTAAAATTTAATTTTATAAACCTTTTTACTCTCATCAATATAAACGTTTATTTATTTATTTATTTATTTATTTTTATTTTTTTTTCACACACGTAAATGTGTTTCTCTCTCAATAACTTTTCAGCTTCTTCATCACATACATCAAAGTTAGTAACCGCCGATCACCATTCCGATCACCATCATCATTCCGATCATCAACATCACCTCCCGATCACCATCGCCATTCCGATCATCATTTCATCATCCCCAAAGTTGTCATCTTTTTTTATGGCTTTCTTTTGATTTAAATGAACCGTTTTGATTCAGAAGCTGATTTGATTGATGTTTGTGCGGTTGATAACGTTGTTGAGTCGGTTAATAAGTATGTGGATCAAGTTGTTTAACATTTATTGTGATCAAGTTGCACACCAAATATTTGATGAAATGTCTGAGTGAAAAATATTTGATAATCCTATTATTTGTTCCTGTAATTTTGCTTATTAATTAAGCTATTAGTTGATTTTTTTTTCTTGAATTTTTCCTTATTAATCAGACATAATGCTATTTTTATATCTGATTGTTGTTTTGTATCTGGTATCACTTGTGATATTCTGTTAAAAATAATGCAAAATTGGGTTTGATTTTGATGTTTATGTCACTTGTGATATTGAGCTAAAAATGATGCAACAGTTGGGTTTGATTTTAATGTTTATTTCACTAGTGATATTTTGTTAAAATTTTTGAAATATCACAAGTGATAATGGTGATAATAGTGTTCTCATATGGTTCTCTTGTTGCAAACTCTATTATCTACTTATTTTGGTTATTCTTTTCATGAAGAAGGACTTTTGCAGTGTATCTCATTCTCATGTTGTTCATCTTTTTGGAGGAACCTTTGATATCACAGGTGATATCTCAAATGTGCCGACTTCTTCTTTTTGTTGAATCAGTTGTGGTAATTGAGGAAAATGTTTCAGAGTTGATATCACGTGTGATATCACTAGTGATATCACGTACTAAACAATGATCAAATTTCTACCCCAACCTTTTTTGTTACCTCTACTAATGCACTGAAGTTATCACAAATATTCATTTATAATGACTTTGTCTTTTCAGGTACTTGAATAATGGTATTATTACTTAGAATTAATATAGAGTCTCTTACAGACACAATCACATGACATGGGAACATTGTGATTGCTTCTCAACTTGTGTATCCCTCTCTTATGCATTTCGTCGAACACCTTCCATGAAAGTGTATTAACTTACATATTAGTGCATTAACTTGCGATGAGTCATTTTGAGTTCTGCAAAAATATTTATACTTGCTTTACACGAAAGCATGTTGAGTGTTATAACTTATATATTAGTGTTATAACATAAGTGATACTACGCCGAGAAAAAAAAAGTTTGTCGACGTAGATAATTAAATACTCGTCACGATGGTGTAATTTTTATAGGTTAACGATTTACAGTTTTTGAGATATGTAATATTTAAAAGTAAAAGATAAAAGTGGGTTTTACTTTAGGTCCATTCATTTTTTTTCCTTCCTTAAATCTTGGCTTTTTTTTTTTTTTTTTATCTAGTAATTTGTGTGGTCCAGATTTGTTTTTTGATATGTAAAGATTTTTGAGTTTACAAAATAAAGTGAATCTTTTAAGATACAATAATATGCAGTCATTTGAATAACATTTAATGTAATTAAATCTTACATCTCTGTTCCCGAGTTTATTTTCTGGAGTGAAAGGGAAAGGTTTGAGATGGTAATAAAAAAAAATTGTGTTCCTGAGATTTTTTCGAAAAGGAGAGGTAAGTAAAGGATAGTAAATTACATCAAAATTACTCTCCTAATTTACTTCTCAAATTGAGATGAAATGGAGTGAGGTTGATTTTAAAGTTCTTTTTCTGTTACTTTATTCTTTTTTCTTTCAACTTCGGAACACAAGATAAAAAAATAAGTTTTTATTCTTTTCCTCTTTACTTCACTCTCCATCTCTCTTCTTTTCGTTTTATACTTTGGAACAAAGTGTTAGAAATTATTTTTATCAAAATTTTTTTAAGATTATTTAAGGGAAATAAACAAAAAAAGTTTTTAAAATGAAGATGAGAAAATAAACGGTTGAGATTGGTGGAGGCCCACGGAATCAAGACTCTGTGGCCCGTCACAGCGTATCTCTGTCGTTTTAAGACACCCAACCTCTGCTCACTGCCACTTAATTCCACTCTACTTTTCATATTCTACCCACCCTTCTTTCCTATTTGACACACTTTACACCCTTCTAATTATATATAGTATTTCTTATTTTTTCTATTATTATTATTATTATTTTTTTAACATATACTAACTACTCGTCTTGATAAAGGGATTAAGATCCTTTTATATTCTGAATATTCTGAGTGAACATGTCATGTTGACAATGTTATGAGAGTAAAAAACAGTGTCTTTTATTTTTACCAAGAAATGGACCCTCATCTTACCTCCCTAACGGGACATGAGACCTAAACCGCTTATTATAGACTACTTGAGTTGCCTTAAACTGCCGGAGTTATTTGTGGAAGCATTCCAACCCTTTTTTATGTTCGGTTCTATTAAAATTGAATATTGTTCTTGTTGATGTTGCTCAATTACATCGGATGCCAGTATGCCACTAAAGAAAAACATACGTTGTTCAATCCATAAAACAATAACATAATTACAAGAAAATAGAATTTAGTGACAGAGGATTTAAAGGAAAAAAAAATGTGACTAGTATTAAATTTAAACTTTTATGTGTCACTATAAATAAACTTTTACCTACATTTTTTTAAGTATGAGAGAGCACATAAAATTTTTAATGATTCATTTTTTATACTTTTAATGACACTTATTTTATCATTTAGTGATACTGTTTGTACTTTTAGTGACACTTATTTTATGTGTCCTAGACAATATTTTTGAGGTGATTAAAAAAGATGGTATATTTGTATTACACTTTTAATAAATTTGTCACATTCTCCATGCTTCTTCAATCCCCCAACCACTTTGCTGACCTTTGTCTTCTCCATTCCTTTCTATTCATAACATATTTTCAGAAAGTTTTTTTTTTTTTTTTTTTTTTTTTTTTTTTTTTTTTTTTTTTTTTTTTTTTTTTTTCATTTTCATTCATTATTAATTCAAACAACACAATTAACCATAATTCCTTTTTTCATGTGAACACATGTTAGAAAAAAACTATAGATTTCAAATGTTAGTTTTATGTGAACAACTTTTAGATGCTTGACAACTTCTCATTGCCAACACCTGTGGTAAATCATCTTAACTAATTGGGTTTGTGTGTTTGCGCATTGCAAGGTAGTATAATTGAAGAAAGGAGATTTTGCCAAAACTAATATGCACATTAAATGGTATGACTTGTATTTTTATAATATTGGATGTTGACTTCATAGTTCATATCATGAGCTATTGTGTTGTGTCGGTTAGTTTTAGTAGTGTATATCATTTCACTATCTTGAAGCTCTTATAGTCTTATTAGTCTAACATTCCGATTTTTAAATAAAATATTAGTGGATTTATCTAAATCCTATTGGTAATGTCAATTAATTTAAAGGAATAAATATAAAAGTCTTAAGAAAAAGGAAAAGGAGGACACAAGAATACTACTCCCTCCCACACACATTTAGTAAAAAAAAAAAAAGTAGGAGAGAATAAGAACACAAGATGATTTATATGAATTTTTAGCAAGGGTTAATTAAGATAATATAGATTATACTCCGTAACAAAGTGATCAAGAGTTTAACATGGTTTAAAGAATTATGGAAGCTTCAAGTGATTACGTGGTTTTTCCCCAAAATTCAAGATAAGATTAATTATGTGTTTTAGACGTGATTTTAAGTCATGAGTAACACGGGGATACGATTATTAAGTATTATGCATAGTTATACGATGAAATTGTGATTATGATCAGAGGGGTGTTCGTATGATGTCATGCGTTTATGATGGGATTGTGTTAAAAATCAGATTATGCGGTGATTATATGATGTTAATAACTATGTTAGGATGTTATGAGGTGTCTGTGATGGTTTAAGAGTTAACCCAAATACCTCCTTAATGAGATTTTGTGATATATGATGTTAAATAAGTTGCATGAAATTTCATAATTGATTAATCATGCAAAAATCATATAAAATCGATAACAGCTCGAATGACGTCATGGCCTGAATTTATGGAAAGTCTAATGAGTCAACTTCAATTGTTATGTGGAAATTTTTGGCTAATTCAGTAGTTAAACTAGTCTAAAATGGCGTTTTAGTGCAGCAAGGTTAGATTCTGAAATGTGCATCAAATAGATTTTTAGAATTTCATATAGAATCAATCGTAGCTCCGTTTGGGGCGTTGCTGCAGGTTTTACTCATCAGGTCTTAAATTTATATAGTCTTGATTACCTAAGGTCTACCTAAATACACTAACGGACAGTGAATCCGATCGTGTGTAGATTAGTAACTGGTAAAACCGGGGCCGTCCCAAGAGCTATGAGGTGTGACTCCTATTTAAGTCTAGTGTCACGTTTTAAAGTTGGTTTTAAGTTGGATTGATTAATTAAACTAAGAAAACAAAAATGAAATAAAACAGAAAATAAATTAAAGTTGTAAACAACGGGAGATAATTGTACTAGCCTAGCTAATCATCCTTGATGACGTATAGTACGGATAGTAGGCCTACTGGGCGTGGACTATCTCATACGAATTGGCCTCCGGCCAAACAAACAAAACGGGCCCCGGCCCAACGAGCAAACTGGGCTCTGGCCTAACAAGCCAATAAAACCAGACATGGTCAAAGCCCATCCACGAGCATAGCACAATCCGGACAAACTAGGGCACATACGAGTGGCAAACCTGAAGTATGCTCGCGGACCGGACCCCGGTCTGGAAATCCACCTACGTCCGCAAACATCGATTAAGCTGCGGATCCTTGTCCGACAAGAGTCCCACTCTGGCCAGTACAACAATATGCGAAATATTAGGAAACCTTAATATTCTCGTTACCTATAAAAGGAAGCCCCAATTAACACTCTCGAGATATGACTTCCTCACTCATTCCAACACACAGATATTTCTCTGACAGCATGAGTACTTACTCTCACGCCGGAGCTTAATTGTGGGGTCCGTCCCCACGGTAAGGCTAACGGTTTATCTTAGTTTGTGGAGGAAATATCATTCTTTACTTGGATTAGTGCATGAACTTCACAGCGGACGGCCCGCACCTGACTAAGCCCAATTCTAAACCTTTCATACTTTTTAAACTAACAAGTTGGCGCCATCCGTGGGACTAGTGCGTAACTGCGTTCTTGAAAAATACTCTCCACGAGCGAAACACCTCGGCAAAAATCACTCTCACAAAATACTTTCGCCCCGCGAAAAATAAGAGGAATGGGCAGAAAATTTATTGGTCGAAGAAAATCGGTATTGGGTAAAACCCGCCGGGAGCCTAATGGCGGTTGTGACCAACAGTCCTCTGCTGACCCGAGTGAGGAAGCTCATCCGCCGGCAACACCGCGAGAAAAATCCGACGAGACCGAAATCTGCTCTGACACTGAAATGATCCTATGTCAGATTCAGTACGAAGCAGCCAAGCGAAAGAAAGATAAAAAGCACCAAGGCATGCTGAAGGGCGAAGGCTCAAAGGGCAAACCACCAAAATCGGGGGATGGGGAAAGCCCTAAAGAAGAAAACTTCGCATTCACATGTGTACATTGCGGTAAGAACAATTACAAATATCCTCAAGAAGTCAAGATTTCTTCCGAAGAAAGCAGCTACGCGGGTAATGACGCAGAAGCTGACAATATAGATGGCTGGGGAAGTGATCAGATGTAGCCAAACGTGTCAGAAGACACGTTCGTGGAAAATATCCGCAATACCCAGCTGCCCAAAAGGGCCCGCATACCGGACACATACAACCTTATGACGGGAGCGAACACCCCGTGGATCACGTCAGAATACTTCAAACAACGGCACGGGTGTATAACTGGAACGCGACGACCCAATGCCACATGTTCAAGCAAACGCTTAGGGGCGCAGCCAGGATATGGTTTGAACACCTCCCCAACGGATCGATCAATAGCTTCCATGAGTTAAGAGACACGTTCTTAGAATCTTTTCTTGGCATCAAGAGGCACGAAGATCGGGATAAGAAAATTCGTTGCGCCAAGAAAAAAGGAAATGAATCAATAGAAGATTTCACAAGAAGGTTCCTGGTTGAAAGCAGCAGAGCAAACGAAATGCCAAAGGCCACGAAAGTTACCAAATTCGTGGAAAAAGTGTCAAACCCAGGACTAATAAAGTGCTTGCACAGGGAAAACCCGGAAACAATGGAAGAAACGGTAAAGGTAACCAGGGCCTATTGCAGAGGAGAAGAAGCGGTCAGGAACCTGAGGCAACAGGGATAGCCCCCCACCTGCAAAGGCAAGGGTACGGTGGAGCGCACAGTATCGTCCGCGGGATAACAAGCACACACTCTAAAGACTGGGCATACCATTACCCGGTACGTACACAGTGGGAATAGGAGGTCGGATAGCAAATAGGTACAACGACCGAAAAGGTACCAAATAAATACCGTACACACTCGCTCCGGCTATAAACGGTAAGCCAAAGCCAGCTCTTAGAATAGTCGAATGATCCAGAACCTTAAAAGAAAGTTCCAGATTGGTCAAGAAACCCACGGACAAGAATAAGGTCCATTTCGCGGACCGATGAATTAAAAAATAACCAAAAATATCGATTTACGCTCCTTCCTAAGGCATTAACGTGACCCAACTGTTGAACTCAGTGCCAGAACTGACGAACCGAAAGGATGCCCTAGCCACAGGTTTAGGCACGTGTTTAGGAGTCATAAAAGTTCATGCAGATAACGCTTAAAATACCCCAACCATTGGCTATAAATAGCAATCAATAAGGGGAGCACAAGGTCACAAGAAACACCTAGAAGACCCAAAACAACGGTCCCCCCCCCCCCCCCCTTTCAAAACAACGATGAAAGGGTTGTACCCATGCTTACGAACAGAAAGAACCGCCAAAAACGACAACCATAGGTTGTTGGCGAAGCATATTCTAAATCTTGATAGTCCTCCATCGGCTCATAACCCGCCCTAACGGGGCGTCCAAAGCAAAGTACCCGGAAAGACACCTGACTCCGGTCATGTTCTTAAATGACTACTAATAAAAGACAGCCGCTCTTAAGAAACGATTCAATAAACCCCGCGCCTATAGACACCCTTCCGTAAGAACAATCTTTCGACCAAGACTATAAGTTGAAGTCGTTCTTGTGTCGAAAGATGTTTCGAAACACTCACCCTCCACAGCCATCCCTAAAGCCACCAGCTCAAGTCATAAAAGCTCGGAGCGGAACTTCTTGCTCTCAAGAAGTACAGCACCACCAGGAGCCTAGTGACCATGAGGGTTCTCATTGACCACAAACGTGGCAAAAAGCAGGAATGCTTTGACGGCTGGTCAAGCATGGCCAAAAGGAGGGAGAAAGGGTTCACAGACGAAGTAGAAGCGGAAGGTAAAATTGGCAAAGGAATGTGCCGGTGTGATAGGAAAATCGGGAAACTCATTCCTGATCACTGAAGATCTGTACCGCAGCAAACGATGAGTGATGCCTCCATTTTTTCTAGCTAGAACTGATATATAGCCCGCAGTCACGAGCCAAAAGTGCCTTACCAAACTGATCCGCCAACAAGAGTTACAACAACAAACAAGCATATAGCTCCCAGCTACCGAAGTACCTCCGATCCATTTCAGGAGCATATATCCACATGAGAATCGGCTTGTTCATCTCGTTAAACTGGAAACGCGAAAGGAAGATCAAGCACTACTAAAAGTGCGCTAGCTAAGGACTGCTGACATGAAGTAATTGGTTCGACGGATTCCTTAATAAGGATCCGCAAGTATCATACAACGTTCTCACGACAGCGAGTTTCTAACACAAAGCTCCAAGAAGGAACAGGCAAGTGTAAATACATAAGTACAGTGCAAAGACCTAAAGTCATGAGACGCAAACAGCTCTACAAAAAATACACGAAGCAAACAATTAAAGACGGAACTCAAGCTCCGCAAGCAATACGAGCCGGAACTCAGGTTCCACAAAAGACGGAACTGATGAGGCAAAAAGTGAACCGTTTTTAGGGGGTCATTTAAGCCCGAAATTGAATTTATTTGATCAAATATTGCCCTAAATCGTTCCTTTTGTGATTTTAGGTACTTTGGGAGTGAAATCTGGAAAAGGAAGCAATTCGGACGTTTTTGGAGCATAAAAGTGAAGAAAACGCCAAAGACTTAATTTTCCATGCTGGGAACAGTGTGTGACGGCGTCAAGAGTAAAATCCATGACGACCCAGTATAAACATGAAGGCGTCACAAGTAGAGCGTCAAGAGTAAATTGTGTGACGGCCTGCAAAAGGGGACTACATGACGGCGTCAGATGTAGATCAAGGCAGTCCGAGGATTTATTGGGCGGCGAGATGACGGCGTCAGACATTTGTTCTTGACGCCGTCACCTCCTAAAATCTATACATAGTTTTCTAATTTTCATTCATTAGAGAGGAACAAGTTTGGAGAAACCCTAAGGCCGAACCTTATACGAATTTTACAGCTGTTTCAAGGGTTTTCAGCCCTTGAACCCTTACATGTGTAATTGAGATAAGTATTCTCTTAATTCAATCAATATGTCTATGTATTGGTTGTCTATATCTTGTGCTTGTCTTGATTCCACCATGTTAGGCTAGATCTATCTTGTGTTTGCTTGGATCTAATGAAACCTAGATGTTAATTATGTGTTGATTACTTGTTTATGGTTGTATTGGATGAATGATTTCAATGTTAGGCTTAAGAAAACTGGCAGATCTCCAATTGGTAACATGCTTGAACGTCTTAGGAAACATGAACCGATATGTACTAGGTTTTATTGGTTGTATTTAATGCATGAGTAAATTCTAATGATCCCATGTTAGGAGCTTTTTAGCCGGCTCGACATAGGAGTGAAGTAGGCACTCATAGGATTGGGGAGTTAAGTACGCCACCCCATGAATGGTATTAAGGAATACAATCCGTCATCCACGCAACTATAACAAGTAATTAAAGTGTAAAAGATATCTAGGGAGTAGTGAAATCTAAGTAAACACATTTTTCCCACATATTGCTCACAACTTTAGTTTAATATAGTTTATTTTCATTTTTAGTATTTTATTGCATCTTTAGTATTGGGTTAGTGGACTAGCAACTAATTCCGCCCCAAATCCTTCAAACCCGAGATTTTAATTTGCTTTCCTAAAAATATAAAAAATACAAAAAGAATCATCCCTCATCTCTAGATCTAGTATTTAGGTTTTCTAATCCTAGCGACACTATTCCTAGCTGAACGATCAATCCCCCGGTACTTGTCATTATACTATACTACATCGATCAGGTACACTGCCTGGTGGGGGTTGTAAGCTTCTCAAGATCCCTTGAGAGGTAAAGCCTGGTGCAAACCCACGCTACCAAGTTTTTGGCGCCGCAGCCCGGGGAATAATTATTGTCTAGGTTAGGATTTCTTTTTATTAGGTCTACTTGCTAGATTCCTTTCTAGTAAGACTTTATTTTTATTTTTTAGGTTCTCTTTAGTCTATCTTTCCTTTGTGTCTTTGTTTGTAAAAACCTTTCCATTGACTATTCCGTTAGCCATTATGGAGAACGCGAATCCACCATACTACCAACCACGAAATTCACCCACTCCAAATGACATCTTGATGTTTAAACAACATGAGGATGAACCTATCTATGATGCATGGGCTCGTTTTAAATATTTAATCCGAAAAGTCCCTCATCATAATTTTGATCTGTGGTCCTGATGAGTGCTCAAACACTCATCATTTTTTGTTAAATCTGAACTGCAAAACATACAAAAACACTCAGAAATGCATCAAATTATTGAAAATATTTCAAAATTGTGTTTTATATGTTTTAGATGCAAAAAGAGTAAAAACAGATGAAAAACGTACAAAGTTTGCAAAATTGGCAGTTTCAGTCCCCCAACTTTCAAAAATTGGCAAAAATAGTCCCTGAGCACTTATTTGGAAAGAAAAGTCACCAAAGGTCCTTTTGAAATCATAAGTTGTCATATTTTGTCCTTTGGTGAAAAATTGGAAAAGTTTTGGAAAATTACAAAATTAGTCCCTAGAGTTTCAAACTTTGGCAGATTTGGTCCCTAGTGGGATATTTTTGAAAGAAAAATCATTTTTGATCCTTGGGAAGTTACAAAAGTCATTTTTAGTCCTTGGTGTGAAGTTTGGAAAAATTTACATTTTGGTCCCTCATGTTTGGAAAATTACACAATTGGCCCCTGGGAAACTTAATTTTGGAAAATATTAAATAATGATCCTTGGGTTTATCAAGCATGGCAAGTTTGGGCCTTATGATATCTATGGAAAGATGGCATTTTCAGTCCTTGCATTTTTCATAAATTACAAGATTGGTCCTTGTGTTTTTGTTACTTTACCAAACGGGCCCTTGGTTTTAAATACCCAAAACACACCAAACCAAACCCAAAACAAACACAGCCCATACACATCCACCCTTAGCCCACAAAAGCCCACAATCCCTTTTTATACTTCCCTGGTCGTTGACCCCAGTCAAACCCAATCCCCCCGTCTTACTGTTCACCCACCATCCCTAACCTCCTAACCCCTCCATTAACACCCCTAATTACCAGGGATTTTGTCCACCCCCTCCTCCACTTTTCCACCAAACACTCAACCAACACTCCAACTTTCCCCCCTTTCATTAATGCCTTCACCAAACTCACCAAACCCACTCAAACTACTTTTCCCGCCAAAACAATATAAATGGCCAGGATTAATTTGGCTCATCCAAGGGCTCTGGAAAGTGGTGGGAAAGAAAGAGAGAGGCTCCAAGTTCTATAAAAGTAAAAAAGATGGAAGAAAGATAGAGTAATTAGTGTAGAATTTTTCTTAGTGTAGTTTTTATGTCGAATTTATGTGATGTAAGTTTTTAGTTGTTGCAACTAGTTTAAAAGGCTTGAACTCAGTTCTTTAAATGTAATTCCATCTTTATTTTAGCTCAATTTCAGTTTATCTTTATAAAATTCAGTTTTCACCATTTTTAGTTAAAATCTCAAATCATTCTGTGGTTGTTATAAGTGGCTGTTTATTGCTTGTTTAAGCTTAATTAGCTTATTTATAAGGGTTATAAGGTCTCATAAGTAGTCTAAACAAGTTTCATTCAAAGTTTCAAAAATTCATAAAAATCACAAATAAATGGAGAAAAATAAAAAATAGTGCATAAGAAAGATTGAAGCAGTGGACAAGGAAGATTATGGATTAGCAGGGTACTAGAAACCTCAGGGGAGGCTTTAGGAAGTAAATTTTAGCCCCTGGTTCTCAGTCTCATGTTTGGATAGCATTTGGTAAGCATTTCTCCATTTTTGCCTTTCTACTGTACAAGTGCTTATTGCACTGCTTGTTAGCTGCTTTTGTGTTCATTGAGTGATGCTTAGTTAAGTTACCACTTAAGATTTGAGATTTGTTCATCAGATTTTCATTATACTCACATTTTAGAATTTCACTGTCATTAGTGCATGTTTTGGATTCATGAGTATTAGCTGTTGCTATTGATGTTTTTGTGCTATTTTGACCTTACCTTATCATGTTATAGTCTTATGAGTCCCTTTCATGGTCTGACTTAGCCTTTTGTTGTGAAAATCACAAAACTGTCACAGTTAAGGATGTGTTTGGCTTAATAGCATACTCTGTGGTCTAGTGATTTTGAGTAGTTGTTTTTGCTGTAAACATGTTCTAATAAGTAATATTAGTGTCGTCAAAGCTCAAATTTAGTAGGATACTTCACAAAAAGTCAGTATCACATAAATCCCACCACCACAGTTAACTGTAGTGGTCATTAAGCCCTCATTTCAATGTAAAAGTTCTAGGTTTAGAGTAATTTAGCTTTATTTTACCTTATTACATCAATTTCAATCAATTAGGGCCTGTGTAATCTCATTTTAGTCAAACCAAGTGATAATCTCAAAAAGTCAAATGTCAAAAAACAGTTGAAAACCCATTTCTTGGGTGATTTGTTTAGAATTTTGTATAAGGTTTGAGAGGTTGAAACTTGTTCCTAATTGTAGCCTCCCACCTTAGCTTCAAGTTCCTAGCATCCATACATTTTTGTGATTTTTTCCCTGGGCCCCACTACCCTCCAAAGTAGGCTGCAGGGCATCCCTTGCCCCTGCTGCAGCATATACCATTCCAACACCACCACTTTGGTGGTGGCTGCAGCCCACCTCAGTGGTCCCACAGGCCATAACCTTGGTTCTTTGAACCCCCCCTCCTACCTTTTTTCATGTTTTGACCAATACTTTGACCTCAAACCTTGTGGACCCCACCTAAATTAGCCACAAAGATCTGTCCCATTTTCAGTTGAGTACCAAGTTCCAAAGTGCTTGTTTTTAGCTTATTGGCTTATTATGTGGGTCTTTTTGTTTTTTTCTTGCTTAAACATGTTCCATTAACTTATTTAGATCAGAATCATCTAGTGTGGGCCCCACTCTTGGTCATTCAAGCTATTTTCTAGCTTTGGTCAACATAAGTCAACTGTTTGGCTTATTGCTTTCCATTGTGCTTATTTTTAGCTTATAAAAAAGTTGTTTTCATAAAAAGTGTTTGTTTTTAGGTCTAAAATTGATTTGTAAAAGAAAAATCCAGAAAAAAACAATTTAATTATAAGTGATAGTTTCTATTTAATGTAATTTAAATTTTAATTTTCATTTTTAGATTTTTATTAAGTACTTGGTATTTTTATATTTTTATTAATTTCTTCTTATATTAAAGTAATTTTAGTAATTTTCTCAAATTTTATTTTGTCATTTAGTATTTATTAGAATTAATATTAGTTTTATTAATAATTAAGTTTTAAATAGCATAATTAGTTTTTATTAAGTAAGACCTAGTTTTTATATTTTTCCTAGATTTTATATGTTATAAAATAATTTTAGGAATTTTTCCATAATTTTCTAAGTCATTTAGGTATTATTAGTAATTTAAATTAGTTTAAATAGTTTAATTAAGATAATTAGTTTTTAATTACTAGAAAATCCATAAAAAGACAAAAATATTTATTTTTAATTTTTATACTTTCTTCAAGTTCATCTTAAGTTTTAGAAATTATTTCTGAAAGTTTTTAGTTTAATTTGTAGTGTTTATCATTTTTAGTTTATTTAAATTAGGTTTAAAATTTACTTTTTAATTAGTTTTAATTAATTAAATAGTATTTAAATATTAAAATAATCATTTTAACAATTTCATTTTCATTTTAAATTTTCTTTTTATTTTAAGTTTGTAAAAGTTTCATTTTCACCCCCTGGGGGCTTTCAGATTTCAGTTTTCACTTTTTATTTTGTACGTTTACGTTATTTAAAACGTGAACGTACGCGTTTTTAAATTTTAAACGTTTCTGGTTTTTCTACTTTTCCAGTATTATTCATATAGCTTATTTAAGCTATTTCATTGTAAATTCCTTAGTTTAATCACTCACAAACCCCTTTCCCGTCCAGATTCACCCGATCACAAACCCGTTTAATAACCATCACACCTCGTCGGGACATAACGACCCGGGGAAACCACTATATTCCGCGGAGCATTGACTCTAAGCTGTTTGACCTTGTTGACCATCCTTGGTCAATATAAGTTGACGGTTTAGCATCAATCAAATTTTTGGCGCCGCTGCCGGGGAGGTTGTGCGCGTTTTTCTAAAAAACGGTTTGCTGATTAGTGCTTTTGTAATTCAATCCTTTGTAAATTTGCCATCCTTGTTCATATTATCTTATTACTATATAAAAACAAAACTGTTCCTGAAAACTTTTTAAAATCAGTTTTCAACGAACACAAAAAACACAAAAACATTTTCTTTCCTATTTGTATAAAATGTTTTCCAAAAACCACAAAAATATCCATCTTTACCCGCCTACATTTTTGATTCTTTATCCCTACCCCTCTATACACATTTGATTCTTTCTATGTCTCATCCACATTTTCTTATTTGCCAATGGTGTGGTAATCCTCACAATGGTGGTAATTGCCCCAGTTGTGGCATGGTAGAGTCAAGAAACGGGTCTGTCTATAACCAAGATCCCTATTCTTACCATGATACGACTGATTTATTCCACCAGCTACCACACCATCAGTCTCAACAATTTTACTGTTGTGAATACTGTGGTGGTTCACATTACAGTTCTGATTGTCAATCGGGAAACACGCTTGTCTATGAGCAGTTTCCTGATAACAATTATAACTCAAGCTCATACAACCCACAGCCACATCAGTTTCACTGTTGTGATTACTGTGGAGGTCCACACTCTAGCTCGGATTGTCAAACAAGGAATCCATTTTCTTGTAACAATTACGACTATTCGTTTTCAGACCCACCTCCACAGTACCATATGATTCACACAACTCCTCATGATACTGAGCAAGATCTTTTACTAAAGGCTCTTGATATATTGAAAGAACTTAAGGAGGAGTTGGTTACTACACCGTTACAAGACTCTCGTGAGAAATCTATGGCAGAATTACTTGCTGAAGAACGAGAGGCTAGAAACGAATTGAGTATGGAAGAATTACTTGTCTTAGAACAAGCAGCTATAACACGCGCCAAATTTCGTAAAGCTGCTCTTCTAGACTGTGATGATGATAGTGATAATGAAGACACCCTTGATATCCTTCAATTTTATAAGGGTTCGTCAGATTCATCATTTGTGATTCCTGCCATTGAAAATCAGGGAGAAAATAATGAGTGTTGATACAAAAGTTGGGCGTACCTGGTTATTGGGCTTTTGCTCTTATATCAATTAGCTTCTTAGTACTTTGTTACCTGCGCACTAAGAAAATAAACAACACCGTTAGGCTTATCGAGGGATTGTCTCCCCCGATTAGACTCCGGCGTGAGAGTAAGTAATCGATTTAGGGTTTAGTTGAAGAGTTAGGGTTGTATATCGTACCTTGAATGAGAATCGTGTGATTCTATATATAGGGGCTAAGAAACCGTATTTCTTGCTCCTCACTCTTCGCACGCGTGGTGCTTATCCGAGGTAAGGATATCTATTCCTTGAATAGATAATCCTTATCGTTACCCGGTGGGTTAGATTGGGCCTTTGGGCTTCATGAGCCCAGAGCAATAATACTACGGCCCATACCATTGTCATGGTAGCCCATTCGTGATGGGCTTAGGTGTAAGTAATGTCTATCGTTTGGGCTTGTGGCCCAAATATAGGCTATACGTCATCATGTCCCCCCAGTCTAGTGCGCGAGGCGCATAGCCGTGGGTACTAGACTTAATACCATCAGCGGTAAGCGTGGCGGGGGGTTAAACTAATTTTACCGCCTTTTTGTAGGTGCAATGCACCTAATAATTTTTAAATGGATGCCTCGAAAGTCGGGGGTGGTGTCCACGTAGTCCTTGGGATTCGGGAAAAAGTGCATGTACCTTTTGATCTTCTAGCCACCCATTTACTGTGAGTGGGTTCTACGTGGAGGGAGATTAGGGTTTTACCACCCTATATAAGAGTGCCGCCCCATTTTTTAACCACACAGTAAAACACACACAACTACTATTCATCTTCTTCTTCTTTGTTTTTTAGAGCGTTTTTCTGCAAGAAAATCTTTTAACTCTCGTAGGTAATTTTTGTGTGCGTCCCACTTAGTTTTAAGATGAAAATGGTTGCTCAATTAGAGGACTTTCGCTCCGCGTTGTCTATTGAAGACGTCACGCAGTTTTCTTCCGACTATTTTGTGCCTTTGGATGTACATCCAGAGGCTCCAGATGTCGATGCGTGCATAGCTGACTTCCCCGAAGGGAAGATAGGTCTATACACGAAATTTTTTGAGTATGCGAATTACCGCGTACCCATTTCTATTTTTCTGAGCGATTTGCTCAATCACTATCGCCTTCACATCTCTCAGCTGCACTGTATAGGTGCGGCGAAGGTGTCGAATTTTGAGGTAAACTGCCGTTTACTTGCGATAGAACCTACTGTAGATTTGTTCCGCTCCTTTTACCACACGACGTGGTCAAATGGGTGGGTTTCCTTTGCGAAGCACCAGGGGGCGCTTCAGTGTTATACAGAAAAGGTTGATGCCCTCAAAAATTGGAGGGAGTACTTCTTTTGGGTGGATGACGTAGTCTTTCCCTCTCCTTTTGAGTTTTATACTCAAGAATCCTTACCTAGGGATGGGCGCCCCGCACCCGGTTCCTACAGTCTTGCTGACGCGCAAACTTTAGATGCCAATCGACTGGCCATTAACCCCTATCCGGAGGAGTTTTTGGTTCATGTGGGGTTGAGCCGCGCTTATTTTGGCGCTGACGATGAGGTTCCTACTTTCTTGTGTGAGGATGCCCAGGGTGGGTGTTCATCCCTTATACTTCCTTCTTTGTAAGTCCTTTTATCTGTGCGCTTTTAATGACTAATCCCTTTTATTTCTTCTTGTTTCCCTTGATGTGCGCAAAGATGGATTTGTTCGCGGTGGTCAAGCTGGATAGGCCAAAGCAGGTAACCATAGGGGTGCGTCCTCTGAGAGAAGGAGAGCAGCCCTTGCTTGATGCAACTGCCGGTCACTTGACTGTTCTGCCTGCGACGGTCCCTGAGGACACGCCACCACTTGTGGTGACGCCCGTCCAGAGTTTTGCGCCTGAAGTAGTTGTGGCCCCAACTGTGGAGGCGGTGCCTGATTTGGAGGTGGCGCACGAGGAGGCGCGCTCAGGGTCATCTGACAGCATTCGGATCCTGAAACCTGAGGAGGTGCTGAGGGAAGAGGTTGTGCAGAACTTAAAGCGCAAGGGAGAGGCTGGAACCAGTGGCACCAGCAAGAGGCGTCGACACGTCATCAAAGACGCAGGGTCGAATGCGGAAGAGACTTCGACCTCCGGCGCACGGTTGAAGGCTGATACTTCTCCGTTTCTGTAAGTGCATGCCTTCTCTTTCTTTTTTTTTTTTTTTTTTTTTTTTTTTTTTTTTTTTTTGTGCAATTACTTGTTGTAATTTTATGTTGACTGTCTTTGTTTCGTAGGGACGACGCCGCGAAGGATGATGAGGTTTCCTCTCCACAGAACGAAAACAAGGAGGGGAATACCGAGGCTGTTGATGGTGGTGAGGCGCAGCAGCTGATGGATGAGCTGGCTGCGACCACTGCCCGCCAAGCTGAGCTTGTTGCTCAGCTGAAGGGAAAGTATGCTGGGGAGAGCTGTGCTCTAGCCCAGAAGGAGGAGGAGTTGGTGACACTCCGCGCACAGTTGGCGGATGCGCAAGTGGAGCTTGCAGAGTCGAGGGCGTATGCTGAGAAAATCGCTCAAGATAAGATGAGCATTTTGGCTGACCTGCTGTATGCGAGGGCGAAGCTTGAGCAGGTAAAGGCAAAGACGTCGTGGTCTGTGTCGTATCTTGAAGAAAAGAAGGTCGAGCATTATGCTAGCCTGCAAGAGTTCAAGGAGCGCATGGAGAAGACGCTCGTGATGTATGAGGAGAAGCTGCGCGCCCTCAGCATCGAGTATGACGAGGAGCTGTATCCTCATCTTATGTCTATGATAGCCGAGCGCAGGTATTCTTACACCCTTGTCTTTTAAATTTGCTTGTTCGCCCTATTGCGTATCTTACCTTATTATCACTTTGTGAATGCAGGTGGTTGATCAGCCATGGGCTTCGTCTGGCAGCTCTAAGTACTTTAGAGTCTGCGGAGGTGGTGGAAGCCTTTGGGAAGGTTGTTCACTGCGCGATAGCGCGTGGCCGTTCGCAGGCCATGGAGGAGCTCCGTGAGGCCAAGTTGTTGGAGAAAGACTTGGCGGAGATTCCTGGTTATAGCTCAACGGCGTACGACGTGCTGGTGCAGGCTATGGCGGGGCTGAAGGTTCTTGAGCTGCCGCATATAGGGAGGTTGGAGCGCGACCAAGATGACCCCATAGATGTGCTCATGGCGGGTCTGTTTGCTAAGTTTTATTTTTGACCAAGTGTCTTGGCTCGTTATATTGCTAAGCTCGTACGGTGTACTTGGTATATGCGCCTCCGTCGTGGGGTGCGCATGTGAAACTTACCTCAACGTCTCGAGAGTAAGGCGCTTAGCAAGGATTCGTGATCCAATGTTGATGGGTTTGCAACCCTCTTATTCAACAAGTTAATTAGTAGGTTAACTTATCCTTTATGCCTTCGTGGGTCTTTAAGTGGTGCATGCACGCCATGTAGGCAGAAATATAAAATAAACAATATTGGCATATATGCAATAAAGTAAAATGCGCTATGGAATTAGCTAGAAACCATAACATTTTATTAATACTTGCAAGTAAGTGAAAAAATAGAAAATACAATTCCTAGAAAGAAAAAAGACAAACACTTATTGGGCACCTCGTAGGATGCAAGTGTGTTTGTGAAAGGGCCGTAGCCTAAAAGTAACATTTTTTGAGATTACAGATGTTCCAAGTGCGCGCTAGGTCGTGACCTTCCATATCGCGCAACCTGTATGCGCCGTTGCCGAGCGCGTCTGTGACCTCGTAAGGTCCTTCCCATTTGGGTCCGAGCTTGCCTGTGTCTTCTGTGTGGCTCGCATCATTGGCGCGGTAAACAAAGTCTCCTGGTCTGAATGAAGTGTATTTGACTTTTGCATCATAATACTTCTTCATTTTTGCCTTAGCCTTTGCTTCACGTATAGCTGCGCGTTCGCGTCTTTCTTCCAGTATATCTAAGTCTATGCGCCGTTCCTCGTCATTTGTTGTGACGTTGACCTCTGCCGTGCGTATAGTTGGCATTCCTATCTCGGCTGGTATGACGGCTTCTGTTCCATAGACTAAGGAGAATGGCGTGTCGCCAGTACTGGTTTTGATTGTTGTGCGATGCGCCCACAAGACGTGCGAGAGCTCATCTACCCATCTTCCTTTATGTCTGTCAAGGCGCGCTTTTATGCCTTCGCCTAGACTGCGATTAGCGCGCTCAACTAGGCCATTGGTTTGTGGGTGTTTGACTGAAGCAAAGTGTTGTGTGATGTTCAATTGTGCGCACCAATCTTTGAATGGGTTATCACAGAATTGTTTTCCGTTGTCTGATACGATCTCGCCTGGTAGGCCGAAGCGACATACAATATTGTCCCAAACAAAGCGTTTGACTTGGTTTCCCGTAATGTTCACCACTACTTTTGCTTCGATCCACTTTGTAAAGTAGTCTATGGCTACGATGAGGAACTTTATTCCTCCAGCTGCGACGGGGAAAGGTCCTGCGATTTCAATACCCCATTTGTAAAATGGCCATGGTGAGGTGATTGGTGTTAGCTCGTGCTGTGGTCGGCGCGGAATAGGCCTATGTACTTGGCAGTTGCTGCACTTTCTTATTAGATCGCGTGCGTCGCGGTGCATTGTTGGCCAATAGTATCCTGACCTTAGAGCGCTTGCCACCACGGATCGTGGCCCTGAGTGCATACTACATGACCCAGCGTGAATTTCGCGGAGTACGTAGTCTGCTTGGAGGGGTCCAACACATCTGAGCCATGGTTGTAAGAAAGATCGCCGATAGAGTACGTTGTCGCGTAATTCGAATCGTTGCGCTGTGCGCCGTATTCTTCGAGCGTCTTTATTATCTTGGGGTAGGATTCCTTTGCTAATAAATTCGATGATAGGTGTCATCCACGTAGGATCTTGTTCCTCTATCACCGTTGATATCTCCATATCCAAGATTGACTTGTTTTTTAGGGTTTCTACCAATACTTGTTTTGAAAGGTGTGCGAAGCTTGTGGATGCAATCTTGCTGAGTGCGTCCGCCTTCCTGTTATCTCCTCTAGGTACTTGTTTAATTGTGAACCTATCAAAATTTTTAATCAAAGATTTTGTCTTCTCCAGGTATTGGATCATGTGATCATCCTTGGCTTCGTATTCCCCTAACACGTGGTTAGCGACTAGACGCGCATCTACATTTGCTTCTAGGTTGCGAACACCCATTTGGATTGCGATGCGTAGTCCGGCTAATAGGGCTT
This sequence comes from Artemisia argyi, assembly GCA_030686995.1. Taxonomy (NCBI): domain Eukaryota; kingdom Viridiplantae; phylum Streptophyta; class Magnoliopsida; order Asterales; family Asteraceae; genus Artemisia; species Artemisia argyi. Next base: position 42,272,483 of record CM060695.1, read on the forward strand.
CGTATTCTGCCTCATTGTTTGTGGCTGTGAACTCAAAGCGTAGCGCGTAGGTGAATTCCATACCTTCTGGATTTGTGAGAATAAGGCCTGCGCCTGATCCATCTGCGCATGAGGATCTATCTGTGAACAAGGTCCACGGTTCCTGTAGGTCTGTTTTTGCTGCAGAGGTCGGGCTGTCGCTATCTGGCTTCTCCACGATAAAATCGGCTAAGACTTGTCCTTTGATTGCAGTGCGCGGCCTGTACGAGATGTTATACTCACTTAGCAGTACACTCCATTTTTGTAAGCGTCCTGATACGTCCGGTTTAGAGATAACTTGTTTAATTGGCTGATCAGTGATTACCGCTATCGGATGCGCTTGAAAGTATCCGCGCAGTCTTTTGGATGCGAACACTAGAGCTAAGACCAGCTTTTCCATAGCACTGTAGTTAACCTCGGTTTTCTTTAGGGCTTTGCTTACAAAGTATATGGGTGTCTGGACGGAGTCTCTGTCTGTCAATAGTACTGCGCTAACTGCTCCGTGGGTTGCCGATAAGTACATGATTAGTTCTTCCCCTGGTCGCGGTGCGACGAGTTTGGGAAGAGATGCCAGATGGTGTTTAAGTTGTTGGAAAGCTTCTTCTGCTTCGGGAGTCCAGCGAAAGTCTCCCTTTTTTGTGCACTTCGTAAGTGTTTTAAAGAGGGGAAGGGACTTGTCTGCTGACTTAGATAGGAAGCGATTCAGCCCTGCTAACTTTCCATTTAGTGACTGGACTTCTTTGAGTGTGCGTGGGGAGGGGAGATCAATAACAGCCTTTGTCTTCTCTGGGCACGGTTTGATTCCATCGGGTTCTATTAAGTATCCGAGGAACATGCCTTCAGTCGCACCAAAGGTGCACTTCTTGGGATTTAACTTCATGTTTATCCTCCCCAACGTTCGGAATGTTTCCTCGATGTCGCGCACCAATTCGTCCTCTATATGGCTTTTGATGACAAGGTCGTCAACATAGACTTCCAAGTTGCGGCCTACTTGTTTTTCGAAGGCTGTATCCACCAGTCGCTGGTATGTCGTGCCAGCGTTTTTCAGGCCAAAGGGCATTTTTGTGTAGCAGTATACCCCTTGACTGGTGTGGAAAGCTGTTTTTTCTTCGTCTTCCACTGCCATTTGGATCTGGTGATACCCTTTATATGCATCCAGGAAGCATTTGAAGGGGTATCCGCACAAGGATTCGACCTTCCAGTCTATCTCTGGCAGTGGGTAGCAGTCTTGCGGACATGCTTTGTTGAGATCAGTGAAGTCTACGCACATCCTCCAACTGCCATCGCTCTTCTTTACCATAACTGGGTTAGAAAGCCAGTCATGATAGTATACTTCGCGCATGATTCCTGCATCTACTAGCTTGTGTACTTCTTCCAAAATAGCCTTTGCACGATCTGGGGCCTGGCCGCGCTTCTTTTGTCGTATTGGAGGGTATCCTTGTCGGATTTGTAACTTATGCTCTGTAATAGAGCGCGGTACTCCCGTCATATGCTTTGGTTCCCATGCAAAGATATCTAGGTTCTTTTGCAAGAGTGCGCATACGGCTGCTTTACCTTTGTTAGATAAAGATCCTCCAATCGAAACTTGTTGTTCCGGATAATCTGGGTGAATAGCGACTTTTAAATTTGGCGTTTTTTCCGTGCGCTGTTCTGGAATAGTCTTCGCTTCAGTTGTTACTGCGATGCATTCTCTTGGTGGTACTGTTGTGTTATAGAGAGTGACCACCCCTCCTTCCACTGGGAATTTAAGCATTCCGTGCGCTGTGGATGGTACCGCGCGCATGGATGATATTCCCGGTCTTCCAATTATACCATTGTATGGTGAAGGAAACTTTATTACCATGAAATTTATCCATGTCGCGGTTGAGTGTTGTTCATCTCCTACGACCACCAATAAGCGTAACTGCCCCATGGGCCAAATCTTTTCTCCTGTGAATCCTGTTAATGACATTGTAGCTGGTATCAACTGACTTTGGATTTCAGGTCGCAGCCTTTTGAAATAGTGTTCGTACAGGATGTCCGCGGATGCTCCACCATCAATGTACATGCGGTGGATGTCATGTCCCCCCGTATGTATCTCAATGGTTAGAGGTTCCACGACTGCGTTGTCCGCGGCTATGGTAGGGAAGGATATCTCTTTTTCTGGAGAGAATTTCTGGCTGACCTTTTGCTTTATCTTTCGTTGCCATGATTGTATCATGTAGATAGTATCAGCTTTTTCTTTTGGGGGTTCTTTCTTGCCCCCGTTTCTCTGCTTATCCTTTCCCTCCTTAATGTTTTTCACGAGGTGGTCCATCCTGCCTTCTCTAACTAATTTTTCAATTAGTTGTTTTAGTTGAACACACTCGTTAGTTGCATGGCCTTTTTGGCCGTGGTACTCGCAGTATCCACTACCTAGGCGCTTTGCTTCTGCTGTGCGCATTGGTGGTGGTTTTGGGAAGTTCGCACCTTCTGTTACAAATATTTCTCTCGGAGTTTTAGTGAGAGGAGTATATTTGTCGTTGTCTCTTCCACTGCGATAGTTCCTGCTGCGGTTGTTGTTCTGATCATTGGATTGTCTCCGCGGCTGTTCTTGTTGCCTATAGTTTGAATATCCTTTTTTGCTATCCGCAGCAGCTTCTTCTCCTTGTATAAAGGATCTAGTGCGCTTTGTTAACTCATCAAAGGATTGTGGAACTTTGTCATTAAGCTTCCGGATGAGTTCTGGGTTATTGATCCCATTCATGAACCCTGAAATTTTTAGAATTTCAGGACATGCTTTGACTTGTATGCACTCATCCTTGAAACGTTCCATAAAAGCGCTGGTGGATTCCCCTTGGCGCTGTTTCACTCTTGCTAGCTCCACAGGGTTTTTGGCGCACTTCTTTCGCTGGGTGAAGTTGTGGCGGAATGCTTTCCGTAATTCCTCAAATCCACCGATGCTCCTACGTGGGAGTTTGCTAAACCATGTGCGCACGTTTCCTACTAACGTGGAATTAAACATGTGGCACCACACAGGTTGTGGCCAATTTTCGATTGTTGCGGCTGACTCGAAAATTTTTAGGTGATCGTCAGGATCACCTGTTCCATCATATGTTTTTACGTTAGCGGGCATGCGCCTGCGTTTGTGGTCTGAGTAATCGCTGATGCGTCGCGTAAACGCGTCAATTTTCTGACGTCGCCATGGGAGGGACATATCTTCGTTTTCCTCCTCACGACGTCTTCCTCTTGACTTCCAGTGTCCTGTTTCTTTATCCTCGTTGTCCGAGGAGTCACTGGAAGACGGGTAGTCTTTCTTTCGGCGCTTGCGCCTACTTCTTTCAGAAGAGGAGCCTGAGGGATCTCTGCTTGGGGATCTTCGTCTTCCCAATCTATCTTGGATCCTCCTGCTCCCAGGTTTTGAAGATCCTTGGCTTGGCGAATGTTGAGGCCCTAATCGATCATGTATTCCCCGACTGCCAAGTCTGGAGTGGACATTGGTGCGCCTCTCGCTGTCTCCAGAGTACTGCGAATCAGATATTGTACCTAACCTATCATGGATAGTGGTACGTTCTGTGCGTCTTCCTCGTGGGTGACGCGGTGGTGATGGTTCACGTTCCAGAGCAAAATTGAGTCGTGCTTGTAGGCTCGTGTTTGCTCTTCTTGTTGCTTCTTCTTGCATGAGGGCAGTTAATGTTTCATAATTTTGGGATACAAAGTTCCCCAAAGTTAGATCCGGTGCGTCCTCAGTTGTTGCAAGAATTTCTTCCTCAGTGTTAGACGCCCTGTTCCGTTCAGGCGCGCCTGGCGGCACAGTGTTGTTCACTGCGGGTGTAGCCTGATGAGGAGTGGTGAAGAGGGTGCGTTGGAGTTCCTCAACGCTTGGGACCACTGAAGAGATTATAGGTAGCTCCGTCGCTTGAAGAGGCTGGGTTGTTCCTGCCTCTTGGTGATCAGGTGCGCTGGTTGTCCCAGCAACCTGCCTAGAGGTCGAATCTTGTCGATTCTTCTTCTGATGGTCACGCTTTTCTGACTGCGGAGTCCGCTGGCCGGAATTCTTATGCTTCGTCATTCTAGTTCGTAGTAGGGTCCCACGGATGGCGCCACTTGTTGATACAAAAGTTGGGCGTACCTGGTTATTGGGCTTTTGCTCTTATATCAATTAGCTTCTTAGTACTTTGTTACCTGCGCACTAAGAAAATAAACAACACCGTTAGGCTTATCGAGGGATTGTCTCCCCCGATTAGACTCCGGCGTGAGAGTAAGTAATCGATTTAGGGTTTAGTTGAAGAGTTAGGGTTGTATATCGTACCTTGAATGAGAATCGTGTGATTCTATATATAGGGGCTAAGAAACCATATTTCTTGCTCCTCACTCTTCGCACGCGTGGTGCTTATCCGAGGTAAGGATATCTATTCCTTGAATAGATAATCCTTATCGTTACCCGGTGGGTTAGATTGGGCCTTTGGGCTTCATGAGCCCAGAGCAATAATACTACGGCCCATACCATTGTCATGGTAGCCCATTCGTGATGGGCTTAGGTGTAAGTAATGTCTATCGTTTGGGCTTGTGGCCCAAATATAGGCTATACGTCATCAATGAGACAGAGAAATTACTTGCAAAAGATCAAATGGAACTTGTACAATCCATGAATGCTAGCTCCTCTCATCTCCTTCAGTCTGTTGTTATCACACCCGAAGTTCACACTCACTCTCTAAACACGGGGGATGAGCATCTTAGCACTGTTCCTAATAAGGAATCAGACGAATTAATAAAGTCTAGTGTTGAGATCCTTGTCCCAATCCCGAGAGAATCACAGGGGACTTTTGATCATGTGTGTGATATTCCTTCACCCCCTAATAATCCAAATGATCAAATTGAGACTGTCTCTGATTCCAGTGATGATTGTTTATCTTATGGAGACATTGAGTATGTTGATGCATCCCTTCCCCACTCTAATGTTGACTTTCTTCTCAAGGAGTTCGCCGATGAACTCACTCGCATCAATCCACTTCCATCGGGAAGTGATGATGATCTCTTTGATTTCAAAGATGATATGGAAGAAGTCGAAGCATTCCTTGCCCTAGATAGTTCAACTTTGTATGAAGTTGATGATAACTATCTTGATTCAGAGGGGGATATTCTTTTCCTTGAAAGCTTATTGAATGATGATCCATCACTCAATTCCTATCTCAATACCGGGCTTAGTAATTCACCCACTGATGAAAAGTCTTTATCTTATGGAGACATCAGTGATATTGATGAAATACCTTCTGAGCCCATCATTGATCATATTATCATGACTCCTTCGGAGTATGATAGCCCGGGGGGAGATACACTCAATCATGAGAATTTGCAAATTCCCACCCACCCTCCCGAGATGTTTTTGAGCTTAACCCTTGAAATCCAAACTCAGGCTAATGAGCCTGCTCTCGAGGTGACTTCCTCTCTTCTTCACTCCTTCGGGAATGAAGATACCATCTTTGATCCCGGCATTTTCATGTAACATTATCTTGAGCCGGATACTTATCTCATCGGTGTGGAACTTTCACGTGCTTCATATGTTTGTCCAAACATCTTGAATGAAAGTCCGATTGAGATTGTTTCTTCCACATCATGCTTCCCCATGGACAAATGAATTCGGGGTCGAGTCAAGCTAGGGACTCGGTAAACAAAAACAGTAGCATACTTATAGGGTTTTCACCCTAAGTGTGGGGGAATTACCCCCACTGTGGTTACTTATAAAGTGAAAATACAAAATGGTGTTTTCCACATTTAGCTTGTAATGTTGCCCTTTTACGTTCAAAGAGTCAGCATAATAGCCGGGACTTTGAATATTGAGGAAAATATTCATTCTAAGTGTGTGTGTGTGTGGGGGGGGGGGGGGGGGGGGTATTTCGCTATTCTAGCGAATTTTATCACATTTTACTATCTTATACCCCCGTTTTTGGCAAAAATTTAAAAAAATTTTCACTAAAGTTTCAAAATTTTTGTGGTTATCAGTCCGCCATGTCTAAACAATTAAAGGATTGGCTAGTCTAGGAGCAAACGGCTCTTGGTAAAGACATCTCAAACCTGTTGATGGCTTGCAATTTGCCCAAAATTGTATGGTACCTCAACTCGCCATATCCTAAAAAGCGAATGAGTTGGCTAGCCCGCAAGATTATGGCTTGTGGTAAAGGCAGTGGAAAATCCATAATTGGTAATCAGCTCACCAAGATGTTGACTAGGTCCATCAAGAGTTGGCTAGTTCAGAAGCAAACGGCTTTTGGTAAAGACAAATCAAATCCGTTGACAGCTGGTGGTTTGCTCAAAATCACATGGTTATCAGGTGTACCACAGTTCTTACATCTGGCTACTCCAGAAGTGATGGCTTTTGGTAAAGAGTTTAAAATCCATTAAGTTTTCAAAACAGTTTATTGTTAGGGACTAGCAATAGTTTAGTGTGGGGGATTGATGAGTGCTCAAACACTCATCATTTTTGGTCAAATCTGAACTGCAAAACATACAAAAACACTCAGAAATGCATCAAATTACTGAAAATATTTCAAAATTGTGTTTTATATGTTTTAGATGCAAAATGAGTAAAAACAGATGAAAAACGTACAAAGTTTGCAAAATTGGCAGTTTCAGTCCCCCCAACTTTCAAAAATTGGCAAAAATAGTCCCTGAGCACTTATTTGGAAAGAAAAGTCACCAAAGGTCCTTTTGAAATCATAAGTTTTCATATTTTGTCCTTTGGTGAAAAATTGAAAAAGTTTTGGAAAATTACAAAATTAGTCCCTGGAGTTTCAAACTTTGGCAGATTTGGTCCCTAGTGGGATATTTTTGAAAGAAAAATCATTTTTGATCCTTGGGAAGTTACAAAAGTCATTTTTAGTCCTTGGTGTGAAGTTTGGAAAAATTTACATTTTGGTCCCTCATGTTTGGAAAATTACACAATTGGCCCCCGGGAAACTTAATTTTGGAAAATATTAAATAATGATCCTTGGGTTTATCAAGCATGGCAAGTTTGGTCCTTATGATATCTATGGAAAGATGGCATTTTCAGATCTTGCATTTTTCATAAATTACAAGATTGGTCCTTGTGTTTTTGTTACTTTACCAAACGGACCCTTGGTTTTAAATACCCAAAACACACCAAACCAAACCCAAAACAAACACAGCCCATACACATCCACCCTTAGCCCACCAAAGCCCACAACCCCTTTTTATACTTCCCTGGTCGTTGACCCCAGTCAAACCCAATCCCCCCGTCTTACTGTTCACCCACCATCCCTAACCTCCTAACCCCTCCATTAACACCCCTAATTACCAGGGATTTTGTTCACCCCCTCCTCCACTTTTCCACCAAACACTCAACCAACACTCCAACTTTTCCCCCCCTTCATTAATGCCTTCACCAAACTCACCAAACCCACTCAAAATACTTTTCCCGCCAAAACAATATAAACGGCCAGGATTAATTTGGCTCATCCAAGGGCTCTGGAAAGTGGTGGGAAAGAAAGAGAGAGGCTCCAAGTTCTATAAAAGTCAAAAAGATGGAAGAAAGATAGAGTAGTTAGTGTAGAATTTTTCTTAGTGTAGTTTTTATGTCGAATTTATGTGATGTAAGTTTTTAGTTGTTGCAACTAGTTTAAAAAGCTTGAACTCAGTTCTTTAAATGTAATTCCATCTTTATTTTAGCTCAATTTCAGTTTATCTTTATAAAATTCAGTTTTCACCATTTTTAGTTAAAATCTCAAATCATTATGTGGTTGTTATAAGTGGTTGTTTATTGATTGTTTAAGCTTAATTAGCTTATTTATAAGGGTTATAAGGTCTCATAAGTATTCTAAACAAGTCTCATTCAAAGTTTCAAAAATTCATAAAAATCACAAATAAATGGAGAAAAATAAAAAATAGTGCATAAGAAAGATTGAAGCAGTGGACAAGGAAGATTATGGATTAGCAGGGTACTAGAAACCTCAGGGGAGGCTTTAGGAAGTAAATTTTAGCCCCCGGTTCTCAGTCTCATGTTTGGATAGCATTTAGTAAGCATTTCTCCATTTTTGCCTTTCTACTGTACAAGTGCTTATTGCACTGCTTGTTAGCTGCTTTTGTGTTCATTGAGTGATGCTTAGTTAAGTTACCACTTAAGATTTGAGATTTTTTCATCATATTTTCATTATACTCACATTTTAGAATTTCACTGTCATTAGTGCATGTTTTGGATTCATGAGTATTAGCTGTTGCTATTGATGTTTTTGTGCTATTTTGACCTTACCTTATCATGTTATAGTCTTATGAGTCCCTTTCATGGTCTGACTTAGCCTTTTGTTGTGAAAATCACAAAACTGTCACAGCTAAGGGTGTGTTTAGCTTAATAGCATACTCTGTGGTCTAGTGGTTTTGAGTAGTTGTTTTTGCTGTAAACATGTTCTAATAAGTAATATTAGTGTGGTCAAAGCTCAAATTTAGTAGGATACTTCACAAAAAGTCAATATCACATAAATCCCACCACCACAGTTAACTGTGGTGGTCATTAAGCCCTCATTTCAATGTAAAAGTTGTAGGTTTAGAGTAATTTAGCTTTATTTTACCTTATTACATCAATTTCAATCAATTAGGGCCTGTGTAATCTCATTTTAGTCAAACCAAGTGATAATCTCAAAAAGTCAAATGTCAAAAAACAGTTGAAAACCCATTTCTTGGGTGATTTGTTTAGAATTTTGTATAAGGTTTGAGAGGTTGAAACTTGTTCCTAATTGTAGCCTCCCACCTTAGCTTCAAGTTCCTAGCATCCATACATTTTTATGATTTTTCCCTGGGCCCCACTACCCTCCAAAGTAGGCTGCAGGGCATCCCTTGCCCCTGCTGCAATAGATACTATTCCAACACCACCACTTTGGTGGTGGCTGCAGCCGACCTCAGTGGTCCCACAGGCCATAACCTTGGTTCTTTGAACCCCCCTCCTACCCCTTTTCATGTTTTGACCAATACTTTGACCTCAAACCTTGTGGACCCCACCTAAATTAGCCACAAAGATCTGTTCCATTTTCAGTTGAGTACCAAGTTCCAAAGTGCTTGTTTTTAGCTTATTAGCTTATTATGTGGGTCTTTTTGTTTTTTTCTTGCTTAAACATGTTCCATTAATTTATTTAGATCAGAATCATCCAGTATGGGCCCCACTCTTGGTCATTCAATCTATTTTCTAGCTTTGGTCAACATAAGTCAACTGTATGGCTTATTGCTTTCCATTGTGCTTATTTTTAGCTTATAAAAAAGTTGTTTTCACAAAAAGTGTTTGTTTTTAGGTCTAAAATAGATTTGTAAAAGAAAAATCCAGAAAAAAACAATTTAATTATAAGTGATAGTTTCTATTTAATGTAATTTAAATTTAAATTTTCATTTTTAGATTTTTATTAAGTACTTGGTATTTTTATATTTTTATTAATTTCCTCATATATTAAAGTAATTTTAGTAATTTTCTCAGATTTTTATTTTGTCATTTAGTATTTACTAGAATTAATATTAGTTTTATTAATAATTAATTAATAATTAAGTTTTAAATAGCATAATTAGTTTTTATTAAGTAAGACCTAGTTTTTATATTTTTCCTAGCTATTATATGTTATAAAATAATTTTAGGAAATTTTCAACAATTTTCTAAGTCATTTAGGTATTATTAGTAATTTAAATTAGTTTAAATAGTTTAATTTAGATAATTAGTTTTTAATTACTAGAAAATCCATAAAAAGACAAAAATATTTATTTTTAATTTTAATACTTTCTTCAAGTTCATCTTAAGTTTTAGAAATTATTTTTGCAAGTTTTTAGTTTAATGTGTAGTGTTTATCATTTTTAGTTTATTTAAATTAGGTTTAATTTACTTTTTAAATAGTTTTAATTAATTAAATAATATATAAATATTAAAATAATCATTTTAATAATTTCATTTTCATTTTAAATTTTATTTTTATTTTAAGTTTGTAAAAGTGTCATTTTCACCCCCTGGGGGTTTTCAGATTTCAGTTTTCACTTTTTATTTTGGACGTTTACGTTATTTAAAACGTGAACGTACGCATTTTTAAGTTTTAAACGTTTCTGGTTTTTCTACTTTTCCAGTCTTATTCATATAGCTTATTTAAGCTATTTCATTGTAAATTCCTTAGTTTAATCACTCACAAACCCCTTTCCCGTCCAGATTCACCCGATCACAAACCCGTTTAATAACCATCACACCTCGTTGGGACATAACGACCCGGGGAAACCACTATATGCCGCGGATCATTGACTCTAAGCTGTTTGACCTTGTTGACCATCCTTGGTCAATATAAGTTGACGGTTTAGCATCAATCAGGTCCCAAATTGAAATATTTTACCATCGTGTCGACCACTATACCAAAATAGACATTGACCATGCCGCAGATGGGGACCTTTGGGGATTAAGTGCTGATGAAGCATGGGAAACCATAGAGAATTGTGCCATACTTCACAAAAAAAATGGACAACCCAACAAATGCTGTTACGGATCAATTGATAGCAAGTTTAAGGGAAGAAGCAAGAAGTTTGTTTGGGGATAAAACTATAGATGAGATAACTGGGCATACAGAGTGGTTTGATTTCACCACAATACAAGCTGAACACATAGGTGACCTTGATGTGATGGAGGATGTAGCCGAACATGATCACATTGATCAAAAAGACCTAGGTTTTATGATCGATGATGGTGAATCTCAAGAAATAGATGATGAATCTTTTGGGCAATTTGTATATAGCAGTCAGAATATTGAGGATGATCCTTATGATTCGGATATAGAAGTTGAGATGCCTAGAGAAGCACGTAAGATACTTGGGAAAATGTCAGGGTTAGATTATAATAAAACACATGTTGAGGATATAGGTGATCGTGACATAGGGAATGATGAAGTAAATAACATAAGCTCACTGAGTACCCCACAAGTCCTGCAATCATTTGAGGCACACATACCACCCGTAACTTACCCGGAAGAAGTAGAAGAGACTATAGGAACCCCAATAGAGGTAGAACCCTTGGACCAAACAAAACTAGAGGATATAGGTTTGAATGCTTATAATGATAACCTTACTCTTAGTTCTAGGGAAGTTCCTAATTTTGATGAACCGGAGCCTCAACCAAAACCGTTACCTAATCTTCCATCCTTGGATGAAAATTTAGGAATTGAAATAGGTTCCGATCCACCCATCAAACCATATAGTCCGGGTAGTCTTAGGATAAAGGTAGTGGACTCTAAGCCTTGTAGAGAGAAAACCAATATAAGAGTGGAAAATGACCTTACATGCTTACATCACCCATTTATGAGTGATCATAAAAAACATTATGGGTTTAAACCGGGTTTATTAGGTCAAGATGGATCCCCAACTAGTAATCTCTTGAAGTTGATTGAAAATGATCCCTTTCTTGGAGAAAATATTAATCCACCCATTAACCCGATTGAATTAGGTAAGGTTATGATGATAGGAGCACACCCCTTTGAGCATATAATTCATCCACCACTCTTTCCTCACGAGGCATACTATTATCAAGTTGGTGTGTATCGCTACTATCACCCACACTTAATCCTAAGTGTAGGGAAAACCTCTCTTATTTCCGTTAAATAAGGGTAGAGTCAGGCTCGTGACTCAAACAAAAACAAGCGCTTCTTGGGAGGCAACCCATGCTTTGTGTGATTTTTATTTGTTTGATTATTATTTGTTTCCGTATGCATGCTTTATTTTTATTGTTGGTAAATCATGTTTCTAAACTAAAAAGTGGAAATACTTTACTTTGTTGTTTGGCCTAGTCTTAACTTCACCCAAAGGTATTTTTGCAAAGGATAAGTGTAAGGGGAAACCCCAAATATGTTTTTAAGAAACAAACCGATCATGATTCTCCACAATATTAAGTGAACATGTATATTCGTATTTGTTAGAGTCAAATGCTTGTATCGAGTCATAATGAAGTTTAGCAGGATTTTCCAGGAAGTAGGACCAAGTTTTTCCAGAAATTTTCCGGAAACTTAACACAAGAATTTCTGCAGGTCACTTCTGACGGCGTCTTGAATTTGCTCTTGACGGCGTCACGTGTAAAAATCTAGAAATTTTACCAGTTTTGTTTTTCTAATGGATTCTTAAAGTTTTTGTTGAATTATTAAGTTTTATAATCTCCAGGAAATCTGCAAACTTCATTCCACAAGCATTATATCTTACTTTGTTTTCAAGGGTTTAGTAACTTATGTAGATTGCCGCCGATTTTATGCGAGGTTGCCTTGTCTGTTTTCTCAGGATTTACAGGTTATGTATGACAAGAAGATGATTTATTTTTCTGGAAGGGAAGCTTTGATTGTTCATTTTCTTGGAGGAAGATCTAACCTGGCCACCTTATTATCCATACCGAGCGAATCAGGGGAGTATTTGATTTCATTCGTTTTACTTATTTCACTTTTACATTCTTTACTTGAACATTGGGGACAATGTTCATCCTAAGTGTAAGGGGAGGGTAAAATGATGATACCTTACAAATACACTTTCGCTTGAGTTTGTTTGTTTAATAGTAGATGTGTAATTAAACTATGAGAAATACTTGTTAGTGTAATTTTAGCGCCAAATTTAAATTTTTTTACAACATTTAGGAGTGAAACTTTAGCCTTAGCAAGCGTCTCATGGATAGGAGTCGTATGACTAGCACAAAACCGTACTATTCAGAAAAATTTTCCACCCAAATATGTGAGGTTCGCCTTTAGATTTGATAGAAAAAGCATTTACTATTAGTGCTTATGAGTGTGCCGGTAGCATTTAGATTCTAGAACTTGCGTTAGTGATGCATCCCGAGACCGCTAGTGAGACTACATTCGTGTGGTAGGATTTACTACATGATAAGAGGCATTAGGATTACCCTTGTGTTAAACCCGTATCATAATTACTTGACCATTTAAGTCATATTACTTGGCTAGTTAAGTCAACTAATTTTTCCCACACCTTAGCGTTGTACTCATTTTTAGTACACGAAACCCCTAGTACACCCCTCCGAGCCTATCTTTTCGTTTCTAACTTTAAGCATCTTACTTAAAGGAAGAATTTGTTACACCCCACTTAAATGTACACCCAAATCGCCTTAGCCTTCCGTGTATGCACTCATCTTTAGTGCATTATTGTTATTTGTTAAACCCTAAGTTAATTATCTAATTGATTACATGGTTGCTAAGTCGAGTCATATCCTTGTACATATTGTTTTGGGACGATTGGGACTCATGGGTAAAGTACTTGTGTTATGGAGTAATGGGGAAGAACATCATTTATTACCCCCATATGTACGTTAATCTTAAAAGTACTCCAAGTGTTTTGATTTTCTTAATTCGAGTCAATAGATTAGTTTATTGTAAAGTATGTAAAAATTCAAGTGTAAGGGGAATTTTTGTTGGGAATTATACTAACAGTTACCACGGCTAAGAGAAGATGTTACAACTGCAGAAGATTGTACTTGTAGTGGAAACTCATTACCACTGCAAGAACATATATTACCACTGCTTGTTAGATAACTGTTAGGAAACGTGTTTAGATAAATATAGAATATATTTTGTGTATATCTTATTCTATTAGCTTTATACTTATCTTGTAGAAGAGGACTCCTTGTGTTATAAAAGGAGATCTTAGGTTAAAGGTTTGATATACGTTTCTAGAGCTTCAAGGTGTAACCCTAGTGATATCAAGATCACTCGTATTGTTATCATTAATAATATTGGAGCTAATAGTTTGTTTACATACATTGTTCTTATTCATATACAACTGTCTTACTCACAATCAAACTTCTAAGTGCTACTAAGTAGATTCCGCATACTTAGTGATATAACTCAAAGTATCAATCTAACACAAGTTCAAGGTGTTTAGATCCATCAAGTGGTATCAGAGCCAGGCTTTGATACTTTGATTTAGAAGACTCTAGTTCACTCAGAAGAATCTATGGAGACAGAAACCAGTAACTCAAACATTGCTGCTAAGCTTCCAAAGCTTAAGTTGAATGACTTTGAGATGTGGAGGCTAATGATCGAACAATTCTTTATGGTCCAAGACTACACACTCTGGGAGATCATTATGGTTGGAAATTCTTTCAAACCAAGTTCTACATCAGAGATGGTTAATGGCAAGGAAGTAATTAAGGTCAACACTGGACCTATTACTAATGATGAAAGACTTCAGCTGAAGAATGATCTAAAGGCCAGAGGTTTGTTGCTGATGACACTTCCCAGAGACCAAGTTCTTGCATTCAGCAAGTACAAGACTGCAAAGACTCTCTTTGATGAGATCTGTGAAGTTTTTGGTGGTAATGATTCCACCAAGAAGACTCAAAAGACCTTGCTGAAGCAGACTTATGAAAACTTTGGTTCAACAAGTAATGAATCTCTTGATAGCATCTTCACAAGGCTACAAAAGATTGTTACTCAACTCACTGTTTTTGGAATAGAGGTGGAAAGGGAAGACCTTAATTTAAAGTTCTTAAGAAGCTTACCCTCTGAGTTTGGAACCAATGTTGCTGTGTGGGAAGATAAGCCAGAATTGGAGACCATGAAACTTAATGACTTGTACAATAACTTCAAGGTTATTGAACAAAGATTGAAGAAAGCTGGCAAAATAAGCTCAAGTTCAGGAAGTGTAGCACTCATATCATCTTCTCTTGATGATAGTTCAGATGAAGAAAGTGACAGTGCTAACATTGTTGTTTCCACTGGTAGTGGAAGTGTTTCCACTGGTAGCTCAAAGAGACAGATTGCAGGGCTTAGTGATACTATTTTTTATGCCTTTATATCAAGTCAAGTGGGTGGTTCAATTCTCAATCATGAGGATCTGGATCAAATTGATGAAGATGATATGGAGGAGATGGACATTAAATGGCAAGTGGCATTACTAAGCTTAAGGACAAAGAAGTTTTGGAAGAAGACTAGAAGAAAGATCAACATCAGTGGCAATGAAACAGTAGGTTTTGACAAAAAGAAGGTGGAGTTCTACAATTGTCATAAGAAGGGGCACTTTTCCAGGGAGTGTAGGAAGCCAAGGAAGTCTGACAACATGTCAACTTGGTACAAGCAGGACAAGAAGAAGGAACCTACTACTGATGAGCCAAAGGGGCTATTGGCCAATGATGGAGTGAGCTTTGATTGGAGCTTTATGACTAAGGAAGAGGAAGATGATTCAGAGTCTGCAATGGTTGCTACAGAGCTTGCACTAATGGCTTTTTCTGACTCTGAGGTACAAACTGATAATGCTTGTTCTAAATCTCGTAAGGCCTTAAAAGAGTATGAGAAACTTAAAGCACAATTTAATGAGCAACACATAGAGTTAACTCATACTAATTATAACTTAGCAAATCATAAAAGAAGCCTAGGAGTTTTAGAAACTCAATTAGAGCATTATAGGGCAAATGAATCTAAGTTCAATGATGATATTGCAGTATTAAGAAGAGACTTAGATTATCAGGTTGCTGTTAATAAGGTTCTTAGAGAAGAACTAGAAAAGGTTAAAGTGGCTAGTGAGAATATAATGATAACTAAGCAAACACTGGATCATTAATCCAAGTGTATTGATAAAATTTGGGAAGCCCAAGTTGTGAGCAAAGCCAAATCAGGACTTGGATACAAAACAGTTCCACCACCTCTAAGAGGTGTTCCATCACCTCCTGGCATTGACTTAGCTCACACGGGTTTAGAAGAATTCCAGGAACCACCTATGACATATGGACCAAAGTTTGTTAAACCAGTTGAAATTGAAAAGGTTCAGGTTGAGGTTGATGTATTTGATAGTGCTAGTGACTCATCTCTTAAAGATGATAATTTGAATGTTGAGTCTAAGCCTAGTGTTCCTGAGAATGTTAAAGTGGAGATTAAAAGAAGTATTCCTGATGTAGTCAAAGAGAAGCCTAGGTCACAACCTAATTTCACTAGGCCCACTACTAGATATGCAGAGATGTACAGAAGTAGATGACCAACTCCTAGAGGCAATATGAGGAGTTGGAATCATGTTAAATCTAGGCAATTTGGTAGTGACTTTGTGTTCAATAATAAACCCTGTCATATATGTGGTAGCTTTGACCATTTGGCTTATAACTGTACCTACCACTTGGGAAGAAGGGAAGTGTTTGGGAATACAAAGGTGAATGTACAAAATGCTAATAACTTAACTCACATAAATCCACTTAGCAAGATGATTCCCAAGTCTGTTTTGCTTCATTCTGGCATTAAACCAATTTCCACTGCTAGACCAGCAGTTGCCACTGCTAGAAATAAAAACAGAGTTTACCCTAAGTCCCCTGTTACTACTTTTGTTAAATCTACTCAAACAGAGAAAAAGACCAATTTTTAAAAGAAAGTTAACAATAATCAGAAGTGGGTACCTAAAGTTTCAAAATCAGCAGTTTCCACTGCTAAGCCAGCAGTTACCACTGCAAGGCCAAAGGTTACCACTGGTGGGTCTGTTACAAGAAAAGGGTAAATATGAGAAATGCTGTTAAGGCCTCAGCACGTTGGGAATGGAAACCAAAAGGAAACATTACCTCAAACAATCCCAATGGTGTATCAATGACCTTTGATAGATATAATTATATTGATACACGAGGCAAATCCAAGTCATTTGTGGCTTGGGTCCCCAAAAGGAACTAATTCCTTTATTTTGTGTGCAGGGACATTTAAAGACTACTAACGATCAAGGATACTCAGACAGTGGATGTTCCAGGCACATGACTGGCAATAAGTCCTATCTTTCAGACTTTCAACCTTATGATGGACAATTTGTCAGCTTTGGAGGAGGAATTGGAGGCAAAGTTTCTGGCAAAGGAACAATCAAGGCCGGAAACATTGATTTTGAAGATGTGCAGTATGTGAAAGAACTCAAGTACAACCTCTTTAGTGTGTCACAGATGTGTGACAAGAAGCATAGAGTTCTTTTCACAGAAGATGAATGCTATATCTTATCTAAGGATTATAAGCTCCCTGATGAAAGTGATGTTTTTCTTAAAATCCCTAGAAAAGGAAATCTATATTGCATTGACATGAAGAACATAGTGGCTAATAATGATGTTACTTACTTGCTTGCTAAAGCCACTGATTGATGCTAAATGGTCAACTAGGTCAAACAGCTTAGAGTCAATGCTCCGCGGAATATAGTGGTTTCCCCGGGTCGTTATGTCCCGACGAGGTGTGAATGGTTATGAAACGGTTCAGTGATCGGGCGAATTTGAATGAAAATGGGTTTGAGATTGGTCACACTAAGGATTTATACAATGAAATAGCTTAAAGAAGCTATATGAATAAGACAGGAAAGTTACAAAAACCAGAAACGATTTAAACCTAAAACGTATACGTTTACGTTTAAATAAAACGTAAACGTACAAAATAAAACGTGAAAACGGAAATCTGAAAACCCCCAGGGGGTGAAAATGACTTTTTACAAACTATAAGATGAAAGAAAATTTTAAGAAAAAGAAAATGTATTTTTACACTAATTAATTATTTATTATTAATTAAATACTAAATAATACTAATTATTAATGTTTAAACAACTTAAATATAATATAATATTAATTAAATACTAAAAAAATGAAAATAAAATTTCTAAAATTATAAAATAACTAAAAACAAGTTTTAAAATTAAAAATAAGTATTTTTGTCTTTTTGTGATTTTTCTATTAATTAATTACTAATTAATTATTAATTACCTAATTAAACTATATTAAATTAAGAAAAATAGAAAATGAACAGTAAAAATTACAAGAAAATTTCTAAAATTATTTTACATTATATAAAAGCTAGGAAAAATATAAAAACTAGGTTTTACTTAATAAAAACTAATTATGCTATTTAAAACTAATTGTTAATTAATTATTAATTAAATTAAGATTAATTCTAATAAATACTAAATGACAAAATGAAAATCTGAGAAAATTATTATAAATACCTTAATATGAGAGGAATTTAAGAAAAATATAAAATAGTTAAGTACTTAATAAAAATTTAAAAATGAAAATTAAAATTAAATTACATTAAATAGAAACTATCACTTAATATTAAATTGGTTTTTCTTTTACAAACTTATTTAATACCTAAAAACAAACACTTTTTGTGAAAATAAGTTTTTTATAACTTAAAAATAAGCTGAATGGAAAGCCAAAAGCCCAACAGTTGACTTTTGTTGACTAGAAGAGAAAATAAGCTAAAATGGCAATAAGTGGGACCCACTATGGATAAGTCTGGTCCAAATAACTTATTTGAACATGTATAAGCTAGAAAAAGCAGAAGTGACCCACAAAATAAGCAATTAAGCTAAAAATAAGCACTTGAAACTTATGTGAACTCAGAAACTGGGACAGACTTGAGGTGTGGTTCCAGGTGGGGCCCAGGGGTTTCTAGGTCAAACAAGAGGTCAAACCATGGAGTGTGGTAGGAGGGGAGTGGAAAGGAACAAGGGTGATGGGCTGTGGACCACTGATATGGCCAGAAAACCACCACCAAGTGGTGGTGGTAGGGGTGTTAACTGCTGCAGCAGAGCAAGGCTTGCCCTGCAGCCTTGTTTGGGGCAATGTGGGGCCCACAATTAAATTCCTAAAAATGCAAGCTAGGTGGGATCATGGAGAAGAGCTGGTATACAACAAGTCATAAGAATTTCAAATCCTAAAACATCTTACAAAATTCTACAAAAATCCTACCAGTTTTGATATTTTCTGAAAATTGGGAATTTGACTTTTTCTAAAAACTTAAGATTTTGACTTTTGTGAAGTTTGATTACTCTCTACTGATTGAAAACTTGTTTTTAAGCTAAGATGGAACTAAATTAAGCTAAGATAACAAATTCTAAATTGAAATGGGTGATTATGGACCCAACTGTATTGACAGTTAACTGTCAAGGGGGTTGGATGTGATCTTTGACTTTATACCTTAATACCTTGAGTTTTGATGACTTAACTGGTCCTAATACCACTTAAATGGACTAAAGGAATCAACAAGCACAGGTAAATCACAATTACACACCCTGAGTCACCCTAATCCAAACACACCTTAATAGACAGTTTTAAAAATCTAAATGAAGCAATCAAAGATTTGAACTATGAAACTGAGAAACAAGCTTATACAAGTCAACAATGAACACAAATAGATATATATATAAACAATAATAACCAACACTGATAACTTTACTCAGATTATGCAAATGAAAAAAAATGAAATAAGCCTTACAAGAGGTTCAGATGAGAAGCAAGTGAGAATCAGACCAAAGATAACCACCTATGCTCCCATGAGCTTCTAAAATCATATGAACATCTACAATCTACCATGTGCACCACCTTGACCTTCAATAACTAGTTTGTAGCTTTTTGAGTATTTGAGAGTAAGACAGTAACATTTAGCTGTGGAGCTCATCAATAGCTCTCAGGAAAACTAGAATAGGCTCACAGGAACTAATGAAGCTCATACAAGCTTATACTTAGCTTATTGCTACCTACACAACAACTGTTACCAACATTCAAGATTTAATAAGGTTTTGAGAAAGAAAAGCATAAACTGAACTTGAAAATGAGACTTGTATTAAGACTTGTAAAAGGATTCAGTTACACTGATGATACTACTACATTAATTTTAAGCTAAGAAAAACATTGAAAAGGGACAATTAAATTAAATTGACAATTTACACTACACTATAACTACTACTACTCTAATATATATTTTCTTCCTTGCTTCTTTCTTTTCTTTTATAAGCCCTGGGTTTCTCTGCTATCTTTCCCACTCTCTTTTCAACCCTTGGATGGCCTCCATGTAATCCCAGCCGTTTAAATCTGCTTTTGGCGCCAAATGGGAAAGGGCAGTTGAGTGGGTTTGGTGTAACATTTAATGAGGAGAAGGGAGGGTTGGTTGGGTTGGTGAGTGTTTTGTGGGATTGGAGAGGAGGGGGAGACAAATTACTGGGATTAGGGTGTTAATGGTGGAGAAGCAAGGGGTTAGGGATGAACAGTAAAACGGGGTTGGGGTTTGACTGCCTTTGACCGGGGTATATTATAAAAAGGGATGGGCTTGTTTTGGGCTTGGGGTTGTTTGTGGATCAGGCCAACAAAAAGGGGGTTAAGGGTTTGGTTTTGGGGTTTAGGTATTGGATAATAAAAACCAAGGGTCCGTTTGGTTATTAACACACAAGGACCAATATTGTAATTCCATCAAACTTCGAGGATTGAACCTGTAACTTTCCAAATTTTATCGTAAGGACTTTTTATGCCACATTTGAACAATAGAAGTGCCAAAGTTACAATTTCCCAAAATTTTAAACCCCGAGGACCAATTTGGCAAATTTCCAAACTCCGGGGACCAAAAGTGTAAATTTTCCAAAACTTTTACCCAAGTGTTATTTTTGATAACTTTTTATTTTAAAAGGACTTGGGTTGAGTTTTCTTGCAAAATAAATGCACAGGGACTAGTTTTGTAATTTTATGAAAGTTGAGGGACTGAAACTGCCAATTTTGCAAACTTTGTGCGATTTTCATTTGTTTTTGCTCATTTTGCATCTAAAACATATAAAACACAATTTTGAAATATTTTTAGTATTTTGATGCATTTCTGAGTGTTTTTGTATGTTTTGCAGTTCAGATTTGACAAAAAATGATGAGTGTTTGAGCACTCATCAATCCCCCACACTAAACTATTGCTAGTCCCTAGCAATAACTGTTTTGAAAACTTGATGGATTTTATACTCTTTACCAAAAGCCATCACTTCTGGAGTAGCCAGGTGTAAGAACTGTGGCACACCTGATAACCGTGTGATTTTGAGCAAACCACCAGCTGTCAACGGATTTGATTTGTCTTTACCAGGAGCCGTTTGCTTCTGGACTAGCCAGCTCTTGATGGAATAGTCAACATCTTGGTGAGCTGATTACCAATTATGGATTTTCCACTGCCTTTACCACAAGCCATAATCTTGCGGGCTAGCCAACTCATTAGCTTTTGAGGATGATGGGGAGTTGAGGAACCATACAATTTTGGGCAAATTGCAAGCCATAAACGGATTTGAGATGTCTTTACCAAGAGCCGTTTGCTCCTGGACTAGCCAATCCCTTTTGTCGGTTAGACAAGGCGGACTGATTACCACAAAAATTTTGAAGCACCAGTGAAAAATTTTTAAAATTTTTTGAATTTTGGCTAAAAACGGGGGTATTATATAATAAAATGTGATAAAATTCGCTAGAATAGCGAAATACCCACCCGCACTTAGGATGAATATTGTCCTCAATATTCAAAATCCCGTCTATTATTCCGACATTTTGAACGTAAAAGGGCAACATTACAAGCTAAGCGTGGAAAACACCATTTTGTTTTTCACTCTTGTAACCATAGCATGGGGGACTCCCCCACACTTAGGGTGAAAACCCTATATGAATGCTACTGTTTTTGTTTACCGAGTCGCTAGCTTGACTCGACCCCGAATTCATTTGTCCTTGGGGAAGCATGATGTGGAAGAAACAATCTCAATCGGACTTTCATTCAAGATGTTTTGACAAGCATTCAAGACTTTTCTTCACCTACCGGCTCAAGATAATGATACATGAAAATGCCGGGATCAAAGATAGTGTCTTCATTCCCGAAGGAGTGAAGAACAAGAGAAGTCACCTTATAGGTGAAGAAAAGGAAGAATACCATGATGTAAATCATGATTTGATCATCTTCCTCAAGAGGAGGCTCAATAGCCTGAGTTTGGATTTCAAAGGGTAAGCTCGTAAACAACCCGGGAGGGTGGGTGGGAATTTGCAAATTCTCATGATTGAGTGCATCTCTCCCCGGGCTATCAAACACCGGAGGAGTCATAATATTATGAGTGAGTTCACCGGAGAACTCCTCATGAAGAGAATCATTCACAAGTTGTGAATTTGTGAACTCATGTTCCGGAATAGACTCACAATCCTCGTTCTGAATATCAAATAGTGGATTATCAGAAATCAAAGTGAATTCAGAGTCGAATTCAAATAGAGGATTGGTGAGAGTAGTATTGAATGTTTCGGGAACAAGGTGATCAATATTCTCTATTGGACTGTTGGGATAAGAAGTAAGTGACGGATCATGATATAGGAGACTTTCAATTTCTCCCAGATCGGCTTGGAAATCGAGGAGACCATCATCACTTTCCAATGAAAGTGGATTGATGTGAGTAAGTTCATAGGCGAACTCCTCAAGAAGATGATCAGCATCAGTTTGTGGAACTGATGCCTCAACATACTCGATGTCTCCATGAGATGTACAATCATCATTAAAATCTGAGAAAGTCTCAAAATGATCGTTTGAACACTCAAGAGGGGAAGGAATATCACACATATGCTCAAGAGTTCCCTGTAACTCTCTCGGGATTGGAACAAGGTTCTCAACACTAGACTTTATGAATTCGTCCGATTCCCTTTCAGGAACAGTGTCAAGATGCTTGTCCCCCATGATCAAAGAGTAAGTGGGAACCTCGGGTGTGATAGCAGTTGTTTGAGATGGAATCTCAACTGCTGGGGTATCAACTGATGAACTTGAAGTTTTATAAAATTCAAGGATGTCAAGTGTATCCTCATCATCATTGTCATCAGGAATAAAACGAAACAAAGAGCTAGATCTGGCGGCTTTTTCTCTTGCAATGGATTCCCTAACAGATTTTTCATAGGCATCTTGGGAATTTCTTCTAGCAGCCTGCTCTTCAGCTAGCAATTCTTCCATGGATTTTTGATGAGTGTGTCTTTGGGCAAAGTCTTGAACTAAACCCTTAAGCTCATCAACGATTTTCATCATATTTTGCATTTCTGGAAGAAGTGCTTGATTCATATCGTACTGTGGAGGTTGGTCGTAATAAGGTGTGTCAAAATTGTCACAAGGATATGGATTACCCGTTTGACAATCTGAGCTGAAGTGTGGACCTCCACAGTAATCACAACAGTAAAACTGTTGAGGCTGTGAGTCGTATGTGCTAGAGTCATAATTGTTATCGGGAAACTGCTCATAGACAAGCGTATTTCCCGATTGACAATCAGAACTGTAGTGTGAACCACCACAGTATTCACAACAGTAAAACTGCTGAGACTGATGGTGTAGTAACTGATGGAATGAATCAGTCGTGTCATGGTAGGAATAGGGATTCTGGTTATAGACAGACCCGTTTCCCGACTAAACCATGCCACAACTGGGGCAATTGCCACCATTATAAGGATTACCACACCAATGGCAAGCCAGAAAGTCTGGATGAGACATAGAAAGAATCAAATGTGTATGGAGGGTGAGGAATGGAGAATCAGAAGGGTAGGAGGGTAAAGATAAATATTTTTGGGTTTTTGGAAATACATTTTGTACAAATGAGAAAGAAAATCTTTTTGTGTTTTTTGTGTTCGTTTAAAAAGTTTTCGTGAACGGTTTTGTTTTGATAATAAGAAAATAATAAGGAAATATGAACAAGGATGGATCAATGTACAATGGAATGAATTCCAAAAACACTAATCAGAAAAACCGTTTAGAAAACGCACACAACCTCCCCGGCAGCGGCGCCAAAATTTGATTGATGCTAAACGGTCAACCTAAACTGACCAAGGATGGTCAAATAGGTCAAACAACTTAGAGTCAATGCTCCGCGGAATATAGTGGTTTCCCCGGGTCGTTATGTCCCGACGAGGTGTGAATGGTTATGAAACGGTTCTTGATCGGGTGAATTTGAATGAAAAGGGGTTTGAGATTGGTCACACTAAGGATTTATACAATGAAATAGCTTAAAGAAGATATATGAATAAGACAGAAAAGTTACAAAAACCAGAAACGATTTAAACCTAAAACGTATACGTTTACGTTTAAATAAAACGTAAACGTACAAAATAAAACGTGAAAACGGAAATCTGAAAACCCCCAGGGGGTGAAAATGACTTTTTACAAACTATAAGATGAAAGAAAATTTTAAGAAAAAGAAAATGTATTTTTACACTAATTAATTATTTATTATTAATTAAATACTAATTAATACTAATTATTAATGTTTAAACAACTTAAATATAATATAATATTAATTATATACTAAAAAAATGAAAATAAAATTTCTAAAATTATAAAATAACTAAAAACAAGTTTTAAAATTAAAAATAAGTATTTTTGTCTTTTTATGATTTTTCTATTAATTAATTACTAATTAATTATTAATTACCTAATTAAACTATTTTAAATTAAGAAAAATAGAAAATGAACAGTAAAAATTACAAGAAAATTTCTAAAATTATTTTACATTATATAAAAGCTAGGAAAAATATAAAAACTAGGTTTTACTTAATAAAAACTAATTATGCTATTTAAAACTAATTGTTAATTAATTATTAATTAAACTAAGATTAATTCTAATAAATACTAAATGACAAAATGAAAATCTGAGAAAATTATTATAAATACTTTAATATGAGACGAATTTAAGAAAAATATAAAATAGTTAAGTACTTAATAAAAATTTAAAAATGAAAATTAAAATTAAATTACATTAAATAGAAACTATCACTTAATATTAAATTGGTTTTTCTTGGTTTTTCTTTTACAAACTTATTTAATACCTAAAAACAAACACTTTTTGTGAAAACAAGTTTTTTATAACTTATAAGCTGAATGGAAAGCCAAAAGCCCAACAGTTGACTTTTGTTGACTAGAAGAGAAAATAAGCTAAAATGGCATTAAGTGGGACCCACAATGGATAAGTCTGGTCCAAATAACTTATTTGAACATGTATAAGCTAGAAAAAGCAGAAGTGACCCACAAAATAAGCAATTAAGCTAAAAATAAGCACTTGAAACTTATGTGAACTCAGAAACTGGGACAGACTTGAGGTGTGGTTCCAGGTGGGGCCCAGGGGTTTCTAGGTCAAACAAGAGGTCAAACCATGGAGTGTGGTAGGAGGGGAGTGGAAAGGAATAAGGGTGATGGGCTGTGGACCACTGATATGGCCAGAAAACCACCACCAAGTGGTGGTGGTGGGGGTGTTAACTGCTGCAGCAGAGCAAGGCTTGCCCTGCAGCCTTGTTTGGGGCAATGTGGGGCCCACAATTAAATTCCTAAAAATGCAAGCTAGGTGGGATCATGGAGAAGATCTGGTATACAACAAGTCATAAGAATTTCAAATCCTAAAACATCTTACAAAATTCTACAAAAATCCTACCAGTTTTGATATTTTCTGAAAATTAGAAATTTGACTTTTTCTAAAAACTTAAGATTTTGACTTTTGTGAAGTTTGATTACTCTCTACTGATTGAAAACTTGTTTTTAAGCTAATATGGAACTAAATTAAGCTAAGATAACAAATTCTAAATTGAAATGGGTGATTATGGACCCCAACTGTATTGACAGTTAACTGTCAAGGGGGTTAGATGTGATCTTTGACTTTATACCTTAATACCTTGAGTTTTGATGACTTAACTGGTCCTAATACCACTTAAATGGACTAAAGGAATCAACAAGCACAGGTAAATCACACTTACACACCCTGAGTCACCCTAATCCAAACACACCTTAATAGACAGTTTTAAAAATCTAAATGAAGCAATCAAAGATTTGAACTATGAAACTGAGAAACAAGCTTATACAAGTCAACAATGAACACAAATAGATATATATAAACAATAATAACCAACACTGATAACTTTACTCAGATTATGCAAATGAAAAAAAATGAAATAAGCCTTACAAGAGGTTCAGATGAGAAGCAAGTGAGAATCAGACCAAAGATAACCACCTATGCTCCCATGAGCTTCTAAAATCATATGAACATCCACAATCTACCATGTGCACCACCTTGACCTTCAATAACTAGTTTGTAGCTTTTTGAGTATTTGAGAGTAAGACAGTAACATTTAGCTGTGGAGCTCATCAATAGCTCTCAGGAAAACTAGAATAGGCTCACAAGAACTAATGTAAGCTCATACAAGCTTATACTTAGCTTATTGCTACCTACACAACAACTGTTACCAACATTCAAGATTTAATAAGGTTTTGAGAAAGAAAAGCATAAACTGAACTTGAAAATGAGACTTGTATTAAGACTTGTAAAAGGATTCAGTTACACTGATGATACTACTACATTAATTTTAAGCTAAGAAAAACATTGAAAAGGGACAATTAAATTAAATTGACAATTTACACTACACTATAACTACTACTACTCTAATATATCTTCTTCCTTGCTTCTTTCTTTTCTTTTATAAGCCCTGGGGTTCTCTGCTATCTTTCCGACTCTCTTTTCAACCCTTGGATGGCCTCCATGTAATCCCAGCCGTTTAAATCTGCTTTTGGCGCCAAATGGGAAAGGGCAGTTGAGTGGGTTTGGTGTAACGTTTAATGAGGAGAAGGGAGGGTTGGTTGGGTTGGTGAGTGTTTTGTGGGAATGGAGAGGAGGGGGAGACATGATTACTGGGATTAGGGTGTTAATGGTGGAGAAGCAAGGGGTTAGGGATGAACAGTAAAACGGGGTTGGGGTTTGACTGCCTTTGACCGGGGTATATTATAAAAAGGGATGGGCTTGTTTTGGGCTTGGGGTTGTTTGTGGATCAGGCCAACAAAAAGGGGGTTAAGGGTTTGGTTTTTGGGTTTAAGTATTGGATAATAAAAACCAAGGGTCCGTTTGGTTATTAACACACAAGGACCAATATTGGAATTCCATCAAACTTCGAGGATTGAACCTGTAACTTTCCAAATTTTATTGTAAGGACTATTTATGCCACATCTGAACAATAGAAGTGCCAAAGTTACAATTTCCCAAAATTTTAAACCCCGAGGACCAATTTTGCAAATTTCCAAACTCCGGGGACCAAAAGTGTAAATTTTCCAAAACTTTTACCCAAGCATTATTTTTGATAACTTTTTATTTTAAAAGGATTTGGGTTGAGTTTTCTTGCAAAATAAATGCACAGGGACTAGTTTTGTAATTTTATGAAAGTTGAGGGACTGAAACTGCCAATTTTGCAAACTTTGTGCGTTTTTCATTTGTTTTTGCTCATTTTGCATCTAAAACATATAAAACACAATTTTGAAATATTTTTAGTATTTTGATGCATTTCTGAGTGTTTTTGTATGTTTTGCAGTTCAGATTAGACAAAAAATGATGAGTGTTTGAGCACTCATCAGCCACCTTGGATGAATCAATGCTTTGGCATAGAAGATTGGGTCATGTTAACTTCAAGACCATCAACAAGATTGTGAAAGATGGACTTGTCAGAGGTCTACCAGAGAAAAGATTTCAAAATGACCAAACTTTTGTTGCTTGTCTCAAAGAAAAGCAACACAGAGCTTCATGCAAGACCAAAGCATTCAATTCTATTAATCATCCACTCTTTATGTTGCATATGGACTTGTTTGGTCCTACTTCTGTGAGCAGCATAAATTTGAAGAAGTATTGTCTTGTTGTGACTGATGATTTTAGTGGATTCACATGGGTTTTCATTTTAAGAACCAAGGATGAAACCACTGGCATCCTTAAGACATTCATCACTGATGTTGAAAATCAATATGAAAAGAAGATCAAGATCATCAGGTGTGACAATGGGACAGAGTTAAAGAATAAAGTTATGGATGATTTCTGCAGAGACAAAGGTATTAAAAGAGAATTTAGTGTTACAAGAACTCCTCAACAAAATGGAGTTGCAGAAAGAAGAAACAGAACACTAATTGAGGCTGCTAGAACCATGTTAGCTGATTCAAAGCTACCAATAACTTTTTGAGCTGAAGCAGTTAACACTGCTTGTTACATTCAGAATAGGGTTTTAGTGGTCAAAACAAAGAACAAGACACCTTATGAGTTATTCAGAGGAAGACCTCCTACTTTGGAGTTTATGAGGCCATTTGGGTGTCATGTTACTATTCTCAATACCATTGATCATCTGGGTAAATTTGAAGAAAAGTCAGATGAAGGCTTCTTTGTTGGATACTCTATGGTTAGCAAGGCTTTTAGAGTCTATAACTTAAGAACAAAGAAGATTGAAGAGAACTTGCATGTTCAGTTTCTTGAAAATAAAGCAAACATGGCAGGTTCAGGACCAGATTGGCCATTTGATCTTGAAACATTATCAACTACAATGAATTATGTTCCTCTCACTTCAAGCACTGGAGACAAAGATCTTGAAGATTCAGAAGAATTCATTGATGAAGATGAAGCTTGTAAAAATGATGAAGATCAAATTGTTATACCACTTTGGGACTTTGGTGATAATTCTGAAAAGACAAATGATGCAGATGGTGTGAATTTTGATGTAAATAAAGATATTCCTACTAGCAGTGGTAACTCCATTTCCACTGCTACACCAAAAGTTTCCACTGTCAGCCCAAATGTGGAAAATACTTCTCAGGAATCACCAAGTGATGATGTAGAGATCTCTAACATGCCTACAACATATGATATTCCTAGCACATCACAGTCTTCAATTCACAAAGTGCATCCACTTGATAATGTTATTGGTGAACTTCAATCAGGTGTGAAAACTAGAAGACAAACAAAGAAAGATGATATTCATGGGTTCATAAGTGAAGTGTATGAGTCCAAGAAACATAGTAAGAAGAATGAGTATTTGTTCTTCTGTTTTCTCTCACAGGTGGAGCCTAAGAATGTATATATGGCTCTAGGAGAATCTAGCTGGGTTGAAGCTATGCAAGAAGAGTTGCTGCAGTTTAAACTTCAAAAGGTTTGGGTTCTTTGTGACTTGCCTGATGGTATGAAGGTCATTGGTACTAAATGGGTTTTCAGAAACAAGAAAGATGAAAGAGGTATTGTAATCAGGAACAAAGCTAGATTAGTTGCTAAAGGATACACTCAAGAGGAGGGTATTGATTATGAAGAAGTGTTTGCTCCTGTTGCAAGGATTGAGGCTATTAGATTGTTTTTAGCCTATGCATCCTTTATGGGATTTACAGTCTATCAAATGGATGTTAAGAGTGCCTTTCTGTATGGTACGATTGATGAGGAGGTATATGTGTCTCAACCTCCAGGCTTTGAAGATCCTCAACACCCAAATAAAGTATATAAAGTGGTTAAGGCTCTTTATGGCCTACATCAGGCTCCAAGGAAGTGGTATGAAACCTTAGCTAATTATTTATTGAATAATGGGTTTCATAGAGGCAAGATTGATCAAACTTTGTTCATCAAGAAAGACAAGGGTGATATTTTACTTGTGCAAGTATATGTTGATGATATTATCTTTGGGTCTACTAAACAAGAGATGTGCAAAGAGTTTGAGAAGCTGATGAAGGATGAATTTCAAATGAGTTCTATGGGAGAACTTACATTCTTTTTGGGGCTGCAAGTACAACAGAGTAAGGAAGGCATATTTATCAGTCAAGACAAATATGTGGCTGAGATCATTAGGAAGTTCAAGTTTACTGATGCAAAATCTTCAAATACCCCTGCTGACAAGACCACTCACTTATTGTTGAAGAATGCTAGTGGTGCTAATGTTGATGTTCACACTTACAGATCTATGATTGGTTCTCTGATGTATCTTACTTCATCAAGGCCAGACATTATGTTTGTTGTATGTGCTTGTGCAAGATTTCAAGTGACTCCAAAGACATCACATATGACAGCAGTGGAAAAGATTTTTAGGTACTTGAAGACTTATCCTAATCTAGGATTATGGTATCCAAGAGATTCTCCAATGGAATTGATCACATACTCAAATAGTGACTATGCTAGTGCAAGTTTGGATAGAAGATCAACTACTGGAGGATGTCAATTTCTTGGATGTAGATTGGTGTCGTGGCAGTGCAAGAAGCAAACTATGGTTGCTACTTCAACCACTGAAGCAGAATATGTTGCAGCTGCTAGTTGTTGTGCTCTGATCCTTTGGCTTCAGAATCAATTATTGGATTATGGGTACAATTTCATGAACACCATTATCTATATAGACAATAGTAGTACCATATGCATTATTAAAAATCCTGTGCAACACACTAAAACTAAACATATTGAAATTAGACATCACTTTATTCGAGATTGTTTTGAGAAAAAGCTTATTAATGTTGTCAAAATTCATACTGATGACAATTATGCTGATTTATTAACAAAAGGGCTTGATGTGGGTAGGTTTCAATACTTGGTAACATGTATTGGAATGCTCAATCCATAAATCTTTGATGTCTAATACGTTTCAGTGTTGCAGGATACTTTTTAGGTACTAATATTGTTTGTATTGTATGTATGGTTTTCTACTAACTTGTATGCAGAGTTATCAAGAGCACAGTGGTAATTAACATACAACAGTGGAAAGATTGGTGACAATAGCAAGAACAAAAGAGTACTTTTATTGATCATTAAAGAAGAGTACATCACAACCATCCACAAAACATTGTCACCATTACAGAAAACCATCACATAAGACATGAACCGACAACCTAACACCTACTCCATAGGTTTCTTTCCTTTTCCCTCATACTAAGGCTTGCCCTTGGAAATTTTCTTTCTCTTGTCATCAAAAGAGAGTTGTTTTCTTGGACAAGCAAGTCCCAGAACTTGCTTGGGAGGCCTTGGTGCTTGAGTTGGCTTTTCAACAGCTGGCCACTTCATGTTGTTTATTGCTGTAGTCAAAGCTGTGGTGAGGGCCTTTGGAAGCTCTTTGGACAGGTCAAAGGTTGGATCATTCTCATCATCTGATGAAGAGCTAGAATAAAACTCAAGTGATGGAGCAGGATCAGCTGAAATCTTCTTGTTAGGCTTTATGCTTGACGATGTAGCAGGTGTTGCACTTGGTGGAAAATATCCACTCCATCCAGAAGAAAGTTCTTCAGAGTCTGAGTAGTAACTGATTTCATCATCTGAAGTGTCATCAGAAGAGATGTAGATTAAAGGGAACCAACTCATGATGATGCTTAGGGTTTGTGTTATTGAAGTTGTTTGTTGATGAGAGATAAAAGTTTTGAGCCCCCTTTTATATGCAAAGTCAAGGTCGAATTCTAATTATTGAAGAATATTTACTCCTACTTATTTTGGTAGGTTGGAGGAGTAAATTTGGTTATTATCGGGTTGACTTTTGGAAGATATTTTTGTGAATAGTAACTTGGTTAAAAAGTTACTTTGGGTTAATCTTTATGGGTTAAGTTGAAAGTTATTTTGGTTTGCAGCAAAACAACCCATATTATTGGAGTCATTGGAGTAATAAGGTGTGTATCATAGACACACAACAAATGGTTATTGATTCACCATGTCTAATCCACATAAGAATCAACTAGTCCAGAGCAAACGGCTACTGGTAAAGACTTAACAAATCCGTTTATGGTTGATAGTTTACCAAAAACTAGGTTATCAACTCACCATACATCCAAGTGATCAAGAGTTGGCTAGTCCATAGCAAACGGCTCATGGTAAAGACATATCAAATCCGTTGTTAGCTGGTAGTTTGCTAAAAACTATGATAAGAGCAACAAATTTTCATGTTTTATTAACCAGTGCTCTTTGATTTGTTGTGAAAATTTTACCACTGCTAGTTCATTAGTTACCACTCCAAGAGTAATTTTTCCACTGATGAACTAGTCGTTACAACTGTTGTGTCAGTAATCCATTTTTTTACTAGCCGTTGTAAAAAAAATAAATAACCGTCTTTCCTTATTAATAGGGTAAAATCTTTTGTGAATTATCTACTTCCTTATTATAAATTATTCTTTTTCCAAAGATAATTCTTTCTAAAGATAATTCACATTGCGCAACCTCCTCAAACCCTATTAGTATAAATTGATTATCATACGGCTTGCTTTTTATCTTGATTACTAACACTTTTATTCTCTTTTTCACAAATATCATGGCGATTCTAAAATTTGTCGAGGAGCACAACCAAGTGGCCTACTTACACAAGTTAAACGAGAAGAGTGGCCCTGTTTTTCATCAGATTGTGGATTTTCTAAACACAACTCATATAAGGTATGCCTTAACTATTAATCCCACAATCTATGTCTCTCATATCAAATAGTTCTGGAACACTGTGGAGTCCATAACTCTTGAACAGGGAGACACACATGAATCTGTGGATGCTCTAAGAGCCATAGTTGATGGGGTAACTATTGATGTTACTAAGTCATCCTTGAGGAGAATTCTCCAATTGGATGATCTCAATGGTATCATTTCATTACCTAATTCAGAAATTTTCACTAATATTGCTTTAATGGGGTATGATACATCTGAACAAAAAGTTACGTTCAGAAAAGGATGTTTTTGTCCCCATTGGAGATTTTTAATTCACACTCTTTTACATTGCCTAAGTCCTAAGAAAACTTCTTATGAACAATTTGCATCAACCATGGCTTATCCTTTGGTTTGTTTGACAACTGATATGACTTTCAATTTTTCAAAGTTTATTTTCAATAATATGAAAGGCAATGTAAAGAGTCAATATAAATTTTTGATGTATCAAAGGTTTGTGCAAGCAGTGTTAAATGAGTTTCAACTGCGACCTCACAATAGAATTTATGAACCTTCCAGCCTAAAGCCAAAAGTTTTTCAAAACATGTGTAAGGCTTCAGATCTTTGGAATGGGGAGGTTCATCTACTTTTGCCTCAAATGCTTGCTAAAATTGCTCATGTACAGGGTGAGGATGCACCAATCCCAGTTGCATCTCAAAACACACCCACTATTGTTGTTCCACAAATTCAACATACCCCTGCTGTAACTCACACTTATGAGAGAAGGTCTAAACAGCCAACTTCTCTCATCTCAACATTGCATGTTGCTGAACCTTTTGGTTTAGGAACAAGCAGTGGTGGTTCAAGGCTTAATCCTAGTCCAACTAGGGAAGAGCCTGAATCAATGCCTCATGATTCACCTCTCCCAGCACGTTACACAGTTGGAAGTGATGAAGGCAGTGTGCAACTACCTGAATTGATGGACATTTGTACCAAATTAGTCAAGCAGGTTCAAGCTCTGGAGAAAGATCTGGCACAGACCAAAGAACAACATGTCACAGAGCTGAATAAATTGAAGGCTGAGATTCAAAGATTGCAGATTGAAGTTGAGCATCTCAAGAAGAAAAGATCTAAAGTTGTGTTATCTTCATCATCTTCACCTCCGGATGAGCTTTCTGCAAGTTCTACTAAAGTTTTGGGAGATTCTTCCAAACAGGGGAGGAAAACAGATGCAGAGCTTAAGGGGAGGAGTAAAAATTTTGAAAAAGAGTTTGCTGAGCTCACTGATTCTGATAATGCTCAAGCAAAAGATGATGTAGCTGAGACTGAGGGGTGGAAATTGGATTTTGAAGATATGGATGCTGATGCTGGCTTTAACTTTGATGATTTAGTTGGAATTGCTCAACCAATTTCCACTGAAGTAGAACAAGTTCCCACTGATCAACCTATTACCACTGCAAGAGAAAAAGTTACCACTGATAGTCAAGAAATTACCACTGCAGAGGAAGAGGCTGCCAGAATAAGATCAGTTAAAGGAAAGGCTATTGAAATTGTTCCAGATCAAGAGACAAGAAAGATTTCTAAGTATGAACAAGCTCAGATTGACTTTGATGCAAGATTGGCAGAGCAACAACAAGAAAATGAAAGAAAGAGAAAGCTAGAGGAAGATGAAGTTGCTAGTTTTATGGAAACTAAGAGGTTGGATAAACTTGAAGCTGTAATGGCAGAAACTATTTCAAGTGTCTCACCAACTGTCATACATGAGAAACCTCCATTGTTCAGTTATGTGCCTACAGAAGAAGATATTGACTACTTGATTAATAATGATCAAGTAATCAGGAAGAAGGCTATTGAATTGATTGCAAATACAACCTTGGAAAAAGAACAAAGGTCTGCTTAACTTAAAGATTTCATTCAAATGAAGAATCAGCAGGCTCTTGATCAAATCATTGGGGATGTTAGAAAAGGTCAAAAAAAGCCAAGGAAACTTACAAAGGCACAAATCATTGCTGAGATGAAGACTTTTTGTTGCCATGTTGGTAATATGAAAATGGCTCAATTCAAAGGAATGTCACATGATCAGGTTGAAGGTATTTACTACAGGATCAAAAGACAAGATAGTAATTTCATTCCAATGGATCAAGAACAAATAACAATGAAGACAAAAAGGACTGGAGTAAGTCTTGAATCAAAAGATGCAAAGAAGTTGAAGACTCAGAAATCATCTCAAGCATAAGAGGGTCCTAGCAAGTTGACAGAAGAGCAAGTTACAAACATGTTGTTTATAGAGACTGATATACTTAATATTGAACCTCTACAATCAAGATATCCAGTAGTTGGTTGGGAAATCTTTTCTGATAGTTTTGGTGTAGCTAGGAAGATCATCAGAACTGGAAGTGTCACAAGTATTTGCAGAGATTTTGAAGATATTGTTAGATCTTGTGATAGAGAAGATTTGGATACTTTGTGGAGAATTGTTCAAGATCAGTTTAAGAAGGATGAACTTGTTGATGTCAAAGCTAAGGAGTTATGGGTTCACTTCAGAAGATTATATGAACCTGACCCAAGTGATAGATATTGGAGATTTGAAGCTCATGGTACAAGAACTTTGTGGAAATTCTATGATTCAAGTTCTGTGCATCATATTTCTACTCAAGATGGAGTTGATGTCTTTATGCTGGCTGAGAAAGAATATCCATTGAGAGCTGGAGTACTGACAGTGATGTTGACAGAGAAGCTTAGATGCTGGGAAAGAACTGAAGTCATAGATAATTTGATACAAATGATTTATGATCAAAGTGTGAGAGCTGATAAAGAGTTATTAAGAAGAAGATAAGTGTTTGGAAGAATTCCCATATCCTCATGTTTGCTGCATTCTTGAAGAAACTTATTGATTTATGTATTAATCATAAGTTAGGGGAGGATTGTTGGGAATTATACTAATAGTTACCACGGCTAAGAGAAGATGTTACAACTGCAGAAGATTGTACTTGCAGTGGAAACTCATTACCACTGCAAGAACATATATTACCACTGCTTGTTAGATAACTGTTAGGAAACGTGTTTAGATAAATATAGAATAGATTTTGTGTATATCTTATTCTATTAGCTTTATAC
This sequence comes from Artemisia argyi, assembly GCA_030686995.1. Classification (NCBI taxonomy): domain Eukaryota; kingdom Viridiplantae; phylum Streptophyta; class Magnoliopsida; order Asterales; family Asteraceae; genus Artemisia; species Artemisia argyi. The sequence goes on from CM060695.1 coordinate 42,307,457, forward strand.
TTATCTTGTAGAAGAGGACTCCTTGTGTTATAAAAGGAGATCCTAGGTTAAAGGTTTGATATACGTTTCTAGAGCTTCAAGGTGTAACCCTAGTGATATCAAGATCACTCGTATTATTATCATTAATAATATTGGAGCTAATAGTTTGTTTACATACATTGTTCTTATTCATATACAACTGTCTTACTCACAATCAAACTTCTAAGTGTTACTAAGTAGATTCCGCATACTTAGTGATATAACCCAAAGTATCAATCTAACACAAGTTCAAGGTGTTTAGATCCATAAATTTTCATTCCCTATGATGTATTATTTTGGATGGTAGGGTAAGAGTGTATGTAAAAAAAATAAAAAATAAAAAAATCGAAAAATCAAGAAGAAGAAAAAAAAAACATAGAAAAAAAGAAAAAGATAAAAAACATACGGACTACCATCCCTTTTCATTCTATGTTCATTTTATGTTTTTCTTATTTTTGATTTATTAGCCTAAGTCGAGTCTAGTCTTGGCTTAGCAACGCCATATTGTACATGTAATTAACCAAGATTGTTAACTCGCCACCAATAAAGACTGTCTATATCCAACAAAACCGTGTATTTCATATCCCTACACCTAACGTTACAACCCTTTAAAAGACCTCTTTGATAGTTTATCCTAGGTGCTTACGCCATGTGGTGGAGGTTTGATCCTTTCCCAAGCCTATGGTAATCTATTTTGCTATGACAGGTAGTGAGAGATATCTTCCGTTTCCATATTGTAATTTGTACTTTATTACACCCGAGAGATGTGAGTATCTAAACACTATTTGTGAGGTGCTAGTATATGACCTCCGTGCTTTTCTTTGGTCTTTAGTGGAATGATTATTTGTTGTAATTACTTTTATATTAGTGTTAAATGACCCCTAACTTGTATTTTGAGTAGAATAAAAGCGCATTTGCTTGAGGACAAGCAAATCTCAAGTGTAAGGGTATATAATGAGGCGAAAAATGAACCGTTTTTAGTGGGTCATTTAAGCCCGGAATTGAATTTATTTTATCAAATATTGCCCTAAATCGTTCCTTTTGTGATTTTAGGTACTTTGCGATTGAAATCTGGAAAAGGAAGCAATTCGGACGTTTTTGGAGCATAAAAGTGAAGAAAATGCCAAAGACTTAATTTTCCATGCTGGGAACAGTGTGTGACGGCTTCAAGAAGGCAATCCTGACGGTGTCAAGAGTAAAATCCATGACGACCCAGTACAAACATGAAGGCGTCACAAGTAGAGCGTCAAGAGTAGATTGTGTGACGGCCTGCAAAAGGGGACCACATGACGGCGTCAGATGTAGATCAAGACAGTCCGAGGATTTATTGGGCGGCGAGATGACGGCGTCAGACATTTGTTCTTGACGCCGTCACCTCCTAAAATCTATATATAGTTTTCTAATTTTCATTTATTAGAGAGGAACAAGTTTGGAGAAACCCTAAGGCCGAACCTTTTACGAATTTTACAGCTTTTTCAAGGGTTTTCAGCCCTTGAACCCTTACATGTGTAATTGAGATAAGTATTCTCTTAATTCAATCAATATGTCTATGTGTTGGTTGTCTATATCTTGTGCTTGTCTTGATTCCACCATGTTAGGCTAGATCTATCTTGTGTTTGCTTGGATCTAATGAAACCTAGATGTTAATTATGTGTTGATTACTTGTTTATGGTTGTATTGGATGAATGATTTCAATGTTAGGCTTAAGAAAACTGGCAGATCTCCAATTGGTAACATGCTTGAACGTCTTAGGAAACATGAACCGATGTGTACTAGGTTTTATTGGTTGTATTTAATGCATGAGTAAATTCTAATGATCCCATGTTAGGAGCTTCTTAGCCGGCTCGACATAGGAGTGAAGTAGGCACTCATAGGATTGGGGAGTTAAGTACGCCACCCCATGAATGGTATTAAGGAATACAATCCGTCATCCACGCAACTATAACAAGTAATTAACGTGTAAAAGATATCTAGGGAGTAGTGAAATCTAAGTAAACACATTTTTCCCACATATTGCTCACAACTTTAGTTTAATATAGTTTATTTTCATTTTTAGTATTTTATTGCATCTTTAGTATTGGGTTAGTTGACTAGCAACTAATTCCGCCCCAAATCCTTCAAACCCGAGATTTTAATTTGCTTTCCTAAAAATATAAAAAATACAAAAAGAATTATCCCTCATCTCTAGATCTAGTATTTAGGTTTTCTAATCCTAGCGACACTATTCCTAGCTGAACGATCAATCCCCCGGTACTTGTCATTATACTATACTACATCGATCAAGTACACTGCCTGGTGGGGGTTGTAAGCTTCTCAAGATCCCTTGAGAGGTAAAGCTAGGTGCAAACCCCACGTACCAGGAACTCAGGTTCCACAAAAGCCGGAACCCAGGCTCCGCAAACATATAAAAGACGGAACTCAGGCTCCGCAAAAATGTAAAAGCCGGAAAGATCCGCAATGTATCCTAATCATAAGGAAAATTACAATAAACATTTGTATTTATAACCACTTTTGCTTGTGTCACTCCAATTTTTAATAAAACGAAAGTGGAGGCTAGCTACCTCTGCTAAGTTTAATTTCCCAAATGTCTTTTTCACAAACAATATACAAAAGTGAGTAAGACGCGCACACAATGGGCATGACCCAAGAACGTTATTCCGTATAACTAAAAGGGTGCGGAACCTCATAATTAAACCGCAGGTACGTAAGAGGGATTGCAAACCCAGTATTGGGAGGATAACCCACAAATATCCAACCAAGACTAAAAATAAATTACATATTCGTACATAATTTAATACTAGGAAAGCACAATCGATCAAGTGAAAACAAAGAGGCATGAAAGTTAGACGTAACTTTAACACAAACAAAAACGTTCACACAAACATGAGCAACCATGAAAAAAGCACGAACGAAAATAGGTAATAAACAAACGTGTTCAAACACTAAATAAACCAAAGTTCAAATACATTAAAGTTGCTTCACAAGACCACATATGGTCACGGCAAGACAAGATATTATGAACCACCATGCTCTAGCATGGAAGGACTATCCTTCTCCCCGGAACTCTACACCGAAAAAGGAAAACCACTGCTGCCTGATACATCATAATCATCCACTAACAAGGATAATAAATTAGGTGCATAAACCGAAACAGTCGATTCCGTATTATGGTCAACTGGTTCATCCCAAGGAATAACATCTAAGTCATATAAAAATTTAGCAGCGGTATGCTTTACCAAAGAGGAAAAGATATTGCCAAAGATAGGCTGCCCGGCGGACATAAAGCTCCTAACTTTCTTGGCTCTCTCACGAGCAAGGCCCAAGGCAGAAGATAAGGCAGTCTCGCTAGCCGCTAAGCCACCCACTGCTCCGTGCAAAGGGACGGTAAGTTGTCCGATATGCGATTGTAACCCAACCATATCAAGTTGCTTTGAAAACTGATCATTAAAACAAAGTAAGGTCATAATACTCCCAATGGAAGAGTCCTTATAAGATGACAAGCTAGTCAGCAAAGGAAACTCAAGGCTCCGGAATGCGGCATAGGCGGAATCATAATCGGCCTTGGCAGAAGGCCTTTAAACATCAAGGTCTGATAACTCTGTACCAGACTTACCATGCTCTATGCCAGCAACCAAACCATCATGTGCTCCGTATAAATACAAACGAGACAATAACGTCTTCAGGGACTCAAAGTACTCAAGAGAATTGAGACACGTAGCCAAAATAACCTCAAACCATATGATAATATCCACCGACGGCCGGCTATGACTGTAAGGAAGCCAGGATGCAGCTCCTCGTTAACACTAACAGCCGCTTCAGCAAGACAAGATTCTAAAGTAATCAACTTATTAGTAATGCTCCTCAGCTGGACATCCTGCGACTTCATACACTCCTCCTTCACCTCAGCCCGCAGCACTTGCATCTGAATATTAAGAAAAGGGGAGAAGGAAACACATGTCAGGAAAATGAGGGGAGATCAAAAAAGAAATAGCCAACAACAATAAAACAAGTACCTGACAACGGAGACTCTCATTTAAACAACGTGAATCAACAAGAGAGGCATTAAGACAAGAAATCTCCAAGTCTTTATCTATAAGGATTGATTGAAGCCCTAATAACTTTGCATCTACGAAGGCATGCTCCTTTTCAAAAGTAGAAGACTGCTCACAAAGAGAAGAGTGGAGTTCTGCCTCTAGGTTGGAAAAATGCTCTTTCAAAGACGATACCTCAGTTGCATGAGCATCCTCGGAAGACTTCAATAAAGAGCGAAGACGCTCCACCTCCGCGACCATACTTTCAGATGACGAGACCTCCGATTTCAATCTGTTAATCTCCTCATCCTTGGCACGCAACAGTGCATCCTTCTGATCTTAAACAGCGGACAACTTACGTTCTTCAAGAAGAAGACGCTCCGCCCGGTAGCGTAACACACTACAAAACTTGGTCTGAAGGGCAGTGTTGACAATAAATTCTAATAAGAATCAGTCAATAGGCATGTTACGAATATTCCCTAAGGCCCTAGGAGGAGTGCAGAAATCAACTAACTCACAACACTCAGAAGCATTATCCAAAAGATATCCAAAAGTAACGTTCCAATCTGGAACATAAATCTCCGATACACGACAAGGATCCATGTCCGAAATACTACGGATCCGCCAAAAGGTGTCCACATAAGCTTCCTTTTTCTTCTTTACAGAAGGTGTGGTACTAGCAGGCGGAACAACCATAGTTCCCACAGCAGATGTTGGGGCCGGCGATCTAACAAAAGAATCAATGTCAGTACCACAATCACTGGATGAGGAGGAAAAACTTAAGGAAATGACAAACCTCTCCAATGAACCAACTTCCGCTAACACATCGTCGTCATGCTCCAGCGTCGCTGACACGGAAGAAGAAACAAAAGGTTTAGAAGGCAGGGGGTCAACTCCACGTTCATAGTTCAACATACTCATATTTAACAAATCTTGAAGGCTGGGCGAGACCCACTCAAAACAGTTGGCCAGTAGCTGCACTGTCACTTACTCTCGATCTTTTAGGCGAATGAGCTGATTAACATCCAGAGATTTGTCAGATATTTTCCTCTTCCCCTTGGAACGATCAGAATTACCCGACGACTCAGCTGCTTGACAATCAGATCCAGCATTAACATTGCTTGGCCCGACATTACCCTCATCCATAATTGGAGAACTCAGATCGGTCCCACCCTCACTGTCAGTACCAACACTGCGTTAACATCATGAGAACACTGCGTTAACATCATGAGACATCTGGTCGCTGAGGGTAGCAAGGCCAATTGGATGAAATCGAACCAATCTGCCAATAGCGAAGTCCAAGATCTTGGGCTCCCCGCTAGGGAGGGGCCTCTCCTCAACTTCAACTTCAGAAGCAGGCTCCTTCAGCCTCAGTAAAGCCATTAGGCTTACCTCTTAACATGAATAGGGGGTAGCATAACGGAGGAGTGACTAAGTATAAAACACATACAAAAAACAACAAAAAGAAGAAAGATCACGTCTACCTTGATTCTTACGGTAATAGACAGGATAAGAATCCGCATCCAAAAAATAATAGCAACTCAACCCAACCCAACAAAGGAACGGCTCCGAAAACTTAACAAATGGAGCCTGGTAATTAGCGACCAAGAAAGCAACATCTTCAGCACTGTACTCACCAACCTCCGGTACCCTATCCCTAGGCACGCCTTGGTCAACATAATAAGGGAAAATAGCATGACAGGCTAAATGGTCAAACCAGAAGAAGCGATCATGCCAATTCTTCAACGAATCAGACACTTTCGTATCGTTTGCCAAAGGACAACCAACCATTTTTCTTGTTCTTTACGTAAAAATATCGGAACAAGGGAATGGACGGTTCAATACCACAAACGCGGCAGAGAATCTCAAAATGAGACACCCTAGCCGCCCCAAGAGGATGAAGCTGAGAAATATTAATTCTATAATGTGTAAGGATGCTAATGAAAAATCTGGTTAATGACAGACGATACTGGGCATAGCCAAACAAGCAGGTATAAACACCTATTTTCCCCTCCGGAGAAAAACGAATAAGAGCACCCTTCTCTGGCCGGATTGGCCGCACCTCTGGTGTAATATGGCAATCTCGTAAGATCTTTTCAAAGGTATCTTGAGAAAGATCACATTTACAATTCCAGAATTCAATCATGATGATGGAGATTCCTCTGAATGAAAGAATTTAAAAACGGAAAGGAAGCGGAAAAAATCAGTAGCCGGAGGGTAAAATAAAAAGAAAAAAAAACAAATAGTGAAAAAGACACTATTTATACACGCGGTACATTTAATTAAGAATGACCTAATCAAGCGATGTGTGTCAACAAAAGCCCCAACAAACGGCCAAACGCTAAAGGATACGGATGATAGCTAAAAATGACTCGAGCAGTCAAATCAAGTCAGAAGATAAGACGACCAAAACGGTCCACGTTCACTCTACGATCTAATCTGCTGGCAAGGAAAGTTCCGCACGATAAAGGACTTAAGCCAAAAGCGGAAAATTAACAATCTAGTCTAAAAACATTCACCGCACGCTACCAAAGCACGCGAGCAATGAACTCACTAGACTGGGGGGACTTGATGACGTATAGTACGGATAGCAGGCCTACTAGGCTTGGACTATCTCATACGAACTGGACTCCGGTCCTACAAATGAATTGGGCTCCGGTCCTACAAACAAAACGGGCTCCGGCCCAACAAGCCAATAAAGCCAGACATGGCCAAAGCCCATGCCACGAGCATGGCACAATCCGGACAAACTAGGGCACATACAAGTGGCACCCCTGAAGTACGCTCGCAGACCGGACCCCGGTATGGAAATCTACCTACGTCTGCAAACATCGATTAAGCTGCGGATCCTTGTCCGACAAGGTTCCCACTCTAGCCACTACAATAATATGCGAAATATTAGGAAACCCTAATATTCCCGTTACCTATACAAGGAAACCCCAATTCACACTCTCTAGGTATGACTTCCTTACTCATTCCAACACACAGATATTTCTCTGACAACATGAGTACTTACTCTCACGCCGGAACTTAATTGTGGGGTCCGTCCCCACGGTAAGGCTAACGGTTTATCTTAGTTTGTGCAGGAAATATCATTCTCTACTTGGATTAGTGCATGAACTTCACGACGGACGGCCCTTCAAGGACGGCCCGTACCTGACTAAGCTCAATTCTAAACCTTTCACACTTTTTGCACTAACAATCCTAAATTGTTTTTGATTATTTTCTCTATTAAACTATTCTAACGCTTCAAGCGGGCCAGACATGTATCACTAGGTTCATATGGTCAAGTTCCCTAGCCTATCTCCCTAAAATCCTGCGGGGAACCAAAGGCACTACCCTCTGTTATAATCCGACGTACGGTAGACTAGTTTAAGTCACTACGTGCCACTACATGCAAGATTTATCCTTGTATGGCCCGGCCTCTTGGATATTAATTCATACTCTAAGTACTTAAGTTTATCAAATCCGGAAAGTGGTCCTATGGTCAATTTGCACACAAGGCAAACGGCTAATTGTTATCCCAACCATTTCCCTTGCAACCCAACTATGCTAGGGTCTTTTGGTCAATTCGTCTAGCATACCAGGTATAACCGGTTCATCAAAACTACCGCAACTAAAGGATCTATGGTAAACTAAGCATGCACACACTAGAAGCATTATGAAAATTATGAAAACATAATCAAAAAAATAAAAGAATCATAACTAGGCTAGCACCAGAAGTGCTTCGCCGATCATATTAATAACAACACTCAAATCAATGGTTAAATAAGACCTGAATTCAAAATGTGAATTAAATAAAGAAAAGCTAAAACTTATGGTGTTGTAAGCATGATCCCTCCCTTGAGATATCTCCGTATGCTGCTGTAGAATGCCTCTCTAAATGCTCCCTTCGTTCTCTGACTTGTGTGGTGAGAAAAGTTGTGTCAAATGCAGAGTTTTGGGCTGGTATTTATAGTCCCGACATAGCTACAGCGTAACCCTAAGAGTTGGTTACGCCGTAGCTAATGTAATCCGGAAAAAATCTTATCCTTTGACATTGGCTACGGTGTAGTTGCGATGCTAGTTACGCCGTAGCTCCTTAGGGTTTCCACTTACGTCGTAATCTTGAAGTGTAGTTATGTCGTAACCTCGATAAAATCTTTGATCACGTATTGTTCATTAACTACGCGGTAACTCCATGAGTGGTTACGGTGTAGGCTTCATAGCTCACGAATTCTTCTAAGTCTTTGAATGATTACGGCAAAAACTCATGAGTTGGTTACGCCGTAACTCTTGATAAGCGTTGACTAGTCAATATATTTGAATTCTTGGCTACGGTGTAATTGAGAGTGCGAGTTACGCCGTAGCTAGCTTCAGCATACTAAAATTAGTAATATTTTCAAGTACATTCCAATTTTTGCGTCTCTTTAGCTCATATGCTCGTTTGTAATCTGGAAACAAAATATAGAGAAATCATAGTATATATCTCTATAAATAACACAAATAACAAGCATATTAGGGGAAAATTGACATTTAATATCAGGATTATTTGATGTCATGAAATATTCCTCCACTTGAACTCTACTTGCCTCAGGTAGACCTTATTAGAATCATTTCTAAAAAGATATCCCCTAAGCAACTCGAGAAATATGAGATAAAAAAACTTCCTATGCTAGAATTTTCAAAGCCGAACACCTTACGAAATAGGAAACAAACACTCATACCCTCTCTAATCTAAGTTTCAATTTCGGGGTAATCAATCAAAGCATAGTCATAGCATGTATTCTATCATAGGCTTGGCGGTTACACAAATCTCCACCACTAGAGCTAAGGTTGAAACAATCCTTGATGGCAATGTTGGGTGAATAATAATGAGGCTAAAGGTATAGTGTCGTTACTAACATACCAAGGCAAAAGCGACGAAGACCATCGATACATGACCAGAAGGCTGGCCAAGACACCAATGACTGCTCGACAATCACCTAGGCATGCTTCACGACTATAGGGTAGGATAAGACATGGGAATTCACCTAATGGGAATTTAAAATAAACAAGCAAATAGTCTAAGCATACAACCAAGTCATCACCATTTACTGTTCATCCAAAGTCCAAGCTTCAAAACTCAAAAACATGATCATAGCAAGTAAATGTGCCATTAGTGGACATCATGATGGTCATATTACTTGGTCTTCTGTAACAACCCCAAAAATTTGATTTGACAGTGGAAGACTAATTTGGGTGTTACATTGAGGATCACAGTCATAATTATAGAAATGACTCAAAAATACCTTTTTGAGTTACTTTTATTGAATTCAAGTGCACGGATGTTTAATAGATATTACATCAAATTATTGGTTTGAAAGTTACTGTTTGTTTGTTTGTTACACCACTGACACAAGGTCAAATGCCCACTCCATGCCTCCTGAGCTTTGCTTCAATTGCCTGAGATACATGCTAGAAAGTCAACAAAATTGTTGAGTGAATCCATAGCGTTTATATTTTAAAGCAGTTGAACACATTCAAGTATTTTCGAAGTAATCAGTAGTTTGTTCCGTATGCTTGTTGCCATAAGTCTCATGAACACAACGTTAACAAGTATGTGAGCCATCGCAATGACATCAAATAGTATAAGAGTGCCCTTGAGTAGGAATTTACCAGTTCTCCTAGTATCAAATAGAGTGCATTTGTCTATGATCCGGCTAGCACAAAGGCTATCCATCTGGCTAGAACAAATGGGCCGGTCAAGCACCAAATAGATCTATTAACTGTATTCGCGTTCACTCGCAAGTGACTAAGGTTCATGATAGAAGGGACTTTTAAGTTGGTGTAATGTCTTATGCAATATCAGGTAGCATACAATAGTGGAAGATGCTTGTGTTCAAAAAGAGTAGCATGTAACCCACCCACATAGTTGTAAAACATGTAAAAAGTGTGGGACTATAGACTCACCTTGAATGAGTGTGTATGTAGGCAAATAAGTAATGTTAAGTGCAACTGGTGAATGGCTCCAACATGCAACCTGGATAATATGAGAAACCTCAGTTTCTTGTAATAGAGTTGGTTTGCATATTTATACAATGCTTGAAGTTCAAGAACAATATTACACGTGATATTTTCTTGTCTTTATGTGTCGGCGATAAGTCATGCCAGACTTATAGAGTTGTGTTGCCTTTGCAGGGTATAGTGTTTCAGTGGAATGAGTGTTTTTTTTTTGTTCCATGTTCTTGGTGAAAGTTTACTCAGTAAACCTTAGAATTTCCAAAGGTTTACACTTTAAACCTTAGTAGTGAAACTTTACAGTTTCAGTCCTTGAACTTTGTGAAAGTGACATATTGGTATAATATGTCAGAGGTGATCTTTTGTTATCTAGTTAATCCTCAAATATTCACTTTTGTACTTATTGTTATTAAAATAACCATTTTACCAAGTTTAGTGAAATTACATCTTTAACCCCTGTACTTTATAAAGTTTACATTTATAACCCATAAGTTTATAAAATGACATTTAAGTACCCCAAGTTTATAATTATTTCATTTATAACTTTACTTTGTCAAAATATCAGTTTTGACACTCTTTTTCCCATATTTACACAATTAGTCCTTGTACTTTTAAAATTGACACCTTTAGTCCTTGTAAAATGTATATTTACATATTCCAAAGGTGCTGTTTTAACACCAAGTTTACATAATTTATAGTTTTAGTCCTTGTAGTTTAGAAACTTTGCAAAACTAGTCCTTTATGTATAAAATGTTCATTTTAGGTCCTTATACCTTCAAATTTACGTAAGTGACTCAAAATACTTTAGATTTGCTGTTTGTAACCTTAACTTACAAAAATTATAGTTTTAGCTGGTAGTTTCCCATATTGACAGTTTTAGTCCCTTGACTTTGTATCTTTTGAATTTTTAGTCCAAAATACACTTTTAGCTTATGAACTCTTCTCTTTTAGATTGTTATGTTCCCAAAAGCTCATAGGAGCTGTGGTGAGCTTATTTGATAGCTTATTTAAGTTAAAAGCTTATTGTGAGCTTATTTTAGTGTCATTGGGCTTAACATGATCTGTTAAGGCCCAATGAGTGTTCTGTGGGTCTAGTTGGCTTCCAACTGGGTTTGGTGGTTCTTGGGCTCATGTTGGACCTAGCCAAAATGAGGAAGGGGTTGGTGGTTTGAGGAGCAGGCCACACAAGAGTTTAAGTTTGATGGGCCTAAGCCCATTTAAGGGTTGTGTTATGTTTCTGTGAATGAGCGAAAAGCTCAAGCTTTGAGCTTGTAAGGCAGCTTATACAAGCTTGTGAAAGAGTGAGCTTAGTGTAGCTTGTATGTTAAGGTTCCAGAGAAATAGTTTGTACAAAAATATGTATATGTTATACGTATAAATTCCAAATAATGAGACCAAAGTGAAGTGAGTATATACGTATTAAATACTTAGAAATATATAACTGTTTTCTTTTGAGGTGCACACAACTTTAGGATCGTGTGATTTTTATGATCTTAGGGGTTCGTTAAGCTTATATAGAGTTCATAGCTTCATTTATACGTATATAAAGATGTGAGTGAGTATTTTTGTGAGGCACGAAACTAACGAGACATAGGAGAAAGTGATCTAAAGTGTTGGTGTAGTATTTGATTAGAAAATCAAGAAAATGAGTTGAAAATATGCTAAGTGTTGAGAGTTGCTTACCACACCTTCAAAGGTGGGGTTAATACGAGTTATAGAGATCAAGTGAGGGCTTGTGAGCTTGGAACTCGTTAGTTGGCATGGCAAAGACTTAGGATGAGCTTAAATTGAGCTTGTACGAGCTTGGGATAGCTTATGGTTTCCTGCTTTTGTTAGAATCGTATTTTAATTTATAAAAAGTGTCGGTCATTAACGTATAGTTATAGGTTGCTTTAGAATATCATTATGATGAAGTTTATGTTTAGTTTTCATGATTTTATAAAGTCTAAGGGCTAGTTATGTAATAAGGTCAAAGATATGTGAAGCCCTAGACTATGAGTATAAATACTCTTGTAAACCTCATTTGAGAGGTTGGTTCTCTTAGGTAATAACATTGTCTTTCATTTACACACACTAGGAGATCCCATCCACTCTCTCTCTCTACTTACTTTCTCTCTCTAGGTTTAGGCAAGAATCATATGTGAAATAGGTTGTTCTACGGTCCTACAAGTCGTATCAATCGCCTAGGGATAAGTTTAGGTTGTTTTAGATTGTTTTTGGGTGAAAAATTTAGTATCTCGTTACTGTTCATCAGTTTTTTTTCGAGTTAGGAGAAAAATTTTCGAGTTAGAAAAAATTTTTCGAGTTAGGAGAAAAATGTTATCGAGTTAGAAAAAGTTTTTGAGTTAAGGTTTAAGTTTTATCGAGTTTGGGTTTAAGTTTTATCGAGTTAAGTGATTTTCTATCGAGTTAAGGTTCATTTGGCGAGTTAGCCAGTTAGCGAGTTAGCTAACATTCCTTATCGTTTATCGAGTAAGGATTTTTGTACTCCAACTTAGACGAAACTCTGCCCAAATTTTTAAAGACTTACCGAGTTAGAAACTTAAATTTCTATCGAGTTAGATAATTTCCATCGAGTTAGATAATTTCCATCGAGTTTGAATATTTCCAGCGAGTTAGGATCCAAGGTTTATCGAGTTTGGGATTTGTGAAGCATACCGAGTTTGGAGTTTTCAGACATATCGAGTTAGACATTTTACAAACTTACCGAGTTAGACAATCACAAACCTTACCAAGTTTGCAAGCAAAAATATATATATATATATATATATATATATATATATATATATATATATATATATATATATATATATATATATATATATTTTACACGAGACTTAACGTTCAATTTTTACGCGAGATTCAAATTTTGGTATAAGGTTGAAAATTTTGGCCCGAAATTCAAATTTTTAGGCCAAAATTCAAAAAATTTCGGTAAAATTTGACGGAAAAATTTTCAAAACTCAAATTTTTCTGGTAACCTTAGAATTGTATTTCTTTGTGATTTTCAAATTTTGAGAAAGAAAATTTTCGTATTCATTTTTTGGAGGGAAAATTTGAAATCACAAAATATCAACCGAGAACGCTTTTCAACTTCACCAAAACATCTAATCTACAACAACAACCTTTGTTATCTTTCAAAAGATCCTAAGAACAACTTTTCACTTAGAAGTCAATCCATGGCAACACAACAAGATATTCATGCTGCCGGTGCCGAAAACCGACCTCCCATGCTGTCAAAGGGTGGATACTCACAGTGGGCTAGTCGTATGATGCGCTATCTTAAGAGCAAAACAAATGGAAGTCTTCTCATCAAATCCATTGTGGATGGACCCTTCAAACCATCACAAGTACTAGACCCTGGTGATCCAAATGGTACCCCCCCCCCCCCCAGTATAACCATACTACAGAGAACAGAATGAGACTGAATACACTGTGGAAGACAGAAAACAGATTGAAGCTGATGATCAGGCATTTCATTATGTCGTTCTTGGATTACCTGAAACCATTTATGCTACTGTTGACAGTGAAGTAAGTGCTCATGCAGTCTGGGAAAGAGTCAAGAGGTTAATGTATGGGACAGACATCGGGAAACAAGAAATGGAAACACAACTGCTTAAGGAACTTTGCAAGTTTACTTCAATTCCTGGTGAATCCATAGAGACGTACTACCACAGATTCTGTAAGATCATGAATGATTTATCAAGACACAACTTCAGTCAGACAAATATTGCTAACAACACCATTTTTCTGAATGAGTTACAACCAGAATGAGGAAGATATGTCACTATTGTTTATCAGACAAAGAATTTGCATGAAGTTACTTATGATCAAGTGTATGACTTCTTGAAGCAAAATCAAGATGAAGCTAATGAAGTAAGAGCTGAATTACTAGCTAAAAAGCATGATCCTCTAGCATTAATGGCTGATACACCAACACCTATACCAGTGAACACACAACAATAACCATCATCATCTTCCACTCACAACTACTTGCAACCATCATACATTCAACAACCAATACCGATCTACCAACAACAATTCTACCCACAGCAACAACATGTTATTCCACAACAGCAATACCCACATTTCCAAGAACCAGAATTCACTGACAATGATGAAGCTACTGCAGCCTTGACACAAGCGTTTGCTTTTCTGAAAAAAGCATTCCAAGGACGCTATTCTACACCAACAAACAACAACCAAAGGATTTCATCGAATACTCGCAACAGGCAGATCGCTCAACCGAGTTTCAATATGGGCAACGGAGGCCAAATGGTTGGAGTTTATGGGAATCAGCAAGGATATGCTACTGGAATTAACATGGGTAATCAGAATATGCAGAATGTAGGTCAGTATGCAGGGAATCAGTATGGTCAGTATGCAGGAAATCAGATGGGTCAGTATGTTGGAAATCAGAGGGGTCAGAATGTTGGTAATCAGGCAATGGGTAATCAGAATAGGAATGTGGCAGCTCCAGTTGTTGGGAATTATGGAAATGTGAATCAGGGTAATCCGGTAAAGTGTTTCAACTGCCAAGGAGTAGGTCATATGGCAAGGAACTGTCCTACTAAGCCGAACAAGATAGATCTAGAGTATTTGCACAAAGCAGTACTGTTGGCACAAAAAGAAAAGGCAGGGTTTCAGTTGAATGCAGAGGAACATGATTTTATGGCTCTTATGGATGAAATGGAAGACAGAGAGGATATCGATGCGAATTGCATATTCATGGCAAATCTTCTGGAAGCTAAGTATGACACGGATTCTGACACACTTCCTGTTTATGACACCAGTGCACCATTTGAGGTATCAAATTTCAACACATGTCATAATAATGATATATTTGATATGTCTCCTTATGAGGAACAGCATTCTGAGAAGCAAGCACCCACTTATGATACATACCTGGACACGCCAAGTAGTAGCAATACTTCTTCAACAACTCCAGATGTGAATCATAATGGAGGCTTCGTTTCACAGCATGCTGAGAATGATGAGGAAACATGTGCTTTATTTGAATCATTATTAAATAATTGTGGTATTGAAATCGAGAAAGTGAAAAAGGTCAATCGCGACATTAAGGCCGCGAATGAGAAATTGACCACTGCGCTTGAGAGATACAAGGAAAATGCAAAAAGTTTTCAAATTCACAAAGAACGCGAGTCAGAATTTGAAATTGGTTATAAGAAGTTACTTGTTAAAGATAGGGAATGGAAAACTAAGTTTGCTAATCTTGAAATAAGTTCAACAAAAACCTTTAACTCTTTAAAACAAGAAATTTCTGAATTAACAAACCAACTTTCAAAACATGAAACAGCTTACACCAATCTTGAAAAAGAAAGGGATGAGTTGAAAAAGGACTTTGCAAAGAAAGAAGATAAACTTTTGGAAGAAATCGTAGAGTCAGAACACAAGATTGCACATCTAGAAGAATTAGTGGTTAAGTCGGGTCAGTCAAGTCAAACAATGAAAATGATTTCAAATCAAACTAATCCGATTTACCATACGAAACACAAAATGGCTCTTGGTAACAACAATCCTTGTAATCTCAAGAAAGCTCAGGAAGAACAGAACGTCTTGTATAATGGTAGTGTTTTTTACACCAAACATGATCCTCCCGTCGTTCGGGATTCTGTGCAAACGATAGAACATGTCGAAGAGAGCATTTCTAAAATGAAACAAAAGGATTTGAAACCCATTGATTACAACAAATTGAACAAACTTTCGGGAATTACTTTTGTTCCACAAAAAGAACCATCTGTGTTTTCCATAAAACGACCATTCTCAAAAATGTTTTCTAAAAAGTAGTTGCTTCCAAATCAATTTCTAACATGGAACAGATATCCTCAAACAACACTTTTAACACAAGTGTTGCACGAGGATATCTTGATGATCTTAAAACCAGAATTGGGCAACTTAAAACGACTTTAGAATCTAAAACGAGACTTAATGAGATCAACTGGAATTCCACGGTTCATTTACAGCTTAAAAAGATTCTCGAAAATGAATTTGCTCCTCAAATTAATAACAACCATGCTCGAGTAATTCATTTTGAACAAGCATTTTTGAAAGAAACAGCTGACTTCGTCACGGATCACAAATCCCTGATAAAGAAGGCAAATGAATCTTTTGAGCAAATCAATGTTTTGGAAAACCTAAATGATTCTCTCTTCGAAGCAGTTCTGTCTACTGATATTATGTCCATCATTTTACAAACATATTATGTTCATGACGATGAAAGACTGAGAGCTGAGACCTTCGAAATTGTTTCAAAATATGAAAATGCTCTTATTAAGCTTGAAAAAGAAAATATGACATATTTTAAACAACTTGATCGAAAAAGCGAAGAATGCAAATATGACAAACTGTCGTATGAGCGTGAATTAAAGAAAATGAAAGAGCAAAATGATCTTTTGAGGGCTCAGCTTGAAAGTCAAAAAGGACAGGGTGAGGAAACCAAGTTTGCAAAACCATTGACTTCGGAGAAACCAAATGTTTCAAACACGGTTCAAAAACCAAAAATGTCAATTTCACGGTTTGCTCCAAAAGTCGATGAGAAAAAGGATTTGACAAAACCAGTCACTCCAACACCCTTGCCTAAGAAAAGTGAAAATGAAAAGATTGTTGATAAAGGAAAAGCAGTTGTCGAAACACCAAAAGTGATAGCACCTGGCCTTTTTAGGATTAGTCCCACTAGTGCGTCTGCCTCAACATCTAAGACAAATGACAAGTGCATAAAGGCTAATTCTAAATAATCTAGGGATGCTAAAAAGGACAACAATATAAATCCTAATGTGTGTGCCTTACCTTCTACAAGATTAGAAAGCACCTCTAGGAGCAGCAGAGTACAGCCTAGGAGCAATACAAGGAACAATAGAGTCTCGCCTGTCTCTAAGAGTAGTTGCAAGAATAAAGTTGAAGAAGTAGAAGAACACCCTAGGAATTTATCGCTTTCTAATAAGAGACATATTTCATCTGAATGTAATGTCGAGAGTAATGGTTCTAATGCATGTAATGACACTGTTTGTTTAATATGCAAGAAATGTTTAATTAATGATGTTCATGATGAATGTGTTTCTAAGAATGTGAATGTTACGTCTGAACAGAAGAAAGTTCCAAAAGGAACTAGGGCTAGATCTAGATCTATTGAAAGATTAGTTGCACGCTTTAGGTCTACCACTAGTAGCCAAATGCCTAGGAACTATCTTAAGTATTGTGTATGGAAACCAACGGGTAGAAAATTCATTCTCCAGGATGGAACATTGAAAGTTGTTCAAATTGAACATGTTGAAACATTCTATGAGTGTGATATGGATTTTACTCCTAACCCAATGGAACCAAATTCAAAACGGTTTCCAAATACAAAATCTTCTGTTCTTCGCAGGTTGTCGAAATATGTCTTTGGATCATCGACTCGGGTTGCTCCAAGCACATGACCGGGAATTTAAAGCTGCTGATCAATTTCATTTGGAAATTCATGGGAACTGTACGCTTTGGAAATGATCATGTAGCAGCAATTCTGGGTTTTGGAGATCTTCAGTTTGGAATTTTTTTGATCACTCGAGTTTACTACGTCGAAGGGTTGGGACATAATTTGTTTTCAGTTGGGCAGTTTTGTGATGCAGATTTAGAAGTTGCATTCAGGAGAAACACGGTTTTTATTAGAAATTTGGTTGGTGATGATCTCTTAACTGGTAATCGTGGTACAAACTTGTATGCTATCGACATCAACCAAATGGCTTCTACATCACCAATTTGTCTTATGACAAGGGCAACCGAAACTAAGTCCTGGCTGTGGCATAGAAGATTATCCCATCTCAATTTCAACACCATCAACAAGTTAGCCAAAGACAACATCATCACCGGACTTCCTAAGTTCAAATACACCAAGGAACACCTATGTCCATCATGTGAACAAGGAAAAAGTAAAAGAGCATCATATAAACCCAAAACCGTACCTAGTTCGGAAGCAAGGTCACATATGTTGCATATGGACTTATGTGGCCCAATGAGAGTTGAAAGCATTAATGGGAAGAAGTATATTCTTGTTATTGTTGATGATTATTCAAGATATACCTGGGTAAAGTTTTTGAGATCAAAAGACGAAGCACCAGGCATCATCATCACCTTTCTGAAGCGTATTCAAGTTCTACTTCAAGCTCCAGTAAGGATTATAAGAACAGACAATGGCACAGAATTTACAAACCAGGAGTTAAGAACTTACCTCGAAGATGTTGGAATTACACATCAAACATCAGTTGTTAGAACTCCACAGCAGAATGGGGTAGTTGAAAGAAGAAACAGAACACTTGTGGAAGCTGCTCGCACAATGCTGATATATTCTAGTGCACCACTATTCTTATGGGCTGATGCTGTTGCCACTGCTTGTTTTACTCAAAACCGATCTCTAATCCATCCAAGATTCAATAAAACCCCATATGAGCTTGTGAATAACCGGAAACCTGACATCTCTTACCTTCACGTGTTTGGCGCTTTGTACTATCCGACGAACGACATAGAAGATCTAGGAAAGTTGAAAGCTAAGGGTGATATTGGAATCTTCATTGGATATTCAGAAAACTCGAGGGCATTCAGGGTGTATAATCGAAGAACTAAAAGGATAATGGAGACGATGAACGTGAAGTTTGACGAGATTTCACAAATGGCTTCAGAGAGATACGCTCTAGAACCTGCGCTTAATCCAATGGCTTCTAATCAAACCAGATCAGGACCCGCACCAAACAGTCAGACTTCTGGACACATCAGTTCAGGACTCGTGCCTCAAGGAGCTCAGTCAACAAACACGGACAAACCTTCAGAACAAGAACTGGAAAATTTTTTCGAGTTAATGTTTGATGAATATTATGGTGGAACTTCAACAAATGCATCTCAACACATTCCGCTGCACCAGCTCAAAATCAACCACCACCACCACCACCGGATGCATCTACAACAATCGAAGCTGAAGCACCAACTACCTCAACATCATCTACATCTACTCAAGCCACTCCAGTACTTGAAACTGAACTACCAAGAGTTGATGAGCAAAATCAAAACACAAATTTTCAAGAAGAACTAACAAATAATTCAAACGATGTTGCGTTAGAAGAAGGAGAAGAAGTAGTTGAAAACCCGTTTGCAACAAACTCTGCTGAATCTTCTTCAAGGTTACAAGAACCGTCTAATACACATACGTTAAACCCAAGGTACCCTTGAATGGGCAAAAGACCATCCAATAGAACAAGTTATTGGTGAACCTTCAAAGCCAGTTCAGACGAGGAGACAACTTGCCACCGATCTTGAATTGTGCATTTACATTTGCTTAATAAGCCTCAAAGAACCAAAGAACATTCGGGAAACAATGGCAGAAAACCCTTGGATTGAAGCGATGCAGGAGGAACTTCTTCAATACCTGTTACATGATAGTTGGGAACTTGTTGAACGACCACTTGATAAACGCGTTCTTGATCTCAAGTGGTTGTGGAAGAACAAACTGGATGAGGAAATAACTGTAATTCGTAACAAAGCTCGTCTCATGGCTAAAGGATATCCACAAGAAGAAGGGATAGATTTCGAAGAATCATTCGTGCCTGTAGCTAGACTTGAAGCAGTCCGGATTTTCTTAGCCTATGCAGCTCACAAAAACATCACAATCTATCAGATGGACATTAAGACGGCTTTCTTGAATGGAACTCTGAAAGAAGAAGTGTATGTGAGTCAGCCAGAGGGATTCATCGATAAAGATCATCCAGACTACGTCTACAAGCTTAAGAAAGCCATTTATGGTTTAAAACAAGCTCCAAGAGCGTGGTATGACGAACTATCATCTTTCTTGCTCAAAAACAATTTCACAAAAGGAACGGTTGATGACACCTTGTTTATCAAAAAATTCAAAGATGACATTTTGATCGTTCAAATTTACGTGGACGACATTATTTTTGGATCAACCAATCCTAACCATTCAAAACATTTTGAAAATCTCATGAAAAGTAAATTTGAAATGTCCATGATGGGGGAACTAAAATTCTTTCTTGGTTTATAAATACACCAATCCCCTCGTGGTATTTTTATCAATCAAGCTAAATATACAATAGAGATTTTGAAAAAACATGGAATGGAAAATTGTGATTCTGTTGGTACTCCAATGGTCACTTCACCAAAAATTGATGCTGATTTGTTTGGGAAACCCGTCGATCCGAAGAAATATCGGAGCATGATCGGTTCTCTCATGTACTTAACTGCTAGTCGACCTGATATTCAATTTCCTGTTTGTTTATTAGCACGGTTTCAGGCAAAGCCTACCGAACTTCACCTCAAAGAGGTTAAAAGGATCTTTCGGTACCTACGAAGAACCATTAACATGGGACTTTGGTATCCGAAGGATTCGGGGTTTACTCTAACAGCCTTTTCAGATGCCGACCATGCAGGAGATCAAGTTACAGCAAAAAGTTCATCAGGTGGAGCACAATTTTTGGGTGAAAAGCTTGTAAGCTGGTCGTCAAAGAACCAGGATTGTACTGCGTGCCGAAGCCGAGTATGTGTCTCTATCTGCGTGTTGTGCCCAAGTTCTTTGGATGAGGACACAGCTCACAGATTATGGCTTTACTTTTGACAAAATACCTATGTATTGTGACTCAAAAAGTTCCATAGCCATCTCGTGCAATCCCGTACATCACTCTAAGATGAAGCATATCAAAGTCCGCTATCACTTCATCAAAGAACACGTGGAAGAGGGTACTGTTGAATTATTTTTCGTTAAGACTGATTACCAACTCGCCGATCTATTTACTAAAGCCCTTCCAAAAGAAAGGTTTGACTATTTAGTTCGACGAATTGGCATGCGAAGCCTAACTCCTGAGGAGCTAGAACGTCTTCTCGAATCTTCTTGAAAAATGTTTTCAAAATCGCTTCGCTGTAAATATTTTTGAAAAAAACAAAATACAAAATTTGAAAAACCAACAAAAACAAAATACAAAAATATAAAATTTCAAAAATACAAAAACAATATAAAATCAAAAAATCCAAAAATATTCTTCTCACGACATGTCTCTCGTATAAATCAATATTCTGTACGTTTCTAGAAATGTCATTCAAAAATGATACGGACATGTACAGTTGCTTGAACGGGAGTTCTTTAAAATGTTTTTCTAAAACATGTCGTTTCTCAAAAGTTTCTTCACAATGGCTTTCGTATACTTCAGTACGAAACCCGGACCCGAATGATGACTTCTGACTATTTCAAATCAAAGACTCGTATTTTCAAGGACGAAATCTTTTTCAAAAAGTTCGAGTCTAAACAAACAAAAAGGATTTCAAACATAAACTCGTTTTCAAACATATTTCTTGAAGCACTTTCTAAAGATTGTTCAAAAGATTTTTCATAATCTCTCAAAATTAGTGCTCATGAAAACTCCCTCTAAACCCTTAATTGATTTTCAAATGTGCTATCATTAAGGGGGAGTACAAAAACAATATTGTTCCGAATTCATGCAAAATGAAATCTGTCTATCTCTCCAAAAAGCTTTTTCTTAATCAGTTGATATCAAAAATATCACGATATGCTATTTTTTTTGGGGGGGGGGGGGAAGACATGATTAAAATGTGATCAAAGATGTTTAAAGCTTGTGACTGAATCTCAAAAGAGCTCGACTCAGAATGTACCAATGAATTGACGAAGCTTAAAATGTCAGTAATCGAAAAGACTTGTCCTGGACGGGTAATAATTTCAAGCTAGTCTAACTAGTGATGTAAGCGTGTCTCGAATAGGACTTGTCTGAGTAGAATGTACCGTATCGAGAGACTTTCTTTGGACTTGACCAGGACGGGTAATAACTTCAAGCTAGTCTAACTAGTGATATAAGCGTGTCTCGAATCGGTCATGTTCACTGAAAGTGGATCAATTCAAAAAGTGCAAACTCCTCACGCATGTGCAAATTTCTTAAAAATTCATGAGCACATGTGAAGGGGAGTCCTTCATAAGAAACAAAAACTCTCAAAGTGTCAACAAAAATGTGTTTCTATTCATAAACACTTTGAGAGATTTTCAATCAAAGGTTTCATGGCAATTATAGGATTCATGGAGTTATAAGGTGACTAAGGTTAGGGAAAACCGTCCTATGATCCGCCAGAGCCGGAGGGATCTACCCAAGGATAATTCCAATAGATTAGAATTAGAAGTCCTTAGGTATGATTGAAAAAATGAGAAAATGAGAAAGGAGAAAGAAGGGGTTGAAGAATTAAAAAGAAAAGTTATGAAAAAGGGTGAAAAGAAATAGCCCTCCATATGTTCAACCTTAGGGCAGACACCGGGTTCAATTCATATGCTACTGGTTGTTACTAAAGTGACACCAGTATTGAAGATAAAGACGTCATGGACCCAGTGATGCACTGCACTAAACTTTCTAGCCACTCAAGTTCTCTTAAAAGAGCATGTTTCATTCTCACGGGGAACCGGTGTAATCTATCGACCTGTCTCTTAGAGATGGTTGATATTGAAGCAGGAGACCTCTCCCTAATCTCCGCATAGGAAACCTAATGTGCACTTATTGAGTCTAGAGCCCCGAGATTCATCAAAAGATCTCATAGGAACACATGATATCTCTACACTGGTTGTCCATCATTAAGGACACCAGATGTAAACTTAAGAGTCCTACGCAGATCTTAGCAATCTGCCGAGAACGTTTATGAGAGGAATTACTTATGTATTTTCTCAATGATTGAACGGAAATTCCTGCCAGGGTCAACATCAAACAGCCCTGACAGCAGGTCACTTCGGTAATTCTTTATGGGTTACGCTTAGTGTTCGCGGTGGTTTCAAACGGTCTACAGTCGTGGAGTGATCCCCAGCGACTCACCCAGTCATTGAGCTACTTAGTAGGTCTCGTAAGCTCTTACGGGAGTATCTGATATGGGAACGGCCATGGTAAGGGTTAGAAGGAGTCTTCACACTATGCTGTTGACAATCTCTAATTCCTTATCTGTAAGTACCGGTTGTTTATTGCTAACTGTTTACCTGCAGCTATACATCATCTCCATGGCGAAAGATTCCACATGCTCATACATGCATCACAAAGTCAAAGGAAAGTTCTCACAAAGATCAAAGGATAGCAACAGTCAAAGAAAGATTCTACGCCAAAAAGAAGAATCTACAAAGTAACGTGACAAAGATCAAAGTGAAAGAACGGGAATAACAAATGTATGTATGACAAAGACTTAAGACGTATGAGCATGTTGGAATGGCAGACAACCACCACAAACACAGAAGTGATGAAAGGCAGATGACATCATCGGATCACTTCAACAACAATGAAGCATGATGAACTGGAACTATGTTTCATCTAGTGATTCTTAAAGACGTCAAGAGCTATGAATGTTAAAGTTTAAAGACAAAGATGATGACGTCGCGCAACCTCAATGACCAACACTTAGGGGGAGATTGTTAGAATCGTATTTTTATTTATAAAAAGTGTCGGTCATTAACGCATAGTTATAGGTTGCTTTAGAATATCATTATGATGAAGTTTATATTTAGTTTTCATGATTTTATAAAGTCTAAGGGCTAGTTATGTAATAAGGTCAAAGATATGTGAAGCCCTAGACTATGAGTATAAATACTCTTGTAAACCTCATTTGAGAGGTTGGTTCTCTTAGGTAATAACATTGTCTTTCATTTACACACACTAGGAGATCCCATCCACTCTCTCTCTCTCTCTACTTACTTTCTCTCTCTAGGTTTAGGCAAGAATCATATGTGAAATAGGTTGTTCTACGGTCCTACAGCTTTCTTCTTGGTATGAAAGAGTGAACAAGGGAGTGTTTGTGAGTGAGTTTTGAGAGTGTATACGTGAGTTCTTATGCATGAATGTATATTAACATGAGATAGAGACAACTTGTA
The DNA here is from genome assembly GCA_030686995.1 of Artemisia argyi. Taxonomy (NCBI): domain Eukaryota; kingdom Viridiplantae; phylum Streptophyta; class Magnoliopsida; order Asterales; family Asteraceae; genus Artemisia; species Artemisia argyi. The sequence continues at coordinate 42,331,379 of CM060695.1, forward strand.
GGACAAAGGGAATATGGCAGGAGATAACGAGTAGGGGGAGTAGGATAGCTTGATTGGATGCAATTTGCACTTCCAAGTGTGTTTAGGGGGGGCGGTTCATGTGGTGACGAGTCACAAGGGTTATAGAAACCTGATTTTATTTCGAGTAGCAAGTATAACGAGTAAGCAAGAGTGGTGGTGAAGTTCCTTGGTCCTTGTGGAGTCATATGTACTAGTGTGAAAGGGTTTGAGGGCATGTTTAGTTGTAGAATTATCAAAAGGGTCCATTTGATAAGTTAACGTGACCAAAACCATAAGTTTGTGGTCGAGTAGCAATCTAGGGGTGTTGTGATTGATTAGTGATAAGGTTATGTGACCTTTAAAGTCATTTGGGAGACTTGTAGAAGTTAAGTAGCACTTAGGAGTCATAACGAGCTAATACGTGACCAACAATAAATAGATATAGGTTGAAATATTTATTGTGAGGTCTTGTGAGTTTAGAAACGAGTTCGGCTTAGATAGAATGACTTAAAATGAGCGTGAGGAGTTTCTATATGCCTTGGAAGGTCTCATGCTGTCTTAAGTGAGTTGTGGCATTTTATTTGTACGTTTGTGTATGTATCGAGACACAAGAAGTGAGCTAGGGCACGTTATTGAGTTGTGAGGCTTGTGTGTTGCCTAGAATCACTTAGTAAGTTATTTGAGAAGGTTTGAAACTTAAAAGAATCAATGGCAACACGTTTTACACATTGTGACCAAAGTTGGGTACGTTTGGGATTGGTGGTGACCTCGTATAGCTTTGCATGTATTTTACGGTTCATATATACGTATTGTGTTGAGATATAAGTTGATCTCGATTCTTTTGATGGTGAACAATGAGTTCATGCATTTTATTTCATATGTTGTTTGTAAGTTTCACGAATAAACGAGCCAAAGTGTATGTGTGTTTATATGAAATCATATAACATATATGTTATATGGATTGGGCTTATGTTTGGGCTCATGATCCGCGGCCCAAGTTGGTTTTGTAGTTTGATCTATGAAATGGTATAGTTTGATCCATTTGGTTGTTTTGTGATTCCATGAAGTGGCCCATTATGTGTGGGGCCCACTTGAGTATGAAATAGTTACTCATTGGTTGTGTGGGGTCCACAAAGTGAAATGTAGGTCCCACAGTGTGTATTATAGTTCGTATTAGTATTGTGGGGTCCACTGAAGTGTAATCCTCATATGTGGGAGTTGTGAGGTTCCATTGAGTCATAATTTCTCATATGTGGAAGTTGTGAGTTCCACTGAGTTGTAATTCTCATATGTAGTAGTTGTGTGGTTCCACTGAGATGTAAATCTCATATGTGGGAGTTGTGGGTTCCACTGAGATGCCAATCTCATATATGGGTGTTGTGGGATCCACTGAGATGTAAATCTCATATGTGGGTATTGTAAGTTCCACTGAGATGCCAATCTCATATGTGGGTATTGTGGGATCCACTGAGATGTAAATCTCATATGTGGGTATTGTGAGTTCCACTAAGATGCCAATCTCATATGTGGGTATTGTGGGATCCACTGAGATGTAAATCTCATATGTGGGTATTGTAAGTTCCACTGAGATGTCAATCTCATATGTGGGTATTGTGTTGCACTTGTGATCAAAACTGATCTATAGTTACGTAGTGTCTTGTCCAGGTCATTGTGGGTTGCGTGTGAGCTCATTCATGGTAAGTGTGAATCACAAAGCACATAATGATTCAGAGTTGCATAGCATATGCAAAAGTTTAAAATTTTGCCTAAAAATGGGTGTATGAACAGTAACATACAATTACTTCATGTTTAGTGTTTGTTAATAATTGGGGTTTTTCTCAGGATATTACATCTTCATGTTGGTATAGAAATATCACCAACTCAATTCTTCAAATGTGATCGAAGTGACCTCCTCGATACTAAATCTTTGATGTGCTCATAAACTCAATGCTATACAAGGGTGCACAATCAACACAACTATTTGTAAACAGAAATTCACATTTATTTTTTTTGAATCATAACTAAATACATAAATATTTACATCCCCCACTTGAGATGAATAATATATGAGAATTTAGGTGGTCTTCACATGATCTTCAAATGTATGTCTTCGACTTAAGCGTGATTCCTGAATCTCTCTATTCAGACTTTGAACTTGGGCAAACAGTGACTTCTAAATCATAAACCAAGACTACACGGTAGGCTAAGGCTAATAGGTGTATCGATACAATATATTAAGGGTATGAAACGAAAGGAAAGGCTCAAAAGGGTGTATCTAGGGGTATCTTGCACTAATGATGAGTGCAACAAAAGGGTTTAACACGGGGGGTCGAGAAGTCGAGGTGACTAATCGATAAATGCACACAATTACACATATGGCTATTTGGGTGATAATCCTAAAATATTGCCTTCTAAAATAGTTTCTTCCAAATGTATCAAGCTAACTCGACACACTACTCGTCTATGGTCTCGAAATGATGTAAAGGCCAAGTTCTAAAGTTTACAAACTACCGGCATACTCAATATTTGGTTGATTTGGGGTAAATAGAGGAAATGGATAGGCTAAATCTCACCAAAAGAAATCAAGGGATAAATGTGCTTGGCTAAGGTCCATCCTAGTTCGGTTTGGAAAAACATGTCAAAATTTTAAAAGTGGCATAATTTTTCAAAATAAACTAGAAAAACGAGGGCAATAAAGTTCAAGTAATAATTCTATTCTCGTCCCCCCACTTGAAATGTACAAAGTCCCTTTTGTACTAAGAAATAAGATATAATAGAGGATAAAGTAGAATTAGAGCGATAACTTCCCTGAAATTTACTCCAAAAATGAAAGAATGATCATGAGAAGATTACGTGCCTTCAACTTGCCTCCATGAGTAAACCTTCAAACCCTGAAATCACGATACTACCACAAGCATAAACCTAAAAAATAAAAAAGAAAAAGAAAAACAAATAAAATCTAACTCACTTTCGTAGGAATCACAGTTGCATTAAGCGTATGCGACAAGTCTTTTAAACTACTTGGTGTCCCAAGTAGACGAGTGTAGCCTCATGAGGGTTTATAGTGAACATACCTAAAAAGTTCATTTAGTACGAATACAAGGTTATGGTATGTTTAAACTTAATTTTGAGAAATTGTTACAGAAAGTGGTTACGGTGTAACCTCATTTCTGAGTTACGCCTTAATTAGTGAAACCTGGAAAAACGTCAGAATGAAAGAAGATGGTTACGGCGTAACCAATGTCTGGGTTACGTAGTAAGGCACAATTTCTCACAGTTCCAGCAAGAGTGAGCTTAACTCGATTCTTCCTGCTTCAATTCCTGCAAAATAAAAACAAACAAACCAAAACCGAAAATTGAACTATGAATAATGAAAAGGATAATACGGGTTGTCTGCCGCAAGAGCACTTTTGTTTATTGACGAGTCTTTAAGTTAGACTCAATCCCATGGTTCACCAATGACCATTAGTCATTTCGTGGATGTTGCAATCTCCACGTTGCATCTACTCAATAAGCTTTTCGTCCTTCTTATATTCGTCACCAAGTTCTAAACACCCATTATTGAACTTTTTTATCTTTTGATATGGATATTCATAACCATTAGATTTATCTTCGTCGCTTATTTCAAGGAGAGGCCGCATTGAGCTCAATTGTCTTTTTGTCAAATGCTTAAAATTCGACACAGTTCTTGGCATTATGAAGATGGTTTTGTCGTTCCCGTTTTTCAACCATACCTTTCCCAATTTGGCATCTACGTCTAAACCGGATATTGACTTGAAATGATTTCCAAGGAGTACGCCAGTCAACCCGTTTTCCAAGAACTCGCTAATATCATCATGAACCGTAAAATCCACAAGAAAAGTGTAAGTTCCAACGAACACGTGTATATTGGTTGCAACCCCTAGGAAATTATTCCCTTGATATTCAAGTTCTTTCATCATGATTTGGTTTTAGCAGTCTTTGGACATTATATTTACAGGGGAGCTGGTGTCAATGAAGGGATGCAAATCTACGGTCCCTATCTTGCATGAGAGTTGAAGATTGCAAGGACTCCTGTGGTGGATTCTTATACCAGTTTTTAAAAACATTGGTTGTCCGGGTGAAGTTGTCTTCTTGTATTATCATGCCAAGGGACCATATCCACTTCGTTTAGGAAATTGTCTACCCCAATTCCCAATCATTATTATCTTCTTCATAATCAACAAAAACATAAAAGTCTTCTCCTGAAGACATGTCTGAAGAATTTCTTGGAACTTCGTTTGCCAAAAATACCTCTAAACTATCTCCAAAGTCGGCTGTCTCTTGGACCTGATTCAACACACAAACCTTTTTAGGGATAGAAATAATTTTGTTAGCCTTAAAATTATGATTTCCCCTTAACCTCTAGGGTCATTGTCTTACTAAATACATCGACCTTGGCACGCGCGGTTGCAAGCATAGGTCTTTACAGAATAATAGGGATCTTGTTATCTTCTGCGACTTCTAAAATAACAAAATCAACTAGAAAAACAAACCTATCAATTTTTACCAAAACATTTTCTACGGACCCTTTAGGGGATTGCATAGATTTTTCCGCCATTTCTATATGCATTTTGATAGGTCTTAAACTACCAACCCCTAAAAGTAAAAAAATAGAATAGGGCATAATACTGATACTTGCTCCTAGGTCAGCTAAAGTATTGCTAATTTCAAGCTTACCAATAAGACATGGCCGAGTAAAACTCCCCCAATCTCTTTCTTTAGGGGGTAGTTCATTCCTTAGAACTGCAGAGCACCTAGCATTAAGCTTCACCGATGCATTCTCTTCCAAGCTATCTTTTTTCTTGATTAATTCCTTCACAAATCGAACTTCTTTAGAATTATTTTTAATTGAATTGATAATAGGTAAATTAACCGAAAGAGTTCCCAAATCATCGAGAAGGATCTGTTCTTTATAAATCCTCCTTTTGAGCTTCTCGGAGAATGTACTTGGCTTTCCAATGGTCATTGTATTCACAATTTCTTCATTAACCTTATCGTTTTGCCGATTCAAACAATCATTTAAAGCTAGTGTGCATTTCTCTACTTTCTTTTTGAGGTGTTTAATCTCTACATCATGAGCCTTGAGGGATGCATTAGTATTTTCAACAAACTCTTTAATCATTTCTTCTTCACGTGCTTGTCTCTTAGTAGACTCATCAATGTATCTTGAGACTAGTTCTCTAAGACTAACTCTTTCTTCCGTACTAACCATGCATTTTACTTCCTCCTTTCTTTGTTCCTCTTCATTCCTATTTCTCTCTATTATTCTCTTTTCAAATTCCAATCCATAATCTTCTCTATCCTTGACTAGAGTCTTCATTACCTTATTTTCAAAATTATCTCTTGGTCCAAATCCAGTTTCAAGATGCCATTTGTAACAGTGGTTGGCCATTCTTTGTATTGAATCCCAAGCTTTATCTGGAGTCATTCCGGGGATAAGTCTCTGGGAATTAAGAAGTTGGCGATTATACGCATCTAGTCCCCTATAAAATATGTAGATCATTTGGTGTTTGTTGAGGTCATGTGTAGGGCATCAGTAAAGAAGTTCGTTGTATCTTTCCCAAGCTTAATATAGTGTCTCCTCCCTTATTTCCACAAATAGGTGAATGTTTCTAAGTAACTTAGCCATCTTAAAAGGTGGACAAAATTGTTGTATGACAGCTCTTTGGAGTTGATCCCATGATGCTTTAGAATCATAAGGAAGTTTATGAAACCAGTTTCCCGCTTTTCCAGTTAGAGACATTGGGAAAACCTTGAGCATGAGTGAATATCTTGAGACGTTGGGGACATTAAAGAGACAACATAAGTCTAACACCTCCTCAACATGTTCCTGAATGTCCTCGCCCATATCTTCCGAAAAATGTCTGTTATGCAATTCCTGAATGAGTTGACTTGGAATCGAAAATCCACTATTATTCGGGTTTTGTGAGGTATCAAAATTCCTTTTGCAGATCTCATTCGTTCTTCCCAAATATTCCTCTATGGTGAGTCCATCAATGTGAGGATCGTTAATAACTTCCGGCTTTGAATCAGAATGTTCAGAGTCGTAGAATTAGAAAATGTTGTGGATTGAGATTGGGGAGTTGTTTTCCTTTGTCCGAAATTGCCTTTCCGGATTGTCGAATGGTGTGACAAGGAAATGTCTAGAACTCCGAGTTTTGTATCCTGACATAGTAAAAGATTAAAAAGAAGAAAGATAAAATAGAAGTTGACCTAAAAAAAATCCTATTATAGCACCTCGACAATGACGCCAAAAACTTGATGCAGCTTTTACTGACCAGGTCTTAAATTTATATAGTCTCGATTACCTAAGGTCTACCTAAATGCACTAACGGACAGTGAATCCGATCGTGTGTAGATTAGTAACTGGTAAAACCGAGGTCGTCCCAAGAGCTATGAGGTGTGGATCCTATTTAAGTCTAGTGTCACGTTTTAAAGCTTGTTTTAAGTTGGATTGATTAATTAAACTAAGAAAACAAAAATGAAATAAAACAGAAAATAAATTGAAGTTGTGAACAGTGGGAGAGAAGTGTACTAGCCTAGCTAATCATCCTAAACTGTTTATGATTATGTTCTTTATTAAACTATTCTAACGCTTCAAGAGGGGCGGACATGTATCACTAGGTTCATATGGTGAAGTTCCCTATCGTATTTCCCTAGAATCCTGCCGGAACTAAAGGCACTACCCTCTGTCATAAGCCGACGTACGGTAGATTACTTTGAGTCATTAAGTACCACTACAAGCTAGATTTATCCTTGTATGGCCCGGCCTTTCGGATCTTAGACCATACTCTAATTACTTAAGTTTATTAAACCCGGAAAGTGGTCTTATAGTCAATTTGCACACAAGGTAAACGGCTAGTTGTCATCCTAACCATTTCCCTTGCAACCCAACTACGCTAGGGTCTTTTGGTCAATTCGTCTAGCATACCAGATATAACCGGTTCATCAAAACTACCGCAACTAAAGGATCTATGGTAAACTAAGCATGCATACACTAGAAGCATTATGAAAAGTACATAAACATAATTAAAAAAATAAATGAATCATAACTAGGCTAGCACCAGAGGTGCTTAGCCGATCATATTAATAACAACACTCAAATCAATGTTTAAATAAGACATGAGTTCAAAATGTGAATTAAATAATGAAAAGCTAAAACTTATGGTATTGTAAGCATGATCTCTCCCTTGGAATAGCTCTGTATGCTGCTGTAGAATGACTCTCTAAATGCTCCCTTTGTTATCTGACTTGTGTGGTGAGAAAAGTTATGTAAAATGCAGAGTTTGGGGCTGGTATTTGTAGGCCCGACATAGCTACTGCGTAACCCTAAGAGTTTGTTACGTTGTAGCTATTGTAATCCTGAAACGGTCTTATCCTTTGACATTTGCTACGGCGTAGTTGCGATGCTAGTTACGCCATAGCTCCTTAGGGTTTTCACTTACGCCGTAATCTTGAAGTGTAGTTACGCCATAATCTCGATAAAATCTTGGATCACGTACTGTTCCTTAACTACATCGTAACTCCATGAGTGGTTACGGCGTAGCCTTCATAGCTCACGAATTCTTCTAAAGTCTTCGAATGATTACGGCGTAACCTCATTAGTTGGTTACTCCGTAACTCTTGATAAGCGTTGACTAGTCAATATATTTGAATTCTTGGCTACGGCGTAATTGAGAGTGTGAGTTACGCCGTATCTAGCTTCAGCATACTAAGATTAGTACAAGTACATTCCAATTTCCACGTATCTTTATCTCTTATGCTCGTTTGTAATCTGAAATCGAAATAAGAGAAATCAAAGTATATATCCATATAAATAACACAAATAACGAGCATATTAGGGAGAAATTGACACTTAAATATCAGGATTACTTGATATCATCTGCAAGGACGGAGCCAGGGGGTTCCCGCGGGTGCTCGTGTATCCTATGGAATTTTTAGATATAGTGTTAATTTTTGAAAAAAAAAAACGTCGATTTTTTCTAAATTTATCTTAAATGCACCCGGTCCATCGAAATGTGTTTCTAATATTATTGTTCAAATTTTTTTGTGCGCCCGGTCATATTAAGTCCTGGCTCCGTCCCTGATAAGTTTTCAAAAACGGAAAAGAGTCTACTTTCATGTAAAGTTAGCCTCATGAGCTTGTTTAAGTCAGTCAAAAGTGCGAAATTGCAGGCTGCTGCTAAATATGACAGCATTGTTTTTCTTACAGAATCAAAGGAGACAATAAAAGAAGGAAAGGTATTAAATTCGCTTGAAAGTGAGAATATAAAAGTTAGCTTGTTCATCTCATTTTTCTCTATCTTTTGTTGTTTGCTTTTCCCAAGTAGCTTTTAATCTTTTAGGCATCATACTTTGTCGATTGTACAATATTTACTTGTCTTTAATGCAATTTTTGACTTTTTAAAATCGGTTCTATATAAAGGAAAAAAGTAGCTTAAACTGAGAGTTGCTTTCTGCACAACTGTCGTGGTAGAGATAAATAAAAACAAGACAATGGACAAACGAATAAGAACACTCCGAAAAACATACAGTACCTCTAAAAGAATATGTTTATAAAAACAAGCAAACAAACATGTCACATCGTACGTCACGTTCTTGGACAATTTCTAATCTTTCTGTGAGCAAAAATAACAAGAGAACATAAATTTGACAAGATAACTCAAAAATATGGATGAGTTTAAATTCCATTATCTGTCTTAACAAATAACAAATGTAGGTTACATGGGTGCCTTCATGGACGGACTCGCATGGAAAGTGCCACACCCGATTTTATGTCATGAAGTGTAAACTTTTTATAAAATATCTTTTCTGAGCATATGCAACTCTTAATTTTACTTAATAAGTTCTTTATAGACAACTTTCGTACTCAAAAGCATAAAAAAAATTGTGCAACTCTCTCTCAAAATTCGTAGGTCCGTCTCTGGGTGCCTTGTGATTTTTTCAAAACATTTTACTCATTAGGAGATGCTAATTACGAGTATAGAGTCTCTAGTTATATATTTGTGTCCATATATTTCCCATAACCATTAACTAAAACTATTTATGTGTGAACGGATTAAGGGTTTTATTTATTTATTTATTTATTTTTTTATTCATGTTACCTGAGAATGGCGTGTCTTTTGATTAAAATGTACGTGACTTAACCAGGGTATTCCGTCCTTTCCCGGCTACTACAAGTGTGTTTCGTTTGAAATCTTAACCTCTTCTGAAGAACTCAAACGTTTTATCACTAGACTATTTAGTCTAAAACTATTTACACATAATGGCCTAATTTAGGTGTTATTACTTTTTCACAAATGGTATTTTCTTATTAGGTGTTCACTAGAAAAAGTGAAAGGGGAGGAGGAAGGACAAAGGAACCATACCGTGAATTGATTGTCCCAAAAGGGTGCCCACTTTTGATGTTGGAGGTGAGACACAACTTTGGATCTTTCGAAAATGGCCACTAACTTTTATAACAATCAATTTTTTTGGCCATGTTTTCTTGGTCTCTCACTTCCTGCAATCGTAATTTTCAAGTCACCTCAATCCCTAGGCTAAAATTTTGGCAATTAGTTTTCTCCAAAACCATTAGTTTAACACTTTTATCATTTGGTTTATGCTTATGTTTTTCTTTGGATCAATGGTTTATACTTTTTTTTAAGTAAAGTAGATCGGGTGATCGATTGACAGGTATTTCTTAAGGTTTGAAGAGAAGTACTAGTTGAAGTAGACGAATCTCGAGAAACTTGATCGAGTATGACCTAATATTAATACCTTCTTTTACATTGAAGAAAAAATCCATTAGTTGCAATGACATTGTGATGTTGATACAGTGGTGTTTAGTAAATTTCATGGTTAAAAATTTAGAAAAATTATTGAGATACATAAATATATGCTTAATTCCGTAGTTAAACTGAGGGGTCAGTTTTCTGTTGGTTAAAAATCAATCAACTGTTGTCATGCAGTTTTAGACATAACATTAAACATACTTTTAGTCATGTCAATTATTTTTTAAAACATGTATATTTGTTTTAATGATTAGCAATTTATTATTATTTTATTATGTAACTCGTTACGTGCTTTGAAATTTAATGGTTATATGCTTTGGAAAATACTAATGGTTTTAGATTTAAATCTTATAAAGTTCATGTGGACCTACAAGATATAACATATAGTTGTACGTGATGAGTGAGCATGGGTAGAAACCATGGCATATATTGTGGGATGTATTGTTTGGAGGTACTGAAAACAAAGGATATGATGGTCTTTGTTTCAACAATATTAATAATTAATTTATTGTAAAACAAACCAATATATGTTGAGGACTGGCTTTGGAAATGGGTATTGATTCCTTCCTTATGTTTATCATCTTAAATTCTTAATGCTTTAACATCATTTATCTACTACAGTATAAAACATGGTATGAATGTCAAGGCCAAAACAAGAAATTAAGATATATACTTGCAACACCCATTTGATCTTATCCCATGCAAATGAGAAAATTTAGCTATAAAAAAATATGCATGTTTGCGAAACAACATGCATGCAGCTCATTTAGTTCGAGACTAGAGGAGTACTATTATTTCATTTTGAATCCGTATAAATTTGATATTAGAGCAGGAAAAAAGAAACCAAACCTAACTAGAAAAAGATTATATGTTCCTAACAATTTGATATGTCTAATATAAGACGGATCAAGGAGGGGTTTTGGAGATGCTCATGAAGCATATGGATTTTCTATGTGCAACGTAAAACTAGGTAAAAAATGCCGATTTTCCAAGAAATGCATCCTCTTGTCATATTTTTGTGTTACAAGTCTTTTTAATTTTAGTGAAATGCATATGATCATAATCTTCGATTACAAGTCCGTCACCGAGTCTGATGCATCTAATCTAACTAGTACTAATTAAAGAAAACCCCAACTACTTGTTTTGAGCAAACCCCGACATTAATTGACCATAAATACAACAACCAAAGAAAAAGAAAAAAACGAGACATTTTCCTCGCTATGTCTATCACCACATGATTTGATCAAGATCACAACATTTGTGCCCACCTGCTATACGCCTATACCTACTTTCATGAAAGCAAATTTTTTGTATTCTTATCGACATGACGACATATCATTTCAAAACTGTTCATGCGATCGATGTCTCCATTCATCCGTTTTATCAAAATATCTTTGTTACGTTTTTATTGGATGCTAAATCTTATTAAAAATAAAGTTTATAGTGTCTTATACTAATAAGAAAAGGAAAAAAAAAAAAAAAAAAAAAAAAAAAACATGATATTGTAGCAAGCAGACAGGATTCGGATGATGAGTGTAAAAGAAAGATACCGGACATTGAAGTAATAGATTAGCTGAAATTAAAAGTCTCCGTAGATCAAACGTTGTTTGGAAGACCTTCACGTGATCCAACTCATGGTCTTGTCACTTACTTTTTTTTACTACTAGTTTACACTCCTACTTTTTGTCCCCTCATTCTTTATTAATAAAACTAAATTATAATGCTACAAGCATTGGCGAAGCTAGAAAATTTTTAGTGAGGGTCGGGATCTAAATTTTTTTTTCTAACGCTATTTTTTGGGTAATATGTTCGGGTCGGTGATTCGCTTCGGGTCGGGTCAAAAATTAAATACTATTATTATATAAAAAAAAAAAATCCAATCACTAAAAAACTAAGCATTTGTTCAAGACAACTAAATGTTAAAAATGAGACAAACGGTTGGTACCTGGTTCGATTCATTGAAGAAATTAGAGTTCAGCCTTTCGACCTTTAAGATCCTTGAATTATTTAATTATGGACTCCGCATCAAACTTGTTAGCAATTTCTTTTTCTATGTAAATCACCATACTGTTTGCTAGAATCTGAGGGTAGAAGGGAGAGGGTTTGGGATTTGGTTAATTGGTTTGTTAATTGTTAGGGATTGTTCCGGTTTTTTTTTAATGGCCTAAGTAATAGATTTTAGTTTGGGATTTGGTTTGTTAATGATTTTAGTTTGGGGAGATGTGCTTATATAAAATGTAATGGATCAATTTTATTGCTTAATGTATAAAAAAGATTTCACAATTAAAATGGGGGGTCGAAACCGAATATACCGAAATTTTTCTACACGAAAACTATATACCACCTACATCGCAAAAAAAATTTCGAGGGGTCGGGCGCCCTTCCCCGCCCCTAAATAGCTACGCCAATGGCTACAAGTATATTATTTTGTTAAGTCTATTTCCTCACGAGAAACCCTAATCTTACGATTATGCTACATCTCGTCAAAATTTAATGAAATCAAAAAACAAGTCAACAACCACTACCAACATGAATAACTCTAACTTCACTGAAAACGATTAGCATTTAAATCATCAAAATAAGCAATGGTTACCCTAAAATTGTAGTAATATTCATCAAAACATGTCTACCGTATCTGATAAAACTTCTAATTAAGATTCCATGTTCCACCAATTTTTTACTTGAAGTTAGCATGCATTAAACTATCACAAGTATTTGATGGTCAATAGTTCAAAAGAAAGACATAAAGTTTGTCACTCTAGGTAAGTGACTCCTAACGGGTTTGCTCACAAAGTGATAGTAACATTTATCTCCTGCGTACCTAATCGTGCTCTCTGTTAACTGGGTAACTGGTGCTTGTTTTTTTTTTTTTTAGATGTATCCATATAGCTTTTCGCTAAAGGATTTTTGTAAGAGTACATATTGTTTAGTGTTTTCATGTCAATAATTCAGGATTTATATATATAGAGTAGTGATTGAGATACCTAATTTTATGCTTAAAGTTATATGTTAATAATTCATTGATTAATTGTAACAATAGGGCTCACTGTTCCACAATCTAATAAGATAACTCCACTTATGTTATACACAATTAAACACAAATTTTAGATTCCCAATCATTTTTCATATCTTATATACCTACGTATATTATTAGAAAAATAATCAGTCACAAAGAAAATATCACAACACATTTGATGTGAGGAATATATTAGTAACTCATGACTTTTTTTTGAATTTTTCTCTGATCATCTTTAAAAAGCTAGATAATTTAGTTAGAAACATAAAATGAAATGAAGATGGTCAAATAGGAAAGAAGAGAAAAAAACAGCCCGATCGTCAAAACGGCGCAACAAACTCTCTTGCTACCTGGATGACGTAAGACGACGTAGTATACACGTGAATCTATTATTGTTCTTGTCGTTCCTTTCTCCTTCACGTGTGCCTCTTTATAATACTATGCACTATCCTATACTATAATTTCATCAAATTATTTGTTTTACGTCGTATTAAAATCTTAATAGGCAACCTCTTTTTGAAAATAGTCATTCATAATACCTTATAATTGTTAGACAATAAAACTCGTAGGTATAACTTTATTATTGAGTATTATATATAATAATGAAATCTTAATACCCAAAACCCACAATTTAGATTTTCTAAATTATTTTTCACTCATGGTATCCAATTTAGATTTTCTTGCCCTCGCACATCTCAACAAAATGAAAAATCTGAACGCCTGATTTGTACCATAAATAATCTTATTCGTACTTTGTTATTTCAAGCACACCTACCACCAAACTATTGGACCGGGGCTCTTAATATGACTGTTTATTTATTGAATATATTACCTTCTCGTGCTATTAATAGTGAGATCCCCTTTACCCAACTTTTTGGTGCTACACCTGATTATAGTGTTCTTCGTGTTTTTGGATGCCTTTGTTACCCACATATCGATACCAATCATAAATTAGTTCCACGTGCCACACCTGCAATCTTTCTGGGACATGCAGCCAATCATTTTGGATATCGTTGTCTTGATCTTAACACCAACAAAATTATCATCTCTCGCCATGTTACCTTTGATGAAACGGTTTTTTCGTTTCAATCCCATCCTTCCAAACCCACCCCCTCATATGATTTTTTGGAAGATTCTTCCAATCTCATTTCCACCATTATTCGCACCACCCAAATTGCTCCTGAACCAACCCCAACCGAACCAACACCAATTGCTCCTGAACCAACCCCAACTGATATCCCTGCATCACTTACACCTTCACCAAATAATCATGTTCCTGCACCAACACCTCATTTACAACCTTCGCCTCCACCTGTTGTATCTACTCATCCCATGGTCACACGTTCTCGTGCAGGGATTACTCGTCCCAATCCTAAGTATGCTGGTCATGTGTCTACTGTTTCTCCTTTGCCTCGGTCATATAAAGATGCTTTTAACGATCCTAATTGGCATAATGCTATGTATGATGAGTATAATGCACTTATTAAGAATAAAACTTGGAAACGTGTACCTCGACCTGAGGGTGTCAATGTTGTTAGTTGTATGTGGTTATTTCGCCATAAGTATTTAGCAGATGGCACTCTGAGTCGGTACAAGGCACGTCTTGTTGCCAATGGTAGCACACAGATTGAGGGAGTTGATGTTGATGAGACCTTTAGTTCGTTTGTTAAGCCGGGTACCATTCAGACTGTTCTTAGCTTAGCTATTTCTCGACATTGGCCTGTTCGCCAGCTTGATGCCAAGAATGCGTTTTTACATGGAGATCTGTTTATATGCATCAACATCTCGGTTTTCGGGATCCAGAGCATCCGGATTATGTTTGTTTATTACAGAGGTCTCTTTATGGTCTTAAGCAGGCAACTCGGGCATGGTTTCAGCGGTTTGCTATTTACATTACTACTGTTGGGTTTAAACCGAGTCGGTGTGATTCCTCTTTATTTATTTACAGACAGGGTGATGATACTGCTTTTCTGTTACTATATGTGGATGATATTGTGCTCACTGCTTCCTCTTATAGTTTAGTACAGCAGATTATTGCATATTTGCATAAGGAGTTCTATATGACTGATTTGGGTGCTCTTAACTATTTTTTGGGTGTGTCGGTTACGCGTGACTCTTCTAGGATGTTTATGTCACAACGTAAGTATGCTATGGAGATTTTAGAGCGTGCACATATGGTTGGTTGTAACCCGTCTAAGACTCCTGTTGACACTGAGTCTAAATTGGGTGATGATGGTGATCATGTTTCTGATCCTAAGTTATATCGGAGTCTTGCATGTTCTCTTCAGTATCTCACATCCACTAGACTTGATATTACTTATGCTGTGCAGCAGGTCTGCCTATATATGCATGATCCTCGTGAGCCTCATTTCTTTGCTCTTAAGCGGATTTTACGCTATGTTCAAGGGACTCTAGCATATGGTTTACAGTTATTTTCTTCTACTACTGACTCTTTGGTTGCTTATTCGGATGCTGATTGGGCTGGTTGTCCCACTACTCATCGGTCTACATCAGGTTATTGTGTTTTTCTTGGCAACAACTTACTATCCTGGTCCTCTAAGCGTCAACCAACGCTTTCTCATTCCAGTGCTGAAGCTGAGTATCATGGTGTTACCAATGCTGTTGCTGAGACATGTTGGCTTCGGAATCTACTTCGTGAGCTTCATACTCAGCTCCTTTGTCCTCTACCACTATTGTTTACTGTGATAATGTGAGTGCCATGTACTTGTCCTCTAATCCTGTTCAACATCAACGGACAAAGCACATAGAGATTGATATTCATTTTGTTCGTGATTTGGTTGCTACTGGTCAGGTTCGAGTTTTACATGTTCTTTCTCGGTTTCAGTATGCTGATATTTTTATCAAGGGGTTACCTTCCGCCTTGTTTACTGAGTTTCGTGACAGCTTGAATGTTCGGTCTCCTCTCGCTCAAACTGCGGAGGAGTGTTAGACAGTTAGTATTAGACTTGTAATAGGATATTAGGCCCGTGTATATTGGCCTATATCATGTCTTATATAATATGATGTAACCGAACATTAGAGATCATTCAATACAATCGATTTACTAAATCTTACAATAATATTAGGGCCAAAACCGGGCCGAATCGAATTGAGCCGACCTTATTTGGTTCGATTTTGTTTTGATATAATTGTTTTGGTTTACTTACTTCGGGTCAAAACATATTTTTTCTGTTCGAAATGGCATTTTCTCGGTTTCGATTTTCAGTTCACGTTTTACCCTTATTTGGTTTTCCGTTGGGGTCAGTTTTGGTCGGTTTAGATCGGATTTGACTAGTTGCTCAACCCTACCTTATATATACACATTTATGTATTTAGCATTGCATTTACGGAACTAACAGGTCTCACACTCGCAGTGTCAATAGACTTTGATGAAATTTTGGTTGCTAGAGTTAATTTTCATAAAATATCTTATATTTTTATAAATGTATCTAGTGTGGAGCTATTGTGTTTCTAGCATATGCTTAGTCGATCTATTAGCTAAAGAAAAAAGAATCAACTTCTGTCAAATGCAGTTGTTTTAATAATTGAAATCGCGTTGTTTGAAAGATATCATTTTATACTATGGTTTAGAAAAAACACATGCACCGATTACTTTTAATTTTGGTTATGACTGATTTTGTAGCACGTATTAAGTTGCATTAACTACTCTCGGATGTCCTTTAACTAGATAATAATTATGTCTAATATCTATATTTTTAAAGAAGTCTAAAGGTTATCTATTTAGTATAAATACATTAATTTCATATTATAAAAAAAATAAAAAATAAAAAAAAATAATTATGAGTGTTATATATCTTTTAACATATCTTTTAGAACACAGCTTAACCCCTTGAGTAAATTGCAAAAGCCATTCCTATGGTTGGTTCAAATAGCAAATTCAATCCCACCTTTTCAAAAGTGCAGGCGCAGTTTGCAGGTGAAACCTTTAGTGTGGATATAGTTCCTGACTCAAAGTAAAAGTCATTTCACTTTGAGCTAAAGACTATATCCACACTAAAAGTTTCTTACACGAACTGTTCATGCACTTTACAGACTCAATCTGTAATTTGGCAAACCAGGGAGACTGCTTTTGAAATTTACTCTAACCTTTTTACTTAAAGTGATGCTTAATGTATGTAAATCTTGAAATAAAAATGAAACCTGTATTCGGTTTACAGCTTTTTGTTGACTTTGTGTTTGATGATGTTCAGAAATTGAGGAAGAAATTGAATATTTGTGTTCTAATCCCGATACTATGAATTATTAAGTATTAAAAGTTAATTACCTAATTAATTAGGGGGTTTAAATGGCAAAATATATCAAAGGACTTGTGGTCTAGTGGGTGGGGCTTAACTTGTTAAGCGAGCCACAAGTGGGAGTAGTACCGGGTGGGTGACCACCCGGGAAGTCCTCACTTGTAGACCATATTGTTCCGGAGATATATTGCAATGATAGATTTGAACCTTCAAGCCACTCGTTGCGGGGGTTCAAATCTTGAGCATGGCCCGGTTTTCATCCGGCTGTTTCTCCAGCAAGGTAAACTTGTGTGGAGGCAGTACGGTTTTCGGGGGAAACCCGTTACCACCTGAGATCAGCGTGAACCCGGTTAAGACAACATAGTCTGGCGGGGTGGCGATGGGGCCTTCGCTGTCCATGACGGTAGTCGTTTCTAAGTTGAAATTCACCTTAAAAAAAAAAAAAATGGCAAAATATAATATGGAATTAAAACAAGGCCAACTCTTGCGGCACTTGAATGGGACATTCATTCAATGTTTGGAACAATATTTGGTCTACCATGTGACCTCTGCTTCTTTATTATTCTCTACATCCCCTTTCATTTTCTATCTATTTTCACAATACCACCTTCTACTTATTTGATTTCTTGTTCTTATTTGTTTGTTTTCTTTAACAACGAATTGCGTTAAGAATCTAGCAAGTAGCTAGAAGAAAAGTCACCACAACTACGTTCACATTTTTGTTTTGTTATGTGGGGACTCGTCGATCCACTAATGTTTTCACACTAGCCGGTTTGGCGGTCCACATGTAAGTGGTTAATCGTGTGAGGTCACAATTAAAAGAAAAAAAAAAGTTCAAATCCGTAATTTCAGTATTATGTCCTCTAACATCAGGCTACTAACACAAAAGCTCATTATTTGTACTTAGATTGTATTGTGTAGATGCTATAGTACATAAAAACTGCACAACACCAAAATTAATATATGTATGGATGCAACAAACAAGTATTTTTTTTGGCATAGGGTGTTTATTTAAGCTTATATGTATTTTATGAGCTTATGTGTTTTTCGGCTTATATATCATAAGCTTTAATTATCGAGCTTATTTGTAGACTTGTTGACTTATATAAGTTTATTATGATATAATTATAAGCCCATAAGTATCCAAATAAGCCAGAAAATATAAGCTTATGAAACATAAACTGAAATAAAATAAGCTCGTAAGCTTACATATAATCTTAAACAAACACCCCTTGGACGGTAGAAATCATGTCTTACATAATAGGTAATGGTTACAATTAGGAATCACCTTAATCTAAAAATTATAATTGCAAAACTACGTAATTAAGTATACTTGTAGGGAGTGTCGAGTGAAAATGTTTTCATTTGCCCAAACATAACCTAGAACCTAATTCATGATCAGTGGTCAATTTATTTATATATTTATATCAAATTCCTTTTTTGGCATTTTCCTGCGTTTCCCAAGCGTGCATGAAATACCAACTTTTTATTCTTTATAAATTTCCTTCAACAACTTTTTCTGCTTCGAATACTGACTTTTTAACAGAAGTCATAAATTAACTATTTTATCGTATTTACAGGTACGTACAATAAAGTAACTTTCAATAAAAATATAAAAAAAACTCGAACAACAAAATCTTTGCAAGAGTTGCTAGTCTCTCATTCAAACTTAGTAAATTCCATAAACACAAATTATACCAAAACAAGTCTTAACAAAAACCAAACTGATCGATTGCTGCTGTACATTGTTTAGAAAATTACATCAAGAATCTACATTGTTTTCACTGCTCGAATCCGTTAGAATCGTCAACCTTCTAGCCGTCTTCATGAACTCGCTGTAAATAGTATAAATTCGAGTGAGTTTTCTGAGACAAAAAATGCAACCAAAAAAATTATAAATGAAATGAAAATATGTATCATACCCGAATGGTTCGTTTCCAATTTGTTTTAAGGTCCCGGTCACGTCCCAATAATGAACACGGTTTAGCTTTATAGAGCTTTCAAGTTTGAACATGTTAGCTAGTTTCTTGCATAGTTCTTCATATGAATCGAGTAAAGAGAGGTCAAGTGTACGGCCAACGTCTTCTGATTCCATGAAAACCTTACAATGCCCCGTGTCCAAGTTCATGTCAGTTTCCCGACTTCCAGACCCAGAACCCGAGGCATTCCCACTTTGAGAGATTTGTTCCTCGGTAAGAATGGGCTGACCAAATAGTACAAACTGAGATTTTTTTGGGGTTTCAGGTTCTTTTGAGGCCGTGGATGTAGTTGAGCTCCCAATAGTTAACAAACATGAAATGGGCTCAGATCCAGTCGGTTTGTTGAAGAACTGGTTGATTTTCGCAGGGGTTGGGAAAAAACTCGAATTGAGTTTGTTATTTAAATGGATATCTGATAAAGATAAACCGTAACGTGTGTGCCTGGCTCCCTGCATGCTAGCAGGATGATGATGAAGGTTCAAATTCTCCGGTAGATGGTAACCGAAAGGTCCGCTGGTGGGCCCGTTAAAGAGGTGGGCATGGGGTCCACAAAGTGCGGGAATCGGGATCGGAATTTGGGATTCCATTGGATAATCAGGGTGTTGAGATGGTCTACATTTTTTTCTAGGTGGTGAAAAAGGCGACATATGTATCGCGGGCATTGTTGATACTAATTCTACTAACCACGGGTTTACTCGCTTCACGTTTTGAAGCAAATCTGGCTCATCCCATGTCACCTAAAATCACAATTCATAAAAAAATTAAACCAAATTGGACCATTTTGTAAGATACAATGTTATTTTATAAACTTTGCCAAAAATTTATAATGTTTACATGTCTGATCAGAAGCTAAAAAAGAACTATTGTTTTAAATGGTACCTGCAAAAGTCGCCATGGTGAATCAGGCCAACGAATAGGATCCGCAACTTGAATTGATGAAATCGTTCCCATAAACCAACTGATTCTTGACGAATCCTCTGTTTCAAACGGCATTTTAAACCTCATCCCTGGGGACCACCGGATCTGCATTGCGTTCTTCACAAGCCCCGCCTTAACACAAAATTCCGGCGTACTAGCCCTAGGATAGAACACAACTTCAAATGGTTGTCCACTCATTGCTTGTTTAACAGCCTGAATAACCGCATCGACTTCCACTTTTGCTTTCACAGCCGAATTTCCGTTCCCGGTCCCATTTCTCATCAACGGGGCATACCCACCATACGGAACAACACAATTCCCACCAGCCGGATTCCAGCCCGACAACGACGTTTCAGGCCCACCCCCAATCCCTCTTTTCGCTCTTCGAATCCCCACACAAAGATCCCCATTCTCCGCTCTCAAAAACACAATCGAATCACCCGCAACAAGTTTCTTATGATTAACAAAAGTACTCCACCCCGTCGTTAACAAATGCCTCCTCGGCGTCCCACGATAAATATGCCTAAACTTCCAAGTATCCCCATGTACATCTTTCGCCAAAATAGTCTGCACGGGCGGGTCCGCGGAATAATCCAGCCGCGGAAATATCGTCTCCGCGCAGTACCGCGGAACCGAAAACCCGCCACCGTTATTCGCGTCCGACTGCGTTAGCGTCTTCGCAAACGAAGTCGGCTTAACCGACCCATCACCACCACCCGACCCATTACCCGAACCTGAACCCGTATTATTATTATCCTCATCATCAAAAGTACTAAACTCACCAGAATTACTAATAGGCACCAACCTAATCTTAGCAAACACCTCATCAGTGTCCACGTCAGCCATAAATTTAATAAAACTTACTCTACATGGGACCCACGCCGAAACTCGTAACTGCCGAAAATCGACATTTCCGGCAGTATGTTCGGCGTGGCCCTGTGGGAAATAATATACTTTAGAATTCACTGGGGGCATTTGAATCATACTTCCAGCACAAGCATGCCATAACTGTGAATCTAAACATTTTTCATTCTCTTTTAATTTCTCCTTTGAATCCATAAAAGTAATCATTTTTTTTTCCAACTTTTTTTTTTTTTTTTTTTTTTTTTTTTAATCACAAGTCTCTTGAGTTCATATGATTTTATAACCCCTGTAACAACAAGATAAATAAATGCTACTATTAAATAATGCAAAAAACATTAATAACTATCAATCAAATAAAGAATAAAATTAATTAAAGTAAACTTACCTTAATGACTTTTCATCATTTGCATGAACCAAAAAAGCTTCAATTAAACCAGTCTTTAAAGCAGACTCTCATTGTTTTCACATCTTACAAATTGAAAACTAGTGCACCAAATGTAAAATTAAAAAATACCCATTTTAGTTAAGACTAAAAAGACTTAAACCCAGAAAGGATTAAGAAAAATAATGATTCTTAGTTGGTCAAATTGTTGAAAGAATATTCAGTCAAGAACAAGTCTTGCTTTATAAAAAAACACACTAAAAACACACACTAACACACTCATGCATTTACAACAAAGATTTTTAGCATAAAGAAGATTTTCTCTCTCTAGGACTCTGTTTTGGATCACTACAAAAAGTCCAAGCTTTATACACAGATATATAGATACATAAATATAAATATATAGAAATAAAATAATGAAAAAGCAAGTACAAGTGAGTGTGTGTAATTTAATTTTTTTTTAAATAATTATTTTTTATTTTTTTAATTTAATTAAATTTCTTACCTTTTTCTTCGGATCTGAAGAAACTCTGTTGTATCTTCAGAAGCCAGCATAACAACAAAGATCTTAAAGGAAGCAATCCTTTTTTCCCTTTTTAAACTTGTTTTAGTTATTTTGTTATTTTACTTATTAAATAAGGCATGAGTTATAAGGACCCCATAGGGAGGGTTTGTGGAAGTTTTGTGCTGCCGCCGTCTATACTGTCTGCTTTAATGTTTGTACATTTGACAAAAAATAGGTGGGACCCCCATGGTAGACCCGTCCTTATAGGGTATCCCTTAAATAAATGTTTTATTTATTCTCTGTCATGAGCTGACCACATTTTGATATTTTTTAATTTTTAAAATCTCGTGAGAAATTGAAAGTTTCGTGAGATGGAGAGGGAGAGTTGAGTGAGAGAGCTCTAAAAGCAAGGTAAGAAGTCTCTCTTTTAGTAACAAAGAACAAAAAGGTCCAAAATGTGATTAGGATTTGTTGATTAGGGGATAATTGTTTTGTTTGGTTTGACTATGATTGGACAAAAGTTAACCATGAGTCGTCTAGTTGTTTTAACTTTTTTTCTAAACAAAACTTATGCATAGTGTTTGGATTACATTTGGTGTTTAACATAGACAGACTATCTTTTCGAAAACTTTCAGTTTTGCGAATACATAAAAACTAGTGATAATAAGTGAAAGAAGGCGCCTCTTTGACCCTTTACCATACATTCAACTCTATTAGTGTCATCTTCGCAAGACGCGTCTTAGATCTTGTTTTGACTTTTGAGAGAACTTGGTCGTTTAGACGATCAAATTGTGGGAGTTGTGTGTGTGTGGGGGGTTTTTGTTTTAGCAGGATATATTTGTGCTAAATGAGGTATATTTGGTTTTTATTATTAGCTATGTTATTACATTATATTGGTGTTTATGTTGGTTGTGAAGGGAGAAGTTGACGTGTTGTTGATAAAACAGTAATGATGTTTGTTATTACTAGCCTAATATTTTTCAAAATAAAAATAATATATGAATGTTTATGTGTGCAGATACGACCTTAAACTTAAAATCTTTTGATTTTGTTATCCGAATATAGTTTAAACTTATGGTTTTAAGTGTTAGTTTAAGATGTGACTCGACGTCGATTAGTTGGTTTTGTGTTTGCTAGCCCTTTGTTAGATTTTTCAGATATACGTATCGTCGTCATTATAATGCTATATGAATAATCCAAGGAGTAAGAATGGTTAAGCAGAAAAAAGTTGTGTCATTGTATAGTTTAATCGAGTATGAATGATATTAATCTTAACATAACAAACAATAGGAGTTAGTAGTGGGTATTTAAAAAACAATGTTTACCATCACACCGTAACTTTATTTATGAAGTGTAAATGAAGTAAACATTAAATGTTGACGTCAAACACTTTTGTTATAGCGTTTTTAATATGAGTTAAACAAAATTCAAATGCTAAACGCTTACTGTCAAACGCACATTATATACGAAACAATAAAAGTGAATGCTCAACACTTCTAAAAGCTCATCAATTAAAGTGATGGTGATGATGGTCTTTGATTTATTTGTTGAAGACCTTATTGAGTTGAGTTGAAAATATAATGGGTATGCTAGTATAGGGTCTAAGTTATGATTGAATATGAACTAAGGGGGCTTATTTGTAACTGAATCTTCTTTTATACTAGAAGAGAGAGTTTGTTTGACAACCGAAACTGTTTTTCCTTCTTGTCTGCAGGAAAGAAAGGGATATACTAACCCCACTCTCGATTTAGCGCGTTCATATCACGCCATCTTTTTTCTTTACTTTGTTCCATTTAGCGATTTTTGGAAATTCATAAAATAAAACCAATTTTTTTTCTAAGAGAGCGAGAGCTAGGTGCACTTTAGCACACATAATGTTATTAGATTGTCATTTCAGTACACACTCAAATCTCAATAACATTATTATAATTAAAATACATTTCTATAACGGTTTTAGATGCAAGTGGATCCAATAACACTTCACCAAAAATACCAAAACTCATTAAATAAAAAATAAAAAATAAAAAAAACGGATGACAAGATGTGAATTGCCTAGTGAAAGGACGAATAGCATGCTAATGACACAACTTAAAGTGTAGTTTGGCATGTTATAAAGTGAGTGAAAAAAAAAAGAAAATCACAATGGCATATCGTTGGTCGCTTGCACCGTGCTCTAAAAATTCTAACTTTCTCTGGTTTTTGTTAAGAGCAATTTTAAAATTTTAATTATAACCCTTGTTGTTTCAACTTTTCTAAAGTGTGTGACGTATTAATTGTAACACTCGTATTTTTAAGTTTAAATATAATCGTTTATAATTGTTTCCTCTCATAATAACTGTTTACAATTAATACGTCACACACTTTAGAAAAGTTGAAACAACAAGGCGGTGTTTGGTTTTCAAAAGGAGCCTTTTAACAGCCTCTTTGATCTTAATCATTCAGACGTGCTAAGACATTTGACCCAATAAGTGCGTTTATTTATTTATTTATTTATTTATTTATTTATTTTTTTTTTTATTTTTTTTTTTCGTTCAAATGTGTGTCAGATGCTCAAACCTTTTAACTAACTATATGGGGAGAGGTGTCTAAGGGTGTGTTTGTTTCAATTAAATGTTTTAGGTCTAAATCAGACTAGTACATCTTACCGATAAGAGATGGCTAAAAAGTCTAAGTTGGTGTTTGTTTTCTTTAAAAAAAGTCTTAATAGCCTCTTAATAGATCAAAGCTCTTAGTCAATTAGAGCTTTTAGATGTTAAGTGTGTTTGTTTTTTATTTTTCATTCAAAGGTAGACAGATGTAAAAACATCTAAATGGACCGGACACATATGGAGTATCTTAATGCCTCTTGGTGAACTAATAAATATTCTTACATTTTCTTTTAAAAAAAATAAATAATGTTATTTTATTCAGATTCAGACATTTCCGTCTCGGATTTAGATTTAGATATGTGAGTCAGATTCAGAACATCTTAATAAACAAACAACACCTAAATTTAAACGAAATAATGTTGTTTATTTTTGTATAATTGTCCGAATGATTTAAGCGTTCGTTTCTGCAATTTATTTATTAAACCAACGAAATGCGATAATAAGTAATTTACGTAAATATGAAACATGACTTTTTATCATAAATATAGTTAATAAATCATCAAATATATTATATTAACACATTTCTTCAAGCGTTTATCAAGTAAGAGGCAATAAGACAAGCCCCCTCCCCCACACACACCTCTTATTGAGTAAGATGTCATATGTTTGACCGCGTCTGACTCAGTAAGAGTACGAGACTAGTAATACATTTAAAAATAATAATAATAATAAAAAAAAAAAAAAAAAAAAAAAAGACACCCTAAATGTTTATTAAGGTTTCCTCGCCTTTTTTTTACTTTGGTTATTTTTTTCGTTTTGTGCGATATTTTTTCTCGACTTTTCCTTTAATATTGATAGTACATTATTAGAGAATCATCTTTTTTTTTTTTTTTTTTTTTTTTGCTAAACGAATAACTTTCAAACAATAATATATAACTAGTTTATGAAATTAAATTATACGCGTGTAATTTGAAAATAGCTTAAATTTTTTTATTAAAAAATATTTTAATTATTAATTGACAGTGTTAAATATATTATGAAATATTTTTTCGCAATCTTATGATTGTAAAATAAATGATAGCGACAATTTGTAAAATGACGAAGATGTTCACCCACACAGGAGTACAACACATCAACAATATATGTCTGCTTTATAAAATTAAATTGCGACACAATATTCTTGAATGTTTTGTTAAGACATTTTACTCTCGCATTGCTCAACTATGTTAAATTTATGACTCAAATACTCCATATAATGTTTAAACATGTTTATGTTTCGTAAGAATTAAATTGATGTGTTTATACTTTATAGCATTCAGACATTTAAAAGGTAAAAAACAACAATATCATTTGATTCAGCCTCAGATATTTACACTTCAGATGTGCGAATCAAATTCAGATACAAAGTATTTTAATAAACAAAAAGCACCCAATACGTTTCATTTCTTTTCCCAAAATCTTTTGTTTTGTTAAAATTATTTCATTTCTTTTCCCAAAACCCGGGTTTTTATTGAAATTTTTTGAGAAAATAAAACCCGGCTAGGTTTAAAGAACCGGGTTGACCCGAATCACTCAAAACCCGCGCGGGTCTAACCGGTTAACTCGGTTTTAGAAACCCGAGTTTTTTTAACATATTTTTTTGGCCGGAACCGATTAAACCGGTTAACCCGGCCAGGTCGACCCGGGTTTCAAAACACTGAACATCATTCACTCATCAGTTTGATCAAATAATATATATATTTTGATAACACGTTGATGTTATGAATACGGTTAGTAAAATATCGCACATATAACGCGATTATTGACACGTTGAAACTAGCGTATTTTGTTCACCTTCCTTTCAAGTCTTGCAGTTTTGTGTACTCCTAAGTCCTAAGTCTAACACTCATCTTTCCCTATTGTATACCTAGTTGGTGAGATTTGTCTCATGAAAATTACATACCCTTAAAAGATAGAGTAATATTGAATAGTGCAACCACATACACGTTTCTTCCAATGAGATATTGTGTACAAGTTTTTTTATATATTGACACTTCTAGAACCTCAAGCATTTTTGCTCTTTCGTTTTTTGATGAACTTGTTGTTATCATATATAGAAACTTTACTATATCAAAGGCACTGTTTTCATTCTCGGTAGACGTTGATTATTGCGAATTCACTTTCATTATTTTCTCTCTAAATGACTCGATATTCTTTTTCTATGCAGAAAACATTATTGTTTGCAAGTATTGACACTTTCTTAGATATTTTTAAGCTGATTATTAAAAATGTCACACTTGACTTGGTTTTTAAGACGTTTGAGACCAATTACTTATTTAGTTTTGATAAGATATTCCATCCTACAAACTAATAGTCAAATATTCATTATATGAACTTTATATTTCCATTCAACGGACATGATTATTTTTTTAGCAACCGAATACTTGTCCACCAATTAAAAAAGAAAAGAAATGCACTCACTTGTCACTTATGATATAGTAACTGCAATGATAGTGCTTTGATTTTCAATTTTGTTACTAATCGGTTCTCAACTAATGGTCATTCAAGTTTTCAAAATATAATTCACATGTGCAAGTAATTTGCATATTCACAGCCATACCAGCGAGCGGCTGGAGCAGTATGGAACCGACGGGCGGGCGGAATGGATGACCGAACAGGGGAGGATACGCGTTACACCACGATTTTGAATCAGAAGAGAGATTTCAAGAAATGGCAGATTTATATCTCTCATTATCTCTTCCCCGTCTTTCTTATCTACTATATCTTCTAGTTAAACGCAGTTAATCATCTCAAAAATGCATAAAAACAGCAACCGATCAAATTGATGTTCGAGCTGGAGTCTAGAAAATGTTTCTTTAATTGTAACTCATTTTAAATTAATTTCATGGTGGCACATTTCTAAAATTATGAACTGTACATAATTGTTTTCTTAAGCAACTTTTCCTCTCTTGGATTTTTGCTAATATGTGTCAAATGATCACATGTTATGTCATATTAAATAGACATAAAATTTCTTTATATATAAACAAATTAATTTAACTGGACGATTACATGTGCATAGCAACAAGATTTTATATCGGCAGATAGTTATATTGATATTTTGACACAATATACTAACCTCAACATTAACATTTTCTTGATCCTTTGTTTTCATTTCCATCAAATTAACTATAAATTAAAATAAGAGTAAAAAGAAGTGTATGATGTTTATATACTAGAGAGTAGTATGATTTTTTGAAAACTATTAGTATAAAGGAGTGGTATATCCACATAAGTTTTACAAAATAAAATACACAAAATGATGTGTATGTTAATTTGTGTATGCAAATAGGAAAAAAAAAATGACAGATAATACCAATAGTTATCATGTCACATTATTCTGTGAATTTATTGTTGTAAAACTTATGTGAATATATTATTGCTATTTATAATAAGGGGTGTAATAGGTAAAGAATATTACTAAAAAACTAAGAACTTTTAAGGTGTCATATTTTTAAATAAACACTTTACATAAACCATTACCAAAATAAACACTTTTCAAAGGATTTACCAAAATCGACGAAGCGAGCAAAACATTTGGGCGCCATGTTCTTTGTCTTTTAGCGAGAATGATGAGCAAAACTTGGGCCGAGCAAGCATTTTGCTCTTCATATTCTTTGTCTTTTAGAATTGTTCTTTGTCTTTTAGCAAAAAATGTTTGTCTTATGAAAACGGCGAGCAAAATCAAAATGCTCGATGTGTTGATTTTGCTAAATCTCTAAAATAGTGTCAGTTTTTATAATTCTTGTTGGAAAGTGTTCATTCTAGTAATTGATTTACTTTTAAGAGATTAAGATATGTGATGCATGCTTTATAAGTAATTAATATAAGCATTAGTTAAATCGAATAATCATGTTATCTAAATGCATTTTCTGATTTAATTAACTCTAAACATTTCTTTTTCAAACGCTCTAACATGTGCCCGCTAGACATATTGTTGGTCCATTTTACTTGGTTATCAGTAACTAAAAAGTTAAAGTAACCAAGTTGTATGACTTTAAACAAAGATGTATAAAATGATTAACAATAAAGTAACGTAAATATAAGAGACAATATTTTCCAACGTTTAATTCTTTATTAGAAGTTAATCAAAAAGAATCGTACCCAAGTGTTTGTGGAATAACACTTGGGATTGAAAACGACAAGTATTGTATGGACTCCTCTCCTCACTAAACTCAATCTATGTTGAGTGACAACTTTCAAGACCCGCTGAGCTATCTCAGGGGTTGTGTTGTTCTTTGGAGGAGTAAAAGTGGTTTGTGAATACTTTGCATTAATTGCACAAACTTGTCAACTTTTACTCCTCACATATGCTTCCTATTTATACACAAGTATAGAACAACAAATTATACATTGGACATAAAGCTTCCTTAACAATATCTTGAAAGATATTATTCTTCTGGCAAAGAACCTTCATTGAGTTAAGTCCAAAAGGCACTTTCTGATGACAGACTGGTTTTAACCATTTTGAGAAGGTTTGACATTAAAGTGATAAAGCACTTTAATAAAGCAGCTCAGACTTTCCCGCCCAGTCCCGCCAAAACTTCAGTCTTCTTGTCATCAGTCTTCAGTACTATGAAGTTGTTGAGGAGTCATGGGGTTCAGTGAGTTATTGTCATCCTCACTGAACCCATCACCTTCTTCTTGGATTAGATCACACTTCACTGAGTTCCGCCTCACTGAATGGAGAACCTTTCTTCTTAGGCTCGGTCTTAGCATCCTGAAGGTGACTCACTGAGTTACTGTTCACTCAGTGACTTGTTTACACTTAGGGGATTTTACGTTCAAATCCTTGTTAGAAAAGGATTGGGGAATTCAGTGACCCAACAATCTCCCCCTATTTGAACATACAAATAGCCTAAGTGTTTCTTGATTCAGTATGAGTTGTCAGGGTACTTCTTCTCTTGCTGAATGTTTGTTGTAATTATAAGTAGGACATAACTTTTAAACAAAAACATTAGTTTATTCATAGCTATTACATTTTCCTACAAATTACAAACAAAATAAAGATAGTTGTTGCAGATCAGATGTTCAGATGATAGCCAAGTGCCTCAAGCTTAGCTTTCTTTGATCTCAGCAGGTGTCTCTCAGGATGCTCCTCAATCATGGCCCTAAGGTCCTTACAGAACCTTTGGTTTTCAGCACTTCTTACAGGAGAAGCTAACATCAGGTACGTTAACATTGCCTTGACCCCTGCCCTGTCCATATCGGACCATCTTTGGAAAGCAAGGTCTCCATATTCATCCGTAAAGCATAGACCTCTTTCAGGGTGTTTAAGCACAACGTTGTTCACGAAGGTGATTCCATCAGGAACGGACCTATCACAATCCAATCCTGGGACCTTGATCACAGGCTCGGATTCAATGTGCTTCCTTTTTCTCCTGGTGGCTTTTGATGGAGCAGTTCCTGTTGTTGGAGCAAGAATAAGGGAGGGAATATTGAGGGCTTCAGGCATTGCTCTCAGTCTGTCATACCTTTCCTTCAGTGACTTGAGAAGGTCGTGTACAACAACATTGTTTTTCTTGGCAGTGATAGGACGGAGTTCATCAAGTTCAGTAATCCCAAAGTCAGCAAATCTGAATGGGTTATGAGTGTCAATGATTCTTTTATCAGCCCCCCTGAAGACAGTGACCATTGCGGGTTTGGTGTTCCTGTGGATTTTAATGTCAGTGATGGTTTCAGGCTTCAACCTTTCCTTCATCACCCAATGATATCTTTCAACCCTGGTCTTTCTGATTTGAGCATCCCTTTTCAGCTTTGCTTCCCTTTCCCTTTTAAGAGCATTCATCTCTTTTTCCTGAGCCTTTTTAAAGGCTGCACCAGCTTGCTCAGTAGCTAGTGCCTCAGCATCCAGACCAATCTTTTCAGCTTCCTCATGAACAACCTGTATCAGTTCAGACTTGCTCAATCTCTCTTCTTCAGCTACCTTTGCCAGTTTCTCAACTCTTTCCATATAGTCTTGTATTTGGTCATGGGTGAGTTGATAGACTTTTCCATTGATTTCATACGGGACCCTGATAGGTTCATCAGGGTCAACTCTGACGATTGTGGAGGCAGGCTGGAGAATAATTTCAGGTTCTGAGGTGGTGGCAATACTTTTTCCTCTGTCCTGAATGAGAGTGGAGAAGACTGGTTCCTCTTGAGGTGGAACTTCGGTGATTGGTGTGGCTTCAGTGACATGCTCCCCCTCAGTGTGAGAGGGCTTTGCCGGAGCTGCAGTGATGGCAAGTGTTGGAGTTACTGAAGATGAAGTAGAGGTGCCCTTGAAGACTTGAAACATTTCCGTCATCATTGACTTGATCTCCGCAGTATCCTGATGGATGAGAGATACCTTGCAGTCAAGTGTAGCCTGAGAACTTTCAAGGGCAGTCATCCTGGATCCCATTGTCCATGCCAGAGATGTGGACTTCAGGGATTGAGCTGTCACTGATGCTTCCAACTGAGTGAAGGAAGACTTGAGAGATTCCACCGTGGAGCTGAGATTCCGAACATTGGAACCCTTTATCAAACCAAGTAACTCAGTAAGAGCTTCCGTGTTGACTTGGTATGTCTCAGATGTCTGAAGTATTTTCTTGGTGAGCTCAGGATCATCTTTGACTGATTCTTGAACTGACTTAACCCATGTAGCCAGCTCTTTTAGGGATTCCAAGAATTGATTGATGTGAGAAGCCATTTGTGTCAGGGAGTGAGAGACAGTGGAATTTTGCTCCCTGACATCATCATTGTATTCTTCAACAGCATCTTTGAGGAGGTGATAGTGGACTGCTTGCTCAGTATGCATGTCAAACACCTCTTCAGTGACCCCCTGTACAAAACATTAGTCATTTTCTTGATGAATCTTTTGAAGGCTTTTTCAGTGAGAGGAGTTTGAGCGTCCTCTGAGGTTTCTGGCACAGAATGTGTTTCATCTTCATCATGGTTAGAGGTTTGAGGAGACTGAGTAACAGGTTCAGGGACTGTCTCCTCAACCTCCATATCATCTCCGGCCGTGAAGACTTCCTCGTCACTGTTAAATTCATCATCAGAAAATAAGACAGCCTGAGCATTTTCCAGGGAGGTAATCTGCAACAAGTGGAGGTTATCCGGCTCCTCTTCATAAGAAGATTTGCCTTCGTTTTGGCCAGGGCCTGACCCCTCAAATCCGGTAGGTTGGGTTTTACCTACCTGGTCTTTAAGGCCAGTTCCCAAGTAATGCGCACCTCCGGGAGTGGTTATGGGTTCCATATCAGCGGGTGGTTTATATCCCTCTGAATCTTTGTCCCCCGTGACCCCTTCAGACACTGATGGGTATTTCTCAATGCCATCCTGAGGAGTCGTGAATGTTGTGTCCCTATCAGCGGGTTGTTTGTTTCCTTCTGAGTCTTTGGGATGAGTTTTTGTGCCCTCAGACAAAAGCGTTGTTTTGCGAATGTCCTCATCAGGCACTTGAGTGGTTATGTCCCCCTTTCCAACAGGCTTGTTCTGGCCTGTCGAAGATTTAGGAACGTGAACTCCCTGATGCTTGGGTTGTGATTTACCCGAGCCTTTAGCAGGATGTGATTGTTTGTGGACCCCCTTCTCAGTGGAGTAGTGCTGCCCCACCGAGGATTTACGATCCCTTACTCCCTGAGACTCTGGTTGTGATTTGCCAGAGCCTTTAGCAGGATGTGAAGGTTTGGTTTGTTCCGTCTCAACTGTCTTGTTTATGACAGTAGAGTCTTTGGGAACGGGTATGCCTGAGGACACTGAGTGTGATGTCTCAGTGCCCTCTGATGGCTTTTGTTGCAGGCCTAGTGACTGGGTAATTATTCTCATGGTGTCAGCAGTCAAGGTCTGTTGTGGCTGCCTCATGGTAGGCTTGGGATCAGAGATCTCAGTGTCGAGTGGCTTGGGTTGAGCCACCTTCCTGGACCCCTGTCCCTTCTTCCTCTTCACCTTCTTGGTGGGAGAGGGGACTGGTGAAACTTTATTGTCACCCTAGATAGCAGAACGCATATACATAGTCAGGGTGACAGGTGTAACCTCAAGAGGGTCACGAGAGTAATTTGCCTTGTGTAGGACATCAGGCTCAAAACCTGTTATGTCAGGCTTATCATACTCAGACCCAAGCAAGTCTTGTAGGGCACAGGAAACAAATCTAGGATATGACATGTGTTTTTGCCTAGACTTCCCCCTAACTTTGTTATGAGGTCCCTGAAGATGATTTCTCCAAGGTCAATCATTTTACTCTCAATGAGACAGAACACTATCATTGCCTGAGTAGTGTTCAATTGCTCAGTAGAGGATTTATTTCCCTAGAGAACCTGAATGACAAAAGTCATTAGAATCCTCCAGGGAGCTGGGAACCAGGTCTTAATTATTGGGGCTTTGGATAATAGGGACCCTGGTGTCACCTCAGGGTGATTTTTGTCATAGGGTCCCAATTCCAGTAAGACCTCCTTTACCTCTTTCTCAGAGGGTTGGGCAGTGAAGGTCGTGGTGTAGTCAAGGCCAGTGGCTTTGACAAAAGTTTTATAGTCAAGAGTTAGGGACTTGGTTCCATTCTTGATTGTAAACTTTATTTTGGCCTCTTTTGGCGCATCAGGGTTTTCAACCACCGCTGTGCACCAAAATTCCCTCAAATAGTCATGATAGATGACTGAGGGGGTTTTGTGAATGAGGTGGTCAGGAAGCAGTTCTAAAGGAACTTCACTACATCCCTGTATTCAGGGTACCCTTCAGGGTAGGCAAAGTTCCCCACCACATTGTTCTTGGTAAGGTCTACGCTTTCCATTTGGAAATCCACATTGGGTGCGTATTTTATGACCTTAGAAGAAGCCATTTGGTTTAGATAAAAGCCTGGTTTTTGAAAAAATGGGTATTAGTGAGGGAAACACACGCAGTTTTGAAAATGATTTGCAAGAGTTTTGTTATGATTTTAAAAGCGTGTGTGTGTGTTCCCTTTTTGTGGGGGTATTTATAGGGTGAGATTTAGGGAGTGATGTTGCGGATATCAAAGGTTTAATTTATTTAACTGAAACGGCATAATAAAGTTGGTTTGATATCTGCATTAAATATCACGATTCCCATTACCCTATTTTCTCTCACATCGTGGATGAACAGTTGTGCGGATATGCAAATAATGCACTTTTGCAGAGTGGAAATCATCACAATTTTTGTGTGTGAGGGAGCATTTAATGCTCAGTGGTGTTTGGTGAGAGAGATGCGGGGGCCCAAGGAGTGGATGCCAGTTGTGTAAGTGACATATATTCCTATATTTAATAGGATTCAGTTACCTACCTGGGACATTAACTAACTAAACACTTAGAGCATTTAGTTAGGGTATTCAATGCCATTTTTCATCCTGAGCCCCCTGAATGAATTAACATTCAAAAATATTTCAGGAAGGGTGTGATCAGGGACTTAGAGAATATACATCATGTTGGAACACTTTTGATCAGTTCCCTGATTCTATGTCCAACATGCCCAGTTCAGCTTTCAATCTTGTGAAAGTGGGTTCATCCAAAGGTTTAGTGAAGATATCAGCTAGCTGATACTCAGTGGGGATGAAATGTAATTCAATTTCTCCATTAGAGATATGGTCCCTGATGAAGTGGTATCTGATGTCAATGTGCTTGGTTCTTTGATGAAGTACTGGATTATTTGAGATGGCTATGGCACTTGTATTATCACAAAAGATAGGTACCATCTTATACTGAATGCCATAGTCACTCAGTTGGCTCTTCATCCATAGTACATTTGCACAACATCCTGCAGCAGCCATATATTCAGCTTCAGCTGAGGACATGGCCACTGACTGTTGTTTCTTTGTACTCCAACACACAAGTTTACCACCAAGAAATTGGCAGGATCCTGAAGTACTTTTCCTATCCATGTTTCATCCTGCATAGTCAGAGTCAGTGTACCCTTTGAGATCAAATCCTGAACATTTTGGGTAATACAAACCAAGGTTTGGAGTACCCTTCAGGTACCTGATGATTCGCTTGACAGCAGTGAGATTTGATTCTTTAGGGTCAGCCTGGTATCTGGCACACAGGCAGACTGAGAATTGGATATCAGGCCTTGAGGCAAGTAAGTACATCAGGGAGCCAATCATTCCTCTATATTGGGTTTGATTCACTGATTTTCCAGTGAGATCAGGGCCAAGGTTGTTAGGAGGAACCATAGGAGTCTTTACTGAAGACCAGTCAGTGAGCTCATACTTCTTCAGTAGGTTCCTGAGGTATTTTTCTTGACAAATGGATATTCCTTTTTCAGTTTGTTTAATTTGGAGTCCAAGGAAGTATGTGAGTTCACCCATCATGCTCATTTCAAACTTTGTGGTCATCAGTTTTTCAAACTGTTTGCAAAGTTTGTAACTTGTTGAGCCAAAGATGATGTCATCAACATATACTTGGACAAGAATGACATCATCCTTTGTTCTGTAGATGAACAATGTGTTGTCAATTCTTCCTCTGACAAACTTGTTTTGGATCAGGAAGGCTGAAAGAGTTTCATACCATGCCCTGGGTGCTTGTTTCAGTCCATAAAGGGCTTTGTTAAGCTTGTAGACATGGTTAGGGTATTCACTACTTTCGAAACCAGGAGGCTGTTGCACATAAACATCTTCTTTAATGTTACCATTCAGGAATGCACTTTTAACATCCATTTGGTAAACTTTAAAGTTCATGTAAGTTGCATAAGCAAGGAAGATCCTGATGGCTTCCATTCTTGCAACAGGTGCAAAGGTTTCCTCATAGTCTATACCTTCCTATTGATTATATCCTTTGGCAACCAGTCTTGCTTTGTTTTTGATGACTGTGCCATTCTCATCGGTCTTGTTTTTAAAGACCCACTTCATACCAATGATTAAAACACCCTGGGGGCATTCAACAAGGGTCATGACATCATTTCTGTCAAATTGTTCCAATTCATCTCTCATGGCCTGAACCCAACTTTCATAAGTCAGGGCTTCTTTAACATTTTTAGGCTCAATCTCTGAGAGATAGTCAGCATAAAGACATATATTGGCAGTGGCAGCCTTAAGTTTAGCAGCCTTGCTTCTTGTGAGCATGCCTTCAGTGGGTTCATCAATGATGTTCACAAGCTCAATGATTTTGGATCTAGTCCAGCTATCCTGAGGTTTGGGATAAGAATTTGAGCTTGAGGGAGCCTGATTAGGTTCAGACTCAGGAACATGAGGTAGCTCATCATTATGTGCTTTAGTGACAACTGTAGGAACAATTTGTTCTGAGGGTTCCTGAACAATTTGTTCAGTGGTGTCAGTCTCATTAGAGACAGGCTGAGTTTCAATGAACTCGGTGATAGGTGGTTGGGGTAGGTTGTGAGGGATGATGTAATAGGAGACATCAGCATCAGCTTGGTATTAGGTTGAGGGATTGTTCTCAGGATGATACTCATCAGGAGGATATCTTGATGAGTCATCAATACCAATTTATTCTACTGAGGAATTTGAGAACCTGATGGATTCAGTGCTCTCATCAACAGTAATGTGATAAGTTTCCTCAGTTTGTTGTCTCCTTGTGTTGAATACCCTGAAGGCTTTAGAAACCAGGGAATATCCCAGGAAGTATCCATCATCAGCTTTGGCATCAAATTTACCTAAGTGATCCTTGTGATTATGTATAAACACAGGACACCCAAATACATGAAAATAGCTGATGTCAGGAATCCTTCCTTTGAATATCTCATAAGGAGTCTTATTATGCCTTTTCACAATGATTGACCTGTTTTGAGTGTAGCAGGCTGTTTTAACTACCTCAGTCCAAAAATGTTTTGAGAGGACTGAGCCATTCAACATTGTTCTTGCTGCCTCAATGAGTGTTCTATTTCTCCTTTCAGCTACTCCATTTTGTTCAGGAGTATAGGGAGAAATGAAATTTTGAGAAATTCCTTTCTCATCACAAAAACACTCAAGGTCTTGGTTTTTGAATTCAGTGCCATTGTCAGTCCTGATCTGTTTAACTTTGACATCATTTTGATTTTCAATGTTTCTGACAAATGACATGATTGTTTCAGCTGCCTGACTCTTTTTGGTCAGGAAGTAAACCCAAGTATATCTTGAGTATTCATCCACTATGACCAGAGTATACTTCTCATGGTGAATGGACATTGGACTGACAGGTCCAAAAAGGTCCATATGAAGAAGATGTAG
Source organism: Artemisia argyi (assembly GCA_030686995.1). Classification (NCBI taxonomy): domain Eukaryota; kingdom Viridiplantae; phylum Streptophyta; class Magnoliopsida; order Asterales; family Asteraceae; genus Artemisia; species Artemisia argyi. The sequence continues at coordinate 42,367,853 of CM060695.1, forward strand.
GCAGCTTTTGATGGAAAAGGTTTGTTTGGTTTTGAATGATGCCCTGTGGTGTTTTCCTTTTTCACAAGCAGAACAAGGCTTGTCTTTGGTATACACCAGGGATGGAAGGCCCAGAACTTTGTTCTGTTTGGCCAGGTTGTTGATGCTTTTGAAGTTGAGATGAGAGAGTCTCCTATGCCATAGCCAGTTGATTGTCTCACTTGCCTTTGAGAATAGGCAAGTCCCATTCTGAGTCAGGGATGACATGTCAAGGACATATACATCATCCCTCCTAGGGGCAATCAACACAACTTCCTTATTGGCATTAAAGATGGTCCCTCTCTTGTCATCAAACTGAACTATGTATTTGGCATCACATAGTTGGGAAACACTTATCAGGTTGTACTTTAGACCATTAACATAAGCTATTCTTGTAAAACCTATACCATTGCAGTTTACTGAACCATAACCTTCAGTGGGAGCTGATGAGTTATCACCAAATACAACTTTGGGTTCTGGTTCTTCCACATATTTGTGCAGAAAACTTTTCACACCAGTCATACTTCTGGAGCATCCACTGTCTAGATGCCAAGTAGGATCCTTGATGTGTTTCTGCACAAACAGTAAACTGGGTTAGTTTTTCTTATTGACCCACTTTCTAGTGGGCTTAGTCCTCAGGGACTTTTTGAACTCAGTTAATGAATCATGGTCTGAAGTTGTGTGACCTGAGCTTCCACATGTTTTACATTTTGTGGAGGTTGATGCCTCAGGTGACTGAGAAGTGTTGGTTTGGTTTTTCCTTTTGGACTGAATCACTTTGTCATGTCCCCTGGTTTCATGGGAGGGATCTCCACAGATGTCACAGCATTCTTTCATCATACAATCATCAGGAAGATGATCATTGAAACCACAGTGAGGACATGGTGAGAAAGGCTTAGCCTTCAGTCTTTGTTTGGAAGGTGTGGCATACTGATAGCCTTGGGTATTGTATAGACCCCTTGCTTTTAAAGAAGCAGTGGGGGGGATGTGATCACAAGTTCTGTGGTCCTCTTGTTTGCATATCATACAAAACAGGACTCTGTAGCATTTATCAGTGCTGTGATTTGGATAATTGCACAGTTCACATCTCCCTGAGGGTCTGGGTGTGGTTTTTGGTTTGGAAGAACCTGAGGATACTGAGGGCTTTGTAGATTTTGAGTCAGAGTTTTTCTCACTAGACTCAATTTTCTCACTCAGCATCCTGACAAGTTCAGCAAGCTGATCAACCTTTGAGTCAGTGCTTTCAGGCTTCACTTCAGGTTTTACTGAAGGTTTTTGGTGTTCAGTGGGTGCAGGAGTAGGTCTTTTCAGAATAGTCCTTCCTAATCCTGATTTCTCTTTAGGAGAATGTGGTTGAAAGACTAATGGTGCAAGGTCAGAATTGGGTTCTGCTCCCTGAAGTTGTTTCAGTGGAGGGAGTGGTGAATCAGACTTAGACTCAGTGATGGACTCAGTAGGACTAAGTTCATCAGTGACTCCTAGCAGCTCCTTGATAGCCTGACTTTCAGGCTCCAGGATTCTTCCAGTGTTAAAATTTGGCAATTTACTATCAGGATTGTTTCTTTCAATCCAATCACTGGGTTTGGGAGCTAGTTCTTTGCTGGAGAGTATGTTGGTTAATAGAAAAGTTGTAGAATGGCTACTCTCCCCAGAAACTTCAGTGAGTTGGTCATCACCCAGACCAGCCTTTTTGGGGCTGGGTGAGAGACTCAATGTTTCATAAAGTTTGGGGTTTTTCTGAGTGCATTTCCAAATAATTTCCTTTTCTTTCTTAAGTTCTTCCTGAAGAGCTTGATTTTGTTTTACAAGTTCAGAGTTTTGAATTTGAAGTGTAACACTTTCAAGTTTGGCTTGTTTTAAGGCAAGTAATTCATCTCTACAATGATTTAATTCAAAACTCAGTTTGTTAAATTTTGAATACAAATTAAGTCTTTGCTCTTCAACATACTTAAGATCAACATTAATATAATCTAAGTAAGATTTCCAATCATCATTATCATCCATAGAAAGTAAAAGATTTACCTTTCTCATAGTGATGTTGACCCATTCACCATTTCTTGCATGACTCTTCCCCACAGCAAGTTTGTTGTCTTCTGACAGAGCCATCAAGGCATTGATGTGAACTTCATCATCATCAGAGGACACTTCAACCTTATCCCAGTCATATGTTTCAGCTACAAGCCTTTTGTTCTTGGCTTGAGTAGGCTTTGGATCCTGAGGAGGCTGAGAGACTGTTGAGGATGATTCAAGAAGGGCAAGTTTAGCTTTTGCCTTTCTGTACTTGGCTTCAAAGTCAATTTGAGGTACTTTTTCAAATCTTTGACTAGACTGAAGCATTTTTGGTTGAAATTTGCTGGGGCCTGAAAAAGAGTTATTTCCTGAAAATTTGAAAGATGGTTCTGAGGTTGTTTTTGAAAAACAATCTTTAGCAAAATGCCCCATTTTGCCACATTTAAAGCATTCAGTGTTGTCATTTGCTTTAGAAGGAAATTTGTTTTTCTTAAAAAACCTTTTAGAATTAGCAAGGAGTGCTCTTTCATGAAATTCAATTTGAAGATCATTAAGATACTCCTCACTGGTTCTTTGGTCAACCTCATTATCAGATCCATCCTGAAAATCCTGCACAACACCTTTTGAATAGAAAGCAGTTGATATGGGTGAAATTGTCAAGGCCTTTTTGAAAAACAATCTTTGAAAGATTGTTTTTGAAAATTTGAAAGATGGTTCTGAGGTTGTTTTTGAAAAACAATCTTTAGCAAAATGCCCCATTTTGCCACATTTAAAGCATTCAGTGTTGTCATTTGCTTTAGAAGGAAATTTGTTTTTCTTAAAAAACCTTTTAGAATTAGCAAGGAGTGCTCTTTCATGAAATTCAATTTGAAGATCATTAAGATACTCCTCACTGGTTCTTTGGTCAACCTCATTATCAGATCCATCCTGAAAATCCTGCACAACACCTTTTGAATAGAAAGCAGTTGATATGGGTGAAATTGTCAAGGCCTTTTTGGTCTCCTGAGCTTTACCAGGGTATCTCCTGGTGATAAGATTGTCTTCATAGACAAACTTCCCATAGATGGCAGGGAGCTCAAGGTTCTGAATGTGGTTTGCATTTCTCAATCCCTGAGAGAAGTTTAACCACTTCTCAGGGAAACTGTTGACAAAACCAACATTGATCTCATGTTTTGACAGTATAACACCATCATTGGTCAGCTCATTCAGGAGGGTCTTATACCGAGTATAAGTCTCAGGGAGACTTTCAGAATCCTTGGCCCTGAAGGTATTGAATTCAAGCTTCAGGTCCATGATTCTATTCTCTTTGGTATCAGAAGGCCCTTCATAGCTATGAACCAGGTCAGTCCATGTCTGCTGGGCAGTGGGACAGTTGATCACTGATTCCATTATATCATCAGGAAGGCATGATATAATGATGCTTTTCAGGCGCTGGTCTTGATTGACCACCCTCCTTTCATCTGGGGTCCACTGAGCTTCAGGTTTAATTAAACCTTGGGCAGTTTTTGGGACATATGGACCATCATTAATCAACTTAATGTAATATGGTTCCATCCCAGTTAAGTAGCAAAGCATTCGCTTTTTCCACTTATTAAATTTGCCAGCTTCTAGTCGAGGGGCAGTTGCTGAATAACTTCCACCCTTTTTGTCGACAAGCTGGGGAACATCTATGTCAGTCATAGTGGGATCTTGATTTTAAAAACTTGAGCACTCTTAAGTTTTGAAAACAGGTTTAAGTTTTATAAATCAGAGGCTCTGATACCACTTGTTGGTCCCTTTTACTTGGTTATCAGTAACTAAAAAGTTAAAGTAACCAAGTTGTATGACTTTAAACAAAGATGTATAAAATGATTAACAATAAAGTAACGTAAATATAAGAGACAATATTTTCCAACGTTAATTCTTTATTAGAAGTTAATCAAAAAGAATCGTACCCAAGTGTTTGCGGAATAACACTTGGGATTGAAAACGACAAGTATTGTATGGACTCCTCACTAAACTCAATCTATGTTGAGTGACAACTTTCAAGACCCACTGAGCTATCTCAGGGGTTGTGTTGTTCTTTGGAGGAGTAAAAGTGGTTTGTGAATGCTTTGCATTAATTGCACAAACTTGTCAACTTTTACTCTTCACATATGCTTCCTATTTATACACAAGTATAGAACAACAAATTATACATTGGACATAAAGCTTCCTTAACAATATCTTGAAAGATATTATTCTTCTGGCAAGGAACCTTCATTGAGTTAAGTCCAAAAGGCACTTTCTGATGACAGACTGGTTTTAACCATTTTGGGAAGGTTTGACATTAAAGTGATAAAGCACTTTAATAAAGCAGCTCAGACTTTCCCGCCCAGTCCCGCCAAAACTTCAGTCTTCTTGTCATCAGTCTTCAGTACTATGAAGTTGTTGAGGAGTCATGGGGTTCAGTGAGTTATTGTCATCCTCACTGAACCCATCTCCTTCTTCTTGGCTTAGATCGCACTTCACTGAGTTCCGCCTCACTGAATGGAGAACCTTTCTTCTTAGGCTCGGTCTTAGCATCCTGAAGGTGACTCACTGAGTTACTGTTCACTCAGTGACTTGTTTACACTTAGGGGATTTTATGTTCAAATCCTTGTTAGAAAAGGATTGGGGAATTCAGTGACCCAACACATATATTAGCATAACTCATAAAACAAAGATAAATTTGGCAAACATAACAATTTAAAAAAAAATTATTTGCAATGTTCCATATTATCAATTAACAAACTAAACTGTTGGTGAATAGTAACTCTATTAAGTTACTCCATATCATATTAAAAACTAATAATCTCAACTAAAACTAAAGGGATGTTTTTCAAATTAAGTGATTTGGAAATATATTTAGTTGCTCATTTTAATTAAGTGAGAGAAGTTTTTGTGGACTCCTCCAATAAGGCTACTCCTAAAAATTACACTATTACTTTTTCCGTCTTAGCGACACATTAGTTTTGTCTCTCCTTCACTCATTCTCAATTTTCACTCCCAATAGTGTCACACCATTATACCTTTTAACCAATTATTATTATTTATTAAAAACTACAACTTTTATTCATAAATTAAAAATGTTATATAGATAATTAAAATCGTAAGTGTACAAAATAAAATAACGTAGATTATTAGAATCCTAAACTACTGTGGCAAATTCCAATGGTCCTTGATCGCCCGCTTCAGATCCAAGGTCATTTGGAGCTCTTGTCCACTCAAATGATCATGAGGCTGCAAGTAGAAATGTAAGTCTTGACGACGTTATGCCATTTCTCCCATTTTGCCCTCTTGTGCCCTTACTTTCACCTCCCTCTTTATGATCTTTATAAACACTTCAATGTTCTAGGATTTCCTTGTAGGTTTGGGTGCAATCGAAATACTCGTTGACCATCAACCTAGCCTACGCATCGTCACTGACAGATGTTGAAGATGTCGTTTGATGTCGTCCTTTTCTTTCTTTACTATGTCCCTGCCCACTGGTAGTTGAACCTCTTGCATATCCTGTCCATCGTCCTCGTCGTATCTAGCCCGCGTATTTAAATGTAAACTACCCGCTCTAGACTGCGACATGTTGAACAAACACATAACAACTCTTAGATATAACACCCCCAAAATCGATCAATACAGTGGAAGACTTAAAATGTCAGCGGAAGACTTTTGGGGTATTATACTGTGGATCTTTCGTCACAATTATAGAAAACGATTCAAGTGATCGTTTCAAGTTTTATTTAAAATACCAAATATTCATAATTCCAAGAGAATTCGTTATTCAACAACAAGTTTTATTTAAAGAGAAATAAACGTTTCTTTATTTGCCCACTTCGTGCCTTTGCCATCCATTCCATTTAGTTACCCGAGATAAACATGCTAAAAGTCAACAAAAGTTGAGTGAAATTCATAGGTTTATAATTAAGAGTTTGAACACAAGAGATAGATGTTTATTGTAATATCGATACAAATAAACAAGTTAGAAATCACATTCATTATTGCATTAAGCTCATGACACTCAACGATTCAACAGACATCAATATTTTCATAATAATTATGTAAAATATAGAGCCCCCAAGATAGGTATTTTTCAGTAACCTATTATATTCAAATAACGTGCATTTGGTGACTTTCCTCTAGCAACCAAATGGGGATTGTCAATCCCTAATAGATCTATTCACAATTATTTACGTTCACCTTTCAAGTAATTAAGGTTCATGATCGAGGGACTTTTGGCAATAGCTACTTAAGCAATAATAAGATCAGGAAAAGACTTGTGTTCGGTTTTTGGGCATGTATCCCCCCCACAAAAATAAGTTAAATGTGGGCTATGAACTCACCTTAGTAGAACAAACGTAATCTCAACGATGCAAGGCAACGGCTTCACACACAACCTATAAGATATGGCACGTTTCAGTTCTTAAGTCTCGTTTTATTGCGAACGTTTATTATTAATTATGAGTAATCGATAAAGTGCATACGTGATGTGTTACGTCGTATAAAAATAGATAATGGTTACGTATTGTTTTATTCGTCTAAATTTAGTTATTCGTTATATACGTTTTATTCGTATTATATATATATATATATATATATATATAAATAAGTTACGTTTATTATTTATCGTTTTAATATATATTCAAATATATATATATATATATATATATATATATATATATATATATATATATATATATATATATATATATATATATATGGGGATATCTTGGCTACAATTTTTGTAGCCAATTGGCTACAATCCTTCACAAAAATTACACTAGCAATTAATCAGGGACCCACAAAAAAGAATCAGGACTCATAAAAAGAATCAGGGACCCACATTTTATAGCTTAAAATTGTAGCCAATTAGCTACAATAAATTGTAGCTAATATATTCCCTATATATATATATATATATATATATATATATATATATATATATATATATATATATATATATATATATATATATATATATATATAATATTATTATTAAAATCAATATTACTATTCAATCCTTCATGTTTCTCAATTTTACACTTTTTACCCTTAACGGAAAATATTTACACCGTTAGTCCAAAAATTATATATATTTACATTTTTAGTCCAAATATCAAATATTTACATTCATTATCCCTAAGTTTCAATATTTACAGTTTATATCCTTTAGAAAATCAGTTTTATACTTTTCACCCAAAATTTACAAACTTTACATTTTTAGTCGCTAACCTTCGAACATTTGCAAAAATGGTCCAAACATTACCAAATTTAAAACTTAGCATTTTTATTATTTCAATAAGCTCATAAAGTTTCAAACAGCTTATACCAACAGCTTATTAGCTTAAAAAGTGCTTATTTCATCAATTGGGCTTTAACGATCCAAATTAAGGGCCCGTTAAGGTTTTACGATCCAAGGGGTTTGGGGGTATACTTGTTTAGTCGAAATCCATCTTTTTAAGTTACAACTTCATTTCAAAAGAGCTTATATGCTCAGCTTATTGTAATAAGCTAAAATGAGCTTTATGGGCTTTTTGGCCCACGTAAGGTTTTTATTAATCTGAAAACTAGTTCTAATAGCGATTTATTTTGGGTCTCGTTAGGTGATTAAACGAAGTTATTAGGTCGACTTATTTATCATTCCCGTTAGTATTTCAAGTAAACAAATAGGTCGTGTAAAAATATAGGTGGGTCGTGTGTTGAAATTAGACATGGCGAGGCCAAAGTGTGGCCACAAAACTTAAGCGTATAACTTTATAAAACTGAAAAATAAACTAAGTGTTTTAGTACATATCGTGTAGGTTCAAATGACTTAGAAACGTGTGATATTTAGTATGTAAAGGTAAATATAATTCCAATGTTATTATAGGTACTCGTTAAGGACTTAGTAAACATGTAATACGATATATAATAGATGCATGTCGTGTTTAAGTTTCTCATTTTATTTAGGTAAAGTGTTCGTGCAAAACAAGAAATACGTATATGAAAATAATGAAAATAACGATTTGAAGTCTCACCTCACCTCAAAAGGTGGAGTAAAACGATGAAAATGTTTCGTGTGTATGGTTCAACGCCTCGTGGTTCACTTCACGTCCCTCCAAGGTTCAAATAGCTCCAATCCTTGCTTCCTAGGTTCGTTGTGAGATGTAGTTCTCCTAGCAATACGTTCGTCCCTCCATTCACTCTCTCTCGTTAATATTTTAGTAGTATGGTACGTATAAGTGTAATTTAGGTTTGTGCTTGCATGTAGACGTTATATAGTGAGTTATAAGATGTGTATAGATACGCAAGATCACATGAACGATCATGTTCCATGTTAAGCAAATAGTAGCGCCTCTCTCTTTGTCCAATGGCGTGCGTACAAACCAAGTATCCTTGTGATACATTCCTGACATTAATCCTGTTCATTCACTTGTCATAGGGAAAGAGGGGAGGCATGGAAGAAGCCTTGTGCTACGTTTTGGCATTATCTCCATGGAAGGTATCATGCATTTGCTTTGTACGTTTTTAGGGTAGTAAACGAAGGTGAGTGAGTGAAGTTTTGGTCTCGTGTGCATCTTGGTTACTAGGTAAATCATAATGTGTAATAAAATGGGTATGTCGTGTGTAGGAATCGTAAAATACTAGGGTGCGTTTGGAGTGTCACGGCTAGCAGAAAAACAAAACAAAATAACAAAAGGGTGCGTTTTGGGCTTAAAGCCCGTTTGGTCTCGGCCCAGCAGAAAGAAAGAAAGAAATTAAAAAGGGAGTCCGTTTGGTTTGTCTGGTGGATTTCGTGGCCCAAAGGGTGTTAGGGGCCCACCTAGGGTATCTCGATTATCGTGTCGAAGTTCAAAAATATTAGTGAGCGTTCTCGGGAAGTTTCGTAGGTTCGGGGAATATATAAATAGTATACGTTATTTAGACGAAACGTATTATTAAATATAAACGCGTTATATAATTATTTATCATTCGCAATAATTATAGGCAATCTAGGTTGTGTGTAAGCATCGTTCCTGGTTAAACAGTCAATCACAGTTATCGTAGTGGTTCAATATCAAGCCATATCATAAAAAAAAAATTTGTTACTCGTAAAATGGTGTTAATTTATTGTAACATCGTTTTATTTATTCGTATGCATTTACTAATCGTAAGGGAAATCTACGAGAGGTTACATTACCTACCTCTTACAGGGAATTCCGTCCCGGAATTGTAGTCTAAGATAGTTGTCAAGGGTGTCTTAGGTGAAGAGATGTGGGTACTTAGAGCGAATCTGATCCTCGCGCTCCCAGGTATATTCCGGTCCTCGCTTGGAGTCCCAACGAACTTTGACAATAGGGATACGGTTTTGTTTTAGTTGTTTGACTTCTCTATCCATAATTTCAATGGGTTCCTCGGTAAAGACAAGGTTATCATCTAGTCGAATCTCTTTCAATGGAATCACGAGAGATTCATCGGATAAACACTTCTTAAGGTTTGACACATGAAAGGTGTCGTGGATCCGACTAAGTTCTTCGGGTAGTTCTAGTTTATAAGCCACGGGTCCTATCCTTTCCAGGATTTTGAATGGACCGATGTATCTGGGGTTCAACTTTCCATGCTTTCCAAATCGTACCATTCCCTTCCAGGGAGATACTTTCAATAAGACTCTGTCTCCTATTTGAAATTCCATGGGTTTCCTTTTTAGGTTTGCGTAGCTTTTCTGTCGGTCTCGGGCTGCTTGCAAGCGTTGATTAATCTTAATGATTTTCTCGGTTGTTTCCCGAACGAGGTCAGGTCCTATAAGTTGTCTTTCTCCGACTTCTGCCCAACAAACGGGCGATCTGCACTTCCTACCATACAGTGCTTCGAATGGTGCTGCTTTTATGCTGGTGTGGTAACTATTGTTGTATGAAAACTCTGCTAATGGTAAGTGCTTATCCCAACCTTTTCCAAAATCAATAACGCATGCTCGGAGCATATCTTCCAAGGTTTGGATAGTTCTTTCACTTTGACCATCAGTTTGAGGGTGGTATGCTGTGCTCATATCTAGTTTAGTTCCTAAGGCTTTCTGCAACGATTTCCAAAAGTGAGAGGTGAAACGGCTATCTCGATCCGAGATAATCGAAATTGGTACTCCATGTCGAGTGACAATTTCCTTCACATATAGTTGAGCTAGTGTATTCATCTCATCGGTTTCTTTTATGGGTAGAAAATGAGCGGATTTTGTTAGACGATCACAATAACCCATATTGTGTCGTATCCGGATGAGGTTCTTGGGAGTTTGGTGATGAAGTCCATAGTGATTCGTTCCCATTTCCACATAGGAAGTTCTGGTTGTACAAGTAAGCCTGAAGGTTTCTGATGTTCTGCCTTTACTCATGAACATGTCAAACATTTACCGACATATTCTGCGATGTCAGCTTTCATGTTTGGCCACCAATATAGTCTCTTTAAATCCTGATACATCTTGTCGGAACCTGGATGAATGGAGTATTTTGACTTGTTGGACTCGTACATGATGAGCTCACGAATACCTCCAATCATAGGGATCCAACTTCTGTCCTTGAAACACAGTGTTCCATCGGATTTCTTCACGAAACCATTCTTATTCTCGGGCATACCGTAAATCTTTTCTTTGGGTCTGTTTTCTTCTTTAAGTGTTTCGTTCTGCGCGATAAGGATTTGGGATGGAAGGGGTGAGTAGATAGTCATCCCAAGTGATCTAACTCGAAGGGGTTTCAATCGTTCCTTTCGGCTTAACGCATCTGCTACTACATTAGCCTTTCCTGGGTGGTAACGGATCTCACAATCATAATCGCTGAGCAACTCTAGCCAGCGACGTTGCCTCATATTCAAATCCTTCTGATCCAAAATATGTTGAAGACTCTTGTGGTCGGTGTACACAGTACATTTGGTGCCATATAAGTAGTGTCTCCATAACTTGAGTGCAAACACTACCGCTCCTAATTCCAAATCATGAGTCGTGTAGTTTTCCTCATGTTTCTTCAGTTGTCGGGATGCATAAGCTATCACTTTGCTTCTTTGCATCAAAACTGCTCCTAATCCATGATAAGATGCGTCGTAATACATTATAAAGTCCTCATTTCCTTCTGGGAGGGCTAATATTGGACCTTCACAAAGCTTTTGTTTTAACAACTGGAAGGCTGCTTCTTCCTTTTCTTCCCAGATGTACTTCTCATTCTTTTGGGTTAGTTTAGTCAAAGGTTTTGCAATCTTGGAGAATCCTTCTATAAATCTTCGGTAGTAACCTGCGAGACCTAAAAATTGACGAATCTCCGTGGGGTTTGTAGGAGATGACCAACCTTTAACAACCTCAATCTTTGCAGGGTCTACTTGAATGCCTTGACTATCGATGATGTGTCCTAAAAACTGTACGGTGTGAATCCAAAAGTCGCATTTGGAGAACTTAGCGTACAATTCTTCTTTCTTGAGCAGTTCTAGAATGATTCGTAAATGTTCTGCGTGTTCTTCTTAGTTGCGAGAGTAGATCAAAATATCGTCGATGAATACTATTACAAACTTATCCAAGTAAGGTTTGCATACTCGATTCATTAAATCCATGAAAACTGTTGGTGCATTGGTCAGACCGAACGGCATTACTTGAAATTAGTAGTGACCATAGCGCGTTCTGAATGCAATTTTCGGAATATCCTCTTCTCGAACTCTTAGCTGATGATATCCTGATCTCAGATCAATCTTTGAGTATACACTCGATCCTTGCAATTGATCAAACAGATCATCAATTCGAGGCAATGGGTATCGATTCTTTACCGTAAGTTTATTCAACTCCCGGTAATCGATGCACATTCGAAAGGATCCATCCTTCTTCTTAACAAATAAAATTGGAGCTCCCCAAGGTGATGAGCTTGGTCGAATAAATCCTTTGTCCGACAATTCTTTTAGTTGTTCTGACAACTCTTTTATTTCAGATGGTGCTAGTCTGTAAGGTGCTTTAGCTACTGGTGCCGCTCCAGGCACTAGTTCAATATGAAATTCTACTTGACGTACGGGTGGAATGCCAGGTAATTCTTCAGGGAATACTTCAGGAAAATCCCTAACGATAGGAACGTCATCGAGCTGCTTCTCGGATGTCTTGTTTTCCGTAACTTGGGCCATGTATACTTGACATCCTTCATTCATGTATTTTATTACTCGCATACATGAAATAATTCCATATCGAGGTTTGCTTTTGTCGCCCTGGACAATGAGTGTTTCATCCTTGAGTGGTATATGGACGGCTTTTTCGTCACAGTGAATCCTAGCACGATGGTGGGATAGCCAATCCATGCCGACGATAGCGTCGAAACTACCAAGTTGAACCGACATAAGATCAATGGCAAAAGGTTTTTCAGATAAGGTTAGGGTGCAATCTTTCATGATAGTATTGGTATCTATTAAATTCCCGTCAGCCATTTCGACTTCGTAGGTGGTGTTTAGCTTAGAGGGGGTAACATTAAGTAAAGGGGCAAACGTATCTGATATAAAACTCTTATCGGCGCCCGAATCAAACAATACTCTAGCATTATGATGGTTTAGTAGAAACGTACCGGTGACTACATCGGGTCCGTTTCCATCTCCGAGAAGGTATACTCTAGCTGGAGCGTTGATTGGTTCATTTCCTTTTGGGCAGTTCCTCCGGATGTGTCCTATTTCTCCACATCCGTAACAAGTGGGTGATACAACCTGTGTGTTGCTTCCTGTAGCCGGAATTCTACAGTTTCTGGTTTGATGACCGATCTTATGACATTTGTCACATCGGACGGTACAACAACCCTCGTGATGAAGTTTGCATCGCTGGCATAGGGGTTTCTGCCCATTGTACCCTACACCTTCCGTGGCGGTGTAGACTCGGGGTTTTTCTTGTCTTTGATTCTGTTGTTGAGTGCTTCGAGTGTTGTGATATGGTTGGTGGTTCCGATTATTGTTGCGTTGGTTGTTGTTGCGGTGATGACTTTTGTAGTTTTGTTGGTTGTTGTTGTGATGGTGGGTGGTTCTTTTATCGTCCAATTTCCTTTTAAGTTCATTGCATTTCACTTCTCGATCTAGAAGTTTCTGAGCAAGTTCCATTGCTGCTTCCAAGGTTGGCGGGTTTGCTGAGGTGACATTTCCTTCAATACTCCTAGGGAGTCCTTCGACATATTTCTCTAATGTCTTCTCATGATCGGGTACCATGGTAGGGCATAGTATCCTAAGCTCTTGGAATCTCTGGTTGTAACTTCTCAAATCAATTCCTTTCACTATTAAGGCATGGAACTCATCCTCGAGTTTTCGCAGTTCGGAACGGGGACAATACTTCTTTAGTAATTTAGCCTTGAATTCAATCCAAGTTAGCTGATGTGCTGCTTCTGCTCCTAGTGTTTGAATGGTAGAGTTCCACCAGGATAGAGCGTCTTGCATTAGTGTTCCCGTTGCGAAGCTTACCTTGTTGTTTTCCGAGCATCCACTTCTTTGGAAAACAGTTTCACTTCTTTCAAACCATTGAGCTAATTCCGACACTCCTTCAGTTCCTTTGAAATACGTCGGTTGACATGCTATGAAGTCTTTGTATGTGCAGTAGCGGGGTGCAGGTGCATTTCCATCTCTATTATGGGCTTGTCCAGCTAAAACGGCATTAACGCCATCAGCGATTGCTTGCTGGATTGCTGCCGGGGTCATAACTTCGGGGTTTGCTGGTGCGGCGTTCGTGGTTGTTCTCCTAGTTCTAGCCATATTGCTATAAAAGAAGGTATATTATTATAACATTTATAATAATCCTATCACGTTGAAAATACATATCGAGTAATAAATAGTTAAATATAGGTCGTAGTTACAATGATTCAATCATTGAAAAGGTTTAAATCATAAATTATCGTATGTTGGGATGACACACATTACGAATAAGTTTGACATGTATAAACCAATATATTACGATATAATGCAACGTAAATAAAGATAAAATAAACTTCCATAAATCAATGTCAAGGTGTTACAACACTTATTGATACTTGTGCAAATGTTTACAAAACACGACAAGATATTCTTATTTGTAGGACATTGATTTTTCTTAACAAGGTGGTGGTCTCATGGTTTTCCTAAGGCCTTGTCTAGGCGGTTTTGGAGTTCTTGAATGGCAGTGGACATGGTTTCCATGGTTTGATCTCGAGTCCTTTCCCTTTCTCGAGCTTCTAGCAGGGCTTGCCTAAGGCGTAGGTTTTCAGTGTTGATCCTCTCAATTTCTCGGTCTAAAGTTCCCAATGCTATTTCGGTTGAAGTGTTAGCCCCACATAGTGCTCCTATGAATTCCATTGATTCCCAAAATAAAGAATCCAACTTTTCAACCTTATCTTCTATTGCAAGATGACCAATTATGAGACTGTTCATATCATCTTCAAAGGTTTCTAGGAGTTCATGTGGAATCTTGTTGAGTATACTAGCGATGGAATCAAGTCGGTCTTCGTGGCGAACCATTCTTGCAGCTAATAATGGTATGGTATGGTGTATGGGTTCCCCAGTGACTGGCAGAATTCGGGAGGTAGAGTAAGAACTTTCCCCAAGTTCCCTTGTTGTTGGTGTTCCTTCTTGAGATCTCCAATATCGCATAATGGGCAACAAGAAAGACCATTTACGAGCATCTGCTCACTTGTAGGTCCTTCGGCGTCTGCGTTGAACACAAGATTCTGAGGTGGTTGGGCGGATTGGGTAAGTCCTTTGGTGAGGTGATAGTGGGACACTTCGGTAAGGTGCAGGTGGTGATGCGAGTGGAGGTGATGCTATGGGTGATGGTATTAGTGGCACAGTAGTAGTTTGGCTGTAGAAGATAGTTGGTAGTGGTGGTATTACTGGTGGTGCAGGTGGTGATGGCACAACTGATTCAGGTGGTATGACAAGAGCTGGTGCTGGTACAGCAGTACTTGCTTCATACGGCTGAAGTTGTCTAATTTGCCTAGATCGGCGAATCGGACCAGATGTTGCCAGAGGAGAAGCCTCTGTGTCAGATGCTGGCAGAAATTGCTGGCTTTGCATGTATCTGTCGGTAGCAGGAGACATAGGCATAGGTGAGGTAGCATAGGCTGAAGTAACATCTTCAGTTCCTGAGTTTGAGGACAAGCTGATAGGGTGGGTGTTCGAAGACATGACACTGTAGTAAATTTCCCGATTAGTAAAATGTAAGCATAATTATAACCAATTTAAAATGCTATAAGGTAAATAATACTTTTTACCAATTACTGGGATGCGTAGGCACGAAGGGCGTAGGATGGTATTTTATGAAAATTTTGTCCCGTTTAAAGTGTAGTTATAGTCCAATGTTCCAAAAAACACTTGGTTCACTATAACCGTGGCTCTGATGCCAATCTATAACACCCCCAAAATCGATCAATACAGCGGAAGACTTTTGGGGTATTATATTGTGGATCTTTCGTCACAATTATAGAAAACGATTCAAGTGATCGTTTCAAGTTTTATTTAAAATACCAAATATTCATAATTCCAAGAGAATTCGTTATTCAACAACAAGTTTTATTTAAAGAGAAATAAACGTTTCTTTATTTGCCCACTTCGTGCCTTTGCCATCCATTCCATTTAGTTACCTGAGATAAACATGCTAAAAGTCAACAAAAGTTGAGTGAAATTCATAGGTTTATAATTAAGAGTTTGAACACAAGAGATAGATGTTTATTGTAATATCGATACAAATAAACAAGTTAGAAATCACATTCATTATTGCATTAAGCTCATGACACTCAACGATTCAACAGACATCAATATTTTCATAATAACGATGTAAAATATAGAGCCCCCAAGATAGGTATTTGCCAGTAACCTATTATATTCAAATAACGTGCATTTGGTGACTTTCCTCTAGCAACCAAATGGGGATTGTCAATCCCTAATAGATCTATTCACAATTATTTACGTTCACCTTTCAAGTGATTAAGGTTCATGATCGAGGGACTTTTATCAATAGCTACTTAAGCAATAATAAGATCAGGAAAAGACTTGTGTTCGGTTTTTGAGCATGTATCCCCCCCCCCCCCCCCCCCCCACAAAAATAAGTTAAATGTGGGCTATGAACTCACCTTAGTAGAACAAACGTAATCTCAACGATGCAAGGCAACGGCTTCACACACAACCTATAAGATATGACACGTTTCAGTTCTTAAGTCTCGTTTTATTGCGAACGTTTATTATTAATTATGAGTAATCGATAAAGTGCATACGTGATGTGTTACGTCGTATAAAAATAGATAATGGTTACGTATTGTTTTATTCGTCTAAATTTAGTTATTCGTTATATACGTTTTATTCGTATTATATATATATATATATATATATATATATATATATATATATATATATATATATATATATATATATATATATATATATATATATAATAAGTTACGTTTATTATTTATCGTTTTAATATATATTTAAATATATATATATATATATATATATATATATATATATATATATATATATATATATATATAAGTATAAATATATATAACATTATTATTAAAATCAATATTACTATTCAATCCTTCATGTTTCTCAATTTTACACTTTTTACCCTTAACGGAAAATATTTACACCGTTAGTCCAAAAATTATATATATTTACATTTTTAGTCCAAATATCAAATATTTACATTCATTATCCCTAAGTTTCAATATTTACAGTTTATATCCTTTAGAAAATCAGTTTTATACTTTTCACCCAAAGTTTACAAACTTTACATTTTTAGTCGCTAACCTTCGAACATTTGCAAAAATGGTCCAAACATTACCAAATTTAAAACTTAGCATTTTTATTATTTCAATAAGCTCATAAAGTTTCAAACAGCTTATACCAACAGCTTATTAGCTTAAAAAGTGCTTATTTCATTAATTGGGCTTTAACGATCCAAATTAAGGGCCCGTAAAGGTTTTACGATCCAAGGGGTTTGGGGGTATACTTGTTTAGTCGAAATCCATCTTTTTAAGTTACAACTTCATTTCAAAAGAGCTTATATGCTCAGCTTATTGTAATAAGCTAAAATGAGCTTTTTGGGCTTTTTGGCCCACGTAAGGTTTTTATTAATCTGAAAACTAGTTCTAATAGCGATTTACTTTGGGTCTCGTTAGGTGATTAAACGAAGTTATTAGGTCGACTTATTTATCATTCCCGTTAGTATTTCAAGTAAACAAATAGGTCGTGTAAAAATATAGGTGGGTCGTGTGTTGAAATTAGACATGGCGAGGCCAAAGTGTGGCCACAAAACTTAAGCGTATAACTTTATAAAACTGAAAAATAAACTAAGTGTTTTAGTACATATTGTGTAGGTTCAAATGACTTAGAAACGTGTGATATTTAGTATGTAAACGTTAATATAATTCCAATGTTATTATAGGTACTCGTTAAGGACTTAGTAAACATGTAATACGATATATAATAGATGCATGTCGTGTTTAAGTTTCTCATTTTATTTAGGTAAAGTGTTCGTGCAAAACAAGAAATACGTATATGAAAATAATGAAAATAACGATTTGAAGTCTCACCTCACCTCAAAAGGTGGAGTAAAACGATGAAAATGGTTCGTGTGTATGGTTCAACGCCTCGTGGTTCACTTCACGTCCCTCCAAGGTTCAAATAGCTCCAATCCTTGCTTCCTAGGTTCGTTGTGAGATGTAGTTCTCCTAGCAATCCATTCATCCCTCCATTCACTCTCTCTCGTTAATATTTTAGTAGTATGGTACGTATAAGTGTAATTTAGGTTTGTGCTTGCATGTAGACGTTATATAGTGAGTTATAAGATGTGTATAGATACGCAAGATCACATGAACGATCATGTTCCATGTTAAGCAAATAGTAGCGCCTCTCTCTTTGTCCAATGGCGTGCGTACAAACCAAGTATCCTTGTGATACATTCCTGACATTAATCCTGTTCATTCACTTGTCATTAGGGAAGAGGGGAGGCATGGAAGAAGCCTTGTGCCACGTTTTGGCATTATCTCCACGGAAGGTATCATGCATTTGCTTTGTACGTTTTTAGGGTAGTAAACGAAGGTGAGTGAGTGAAGTTTTGGTCTCGTGTGCATCTTGGGTACTAGGTAAATCATAATGTGTAATAAAATGGGTATGTCGTGTGTAGGAATCGTAAAATACTAGGGTGCGTTTGGAGTGTCACGGCTAGCAGAAAAACAAAACAAAATAACAAAAGGGTGCGTTTTGGGCTTAAAGCCCGTTTGGGCTTGCGTTTGGTCTCGGCCCAGCAGAAAGAAAGAAAGAAATTAAAAAGGGAGTCCGTTTGGTTTGTCTGGTGGATTTCGTGGCCCAAAGGGTGTTGGGGGCCCACCTAGGGTGTCTCGATTATCGTGTCGAAGTTCAAAAATATTAGTGAGCGTTATCGGGAAGTTTCGTAGGTTCGGGGAATATATAAATAGTATACGTTATTTAGACAAAACGTATTATTAAATATAAACGCGTTATATAATTATTTATCGTTCGCAATAATTATAGGCAATCTAGGTTGTGTGTAAGCATCGTTCCTGGTTAAACAGTCAATCACAGTTATCGTAGTGGTTCAATATCAAGCCATATCATAAAAAAAAAATTTTTGTTACCCGTAAAATGGTGTTAATTTATCATAACATCGTTTTATTTATTCGTATGCATTTACTAATCGTAAGGAAAATCTACGAGAGGTTACATTAGACATTAAAACACATAGCTGAATCATGCTATCAATTCTGCAACAACCTGCACTTTACGTTTTTTTGTGTTCACTAAACATGAACATCATTACTAACATGAGCTACTTCAATTTTATAAACATAAACTTCATAAAATCATAATCATGACCATATTCTAACTCATAAACATACACAACCATAAACCACAACACATACTAATATGGTCTATAACTTCAAAAATGGTTATAACATGATTTCTATGACTAAATAATTTAACATTAGCATACTTTTTAACCAAAACCTCCAACATCTATCATGAGTCATGACCAAGAAACTTAAATTGTAATTCCTTCATACCTTTGATGGGAAATATCTTAAGAGAGCTTATAACATCTTGTGGTAGCATGGAAACACTATAAATCCTCATAAATCATGCTTAGGATGATTTCTTTATCCTTAAGGAGTTTAACCATCTTTCCCTCCAAGACACGCACACATACACATGTGCTTATGATGAGAAATATGAAAGTATATTACTAAACTTATAAAATCAGAGTGTACTCTACGCCACTAGAAGTGTTCGTGTATTCGCGAACATTCTCGGAAACTATTTTGTTTAATTTATGTCTATCCACAAAGTCTCCCCCTACTGAGCTAGTTCTAATACTTGAACTAGTTTCATTACATGATCTTTTAAGAAGGGGTGGGCGGAGGGAGATTCCCGGCAATGCTTATGAATTTTGTGGATTTTTCTTTCGTAGTGTGAAAATTTATCAAAGAATCTAATTTTTATGAACTACATCATATCTAAAAAGTTTGTGTTTAAAGTGTTATTTAGTTTTAATGAAACGCATCCGACAACTTTTAGTTTTAAATATGTAGTTGCCGAAATTTTTAAGAGTATGATAATAATCATAAACTCATTCCGAACATCTCACTTAAAGATTGGGTTCATTATAAGTAAAAGAGAGTTATGTGATTTGTTTTAGGTAACCATGAGCCTAGGAACTAATATCATACACAAATAGTAGTTGAGGTGCTATAAATACAACTCGAAAACAAAGAGAACCTAAAGTGATCCTTAGACATACCATGAGCTCACTTATGTAAATTGTTAGAGTACGAGTCACTACTACAAAAAACGTTAAATAGATCGGTTGAAACACCTCAAATAGATCGGTTATGAACCACTCTAACAAAGAGAACCTAAAGTGATCCTATTACTGTCATAAACAAAACTAATAAATAAGTGACTAAAACCATTATATTCACTTTACTTTCAATAACAAAGCTATGTATAAAAAAAATCATCAACAAATTTACATGTAACTATACACGAAATAGAGTAACAACATCATTCCCTAAAAAATAAAACTTTCAAAACAAAAGCAATTTGTTCAGTGAATGAAAACATAATTTAGGGTAAAGAGCACGAATTGAAGTCATGGAACATCAAATACGGTTACTAATTCACAAAAAGTTTGAGTGATTAGATCAATTTACCTTGTTGAGGCGGCGGAGAAATTTAGGGTTTGTTTGGTGAGTGTGGTATATGATTTTGGGGAAATGATAAAGAGTTTTGTTTGTCTAAATTAAATTTTGGTAATTTTGGTGAAGCGGGCAAATGAAAATTTTGATCCCGCTAAAACTATTTGGGTGAAAATTTGGTATCCCAATAATCTATGTAATACAAAACGTGGTTCTACTAAATATGTGAGAGATAAATAGATCAGTTAATATGTAAAAACCGATCTAACTAGTTTAAAAATTAAATAGATCAGTTATTAATTAAACAAGCGATCTATTTATTGCATTTCCCCTTTCTTTTCCTTTATTAGATCAGTTTTTAACACAACCACTCTATTTGAAGTGATCTATGTAATCTTTTGTGTAGTAGTGACCGGAAGTGGGGTAGCCAATGGGACAAGCTTTGGCTCCGTTAGGTTTCTAAAGCAGTGAAAAAGTATTTGTTGGTCCATGCCATAAAAAATAGGCTATAAATTCAAATGTAACATATTTTTACATGCAAATATATCGTTAAGATAAATTTATTTTCAGATATACTTTATCAGAAAAAAAGTAAGCAGAAATAAATAGTTACAATAGCACACGTACTTGATCTATATCGTGAAATCAGTTAATGCATGATAGGAAAGGTAAATTGTACTAGTACAACCATGAATTATGTTCAGATTTATGATTTGTATTTTGGGAGAATACAAGCTCATAAACCTTAAGAATAAGTTTACGAGCTTATCATCTTTTAATAAACTCATAGTACATGCATCAAATTAAGCTTAGTTGAACACCTCTAAAATTAGGTCATCAAACGAACTAAGTATGGATTTAGGTATTCCAACACACAAAATAAGCTAACCTTCAATCTCTAAACAAATATAATCGCATTTAAAAGAAGAACGACATAACTGATTATTCATAATTACTTGATTAGAATCTAGATTTGGGACCATGGTTCCAGGTTTTATTAGTGTTTATTTATTCAAAAACTAGATTATGCCACTAAACATGAATTGTAAAGTTTTACTATCTAGTGACAACGAAATATGACATCTGATAAATGATAAATTCAGTTCCGAATTTATAAGTGTTATCGATTTACATTGTAATAAATTAATTACTTCGGAAACGAGTCATTGTCATAATTTGTCTTCAAAACCTAATAACATACAATCACTCGTTTATTAAGGGGTGTTTGTTTTGGCTTATACAGCCGGCATATGACTTATTTAGTTTTGCGCTTATGTTTCATATGCTTGCTTTTTGTTGCTTATTATAAAACTTTTACGCTTATACGAGTTCATCATGACATAATAAACTTATATAAGCCGAAAAGTTTCAAAATAAGCCACAAAAAGTAAGCTTATGAAATCTAAGCACAAAACCAAATAAGCCATAAGCCGGCTATATAAGCCGAAACAATACCCCATAAAGATAAATAGCAGGCCTAGGTCCGGTTTGTGGCAAAGGGTACACTAGGGTTTCTACGAAATTTGTCATTATAAATAGTCATTAATAAGAATGCAAGACCTACGGGGAATTACAACTTCTGACATCGTTTTCATGACGACAAATTCTAAAACCGTGTGTATCTTTTTACAAAGCAACTTCTTTTATCATGTTACAGATTTTTCTCGTCAAGTCCATTTCCCACTCACATGATTTCTCCTAGTGAAGACGACACTCTTGTGGTGGGACGAGCACAAGAGGGACACTCAGATAAAACATTTGTATTACTGATCTCAACTAAAGATTCAAGACAGATAGGTGGCCACCATACCTGGTTTGCTTCTCCTCTTTAAAGCTACATGAACATATATTATTCAAATAATACATCAAACAGCTAATTGCCTAAACATTCTGTTGAGTGACAAACACACGCGCGTTCTACTTAATTTACACTTCCTTAATACGTATTCTGTCTACTTTGAAACTTAATCCCGTAATTTCTTAGTTGACGGATCACATTAGTACTGTTAGAGTACAAGCTCGTTGATAACAAATCTTAAGGAAATGGAGAAAACGTCAAAAATATGTCTTGTAATTTTCTGTCATATGTTACATTTTTTTAGAATGGCGATTGAATTAGAAACTAGCAAGAGGCTAAAAGAGCCATTTTGAACACGTTTTTCGTTTTTCTTTTGAAGCTTGGACGTTTAGTTTTTCTTTAACCACTTTACAACTAAAGATACACATAACCTTTCATATACGCAAATACGCATACATACACGTAATTTAAGTAAAACCAGACAAACAAGCAAGGGAGAAGACATAATAAATGCAAAGGCATGGATGTGTAATTTTTCTCTAACCACTTTACAACTAAAGACCCCATGTAGAAGAAAATACATATCCATATGTAACATCTACAACTCCCACTTATATATCTTACCCCACACTTACAATGTTGGTGGGTTTTGTCTTTGAGGTGCTTGATTTACGTTCATGACTAAATTATTATCACATCACACTCATCAAATGTGTTGTTTTTTCTTTTATGATTCGTTTGCGTATGTAACTTACATTTTCAAATTATTATGTCACAATCCAAATAATGCTTAACACCTTTTTGAATCAAGTCAATTTGGTAGCCGACAAAAACCATCACTGATCCTGTTTCTTGTTGGAAATTTGTTGTTAGAAACTGAAGTTAATTTGCTCATTTTAATCTTTTATAGAATAGCAAAATCCACCATTGTAGTTTTTTGTTCCAATTAATATTCGACGTCCTAAAATGTTTGATAAGTTTCTATGGTTAAATATGATCAAATTTTTACGTGTCAATGTTTAAATACATGCATCCATTTTGTTACACTAACTGCAATAACAATATCCAATTGTATTTTCGGAGCAAGGGTATGGTAAAATGTAGCCAACCATACCCCTGTCCGAGCGTAGAGAGACTGGTTTTAGGAACATCTCCGACAAATGTAGGTCTGGATGTATATGTGCGTAATCACACTCGAGAACCTAAGAATTTTACATGGTCTGCTAATATGGGATCATGTTTCCTCTACAAGCATGCATTGCTTTGAGCCTATTAGAACATAATCTAGTTGTCCACTTTTGCCATTTTTCCTCTTGAAAAGTAGAGTTAGTAAACTAGTTTAACATAAATTTATAATATAGTTAAATTTTATAACGGTGTTTCCATTTTTCCAATTTTGATTTGACATAATTAGAATCTGCAAGACAATACCTAATCGGGCCAACATGTTAAGGCACAAAAGCCCCACACGCTAGCCCATATACAGTACCAAGACCCAAAAGATCTCGTTATCATGTTAACCACATAAAAAGGTAAGCAGAAACCGAGAAGGATTTCTGTTCAGGGTACTCGGGGAAGTCGAGTCTTTTTGGCTCTAAGACACGCAATCTAACCGATATTTCTGGCCATCCTAAAATGTTCACCCATCGACGTTGATGTATTCGGAGACTTGATGACACCTTAGCCCTGACCATCCCAAGATTATGATGTTAATTACATATTAGTTAACCACTAATTTACCTGATTAAACTATGCTCAAATTCACAATCTTCTAAGGGACCTCATGTATAAGTCCTTCTTTGTATAACTTCTTTCTACATTTACCATACTCCAATTACTTTCATCTTGGTTTCGTTATATAACACGTCCAGTCAATGTTATAAACTTATAAACATATTAGTTGGTTTTAATTTTAAAGCAAACATGTCCACCAAACCATAGTATGATTCCAACTTTTTGGTTTTTCTGTGATCTCTTCTTTTGGTGTTTTTTGTTTTCGCTTTTCTTTTTGTCGCGCTAGGAGCAATTGACTAAGATACCCCATGGATAATTTTAATGGTCATGTCAAACCTAAGACTTTCCAACATTCTTTGGTGGACTGAAGCATAGATTGCTTCTTCAAACACCAAAATGCTCACTTGTGGCTTTAGTATCGAAATGAATTGATTACCTTATTTGCATGCGTGTCATCGCGTGCTTTCAACTTAAAATTTTATTACTAACAAGGAAAAATAGTCACGAAAGGGTAGTTTTTTCTTCTGCGTGCGAGACATGAAAACATAAATCTTCATGTAATTTATGCTTTGTTGGCCAAAAACGTTTCCGCACTTGTAACCTTATGCCTTACGGTTTGTAAGATTACATTTGCCTTTAATATGATTAATATTCCAGAATTTTAACTTCTTGTGTTTTAATAAGTCCCTACTGTTATGCTAAGCTCTTGATGTTTCCTAATTCATGATTGCGTCATGTTTAGAGTTAAGTTATTTGGCTTAACGTCAATGCTTGCTTTCAGCTCCTTGTACCATATTCATGTTTCAAAATGTTAATTGCAATGATTAGTTGCTCCTGATATCTTTCTGATAATTATTTGAGTACCAATAAACATGATGATTTCATTAAGCCTTCTACTATGCATACAAGTGTCTGGTCAGGAATTCTAACTCTGTAATGGGAGCGCGTTGTGTTGTTTGGTTATTTTCTGATGAGTGCCACCCTTAGAAAATGTATGTCAACAGATCCTCAAAGTCAGTGACTTGTTTATCTATTCCAATGTGTCCTTCTTAGAGTAATTACATTATTAAGTCAATCACGAAACGTGTGTAATTAAAGATCAAAGACGATAAAATCCAAAAGACCCTAATGAGATCCGTGGTCCTAAATTGACTCTTAAAATCTACCTTATACGATAGGTTTGGTTGGGTAATTTTGGTCCAAAGCCTAGTAGACAAATCTCTTGTTAATCTCAATTATGATAGGAATCTAAACCAAAACTTCATTAAATGAGTTCATTTAGTCTTTATTTTACTCAACCGATAATGACTAATAAACTTTACGCCATCATTCTTTCTACCGCAGTTGTAACAACCTATAATATTGCGTCACAACTTGTTTGTGCTGATGCGATTTGTGAATGATAAATGGTATCAGTTTATTGGTTGACATTTTTGTTTCTTGGTGTCATGAGTTCTGCATGGATCGGATTATCTTGTATAAGCATATAGGTTAATCATGTTGTAACCTTAATAACAAGGTGTGAGGCTAGGCGGGAAAAAGAAATATTTGTAGAAGAGAACTTTAGCATAGCTTAATATGGCATTAACAAAACAACATCATATCATATGTTTACAAAAAGGAGACGCAAGTTAAAAAAGAGCATTCATATTAGTAACCTCTTAAAGAGCTAAAAAAGGCTTTAGTATAGACATGTTAAGTGGTAACCCTGTTTCCTAATCAAGTATCATTAAGAAAACATAAACAATATTTTCATCAACAGAAATGAAATGAAGTGTCATCATGTTTTTGCATATTTTTGTTGAATTAGTATTCTTTGCAAACTCACATTTAAATTCCAAAACACATGAATGGCATCAAATGGACCTTTCAACCACCAAAGGCCCATGTGTCATTCTATAACCTAAATGCCCTTACAAGTTCCAACAACAATATAATCCAAACACCAATAAAAAGTAAAATGAAACTAAAACTAGCAATGGGGCCATATTAACACCATGACAAATTAAATATGCCCTATTGGATGGCCTACAATGTGGGATGTAAATAGAGGTGAAAAAAAAAAAAAATCGAAAACGAATCTAATTCGAAAAAAACCAAAAACCAATTTCCCTTTAATCGAGCCGCCGGTTTTAAAACTGGTTTCCGATTTTTTTAACGATCGGTTTGAAAACCGGTTTAAACTGGTTCGGTTTTAAGAATTGTTTTTCGAAACCGGTATTTTTTGCCCGTTGGAATCACACAACCACTGCGGTTAACAGTAATATTACTGTCTTTTTGATTTTTTGACCCTTTCTTTTTTCCTAAGTGCCCAAATGACACCTCATTAGTACTATATAAGTGGGTTTGGTGTTGAGGTTAAATTACACTTACAAAAACATAAAAGCACTCTCTAAAAATGCAAAAAAAATGGCATCCGGATATGCGCAATCTCAAGCTTCCGTTGGGAATTCGTCAACCCAACCCACAGTGGTTTCTATCTTAGAGACGAATAAAAACCCGGAGATTTGGTCAAACTACGAATTGTGTTTGATATCGGACGGTTCGAAAAAATCGATATGTAAGAAATGTGGGGGTTTATACAAACATGACGGGAATACCACGTTGAAAAATCATATGCTGAAACGTTGTCGTGTTTTGAAAGCGGCGTCAAGTTCTGGTGAAACAACAATGGGGTTGATGGATCGTTGTGGCAATACGAAGCGACTCGAGCTCGGGATAGGATGGCGAAATTTGTGATTCAAGAAACCTTGCCTTTTGACCACTTCGACAATAAGCGAATGACCTCGCTTATCCAAGATACATGTAAGTCGAATGACCCTTAGACGTGATTGTATAAATATGTGGAAAATGGCTAAAAATGAAATGATTTTAGGATTTCAATCGTTAGAAACCGGTTTTAGTTTAACGTGTGATGTTTGGACAGCTCCACATGGTTCACCGAAAACGTGGGTAATGATGAAGCATACGATTGCCTTTGAATTTTTTGGATACAACCATACCGGCGAAAATCTATATGCTATTTTAGATTGTGTCATCAAAACGTAAAATATAGAAGAAAAGATTTTTTTCTATATCTTTCGATAATGCGTCGAAGAACACCGCTGCGGTTGATCAATTAAAACTAAAATACAAACCGGTTTGCAACGGTGTCTTTTTTCATAATCGATGTGTAGCACGTATTATTAATTTGGTTGTGCAAGTTATCAAGGCAACAAAAAATGATTTTAAAAATATGTTAAAAGATATATTTAGTAGTAGTAATAAACGATATTATAATTATATAGCGCTTTATGCGAATTCAAATGCCGTTTTCTTAGGTCCGAATTGGGACGTACCTACCCGATTGAATTCCACTTGCAACATGTTTGAATGTGCTTTACGACAAGAGATACTTTAAAAGTGTTTCATGACCACCTTGCACAATATAATTTGGTTGTGCCTTATCCCGAGTCATCTTGGTATACTATACAACTTGTTTCGAAAATGCTTGGAGTTTTTAAAAATGCTACAACCTTATTAACGGGAGCTTACAAATGCTCGGAGTTTTAAAAATGCTACAACCTTGTTAACGGGAGTTTACTATCCTACAAGTTGTTTACCTTTAAACCGCCTTTATTTAATGACTTCAAAATTAGAGGAGTTTGAATCGAAAAGCGATTAATTTGGAAAAATGGTGAAACTAACGAAAGAAAAAATTTAAAAATATTTTCATGAATTGCCTCCCGTTATAACTTATGGCGCTGCTTTGAATGTTACACCAAAAACTGAGTTTTAAGTATTTAATAACGAAAATGCCATTGTAATAGTTTGACTAAGACTTTGATGAGTCGAGAGACTCGATATGATTGGTTAGTCAACGGATGTTAAGTTGGAGTCAACCCGATAGTCAAACTAATGGTCAAAGAATGCGTAATGTGGTTATAGAAAATATAATGCATAAACTTAAGGGACTAAATTTGATAAGTGTTATCTATGTTACAAAGTTTAATTTGGCCAAAATAGAAGCCAAGGGACTTTAGGGACCACATGTGTCATTTGGGAGATAACTTTGTTATAAAGAAAGTCATTGATACGTGGGAATCGCACCAGGCTTTACCTCTCAAGGGATCTTGAGAAGCTTACAACCCCCACCAGGCAGTGTACCTGATCGTTGTAGTATAGTATAGTGACAAGTACCGGGGGATTGATCGTTCAGCTAGGAATAGTGTCGCTAGGATTAGAAAACCTAAATACTAGTTCTAAAGGTGAGGGATGTTTATTTTTGTATTTTTATATTTTTTAGAAAACAAGTAAAAATCTCGAGTTTGAAGGATTTGGGCGGAATTAGTTGCTAGTCAACTAACCCAATACTAAAGATGCAATCGAAATAAAATACTAAAAATGAAAATAAACTAAATTATACTAAGGTTGTGAGCAATAAGTGGAGAAAATGTGTTTACTTAGATTTCACTACTCCCTAGATATCTTTTACACGTTAATTACTTGTTATAGTTGCGTGGATGACGGATTGTATTCCTTAATACCATTCATGGGGTGGCGCACTTAATTCCCCAATCCTATGAGTGCCTACTTCACTCCTATGTCGAGCCGGCTAAGAAGCTCCTAACATGGGATCATTAGAATTTACTCATGCATTAAATACAACCAATAAAACCTAGTGCACATCAGTTCATGTTTCCTAAGACGTTCAAGCATGTTACCATTTGGAAGTCTGCCAGTTTTCTTAAGCCTAACATCGAAATCATTCATCCAATACAACCATAAACAAGTAATCAACACATAATTAACATCTAGGTTTCATTAGATCCAAGCAAACACAAGATAGATCTAGCCTAGCATGATGGAATTAAGATAAGAACAAGATATAGACAACCAACACATAGACATATTGGTTGAATTAAAAGGATATTTATCTCAATTACACATGAAAGGGATCAAGGGCTTAGAACCCTTGAAAAACCTGTAAAATTCGTACCAAGTTCGTACTTAGGGTTTCTCCAAAACTTCTCTCTTTTAATGTAAAAAATAGAAAACTATATATAGGAAATAGGGTCTGACGGCGTCAAGAACAAATTTGTGACGCCGTCATCTCGTCGCCAAAATACTCCTCGGACTGCCTTGATCTACTTTTGACGCCGTCATGTGTTAGCATTTTCCAGGCCGTCATGCATTTTACTCTTGACGCCCTACCTTGTGACGCCGTCAATTCTGTACTGGGTCGTCATGGAAATTACTCTTGACGCCGTCAGAAATTCCTTCTTGACGCCGTCACCTACTGTTCCCAGCAAGAAAAATTAAGAGTTAAGACTTTGACGTTTTCTTCACTTTTATGCTCCAAAAACGTCCGAATTGCTTCCTTTTCCAGATTTCACTCCCAAAGTACCTAAAATCACAAAAGGAACGATTTAGGGTAATATTTGATCAAATAAATTCAATTCCGGGCTTAAATGACCCCCTAAAAGTGGTTCATTTTTCGCCTCATCATATACCCTTACACTTGAGATTTGCTTGTCCTCAAGCAAATGCGCTTTTATTCTAGTCAAAATACAAGTTAGGGGTCATTTAACACTAATATAAAAGTAATTACAACAAATAATCGTTCCACTAAAGACCAATGACAAGCACGGAGGTCATACACTAGCACCTCACAAATAGTGTTTAGATACTCACATCTCTCGGGTGTAATAAAGTATAAATTACAATATGGAAATGGAAAACATCTCTCACTACCTGTCATAGCAAAATAGATTACCATAGGCTTGGAAAAGGATCAAACCTCCACCACATGGCGTAAGCACCTAGGATAAACTATCAAAGAGGTCTTTTTGGTTGTAACGTTAGGTGTAGGGATATGAAATACACGGTTTTGTTGGATAAAGGAAGTTTTACTGGTGGCGAGTTAACAATCTTGGTTAATTACATGTACAATATGGCGTTGCTAAGCCAAGACTAGACTCGACTTAAGCTAATAAATGAAAAATAACAAAAACATAAAATGAACATAGAATAAAAAGGGATGGTAGTCCGTATGTTTTTTCTCTTTTCTTTTTCTATTTTTTTTTCTTTTTCTTGTTTTTTCAATTTTTTTTTTTTTTTTTTTTTTTTTTTTTTTTTTTTTTTTTTTGCATACACTCTTACCCTACCATCCAAAATAATACATCATAGGGAATGAACATTCCCCTTACACTTGAATCTTTACATACTTTACAATGACTAATCTAATGACTTGAATTAAGAAAATCAAAACACTTTGAGTACTTTTAAGATTAACGTACATATGGGGATAATATATGATGTTCTTCCCCATTACTCCATAAAACAAGTACTTTACCCATGAGTCCCAATCGTCCCAAAACAATATGTACAAGGATATGACTCGACTTAGCAACCATGTAATCAATTAGAAAGTTAACTTAGGGTTTAACAAATAACAATAATGCACTAAAGATGAGTGCATACACGGAAGGCTAAGGCGATTTGGGTGTACATTTAAGTGGGGTGTAACAAATTCTTCCTTTAAGTAAAATGCTTAAAGTTAGAAACGAAAAGATAGGCTCGGAGGGGTGTACTAGGGGTTTCGTGTACTAAAAATGAGTACAACGCTAAGGTGTAGGAAAAATTAGTTGACTTAACTAGCCAAGTAATATGACTTAAATGGTCAAGTAATTATGATACGGGTTTAACACAAGGGTGATCCTAATGCCTCTTATCATGTAGTAAATCCTACCACACGAATATAGTCTCACTAGCGGTCTCGGGATGCATCACTAACGCAAGTTCTAGAATCTAAATGCTACCGGTACACTCATAAGCACTAATAGTAAATGTTTTTCCTATCAAATCTAAAGGCGAACCTCACATATTTGGGTGAAAAATTTTTCTGAAGTATGGTTATGTGCTAGTCATACAATCTCCTATCCATGAGACGCTTGCTATGGCTAAAGTTTCACTCCTAAATGTTGTAAAAAATTTTAAATTTGGCGCTAAAATTGCACTAACAAGTATTTCTCATACTTTTATTACACATCTACTATCAAACAAAACAAACTCAAGCAAAAGTGCATATGTAAGGTATCATCATTTTACCCTCCCCTTACACTTAAGATGAACATTGTCCCCAATGTTCAAGTAAAGAATGTAAAAGTGAAATAAGTAAAACAAATGAAATAAAATACTCCCCTGATTCGCTCGGTATGGTTAATAAGGTGGCCAGGTTAAATCTTCCTCCAAGAAAATGAACAATCAAAGTTTCCCTTCCAGAATATAAATCATCTTCTTGTCATACATAACCTGTAAATCCTGAGAAAATAGACAAGACAACCTCGCATAAAATCGGCGGCAACCTATATAAGTTACTAAATCCTAGAAAACAAAATAAGATATAATGCTTGTGGAATGAAGTTTGCAGATTTCCTGGAGATTATAAAACTTAATAATTCACAAAAACCATAAGACTCCGTTAGAAAAACAAAACCGGTAAAATTTCCAGATTTTTATACGTGACGCCGTCAAGAGTTAACTCTTGACGCCGTCAGAAGTGACCTGCAGAAATTCTTATGTTAAGTTTCCGGAAAATTTCTGGAAAAACTTGGTCCTACTTCCTGGAAAATCCTGCAAAACTTCATTATGACTCAATACAAGCATTTGACTCTAACAAATACGAATACACATGTTCATTTAATATTGTGGAGAATCATGATCGGTTTGTTTCTTAAAAACATATTTGGGGTTTCCCCTTACACTTATCTTTTGCAAAAATACTTTTAGGTGGAGTTAAGACTAGGCCAAAACAACAAAGTAAAGCATTTCCACTATTTAATTGAGAAACATGATCTACCAACAATAAAAAATAAAGCATGCATACGGAAGCAAATAACAAACAAACAAAATAAAATCACACAAAACATAGGTTGCCTCCCAAGAAGTGCTTTTCTTTATTTACGAGTCTTGTAGCTAGACTCAAGGTCATGGGTTACTATGTGACCTCATCCCTTGAAATGATATACCCCATGTAGTTGCGATCATTACTGTTATGGTGGTAGTGCTTTAACCTATCGATGCTTGCAATCACCATTCCACCAACTTCACTTCTCAAGTTAGCAATCCCATCTTGGCTCACACCTTCAATTGTGAAAGGCCCATACCACCAAGGACTTGGTTTATCGGGTGGTATTGTTGTTTCCAAGTGTCTCAAGAGTACCAAGTTCCCTTCCTCAAATGGTACATGATTTTCTGTGGGTTGAGTATGTTCGAATTCGACCTGAACCTTATTGCTTTTACTTCTTTCATATTTAGCCTCCTTATAGCTTTTGATTCTTGCCTCCCATGCAAGAATTTTATTCTGAACACGAATGGGTGTCGTGTCAATGTTGTTTTTGATCCTTCTCCAACTCAAATTCTCATGTCCACTTCGCGGAGTCATGGGGAAGCTAATCTTTCTTTTTCTAGATTTAAGCTCAATCTTCCTACCTTCATACTTAATGACAGCCCTAGCGGTGGCGAGGAATGGTGCTCCAAGGATGATTGGCATGCATCCATCTCCTTTATCATCGATGATCATAAAATCAACGGGGTACATGAATCCTGCAACATTAACTAATACATCTTCTGCGATTCCTAGGGGATATATGTACGAGTGTCCAGCGAGGGACAACCTAACACGAGTAGGGACTGGCATTTTTTACGTTAGTTGGATGTAAATAGTTAGGGGCATAAGATTTACTTCCGATCCTTGGTCGGCGAAAGCACTAAGATATTTCAAGTCCCCGATGCTAGTTGGTATCTCAAAGTTCCCACATGCTATCTGCTTAGTAGCCACTTTTTGTACCAATAGCCTCTCGAATACTGATCCCCCAGGTAACGTATCATACTCATCTTTTACCTTTTCCTCTTTCTCAGAACCCTGGTTGGAAGGTTGGTTACGTCCGTCACCCTTAATCCAATTTGTTATGGTGTTTTCGTTTATATCATGTTTCAGGTAGTGACTCAAAGGTTGGGATTTTGGTGGTTTTTCTAAGGTCTGTTTAGTAGGTGCTTCTACCTTCTTGTTATCCTTGTGGACAATTGTGATGGAATTAACAAATTGGGTAGTGGGAGTGGCGCTTTCTTTCCTTAGTAGCATTCTTTCGGGGGTTCTCTGGTTGGCATACTCCTCTAATAGACTCATCATCTCATTCATTTTCTCCTGCATTTCCTCTTTTTGCTTATAAACTGCTTCCTCGAATCTAGCAAGCCGATCTGAGTGAGTTGCCATATATTCTCTCATCCTAGCTTCAAACTCCGAGCTAAGCTCCTCGGGAGGGAAACAAGGTGGGGCATGGTTCTGAAAAGTCTCGACATTTTCTCTAGAGGGTGACTCAGATAATGGTGCCGAAGTTGGTTTCGAGACAGAATTGGCAGTAGCCCGTCTAGGACTTAATGGTCTCCTTTGCCTTTCCTCAAAGTAGTCAACTTTTGCCTCGAGTTTGCATAGGAGTTCATCGGGGATTTCGGTGGTTCCTCCAGATGTTGAGAGTGCATTGATGGCCGCTTTTATTGTATGATTAAACTCCCACATCTCATGATTATCAGCGGCGAGCTCCTCGATAACCGCCCAGGACTCCTCGGCGTTCTTATTACGCAGTTTACCTCCCGCGGCCCTATCGATTGTGCGCTTAGTGTGATAGTTAACATGGTCATAGAAAATCTGGACTAATAACCAAAGGTTTATACCATGATGAGGGACCTTATGGAGGAGATCCTTAAAACGGGCCCATGCTTCGTAGAAAGTTTCTCCCTGATGTTGTTCAAACATCAAAATGTCATTTCTAAGCATTGCAGTCTTCCCTGGTGGGAAGAATTGAGTAAGGAAGCGATTGGTGAGGTTATCCCATGTGGTGATGGATCCCGCGGGTAAACGCTCAAGCCATTGACTAGCTTGATCCCGTAGAGAGAATTGGAATAGGCGTAATCGGGTTGTCTCTCTAGTTTCAACATCTAGGTCTATGGAATCTACGATTTTGAGGAAGTCCTTAAGATGTTGGTTTGGATCTTCGGAACAAAGTCCATGGAATGCACATCCGCTTTGCACTAACCTGATGGTGTCGGATCGCAAGGGGGTCACATTGGCTCCGGTGAGCTCAATGGTGTTTCGGTAGCCTTGGTGGCTGGGTCGGGAATACTCTCCTAAGGTTCGGGGCCTAAGAGGTTCTAGTGGTGGATTTTGTTATTGTCCATTATGTCGGGTGGTGAAGAGTTACGAACAAAGACACAAAGAAAAAGATAGACTAAAGAAAACCTAAAAATAAAAATAAAATCTTACTAGAAAGGAATCTAGCAAGTAGACCTAATAAAAAGAGATTCTAACCTATACAATAACTATTCCCCGGCAACGGCGCCAAAAACTTGATACGTGGGAATCGCACCAGGCTTTACCTCTCAAGGGATCTTGAGAAGCTTACAACCCCCACCAGGCAGTGTACCTGATCGTTGTAGTATAGTATAGTGACAAGTACCGGGGGATTGATCGTTCAGCTAGGAATAGTGTCGCTAGGATTAGAAAACCTAAATACTAGTTCTAAAGGTGAGGGATGATTATTTTTGTATTTTTATATTTTTTAGAAAGCAAGTAAAAATCTCGGGTTTGAAGGATTTGGGCGGAATTAGTTGCTAGTCAACTAACCCAATACTAAAGATGCAATCGAAATAAAATACTAAAAATGAAAATAAACTAAATTATACTAAGGTTGTGAGCAATAAGTGGAGAAAATGTGTTTACTTAGATTTCACTACTCCCTAAATATCTTTTATACGTTAATTACTTGTTATAGTTGCGTGGATGACGGATTGTATTCCTTAATACCATTCATGGGGTGGCGCACTTAATTCCCCAATCCTATGAGTGCCTACTTCACTCCTATGTCGAGCCGGCTAAGAAGCTCCTAACATGGGATCATTAGAATTTACTCATGCATTAAATACAACCAATAAAACCTAGTGCACGTCAGTTCATGTTTCCTAAGACGTTCAAGCATGTTACCATTTGGAAGTCTGCCAGTTTTCTTAAGCCTAACATCGAAATCATTCATCCAATACAACCATAAACAAGTAATCAACACATAATTAACATCTAGGTTTCATTAGATCCAAGCAAACACAAGATAGATCTAGCCTAGCATGATGGAATTAAGACAAGAACAAGATATAGACAACCAACACATATACATATTGGTTGAATTAAAAAGATACGTATCTCAATTACACATGAAAGGGATCAAGGGCTTAGAACCCTTGAAAAACCTGTAAAATTCGTACCAAGTTCGTACTTAGGGTTTCTCCAAAACTTCTCTCTTTTAATGTGAAAATTAGAAAACTATATATAGGAAATAGGGTCTGACGGCGTCAAGAACAAATTTGTGACGCCGTCATCTCGCCGCCAAAATACTCCTCGGACTGCCTTGATCTACTTTTGACGCCGTCATGTGTTAGCATTTTCCAGGCCGTCATGCATTTTACTCTTGACACCCTACCTTGTGACGCCATCAATTCTGTACTGGGTTGTCATGGAAATTACTCTTGACGCCGTCAGAAATTCCTTCTTGACGCCGTCACCTACTGTTCCCAGCAAAGAAAATTAAGACTTTGGCGTTTTCTTCACTTTTATGCTCCAAAAACGTCCGAATTGCTTCCTTTTCCAGATTTCACTCCCAAAGTACCTAAAATCACAAAAGGAACGATTTAGAGTAATATTTGATCAAATAAATTCAATTCCGGGCTTAAATGACCCCCTAAAAGTGGTTCATTTTTCGCCTCATCAGTCATAACTAGATATTTCCAGGTTTTTACACATTCATAATTATCCAGAAATATGTGTGGGTGTGTGTGGCGGTTCAAGAGAGAAAGAGAAGGAGAGTTCAAGCTATCAATGACCAAGTATTGGTTTTTAAAAGTTTCAATCCAAGAATAATCCATAGAAACGAGTCTCTTACAAGTAAGTAAGCTTTAATCTTGTGTTAATGATGATTATAAGTTAAGGTTCATTAGGATGATGATGGATTTTTGGTAAACCCTTGTTGGATAGTATTGTATTGATGAGGAAATAAGTATTTGTATGATGTTGAGTAGGAATCAAGATGGCTGATTATGGTTTAGCAAGTGAGAAAGATGATGATGAAGGTGATGATGATCGTGTTAGTCTAAGGTTGGAACCAAGGTAAGTAAACCAGTTATAATGTGATGTATATTGATTTTATACATTACGTGTTATGTGATTTGTTATGTTAAGGTTATTAAATGGTTTGGAAGTATGTGCTTATGTGAAAGTGAGTATGAGGCTAGTTTGGCATAACTAACAAAGGAAGAGATAGTCTAGTATGGATTAAGTTAAAGTTTGCTAGGTGTTGTTGAGAATGAATGATGATGCTTAAAGTGGTTAAGGTATGTGTTAATGATTAATGTTGTAATGGATTAATGGGTTATGATGTGTATGTGTGGATGATTTACGATATTATGTTATACCTGCTTTACTTACTAATCTTTATGCTTACGGTTTAAGTTATCAATATTTTGTAGATGCTTATGCTAAGCCGATAAAGCTTCGACTAAGGCTTAAGGAATGTTAGTGCAGATGGTAGAAGGTTATGGTAATGTATAGAAGAACTTAGTATTGAATATCGAGCTCGAGTCAATGTTGATGCCTCGTGAGTTGCTTAAAGGTTATAAGGTCATTGTCGAGTATCAAGGTTATGTTTCGTTATGCTAAAGTCAAGTATATTTAATGGTATGTCATAGTTATGGTTAAATGGTTTATGGTCAAGGTTAAAGGGGTGTTTGGATTAATGTATGTTGTACCCATTTTGGGATTTAAACGGGACAATGGTCATGGATTAAGGTTGTAAAGTTTTTATATATTAAGGGTACATTGTAAAAATAGTCCCTAAAGTAGCCCAAATGTGCAAAAAATACACCGACACAAAAAGTTTTGCAAAAACAACATTGATGTTTCATTTCTTTGCAAAAAAGCCACCGAGAGCTAGTTTTTGCTAACTTTCGTTATTTTCCTCGTTAAGTGCCACGTCAATGAGGGTAGTATTGTCATTTTACTGCTCATACTTATTAAATTGCCGCCCAACAACTTGTGATATCAATGCGACATAAACTTAATGGCTAAATTTTCAAAGTAAACTCTAATGTTTGCACCCCTAAACCCCCTACAACCCAGCTTCTAAACCACGACTCGACAACCCAAAAGAAACATGGCATTCCAAAATGCAATCCATCACCACCACATTCACCAAACACCACAATCATCACCACCACCAAGAAACAACAACTACAACAACGTCCATGTCCACGTTGTCATTCACAAGACACAAAATTCTGTTACTACAACAACTACACCACTTCACAGCCTCGACACTATTGCAAAAGCTACCGTAGACACTGGACTAATGGTGGCGTTCTCCGTAACATCCCTGTTGGGGGTGGTACTCGTAAAAACACTAGAAGACAAAAACTCATGAACCCCACCACCACTTCGGGTTATGTTACCACTTTTGCTCCGGTGGAGTACCAGAGCCTGGTGCCCCTTCCACATGTGGATGCTGCCGGAAATGTGATGGGTCCGTTTGAAGGAAATTGGTTTATGTCGCTGTTGGAGAGTGCTGGGTTTGAGGATGGTGTTTGACCATTTTGTGACAGTTAATCTAGTTTCTTAGTTTAATGTTTGTCTTTTGTTTGTAGTGGTTTATGTACCCGATCTTTTGGTGAATGGTTGACTGTATGGGTGTAAATTTAACTGGTCTTTTGGCAACTTGTTATATTTTCGCAATAATTACCCAAAATTGCCCAAATTGACAATCATGTTTGACTTTTGTAAATGATTGAACATGCACAAAATTACCCAAAATTGCCCAAATTGACAATTGTGTTTGACTTTTGCAAATGAATGTACATGCACAGTTACACACAATTACCCAAAATTGCCCAAAATTGCCCAAATTGATAATCATGTTTGACTTTTGAACATGCAAAAAATTACCCAGAATTGCCCAAATTGACAATTGTGATTGACTTTTGCAAATGAATGTACATGCACAGTTGAACACAATTACCCAAAATTGCCTAATTTGTTGGCTTCCATTAGATTAGAGAAAATGTTATGCAAGCATTTACCCTAGTAAATTATTACACAACCTGTAGATAAAGTTTAGAACAACTAGATATTGTTATAATCTTCCACTACAATACCATAGCAGAAGTATAACAGATTGTTGACGTAAACATAAAAGCATAAGTAGGGTTGTAAATGAACAAGACGAACACGAACGGAGCCTTGTTCATGTTCGTTCATTTAAATTTAATCGGACAAATTAACGGACACGAACGCTTAAACAAATGAATTTTCTTGTTCATGTTCATTTATTAAGAAAATGAGTTGTTTCTGTTCGTTTATTAAGAAACTAAACGAACGCTAAACGAACATAAATGATCAAACATCATGAAAATAGATAAACAAACATAAAATTTATTAAATTATGTATAATATATTGTTTTATAAGTGTTGTTTTGTTTAAACAAACAAAATTTAAAATCATACAATTAAAATATATGATATACGAACATAAATAAATAAAATGAAGAGTAAATTGCAGAAATGGTCCCTGTGGTTGCTCAGATTGCATGTTTAGTCCCTGGTCTTTCGAAATTGCAGGCGACCTCCCTGTAGGGAGTTTTTGGTTCCGTTTTGGTCCCTGGCCATTGCAGAAATGGTCCCTATGGTTTGCTTAGAATTGCACGTTTAGTCCCTGGCCAGGGACCAAAACAGAACCAAAAACTCCCCACAGGGAGGTCGCCTGCAATTTCGAAAGATCAGGGACTAAACATGCTATCTGAGCAAACCACAGGGACCATTTATGCAATTTACTCTAAAATGAACATAAACGAACGTATAATCGGACGTTCACGAACATAACTAAACGAACGTATAATATTGTCCATGTTCATTCATTTAATAAATAAACGAACATAAATGAACTTTTTACCGAACGGTTCACGAAATGTTCACTGAACGTTCAGTTCGTTTACAACCCTAAGCTTAAGCATTATTCAGTATCATCTTTAGTCTTCTTGTCAGCCATCAGCCTTCTCCTCTTGATTGATCTTCTTTGGTCTTCAAAAATTTTGTCTGCAAGCACTCCATCTTGCCAACTCCAATTTTTGCAAGCACTTCATTTGGCTCATCTCCATGTTTAGCAACCACTTTAGGTGTAGTCACATCTCCATCAACAGCTGAGATAAATCCCCCCTGTCCAATAACTTCAGTACACAGATCATCTGGAATCACAGCCCCATCACAAACTAATTATTCACCATCATCACCATCAACATCCTCTGTTGCAAACATTTCTTCTGCAACGACCTCAAGTGGAACCACACTGAAACTAATTGGTTCAGAAAAATAGCGTACATCTCTGTTACTTCTTCAGCTGCAACTACGTCATCAAGTACATCCAATGCTTGATCAATTTCAGCAAACATGTCACTAATCTCTTTAGTCTCTTCAGGAACATCAACTAAATGGTATGGATCATATTGCCATTCAACATCTATTCCTTGATCCACTTCTTCATCAATGATCCGAGTCCATAGATCCCCTTCCTTTCTACTAATGGTAACACCATCACTTGTGTCATCATAATCCGCATCATCAAAATCGAACACATCTGTAAACTTTAGGGAATCCTCACTTGAATCCTCCACCATAAACTCTTGGTCAATATCTTCCAATAACCTCCTGAATTGAAAATCATCACTCGGCCTTTTTGTATGATTTGCAACCATTCTTTCCACACAAAATGTTGGTGGGAACTCATTGTCAGAATCAGTATCATAAACAGGTCCAACCTTCTCAGGTTGGCTTGTCTTATGCCACTCTAACAATGGTAATTTCCTACTCTTTCTAGTCTCATCATCAAGATCCTTTCCAGTAGCATTATTGACATCATGTTCCACAATTTCTTCTATCACCACACCCTTGCCCTTACTCATCATTCGCTCCATCATCTGATACTCTACCAATGAAACACCGGTTTCAATATACAACTCCAATTCTCTAAATCTAGGAACATACTCTACAAGTCTCCTCGCATCTTTGTCAGACATTAGTGGTAGCAAACCATCATCCAATGACTCCCCAGGTATCCTAAAGTGAGTAAACACAAAGGTACGATCCGTGTAACCTAAATCCTCTAACATTTTACCCAATAAGTCCATGGAGAAAATGTCACAGTGAACTCCGTCAAACCAATCTGTATCTCCAAAGAGATATCTTCTTCTTGGTGGTAAGGTAAATTCATCATTGTGATGGATGTGTAAAGTAAACATGGTTTCATTCAAATCTGTGCAACACATAAAACATCAATAACTTCCAAAATAGTAACAAGTTTAAATGAAAAACACGAAAATGGAACAGAGTATGCTTACCATAAAGGATTCGTGATGAGACGAAAAGTGTTACGCTTTTAAGGGGTCATTTAAGCCTTAAATCACGATTATATGATCAAATATTGCCTTAAATCGTTCCTTTTGTCATTTTAGATACTTTTGAGAGGAAACATGAAAAAGGAAGCATTTTGGACGTTTTTGGAGCAAAAAAGTGATGAAAAGGACAAAGTCTCAAATTATGCTAGAAACAGTACTTGACGTCGTCACACTCTACTAGGTGACGGCGTCACGTATTGACAAAGAGGTGGATAATTATTTTACACTAGACGCGCCAGAAAGGAATTTTGGAGTTAAAGAGTGACGGCGTCACGTTATAAAGCATCAAGGACGTCACGTGTTATCATAAACGGAGACGGCCCAGAGAATATTACAAGGTGAGGACGTTAGAAGTGGATCTAGGCCATCAAAGAACCCTAAGTATGGCGAGGTGACGGCGTCACGACCCATAAGGTAACGCCGTCAGAGTTGTAAAATCTATAAATACTCATCAAAATTTCATTCATTAAGTATGGAACTTTAGGGAGAACATAGGGTATGAACCCTAGTCGAATTTTGCAGCTATTTTGAGGTTTCTAAACATTTTTTCTTCCATGTTTAATTAAAGATAAGTATTCTATCAATCATTCAATATGTCTATGTGTTGTTTGATTCTATCTTACGCTTGTCTTTACATTAACATGCTAGGCTAGGTTTGTTTGTGTTTGCTTAGATGTAATGAAACCTAGTTATTGATTATTGATTGATGATTTGTTATTAATTGTTGTTGGATGAATGATATCAATGTCAGGCTTAAGAAAACTGGCTAATCTCCTATTGGTAACATGCTTAATGTCTTAAGAAACATGAATCAGATGTGTACTACGATTAATTGGTTGTGTTTAATGCATAAGTGACTATTAATGAGGCCATGATAGGATACTAAACGTGTCGTCATAGGAAGAGATAGAATCTTATAGAGTTGGGAAAGGACGTACACGCCCCCACGAATGGTATTAAGGAATACAACCCGTCATCCACGCAATTGTAACAAATCTATCAATCAATGAAAGATAGCTAGGGAGTAGTGAAACCTAAGTAAACGCGTTTTTCTCCATACTAGTTTTTCACACATTTATCTTCTTGTCATTTTATTTTTATTGCATTTGTAGTTAATTGGGTTAGTTGACTAGCAACTAATTCCGCCTACTCCTTCAAAACCCGAGATTTTTATTTACTTTCTAAAAAATATAAAAATACAAAAAGAATCATCCCCCACCTCTAGACCTAGTTTAGATCATTTTCAATCCGAACGAACACTATTCCCTGTGGAGAACGATCAATTCCCTGGTTCTTACCACTACACTATACTACATCGGTCAGGTACACTTGCCTGGCGGGGATTGTAAGCTTCTTAAGATCCATTGAGAAGTAAAACTTTTGTGTGACAATCCAAATCGCATCAATTCGTAAATCAGGGATTGGGGTAGTGCACGATTTTGCCAAAACTTAACCATTCTCAAGACCTTTACTTGTGAAATTAATGTTCATGGAAGCAATTGAAACACAGATATAAACTATTGCTTTAATGGACTAAATTGTTAAACAAAAGACTAGCAACTAAGTTGATTGGCGGGAAAGGCACTAAAATGACAATACTACCTTCATTGACGTGACACTTAACGAGGAAAATAACGAAAGTTAGCAAAAACTAGCTCTCGGTGGCCGTTTTGCAAAAAAAATGAAACATTAATGTCGTTTTTGCAAAACTTTTTGTCTCGGTGTATTTCTTGTACATTTAGGCTACTCTTTAGGGACTGTTTTTGCAATTTACCCATATATTAAAGAACATTTTGGTTCAAGTTAAAGTGTTGGATTTATGATTAAAGGTGTTATGGTTAAGATATGTTTGAAAATGGGTCAAAATGAATGATTGGCTAAACACCCGTTATTTTGTCAAACATGTTCCCGAGGTTCACTTGGACCAAATCTAAACATATTTTATTAAATATATGATGTCCTAAAGATGTCTGAAAAGTTTCGTGAATTATCTAGTTTAGGACTTTAGGATGTTGGCTTTTCGGAAAAAGATTTTGAAATGGAAATGGGTGATCAGGTCATTCAACCACAGGCTAAATGGGTTAGTCGGCGGCTAAATGCATCAAGAGGTTTTGTCGGTTTTGTTCAATGTTCGAAATATCATATCTTCTAAACCGTAAGTCGTTAGAATTCGTACCACCCGTCGTTTTGAAGGTATTTAAGTCTAGCTTCATTTAAAATACTTTCAAGGGTTAGTGAGTTATAGATTTTCATCAATTTTCATAAGAGTAACAGGAGGTCTGTTATAGTCAAAGCATTTCAGCAAAAAGTTTTAATTTTTGGTCAAATCGGGCACGGGGTTTAACATTGAACCCGGCTCTAAACCGAACCGGGGTTGAGACTTTGATTTTTAACATTGGTTATGATTAGGGTTTGAGCGAAGATGACCTGAGCTATCATTCTCGTCAATGTGCTCGTTTTAACGACGCTTTTGACAAAATGTTTCATGTTTATTTAACAAAATATGGCTCAAGTTCTTCACATATTCATACTACGCATCAAGAGGCGGGTTCGAGTTCTCATGGTAATAACGAGACAATTTGAATGTATAATCTTTTAAGAAGTGAGAATACAAATCGAGCTCGGGGTAACACCCCTAGTAACAAGCTCGGAAGGTACCAAGGATCCGATTTTTTGTCCCAAATTACCATCGAAGAGTTTGAGAATTTTTATTTTGGCTTGGTGGAAAGAACGGGAATCCCAATTTAGAAATGACCAAATTTCCTCAAATGTATGTTAAGTGTCCATGGTCAAATATAATCAAATATTTACGTATTAATGCTTAAATACATGCATCCATTTTGTTACACCAACTGCAATAACAATATCCAATTGTGTTGGAGCAAGTGTGGTAAAATGTAGCAAACCATACCCTCGCCCCTACCCGAGGGTAGAGAGACCGGTTTTAGGAACATCTCCGGTAAATGTAGGTCTCGATGTATATGTGTATAATCACACTCGAGAACATAAGAATCTTATGTGGTTTCCTCTACGGGCAAGAAGCATATCGTCTTCTATGTTTAATAAGTAGATAACTGAAAATGTTTCATTTGTGGAACTTGTTAAGTTGTTGTTGCAACCATGAAACATTACAAGTAGTCGGGTATAAATAAAACCCGTCGTGCATTGCTTTGAGCCTATTAGAACATAATTTAGTTGTCCACTTTTGCGATTATTCCTCTTGAAAAGTAGAGTTAGTAAACTTGTTTAACATAACTTTATAATATAATTATATTTTAGAACGGTGTTTCCATTTTTCCAATTTTGATTTTGACATAATTCGAATCTAGCCCATATACAATACCAAGACCCAAAAGATCTCGTCAAAATTATCATGTTAACCACATAAAAAGGTAAACTGAAACAGAGAAGGATTTCTGTTCAGGTTACTCGAGGAAGTGGAGTCTTAAAGTTTGGCTCTAAAACACGCAATCTAAACAATATTCCTGGCCATCCTAAAATGTTCACCCATCGACATTGATATATTCTGAGATTTGATGACACCTTAGCCCTGACCATCCCAAGATTATCATGTTAATTACATATTAGTTAACCACTTTACCAGATTAAGATATGATGTTTGTCAAATTCACAATCTTCTAAGGGACTTGATGTATAAGTCCTTCTTTGTATAACTTCTTTCTACATTTACCATGCTCCAATTACTTTCATCTTGGTTTCGTTCTATAACACGTCAATGTATAAACTTATAAATATATTAGTTGGTTTTAATTTTAGAGCAAACATGTCAACCAAACCATAATATGATTCCAACTTTTTGGTTTTTCTGTGATCTCTTCTTTGGGTATTTTATGCTTTCGCTT
Organism: Artemisia argyi; assembly: GCA_030686995.1. Lineage (NCBI taxonomy): Eukaryota > Viridiplantae > Streptophyta > Magnoliopsida > Asterales > Asteraceae > Artemisia > Artemisia argyi. The sequence continues at coordinate 42,411,916 of CM060695.1, forward strand.
TTCTTTTTGTCGCGCTAGGAGCAATTGCCTAAGATACCCCAGGTATAATTTTAGAGCATTGCTAAAGCGTACTACAATATCCTCCTACACACACAACAATATTTTATATTTTCTTTTCACTCATTCTCTCTCTGCATCCAAACCGTCAATTCTGACACTTGTCAGTATCCTGTGAGTAGGAGGATTTATCATTTTCCATAATTTTAATGGTCATGTCAAACCAAAGAATTTCCAACATTCATTGGTGGATTGAAGCACAGATTGCTTCTTCAAACACCAAAATGCTCACTTGTGGCTTTAGTATCGACATGAATTGATTACCTTATTTGCACGCGAGTGCTTTTCAACTTAAAAACTTATTACTAACAAGGAAACATTGTCACGAAAGGGTAGTTTTTTCTTCTGCGTGTGAGACATGAAAACATAAATAGTCATGTAATCTTACGTTATGTTGGCCAAAAACGTTAGAGCACTTGTAACCTTATGCTTTACGGTTTGTAAGATTACATTTGCCTTTCATAGGATTAATACCTTATTCATATTTCAAAATGTTAATTGCAATGATTAGTTACTACTAATATCTTTCTGATAATTATTCGAGTACCAATAATCATGATGATTTCATTAAGCCCTCTAGTCCTCTACTATGCATACAAGTGTCTGGTCAGGGATGCTAACTCTGTAATGGGCGTTGTGTTGTTTGGTTATTTTTTGATGAGCGCCGCACCCTTAGAAAATGTATGTTAACAGATCCTCAAAGTCAGTGACTTGTTTATCTATTCCAATGTGTCCTTCTTAGAGTAATTACATTATTAAGTCAATCACGAAACGTGTGTAAAGATCAAAGACGATAAATTCCAAAAGACCCTAATAAGATCCGTGGTCCTAAATTGAACCATAAAATCTACCTTATACAATAGGTTTGGTTGGGTAATTTTGGTCCAAAGCCTAGTAGACAAATCTCTTGTTAATCTCAATTATGAGAGGGATATAAGCCAAACCTTCATTAAATAAGTTCATTTAGTCTTCATTTTACTCAACCGATTATGACTAATAAACTTTACGCCATCATTCTTTCTAGCTAGCTACCGCAGTTGTAACAACCTATAATATTGTGTCACAACTTGTTTGTGTTGATGCATTTGTGATTGATAAATGGTATCAGTTTATTGGTTCACATTTTTATTTCTTGGTGTCTTGAGTTCTGCATGGATCGGATTATCTTGTATAAGCATATAGGTTAATCATGATTTATGTTTTAACCTTAATAACAAGGTGTGAGGCTAGGCGGGAAAAAAAATATTTGTAGAAGACAACATTAGAATAGCTTAATATGGCATTAACAAAACAACATCATATCATATGTTTACAACAAGGAAACGCAAGTTAAAAAAGAGCATTCATATTAGCAACTTTTTTAAGAGCTAAAAAAGCCTTTAATTAGTATAGACATGTGTTAACCCTGTTTCCTAATCAAGTATCAAGAAGAAAACATAAACGATATTTTCATCAACAGAAATGAAATGAAATGAACTGTCATCATGTTTTTGCAGATTTATGTTGAGTTGGTATCCTTGGCAAACTCACATTTAAATTCCAAGACACATGAATGGCATCAAATGGACCTTTCAACCACCAAAGGCCCATGTGTCATTCTTCAGCCTAGATACCCTTACCTTACCTTACAACAACAATATAATCCAAAATAACAATAAAAAGTAACATGAAACAAAAACTAGCATGGGGCCATATTACCATCCATGGCATTGGAGGGCCTATATGTGTGGGTTGTAAACCAATATTTTAGAAATGACCAAATGTCCTCAAATGCTATGTTGTTTCAGTAGATTCGTTAGCTATAGTGTAATACTAATGTTTTAGGAATAACTCTTATCATAAGGACAAAGCTGTGAGTTTGACAGCTTTTGGTTGGATTGTTGTTTTGTGGTTAAACCTATTACTGTGTGTTGATTAAACCTGAGCAACTAACATTTATGGAACCATATGATTTGGTTAAAACATGTCTGCTACATATTTGGGCCTTGTTTCATACTATCATTTACTACACATAGCCCACATATGTTGTAAAAAACACACACACACGGGTGTATTCTTCATTAATCTTGCTACAAACAGTGAAATGGTAAAATGTTTGAAATCTTGCATATAAATAGGCCAGGTTTCCCCGCTGATTTAAACCTTTTTGAGATATGAGGTGAAAAAACATCAGTAAGTACATTATTTAACCAAAGTTTGAAAACTTAACCCTTCACTTTCAAGGACTACTATCATCCAGAAATTCAGGGTCTTTCGGCTTAGGAACGGGACTACGAATGATATCATCAATGTCAAATGCTCGTTCTCTTCTTAAACTTGTTCCCAACATCGATAAACCAGTTTCCTTTCGATTCGATCTATTCATCCTTTTGCTAATGTTAAGAATGCTAGAAGTTTCTTTAGCCTTGAGCAATGAAGCCTCTTTACGCCTTTTGTACCTTTTCCAAGCTGCTTGTATGAAGCACGCAGCCCACGTTCTCCATTGATGCGAGTGCACTCTAAAAGTGTGTCGTAACTTTTTGCTATGCAGCTTACGAAACTGTGTAGCTACAAATTTTAAGTCTTTTGAGGTGAGAGCGAAAGCTTCCACCTCAGAAATAGAAGTGACAGTACGCGTGGATGATGGAATTATGACACTTGGGCGTGGGTCTAGTGCCCACGTCAACAATTCCTCACCACAAAAATCACCAGGGCCAATCTCACATTGGTTAAAAAACCCAGCACGGCCCCCACCTGTAGTGTAGGAATCTAAATGACCTCGCATTATAAAAAGCATTTCGTTAGTAGGGTCACCTTCTCGTACAAGGCAAGTTCCGCCTGTTGAAATCACGGGTTTTAGCCTTTCGCATATTGCGTCAATCGTACGCTCATCCATTTGATCAAATAACGGAACCTGTTCCAATTTACATAACTGTGTTAAGCCCATGTTGTTTGGAGCACAAAAATAAAAATAAAAAGCTTACCCTTCTAACGAGCTCGGCACAAACATAACGTTTGATTTCTCTACGAATATCTTGAGGAAGAGCTTTAAGGATTTCTTCTTCATCAACCCCTCGAGTCGTAATCCATTTGTAAAGATCATGTTTTCGTACACGCTCCCTCAGTTCGTGTGGTAGATGCCTATGGTGCATCCATTGCTCGGTATCCATCCGTTTTACCCTATACTCTTCTAGCCGCTTAGTTCTTGAGTCGAGATATTGCTGTTTTACAAGGAAAAAAAATGTAACTCAAAACAGTGATAACATTTTAAGACCATGTGTTGCCATAAAAAACAAACTCTACTTACTTGCATATTACCAATGAGCAAAGCAAAGAGTATTAATCCAGTAATCCCTATGAGTATGCAAAAGACTGATTCTGCTAGAAACGGGCTTGCTTGAAGTTCTTGGCCTGCCGAACTGCAAAACTCGAAAGAAGACATATATAGTAAATCAAACATTTTCGCATTCTTTTGTTGAAGATCTTTGGTTTTGTAAGGTTACCTCAAGCCTCTGAGACCCCACCAGAGACAATAAAAGTATTTTTTTAAGAAATTAGCAGACGCGACACTGTAATTAACTGCATCCTCAACAAGTCCATATTTGTAGTTATCAGTATCTGCACCACATATACTTGTGATATTGCTCGTTGGATACCATGCTTCTCGTAAAGGAAGATTCACGTTAACACAATCGAAATATCTGTGTCTGCATTCCGTTTCATCATCACATACTTGTACCCAACATAGCCCTTGCCTCTCAATCGCCAGAAGATACCACATCGATCCAATCACCTAATAAATAAAAAGTCCGTCAGTCATGTAGTTGACTAGACTATGAGGATGTTTGGGATTGCTTACTTTAGTGTTTATCAGCTTATTTATTTAAGCAGACAAGTAATTTTGAGTATTTGGACAAAACTGCTTATTTGTTTATTTTCTAGTAAACAAGCCCTTCAAAGTAAGCTGATTATCTGCTTAATTTTTAGCTGGAAAATCATTTTGAGTTAAGAAATTACAAACACCCCTAGAGTGTTTGGGATTGCTTATCTTAAAGTGCTTATATACTCATAAGAATAAGTAGCTACTACACTGTTTTTTAAGGCTTATTTAAGAGTTGAATAAGCATATAAGCAGTGTCATCCAAATATTCTAGACTACTTATCTGCTTGATAAGCAAGCAAAAAGCAATCTCAGACCCTCGGATAATGCATTTAGCGTGTAATCCTGTAAACACCAACATACATGAGCAGCCAACATGAAAAGTACTAGATTATAAGCAGCCCCCACCCATGCGACATTAGCCACTAGACCGGCTTGTTTTGATATATGGGACCCGAGTCTAAATGTGAGATAAAGCCTTAGGAAGAACTGAAGCATGATAAAGTATAACACACTCGTCTTTGTACTCATCATTTCTGACTTATCAACAATGTGGAACCACGTCATTACTTGTGGAATAGGAAGTGTGGCTAAAAAGTCGAGCCAAAATTCACCCTTTAAATACCTCTCAGATATACTAGAAGAGTCCAGAATTAATTCACCTCTTCCAAGCAAACGGGAAGAAGGTGCCACATAAGCCGTACGGAACCTAACATAAATCTTTATCCCATAAAAGATATCAACAATTGTACGGATGATAGTAACTGTTATTTTGAGTTTCTTGTCTTCTTTTAAACACATATCATCTCCCACCACAGGTAAGTAGAAAAATAGAGGGTCTACCGCAAGGGAAATAAGAGCTGCAATAAGAAACAAGTGGTTCCATTGATTCATGGACTCGCCTCGTGGGTCAAGAATTGTTTCGTCGGTCTTTTTGTAATCCTCTGAGAAAACACGTGAAAGCTTTTTCTTGAGTTTTGGATCATCTGTCTTTGGAGATGAAGTATCTGGTTCCGGGGATTCCACATCAGCATCAAATCTGTTGCATAAAATGATCAGTTACATAAAATTGCTAACATCAATTATAGACAGATAAGAAATGTGATTCTTTGACCTGATGTATCGTCTAGAATTAGACATTGTGCTGGACTTAATCTGATCTTTTGCTGAAAAGTGCTGATGATCTAACAAGCCAAAATGGGCATTTTATAGACTAATGAAAAGAGGATACACCTGTATATTACTGAAATTGGCAATATGTGCCGATTAAGTACAGAATTTCAAGTTCACTTTCGACTAATTAAATTGATATAAAGAAATGATTTAAATTGATCTTAAATTTGTCTACTATGTGTAAACTTGATAGAAAACAAAACAAGGAATGAAGGAAGGAACAAGAAAAGGAATTTAGTGAATTTTAGATACAAACCAAGAAATCATTTGACATTCTTTTCCTTGGACCAGAAACATTTCTGAAATTTAGTACTTAATCCTATGAAAACGGCAACATTTTACCAAATTGTTTTTACTAAGCTATTTGCCTATTAGGCTAACGCCACAAACGAATCTTGTATATGAAATTGATTCATAACTTCACAATTTGCTTCATAAAACAGGTGTTGCAATGTATATCGAACTAGCATATATCTTTTTGATAAGTACAAACAAAAAGGAATCTGGTGAAAGAGACTAATCAAGATAATTAACTTGATTTCAAAGAAAATGCCTTTGGGATCTTCACATTCTCAATTATCCAAAAAAATGTTGGCAAAAGACAAATACCAATATACTAATTTTGTCAACCTAGCATAACTCATTTGCAGACACTCTGTCACGGCGTATGGCAGCAAACTCTGCACATTTTGTATAACCAATCTTCATCTTCAAGTGCAAATGTTTTTTATCAACCATAACGCTGTTGTTTAAGATATCAGACACATCTTGTTAACAATATTTTCTTTTAATTTCAATATTTGACCTTTTCACTATGTATGCGGAGTCATGAAGATTTATTAAAAAAAAAAAAAAAAAAAAAAAAAAAAAAAAAAAAAAAAACCCTTACTTTATACAGAAATCGAAAGTGAGTGCAGGTATGTGTAGCGAAAACCTTCACATAACAGAATCCAATAACCATATTCACTATATGGTTTCTCTTTTGCTCAAGTCATAATTACAAGACCCCGTGTAACAACTGTTGTCTCGGGCATTTAGCCAAATAGGCATAAAAACATCTCCTTGCGGGAATATTTGTAATGTTGCACTGAAAATAAGTTAAATAACATCAAGATCAATTTATTGAGAAATTGATGCCTGCATTAAGCTTTAGAACAACAGTTGTTACGAGATGAGTTGCGATGTCTCTAACTAACTTAACATGTATCCAATCTATTTTTACAATAATATGATTCAGTTTACGTGAATTTGTTACTCGATAAAGATAAAATGCGCATTATCCAACAGTGGGAGATTTCATATTAAGAAGAAACTAAGGGTGCAGACTAGCAATATCACAATCACATACCAACATTCTTCCAGCAAAAGATCTTGAACAAATTCAATTTGCATACACCAAATTGATTGATTACAAATCAGTATATAGTTTGAAAGCATAGATTACAAAACTTAACGCCACTTAGAGAACTGCTAATCCTAACGTCGCATAGAAAATTCACTTAGTGGCAGCTTCACTATAAGCGTCATTTTCCTCTCCAAAACGTTATATAGTCCACCTGCGTCAAAAGTCACAAAACCAATTAAACAACATATGGAAGGATTTCATTAAACAAATATAAGTTTGAAGAGTTAAGCATACCACACCTTTTAATTAACTAAAACTGACGCCTTTGTGGAGCTTCAGCAACACTAACACGGATATTTCTGCCATCAAGATCCTGTACAACAATTTTCATCTTAGTACACAGTTGAATCCGACAAGTCAAAATATACTTGAAAAGGGAACAAGGACTTACAACGCCGTTTAATGAGTCGATTGCACTGTTGACTTCATCAGCAGAACTGTAAGTTACAAACCCGAAACCCCTTGATCTACCACTGTCCCTATCATAGACCACCTTAGCTTCCAGAACATTTCCTTGCTCTCTGAATAAAGTTTCAAGAGCAAGATTATCAACACTCCAAGCAAGGTTTCCAACATACACCCTGTTGGTGTTGTCGAAGCTTCTACCACCACCACGGCCGCCTTCCCTTGACCCTCCGAAAGAATTTTCCTCCCTCCTTGGAGGTGGGCCCGAGTTCACCCTAATTGCTCTCCCATCAAGCTCCTGGAAATTTCAAAAAGATTTAAGCTTTATGACTCTATAGCAAATACCGAGTATAACACAACATTTAGTAAAGCTCAGAACTTTCTATATGCTACTTGAGTTTGAGGGTACTATACAGAAACTTACATAACCGTTGAACTTCCTAACAGCTTCCTCAACTTCTTCGACGGATGACATAGTAACAAAGCCAAAACCCCTACTTCTTCCGCTAACTTTGTCATAGATAACCTGCAATAGACATTCGCTTCAGTACAAATTCTAATCGTAGAAAATCAAAATAAGCTCTGAAACAGAATTCATGAAATTAACACATTTCAAATTAAAATACATCAAAATTAGATCTAAAACAGTACCAATGCCACACACCAACAAAAAATTTGATGCAAATACATAAAAGAATACACATCAAATTCAGGTCCAAAACAGTACTAATACATTTATTTACCGCAGATTCACAATTCAAATACATACAAACTGAGGTCTAAAACAGGACCAATACAACACAAATACATAAAAGCTAGTACCTTTTTTATAATATTATACAAAATTCCCATGAATATAAATCTAAAATAGGTCTAAAACAGTACTTAAACATCAAATTTACAATGCAAATACATACAATTCATGTCTAGAACAACACTCAAAACACTAAATTAACACAAATTCACAATCCAAAACACAGAATTCAGGTCTTGAGCAATAGTGCAATACTACCACAACAAATCACTCGAAAACACATAAAAGTTAGTTCTAAAATAGTACTAATAGAACAAAATTACAACACAAATACAAAATACCTACCTTACATTGTTACATAGTTTTTTACATAAGGCATCAAAATTACCCCAAAAAACACATAAAATTAAAGTCTTTAACAATACTAACACATCAAATTTACCCCAAAAAACACATAAAACTTAGGTCTAAAGCATTATTAATAATACATCAAACCAACGCAAGTTCACACAATGTAAACACATAGAACTAAAGTCTAAAACAGTACTAACATATCAAATAAACACAAATTCACAATCTAAACACATACTTTCATGCCCATAACAGCACTTTAACATCAATTTCACACAAATTACAATACAAAAACATAGAACTAAGGCCTGATACAATACTAACATACCAAATAAACACCAAGTTACACAATTAAGATCTAAAACAGTACCAAACATCATATCAAGGCAAAATTACGCTCAAAGTCATACAACTTACACCTAAAACAGCATTCAAACTTCAAAACAACACTACTATACAATGAAAAAACACACAAGTCAGACATAAAACATTACCAACACACCAAATTACCCCAAAAATACAATACAAACATATACAATTAAGCCATTAAAGTCAAAAAACAGTAATAAAATATCAAATTTCCCCAATTTCACAACACAAAACAACAAAATTAAGGTCTAAAACAGTACTAGTACCAAAAAAAACACATACAATTCGGGTTTAAAACAGTACTAAGGGGGTGTTTGTTTAAGCTTATATGTGGCTTATGAGCTTATTTGTATTTCGGCTTATATTTCATAAGCCTTAATTTTTCGGCTTATTTTGAGATTTGTGGGCTTATATACGTCTATTATGATATGATAAACTTATATAAGCTCCTAAGTCTCAAAATAAGCCGGAAAATTGGGGCTTATGAAACATAAACCGAAATCAAATAAGCTCATAAGCCCACATATAAGCTTAAACAAACACCCCTAATACATCAAAATAACATTGCAAATACACACAATTCAGGTCTAAAACATGACCAACACACCAAATTACCCCAATTTCACAACACAAACAGTCAAATACATACAATCAAGCTCTAAAAAGTACTAATACCACACACAAAAAAAAAAAAAAAAAAAAAAAAAAAAAAAGTTATACCTCAACCATCTCAACATTACCAGCAGCCTCAAACAAACCAGCAAGAGCAGCACTGTCAACACTAAAAGGCAAATTCCCCACAAATATCTTCAAATCAGGGCTAAAACTCTGCTGTTCATCATCCCCAGATATCTCCTCACCATCATCATCAGCTAGCTCCAACCCAGATGACACAGCAACATTTCTCACAATCCTTGAACTGGGTGTTGGCTCAAACAGGTTTTTAGAAATGGATTTTGAGAGAAGATGTGAAATGGGTTTGAATGAGGGTGAAAAAGTGAGTGATGAGGGGGCTGGGGTTTTAGTGACTGAAAATTGGGATTTAGTGACTGAAGATAGGGTAAGGAAATGAAGAGATGTTGCTGAGGAAGTCATTTTTGGGTTTAAGGAGATGAAGATAAGGTTTTGAGATATGTTTTTTTGAGGGTTTGTGTTTGGGGTTTGGGATGGGGTTTATATAAGGGAAATGAAATGAGATTTTTTGGAAGTGACATGGGTTTGACCTGATTCGACCCGTTTTGTTATCTTATCTTCTTGGTGTACTAATGTACTTTAGGGTTTGCAAGCTTGTTTTTTAAGTGAACATTAATGAAAAGTGTGATTAATCCATCTTTATGTGAGTCATATGGTTTTATTTCAATATCACCAATAGATGATTTTGATTGAATGACAAGTCTAAAAAGATGTTTGTTTAAGCTTATATGTGACTTATGAGCTTATTTGTGTTTCGGTTTATATTTCATAAGCCTTAATTTTTCGGCTTATTTTGCAACTTGTGAGCTTATATAAGTTTATTATGATATAATAAACTTATATAAGCCCATAAGTTTCAAAATAAGTTCGAAAATTGGGACTTATGAATATAAGCTGAAATCTAATAAGCTCGTAAGCCCACATATTAGTTTAAACAAACACCGATGGATACATAAATTTAACATTTGATTGTGATTGAATAAATTGCTTTTTTATAATCAATTGTAATAAACTATAACCTTTGAACCACAACTTTAAGAGTTATCGTTAACAAAACACTTTTCATATGTATTTGACTTTCTCAACTTATTAATTGAGTCAACTTTTTTTTTACTTGCCTTAGGCTATGTTTGGCAAAGTAGCTGTGATCAGTAGCAGTGAGCTGTGAGCAGTAGCAGTAGCTGGAGCAGTAGCCAAAAAAGCTCACAGCTTCATAAAGAAGCATTGGGAAAATGAGCTTTCCTAAAAAATAGCAAAGCTCACACCTCTCATGCCAAACAAACACAAAATCAAAAAGCTCATTGTTCACCGCTCATTGCCAAAAAAAAGCTCCAAAAAGCTTTTTGCCAAACATAGCCTAAGTTCTTTATAGATCCAACTTTTACCATAGAACCAATCAAGCAATCTTAGCCATTCATTTTTTTTATCAAAAAAAATAAATAAATAAACTTCCACCCTTTTATTAAAACTTAAATATCTCGCAAACCGTAAATCGTCAAGCTACAAAAAAATACCATCGCGACGAGAATTAAATTATCTTTCTATAGACATGCATTGTTATATACTTTCGACAAAATATTTTTTTTCAAAATTTTCACCCAGAAAAATCATATATGATTTGTAAAAATCATATATGATTCTTGCGAATCATATATGGTTTTTAAAAATCATATATGATTTTTAAAAATCATATATGATTTGTAAGAATCATATATGATTTGATTTTAACGAATCATATATGATTTTTACAAATCATATATGATTTTTCTGGGCGGAAATTTAAAAAACAAAATAGTTCGTCGAAAAAAAAAGTTCGTCAAAAGTATATAACAATGCATATCTATAGAAAGATAATTTAATTCTCGTCGCGGTGGTATTTTTTTTTTTGTAGCTTGACGATTTACCGTTTGCAAGATATTTTGTTTTAAAAAAAATGTGAAAAATAAAAATGGGTTGTTATGATTGGTTAATTGGTTCTATAGCAAATATCTCATCTCCATTGACTATTGGGTTTAGATACTCATATTGTTTCACTCATTTCTTCTCGTTTTCTAGTTGAAAGCTCTTCTTACTTGTTGAACCATCAATCAAAGAGTTGTGGGTTAAAATATCATTTGAGATTAACGGTGCTCATCGGTCCAAAACCGGACCGAGAAAAACCGGACCGGACCGAGACCGAATCCGGCAAAAAACCTAGACCGAGATCGGACCAAATGTGGTCGGTCCGGTCTCGGTCTAAATAGGCTAAATGTCCGGTTTTTAAGCCGGACCGAACTGAACCGGACCGAGACCGAAATTATGAAAAACCCTAGACCGAGACCGGACTGAATGTGGTCGGTCCGGTCTCGGTCCAGTTCGGTCGGTTTTGTTGGTCGGTCCGGTCCATCCGGTCCGTTTGCTCACCCTTATTTGAGATGTTGGTTAAAATATCGTTTGAGATATGTGTGAGCTATTATATGAGATAGCTGGTGGTTGACATGTGTCAATAATGTGATTTTATAATAAACATAATGTAATTGGCAAACTAAACTAAGCTAAATCGCAAGTTACACTAAGATATAATATATGGCAAAATTAATAGATAATATATGAGGAAAAAAATGCAAAAATCATATGATATACATTATATCCACGAAAAATGTGTGAATTGGCGAGAACACCTTGATCTCGGGTGCCTTTTGGCACCAAGCCCCACCACACAAGGAACTCTACAGACCCAGTGGGCACTAACTGGAGTAGGCAGGAGCCGAGACTCGAAGCCTTTGACCTTTATTCATCTTAAATATTTATCATCTAGAAATGGTTAGTCGTAGTCTGAGAGTTATGATCTTAAGGTTTTTACCATTCAGTAAAAATATTCAAGACATATCAATATTCAACTTAAACGGGCTGAGTTGAACTTTTTAGCAATATTTGTTCGATAACATCAGTCACTCTGTGTCGAGTATTGGTTTTCAAATCAGAATGTATTCTCTAATAGTACGAATTATGAATCCTTGTTCTTACATGTATTTATAGCAAGTGTTGCAAATATAAGTTGAATTTGTATTTTGGTCAGGCGATGTTGAAATGTAGACTGCATTAGAATTATGTTGCCCAAATTTATTCAATCGTTACCAAGTGACCTAGTGGTACAGCACTCAAACTCTTCACGGAAAGTGTTGAGTTACACATTTGTGATTGGTCGGGGAAAGTGTCGAATTCCCTCACAGAGATACCTCGATTAAGCCGCATACATCTAAGTTAAAGATTCGCCCATGTTAACATTAAACATGGAAAACCTGAGAGTTTTTGCAAGGGTGCATTCCTTTTTTGCCCCCAAAGTCCAAAACAATCATATTAGGGTAACGTTACTACCATAACCTTGGACTTCATCTTATTCATTGTCAACATCTATGCTTGCTCATATACATAGTCTTCCTCTCCACGATTTGTAGTGTGAAAACAGTCTCCCCTTGTGGAGTGAAACTCGACCTGAAGGTCGACCACAACAAGAATCTTTATTGGCCCAATCACTATGAAGATAAATGATAATAGAAGGAATGACGATAGACTGTAACAAGAATCCATATGCAGTTGTTGTATCAATATCCATAGAGGACTAGAGGTATGATGAAGATGTAGAATATAACCTCTCAACAATTTATTCACATCATTTGCCCAAAAGTGTTACAAATATCGAATCATAAATTCAAAATAGGAGCCAAATGCCCCAATGCATCTTGAAGTCAAATACTTCGATATCCAAAGACAAACGTCGCATCAGAATTTGGATATTTTCACACGCAGACATCTTAATATTACCTCCTCGATATTCCATGACAAATTAGATCTCATAAAAATCTAGGACTCAAATGTTGGGTTGTGTAAAAGCCACATCCCATTGTTTTAAATCACTCCTATGATGGAGACAAACAAGTGTAGTAGACACAGCCACAACTGTCAAAAAACAATTAATGGCCAAGAGGGCTGATAGAGATGTAGATTTCTTAAACTCTTCATAACTTGTTCCCTTATTGGCCCTATCACATACAATTTCCACATAAGATACCCAAAATACCCTTGTTGATTTTAAAACCGTATTGCATTGGATTTTACCGTTTCAACACCAGAAGAACAATATACCTCAAGACGTTGACCCAAAGGGTCGACTAAAGTGATTGCTGCATATACTGTATCAAGTTGATCCAATTTGCATATGCACAAAATCAGACATCAGATAAGCCAAAATAGAGGGGCTGTAACAGCAGATTTGTTGCTCAATTGGCCAAATAGACACCAAGATAAGGACACACACATACATCAAAATGGGATAAAATATGTTGGATTACTAGTTTGTACCATACAACCGAAAAACCCTTATGGGGTTCAATGTTGGTTTAACAGTCAAATGGCCAGTATGCAGCAAAGTAGCGACACAATACACAGGATGATACAAAACAGACCAAGCATAATATTATTTAAGCATTCTGATTTCTGTTTTAGTAATAACAAGCATATTTGCCCGCGTGCTTATTTTTATGAGAAATAGACTACAAAGTTTTAAGCTATCAAAAACACATACCAGACGCGCATCACTATTTCCAACTCTAGAGCACAATTACAGTATACGCGATACACTAAATCAAAGTAGCATTTTTATCCAAAATAAAAAATCATATTTTTGAAAATGGAAAAGGCAAATGAATGGAAAAGGTACCACTATTTCGTGAAGGAATATATCAGTATACATATAGACTACAAAACCATTCTATATATCAGTATAGAATTCTTGTGATTAAAAAATGGATAAGGCCAATGAATGGAAAAGGCAGATGAATGCTCCAATACGTCGCAACACCATATTTTGAAAAGAACATGGTAAAGCAGACTACAAATCGCATTTACCTTTAAACTGAATGTTGAATATCCTCATGCGATCGGTTTGCTGGCATTCACTGACCAGGATACGTATGAAGAATGTTGCGGCTGGTCACCCTAAACCCCTTCTATTACATCTGCACCCTGCTTGTATATTTGTATCGTCTACTCATGTTCTTTTACTCTGAAAACAAACACAAAAGCTTAAGGACACTTGATTTGCAAAAGACAGTTTGGATTGTGAATCACATGAGTGAAGCACAATCAATAGTATTTTATTCTAAAGGGTTGTGCGCATTGCGCCGGGAGAGGGGTTGTTTTTTTCGGTTTTTGGTGTTTATGTGCTCAAGTATGCTTAGATGCTCAACATAGAGAGGATGTAAGCAGTGTGACATATCACATATATAGCATTGTCATTTTAGCATTAAATACTAAAAATAATGAAATCAAAGGATGTCCTGGAAAGACAATTGGTAACACTTTACGATTATCAGTAGCTTCATAGAAAAAAACTGATGAAACATGCATTGTGGACACAACCACATGTGGCCACATACACACAAAAATAAAAACATGATCATAAACAATAAAGACATGCCAGCGTACCTGCTAATTAGTTGTTTGCAAATTAGCATATGGCTGATACACAAACCAATAAAGTGTATAAGATATCTACTTGCAAGTCTAACAAAAGTCATTATCGTCATTTCCATTATCATTAGTTGTATTTTTTTTTTTTTTTTTTGAGTGGTAGATGTCAACATCTGCATTTTTCATGTGCCAATATCTGATGCCGGTGGTGTGCTTAAAAAGTCCATATTAAACAGATAAATTTATTAGCAGTATATATTATTACCTGTAATTGGGAATAGACTGTTACGTGTGGTCGCGGCATTGTGAAGGTGGAATTTCGTCTGTCATCTTTAGGCTGCAAGCGGGTCTGTAACATCAGCAAAGAATCATATCAAAGTACAAATGAGTAACAGTTATAATAATATTCACATACACATGGTTATGTAAGTGTCTATCATTTACCTAAGATTTATGTGAAGATATATGTGCGGTTAAATTTTTTGGCAAAAATTTTGGTTTCATAAACTTTTTTAAGGTATTAGTTTTAATCCCTATCCCAGCCCGAGGCTGTAACATGATTATGGGCCACATGATTGTCATAGTACATCAATGCAGATGTGGTAATTTTTTTTCTACACCATTTGCATGACTGTAGTTTGGAAAGTTAGGCTGGGACCATACCTATGCCATCTGATTAGTTCCCCCTTCGAATCCAATAATCCCCAACCACCACTTAGATATGATTGTGTATTTGGGTTGCCGAAATCTTTATTAGTTGGAGAGGCTTTTCGATTTTGTCACACAGAGGGTGGGTGTGTGCTTTTGATTTACCTATAGACACATATTACAAAAGATCACAAAATAATCATAAAACAAAACATTATCATAATTTGATGATTTACGAACAAACAAACCAAAATTAATGTTCTTTAAGCAATTACTCACCTTTCAGCTAACCAAGAATCTGGTACTTCCATATTGCTTATTTCTTAAACCTGGTTGGAGCTACAACCCAATAGCTTCTCAGCTGATATCAACAAACCAACCCCAAAAGGCCGGACACCACAAATACCTGTAAACTCAAATGCTCTAGACGATGATGGTTTAGACATTTATCTTGATGTAAGTCTGAATAATCAGGTTCATGAACCTTCTTTTAGTCCAGATGATGGTCAAAAGGCGGTGTACACTTGGTATTTTTTGGGTAGGATCGTACAGTTTTTAGGTATACAGTTGTTGTAGTTTGGTGATATCGTACAGAGATTAGAACGTTGTTAATCATTCCAATGTAAACGTACAACGATTAAAGCGCTTTAATAGGTAATTACGGCAAAACGGGGGGTGAACAGCCCGTTTGTCATGCCACTTTAGCCAATCACATTTTGGCAACAATACAATCCACTAACAAATGGGCCTAGATATTGTAAATCCATAACAAACAAACCAATCCGGATGCATATTAGGTTGTAACGGGGGCTGTAAAAATTGCTTAATGACCCATCACATTTGGGTTTTAGTATATCTTATAATTCTGGGTTTAACTTTCTTGATAAATTTACTTAGTTGTGCAGGGTTCAGGCCATCCTTTATAGTTTATATGTTTGTCTCATTGTTTATTCAGTTCACGGTTCAGACCTAAAGGGGTCACATGTATGAACCTCAAACAAGAAACTCTATACCCAAGTCACTTTCTCACACTGTAATTCATAACATAAGCAATACAAAAATCAACATTTTACTGAGACATGGAGCTTTGAGTCCTTAACCCGCACAAAAAATGTTTAACAGTCAGAAAAATTTAAAGCAAAAGCAAATGATAAATGACATTGCTTCAAGAGACTAAAAAAAAAAATACAAAAACAATGTAAGCCGGTTCTCAGGTGCGCTAAACACAAAATTCTTCGCCCTAGCGAAGATCAAACAAATATAAAATGTTCTGTAAAGTAGTTCTAACTCCTGAACTAAGAACCTTAAAGTGCATGTTACAATAACTCCAGCAAAGTTTATTACGCGAAGATTAAAACTATAATTAACCATAAAATGACTCACAAGGGTCAGGCTACAATTGGTGCTTGTTTCTTCGTTTTCTTGCTTCCAGTCCCTTTTATCATCCTCGATAAAATATCCGCCTGTTTTGTGTTCCCCTGTTCGTTAAGAAGCTTGATCAACTGTTCACCACTACTTTTATCCGTAACACCACCTTTCTCTTTTATCTTACATAAAATCGAATAAGCATTAAGCGTTTTTCCAGCAGCCAAAAGTGCATCCAAGACCTTATCATAACTCGTGTACTCGACACTATAATCTCTCTCCAAAGCATAATCCAGCAACTTAACAGCCGGTATCGTCTTACCTTTTTCACATACAACCGATAACAAACTATCAAAATCAGGGGCAAATCCGGCATTCATCAATAATTCAATCCTTCCTAAAGCTTCCTCTACGTGACCCCTTAATAAAAGGGCTTCCAATATTTTCGAAACCAAATCCATATGCTCTTTAACTCCCATGTCCACCATGGCTTTCATCACCCGACTCGCTGTTTGTACCCTACCGTCTTCAAACAAACTCTCCATTACTGACCGGAAAATAGCTGAATCCGGTTTATGCCCATTTTCAATCATGCCATCAAGAGCGGTTTTAGCATCAGCTGGTTCATTTTTCTTCAAATAGCTCTCGACAAGCAGCTTGTAAGCACTTTCTTCTGATGCAACATTTCTCCTCATCATAATTTTCAATAGTTCAAAACCAGATTCAGGATTACCTTCTTTCGAATGACCGCAAATTATCGCGTTAAAACCGACAGGATCCAAAACACCTAATTTCATCAACTGACGGAATAACGTTTCTGCCTTTGATGTCATACCATTGTCACATAAATACTCGATTATCGGGTTATAAGCAGTTGACTCGAGATCCAAAGTATTCTTCGTATTCAACACAATCTCATTCTCTATAAGTTGATCCACCAACTTAACTGCTTCTTCATAAACATTACTTTTACAGAGATTTTCAATCAAAACGCCATAGTGTCCAGCCTCAGGGGTGACGTTCAACCGCATCATGGATTTAAGCACATCCGCAGCTGCTTCAAGATTACCAGCCTTACACTGACCCGATATCAACTTCAAAAAAATAGAATTATCCAATGGAGCAATATGGCGATGCACCATTTCCTTCAAAACATTATGCGCATCTGTCATTTTATCAGCCTTACAAAGACCAGGCAATAATGCCGAATAAGTAATAGCATTCGGTTTAATACCAAAACCTTTCATCTCTTCAAACAACTCCAATATTTTAACAGCGTCCTTTTCCTTACCCCACTCTTCAATCATACCGTCAACATACCCTTTAATCATAGTAGTATAAGTAACAACCGTCGGTTCAATATTCTTACTTTTCATTTCAACAAAAAACTCTTCAGCCTTTTTAGTATCAAAACCCCGAAAAAAACCATTAATGATAATATTATAAGTCACGACATCCGGAGTAATCTCACGACTCTTCATATCCTCAAAAAACCTATAAAAAATCCCTACCCTCTTCGACAAAAACAACCCCCAAATCATAACATTATACGTATGCCTAGTAGGAACAATCCCCTCACTCAACATCTTATTAAAATAACGTTTCGCCATCATATACCTACCGCGCCTCATAATAACCTTAAACAAAACATCATAAGACTTAATACTCCTCGCCACACCCAACTCCTCCATACTCCTAAAAATCTTAACGCTTTCTTGCACAATGCCCGCCTTTCCATAACTATCGATTAACACGACAAACAAATCCTCATTCCACTTAAGACCCTTTTTCGGCATATCTAACAAAATCAACCTAGCATGATTCAACTTCCCACTATTACCCAATATCTCAATCATCTTAAAAGTAGTCTCTTGGTCATGTTTAAACAGCCCGGACCTTTCGACCCATCGAAAAAACTGTAAAGCAATATCGGGCTTCTTTTCGCAACTATGCAACACATTGTAAACAATATCATGATCAAATACAGGCACTAAATTCCTAATAGAGTTTTGCAAACGAGTAGTCCAAGCTCTATTTGACATCATCCTAGTTATTAAAGATTCAATCTTTTCAGGGTTTTGATGGTTACCTCTGGTGGGTCGGATCCGGGTCGGGTCGGGTTGAGATGACCCGGTTGGTGAAATGGGTATTTGGGCATCTGGGTGCTCTTCATTTGGGGTTGTTGTTGATGTGCAAAAGAGGCTTAATGGGTTGAATCTGTGATGGGTGTTTGTGATTCTTGCGAGATTTGAGAAGAAATTAGGGTTTATGAAATGGGGTTTCGATGAAGAGATTAAAGACATGTTTGATGGTGAAGATGGAACGGAAATGGTGTTATGAGTGAGTGTGATTTAGGGCTAGGGTTTTAGGATATGTACTGAGTTGACTCTGTTTAACTCGTATACATAAAAGGTTCTTTTTTCCTTGAAGTAGTAGTAAATAACATACGATTTGAGTTTGGGGAGAAGTGGGTCTAATCTGCTAAAATTAAGTGATAGAGTAAGTATATATGGTTTATAGAATTATATTTAAGGAAAAATTACAAAAATAGACCGATCATCTCGATGCTAATAACTTTTTAGACCTAAAACAATTTTAACTTTAAAATAGATTGGGCGATCGGACAATTTGTACAATGAGATACTTGTCGAATTCATAAACCGAACACTTAAAATGTACCCGGACACTTGTTGACTTTCATAAGCCGACACTTAGTATGTTATACCACCCAGTCGTTTGGTCTATTTTTGGGATAAAAATATTTTAGGTCCAAAAAGTGATTAACAATGGGGCGACTAGTCTATTTTTGTAATTTTCTATTATTATTTAATGATAGTGTATAGTTTTTGACAAAATCACATTTCGTCTTTTTTTTTTTTTTTTTTTTTTTTTTTGTCATTTTGTGTATGTATAAGTGTTGTTTAAAGATAACAGTCGTATATGTAAGTGTGTACGTCTTTTACTATAGATACACTGTTGTGAGCATAATCATAGTGGTTTTGGTTTGATATGTCGTTGGTTCAGCGACAGTTTAGTGGTAATAGTTTAGGTGTGGATGAAAGTGTGTTTATTATGCATGTAATTCAGTTTGTGTCCAATTTACTTTAATAGTCAAATAGAATCGTTATACGTTACTAAGCAAATCTATTGTTGCTTAGTGTAACTTTAGTTATCTTGAAAAGGTATCAACAATCATTTTGAATGGCACCTTCTCGGTGGGCTTGTTTCTTGAATCCGGGCCGGGTCAGGTTAAGTTGGCCTGGTTGGTGGAATGGGTATTTGGGTGTTGTTCATTTGGGGTTAATGATGTGCAAACAAAGTTTAACGAATTAGATTGATGATGGGTGTTTGTGATTCTTGCAAGATTTGAAAACGAATTAAGGTTTATGAATTGGCCAGGTTTTTATTATGAGAATAAACACACCTTTTTCTTTTTCTTTTTTTTTTGTTGGGTGGGGGAGGAGGGGTTGAATATGAAGATGGTTAATGAGTGGGTATGATTCCTAGTATAAAAATGAAAAGTAAAGGATAACAAAACGTAACCTAGATTTCTAACAGACTTAGAAAAAGTCAAAATTGGTAACATACCATGGATTTATGTACTGTTGTCAGAAACTTTGCAAGTGATTTGACAAAAAAAACACTCATGTGTTCTTCATTTTCATCTTCCTCGTCTCACATCTACATTTTAGTTTAAAAAAAAAAAAAAAAAAAAAAAGCTCTATGTCTGCAACTATAGGTTATCTGATACTTAGAACTTCAAATTAAAAGGAAGAAAAGTTGACTACACATTAAAGCAAAAATGATTCAGTTTTTTAACAATCGATGAGGCTTTAAATGCACTAATTTTCGAGCATTTTGTCACTAATTATATTAGAGCTGGCAAATCGTGTCTTAACAGGTTTTGAGCGCGCGAATAACATAAGTTTCAAACATGAAAACGACTCGTTTAACACTTGGTTTTGGTAGTTTGAGTATGACAGATATACGTTTTATGTATCAAAAAGGTTAAATATTAAACCCTAGAATACTAAAAACAATTATTTTAAAAAATAAAAAAATTGCATAGTACATTTTTTCCCTTAACAGGTCTTAACAGGTCCTAACAGGTACCCAATTTGCCAGCTCTAAATTATATAGGGTTTTTAGCTAGTTTTTCCTTGTGTTACTTGTCCATTTTCCTATGTGTGAAGATAGTTTATGACTTTGGACTATTTGTGCTCAGAAATGGCTTAGAAGATAAAAAGAAGTGAATAATTGTGACTCATGACGAAGCCAACCAATGACCAAACTAAAAAACAGGTGATAGCTTATAACGATTCTAGCATTGATATAGACGACCTAAATAGTTTTAAACGTCCCCCAAACGCCATCTAGGAAGTGAAATAGCAATTTTAGAGAGCAACCAATTTTGAATTTTGATTATGATAACGTGATTTTTCTTTTACTTTGATCTCTGATTTATTATGCATCATGTTTTGCTGAGCTATTTTGTGTTTACTTGGATTATGACAAACACTAATCATGTATGATGATCTTATGTATTTATTAATGATTGTGCATGTAACTGACGTTTAGTGTTTATTTCTATATCAATGTTGAATTTATTATCTATTGCTTTAAACTTTTTTAATGAGACACATCCGATTAAGAGAGATCTACAATTGAATTAAGTATGGCTAATGACCTTTAGTGAACCTAAGCTAGTTGCGACACCCGTACTAGCAATTGCATGTCTGGACTTAGTTCTCGCGCTAGGTTATCCAGTTTACGCCAGAGATTTGATTTTATCTAAACTAGGAATTGTGTATAATAGATATTTAGAAAGGTTAAGTTAGCTGATCCAACCCTAACTATATCAATCCATAGGTTGTGTTCCCTCGACCATCCTGGTCGAGGGTATTACATGTAAGATCATTCTTTGTAATGCACAATTAGGTAGTTGCCTGAGTTAATCGTTTAAAGGGCAAGGGGAAACGACAACTACCCGCATTCTTTTTAATCATTAGCCAACCTCGTATTTGAATAATCAATTTTAGGGGCGTTTTATTTAGGTGCACACATTTTCTTTATCCTTATTTAAACAACTAGTTCATTGTATTCTCCTTTATTTATTTGATTAGCTTAAAATCATTGTCCCAATCCATTGTTTTACTTGCTTTAAATAAACAACAAAAGACCAAAAAGAATCTCCCGCCCCTTAGGTCATTTGCATTTACATCTCGTACCTATCTCTCTATTCCTTGTGTGTCCGTTCAACCCCCGATACTTACCCGTATCACTACAACGATTAGGTACACTACCTAAAAGAATTGTAAAATTTTATCATCGCAATTATTCCAAATATTAAATAAGGAAACAAGTAAATAAAGACACACAAGAATCACAAAAGGTTTAGTTAAATTTGTAATACTTTGAATGGAATGTCATGGTGTGTTTATTTGGGTAGTAGGTGTGAGTAAGAGCATGCGTATGAACGCGAACAAAGAAAACCGAATCAATTGATGATTTTAGATATACTTGCATTTATGGGTTTGAAACCCAATATTAAATTAATAACTCTTAAACCAAACAATTTTATTTGAATTTGAATGAAACCTGATAACTAATACCCATACGGCCATACGGCTATACTCACATAAACAAACACTACCTTAAACCCTGCACTTAAGACGTCTAAACCTTTGTTGTAGGAATTTGTTCCTAGACGTCTCAAACCTTTGTTGTAGGAATTTGTTCTTACTTTGAAACCTTTTACATAAAACAAAACACTACCTATCATCCCCATTCTTCGTTGATAAACTTATAAAGTAAAAAACCAAACACACGATTTCACCTTAAACCACAACTCCAAAACAACTCCAAGTCCAACTAATAAGTACAAACCGTTACACTTTTAATCTTGGCCATTTATGATAAATTCATGTGTAGCCATGTAAACCAATCGAACTCTCCCCACTTTTTAAAAAACACATACGGTACAACACACGACAAAACACACAAGATCCAAACTCAACTATGCAAATCAGATATTAAGGTCTATTTTTCTCTTGATTTTACTTGTTGCCTTTAATTTTGTCAAATTTTATTACATGGTGTTGCAATGGCGGAGGGCCCACCTATAAAGCCACAAAATCTTTGTATAAGTTGTATAGATATGTCTATTTTAACCATTCAAGCCACAAAAAATATACCAAGTCCCCATAGTAAATCTTTTCCAATCTTTAGTTTACACTTTTTTTACATTGATGGTGCCTTCAAAATATCTAAGAATTCACTACTAGTAAAAATTATTCTATTTTGATTTTTTTTATACTCGTTAGTATATCGAAAATTATTTGGCCCACCCAAAAGCAAAATCCTGGCTACGCCCCTGGTGTTGGCTTAAAACAAGAAACTAACAAGAAACTTAAAAAGGTATCCGAAGAACCGGATTCGAACCAGTGACCTAAGGATATCTGTTGAACAACTACAGTCCTCCGCTCTACCAACGGTCGGTTTCTGTTTTATTTACACAGAAACATCTACTAGTAATAATATCAATGTTTGAAGCAAATTTTTATTTATATACGTATAAAATTTTCTAACTTATTTTGAGTCCAGAAAAGAGGAGACAAGCGTTAGTAGGGCATAGTCTTTGATCTAGTTTAGTTATGTTAGCCAGTTTTCAACATAATCATGAAATAATAATTTGTAAGTGGACATAATTTAACTTGGTACTGAGGAGTAATAATAATGTGGTTATAGACCTTGTGGGATTTATTTACCCTGCCCAACTTACAAATTAATTTTAATTTGTAACAACGATGGATAGTTGAAACCTTAACTTGTAGATTTAGTTTGAAGAATCAGACTTGTTGATTATATAGTTTTATATTTACGGTATATATCTAGTCATACTCATAGGAGACTTTAGTCTCAAGTAATCCAGAGAGTTTTAGTTACTCACAGATACATGCAATTCAGCAGCTAGAAGTTTATTTTTTGCCAAACAAATGATATCTCTTAATTAAGGTTTATTTTTCTCTTCATTTTACTTGTTGCATCTAAGTTTGTTCAAGTTATATTACATGCTGTTATATTAAAACAAGAAATCAAAGTATGAATGAATAATAAAAAGGATAAAAAGTGATCCGACCAACCGGATTCGAACCAGTGACCTAAGGATACCAGTTAAACAACTACAGTCCTCCGCTCTACCAACGAGCTATGGTCGGTTTTTATTCACTTGCCCAAAAATACACTAATGCAAGAGGGTGTTTGTTTAAGTTATATGTGGACTTATGAGCTTTTCTGAATTTGGCTTATATTTCATAAGCTTCAATTATCTAGCTTACTTTGAGACTCGCGAGCTTATATAAGTCTTGGTGTCAACAACTTATTTTTTTTATTTTTTATTTTTTCTAATTGGTTTGAAAATCATAATAATAATGTGGATATACAAACGATATAAGTAGATTCAAGATGAAGAATGAATCTTTGTTAATTGTACAACTCTACTTCTAGGATATGTTATTGTGGATCTTATAAGGATAGAAAACTTTTTATCCAGGAAACAAGAGAGTATGTGCTTACCCTGTTGGAAAACGCAATGCTGAAGATAATGATACTCGACATTGTGTTATATACTGAGGGTGAAAAGATTGGACAGTCGCGCTCCGATTTTAATCCTCTCATCGCAATGTTGACAATATTCATCTTCCATAAGCCGTTACCTACTTACCCATAGTGCTTCTCCATCAATGTCTTTCCAACATGGTACTTCAATGAGTAAAGCGTAAACTTTTTTCCTTCCTTCTCCCTGATAACTTAACTTGTGATCTTCGAATGTAAGACCCCACATTAACGTCTCCTAGAGGTCGGGCACTTCAGTATAATGTAACCAAGGTTCTTCATTCTAAATCATCGTGTTTACGGCACCAAACTTCCAATATATTGATGAAAGAAAAAGCTTTTAAAGCGAAATGTGAACTTCATGTTGCACTTAGGAATAGAGCTACAAAGGCAAAGTTCTTGGTTAAGAAGAATGATAGCATTTAATAGGGAGTAGAGCAAGTAAACTGATCTTTCTACTGCATCAAGGCTTGAACCTAAGCTACTGATAATTGTTGTTTAGTTAGTTGCTAATGTGTGTCTTTGTGCTGGCGTGTGTTGTTGCTACTGTAGTTACTAACTTGTTAGAGTATTCATTACAAGCGTGACTTTATGCTCACATGGCTTGTATTTCCAAATAAATTGGTTTATCTCACTGCTTTGTTATGTTTCACGCTCTCTTTATTCTAAATTCTCTCGTGATTTTGTGATCTTTTGTTTCACTGTTCTTTTCAGAGTTTAGGAATTGTTGTTGATATTCACTACACCCAAGACATAGCATCCTTTTGTGGTTTTATTTTGGTAATTCAGATTTAGTGCAATGAAAATCAAGGATATAAAACTGAGTTATCAAAGAATAGTGTTAAATGTCATCTGATTATGGGTCAAAACAGGGGTATTTGGGTTAACACCCGCACTTGTAGTATTTAAGCTTCCGCTTATAAAACTATGTTAATGAAAGAAGAGGTAAAACTGGAAGGCTGAACTTTGTATGTATTGCACTTGGGAATAGAACGACTGAGGCTGATTTTTTGCTAACAAAATGAACTTTAGAGGACACCGAAATGGAAAAACAGAATGAGCTTCTGCCCTTCTGGATAAATTAGAAGAGAAGAAGTAAGAAGGTTGGCTAGAGAAGCTTATTTACATGCTGCAGATACTGTTATTAAGAAAGTCGAGTTAAGTCGCTATGGACACTGTTGGTATTGAAAATATGACTAATAAAGTATAGAATCAAATTAAGGAAGTTGAAAACCCGAACGTTGATTTCATATGTGCGGTGATCAGCAGTGAAGTAGAAGTCACAAAAAGTATAAGAGGAACTCATGTGAGGCGGATAAATCCACGGCTATAATTTTGTGTGAAGCTTGACCATAATCAAACAACTAATTGATGGCCTCTCATAAAGTTTTAATCAAACAGAAAACTAGAGACACCATTATAATTCATAGATTAGAACTTATAAACAATGTTTATTTACAACATGGTTCCTAAACTACAAACAGTAAATGTTTATGCAAACGTTTATCATATCTTTCGAGAATTAAACAATTTGTGTAGCCATATACAAAACATAACTAACTATATATAGCTGCAAATCTGCTGTCATACGTCATTTAGCATTCCTTTTTATATAAAGATGTATCATCCCATTTTTCGAGTTAACTAGATGGCACTTCTCATAAATACGATTGTTGTAAACTACATCCACAAGTTCCATATCCACGTGCCCAAACGCTACCTGCACATCTTTTTTGGGAATGCAACGCTTCCTGTATGTTGTATAACATGTACTTAAGAAAAATATACATCATTTAGCATTTGTTTTTGTGACGACTTTACCTTTGATGTACCAAATCCATACGCTCTATGCGTGTTTACTTGTTCTTCGAGATGAATAATCTCCTCTAAGAGCACCTTGTCAAGAAAAATTTGCACTATTTTAGTGCAAAGAAAGAATCTTTATTTTGGCATGAAAAAATATCACTCCAAATTTTGCACTATTTTTTTTTTTTAAATAAGTTAATTAACTTGTTTTTTCAACTTAATTTTCTTGTCCATTCACTCTCTTCTAGAAGACATACACAAAAGAGATCGACACTCAACATATCAGCAGCTAAATATTTCTTTTTGCCAAACAAATGATATCTTAATTAAGGTCTAATAAGCTGTTACTGTATAATAAAACAAGAAAGTAAAGAATGCATAGGAAAAAAAAAAAAAAGGGATCCGACCAACCGGATTCGAACCAGTGACCTAAGGATATCTGTTGAACAACTACAGTCCTCCGCTCTACCAACTGAGCTATGGTCGGTTTGTTATTTAATTTCCCCAAAACATCTACTAATAATATAATCAATGTTTGAAGCAAATTTATATTTATATAAGTATGAAATTTTCAACTTATTTTGTGAATTGTGACTTTATATAAGTTTACTTCATAAGCCTAAATTGATGAGTTTGAGTCCAAAAAAATGAAACAAGTGTTAGTCCTACATAGTCTTTGATCTAGTTTAATTATGCTAGCCGGTTTTCAAGTGAATCATAACATAATACTTCATCCGTTCCAAAATAAATGTTTACGTTGTCCGATTCTAACTACAACCAATCAAATTGTCTTTAAGTGAGTAGATATGAAATTTTATTGATGCGAAATGCAATCGTGTGTATCAAAACTTAATTTGGGACCGAGGATTAATAATAAGAGAAATGCTAGATCCACATAAGAAATTCACAAAAAAAATCCACACGCTGACGTGTCAGTCAGTGATTAGTGGATTTTACTATAGTTTCTCTCTCTTCTCTATGATTAAACCAATCAGTGCATGACACGTCAGCGTGTGAAGTTTTTTTGTGGATTTCTTATGTGGATGTAGCATCCCTCTAATAATAATGTGGTTATCAACGTTTTGGGATTTATTTACCCTGTCCAACTTACAAATCATTTGTAAATTTGTAACAACGATAGATAGTTGAAACCGTAACTTGTAGATTTAGTTTGAAGAATTGGTTATATATTTTGATATTTACGGTTGATATCTAGTCATATGAAACTGAGTATCAAGTAATCTAGAGAGCCTTTATCAAGTAATTTATTATTATTATTATTGTTATTGTTATTGTTGTTGTTGTTGTTGTTATTATTAGTTATTATTATTATTATTAGAGTAAATTACACCGTTCGTCCATGTGGTTTGCTTCAAATCACTACCATGGTCCCTGATCTATTTTTTTTGCTTTTTTGATCCTTATGGTTTACATATTGCACGCTGTCAGTCCCTATCGCTAACTGTCGTTATTTTC
Source organism: Artemisia argyi (assembly GCA_030686995.1). Taxonomy (NCBI): domain Eukaryota; kingdom Viridiplantae; phylum Streptophyta; class Magnoliopsida; order Asterales; family Asteraceae; genus Artemisia; species Artemisia argyi. The sequence goes on from CM060695.1 coordinate 42,439,342, forward strand.
TCCGTTAGGAGACAATTGTCAAGTGGAAACGTTAGTCCATTAATCAAACGATCATTTGCAACGTTAGTCCTTTATACTAACGACCGTTACTAATTAACTCAAATTTTGGTTTTCTTGAAAAAAATTCTTTTCTATGCGGTTTTTATCGTTTTCGCCCGTTTTCATGCATTTTCTTAGTTTTCGTCCGTCTTTATACGTTTTCATATGTTTTCCTTACGTTTTCATTTGTTTTTATACATTTTCTTACATTGTCATATGGTTTTATCCATTTTTATACGTTTTTGTCTGTTTTTTCCCGTTTCATGCGTTTTCTTACATTTTCGTGCATTTTTATACGTTTTCGTCCATTTTTATACCTTTTTGTCTGTCTTTATACGTTTTCGCATGTTTTTCTTACTTTTCATGCATTTTTAACCCAATGGTCAAGTGGCAACGTTAGTCCATTAACTAAACAATCATTTGCAACGTTAGTCCCTTATACCAATGGCCATTTCTAATTAACTCAAAATTTTGTTTTTATTGTTTTTGCACGTTTTCTTACGTTTTTGTCAGTTTTCATGCGTTTTCTTACATTTTTTTTAAACGTTTTCATCCCTCTTTATACGTTTTCGTCTGCTTTTCTTATGTTTTCATACATTTTATCCATTTTTATACGTTTTCATACGGTTTTATCTGTTTTTATCTGTTTTTATACGTGTTCCTCCTATTTTTACACTTTTATCCGTTTTTCTTACTTTTTCTTCTGTTTGTATGCGCTTTCATATGTTTTTATACGTTTTCATCCTTTTATATACGTTTTCATCTATTTTATACGTTTTTCTTGCGTTTATTCATTTTTGTCCGTTTTTATACGTTTTCAACCTTTTATATACGTTTTCTCTTGTTTTATTACGTTTTCTTACGGATGAAAGTGTATAAAAACATATGAAAATGAATAAAAATGGATAAAAACTTGTTGAAACGCAAGAAAAGTGTATTAAAACAGACGAAAACGCATACAAATGGACAAAAATGTATAAAACGGACAAAAACATAAGAAAATGTATAGAAACATAAGAAAACGGGTGAAAACGAAAGAAAACGAGCGAAAACGTATAATAACGGATGAAACCATATAAAACGGATGAAAACATAAGAAATACGGAGAAAAACGTAAAAAAAGGAGGAAACGTATAAATAAAAAAACGTAGAAAAATGGATAAAACCGTATGACAACATAAGAATACATATAAAAATGGATAAAAATAAAGGAAAATGTAAGAAAAATAGACGAAAACGTATATAGACATACAAAAAAGTATAAAAATGGACGAAAACGTATAAAAATTGACGAAAACGCATGAAACAGGAAAAACAGATAAAAACGTGTATAAACGGATAGAATCGTATGTCAACGTAAGAAAACCTATAAAAACGAATGAAAACGTAAGAAAAACAGATGAAAACGTATAAAAATGGACGAAAACGTATAAAAACGGACAAAAACTAAGAAAACGCATGAAAACGGGCGAAAACGATAAAAACCGCGTAGAAAAGAATTTTTTTAAGGAAACCAAAATTTGAGTTAATTAGTAACGGTCGTTAGTATAAAGGACTAACGTTGCAAATAATCGTTTGGTTAATGGACTAACATTGGCACTTGACAATTGTCTCTTAACGAAGAAGATAACGACAGTTAGCAATAGGGACTGACAGCGTGCAATATGTAAACCATAAGGATCAAAAAAGCAAAAAAAATATATCAGGGACTATGGTAGTGATTTGGAGCAAACCACAGGGACGAATGGTGTAATTTACTCTTATTATTATTGGTCTCAGAGATAAACTTTTGGGAAACACAATGCTCGATGAGCTATCACACAGGTAAGGGATTGTTATACTTGACAATGTATCACAAGAAAGCGAAAATAGCAAAAATATCAAGGTATAATGGTATATAGGCAATATTGGGAAAAGGAAACATCGTACCAGAAACGCGACGAAGAGCAATCTAAACCATGTGATTCCTGGCACATCGACACATGACAGCATCTCACCTTTGGAGGTAACTAGTTTTATAAACCCGCACGTTGTTGCGGGAATGCGGTGTTACCGAAAGATTTTTTTTTTAAAATTACTGTAGCGGCTACAGTGATGTACAACTCGCGATGCGTAACGTACATCTCGCGATAAAAAAAAAAAAAAAAAAAAAAAAAAAAAAAAAAAAAAGTTACTGTGCAAAGCACTGTAGCTGCTACAGTGCTCGGTACTATTTTCCTCCCCCTCTTTAGTATATACGAGGTGGATCACCCGCGCGTTGCCCCGGGATGTTTTGCCAAAAAAAAAAATTAACGGTCGTTAAGACCGTTAGTTATAAGGACTAAATTTGCAACGAACCTCTAAGACGAATGACTAATTGTAAAAAAATAAATAAATAAATAACGGTCGTTAGTACTTAACGGTCGTTAAATACTTAACGACCGTTAGTTACTGTACATTCTACTGTTCACTGTGAGTGTATTTACTGTAGCTTAGCTACATAACGACCGTTAGTTACTGTACATTCTACTGTTCACTGTGAGTGTATTTACTGTAGCTTTGTGCTACTGTAGCTAAGCTACAGTAAATCCTGATAAATGTTAGTATTATAAATATATAATAAGGATAACTTATTTGTCGTTATTGGGCTCATGGGTTACTTTGCTTATTTACCCAGCCATCTGGGGCCATCGAGTTGAGTCCTCTGCGCAAAATAAAGTAGTGTTACTAGAAGAAATATTCAAATATTGCATCATCAGTCTCCAACCGATAATATAATAGTGGGGTGGGGGGACATTTTGGTGTATATGTACGGACGACACGTGCCGGACGATCAGTGTCTCCGCGCAGTGGCGAAGCTAGAAAATTTTCAGTGAGGGTCGAGATCTAATTTTTTTTTCCTAACGCTATTTTTCGGGTAATATGTTCGAGTCGGTGATTCGATTCGGGTCGGGTCAAAAATTAAATATTATTTTTATAAAAAAAAAGTTTCAATCATTAAAAAACTAAACATTTGTCCAAGACAACTAAACATTAAAAAAGAGACAAACGGTTGGTACCTGGTTCGATTTAAAGACAAGTAGATAATAGATTTAAAGATAACAAACCTGACCAGAAGGGCCGCTGAGGTGGTGGTCGGCCGTCGGCGGTGGTCGGTGGTGGCCGGCGAGACTGCAGGAGTGAGGAGCCAGGAGGCAGGAAGGTGGGACTGTGGAGGAGATGAGGGTCGATTGGGGGAGGGTTTGTTCTTTTTTTTTGTATTATTATTATTTTTTTTTTAATGCTAAGTAAATAAGTAATGGATTTTAGTTTGAGATTTGGTTTATTAATGGATTTTAGTTTGGGTAGATGGGATTATGTAAAACGTAATGGATCAAAATTTTATTGCTTAATGTATAAAAAAATTTTCACAATTAAAATGGGTGGTCGAAACCGAATATACCGAAATTTTTCTACACGAAAACTATATACCCCCTACATTGCAAAAAAAATTTTGGGGGGTCGGGCGCCCCTCCCCGCCCCTACATAGCTGTGCCTCTGTCTCCGCGTGTCTGAAGGACTTGATCCGAAGGAACACAGGCCGAAAGGAAAAGAACGGAAGAACAATCTTTTTTAGACGGAAGATCCTTTTATCCAACAGTTCATATCAAGCGCCATGCTTAAGCCGCCTAGCCCGGATATTGTGGGATATTATTCCCGGCGTGATCTGACACATATGATGTAGGCTAGGTGTAGCTCGGCTCGCTCCATCCTTTGTTGCAGATAAGGATTTGATTCCTACTTCTAAAACCCCTTATATAAAACAAAACACTACATATCATTCCCATTCTTTGTTGTTTCAACCTATATACCAAATACAATTTTACTTTAGATTCACATCTCCAACTACAAAGTACAAACCATTACAAGTACAAACCATTACACTTTTAATCTTGGCCATGCATACATTGTAATCATCCTAGCCATTAGGGCAATGCTAATAGTAAGGTTACCCCTCACCCAACCGAGTAGATGAGCACATTATCTCCATTAGCCCAACCGAACAATGATCGGTCACCCCCACACCTTTTCAAAGTTATGATTGGCCTGCCAATCACAAGTTTCAATTGTTTTGTGTGTAATTGTTTTTTAATTTGTTTTTGTAGGGTATGTTTTTTGTTGTGGTTGTGGTCGCCTTATTAGCAAATTGTGGTTAGGTGGAGTTATAGAGAGAAAGCTGATGCGGGTTGATGCGGCGGGAAATGACCATAATATTTACAGTTACCATCGAGCCTTAAAAATTGTCAATCCGTGTGTATCCTTGTAAATAAACTTATGTCAATAGAAATAACAATTACAATAAGATGGCAGGCAAGCGAGCAACAAGTTGCGCCGCAACCCCCTTTTGGATAGCAAACCCAATCCTACTAAAAATGAAGTTTTGTTTATTAAGGGTCGACAAATTACTTTGCACAACCCGTTGTACCCTAGTCAAAAACTCTCTTGCCTCCGGAGCTAGGAACCCAAATGTATCAAAAGCAAAAGGGATAAACACATGTTGATTTTCTAAACAAGCCTTCTCGTGTTTAGTAACTTTGCTCGATTCCGCTTTCAACGCAGCTTGTCCCGCAGCAAACCCATTGTCCTTGAGCCCAACAAGAGGGGACACCCCTGTAAGATCCACACAAGCATGTTTCCCCCGGGCCCACCCAAACACAAGTATATCAGCCGACCGTAAAGTAGACCTCCCTTCAAGCGGATCCGTCAGAAAGTTCACAGGGGCCTCCTTCTTGGAAGAAATTCCTGCTCGTTTAAGAACATCATACAAAACATCCTTGACCAAATCATGCCTAAATTTGAAACCAGGTAATTCCTTGCAATGGACCGCATGATCGCCAAAAGAATCCAAACAAACCTTCCGGCAGATTGGGCAAGGCTCATCAACTGGAAACAAAGGGATCATCAACCGGTACTTAAGGATAGTCCGGTACTCTAAAGCCGACATATGTTGGCCTAATCCTTCAATGGGGATAACTGTCAAGAAATTCTGAGCATGAGGAGCTCGGAGACATTCAAACACTGCTTTTTGGCGAGGGGATAAATTAAACTTCACTCCCAAATTTTGAACGATTCCACTAAATAAGCCACACGCCAAAACATTTTGGGCTTTAGGGGGGGCGGTGTCCTTGTTAGAGAAACCGCTAAGATCAAAATCAGGGAGGAACATACGCAAGCGATCCATCGTATACCCATAATCAGTGTCAACCCCATCAATACCACATCCCCGAAGAATGTGGTCTTGCAAACTCCAAGATTGCGCCCTCGAGGCCACAAAAGCATAAGTAGATACATCCTCTGCCGAACATAAACCCAACCCACCAAAACGAGTCGGAAGGGATGCTAGCCTCCATTGAAAATCCCCAAAAAAAGGGCCCCTACAGACCACAATGTCCTCAATTGCCTTCCGAAGGCCATTGTCAAAAATAGAAACAGCTTCCCCTATATACATAGGTTGGCACGTTCTGAGACCGAACAACAGCTTTGCGACACCCATACATGAGCGGAGCAAAAGGAGCTCTGACTGAGGGTCCCGAAGACCTGGGAGACAACTCATTAGTTCCACAGCACGAGATGCCCTTTTCACGGCCAAACCACTAATAAACCCCGCATCCTGGCTAACGGCGCCTCCAAGGAGTTTCACTCCCAATGTTGGCCTCCCAATCCCGCAGGGAAACAGCCCATCCTGTACTTTCACCCCATTGCATGACGGCCAAAAAACTTCTGTTTTCTTAATGTTGAGTTCAAGGCCCAGGCGAGGCCCATCGGTCTTGATTATCTCTAAGGCTTTAGCAACCTCTTTAGTGTCTCCGATAATCGTACCATCATCCAAATACCAAGCATGGAAAAGCAGTTTACAACAATCCTTGATCCGGTGAACAAGTGGGTGCAAAACTAAAGCAAAAAGGAGAGGCCCTAAAGGGTCCCCCTGCTGAACTCCAGTGGTGGACCAAATGTGGTCATCACCCACATATAGCCTCGTCGACTGACGATATAAAAATTCAACCCATAGGGAAATAGACGGGCATCGAGTCCGAACCTCATGTAGGAGGGTAGTTCAACCCTTGTAAACCAATCAAAACCCTCTCCACTCTGTTAAAAACAAACAAAAATCAGTATTCACTCTCTTCTAGAAGACATACACAAAAGAGTTCCTCTCTTCCAAACAAAGGCTATCTTAAGGTCTAATTTTTTCTCTTCATTTTACTTGTTGCTTCTGATTTTGTTAAGTTTATTACATGCTGTTTGACTAAAACAAGAAACTAGGTACCAAAAAAGAAAGAAAGAAAAGAAAAGGAAAAATAAAAAAGGATCCGACCAACCGGATTCGAACCAGTGACCTAAGGATATCTGTTGAACAACTACAGTCCTCCGCTCTACCAACTGAGCTATGGTCGGTTTCTTGACTTATCTTCCCAAAAACATCTACTAGTAGTAAAATAACTGTTTGGAGCCGTTGGGTGGAAATATAATTGGCGTTTGTTTATAAGTTATGTTGGCTTATCAGTTTGTTTTTGTTTAGTATAAGGCCATAAGGGGTTGTTTGTTTATATTTTTTCCAATATTTTAAAACCTGGGTTGACCCAGCTGGTTCAACCGGAACCGGATCAATGACCGAGCCAGAAGTGATTGGTTTTTTGTTTGCTTTTGACCGAATTGAACCAGCAGGTTTTAGTTGACCCGGTTTAATAAATTTGGCCGGTCCAAGCCTTTTTTTTGGAAAAAACTGAAAAACCCTTTTTCTTTTTGTCTTAAAGCTCATTAAATCTGTCAATTTTGATGCAACATCACCAGTTTGTGTTTTATAGTTCTAAAACAAGGCTACTTCGTTAGAGTTTGACAATCGTTCATTTGATTAATAATTAAACAAACAAACCAAACAGTTTTTAGATTTAAAGATTTGCATGTGTAGGAAGTTTTATGCTACTTGATTTTGTCCTTGAAGATATTAGGTGCACTGTATTTGAACAAATTTTCAAGTATTATAGCTTAAGTTGAATAATACACATATCAGTATACACATGTTCTTAGTTTTAAATCAACTTATTGAAAATCCGTCTTAGAGGAAATGTCGTGTATAAATGACATAAACAAGAGTTTTATGTAGATTTGATGACCCTTAAATTTGCATAACCAATTAGTTGTCTTTCAAAAGTAGGAAAAAAATGGTTAGACCCGGTGGTCGAACCGGCAGTGATCTGTTGAACCGGCGACTCGGTCAGGTTGATTATAAAAAAGGGTTTTAAAATATTGTTGTTGTTTTTTTTTTTTTGAAAGCTGAAATGAGTCCCTCTCCGATCTTTTAATCCTCTCATCACAAAGCTAATCATTTATCCTCACAAGCCATTACCCATATTGCTTGTCTAGTGGAGCAAGTTCATTAATCTCAGGTAACCACGTAAGTTTGAGTTTGGCGGCCTTAAAAAATCCTTTGGGATGCAGAACTCCTTTTAATTCTGTCACATTTCAATCTGAATCGTTCTTGATTTCTTCAATACTGGCACTTCCCCAATCCATCAATGTAATTTCCAGATTATGCGAGATATGGCCTTAGCATCAGCTTGTCATGTAACGAGTATTGTTTTGTTATTAGTTTGAGTCACATTCTCACAAGTCACGAGTATTGTTTCGTTAACAAAGCATATTAGGAAAATCAAGCACTATTGCGGTAGAAGTACTGCTAACAAGGTTTTTAACGCATAATTTATTCTTGCTAAAGGAAGAATGGTTGTACCGCAATGACATAACATGTAGCACTTCCAGGAATAAAATTAATCCCTTCACAACTTATTAAGACTGTTTAATCAATGATAACCGGATAGCCTCTCCTAATCAAACAGAAAACTAGTGACATGGGGTAACATTATTATTAATAATAACTTGTAACAATGTTTTATACAACATGATTCCTGTACTACAAACAATAAATTTCTATGCAACTTAACCATTTACATATATCTTTCAAGAATGAAACCAAAACCAAACTAACTAGAACGGCAAATCTGCAATTATACATCATGTAGCATTCCATTTTATATCAAGATGTATCATCCCATTTTTGGAGTTAATTAGATGGTACTTCTCGTTGATACGATTGTTGTAAACTACGTTCACAAGATTTATATCCACGTGCCCTAATGCTTCCTGCACATTATAACATGTTACTTAAGAAATTTATACAGCATAAGGTATTTGTTTTTGGTTATAAGTGACGGTTTACCTTTGATGACCCAAATCCAAATGCTCTATGCTTGCGTTTACTTATTACTTCGATATGAATAATCTCCTCTAATGGAGCTTCGTCTAACATAAACTGGAACTCCTCGTTCCAAATTGGATCCCGAGTTTTCTTCAACAACTATGATTGGATACACCCGGTTAGAAATTTCAAATAAGTACTTCGGGAAAGCTAAAAGTCTAAACTAACCTTGGTTTTACGTTTATCTCCTCTGAAGACAACTAAAGCAAAAGGGTTATTATTGTCATGTTTTCCTTCAACGTTATGTGCACTGATCACTGTCACCAAAAGCAAGCCCGGTCTATTCACAAATGAACTTGTTTTGGGAACGGTTTCTTTCCTCATATATATGTCGATAGGCCCGTTTAAGCCTGTAGTGTCTTCCACGAAAGGAATGAAAGTTAATTCCACTGTAATACTGCCTCTTGGCTTCCTGTTACGGGTTTCATTGGAATCTAAATTTTTAACCAAACCAACAGTCAATTCCTTTTTCTCGTGCGGTTTGAGTAGCATTAATGGGATAACTTGCATTCCTAATTTGTCATGCATCCCAACCTACAAAAGAAAACATGATCAACAATTTATAACTTATTACAAATTTGAAGAGCATTAAAAACCGCACCTTTTCCCAGTCATATACATGAAGTTCAAGGACTTGAGACATGGGGTCGTTTACTGTAAGTTTGAACTCTTCATTCCACTCGGGATTCAAATTTTTAGTCTTTATAGAAGTCTTCTTCGAAGGAACAATCCTCCCACCACTTATTTTGAGCTTAACATACGGATCAGAAGATCCGAGTATATCCATCTTTAAGAGTTCACGTGCCCGTACAACCTTCACATGTAGTATACCCACTGGTTTCTTCGTTGCACCACTGCCAGGAAACCATGATTACTAATCGTCAATCCAGAATATTTTGAGCCATGTTTAAGTTACTGTGATAGTACTCAAAAACTGTATGCTATAGCAAATTAAGGGGGTGTTTGGGTGTGCATTTTATATAATTAGAATCAAATAAATCGTTGTAATACTAGGGGCTATAGAAAATAGTGGCTGGATCTTGGATGTGCTATAATAACCAAATATAATAATTTCGTGGAAAAAGCATCCACTCTTTTTGAAACGGGAAAAAATGTCTCTTAAAACTGAGTTACGTCACTTTATGGGTCACCCATAGATAATCAGTATCGTTGTAGATCGTATGGAACTAATTATGACCCTGAATAGTTGTATAATCAGAAGTAGAATCCATGTATCCAAATATTTTTGAGACTCGTTGAATATATCAATGTAAAAGGTATAACTTAAGTCTTACAGGGAAGCATCAAGAATCGGTATCTCCAAAGCCTGAGGCCAAAGATAAAGGCTAGCAACCTGTTTCTTGATTAATTTCTGCCATCAACCAACATTCACACTAATTTAGCATATGAACCTCACGATTCAATAGAGCAATAAATATACCATAAACAGATAGAAAACTATCACCTGAACATATTGATAGAGTCCTGGGATCGCCATTAGATCACCGCCCATAACTTTCAAGCCAAAATCCACTTCTGGCTAAAACATATACACGACAAAACATTATCCATATACTAATACATCGTTACACCTAGCTCAAAAATCATACTAAAACTTTACCTACCTTATCCATTAGAGAGACAACAACATTTGAAAAACACGGGAATGTTGGCACGAATGGTTTCAGAGTTAATCGCATGGAAGCAGTTATATGCATATCTATCAGCTGACAAAAAGCTATGTCATCAGATAAATTGCATAAAAGTTTACTGTATATTATGACATGTACAAATGCGTATACCAACCTGAACTTTTATTGGTAAATATAAAACGTTCAAGATCAAAGTTATGTCTGGATTTCCTGCCCATTTAGTCTCAAGATCAATGACGAGATGGTCCTCATTCAACTCGTGTACTTTTACACCTTCCAAATTGTAATGCAAAAGGCTTGACAGCTAGAAATATGAGAAAAAATGAAAATACTAATATGTGTAGTAGTTAACATACCTTGAATTATAGGAGGAAGAGTTCCAAGTGTAACAGTTTCAAAGTCTATTGATCTTATATAATAAGTGCCAATGTATTCCGTAAATATAGGTTTTGACATGCTTCTGATCATACCACATATTGCCTATAGAAAAATGATATTGATGTGGGATTCATATATACTTGTACATAACAGATTACACAACACACACACACAAAAAAAAAAAAAAAACAAAAAAACAAAAAAAAACTTTATAAACATGTATCACCTTATCTAGGTAAGGCCACATATCACTCAATATATCATTCATCCAGTCGACCTGTACAGTAAGACCATGTTAGATTCTTCTGGAGAATATGAAACAAGAATGCTTGAATGTAGTACTCACTCGTTCATAGTCAGGGTGCTTGACCCACAATGGAAGCTCAGCCATAATATCAACCAACGAATCATGATCAAACTCCTGAAGCGGCCTAGTGAATGTAGTCTGCATGTGTAAGTTAACTGAATGTTTGAAAATAATCTTACAAACACCGCACAGGGAACCAATCATATTTTATAGAGGTGTCTTCATTATTCAAATGGTATTAGTTTTATACACACTTTGTGATGAAAATAAATATACAATTTATCTGCATAGATAGCAAACATGTTTTTCAACATTGCACATCTTAGAAATTACTGAAGTTTAGTAGTTGTTTGGGATTGACTATTAGGACTGCTGATGCTTTCTGGAATGAAACACAATGCATGGGCGGGTAGTGTTTGGCAATTGATCTGTGGTTATAAAAAAGTTTGGGTGTTTCACAGTTCTGCCTTTTCAAAACTGCTTTGCTTCTATCCAAATTCCAAAACTCAGAACTGTTTATCCGCTATACCAAAACACATTAAAGAGATACGTAATTTTACTTATCCGCTTAATAATAAGTTAGCAATTTCAGTAAGCAAGTATCAAACTGTTTTTTGAAAATTGCTAGCTAGCTAGTTTGATACCTGCTTGCTTTACTCTAATATAAACATATACTTTTCTCCATCCAAACTGCTAATCTATGTTTATGAACGTAATAACAAGATAAGGAATTATCAACAAAGCCTATCATAATCTAGTATAACATTCATTAATCAACCACAAATACACACACAAGACTAAGCTGATAATACGCAATATATTCAGTCTCACCCATGATCAAGAAACACTAGAAAACGTATTTTCTCTAAACGTTAAAAAAAATGAACTACTACGTACTAAATAAGGATCAATATAGTCACCTTCACATCTTTACTATCCGTCGGTCTAAAAATGAGAAAGCCCAAGAAAAGACCAAGAGGAGTTCCGAAAATGAATCCTATAAATCCCAATAAGCTCATTTCAATACTATTTCATTCGGCGTAACAACTTGATATTGGTTGATCAATCATATAATCATATATATAACTAATGTTTAAATGATTCAGTCATTAATGAAATCTAAGATCACTTTAAAAGGTATGAATATTTTGTGTATGATTATTTGGTGTGTGTATCTTGCAAGGTTGGATATTGAAATGGTGTAGCGTTAACGTAATGCAGGAGTGTATCATGAAACAAAAATAAGCTTTTACGGAATCATTATAAAATACTTGTGTAGAAAGTGTTAAGTTATGTTTTGCTACCTCGTTATTTGGCATAATTGTATCTTCGCCCCCTCAAAAGTTACTCTTTATAATTATCGTCGTTCTTAAATCACTTGTAAGTGACGTTCAGGATGATAACAAATGTGATGTAAAAGAGGCTAAGAGAGTCGAGAAAACCACGTGCTCGTTTATTAGATTGGACCAACCCGACACATTGGCTTTTCAATTTCACCGGTTAAGTTTCGTGTCTAGACTAAACTAAATCAATGAACCACTTTAATACATGTGGATAGTGGACGTGCTAATAGCTTAAGTATGGCTTATGTGGATAGTTGATTAGTTGACGTGATAATAGCTTAAGAAATAGAATATACAACTGTGTGACAGAAGATGCCCAAGACTTCTTCATGACTTTTCAACACCACACGTTTCTTCATCAACTTTCAAACTCAATAACTTTGAGATTGGAACACGAAGATATCAAAATAATCAATCATTAATTGTTCCTATCATAATAGTTCTAATCTTTTGGAAAATCTATTGGATATTGTTCTTTGTTATTGCTATTATTATCACAAATAAATGAACTACTAGTATAAAATAATAGATTTATGGTGGTGTGTTTTGATTTGCTTTTACTAATGGAATTTATGTATTTGCTATTACTTCTTTTTAACAACTATGTCACGAAATTTGTTCTAGTTGATTATACAAATTATGTGAGCTAAGTATCCAACTCCTATGTTATGGCTTAGATTCTTTTAAAGATTGCAAACAAATTAAAGGCGATCTTGTGAATCCAACACAATATAAAGAATTCTCTTTGGTACTAGAAGTGGATTCAAAAATATTAAATTTAGCATTTTGTTTCAACATGAATAAAGTAATAGGAAGCATAAAATCGTATAAAACATCTCATATACGAGGGAACATAAGGTTGTTTGATCCTAATCACCTTGATAACAATCATTATATTTGTATGCAAAATGGAGATGCCATGTAGTGTGGTACATTTATGTGGACACAAACTTAGGACCGAATAAATAATGTCTTGATGTGTACCCATGTCATGATAAGCTAGGGGTGTTTCTTTTCCATTTAATGAGCGGATACAAACACTTATTTCTTTTTATTGGAGAACCTCTCTCTCTCTCTCTCTCTCTCTCTCTCTCTCAAATAAGTGACTAAATTATACATCACTCCAAACCACTTAATTCAGGAAACACCCCTTTAGGCTTTACAGATTGTAAGCACATAATTAATGCAATTCAAGGATATGTGAAATGAATTTTTAAGCTTTGATCGGCACTTGTTATCTTTGAAAAAACCAAACATACGATGCAAAGTATTATTGAATTGATAATAAAACTAAGAGCATATAATGAGTATTTATAAGCTAAAAAGAGGGTAAAACCCTAAAAGCTAGATGGGCTCGTGGGCCACTTATGGGCTAATACCTCCCCCCCCCCCCCCCCCCCCTCCCTCAAACTCACAATATTGTAGCGAGAAACATTAGGAGTTTGTTAGTGAGAAAAGGAAAACGTGGTCTAGAGTGTGTCTTATACATCTGCAATCTGTTAAGCAGAAGGAACAAACGGTAGAAAGATAGTCCCAGCCTGAAAATGATGACGATTGAAATGACAATCTATCTTAATATGCTTGGTACATTCATGAAACACCGAGTTACGCGCAATCTAAATAGCACAACGATTATCACAATGTAACGGAGTAGAATGGCTGGTACGAACCCCCATATCTGCAAGCAACCAACATAACCAAACAATCTTATTAGTAGTCACTGCCATGGTCGGTACTCAGCTTCAGTAAAGGATTTAGAAATAACATCTTGTTTCTTACTCTTTCATGAAATAAGGGAATCACCTAGTAGTTGACTTGGTAGAAACATAATCACCAGCCTAATCAGAATCACAATAAGCACAGGTCCAAGGCAGGCGAAGAACGAAACAAAAGTGTCTAAAACTGGGTAGCCCAAATATACCTGAGAATGTGTAAAACAGGAGCCAATGAACCATTTTTGGAGCAGAAACAAACTGACTAACAATAAGAATTGTATAAGAAATATCTGGACATGTAACTGTAAAATAAACCAAACTTCCCACAATAGTCCGATACAAACTTGGTCTGGCTAAGGATCACCATCCGTCGGGCTGTATTTTGCCTTAGCATCGATAGGAATATCTTCAACCATTTTGATTGTAATTCTTGCACGATCAAGTAAATCAGCTATATACTTGGACTGAGAGAAAATATATCCTTTTGGTGAAAAAGCAACCTTAACACCCAGAAAATAATGTAATAAGCCCAAATACTTCATAGCAAAACGATGAGCTAACTCTGATTTCAATGATTCAATTCCAACACAATCACCCACTTTAATAATCATATCATCAACATATAATGAGAAAAGTATACGTCCACACACCTGAATGTTTTACAAATAATGCGGAATCATGATAGTTAGGGACAAACCCAAGAGAGGTAACTACTGTTGCAAATTTCTCATACCAAGCATGAGGTGCGTGTTTGAGACCATAAAGAGATTTTTTGAGCTTGCAAACTTTTCCTGGTTTGTGAGAGATACCAAGAGGTGGTGTCATAAAAACTTCTTTATTTAGGTCATGATTCTTTTTTTGAACGAAATTTAGGTCATAATTCAAAAAGGCATTTTTGACATCCAACTCAAATATTCTCCATTTACGACTAGAAGCAACTGCAATTAAGGTTCTTATCATTGTCATTTTTGCAACAGGAGCAAATGTCTCTTCATAATTCATATCATACTCTTGAGCATAACCTTTGGAAAAAAGATGAGTCATATACCTTTCAATGGGCCCATCAGATAATTACTACGTAATAGATAATCACTCTCTTTTATAGTAGAGAGTATATATTGTACAATCACTTTGAACATACGATGAGGAATTATAAGACAAACAAATGGTCAAACCCTAAAAGCTATATGGGCTCGTGGGCCACCTATGGACTAATATGCTAATAGTCTTTTTATTTCCACAAATCAGAGTACAAGCCAAAGAAACACACAAATGTACAACATTTTATAGCATCATATGATGTGTGTGAAATCAAAATTGGAAGTGTAAATCACCTCCCATTAATAATAGTTGTCAATCATTATATGTTTTTAACTTATGTTTCGTAAGCCTCTTTTCTATCTTTTTCTTGGCTTATTTTGACACTTATGGACTTATGTAAGGAGTTTGAAAAGAAGCCTAAAAAATTGAGCTTTAATCGAACCTGAAAACATATAAGCTCGAGCCCATAAATTAGCGTATTTGTTTTTGGCTTATATTTCATATAAGCCCAATCTTTTCGGCTCATTACCTATTTACCTTGTCCACGAGTCTCCAAATAAGAGAAAAAAAAATTGTGCTTATGTAACATAAGCCGAAAACAGATAAAACTCATAAGCCTATAATTCTATAAATTAGCTTAAACAATAACCTCCTAAGTGTTGATTGCTATTGTTTTTCGCTGCTGCTGTGACTTTACTGTAGGGTTATAATTATTAAAAAGATACTCTGACAATAAGGATATCCACTATGGTAGTTTCATCAAAAGGTCTAAAACCTATATAAAGATGATTTTAAACATAGTGATTGTTTGTTTCATGTACATGTGTCATGAAGAGGTTCATATTATTGAACCTCTTCATAATTTTATGCATGTGTTATTATGAATCATTTGAAGAGTTGTAAAAGATTTATACATAATGAACATGGGTTTATAACATAAAAGGTTGTAGATACTAAGGCTATTAAGTTAATAACCTTGTGCAAATGAAAACTATGACTCTGACTTTGGTGGGTGCGTAAGTGTTATTGTGATGTTTTCAGCTTTTATTGCTAAAAAATGATGCTCTTGAAGAATGAGACATGAACTTCAACTATACTCAAGAAGCTATGTTCTATGTGTGTTTATTGTGTACTTATTTGGGGTGTTTTATGCTGTTTTGTATTATGAATATTTGAACTTATTTAGTTTGATTAGTTCGATCAGCTATTAGTATTATACATTACGAATCCCTAAAATCACACACCCTAACTTGAAGATTCAAAATGAAGAGTTTTTGGTTGAGATATACGTAACTATATGAATCTGTGAAGGCTGGTGTTTTGGAGGAAACATTTCAATGATAGGGACATAGGGTTATGGAGGATAAACACATGGGGTAAGGCGGTCGTGGAAGATGAATGGTACTCAACATTGCATTGTAAACAAGGAGGGTGAAAGGTTTGGAGTGGTGACATGAGTCACTTTTTCGTGAGACAAGAAATAGCTCATGAAAGGGTGAAATGTGTGACTACTTTATTTTGTCTTCTTCTGCCCTTCTGGTTCACTTGTTGAGTATCATATATCTTTCTCAACCCCTTACCTCTCGATCTGTGATTGCTATTCGAATGGTGTATTCCGGATGCCTCTGTGGGTAAAGCACTAACTTGTGTGTGTTAAAGTTTCTAAGATTGTTTGTTTTAAAATAGTATTATGTTTACAAGATATTTTGTAATCTTAGTCATGAAGGATACTTCACTTGTAAGGAACCTTGATTACTAAGGAACCTTAGACATTAAGTATCCTTACCTCTTAAGGATATTAGATATTTAGTATCCTTAGCTAAGAAGTATTCTTACTTGTGAAGAATACTTAAATATCTAGTAGTCTTAGCTATTAAGTAATTGCTTACTAAGAATACTTAGAAACAAAGTAAAGTCTATGTACTAAGTCCTGTATGCCTATAAATACAAGCAAATGTAGTGCTAGTAACACATCACTCTAGCCTTTCCAATTCTACTTTCACTTATCAATTCTATTTTCAATTATGTAAACATATATCAACAACTTGCTGTTAATAAAAGTACAGAATCTGTCAAACATTTACAGTGGTATCAGAGCTTCTTTTCTTAAGGGGATGTGCTATTGCTTGAGTAAAACACCTTCGAGATTCAACAAAAATTCAGCCTAGACATGGCATCTAGAGCATCTACTGCTCCTGCAATTCCAATATTTTCTGGAGTGCATTATCATATTTGGGCAGTAAAAATGAAAACATATTTGAAATCTCAAGGTTTATGGAAGGCTGTAGAGACGGATGAAAGTCCTCCGACACTCAGAGACAACGCAATAGTTGCTCAGTTAAGAACTTTCGAGACTGAGTCGCTAAAGAAGGACAAGGCACTAACCTGTTTGCATTCAGGTATCGCCGATCAAATTTTCACGTCTATAATGGACTTGGAGACACCAAAAGCTGTGTGGGATAAACTCCAAGAAACCTTTGAAGGTAATGATAGAGTAAAAGCTGTCAGATTATTAACTCTCAAAAGAGAGTTTGAATTATTAAGAATGAAAGACGACGAGCTGGTGAAAGATTACTCAGCAAGGATGATGGACGTGGTTAATCAAATGAGACTTCATGGAGAAGTTGTGAAAGACCAGAAAGTAGTGGATAAGATGATGATTAGTGTTCCTTCGAAGTTTGAAGCAAAAATTTCTGCCATAGAAGAGTCTTGTGACCTCAATACGCTTACTGTTTCTGAACTAACTAGTAAACTTTAAGCACAAGAGCAAAGAGTTTCTGTTAGATCAGAGGAGAAAGCTAAAGGTGCTTTTAGAGTATTTTCTAAAAGTAACAAGGCAGGAAATTCCAAACAGAACACTTCCATAAGAGGAAGTTTCAGCAAAGGGAACAACAGAGGTTCTACCTCCCAAAACTCTTCTTCAGCACTAAAGAAAGGTATTTTTCCTCCATGTAATATTTGTCAAAATACAAACCATCAAGAAGCTGATTGTTGGTTCAAAGATAAACCAAACTTCAAGTGCAATTTCTACAACAAATTTGGGCATGTCGAGAAGTATTGTAGAGCAAAGAAAACTCGAAGCAGCACACAAAGAAATCACCAAGCAAATGTTTCCGAAGAAGATCAGGTTGATGATGAACACTTGTTCATGGCGTCGCATCTTGATAAACATCCAGATAGCCTAACGTGGCTTATGGATAGTGGATGCACAAGTCATATGACTCCGGAAAGATCTTTTTTTATTAGTCTCGACACCACAGACAACCCAAGAGTGAATTTGGGAGATGGATGTTATACTCGAGCAAAAGGAAGAGGTACTATAGCTATCAACACAAAGAAAGGTACCAAATATATTTCTAGTGTTCTATATGTGCCTGAACTTGAACGAAGTATGTTAAGCGTGCCACAAATGATAAAGAACGGCTATGGTGTTAATTTTAAGAAAGACTCGCGGTGCATTATCACTAATTCTCGCGACTCAAAAATAGTTATCCTTGATATGGTGAATGATAGTTATTACTTGAAGAGCTTGATGCTGCAAATGCTAGTGTTTTTAGTGTTACTGAAGATGATAGTATGAAGATGAATACCACTAAATTGGTGAGAGATATGCCTCCCATTAGTGAAGTTGAAACTCCCGAATTTGATATCAAAGATACAAATGGCACTAATGTGTTAAGAACAAGACCGCTTGTTGATGTTTACGAGTCTCGTAACTCGGTTATTGAACCTGAAATCTACATGGATGCCTCCAAACATTTTGAAAGGATTGGTGCAATGAAAGCCGAACTTGAGGAGGAGATTTATGTAAAACAACCTCAAGGTTTTGAAGTAGGACAAGATGAAAACGTTTATCAACCCTACAAGGCACTCTATAGTCCTAAGCAAGCACCAAAGGCGTGGTTTGCTAAGATTGATTCTCATTATCTGAATCATAAATTGAGGAGGAGTTCAACAGAAAATCCAGTGCAACATGGAAAATCAAAGCATATCAATTTCAAGTATCATGCCATTCGAGAAGCTGAGAAGAATGGAGAAGTCAAGCTGAAGTATTACACATCTGAAACTCAACTTGCAAATATGCTTACAAAGTCAATTATCGGCTAAATTACTTCAAGGCTTAGTTAATGACTTCCAACAACAATCTTAAGGAGGAGTGTTAAAGTTTCTAAGATTGTTTGTTTTAAAATAGTATTATGTTTACAAGATATTTTGTAATCTTAGTCATGAAGGATACTTCACTTGTAAGGAACCTTAATTACTAAGGAACCTTAGACATTAAGTATCCTTACCTCATAAGGATATTAGATATTTAGTATCCTCAGCTAAGAAGTATTCTTACTTGTGAAGAATACTTAAATATCTAGTAGTCTTAGCTATTAAGTAATTGCTTACTAAGAATACTTAGAAGCAAAGTAAAGTCTATGTACTAAGTCTTGTATGCCTATAAATACAAGCAAATGTAGTGCTAGTAACACATCACTCTAGCCTTTCCAATTCTACTTTCACTTATCAATTCTATTTTCAATTTTGTAAACATATATCAGCAACTTGCTGTTAATAAAAGTACAGAATCTGTCAAACATTTACAGTGTGTTTCCTTGATCGGGTTTTCTATCCTTGATAAGATCCCATCGATACTTGTTGTAAACTCAGTATAATCTACCAAATGTTCATATTTCTTAAATTCAATTCCGTGCTTAGGGTTTCAGTTAACTCATCCTCATTTGGGTTTTAAAAAAAATTGAGCACTTTGTGGCCATTGGAGTGGTTAGGTTGATTAAAGAAAGAGCGGTAAAAGCTAAATTGGAGCTTTGTGTTGCACTTAGTAATAAATGACTTACGCTGATTTTTTGGCTAACAAAGAACTGATGGCATTACAGATTCTGAAATGGAGAAACAGATGGAGCTTGTGGAGAAATTGACAGAAATGAAGCAAGAAGGTTTTCTAGAAAAGTTGATTTAAATGATTGTTGATGTTGATTATCAGGTGTATGTGGATACTCTTGGTGTTGAAAATAATCAGATCAATGTGGATATATATCACATCAAGGAAGTTGAAAGCCTAAACTTCAATCTCATAAGGATGGTGATTGCCGGTGAACTGCAAGTTTCTAAGCGTGTAAAAGGAATTCATGATGAGGTGGAAATTCAGGATGATGGAGGTTAGCCCGATGAGGAGAGAATATAATCTTTCCTATAATTTAAGGCTCGGACCTAAGCTACTGGTAATTGTTCTTTCGTTAGTTGCTAATGTATGTCTTTGTGCTTTTGTTGCTATTGTTTGATAGTTGCTAACTTGCTACACTTTTCTTTACACTGGCTTTATGCTCACATGGCATTTATGTTTGATTAGTTGTAACTTTGGTGTATAGTTAGCTTGACTTTAATAATTGTTGATTATTGTTGTCTATAGTTTGAGTGTCGATTGTTACTGTCTTTTGAAATTACTGTTGGGTTAATTATTCAAGAAATACTTATGTTTAAGACTATTAAGTTAGTAACCTTGTGCAACTTATGGCTGAACTTTTGTGGGTTTGCAAGTGTTGTTTTGATTCTTTTGGCTTCTATTACCACAAAAATGATGGTTGTGACTAGAGTTGTCACCAAGTTGATGCTCTTGAAGAATGACACATGCATTTTAAGTTTTAGCAAGAAGTCATGATCTTAATAGGGTGTTTTATCTTGTTTTGTACAATTAGTTCGGGTACTCTCCGTATCTGAATTTATTAGTTTGATTAGCTCAGTTTTTATTATTATACAATTCTGATCCTTAAAATCGCACACCCTTGGTTCAAAATATGAAACTCGAAAATTTGGAATGAAGAATTTTTTGTTGACATACATATATATGTGAATCTATTTAGGATAGTGTCATGGAGGAAACATTTTTTGCTTTACTCATAGAGAAACCTGTTCGGGAACATAACATGCTCGGAGAGCAATTACAAGGGATAAGGAAGTTGTAGGAGATGAATTGTAACGCCTGTGTCTAACTTGATTTTTTTGGATACGCCGTATAGGGTCTATCATATACACCGTATCAATCTATACTCATGAAAACTATTAAACTAAAAATCTGGATTAAACACATCTTAATTATAAAATACATAAACGTGGTACTTAAATTTGGTATGCGGAAGCGTAAAACTATGAGTGCGGGTGTTAACCCAAACACCCCTATTTTGATTCATTTTCAAATACATGTTATATATATTCACACATTATAAGTATATTATAATTCTCCCGTCCTGTTCACCATAGACTCCCTAGGCATCCATTTTTATCGGCCTGCCTATACCCGATAAAATAGCCCAAGTTTCTCCGGATCTCACTCTCCCTCCTCTCTCATTGTATTGCTCCGACACCGGGGAAAATCCGATGGACATAAATGCCCCGATCCGACACTGTTATAACTACAGTGCACGGTGTGAGTATCGCTACAGAACCCTCTCACAAAACATAACCACAAATCCCCACATACCACATATTTCCAAAATCCTCTCACAAAACACAACCACAAATCCCCACATACCACATATTCCAGAACCCTCTCCCATTTTCCACAATCCACAAAATACACACAAACATACACATACCCACAAATGATCGGATCAAGAAGATGAGGTAAAAAAAACCAAATGATGATGAATCGTTAATCGAAAAAAGAGGGGAAAAACCCCACGAATAATCGGTTGGAGAATGCCATCTGAAAAACAGGTATAAAAGGTTTTAAATTTTATGGGTTTTAATTTTCTGGTCATGTGTAATTTTTTTCATTACTCATTATGGTTTAGTTTAGCCTAATTCATGATTTAATTTAGATATTTCTTTTATTTTTATTTTTCGTTCAAATTAGGGTTTCGTTAATTTGGGGGCTTTTTGGATTTGTTTCCCAAAATTTAATTTGATATAACTGATTTATTTTGTTTTTTTTGGTCAATGGATTTGCACTGACGTATACCTTTTTTTGTGCTGTTGTTGGGTTGTGATTAGGATTTTGGAATATGCATGTACTATGTTTGAGGAAATGTCTGAATTAAAGGTCAAGGTGAGATAATGATTCATAGTTAAATTTTTAGAAAAACTTTGTATTATATTGATTGGTTTTTGTTTCATTGTAGGTTTTAGCTCTAAATTTTAGTCTCATTTAGGCTGCTTAATATATGTGGGTTTTGAGATTTATGTAGAAATACAGGGCTAAATTTGCTACTTTTATTTTAAAGAAAAAATGTTACTTGCAACACTAGCTTTTGGATTTGTGGGTTTTGTGATGTAATGATTGCATTTTTAAACATAGGTTTCAAAGCCTGCAGTAGACGCAGTTAAGTACAAATAAGCTAATACTCGAAGTCAACTAACTCTACACAAAAACTATTTTTAAACATATGACAAAACACAGGCAACATAAAAACTAGAAGGAAAAAAACCCATGTTTAAACATAGTTAATACTCGAAGTCAGGTACACGATTGCCTGTCTCATCTAGGCTGCATTTTTAAACATAGCTTTTGGATTTGTGGGTTTTGAGAGTATTAGCTTATTTGTGTTTTGTGCTAGCATCTAAGAATGTTTGTGTAGATGATGCAACGAATGCATCGAGTGTTGCTGGAACTATGCTCATGTACCACCCAGTGAGGGTTCTTCCTTCAAAAACAAAATTTGCACTCGTGAATCCTTTTTTCTTTTTCTTTTTTTTTTGCCATGCGTGCTATTCGTTCTCTCTCTAATGTTTATAGATGGAAAAAATGTTACAATTGTATAGCTGTCCTAACACCTTTACCGTTGGCTTTCAGGAGTTGAAGCTGGAAAAAAAGCAGCAACAGAAGTGAGTTCTGACATTCCCAATGAGGCCAGGTATGCTCAAGTGTGTTAAAATATGCTTTAATAGTGACAAATGTAGGCTTTTAGCCTTATATGTAAGCACATCATTATGGGTCCATATACGGGGGTGCGGTACGGAACAAAGATAGGTCCTAGAAATGTTTTACATTGAGCACCAACTTACGGGCATTGTGTTTGTTTGATTTTGCAGTTGAAAGGACCATGTTACGCTTGAGAATGGAACTGCTGAGAGAGATTGCTCACTTTTCAAGGTTACAGTTCCTTTTACATTACAACAACCTTGCATATCGAAAAAAACAACATTTATTTTTTAGCTATTTAATGAAAACCATTTTTGGTCTTTATTGACTTTACTCTTTTTTCTGCAGTATTCTTCGGCTATAGATACGTGGACTGTTTGTTGTATTTTACTGAACTTCTTACCGGGAAGCCAGTTTCCCTGGGAAAAATGTGGTGCATCAGTTTGATTTTGTGACCGATCTTTTGGAGGCACCATCAACTGAAGCTATAGCTAGGGTCTGTTTGTGAAAAACATATACTTTGATGATATACATACTTAAATATTAATGGTAAATTTTGGGTTAATCAGTGTATGATGTTGCTTATATGCATTTTGTGGCAGGAGCTGCTGTCGTATTTCAGGTCGATGAGTCATGGTGATGAGGCTCTTAAGATGTTGAATGAGTTTGAAGCTGTGGTGAGAAGTCATTAGGGTGTGGTTGCAGCCGTGTGTGTGCACGGAAACGGTTTTATGGGATCCAATACCATTCTCAGGTATAAGATTTGCAATTTTGGTTTTTGTTGTGAAATTCAGTAGTTTGAGTTGACATTATTGTGCATTATATCTTTATATAATTAAAAATGTTGAAGGGATAGTTTGTTTGTATTGAATAGCATAATGTTTCTATTTGTGTTAACAGAGATCGGGTCATGTTGAAGAATAAATAGAAATCGCGCAGATGGAATCGATTTCAAGCTTGCTGGATCACAAGCAAAGAAGATTTAAATCACTGTAGGACACAGTCTTCAAGGTATAAATGTGCAATCTTCTATAAAGCTTTAGCTTCTGCTTTTAGCACATGTATTGTGATCGGGCTACATTTACGTCGTGTTTCTTGCAACAATCAGGACATTAGGGAACTTGGCATGAGCTGACTTGCAGATGGACGAGTACGAAACAGCAGAAGAAATATATAGGTACCTTTGTGATTTATTCACATTATAGTTAACATTTAGAACACATAATACTTGGCTATTTTGATAAGATATCGTTACATAAAAAAAAACATGTTTGGGATGCATTAGTGATAGGTTTTACCTCTCGAGGGATCTCGAGAAGCTTACAACCCCCACCAGGCAGTGTACCTGATCATTGTAGTATAGTATAGTGACAAGTACTGGGGGATTGATCGTTCAACTCAGGAATAGTGTCGCTAGGATTAGAAAGTCTACAAAAACTAGGTCTAGAAGTGAGGGATGATTCTTTTTGCATTTTTATATTTTATAGAAAGCGATTAAAATCTCAGGTTTTGAAGGAGTGGGCGGAATTAGTTGCTAGCCAACTAACCCAATTTACTACAAATGCAATCAAAATAAAATAACAGAAATGAAAATAAAGCTAATATACTATTGTGGTGGTGACAATAATGAGGAAAATAGTGTTTACTTAGATTTCATTACTCCCTAGATATCTTTTACAGGTTGATAGCTTGTTACAATTGCATGGATGACGGGTCATATTCCTTAATACTAGTCGTAGGGCCGTGTACAATATTCCCTAACTCTATAGGATCCTACTTCACTCCTATGTCGAGCCGTTAGAAGCTCCTAACATGGGATCATTAGAATTCTCCTACGCATTAAATACAACCAAAAATCATAGTACACCTCCGATCATGTTTCTTAAGACGTTCAAGCATGTTACCAATGGAAGTCTGCCAGTTTTCTTAAGCCTAACATCGAATACAATCATCCGTAACAACTATAAACAAACAATCAACCCATAATTAACATCTAGGTTTCACTACATCTAAGCAAACACAATAGAAATCTAGCCTAGCATGTTAAATAGAAGACAAGCGTAAGATATAATCAAACAACACATAGACATATTGATTGATTTGAAAGAGTACTTATCTCTAAATGAACATGAAAGATTCAAAGGGTTGAAACCCTTGAAAAAGCTGGAAAATTCGACCTAGGGTTTTTCCCCTCAAAGTTGCACACTAATGAATAAAATTTGGAAAATTATATATAGATTTTACAGGGTGACGGCTTCAGGAAGGAATTTGTGACGTCGTCAACTCGCCGCCATAATAGAAATTGTATTGCCTAGATCTGATTTTGACGCCGTCATGTGTGCTTTTCTTCTGGGCCGTCACTAACAAATGGACGATGACGGCCTAGGTGACGCCGTCATCTCCTATAGTTAAAAATTCTCTGGATCGTCACGTGTATCTTCCACTTCCACCTCTTTTGTAACACTTGACGCCGTTACTTGGAGACTCTTGACGCCGTCAGGTACTGTTCCCGGCAAGGAAAATTAAGACTTTGCTGTTTTCTTCACTTTTATGCTCCAAAAATGTTCAAAATGCTTCCTTTTCCAGATTTCTCTCCAAAAGTACCTAAAATGACAAAAGAAACGATTTAGGGCAATATTTGATCAAATAATCACGAATCCGGGCTTAAATGACCCCCTAAAAGTGGTTCACTTTTCGCCTCATCAATTAGCTTTTCATCTTTAGCTTATATTAATTCTTATTAGTCACTTCTGTTAGGTTGTCTGGAAAGCGTGATAAGGTCAGCTTACTTTGTATTTCATCTAAGAATGTGGCTCAGGTTTATCAATGTTAATAGCTACTGTAGCATGGGCTGATACAAGTAGTACCACCATTCAATGGATGGCAAATTTTTCAACAATGAAATCCCAATTGATAGTAAAATAGAAATTACACATCTTATAATATAGCATTAGAAACCTGTGATACTCATTTATAACTTATTTGAGAAAGATTTGCTCTAAAATCATCTTGGTTGCTCTACACTTTTAAGTTAAATGTCTTTGCATAATGCAGTGCGTGATTGACAAAGAGAAGAGCTTCAAGCAGCATGGAGGAGAATGATACATATTCTTTTCTACAGACAGGTATTTGTGCTGCGTTGTTGCATCATACTTCCTTTAAATTGTTCTTTAATTTGGATCCGCTAACATGATTTTCATTTTTTTTTTTTTTTTTTTTTTTTTTTGTAGACAAGAACAATTCATCACCAGAATCGTTGGTACTATCTGACCCGCATGTCACACATGAAGTCTACACAATTTGGATTTCATCCTTTCCAGGTTCGACTTTCTTCTCTTGCATAAATACTGCAAAGGTGTTGGGTTCCAGTATCACAAAACATATGTGTCTTGATGTTGGTCTCAGCTAAAAGTGTCGTAAAACAAGATGATTGCCTTGGTAATAAATTCAAATTTTGATTAAACTATTTCATGTTTAGTATTGGTTTGCGTAAATTTGTTTTCATTTGGTATCGAATTGGAAGTCACCAAATAATGTAACCAACTAACCATTACTTATAAAAAGCAATCCTATATGGTTTAGAAATTTAACAGGGTTAGCATATCTGTTGTATCGCGTAGTATTTGGATCAAGTCTTAGAAGGTAATAGTAGGTAATAGGAAAACTAACTAGGATGAAGTGTGTAGATACAAAAGGATATATGAGGATGGTGCGGAGAATACTCATGGTAGGTATGTTTATGATTACTTGGCCGACATAATAATGAACCTATCGATGTATATGTATATTCTAGAACCAAATGCGTATTCTTTATTAATTTTTAAAAGAAATAGGTCAAATGGGTTGAATGGACTTGAAGTCACTCAAATTGTATTTTCAATAGGAAAAACCAATTAATATCATTTTTGCTTACAAAATAATGTTTTCTAATCACCTTCATTGTTAAATAAAATAATTTTGAGACCAAGCGCTCCAGCTCACCCGAACCAACCCACACCTAAAATGACCTGTTTTGACTTACCATCCCTTCGGCATTTACATGGAGATGCAATAAATAATAATGCTAGACTGCTAATTTGATGTGAATGCCTAAGCTTAAAACTACTTTTATAAATTCATTATTATTGTTGGAGTTGCTGAACATTTCGAATTATGTAAGTTTAGGAATTATGTAACCAAACACTCCCTTACTTTTTAGACTAAGATGATGAGTAAATCCAGACACTTATCGTTTTTGCGTTGTGTTTTGATAGTATAAGCTGATAATTTCAATTGTTTAAGGGGTGTTTGGAAACATAATTGTAACATATATTTTTATAAATGTTGAATACAGAATACATCAATTGGTATATGAATCTGTGTGCCTAAGATTCAATTTATCAATAAATAGTTTGAGGCAAGGGAACATGAAGATCGAACACCATGCTTACTGGCTTTATGGTTTCCAGGTATTATATTTAGTTGCTTAAAGTTGATTTGCAGGCTATTTTGCGTCTGTTGCTACTTTTAGTATTACATCTCACAGACTCTCATACTGGCTTTTTCAAACAGACGAGAATTGGAACTCACCAGATTATGTGAACAATAGAAGATGGATATTAAATAAAGATAATCAAGATGAGAGAGTCAAAGCAACAGTTTTGGTAAGGAAGTCCCGAACTACATAATATGATGCAATTTATATGACCTGCAACTAGAGGTTCGTTTCCTCTTAATGGAACGTATTTTCAAGTGAATGAGATAAGTATGCTTCTCATTCAAGGATGCTAATCTAAGACTTATAATGAATATTTGCATTCTCTGTTGCAGATTCCGTTGTTAGTCATTCAAGGATGCTAATCTGAGACTTATAATGAACACAAGGTCCTACTGAAATAAAAGTTGCAGCGTATGCACCAGTCACATGAGTTGACATGGTACCAACAGAAACGTGTTAAAGATCGGTAATCCTTGCTTAGTAAGTGCCCTTATCTAAATCTATAAATGTGACTAAGGGGGTGTTTGGACGTACAGTTGAAATTCATTATTATATGTTGCTTAGGGAGATTCGATGTTGCGAATTCTTTTGAGGTGAATATGTCTTAGGTCATGCTCTTAGGAATTTGGATAAATGCATAAATAGCTACAGTTTGGCATGAAAATATATTTAATAATATGGTTATATTCTTATGGAAATTCACAAAGGTATCGAATAAACCTGTGATTGAACAATTGTTAATGTATATAGAGTATTTATGAATTTACTTGGATCTATGCAAATATGCTGTTAGTCTAGATAACAGTCCAAACTCATACATATACCTTAAAACTTAATACATGCTAACTTCTTTTTAACTTCAAACTCATACACTCACTAAACTGGATACCGGTTTGCGGCTAATACATTAGGGGGAGAACAAGACTTTTTATCGAATTTTTAAAGCTTATATAAAATTCATGTTTTCCAAATGGTCAAACATCTATTTTTTCAACAATAATTAAAATTAACTCTTTATAAAGCGGTCAAATATATAAAATTGATGTTTTCCAAATGGTCAAATAACTTTTTAAATTGGTGTTTTTTTTGCTCTTCTGATTATTTATCCCGTCAAAATTTCTGATGTAAGTATGTCATCCATTTTCTTTCAGCAATTCTTTCCGCCACAGACAATCGGCTTGATCACTAATGCTACTTATTAATGTGACAACCAGTTTGCTATACTTGCTTCATCAACACTCACGTTGCGATTAAGGATCAGTTCAGCAGCTTATTTACCAAATAATCCAAAGTGAGTAGTTCTTGGGTCAACACTCAGCTTATGATGTCTAGACTATTTACTAATATCAACTTATTTTGCAGTGTAGGAGTGCATCCACTGCTCATTGCTGCCCATCCACATGAAGCTGATCAATTTGCAGTCAGAGTTTGCTGCAAGGATGGCAACTGGGGCCATCTGTGTAACCAAGGCTGCAGCGCTCGTGACCAAAATGTTAGTGCACAAATACGGGTCATATGAAGACGTTTGGTTATCAAACAACAGAAGCATCGACGGTAATGAATCACAGTGAATGAAAAACTGGAAGCTATAATTGTTCGCAGAAAGATGATTGGCTGTAAGCTTTGTATTATAGAGTCATGGTAAATATATTTCGAATTTTACATGTGTATGAAAATTAGTTGTATAAAAACACCCCGCGGCAACGCGCGGGTTAAAAACCTCGTTAATATCAAAACATGACTTATACAATTTTGAAACTTAATCATAAAGTTCTGGGGCGTTAACAAGCTGAATAACAAAGTATGGTTGAGATGCTCGTTACCTATATACACGAGCATTGCCGATCTCCTAACTCGTCTTCTTAATCTACAAGCCCCGACGTCGTTAAGACTTAACCTGCAAAACATGGAAACTGAGAACGGTAAGTCCTAATGACTTAGTGAGTAAACGGGTGTGAGTCTATATCTAAATCTGAATCTCGAACATGAGCTATAATCTATTTGAACTTCTGCATGGGTGTATAAGCATAGTTCTCGATCTAGAGATATATATGAATTGACACTTGTAATTTTGAATATAAACGTATTTCAAATGCTATAAATGGTACGACTAATAGTCGTCTTACTACTTGTACATGAGTCTGAGACTTATTATGAATTCTTAATCATACATGATATCTGAGCACGTGCATTCTGACTAGACGATGCTTAGTCATCTTGTTATGAGTGAGAACCTCCCTAGCTAACGAGTACTCTCTAACGGCTTCTAAATTTATTATACGTGCTTTTCTGATTTAGGTCGTCCACTTAGGACGTAAGTGCTTTTCAAGCACGGGTCATCCACATAGGACGCTTGGTCATCCACTTAGGATGCTATAAAAGCACGTGTCATCCACTTAGGATGCTAATATGGGAGTTCTACATCGTGCACTTCTTAGGCACGCTACTTGACTTTTGGTGCGTTTCTTGGGAACTCTAAACTTGTCAAATCGTGATTCTTGTGAGCATACTATTCATGGTGTGTTGTCGTACCATCTCATTGTTGAATCTATGTGTTGCTTTAAGCTTTGATTGCGTGTTTGCTTTAAGGTTGTATGCAGATTGTAGAATCCATTTGGGTTTTAAGAAGATTGGGGTAGTATCACAAGAACATAAATGTTTGGAACATGGTTGGTGTCGAGTAATAATTTCGAGTAGATTACATGATCTTGCAAGTTTTGTTATGCTTTAATCCACAAGTGCGTTTAGGCTTTTCTTAATCATGTGTTGATTTGAGATAAAGTTATTATATCCTCAAAAGTTGTTATCAGTTGCATCAGTGAAGCTTTTAGTACTTACGCAAACTTACTTGAGTTTATGTAAACTATTTAAAAATACACTTTAAAGAGGCAAATATATGTATTTTTTTTTATAGCAAAGTAGCATAGTAAATATAAGTAGTCAGAACATTAAATTAATTGACGCTGCGAAAATCTGTTCTACGTAAGAGTAAACTATGATGGTCCAATGTAAGGTTGATGTGCTGTTGGACGATAAGCAGCAATATAGAGAGCAACTTAACATGTTCATGATCCTTCTATGAAGTTCTTATACTTTTATGTATGTCAACTTAACTGCATCTCATTCTTGGTATTTGATTCGACAGCTATAGTAAAGGAGACGGTGTCTTTTACAACTGCATCAGCATAGCTGCATTCAGTACCAAACCTCGAAAATCTGAAGAAAACAAATTTGGAAGTAAACGAACTCATAGATTGAATCAATGGATAAACATATAGGTGACAATGGTGACCTATTTGCTTATGAATAAAAGCTCATTCGTATTCTGCTTCTACAAAATTAAGAAGCTTGATGATCTTGTTGAGACCTTGACTACAAATTCAAAGGAAGCGGATTCAAAGTTGAAAGAAGCCAAAAGCTTAGCTAGAGCCTGAGATTTACTTGCAGTTGAGAGTGGTGCAAAAGTGAATGCCGAAGTTGTAAATGAAGTACAGGAAGAAGAAGAAGACAACAACGTAGGGGTGCTTACATGAGGACGTACACCGGGGGTGAAATTTTGACCACTTTCGGGGAGGTCAAAGTAGTTGATGGAGCTGCTGAGGTGGCAAATCAGGTATTTTTAGAGAAATATATATGTTTATATGTTATGTCAAAACATGATAGTCTGTTTTGTTTGTCACTTTGTTGCTCGATCATGAGTAGGACTTATGGAATTAGCTGTTCTCTGTGCGGATAACAGAGGTATGTGTTACCATGTAAGTTAGGGTGTGTGAAATTGATCTTGGTAGTCATTATCTGATTATTGCATTTGCAAAACGTAAATATATATATATATATATATATATATATATATATATATATATATATATATATATACACACACACACACACTAGTGTTTGGCAAAACATTGGAGAAAAACGATTATGCGCTCTTTGCAGTTTTGAAAATCCATGCTTTTTTAAAACGCAGAATGGCAAACGCAATACCAAACACTTTCTTTGACCCCAAGGATTTTTTTTTTTTTTTTTTTTTTTTGAAGTTTTCTCCGGGTCTGCTTCACGTTGATCACAAAATATAATTAGTAAGAATGTAGTAGGATTTTGTGCTAACCAAAGTTTCTTAACTCTGTCAGGATACTTTCAAAGAGGGTGTGTTACACGGAACAAAGTCTAGTTCTTCAAAGAGGGTGTGTTACACGCAGCTAATAAAGGCTACTTCTTCAAAGAGGGTGGGTCTTTGTTTGCACTACTTGTCACACATTGTGTCTCAATTTCCGCCTGATAAGATTAGAATTGTCCCCATACAAGGAGCACTTGAAAATGGATTGGGACCCTTGGTAAAAGTTTCTTTATCGATGGAGGACCATGTATGTATGATTCTGTGTTGTGTCGATGAAAGGTATTCATCCTTACTACAATGTTGTTGACTATCTGATTTTCACACAGGATTGTCTGAAGAATTACGAAAAATTAGAAAATTTACAACGGAGTGTTTATAACCTGTCCATTTACAAAAGCTTAAACGAAGTAAAACCCTTGGATCTATCTTTGGATATATTACTTCAGGTCCACGCTACTTCGTATCGTAAAGTGCTCATGAACACATAAGGTAGCTACCCCTAGTTTTGGAAATGAACACAATGAAAAACTCATAGCGGCTCCAAGCTTATCGATTTAAGTGAACTTATTTTTCTAAAAGAAAAAGATTCACAATTCGGGTCGTCTCATTGAATAGGCAAATATTTAAAAGCATAATAGTGAGATTCACAATTCGGGCATAACCCACACGAACTTAACCGAAAACCAAATTCACATAAATATATACATTTTATATATATATATTTAAATATACAACTAAAAATAAAAATAAATAAAAATAAATAAAATAAAATAAAATAAAATAAAAAAGTGCTAAAACTCTTTTCTAGTATAACTGTAACCCGAATAAACCGAACTGGTTCGATGAACACCCCTCAAAACTGAAAACGGGCCACACCGGCATCTATAACATGGTTTGAACTTTAAAAGCCTATTCGTGTTCTTTGAACCCAATGGGCCAAATTTAGATCTAACTATGGTGTCAAGATGATCCAAGCTTTAAAATTTTAATTGACAAGAAATTTAGTGAAAAGGTCGTAAAACTTGAAGCAAATGTTACAACATATAAGAGGCTAACACGGGTCATTTTTTTTTAACTTCCATTTAAGTTAAGTTCACATTTGTTTTTAGTGTCTTTGCGTAATATCAAATAACTTTTTATTTTCAATAATAGTTAAACTTTTTGTGATTTATAGAGGCCTCATTAAGTCGTGTTAATTAACAGATGACTTAATGCAGACAACCTCAGTTTTATTACTTAATATTTTAAGTCATCTTTCTCTATTAAGTCACAAACATACAGTTTTTACATGACTTAATTAATTCAGTTTTTTTCATATTAAGTCAATTAAGTCGAAATCAAACACCCTAAGTGTATGAAACGAACAATTATGAAAATGTTAGTGACTTAATGGAAAAAACAACACCATCCTGACTTCTTCTATTAAGTCATGATTTTGGGTCATGTTTGTAACAAATTCATTCTTACCGACCTACCACATTAAGTAATTTGTCAATGTAGACAAGTAAGTCAAAACGAAATGACACCTATCTTTCGACAGATTTCGGGATCCGTCATTACTAGTCATAAGCTAAAACGAAGCCAGCAAGCATTGGCTCTTAATAGCACAAATCTTGTGAAATGGGTTTGTAAACTTAAGACAAGTTTTGGTTAACAGTGAATGATATTATATGTATTGTTAATGTATGTGTAGTCATGTAGTCTTATGTTAAAGTCACTCGGCAAGTGTTTTAGGAAAGATTTGCTTGCAAGGATTGTTTGCTAGTTATACTTTGATCCTAATAGGCACAATAAGTTTTATTCAAGAACTGTTTCAAATATTTGAATGTATACAACATAATGGAATTCACGATAGAAGTTACTATATTATTACAATACGCATTAACATATAGCGAAAATGACTTTCTATACACGATGTTATATAATTATTTAATATAAAAATATTATTTTTCCAAACCTAACACCAATCCTTTTCTTAGACCCTAAACTCAACATCATACGTATCAAGTTATCAACCCCATAAGTAGAAATAGCCAACTACAACCTTCAAGTGGATGTTTAATACAAGACATTATTAAATACTTTGCAAGTTAAATGAAAACATTACTATAATTCAGGTATGGCTGGCTATCATGATTTTGTTATAGTGGCTGTTAATTTTTTATTTTTTATTTTTATAGTGGTCCCTTACTGATTCAATTAATCATACTCAGGTTTGTTCGGATGACGTAACACCAATATTTACAAATTTTGATCGAGTTACGTACCAAAATAGTTTGTCTAGGTAGTTATGCTCCTTTGCAAGATCTATAAGATATCAAGTGAGAAGAATAATTAAACGATTATGTGTAAGGTATTAATGTTTGGCACATAACGTATGTGCATATTTTCCATTCTTGTGATATGATATGTGCTTCTATTGATTTTGTTTGTAACAAGGTTTTAAACCCGCACGTTGTCGCGGGATGTTTCAATATTAAGGTATACATGCTCACCCGGGTCCGAGTAATCTAAAAAAAAAATAGGCCACAAATGAAACGGGCTGGACTTAGTATGCATGCCCACCCAAACATAAAAAAAAAAAAAAAGCCCAAGGCCCGTTACTGTAGAAAAAATAGTAACCCGGGTTACTATTCATCAAAGGGGATGGGAAATGTATATATTTATAATTATGCCTTGTCTACTACTACCTTCATCTCAATAATAAGTGCGTATCTAAAGATGTATGATAAATTATATGTATTACTAATTTCTCTTGTTTAAAGTTTTTCTTTCGAATAAGATGTGCATATTAGGCGTTCTTGCTGATATTTCTTAATATAATTTTGGGTTTGTCTAACCAATGCCTTCAATTCATTGGTTAAAATGATTCTTTAAGGAAATTTTATGCTTATTAAATTAAAATTTTCAATTATCTAAGGTAATTATAAGTGTAATAAATGTGTATTAAATACAATTTTTTATTTAACAAGAAAGATCTCGGGATGAATCACTTGTTAGACAATCCATTAATTATTAGTCATATACTCATATGAGATTTCTAATAGTTTACAAAATAAATCATGGATATTTTAGTTTCAATGATTTTATCAGTAATGTACGGTGTGAAAGAAGTTAATGAACCCATGTTACTCTAGCTCTTGGGTTCTATGGAGTAATTCAGAATGATACTTAATAAAAGTCATTTACAAATAGCATGTATTAATTGTGAAAGTGAATTTCCATACCTACATGTACAAATAAAGACTTAACTCTGTTCTTAAAATAAACGGGACGAATACCATTTGCTAAAATCGTTTCATCAAAGACAATCATTTTATAATAGTTTGGATTCATAAAATTTTGGAGCACAGTATCAAATGATATGAAAGCAAATTTAGATATTCTGTAAATGGCTCTTATTTTAATTCTTTATATCAAGTACTAAACAGAAATGTTTGAAATAATGCATATTTAATAAGACCACAATATGAAATAGTTACTATCCATATTTAACCTACCTTTTTGTTAGTTTGGGTTTCAAAACCTCACAATAAAATAGATCTATATAGGTCATGCATGACGTATCATCTCTCCTATGGTGACTAAAACATTTGCCTAATAGTATAAGAGAAATATCAAGTCTAAATATATGAAACCATGGGCTCGTAAGACTCAAAAGAGGGTTGTTAAAGCATGATAACACTGACGTGTATATTGTTAGTGGCTTGTATGTAATAAAATGTTTGTATCATATGTTATGTTTTGATATACCCAATTAATTTCAGTGACGTGCAATTTTTCGTATGTAACAGTGAGTTTTAGAGGCTAGTTTTAGGTGTATATATAGCTTTTTAGTTATGAAAGAGAGCGCTTTATTAAAAAAAAAAAAAAAAAAAAAAAAAAAGCAACCATGTTTAGTGTAGATAGCATGTATACTGCTAGTTATAAATCCCGTACATACATAAGGTTTAAACATGAGTCATTTTTAATATGACATATTCATATATCACGAGAATATAGATTCGATAACTCAATGTGTCGTATTATCATTTAAAATGAACCAAACATTTTACTAAAACAAAAAAGAAAGCAAAAGCAAAAGAGAGGCAACCCATGTGGCCAGAAACTTACACTCGAACTATATACCACATATCTACTACCTATACAAATATCTTGATTCTACGGTGATCATACTTATTGAGATTTGGACATCACACATCGACATATGCATATGATCATCTAGCCTTAATAGGATCTTAACATCACCCGTCGACATATGCATATGATTATCTAGCCACATCTTGCACACATGCACACATGGGAAATTTACATCCCTCTTATAAGACAGAATTACAATCATTGGATATAAAACTCATAAAGTACACTATATGTTTGAAACAAAATATTCTAAAGTTTCACATAAAGTTTTAACTTATACAACTTAAAGAACACAATGTATCTACAGATCTACGAAATTATAGATAGAACCTACAATGACCATGACATCCATTAGTGATATTGTTTTTTAGACATATGGACACTTTATATATGCATACATATACATGTAAAAGCAAGTAAATTTAAAGTCTCACCCACATCCTCAGTAGACGTATGGACACTTTATATACATGTCCGTTAATGATATCACACCCACATCACCAAGTCTTATCACACCCACATGTCCGTTAATAATACACACCAAAGGCGGACCATCGGCAAAACATATGTAACAACTTTTATGATCATTTGTTACACAACATGGGTCTGAACAAATTGATACCCTCAAGCACCAAGATATCAATAGCAGCTAATCTCACACTCTCAATCAAACTTTCATTATCGATCTTAGAATATGAATGTAATTTCTTCGGCAATACCTCAATATGTGAAACAAAAATAAATATCTTATTTAGCTGCATTCACGTAAACATAAAAATTGTTCAACCTAATAAACAACTTATGAAAGCAAGGCTCACCCAGGCTGTTATAAGGGTTACATATACACCACCTATGCAAGGATATAAAAGGCCTGAATCTTATGCGACCCTAGCGACATACACACACTCCCCTGCTTCAACATTTGACTATGGTCAATGTTGTCAATAGTGAAAGTTTGTAGAACCCATTTTCAAGATAAAAACCCAAACCAAATAACTACTTTCATTATCATGTGTTTCTTAGAGAAGAAACCAATATACTATATTATCATATTTAGACATAACGAGGATTTCAACTCGCGCGTTGCTGTTGCACACACTGGAAAGATCAGTTTTTTCTGTCGAAATAATTGCACGAAAACCTTGAGTTTGAGCCAAGTTAGATTGCTAGTAATTTGTAGGAAGTTATATTGCTGTTAGTTTTTAGCAAAACTTAATATACCTTAAAACATTAAGGGTGCGTTTAGTTGAGGGAAAACACCTTTGTTTTCCACAAAATGTTTTGTGGAAAACAAGGAAAACAGAGATCGCGTTCAAATTAGTGTTTTCCAATAAAATTCTCTACAAAACACAAAATTCCTATTTTCAACTTTAATACACAAAACTACAAAACACTTTTTTCTTGTTTTCCTCAATTTTCCATTAAAATACCCAAAATCCGTTTTCGTCAGTTGTCTTACGTTTTCGACTGATTTTTTACGTTTTCGTCCATTTTTTACGTTTTCGTCAGATTTTTTATGTTTTCGTGCAATTTTTTACGTTTTCGTCCGTTTTTTTACGTCTTCCTTCGTTTTTTTACGTTTTCGTCAGTTTTTTACGTTTTCGTCCGATTATTTTCGTTTACGTCCGTTTTTTACGTTTTTGTCAGATTTAATAAGTTTTCGTCCGATTTTTTACGTTTTCGTCCGTTTTTTTACGTTTTCGTCAGTTTTTTACATTTACGTCCGATTTTTTACGTTTTCACCTGATTGCTTACGTTTTTGTCCCTTTTTTTAGGTTTTGGTAAGATTTTTTACGTTTTCGTCAGTTTTTTACATTTTTGTCC
This sequence comes from Artemisia argyi, assembly GCA_030686995.1. Lineage (NCBI taxonomy): Eukaryota > Viridiplantae > Streptophyta > Magnoliopsida > Asterales > Asteraceae > Artemisia > Artemisia argyi. Next base: position 42,476,517 of record CM060695.1, read on the forward strand.
GATTCTTTACGTTTTCGTCTGATTTTTTAAGTTTCCGTCCATTTTTTTACGTTTTCGTCAGATTTTTTACGTTTTCGTCCGTTTTTTTACGTTTTCGTCAGATATTTTATGTTTTCGTCCTTTTTTACGTTTTCGGCAGATTTTTTACTTTTTTGCCAGACTTTTTACGTTATCATCCGCTTTTTTACATTTTCGTCAAATTTTTTACGTTTTTGACAGATTTTTTACGTTTTCGTCAGATTTTTTATGTTTTTATCCGTTTTTATCAGATTTTTTACCTTTTTCTCAGAATTTTTAGGTTTTCGTCAGATTTTTTACGTTATCATCCGTTTTTTTACGTTTTCGTCAGATTTTTTACATTTTCGTCTGATTTTTTACGTTTTTGTCTATTTTCACGTTTTCGTCAGATTTTTTATGTTTCCGTCAGATGTTTTATGTTATTTTAATTTTGTTATTTTTTTTACGTTTTCGCATGATTTTTTACATTTGTGTCATTTTTTAACGTTTTCGTACGTTTCCTTACTTTGTCGTCCATTTTCCTTTTTTTTACGTTTTCGTGGGGTGTTTTACATATTCATCCGTTATCGCTCGGTTTTTTTTTTATGTTTTCTTACGTTTTCGTCCGTTCTTTTAGGTTTTTTTACGTTTTCGTCCATTTTTTGTGTTTACTTACGTTTATTTACATTTACATCTATTTTTTTACGTTTTCGTTAGACGAAACCTAAAAAAACATAAATCAAAGATGAAAAAGTAAATGAAAGATGAAAACATAAAAATCAGACGAAGACGGATGTAAACGTAAAAAATCAGAAGAAAACGTAAAAAATCGAAAGAAAACGTAAAAATCAGAAGAAATCATAAAAAACGAAAATAATAATAACTGGACAAATACACAAAAAATCTGACAAAAACGTAAAAAAACAGTTGGAAACATACAAATTCAAACAAAAAAGTAAAAAAAACGGACAAAAACGTAAAAAATAATGACGAAAATGTAAAAAGTCTAACGAAAACGTAAAAAATCTGACGAAAATGTAAAAAGTCTGACAAAAACGTAAAGAAACGGACGAAAACATAAAAAATCGGATGAAAACGTAAAAAAACAGACGAAAACATAAAAAGACTGAAGCAAATGTAAATTAAACTGACGAAACTGTAAAAAATATAACGAAAATGTAAAAAAAACAGATAGAAAACGTAAGAAGACTGAAGAAAATGTAAAACAAACTGACAAAACTGTAAAAAAATCTAACGAAAACATAAAAGAAACAGACGAAAACGTAAAAAAACAAACGAAAACCCAAAAAATCGGACGAAAACATAAAAAAACAGACAAAACGTTAAAAAGCTGACGAAAATGTAAAAAAACGGATGAAAACGTAAAAAATCTGACGATAACGTAAACAATTAGACGAAAACTTAAAAAAAGAGACGAAAACGTAAAAAAAAAACAAACAAAAACGGACAAAAACGTAAAATATCGGATGAAAATGTAGAAAAACAGACGAAAACGTTATTTGATATTATATTTTACTTTTTTAATTTCTTTATTTTCTCGTATTAGATTTTTTTAGTTATTTTATAATTTAGTTGGTTAGTTTATAATATTTGTTTTTGTGTTTTGAAGATGTTTTTATAATATTACTAAGGTGAATAGTGAATTGAGATATAAAACAACAACACTTAAACATGTTTTCTAGTTTTTGGAAAATGGAAAACACAAACACATGTTTCTCAAACTAAACGCGTTTTCTAAATTTTCATTTGTTTTGTGGAAATCAAACTCCCCTCCCTTTTCCTACAAAACAAGAAATAAGAAATGAAAGAAAATGTTTTCCAACTAAAAGCCACCTAAGTGCTTGTATCCGATTTTATTAAATGTATTCAAAGAGGAAATTTTTTTATAACTATAATGAATGCTTATAATCTCACAGTTACGAACACATAATTAATTATCATCATAACCAAATCAAATAAAAGATATATATATATATATATATATATATATATATATATATATATATATATATATATATATATATATATATATATATATATATATATATATATATATATGTGAAACCAAAATACTATCAGCTAACCAATCAAATGAGACCACTAAACAGTGTTAATGTATTCTACTTTAAACACAATTGACAAAGTATATTGAGGGAAGTTATTAGGTGCATCTTAAATTGTTTGAAGAATATAAGCAGCCATGGACCATAAAGCTGTGAAATTTAAAGAGGATAGAAAAGCTACATTGAATAAAGTTATTAGATACATCTTGAACTATCCAGAAAAGCATAACTGCAGGTTCACAATCCTATGTAGCGTCATCTTTCACCGATTAAAATTTGTCAATCTCTTGCTTGTTTCTGGGAAGTGCATCATCTGTAACCAAAGTCTTCTCACCAGACTTGGTGCTTGAGAAATTGTCAGCGTAAGTAGTCTCATTATCGCTAGTTTCACCGATTGGAATGATGTTGGCAGGTCTTTTCCTTGTATTACTTGTATTATTCGAACAATGAAATTTAAGGCCATCCAAATCCTCTACATCAATAAATTCATGATTAGTATTAACAAAAAGTAAGATGATTACTAAATGCATTATTTTAGTTCAGGAAAATGCCCCAACTTTCAAGAACATTAACACTCACAGAACAATGCAATTGCCATGATGCATTTCAAACCATACCATCTTTAACAGAGTAAGAAACAACTTGTCCAAAAACCATATGGAAACAGAATTAATCACAAATTATTCGGAATACCATTATCGAAAGTTTAGATAAGACAATATTAAACCTTTCTAGATAACTAAATATTTATAACAGGAAAGTGATCCAAAAACCATATTCAAGCACTTTGCTTCTTTAAGATATTCAAAATTCAAATCACAAAGGATATGATCAAACTGACATTAAAGCAAAGAACCGTGGTCAGTCATCCAAATTAAAAATGAACAATGACTTGGTTATTGGATTTGGGATATGTATGTATGGCTAGGATATAGTATTGCCTACAAATGTGTAATGGCAAAATTAAGATGATCCGGGAGACCCACTCATCATAGCCAAAATGTTATTGTCCAACACATTTACGCAAAAGAAAGTCTTTAAAATATATGGAAATTGCAATGACAAAAATAACGATTAACTCTCTAAAGTATTTGCAATATCATTAAGGATAAACTATCAATAAGCTAACGTTAAACATTAGAGCAAAAGATCCGCAGAAAATAAAAGGTGTTGTATCAAATTTAGCGACATTTCAAAGTATTTTAGTAAAATACTTGTAGTATTAAATGGACGACGATGTCAACAACAACAAGTTCCATGACTTTTAACAAGATGTAAATGATTAACAACAAAGAAAAACGTAAAGAAAAGAGACACAGTATTTTTCAACGTTTAATTCTTATTAGAAGTTAATCAAAGAATTATACCCAAGTGTTTGCGGAATAACACTTGGGATTGAAATGACAAGTATGGTATGACTCGTCTCGAAATCCAAACTATGTTTGAGTGACAACTAAAGGTCACACTGAGCAATCTCAGGGAGTGTATTGTTCTTTGGAGGAGTAAAAGTGGTTTGTGAATGTCTAAGCATTAATTGCACAAACTTGTCAACTTTTTCTCCTCACTTATGCTATTTATTTATACACAAGTGAATTACAACTTTACTGAAGAAGACAAATTGATGACCTAAGCTAGTAGAGACAAAATGCTTGCGTATTTGTCTCTGTTACAATATATTATATTGGGTAAAAGACAACGTGCCTTTCTAGTGCACAGTAATGACACCATCCTGACTTGATGCCATTTAGAGAAAGTTTGACTTCAGGTTGATAAGGACACATGTTGATACGATCAAACTTTCCGGCTCTGTCCCGCCCATTCTTCAGTCTTCAGATCTTCAGCCTTTAGTCTTCAATACTTCAATAATTGTTGAGGAGTCCTGGGGGTTCAGTGAGTTATTGTCATCCTCACTGAACCCATCACCTTCTTCTTGGCTTAGATGTCACTCGTTGAGTTCCACCTCACTGATTGGAGAACCTTTCTTCATAGGCTCATTCTAAGCAACCTGAAGATGACTCACTGAGTTACTGTTCTCTCAGTGACTTGTTTGTGTTTACGGATATTAAACACTTATGTTATTTTATGTTCAAATCCTGGTTAGAGGAAGTTTAGGGAATTCAGTGACCCAACAAGTAGCAGCAGCAGTAGCAATAATACTAGTAGTAGCAGCAGCAACAGCATCAGTAGTAGTAGTAGTAGTAGTAGTAGTAGTAGTAGTAGTAGTAGTAGTAGTAGTAGTAGTAATAGTAGTAGTAGTAGTAGTAGTAGTAGTAAGAATAACAATAACAATAACAACAATAACAATAAAAATAATTAAAATGTCTTTAAAAGTAGCAAGCATACCACGGCAAAACCGTAATGATATTGGTTCACCCCAAAGTGACGTTCCATGCATGCTTAATGAATATGGAGGCTACCTATTTATATGGGTGTATTTCATTGCCAAAATCATCCTCCAATCATTATACAACCTTTATGTCGATTTCTTCCATCCTCCTCACACGAAAACCATTATGTCCAGTTAACATTTTTCGGATAACCTAAATAAAAAAGAGAATAGTCTATTAATAATTGTACCAAAAAATACTTATATCTCGGCTCAGATATCGCAGTAAGCACAAAACAAGATAGCGTTTTTATGGCTTACAATTTTTGCAACACCAAAAATAACAGTATATGGAAAACCGAATCAGTGTAGCCAAGCAGCTACCGTCTAAATTAGATCTACAAAAAACAACCAGTGGAGTATGCAACATAACAAAGCTAATGCACAAACAAACTAAAAAGCCACAACAAATAAAAGCACCAAACAGGTGAAGTAAATTACATACCCACACCTTCCTAAAAACAAATTCCATTTCAGCTTCTCTATCATCTAATTTCAAAAGAAACATTAAACAGTCAAAACACATAACATAGTTACACCTTCCAAATTACACCAACATTGAAGAAGCATATAAAAATTCTATTTAAATATACATCTAACCTAAAACAACTCCCAAAAAAAACTCTGGAATTTTTTCGATCAAGAAGTACTTATTTTGACAAATATTAAATAAAACAACGCCAATTACAGAACCGACGGTTATTATCACTACTTATATACACCGTCTAAAATCAGTACTTACAATCACATATCAAACTTTAAAGGATGTCAAGAAGCATATACGGCCACAAATTATACAGAGTGTATAAAATCATCACCCATAACCGCATACCAGAATGTATAAGATATCAAAAACCTTAAATAAACAAAACCACACATATATTGGCATGTTAGTATATTTCCAAAACGATGTATGACACCGAAAGGGAAAAACACAATGAATGAAAAAAATATGTCCCTTGAACCAACTACTTAACAACATCTACTGGTAACCGTATTACGTCAGATAATGCAAAGTATTAGCATAAAAAATAAAAGTTGTACATGTGCCACATCAAACTGGTGAGGTGAAACTTTTGTTTCTGGATTGCACAGAACTCCCACGATAACATCACAATTAGCAAGCTATAAATGTAAATTAAGATATAAGAATACATGCATAATAAGTTTGGTAACTCTAAAGAGCATCTAAAAACTACACAAAAGAACATTAAGCACAAAGGACTATCTCGACTGACTTTATACAACGACACACCAATTTCTAAAACAAAATATCAGTTTTCTTTTTTAACTAACAGCACTCATGAAATCATCATTTACGACCATAAGTTACAAAACACATAACACCAACATTAAACCAAGTTATAAAACAATCTGAGTTTGGGTTCAAATATCGAATCGGCTGCTGGTGACATCTACAGTTTATAGTCGACATTTTTCACGACAACAAATTTACGACTCATAAAACAAGTGAATATCATAAGAAAGCACGCACTATCCATATTAAGCATACAAGACATATAACATTCATTGAAATCCTACACCGACTACCCTGGCTCAGATATCAAATCAGCTATAACTTACGGTTCCATTACATGGCATAATTGCTAAGGCAAAACCAACGAAGGACACAAAACATAGTTTCATTTTACAATTTCTGATTTTTGCAAGGCCAAAATTCTGAATCACGTAGTGACCGAATCCACACAGGAAAAAAAAGTTTTTTACACCTTACAATTTTTGGCACGCCAAAACTATGGGTGACTATAGAACACAGTTGCGTCTTATGCCATCCGATTTTTGCTTATAGAAAGTGTACTAAACACATAATGAATCGTTGTTCTTTCATAATTATGAAAACTACTACAATCAAGCTAGCAACTTTAGCATAAACTAAACAATCTTATTGTATTTTTAACCCTAAATATCATACAAACCAAAAATTACACTTTTTTTTACCTCAGAACTATAAACTAACAAATAACTCAAATTACTATAAATCCATAACCAACTAAAAAAAAACCTTAAGATTACTATCAACTTAACCATCATCAAGAACCTGAATAAAGCACACATTATCATAGATGAATGAATTAAATTCGATATGAAAAACTGTCATACAATAAATTTCGGATCTAATTTTCTTATTACACAAAACCTCGCCATCCTCATCCAAAACCTAAAAATAAAAATAAAAAAAATACTAACAACAACAAATTGTCAAAAATGAGTGGGTTAAATTCGACATGCAAAAGTGACATAAAATAAAATTCAGATAATAAACACTCATTTTATCATCTTTCATCCCCAAAAATTAACAAAACCTTTATAAATTTAACCTTTTTACATCAAAACTGAAATAACAACGTTAAACTCTAATTGTAATTCACATAAATGAATCCCAGTTATTTTATAACTATCAAAACCACTGCAATCAAGCTAACAACTTTAGCATAAATAAAAAAATGCAAAAAACATTTAGCATAACAACATGAGATAAACGTGAAATCTAGAAAACCAAACTCATTAAATGTGCAAACTGTAATAATATATCAAGCATAATCAGACATTCGAGTCACAATTCCACCAAAACTCATAAAATAATTTCAATTCCAAACACCTAAATCGAAAAACCCTAAATTAACACTAATATTCTTACTTGCGTCATTGTGTGCGTGTGATTGTGTAAAACACTAAACAAATGAAACCGGATTCCATATGCAAGATTAAACAGATCGACTTTGAGCTTGACCTCGAAATGCAAGATGTTAGTCGATCGGAATGGACCAATCTACCCATCATTTTATTGTCAACAACTGGTTCAAGCAATGAGCGTAACATCGACAATATTTAATGAGTTAACTACATTTTTGGTCCTCGTGGTTTACCGGGTATAACAGTTTTGGTCCAAAATTTTGAAATGTAACGGATCTTGTCCAATATCCGCTGACCCGTAACACTTTTGGTCCATTTTTTGTAACTCCGTTAAATTGACTATGTTTGACTGTTAGTTTTAGGGGTATTTCTGTCATTCACATATTTATTAAACACAAACACAAATACAAATACACAAACATAAATACTCATAAACACAAATCCAAATCATCTCCTTTTTTTTCCTCTCCACCAAAACTCATAAATACTCATAAACACATCCGGCCACCACCACTTCCGGCAACCGCCTCCAACAACCACCGATGGTCACCACCACCTTCGCTGCCAAACACACACCAACAATAAATCCCCTTGGTATCTTTCTGCTTAAACAAACCACACACAAACACAACTCGTCTTCTCTTGATTCGAAGAACACAAAGACCATAGCTTCAAGATCTTGTAAATAAGATCTTGTAAAGAAGTGTCGTGCTTCTCACGGATCGATGATGGGTTTGTTGTTAAAATCTTTTAAAGATTTGTTATAAATAAAGTGGGTTTGATTTTTTTTAGATCGATTTAATTTTAGGATGATGATGGTTGTGGGATGGTGGTTTTTTGTAAACTTGTGATTAATGAATGTATGATGATGGCGACTATATTGATGGGCGAATATGCTCTTGGAAATTAAAGTTTGTTGATTTTAGATATTGGATAAAGAAATGGTGGATGGAGGACAAGTGATGTTATAAACAAATTGTTACAAAGGGATTTCTTGATTTTAATGTGTTTAGTGGAGGCGGTGACGTGGTGGAGACTGGATCTGATGGACGTGGTGGAGGTGGCGACGGCGGCAGTTGTAGTGGTGGTTTTAGGTTATTTTTTAGGTTGCTTTAGAATAAGTAAAGAATATGTTGATGAATAATGGTTATATTTTAGAAGATTAAAAATGTGATTTTGTTAGTAGGTATTAAAATTGTTTTGATTTAGGATTTTTGAAAACAATAGGATTGAAGATGATGATTTATGAGAATGGGTCATGTAACAGTGGAAGGAAAAAAATCTGGTTGCGTATACGTTTCGAGTTGGAACTTTTGAAAATCTGGGTGTGAATATGTTTTGATTTGGGATTCTTGAAAATATGGATGTGTATATGTTTTGGTTTAAAGAATGAGAAAATGATTATATTTTTGAGTTTATATTTTCAATAATAATAATAATAATAATAATAATAATAATAATAATAATAATAATAATAATAATAATAATAATAATAATAATAAATGGAGGAAAGGGCATTTTAGTCATTGTACATCAACATTTGAGGGTATTTTAGTCATTTCGCATGTTTTTAACTAGTCAAACTAGCGGTCAACAAAAATTGGACCAAAAGTGTTACGGGTCAGCGGATATTGGACAAGATCCGTTACATTTTAAAATTTTGGACCAAAACTGTTATACCCGGTAAACCACGAGGACCAAAAATGTAGTTAACTCTTATTTAATAGAAGCATGAATAATTAAAAAAAAAAAAAAAAAGTGTGCGTTAAGTTGGAGAAAAAATTCTCATTGTTTTCTATCTCTAGTTTTGTAAAAAATTAAAAGGGAAATTTATCTCTGCAAACACTTGAAAATATAGAAAACGCGTTCAGTTAATATTTGTATTTTCTATTTTGAAGAATGGAGGGAGGGTTACAGGTTACAAAGGAAAACAACTAAAATTTGTTTTGTAATTTTCTTTGTTAAGTTAGGAAATAGAGGATTTTGTGTTTTGCAAAACATTTTGTTGAAAAACGATTATTTGAACGCGATCTCTATTTTCCTTGTTTTTTACAAAATAATTTATGGAAAATAAGGGTATTTTCGCCCAATTAAACATACCCTAAATACCCCTTAGAAGTAGGAGTTGTTCAACAAAACTTACTATTACCATTTGATGTTTTGTGAGGTCATTTTATATCTTTACATAATTAAATGATGCATTCTGTTTACTAAGGTAACAAATCGAATAAATGACTACTATGACCCTCATTGAAGCAAAATATAATTTACATTGCTTATATAAAAGGCACTTCAATAAAACGGCTAAATAATTTTTTAGTGGTAACCTAACTTATAACTTATGACCTGATAACTCCAAGATCATAGCTTATAAAAACAACAAATTATACGATAATCAAACAACCATAGAAGTGAACTAAACTTCAATATAGTTAAAAATCATCAAAGTCCACTTAATTTCACATCTTCAGTAAATCCCAAGGTTTTTTCCTTTTTTTTTTTTTTAGAAAAAGTCTAAAAATATGAATGTGGATTTGATATTAAATCTACCTCATGACCAATCGTCACACACGGGAACATACAATTACCAAAAAAAAAAAAAAAAAAAAAAAAAAAAAAAAAAAAAAAAAAAAAAATCAATCAACTATTCAAACAACAATTATTCACATTGAAAAGAATGATTGTGTAGCTTCACATGGTTGTACGCATATAACTATTTTTAAAAGCGAAAATTACCGCAGAGGACTGACAAAGGGGGGTTGTGTCTGTATTTGCCCAAGCTTTTTAGACATTACAATTCTAGACCAACATGTCGCGTAGATTTATACCCGACCTACACAATCTTTACATGGCACATCCTGATTCGACAAAGAAAAAAAACAATGAAAACAGTCGCGTATATATATACTCGACTTATATATATACACGACATGTTGCATGGGGAATCTTGAATTGAAACAAGTCACGTATATATATACTAGACTTATATACATACACGACATGTTGCATGGGAAGAGACATGTTGCATGGGGAAGGAGCATAATCTCAAAAAGTTACTGAATTGAAACGACGGATCAAATTTTTTTCGGTTATATGATCATATGTCGCTTACCTTTTTCCACATAACCTAACAAAAAACATACTCCACTGTAATTTCTTGTGTTCCTATACTTGGTGTGGATATTGTAGTTAAGAATTGGTGGTGTTGGTGGTGGTTTGGTGGTATTGCTGGTGGGGTTTTTGTGGTCGTGTTGGCGGTGATGTAGTGGTTTTGTTGGTGTGGTGTGAGGTTGTTGATGGTGGTGGTTAGGTGGCGTTGTTGTGGTGTTGTGGTGGTGGTTTTAGGTGGTGTTGTTGTGGTGGTTGGTTGGTGGTGCTGGCGTGGTGTTGTGGTGGTGGTTTGGTGGTGCCGGTGTAGTGTTGTTGGTGGTGGTGGTGTGTTGGTGTTGTGGTGGTGCTGTGGTGGTAGCTGCGGTGGTGACTTGGCTATCATTCTGGCGGATTATGAGGTATGTCGCAATATTTATATTTTTATTTCATTACACTTATTGTTTATTTGTTACGTGTATGTTTTGTAATATATATTTATATGTTTTTGTTATTTTAGGATTATGGTGCGAAACTTACATGTAGGAGTAGGTTGTCTTTAATTAGTGACATTAGAGATGTGATATTGAACACCCCTAAGGAAAAATTATTTAGGGAAACATGTTTTGGTTGGTTGTTAGATATACCAAAAATGCAAGAAAGTGGGGCGCTAATACCTTATTTTATATGCCACTAAGTGCCGTGCGAAGAGGGAGAGACAGAGGTAGTTCCTTTGAGATATCGTGTACGTGATATTCATCGGGCAGGTGAGGTTGAGATTCAGTTCGGTAGGGAGGAATTCTGTCTAGTTACTGGTTTAAGATTTGGGATAGAATTTAGGAAGCCTTATGAAGATGGACCTAATTTGTTTAGGAGACGAGTGTTCCCTTCGTCTACTGATTCCAAAAAAATACAAGTTGGTATGTTGTTAATAAAGATTCTAAGCAAAGAGTTTAGTGATTTGAGCGACATAGATGGTGTCCAGCTTTGTTTGTTAGGCGTGTTGATGTTGGTGTTAAAAGGAACTGAGGTTAAGAATGTATTTGACAGATTTTTATTTAGGTTAGTCGAGGATTTAGATATGTGGAATGTGTATCCGTGGGGGTCGTATGTATGGCCAACCTTGTACGAACATCTAAAGGATGCAGCAGTTGAGCGTAGGAAATTGCACTTTGCCGAGGGGAGGGACCCTGATGCACCTCGTAGGTACACGTTGAATGGCTTTATATGGGCTTTCAAGGTACGTCATTTATATATTTATACAGTTCATGTATATGTATACCGTTAACATGTTTAAACGAAATTACCTTTTTTATAGACTTGGATATTGGAGATGTTCCCAAATGGTGCGAGCCCATACTTTTTTTTATCTTCATCGAGTGTTGCTTCCTCGATCACTTGCATGGAGTTTTAAAAAAATGGTCTCTCTCTAAAGATCGTATACACAAGTTTTTGGATGTCTAACTGCGTGTGAGTTTGAGATATCCACTTACTTTTTAAGTATATGATTATAATATTCGTTTGGGTTTTAATAATGTCGTATATATTTTCCATGTTTTTTTAAAGGTAAATCGACATTTGCCGAGGCTTACACCGGATGAAGTTGAGGAAATGTCTGAGTGGTGGGGTCATAGTAGAACGTATTTTGATGGGAATCCGGTCGCACCTCCAGTGATACAGCCGCTAGTAGAGCGTATGGATGATTATATTGCCCCGACAATTTTACAGCAGTTGAATGTGTTTAACGCGAAGTTCGTAGAACACGAATTGATGTTGAAACAACTTGATGATAAAATTGGGGTAAATAGTTTATGTCAATTTATTGAGGTTTTGTATATAGATGAATTATAGTTGTTAATTGTTTAATTAAAAAATTTAATGCAGCAATTCCGAGTTCACAATAAACCACCGGTATTTAAAGAATCAAGCTTTGTTGGTGAAGAAAATGTTGGTTTTAGTGACTATAGTGTGATTCAAAACACACAGGTATTTATTTTTTGTGCTTTTATGTTGAATATTTTTAGCTTTGTTGTATACTAAACGTACGTTATAATTTTATATTTAGGGATTACCAAAAACCGGCCTTCCATCTCGTGGCCCACCGAACGACTCTTTCTTTGAAGGTCTTCTTGTACCTACACCGCCCGTGACCTCTACGTATCCAACCCCGTTTCCCTCCGCCGGACATACTGCTAACCGTACAACAATGGGGTTCTCCACGTTTGCCACGCCTATTGATCACCAGGCAGGTCCATCTGGCATTGTTCCTGACATCCAGGTAACCTATTAATTCTCGATCATTTTAGTTATTTTTTTTTCATTATTTGTATTTGATTTCTGATTTGGTTTATTTTAACAATTTTATGTATAATAATGATAATGAAGTTCAAATTTTGTTTCTTTATTCTTTTTTAAGGATGCGATCGATCGACCCAGGAGGGATTGTTGTCCGGGAAAATATCAGGAGTATCCTTGGACCGAACAGGGACCAACCACAATCCTCCCCAAGAAACGTGGTGCTAAGAGTAAACAAAAAAAAAGTACCTCGAACATTCCACGGTTTAATCTTGAAGAAGAACCAGTTGATGAGGATGCACAGGATGATGATCTTACCTATGTTGGTTGTGGTATTAGCTCACATTTAATAGTTGATAATGTTGACCCTAAGAAGGTAATACTAAAAATGTTTTAAATGTATGAACATGAAGTTCATAATTAACAAAGTTGTAACAATATTGTATCTTATCTTTTGTTTTCAGGTAAAGCGTGAGGTTTATTTAAGTTTTGAGGAATTCCTCATAAACCCAAGTTTGATATACCTTGACTGCCTTCCAAAGGGGTGGGTAGCACAGCTTACGTTCTTTCAACAACTAGTTCCGAATTTATAAAAAAGCATAAAGAAACAAAATTTGAACTTCATTATCATTATTATACATAAAATTGATAAAATAAACAAAATCATAAATCAAATACAAATAATGAAAAAAAAAATAACTAAAATGATCGAGAATTAATAGGTTACCTGGATGTCAGGAGCAATGCCAGATGGACCTGCCTGGTGATCAATAGGCGTGGCAAATGAGGAGAACCCCATTGGTGTACGGTTAGCAGTATGTCCGGTGGAGGGAAATGGGGTTGGATACGTAGAGGTCACGGGCGGTGTAGGTACAGGAAGACCTTCAAAGAAAGAGTCGTTCGGTGGGCCACGAGATGGAAGGCCGGTTTGTGGTAATCCCTAAATATAAAATTATAACGTACGTTTAGTATACAACAAAGCTAAAAATATTCAACATAAAAGCACAAAAAATAAATACCTGTGTGTTTTGAATCACACTATAGTCACTAAAACCAACATTTTCTTCACCAACGAAGCTTGATTCTTTAAATACCGGTGGTTTATTGTGAACTCGGAATTGCTGCATTAAATTTTTTAATCAAACAATTAAAAAATATAATTCATCTATATACAAAACCTCAATAAATTGACGTAAGCTATTTACCCCAATTTTATCATCAAGTTGTTTCAACATCAATTCGTGTTCTACGAACTTCGCGTCAAACGCATTCAACTGCTGAAAAATTGCCGGGGCAAAATAATCATCCATACGCTCTACTGGTGGCTGTATCACTGGAGGTGCGACCGGATTCCCATCAAAATACGCTCTACTATGACCCCACCACTCAGACATTTCCTCAACTTCATCCGGTGTAAGCCTCGGCAAAGGTCGATTTACCTTTAAATAAACATGGAAAATATATACGACATTAATAAAACCCAAACGAATATTATAATCATATACTTAAAAAGTAAGTGGATATCTCAAACTCACACGCAGTTGGTCATCCAAAAACTTGTGTATACGATCTCTAGAGACCATTTTTTTAAAACTCCATGCAAGTGATCGAGGGTGCAACACTCGATGATGATAAAAAAAAGTATGGGCTCGCACCATTTGGGAACATCTCCAATATCCAAGTCTATAAAAAAGGTAATTTCGTTTAAACATGTTAACGGTATACATATACATGAACTGTATAAATATACAAATGACGTATCTTGAAAGCCCATATGAAGCCATTCAACGTGTACCTACGAGGTGCATCAGGGTCCCTCCCCTCAGCAAAGTGCAATTTCCTACGCTCAACTGCTGCATCCTTTAGATGTTCGTACAAGGTTGGCCATACATACGACCCCCACGGATACACATTCCACATATCTAAATCCTCGACTAACCTAAATAAAAATCCGTCAACTACATTCTTAATCTTAGTTCCTTTTAACACCAACATCAACACGCCTAACAAACAAAGCCGGACACCATCTATGTCGCTCAAATCACTAAACTCTTTGCTTAGAATCTTTTTTAACAACATATCACCTTGTATTTTTTTTGGAATCAATAGACGAAAGGAACACTCATCTCCTAAACAAATTAGGTCCATCTTCATAAGGCTTCCAAAATTTTATCCCAAACCTTAAACCCGTAACTAGACAGAATCCCTCCCTACCAAACTGATTCTCAACCTCACCTGCCCGATGAATATTACGTACACGATATCTCAAAGGAACTACCTCTGTCTCTCCCTCTTCGAACGGCACTTGGTGGCATATAAAATAATGTATTAGCGCCCCACTTTCTTGTATTTTTGGTATATCTAACAACCAACCAAAACATGTTTCCCTAAACAATTTTTCCTTAGGGGTGTTTAATATCAGATCTCTAATGTCACTAATTAAAGACAACCTACTCCTACATGTAAGTTTCGCACCATAATCCTAAAATAACAAAAACATATAAATATATATTACAAAACATATACGTAACAAATAAACAATAAGTGTAATGAAATAAAAATATAAATATTGCGACATACCTCATAATCCGCCAGAATGACAGCCAAGTCACCACCGCAGCCACCACCACAGCACCATCACAACACCACCACCACACCAACACAACACCACCACCAACAACACCACGCCAACACCACCAAACCACCACCACAACACCACGCCAGCACCACCAACCCACCACCACAACAACACCACCTAAAACCACCACCACAACATCACAACAACACCACCTAACCACCACCAACAACAACCTCACACCACACCAACAAAACCACTACAGCACCGCCAACACGACCACAAAAACCCCACCAGCAACACCACCAAACCACCACCAACACCACCAATTCTTAACTACAATATCCACACCAAGTATAGGAACACAAGAAATTACAGTGGAGTATGTTTTTTGTTAGGCTATGTGGAAAAAAAAATAAGCGACATATGATCATATAACTGGAAAAAAGTCGATCCGTCGTTTCAATTCAGTAACTTTTTGAGATTCTGCTCCTTCCTCATGCAACATGTCCCTTCCCATGCAACATGTCGTGTATGTATATAGGTCTAGTATATATATACGCGACTTGTTTCAATTCAAGATTTCCCATGCAACATGTCGTGTATGTATATAGGTCTAGTATATATATACGCGACTTGTTTCAATTCAAGATTTCCCATGCAACATGTCGTGTGTGTGTGTGTGTGTGTGTGTGTGTGTGTGTGTGTGTATATATATATATATATATATATATATATATATATATATATATATATATAAGTCGAGTATATATATACGCGACTGTTTTCATTGTTTTTTCTTTGTCGAATCAGGATGTGCCCCGTAAAGGTTGTGTACGTTGGGTATAAATCTTCGCGACATGTTGGTCTAGAATTGTAATGTCTAAAAAGCTTGGGAAAATACAGACACAACCCCCCTTTGTCAGTCCTCTGCTGCAATTTTCGCTTTTTAAAACGCAATGTAGAGACTGTTAGACCAAACGTAATGGTTGTGTAGCTTCACACCATGAAGCTAATCTTTTAGGGCATCCAACGAAATCTTAGATCATGGAACTGGATACTCTCTCTTTCGCTAGCAGGACAACCGAGCTGTGAGCACGGTGTGGACGGAATTCCTGAAAACGGAAAAGCAAGCCAGGGCGGCGTGATTCTTGTTAGAGCTTGTATGTGTTCACACGTTGAAAGAAAATGAAAAACAGAAGAAAATTTGTGGTGCATAATGCCCCACAAATTGAAAACAAAATTCGTGTGTTTGACACTAGAATACTTCATGTGTGTTGTAGTTATTATTATTATTATTATTATTATTATTATTATTATTATTATTATTATTATTATTATTGTGCGTTTAAGTGAGATACTTGTATAATAGCATGGTTCTAAAAGGCACGTCATGGCGGCGCAAAGGCACGAGGCGTGACCTTCACGTTAAGCAATTAGACCAAGGCATCGGTTTAAAGCGTGGCGTGAGATGAGGCATGAAAAAGTGCGATAAAGCACGCTAAGGCGTGAGCCGTGACACCTTTTTTGAATTCAACTACGATGAAAAAAAGTTATTTTTAAAGAAATGAAGAAAATTACATGTAATGATAGTTTAATGACTTAGTTGTGATAGTTTAATGACTTAGGGTGCGTTAGGTATCTCACTATGAGAATGAGATTATAACTATGAAAGTGATTAAAGGTGTTTGTTTAAGATGATGAGGCCTACCATTATGGTAATGAATGATAGATATAATCCATACTCCATATAC
Source organism: Artemisia argyi (assembly GCA_030686995.1). Classification (NCBI taxonomy): domain Eukaryota; kingdom Viridiplantae; phylum Streptophyta; class Magnoliopsida; order Asterales; family Asteraceae; genus Artemisia; species Artemisia argyi. Next base: position 42,493,350 of record CM060695.1, read on the forward strand.
ATCAAGAGAGCTAGGTATGAATTTTTTATAGGTGAAAGACCCACCACTACTATCAAACTCATACCTATTGTCATTAATGTTAGCATACCAAACACACTCTTAGGGGTTGTTTCTTTTTTTTCTTAGCTAAGGATTCATATGGGTCCCACTTCCATATAAGCATCTTAATGGGGATGATATGATAAATTAAGCCTTGTGGATATAGACCATTTAAGGGATTTTTGTGAGTCTCATCTAAAAAGTAATAATATTAAATAGCATCCCTTAGCTAAGGGGAAAAAAGAAACACCCCCTTAAAGTGTGTTTCTATTTTAGTTATGGGGAAGGAATAGTGGAACCCATTAATTTAATTCTCAATAGTATTTTTTCTTAAATAGGATCTATTATTTTTATTGGTTGATTTATATCCACAAGTCTTAAATTAGCCGAGGAAAAAAAATAAGCAACCCCTTAGACACATTTTGTAAATTCGATATATATGAAATATGATAAATAATATATAAATATTTTTATATAGTTTGTCGCTTTAAGTCACGTTTTAAAAATACTAAAGTTTGGTTATATTTTTTAAGGCGTGAGGCTTGACTATACCATCACGTCACGCCTCACGCTATCCAAAATTTTGAGGGCAATTGCATATATACCCACTAAAACTTGCATATTTGCATATATATCCAACACATGTTTAATTTGCATTGTACATCATGCATTGAAAACTTGTATTTTCGGAAAATATGCAAGTTTTTGAGTTTTATTGGGTATATTTGCAATTCTCTCAAAACTTTGTATAATAGTAATGAAGACGATGACTACTACTACGGAGTAAAGTAGTAAAGTTGATGCAGAAGTGATGTAGAAAAGAAAGATGATACACATTGACGTGAAGATAGCCAACATCGTTATACCTGTTTAGCGAATTTTAAAATATACACGTAAGAGGAGTAGATGATTATTTCTCCAAAGGCTGAGCCGACTGCCACGTGATATGTTGTTAACCCCCTAGATTAACCATGTGACCAACCGTTCTTCTTTAATTTCTATAATATAAATTGCAACTTGGTTACAAACTTTATGACAAAGCCAACTAATTAATGAAAACGAGAATAAGGAAAAATGACAGCTTAGTAAAATAGACATTTTTGCATATTTAATTCAGCACCTAGAAATTTATCTATAAGCTAGGCATTTTTATAATTTAAGCAAACAAAAGCGGCAACATAGTTTGTACATCTTTAAGAGTGAGGGGATTTACATACCTCCTCATATATACATTAATATTTACATATTTTTTCAAACACAAGTTTTTAATGCATGATATACAATGCTATTAAAGCAAGATTTAGGAAAATATGTAAATATTGATGTTTTTGTGAGGATATATGTAAATGCCCCAAAGAGTTATTTTGCTTTCGAATGTTATATTTTAACTACAATATAAGTAAAAAGCTGAAAACAAAGTACGATTTCATTAAAACGAATGATTTTATTTCCCAGATACTAAAGAACCATCTAAACAAGTACAAAATAGATAAATATTTTAGACCGTGTGCACTTAAGAAGATTGTTAACCTTCTATAAAAATCAACACTACTAAAAAAATTATATGATCTCCCTTGTTCCCAATCTGAGTGCAATAGCGTAATTAAGTTTCGTGGAGCTTTAGGTCAAATCATAAACCTTAAGGGTCCATTATTGAAATCAATCACCAAGCAACCGTTTTTGTACGAGTCTAAATATGTAATTGTGATACTGAGTTAACAGTGTGTTCCCGAGTTTTATTTTCGAAAGAAAAGAAGAGAAGTGGATGGTAAATTAAAAAAAAATTGTGTTCCTGAGTTTTTTTAAGAGAGAAGAGAAAAGAAGAGGAGTGAAAAATTGCCTAATCTTCCCTCCTAAACTTTCTTCCCAAATGTGAGATGATTTGGAAGGAAAATAATTATGAAAACGAATAATAATAAAAATGTCTTAAATGCCATAACATATAATATAAAATTTATCTACAACATAGGGCGTTATTGTAAAATCAACATTTTTATTTTTACTCTTCGTTTCTTTCCTCTCTAACTCAGGAACACGAATCAAAAATTTAATATCTCTTCCTTTTCTATTTTTTTCTGTCCATTTTAACCTTTTCTTTTCTTTTCTTTCATATCAAAACTCAGGAACAGAGTGTGAATTTCAGCTTGGATATAATTTGGATGGTACAACGGCTTTTTGATTTTTGTACCTTAATTAATTGAACACATTGTTTCACCAATGGGGCAACGTGCATGGAAGCCTCGTCTTATCTTTTGCATGGGAACAAATATCAATAACCATAACGAAATACGTACTTTATTTTTTATTTTTTATTTATTTATTTATTTATTTATTATTATTTTTTCTTTCACATTGAATGTTGAATGATGATAGGTCCAACATAAAAGCAAATATTATGTCTTCATAGTTTAATATATGCAGTTCACCTCGACGAAATACCAATTTCATATTTTTAGTAAGGGATAAATAGTAGAATAGCCCGGTTGCCTTAAGGCTAGGCATACTTAGCCATTTTTTTGAAAGTTCTCGTATTAGCCCGGGCAACTTTTAAAATTTGGCAATTTCCATCATAGGGAGACACGTGTCACATATTGTATATTGGGCAACTATTTTTTGTTAGGCAACCGTATACAGGGCAACTGAATTTTTGATCATTTTACATATTATACACTATTTACCTATAATTGTAAACTGCTTATCTTCTAGGAATAACAATGTAAAGATAACTCTAGTACGTAGTACATTTAGTTCTTGTAACTTCTGTTAGTTAAGTTAAACTTAATAACACTTGAGAATCATTTCAAATATGTTTCAGCTGAATGTGATTCACAAATAGTTAAGTTACTCGCCTTCTTATCAAATCGTTTGCAAAATTACCTGAAGACAAGAACTATGCAAGGATAGAGAACTAACCCTAAGATCAAAACATGATCTAATTACAACAAAATTTATGACAGATGATGCTACAAGAAATTAGTATTGGATTCGAATAAGAAACATATACCAATATCATTTCATTTCCTTCATACGTGTCCCAAAAATTACAAAAAAGCAGTTACGTGTTACATTTATAAAGTAATTCACATACAAAATTGCGCCGGGTGGTTTTGCCAACTTCTAAAACGATCAAGAAACTACACTCTCTTTCATCTAATTCGAGATGAGACAGCTCTTTAAAATGTGAGCCTTTTTGCTATTGAACCGTGGGTTCTCTCAATTTCTCTGCTTGCACCATAGCGTCCCAGTCAGAATATAATCGATGCTTTTTCTTCGTGAATATCATATAAGCATCGTCTCTTTCTTTATTTTGGTTCTTCATACAATGGATTGCTGCTTTTACATGTCCTGAAAATGCAGATTTATTTTTCTGTGAAGATTTAAATTTGCAATCATCACAATGCTACTTGACAAGCTCAGTGTCCGTCTTTGGCATTACATCCAAGCAATATCTAACAATGAAAACAGTCAAACACAGTTGGAGCTATGTGAATAATATTCTTATTCTATTAAACTTCCATGATAACTACCTAGTTAATCAACTTACAATGGAAATGATTGGTGCTAAACAGTCAACTTAAATTGACCAAGTAAATGGTCAAGAAAGTCAAACTACGTAGACCAATGCTCCGGGTAATATAAGGTATCACCATGGTCGTTATGTCCCGACGAGGTGTGAATTGTTATCAAACGGCTCTGTGATCGGGTGAATTTGGATGGAAAGGGGTTTGTGATTGATTACACTACTTATTTGTACAATGAAATAGCTTAAATAAGCTATTATAACAAGACTGTGAAATCAGAAAAACCAAAAACGTTTAAAACCTAAAAACGTGTACGTTCAGATTAAAGTTACGTGAATGTACAAAATAAAACGCGAGTTTTGGTAAAATAAAATACGTACAAAGATGAAAATCATATTTTTACAATCCTAATAATAAAATAAACTTTTTGGAAAATTAAAATTAATTTTTATACTATTTATATAATTATTATTAATTAATTACTATTTTCTAATTACTTATTAATTATTTAAATTAACCTAAATTACAACTAATTATGAAATTACACTAAAAATATGAAAAATAAATTTGGAAAAATCTAAAATATTATAAAACTAATTTTCAAACTTAAAATATATTTTCCTACTTTTTAAATAATTAATATTAATTAAAAACTAATTATTAATTAATTTAAACTATTTTTAAATTAAGAAAAATAGCAAATGAACAGTAAAAATTATAAGAAAATTCCTAGAATTATTTTACAAATTATAAAAGCTAGGAAAAATATAAAAACTAGGGTTTACTTTATAAAAACTAATTATGTTATTTAAAACTTAATTATTAATTAATTACTAATGAAACTAATATTAAATCTAATAAATACCAAATGATAATATAAAAATCTGATAAAATTACTAAAAATACTTTAACCTAAAAGAAATTTAAGAAAAATATAAAAATGCTAAATTCTTAACAAAAATCTAAAAAGGAAAATTAAAAATTTAAATTACATTAAATAGAAACTATCACTTAAAATTAAATTTGTTTTTCTGGATTTTTCTTTTTTGAAAACTAATTTACACCTAAAAACAACTAACTTTTGTAAAAACAACTTTTTTGGAACTTAAAAATAAGCACTGTGGAAGCTTATTAGCACCACAGTTGACTTTTGTTGACTAAATAAGCAAATAAGCTCAAATGAGCTTAAGTGGGACCCACTATGAGTGATTCTGATTCAAATGAGTTAATTGAACATGTTTAAGCAAGAAAAAACCATTGGGGTCCACAGAATAAGGAAATAAGCACAATTAAGCACTTATATTTCTTATGTGAAAACTGAAAATGGGACAAAGAGTTGAGCTGAATTCAGATGGGGTCCACAGGGATCAAACTCAAACATATGGTTGAAATGGAGAGGAGGCCAGTAGGTGAGTTTAAAGAACCAAGGAGGGGGGCTGTGGACCACTGTGGTGGCCAGAAACCACCACCAAAGGTGGTGTGGTGACTGAGGTGTTGCTGCAGCAGGGGAGAGTATTCCCCTGCAAGTGAGTTTGATCCAAGGTGGGGCCCAGAGGAAAAATGGCAAAAATAAAAGGAATGTGGGAACTTGAAGACTAGCTGGGGGACTACTAAACCTAAAAGTTTCAAGGCCTAAATCAAATCACATAAATCATAAAAATTCCTTGAACTTTTGGAAAAAATGAAGAACATGCACTTTTGACTTTTTGATGAAACTTGAAATTTTGACTTTCTTGAACTTTGATCACATCTTACTGATCAAACTTGTTATATTAAGCTACAATTCCCACTTATGCATAGATATGGTGGGATCTCATACCCTAAGACCTAACAGATAACAGATCATGGAGAATCAACAAGCATTTTGACTTTTGGAGCTAATGACCCTGAAACTTGTGATTGTTGTGACCTAAAATGACCTAAGGAAACATGTTATGGACATAAACAACAACTACGAACTCCATGAGCCCTCCAAACAGCATGAACCAAACACCCCTATAGGATAACTAATTTAATGAACTTGTTGATTAAGTGAGAATTAAAAGTAATTATTGATGCAAATTGAACAAGTGACCTGTGGTTAACTAATTTAAGCTATAATTATGAAGAATTCAACACAATCTATGAGTGCTACCTATTGATGCAAAATGACTGTGAAACAACAAATGAGTCAAGTAAGAGATAAAACAATAAGTAATGATAACAAGCAATAAACAATCTCAACAAGATCCATTGGGCATAGATACACAGAAGTACAACAGGTTCAAGGAATTATGCACTAGAAACTAAGCTTATGCAAAATTATGAATTGAAAAGAGGTTTAGGACTTACAACCAATACCCTCAGCTGACAGAGGGTTCATTTGGATTTAGCTTATCTTTAGATAAGCCTAAGAAAAACCCTGGAAACCAAGAATTAAGCATTTACATACCCAAATTCATCTTCCTAAGACCCTGTTTGACTTTTGTTGACCTATAAACCTTTTTTGAGCATTACAGTGAATATTAACCCCTCACACTTACCAATAGCTATATAAAGCTATAATAAGCTCTAGTTAACCAAAACAAAGCTTGTTGAAGCTTATGAAAGCTGTTTGACCACAATTGATTTTTAGGCTAAATATTAAAATTTTACTGTGAATGAATTTCAACAAGAACTGAATCACTTGCATTAAAAAGATAAATTTAGTACAGAAAGAAGGGTTACAAGACTAATTTAAAAATATTTCACTAATTAAAATTACATTTGACCTAAAATTACACTAAAAAAACTAATTAACTAACTATTGCCTCTCTTCCATCATTTTCTTCACTTTTATAAGCCCTTGAGCATGCCTCTGTCTTTCCCACTCTCTTCCCAGCCATTGGATGGCTTTAATTTGATCCTAGCCATTGAAGTGGTTTTGGCGGGAAATGGCTTTTGAGCAATTGGGTGGGGTTTGGTGAGGTATTAATGAGGAGGGGGGTTGGTTGGGTGTAGGTGAGTAATATTGATGATAGTTGGTGAGTTGGTGAGGAAATTGGAGGAGGGGGGGGGGACACAGTTGCAGAAAACGGGGGGAAGAGGTAGGGGTGATGGGTTTGACCAATTTTGACCGATGGTTTATATTAAAAGGGAGTGGGCCGGTTTGTGTTTTGGGCCTGGGGGTTGTATGGATTGGATCAGGCTTTTGGGGTTGTGTTTTGGGTAAATAAAACCAAGGGTCCGTTTGGTATTTGTAATTAACAAGGACCAATTTTGTAAATCTTGAAACCGTAGGGACCTGATTTGTAATTTCACCAAAGTAACCATAAGGACCTTAATTGACAAGTTTGAATATTGCAAGGGCCAAAATTAATATTTTTCAAAATAAAACACCCGGGGACCAATTATGTCAATTTTCAAACTTCAGGGACCAAAAGTGTAAATTCTCAAAACTTTTTACCCAAGGACTATTTTTGATAAAATTTTACTTTTAAAGGACTTGGGTTGATTTTTCTTGCAAAATAAATACTCAGGGACTAGTTTTGACAAGTTTTGAAACTTGGGGGACTGAAACTGCCAATTTTACAAACTTTGTACGTTTTTCATTTGTTTTTACTCTTTTTGCATCAAAAACATATAAAACACAATTTTGAAATATTTTTAGTATTATAATGCATTTCTGAGTGTTTTTGTATGTTTTGCAGTTCAGATTTGACCAAAAATGATGAGTGTTTGAGCACTTATCAGGAAACATAAACGATCACATAATGTGATGATAAAACAAATTCAGCAGGGCATTTGATCGCACATAAGAAGTTCTATGGATCATTTGATGCAACTGGTTTTGAAGTAGCGTTAAGAGGACCTCTAGATATCTTGCATAACATAACAAGAAAAGCTGATATTCTACATTAGTTTTCACCAAAGAAGACGAGTATGTATCATCCATAATGAATAACATATGTATAAAAATTAACTGATAACTAAGCAAGGGAATCTTCAGGAATTTCTTTGTATAGAAGTAACTAAATGTTAGTCGTTTTCCAACTATCATATATTCAATAGTTAATGAAAAAATGATCATAAAATCCGTAAGTTAGAAACAAAAGCAAACGACAGGCTTCATAGTTGCTGGCTTATGAAGAAAAAACGACGTGTACCTGTGTATAGGAACTTCAAGACACGTATTGCAGTAATAATTTTCTACGACTCTACGAGTAATAATACTAAAACGTTAACCAAACCACAATTGTCTTCCACATTATTTATCTAAGAAAAAAAGGTTAACCCTAATTCCAGTCCAAGAAAAATAGAACTGTCACTTTAATCCTTGGTATTAAGAAATCAAATCTCGTGTCTGAAAAAAATCAACTTGAAATTTTATAATAAACAATCTCTCTTAAGAAACATATAGTGCTCCGTTGTTTACACCTTTTTCCCTTGTCACCTACCTGTTTGATGCCATCTATAATGTTTGAAGTTTGAAGTTTTAAATGAAGAGATGAACACAATTTCCCGCCGTGGGTTTAAAGAGATTAATCATTTATGAATCGTTTCCTTCATTGACAGTATTGAAACTCTTATGTATATATGGTATGACAGTAATGTTACTGGTTAATTCGTAATATACATGGCTGGTTTATCAAATTTCTGTAAGAACTCAAACAGTTCATTTAATTCCAATTTGAAAATAAGCTACTTTGACCACAAAAGTCAAAGCAGTAACAAATTTTAAGTGGCTATCCTTTACATGAGATTTACTCGGAGGAAATACATTCCAGAATCTCAGCGTTTCATATTCAGCTCCAGTCACAATTGTCTGTCCATCAGGAGAGATTGCAAGGTAAAGAACTCTATATGTGTGTCCCATAAGTGTTGCCAACTGCATTTGCATTAAAACTTCACATCAATAAGTAATCATATACACTCTATCAAACTACAAAAGGTCAAACTTTCAAATTTGGATATTAGAATTTTAGACACTTGACACTCTTTTAACTGCTCTCCAGAACAATTTTTATTCTATTACTATTTTTATAAATGAATGTGATCATTTCCTTTTTCTACATGGAAAATAAACTTTGTTAATCTTAATTCTGAAAAGTAGCATAGCAGACAGTAAGAAGTCAAACCTTTGACAGTAAGAAATCGGGTAGTAGTAATTATGATTTTGTGATCTTATAGATCTACTCTTTAAACACTATTATAGTCAGTGGGGTTGGTCCCAAATCTAATAACCCCAACTTTCATCTTTTAAAATCATATCAGTTCTAATAAGCATAATCCACTTCTACTGGACCTACTAATCTTAAAATCAGTAGTTAAGTAGTATCTTAAAATCAGCAGTTAAGTAGTACAGATCTATAGCATTATAACATGCAAACACCTCCTAATCACAAACTTAAACCCCAATACACTATTAAAGACGTCAACTTTCATCACATACGATCCATACAAACATCATTTCCAACAATAGATGTCCATAAAGCTCAACAATATTTACATTGAAATCAAAAAACTTAACGAGCTATAGTCACACAGGTGATGAATAACATACGTAGCAGAATCAGATTGTAATTTAACAGTTGAATTCAAATCGATAAAGATCTCATCGTCATTCAGCAACCTAACTAAAAAAGTTAATCAATCAATAAAAGAGATTGTTACACGTATTGAAATCAGTAACGATCCTAAACAAGATTTAACAAAATTGATTAATCAACAACTAAAATAAAAATAACATAATCAAATAGTTACATTCAAATCAATAACGATCTGCCCGAATAAACATCATTCAACAACCAATAACGAATTCACAAACAAATCGCTAACAACCCATGTTAACTGAAATCTAACAGTTACATTCAAATCAATACACAAACTTAAAAATCTATCAAAATCACGTACAAGTAACAAAATCACCAATCAATACCTTGAAGAAATTCTGAGGAGCAACAGCAGGGAGATAAAAAGAGTATCCATTAACAAACAAAAACAAAACAACAACACAGATCCGTAGATTTAATCTATTAGCCATTTATCGTTCAATACTTGAAATGAATAATGAAAGGTGTCAGATCTGAACTGATCAGATCTGTTTGATTTTATTTATTGAATCTGGGGTTTGATTTTATTTATTGAATCTGGGGTTTGGGTTTGGATCTGGGGTTTGGGTTTGTGTTAGTGATGTTGGGGTGGTTGTGTGATGGTAGGAGGTGGTGGCGGCGGAGGAGGAAGAGTAATCGGAGGATTTTTTTTTTTTTTTTTTTGGAGAGTTGCAGGAGTGGTTGTGGTGGTGTGAATTGTGATGGTTTAGTTGAATGTTGTGAGAGTAAGGTGTAAAATGACAAAAATACACAGTTGCTCATGTATTGGTTGTCTAAAATACAATACGTTTCATGTACCTCGTACCAACAGTTGTTGGTCGGACACGTGTCATCATGTAGTTTGGTAGACATTAGTTGCCCAAGGCAACCCGGGCTAAAACGAGAATTTTCAAAAAAAAAAAAGGCTAAAAATGTTTAACCCGCAGGGCAACGGACCATTTTGATAATTTTCCCTTTTACTAAACTATAGACTTATAAAACTATACGTGTAATGTAGTCTAAGTTCAATAATTAATTGTATTTTGGGTTTAACATCTTAAAATCATGTATGGAGTCAATTTAAAACACACTTATAGGAAAATCGAATGCATTTTCTTTATGGATAAAAAGTTCACTTTTGTGAACAACCAATCTAAACAGCCTACGCAACTTTGACTTTGACTAGAGAAGTCGCATTTGTCAAAAGTTGGTGATATATTATAATGGAACGCACACTACACTATTAAAAAGACAAGACAACGTAGCAATAATAACTAGTACTACAAAATAGACGTCTGTGTATAGTAGGGGTGTTAACGATCCGAGCTGAGTCGAGTTTTGGACTAAACGAGCTAGGTTCGTTTATTAACAACTCGCTCGAGCTCGAATAAACTTTTAAAAATTGGCTCGAGCTCGAATATTTTTTTGTTGTTCGAGCTCGAGCTCGAAGCTCGTTTAAAATTTAAAACTTTTTTTTTAATCCTACAATAAATTAACTTTCCAGCTTAAAATACTCGTATAAAAGACCAAACTTGATAGGCTTGTTTATTAACACAATCTCGAGCTCGATAGCTTGTTTACAATTATAAAAAATTGTTCTAATGCTCAAACTAAGTTTATATAACTTATAATAAATACTACGTTGCATTTGTAGCACAAGAGTGTATAACACATACTTATATTCTTTTTATAATTTTGAGTAAATATGGTTCCTTATTGTTTTGAATTAAAATAAAATTATCAATACTTATTAAAATGTAAAAATAATGTTTGAGAAAAAAAGTTAGATGTTTGGCTCGATTAGCTCGTTCGACTCGTTAAGCTCGATTAGCTCGTTCGACTCGTTAAGCTCGACAAGCTCGATCGGCTCGTTCGGCTCGAGTAACTAAACGAGTTTTCGAACGAGCCGAGCCGAATATAGCCTTATAAAAGCTCGGCTCGTTTAACTAAACGAGCACAATCTCTTGTCCGAGCTCGACTCGAGCTTGACAATATGTAGGCTCGAGCTCGAGTTAATCGAGCTCGAGCTCGAGCTCGAGTAGCTCGTTAAAAGCTCGACTCGTTAACACCCCTGGTGTATACGGATCCCTTGCAAAGTGAGAAAAATTACAAAGTGTACAAAGCCATTCATAGTGTGACACATGTCCCCCACTCTAAATTATACATAAAATCCGCCCAGTGGTAATTTGGTATTTTGACCCGTTTTTTCTTTTTCACCTCAATTTTCAAACGCATATATCTCTTAAACGACAAACTTTTAGAAAAAACCGATTTCCCCATAATTTTTAAAATTTGATCCTCTTTAATTTGATATAAATCTTTTTAATTTTTTCAAAACATTTTTTTGACATATTCATTGGGTCATGATTTTCTTAATGTTTTTGCTATTTTCAACCCTATTTTTTACCTTAAAAATTGTCGAATCATAATATACTCAAAACACGAAAGTTGTAGATTTTGATTCACTCTTTACCCAGAAATTTCAATCACTAAAATCCGATATGATATGAGTGAGGTATCGCACATTAAAGATGACGTTTTAGTCATATTTGTTGCACACAACGTGTTTGATGAAATGTTTAGCTTAGATTTTTTGTCTTAAAATCGAGTTAAATGCACTTATTTTTGTCCCACAACGCATTATTAATAATTTTATTAATGTAACATTCAAAAAGTGATATTTTTTAATCATTATATTTTTAAAATATACATTTAGTTCATCAGTTAGGTTATTAGGTTCATCAGTTAGGTTATGTTTTGTTCATCAGTTAAGTTATAGGTTATAGGTTCATCTGTTAGAGATTTTGTTCATCAGTTACTTCAGATTCATCAATTTTTTCAGATTCATCAATTTCAGGTTCATCAAATTTGATCAAATGTTTGGGTTCATCAGTTATTGACTAACTGATGAACCTATAATTAATGAACCAAAAAATCAATGAACCTAACTGATGAACATATAATTATAGGTTCATCAGTTATTGACTAATTATAAGTTCATCAGTTAGGTTCATTGATTTTTTGGTTCATTAATTATAGGTTCATCAGTTAGTTTATCAGTTACTGACTAACTGATGAACCTATAATTATAGGTTCATCAGTTAGGTTCATTAATTTTAGATTTATCAGTTTGTTTATCAGTTATTGACTAATTGATGAACTTATAATTATTTGTCATGTGTTATGTGTTTAGGTTCATCAATTAGTCAAAAATGTTACCATAAAAACTGATGAACCAAAGTAACCTAACTGATGAATTAAATGTATATTTTATAAATATAATGATTAAAAAACTTTACTTTTTGAGTCTTACATTAATAAAATGATTAATAATGCATTGAGAAACAAAAATTAGTGCATTTAGCTCAATTTTAACATAAAATATATAAGCTAGACATTTCATCAAACACATTATGTGCAACAAATATGAGTTAAACACCATCTTTAACGTGTGTTATCTTACCCATATGAGATCGGATTTGAGTGATTCGAAAACCTGTGTAAAGAGTGAACAAAAATCTATAACTTTCATGTTTTAAGTTTTTAACGATTCGACATTTATGAGGGTAAAAAATAGGGCCGAAAATGACAAAAAAATCAAGAAAATCAAGACCCACTTTATATGTAAAAAAAAAAAAAAAAAAAGTTCGAAATATTTAATAAGATTTATACCAAATTAAAGAGGATTAAATTTTAAAATTATTGTGAATCGGTTTTTCGTAAAAGTTTGTCGTTTGAAAGATATTTGCGTTTGAAGTTTTAGGGTGGAAAAAAGAAACGGGTTAAACTGACCAAAATGCCCCCTAACCGAATTTAAAAAGAAAAAAGGGAGGAAGTGGGTGGTGGACACTTGTCATATGGTGAGTGGCATTTTAGCCTTTGTAAACTTTGTATTTTTAGTCCCCTTTGTAGGGAATCGCACCTCTGTGTATACAAGTAGTCGTTTAAGTGACACTGAATGAATGATTTTTTGAATTTTAAGGTATCAAACTTTAGGATAAGACATCATAAAAGTTTTCACACGGCTGCAAAGATATATTGTATTATAATGGTATGAAATTACTCGTAATTAAAAAATAAATCAAGAAACTATTCAAAAACTTAGGAATTATCACTTATATAATCTCGTATAATAAAACAACGTAAGGCTGGATAGTAAGGTAGAACATTTTTCACCTCAGTGACACCTCAACTTTCTCTCTCATCTCACTTCCCTTTACTCACACTCATTTTTTGTGGACAAGGTAAGTCACCTTAACTCTCATTATTATTATTATTATTATTATTATTATTATTTAATTATGAAATTGAAACGGTAAACGTACGAAAATAAAAACCCATACGTATGAAATTAAAACGTTGCATAAACATTATATAAATATTAAATAAACATTATATAAAATACATTAAGAAATATGATCCAATACGAAATACATAGAAACATAGTTTAATCTGAATGTTCCCGCATGCAGAATCATACTCATGAGACTTCACATACCTAAATTCCTCAATGTACACCGCCCGTTCTGCTTCTTCTTTCCTGAGTTTCTCCTCCCACTCTTATTGAATCCTCGCTTGCTCTTGTTCAACTTATCTTAATGCCTGTTCCCCACATATAATTTCATAATGATGGATTGCAGTTAAGCCATGCTCATCAACTGCCTCGCCTGTATAGCCCGTAAACTGATATTATTGTTGCTCAATAAATTCATGAGCATCAGCTGAAGTTGATGCACCTAGCCCAAGTTAATTCATCTGTTATGATACAAAACCAACAATTTTGTTTTCTTCATAGCTTCAACGGATTTTGTTGCTGATGTTGGCTTGTATCTGTGAAACACACGTCTACGACGTTTCACTAATGGCGTCGTCTTACTTTGCTTGATCGCTAAAAAATTGGTCAATCACAGCTTGTCTTTCCGCAGAAATGTCTTTGCATTTCGCGTATTGTTGTCTCAAACGCTCTTTCTTTGCCTTTGCGAGCTCAAATTGCTTGATAACTTCGACAATAGCCTTTTGTCGAGCCGCATCGTCTTGCTCGCATTGTCTTTTAATAGAAGCTTGTATTTATTTGACGGAATGGGGAGACGGCAAGCCATATTAGAAGTTTAGATGCTTTTTTAATGTTAGTATAAAATAGTGGAGTTGTGCTTAAAAAATAGTGAAGTAGTTGTTTAAAAAATAGTTAATTGGTGGGTATTTATAAGTAAAACAGGGGTAGTGTGTAATTTTTTTTAAACCACTAAGTAACAAATATGCAAATGGGCCTCAGTGTTTTTTCAAATTACTAAGGTGAGCCGTTCACCTTATTTCGTCTATGGAAGCACAACTCGCGCGTGAGAGGAGGTGATGGGCAAGGGCAAAGGAGTCATGAGTGACAATTGTGAATCAAGTCTCTCATATTTCAATTGTATCAATAGTAGAAAACTCAATTTTGTCACGTAATAGAAATTGAGTCATTCTATCAACCAGTAGAAAGTCAAAATTAAAATAAATTGATCAAATCTATGTAAATTTCATACAACAAAAAAAAAATATATTTACAAAAATACATGTGTCGCTTTCCCTAAAAATAAAAACTAAACAAAGAATGAGATATTTAATAAAACTTTAGCCGTTCAAATTTAGATATTTAGATAAATTATACGTACTTAAGTAAGCTTATTAATTTTCATGTCTTTTAATGGATTTATAAATTTAATAAATACCCCTTAAACTCTACGTAGTATATGTTTATAAGAAAAACAACTTATATGTTGTTGTGATTTATAAATATTATTATTATTATTAGTATATAATAAATTTTGTATGCATGGAAGTAAAATATCTAAAATGAAAGCACGAGTTACTGTGGTTTGTAAATGAATACACGATATTATACATATAAGAATGACTCACGGTATTCCTTTTAATGAGATTAAGTAAGGATATCAAAGATTTTTTTTAATTACTATCCACGTTCAATAACGTCTCATGTTATTCCTTTTTGATAAGTCTAACCTGCATGTATATGAGTTTAAAAATTAAATACGGTTAAAATTATTATTAATATGAATATACATATTAAAATGAAGGTACGAACCCACCGTTACTGTGAGATAAAAATAAATATAATACGGTATTGTATATATATAGTAACAAAGCATCATTTTTGAACATTTTTTCAAGGGTCATTACGTGCTATTAATCATACATGATGTCTAAACACATGATGAAAATGAGCCAGAATTTATAAGCAGCTCGAGGAGCGGGGGACGGTCCCTTAAACCTTGGACGGTCCGTTATATATAAGGGACCGTCACCTATTTAAGGGACCTTCCGGGCAGATTTTGTCCTTTAGTGGTGAAATATTATCTTGTGAAAATTTAACTGATTTGGGCAGAAAAAAAAAGCTGTTGGGAATTGAAAATCCAAATTCAATTTAAAAAAAAAAATATTTCTTCATAAATACAAAAATAATTTTTCTAATTTATTTTTGTAAAAATGTTTTGTCACATTTATAAAAATGTAAGTTTTAAGGACAAAAATATTTTCTTTGTGATAAAGAGAAATTTGTTACGCTTTTAAGGGGTCATTTAAGCCCTAAGTCGTGATAATATGATCAATTATTACCTTAAATCGTTTCTTTTGTCAATTTAGGTACTTTTGAGAAGAATTCTGGAAAAGAAAGAATTTTGAACGTTTTTGGAGCAAAAAGTGAAGAAAACGACAAAGTCAAGAATCCAAGCTGGAAATTGTACCTGACAGAGTCAAGCATTTCAAAGGAACGACGTCACTCATTGGAACAAGAGGTGGATATCATAATTGTACTTGACGCACCAGAAGAAAAGTTGCAGCATAAGGCGTGACGGCGTCACGTTATACAGAAAGTAGGCCGTCACGTGTATTTCCCAAGGCGTGATAGCCCAGAAGTCTTACAAGGGGACGGCGTCAAGAACTTGGATTGGACGACAAGAAACCCTAGACACGACGAGATGACGGCGTCAGCCATTAAAATGGGACGCCATCACCATTGTAAATCTATATATACTTTTCGATTTTTCATTCATAAGTGAGGACTTTTGGTATGGAACTTTTGGGTACGAACCCTAGTTGACTTTTGCAGCAATTTTAGGGTTCCAAACCCTCTTTTCTTCAATGTTCAATTAAAGATAAGTTATCCTTTAATCATTCAATATGTCTATGTGTTGTTTGATTATATCATATGCTTTGCTTTCTTTTAACATGCTAGCTTAGGTTTACTTGTGTTTGCTTAGATCTAATGAAACTTAGTTATTGATTGTTGGTTGTTGGTTTGTCATTAATTGTTGTGGGTGATTGATTTTAGCGTTATGCTTAAGAAAACTGGCTAATCTCTTATATGGTAACTTGCTTAAACGTCTTAAGAAACGTAATCGAATGTGTACTACGGTTTTATTGGTTGTATTAAATGCATAAGTGACTATTAATGAGGCCATGATAGGATACTAAACGTGTCGTCATAGGAAGAGATAGAAGCTTATAGAGTTGGGGAAGATCGTACGTGGCCCCACGAATGGTATTAAGGAATGCAACTCTTCACCCATGCAATTGTGACAAACCAATTAATCAATAAAAGATAACTAGGGAGTAATGAAATCTAAGTAAACACGCTTTTCTCCATATCAGAAGTTCTCATATTTTATTTTCTTGTTATTTATTTTATTTGTTTAAGTAGTTATTTGGGTTAGTTGAATAACAACTAATTCCGTCCACTCATCCAATACCCGAGATATTTAGTTGCTTTCCCATACAATATAAAAACACAAAAAGAATCATCTCTCACCTCTAGACCTAGTTAGATTAGTTTCAATCCCAACGAACACTATTCCCCAAGAGAACGATCAATCCCCCGGTACTTGCCACTCACTATACTACATCGATCATATACACTGCCTGGTGAGGATTGCAAGCTTCTCAAGATCCCTTGAGAAGTAAAACCTTTTGCGTAGACCGCAATTCATGCATCAAGTTTTTGGCGCCGCTGCCGGGGAATAGTTATTGCTTAGGTTAAAATTTATTTGTATTAATAACCAACATTGTACTACATAAGATTTACAATCATTGATTTGGACATGCCCTAATCCAAAATACAAATAGAGATACACAAACATTTGATATCAAATCTAACAACTATATATGTCAAGACTACTCTTCTGTCAAACATAACTGAGCAGAGAAAATACTTCCAAAACAAACAGTAGGAATTCTATTCACCTTAATAAGTAGCATACCATCTAACTACATTTCTAACACACCTTCCCACCAAAACCTTTCAACCAGCACCCACAATGGCCAAGGTAGGACAAGTGATTGGCTTCGTTAGGAATCCATATCCCTTCAAACTCAAGGGCTATACCAGACATTTTACATTTTCATCTATTCAAAATGGCTTCAACTGCCTAGAAACACACACCTTTAGGGAGTAACCAACCAGTCCTCATGTGGGAGTGTGTGTAGGATGATTTATTTAGTTGTTATACTATACATAAACTCATAAAAATATATCAAAATGGATGTTGAATTAAAATAACAAAATTTTAAAAAATATGATGAAATTAAATCATTAAAAAAAATAGATTAAAAGATATTTTAATTTGAAAATAAATGTGACTTTTTAGTTTAGAAGTGACACATGTCACTCAATGATTGGATCTTTTTATCTTAATTTTTGTTGGAACCACAACTTAAATAGTTTATATAATATTATAGATAATTATGACAATTTTAGTCTTTTAAACAGTAATTTGTTTTTATTTTTACTTGATATGAAAAATAAAACATATTTTATTCTTTGTATATGTTATGTTGATTGAGAAGGGATATTGTTTTTGTTTTTACTTATACTTCTTTAATTTGTAGATGCCAGAAAAAGCAAAAAAAAAAAAAACAAAGTAAATAAAAAAAGCTTCAAGCCTTCAAAGATCAAACTATGAATCAAAATTTGATAGCTATGAATAAGGTTTTGCAAATTTGTTAGGCTTAATGTTTGGCTGATCAACATTCATGATTTACCAATTTTAGCTTTATTCATCCTCGTTTAGTCATTTATGGATGTTGGTTTGAGTGTTGCAAATAGGTTTCGAATCCAAATACCGTAAGCTATCTCTTGTTATAACCATCAATTCCACCTTAATAACACATAATCGTTAATGCTACTTATTCACCTAACTTTGCAATTTTGAAAGATTGTTTGTGAAATTACAATCTTATAAATAAAAGTCTCTTAGGTTTACATGATTCCTATTTTAATGGAATCCAAATAAATTTGATCTCATAGATAATTTTTTTAGTTTTCATTTTTTATTTTATTTTTTCTCTCTCGTGAAGCATTGATCTCATAGATTATTTGAGTAGCATATTCGAATTACATTTCCATAAGTGTTTGGTCGATAATTGAAACAAAAAAGCGTTCGATGTAGATAGAGTTAAATTAGAAAGCAAGTTTTTGAGAGAGAAGTTAAAATACTTGTACGAAGGAAAACAATTGTTTGTTTACTTCCCTAACTACAAATATTTCTAAAATCCCGGGAAAAAAAAAAGAAAAAAAAAAAAAGAACAAAAATGCAAAACTCACCTACTACCACTAGCAATATACGATTAGTGCATTGAATGAAAAACACCACTAGTTATTCAAGGTCCCGTATACGCACGTCATCGTAAATCCACACCATTTATTAAAACATACAAAATCCAACGGTCAATACTAAATCATGCAACCAACCTACCACCTTCGATCTCTTTTTCCACCCACCTACCACACTTCTCGTTATATAAACTACCACCTTTACCACCCAATAAACCAACAATCTCAAAAAACATTATTATTTCACACACAAAGAGTGTGAGTCTAGTGTGTGAAATAATAACAAGACTAAAGATTGTTCTTTGTCTTATAATTGTGTTCTTTGTTTGCTCATTGTCTTTTGCACCAAATAAATAAATAAACAACAATGGAAAACGGTAACGAGGTCTATACTAATGGTAATGGTAATGGTAATGGTCACATTAATGATTTATGCATTAAGGATCCATTAAACTGGGGTGTTGCTGCTGAGGCATTGACAGGGAGTCATTTAGATGAGGTTAAGAAAATGGTTAAGGAGTTTAGAAACCCTATTATTAAGATAGGTGGGGAGACATTAACTGTCTCCCAAGTTGCGGGGATCGCAGCATCTGACAACGCCAGTGTTAAAGTGGAGTTGTCAGAATCTGCGAGAGCTGGAGTTAAAGCTAGTAGTGATTGGGTTATGGAAAGTATGGGTAAAGGGACTGATAGTTATGGTGTTACTACTGGATTTGGTGCTACTTCTCATAGGAGAACCAAGAATGGTGGTGCTCTTCAAAAGGAGCTCATTAGGTATATAAATATTTTCATACTTTTCTCAAAGTGCATGTTTTAAAACATAACGTAGTAGTAATAACTAAATTATATGATCCATGCTTTATATAGAGTATCATATATTCATATATCTCATTTTGATCAATAACTATTTAAGATCTATGGTTTGTTGTATTATTTGAATTATTGTTATTACTCCGATACTACATGGATCATAATTGTGTTGTGATCATGTGAACATAGGCCATAGTTTTAAATGAAATGTCAAATTTGGAATATAAATGTTTAGCATGGAAGATTGAATAATTCTAGATCCACTCACAATTTACAAAAAAAAACCCACTCGCTGACGTGTCAGCGAGCTGATTGGTTGGTTTTTTGTGGCCCACAAAAAACCAACCAATCAGCTCGCTAACACGTCAGCGAGTGGGTTTTTTTGTGTAAATTGTGATTGGGTGTAGCACACCTCTGGAAGATTATAGAATATATAGTAGGGTGCACGTCCGGTTTGGTGATATACTGTTAAAGAGTTATTATAGATCCGAGTTGAATTTTATACTATGGATAATAAATGTTTAAATAATTGATATACGAAATTTAGTATATCGAGATTTGAATTCATAGTCTTTGACTTGAAACTCGGTTAGATATTAAATTATGCTTAATTGAGTGTCAAACACATGATCCTGCCATAAATATTGCAATTGCAAGGATGAAAGATAGTGTTTAAATAGTTACTCCTAAAACTTAAAACAATGTTCTATTAAATTTTTATTACGGAGTAATATATTTTGACTTTTTTTTGTTTCTACTCTACCTTTAGCAGTTGTTATGAATTATGAAATACGGAGTAGTACAGTATTTCAATGCAATGATATATCTTTGTATATATGCAATGGTCAACTAATTACTAATATAATCATTATAAGTCATTTTTATTCGGGGAAGATGCGGAAAAGAGATTTAGCTGATAATATTGTTTTGTATTCTTTTAATTGGCTAAAGTATCGAAACCCAAAATTTCGTATTAGTTGGGTTGAGTGGCTTCAAAACCCACTGTTTTTGTATTAATCTAGTTCTTGGCTAGACTTTTTTTTTTTTTTTTTTTAATTTGCTGTTCAAAAAAAAAAAATTCTACTACACTAACACAAGTCCTTTTTATTTTTTTTCTTTGTTACCTGATAATGTAAAATTGTAAATATCTTAATGTTTTATTACAAGATCATTTTACAGATGTTTAACAAATTAGGAGTATTTGATTAATAAAAACAATATTTCTATATATATATATATATATATATATATATATATATATATATATATATATATATATATATATATATATATATATATATATATATATATATATAAGTGAAATAGCCGGCTCGTGGTAGGTGGGACAAAACAAAGGGACTTGTGGTAGGTACAGAAAAAATATATATTACTCCGTAAAAAAAAAAAAAAAAAAAAAAAAAAAAAGCCAATTAGAAAAATCAAACTTTGAAAGTTAATGTTAGGTAATGTAGTAGAGTCTATAAACAAAGTTACAAAGCTGTTTTGAATAAATTCGTGCCCAAATGATTATATATGCATGACCTAATCATAAGTCTGAATAAAAAACATTGTGCAGTGGTTGGTAAAGGCATAAAGTATTTGTTATTTTGCAATTAACAATCACTTTTTGATTTTATATATGTACATAGATTTTTTACTTACTTTTAAAAACATGTAAGATATTTAATTAATATATTCAACCGGCTAAAAAAAATAATATATTCAATCAACTCTTGACTTTTTCAAAATAGATCATGGTTCATGCTTAATTATTTTATCTTTATGATATTTAATTGTTCATTTCTATAGTAAACTTATGTGCCAGTGAGTCGGTACATAGATTTGTTACTAAATTGTATTTACCAGTAATCACCTTTACTTTTTGATTATAAAATCTAGCAAGCAGTTAATCTTAGAAAATGAACATATTTAAGCTGTGATTAACGAGAATTTAAATCTGGATTACAGATTTTTGAACGCTGGAATTTTCGGCAATGGCACCGAAGCAAGTCACACTCTCCCACATTCAGCAACACGAGCGGCAATGCTTGTTAGAATTAACACTCTCCTCCAGGGTTACTCAGGCATCCGTTTTGAGATCTTGGAAGCAATCACCAAGTTCCTCAACAGCAATGTTACCCCTTGTTTACCACTTCGTGGGACCATCACCGCTTCTGGTGATCTGGTCCCATTGTCCTACATTGCAGGACTTCTCACTGGTAGGCCCAACTCAAAAGCAGTTGGACCCACTGGTGAAATCCTGACTGCTGAAAAGGCATTTGCTCAAGCTGGTGTTGAGGGAGGGTTCTTTGAATTGCAGCCTAAAGAAGGTCTAGCACTCGTTAATGGAACCGCAGTTGGTTCAGGAATGGCTTCCATGGTTCTCTTTGAAGCTAACGTACTTGCATTGCTGTCCGAAGTCTTATCAGCTATTTTTGCCGAAGTCATGCAAGGAAAGCCCGAGTTTACTGACCACTTGACACATAAGTTGAAGCATCACCCGGGTCAGATTGAGGCTGCAGCCATTATGGAGTACATTTTAGACGGAAGTGACTACGTGAAAGCCGCACAAAAGGTCCACGAAATGGACCCATTACAGAAGCCCAAACAAGACAGATACGCTCTCCGTACCTCACCCCAATGGTTGGGTCCACAAATTGAAGTCATTCGTTCTGCTACTAAAATGATCGAGAGGGAAATCAATTCAGTTAATGACAACCCATTGATTGATGTTTCACGAAATAAGGCTTTACATGGTGGTAATTTCCAAGGAACCCCGATTGGTGTTTCCATGGATAACACTCGTTTGGCTATTGCTGCAATCGGTAAACTCATGTTCGCTCAATTCTCCGAGCTAGTGAATGATTTCTACAACAATGGTTTACCTTCAAATCTTTCTGGTGGACGTAACCCAAGTTTGGACTATGGATTCAAAGGTGGTGAAATCGCCATGGCTTCGTATTGTTCTGAGCTCCAATTTCTTGCCAACCCCGTTACAAACCATGTTCAAAGTGCGGAACAACACAACCAAGATGTTAACTCATTGGGTTTGATCTCAGCTCGTAAAACAGCTGAAGCAGTTGATATCTTGAAGCTCATGTCATCAACTTACTTAGTTGCTCTATGCCAATCAGTCGACTTGAGGCATTTGGAAGAGAACATGAAGTCAACAGTCAAGAACACCGTAAGCCAAGTAGCCAAAAAGGTCCTAACCACAGGTGTCAACGGCGAGCTTCACCCATCAAGATTCTGCGAAAAAGACTTGCTTCGTGTAGTTGATCGCGAGTATGTTTTTGCCTACATTGACGACCCTTGCCTTGCCACATACCCATTGATGCAAAAGCTCAGACAAGTCCTAGTCGACCACGCTTTAACCAACGGCGAAACCGAGAAGAACACAAACACATCCATCTTCCAAAAGATCGCTACTTTTGAAGAAGAGATAAAGGCCATTTTACCTAAAGAAGTTGAAGCAGTCAGAGTCGCGTTTGAGAATGGTACATTGGCTATCCCCAACAGGATCAAGGCATGCAGATCGTACCCATTATACAGATTCGTGAGGGAGGAGATTAGTGGAGTTTATTTGACGGGTGAGAAGGTGACATCACCCGGTGAGGAGTTCGACAAGGTGTTTACCGCAATGTGCCAGGGACAGATTATCGATCCATTGTTAGAGTGTGTTGAAGGTTGGAATGGTGCACCCCTTCCAATATGTTAGAGTGAGTTTGTGAAACTGTTAAATTTGTACGTTGTAATCTTAACATTTGTTGCTTTTTAAGATTCATATATGTATCATCTTGTTAATGTCTAAAACAAAGACTTATATTGTCATGTGTAATGGATGTGGTCATATATCATATATTAAACTTATTTTTGTTTTCATTGTCATTTTTTTTTAAACCAACTTCATTGTCATTTTCAATCAGCATTTTTATTTAAGAGTACTGTTGTATTATAGAAAAGAACAAACGCGTATAGTTGTTCTCACCCAAGTAGTATATGTGGGTGACATTGGAAGCTTGGCACATTTATTTGGTAATTAATACAGATATGAGTTTCTAATGGTGGGTCACAATTTGGTCCAAAGGCATGAGTTGAAAAATATAAGGTTAGTTTATAAAACCCCAAAAGCCTAAAGCTAAATACAAACTACAATTTTGCCCCACCAGTTTTAACCTATTTTATCTTAACAAAAAACAAAAAAACAATAATAAAATAATAATAAATAAAAAAAAAACAAAAACATTAGTCTGTTTCCTTTTAAACAATGAGACCTTCTTCCATTATGGTAGCTATAATCTTAAATGTCTATATGTCGTAAAGTTTAATTTATTTCAGAATGAATAATAAGCTAATCTTCAATAAGATTTGAGTAAACCTGTGATATATGAAATAAAATGAATTGATACTGGAGTCGGTGATTGTTCATCAAATTCATTATGTCATTTGACACTTTAGTAGGTGTGTTCAGAATTCGGGTAATATCTACAGGAACTGAAAACTGAAACTGAACCGAATCAAAAAATCTATATTGTTAAACTTCAAAATAGTCGAAAAGACCGTATTCACCCCTCTACGGTTCTACATAGACCGTATTCACCCCCTCTACGCTTAAAAGTTTCAATGTTGAAAGGGTGAAATAAAGCGCACTCGAGTCTTATAATACTATGTGCATCCACTATAATTCATGTTAACTTCCCATAGATCTTCGATCGAAACCTTTTGGTCTAAAAAGGAGTGGGTCACGATCCACTGTTAGCAGGCGAAGGACTGCTTGTATATTATTATTTACACAGAATAAGGCCATACTTGAGACTTAGGCGATAAAATAGTTAAAGGTCAAAGCTATGATCTAGAAAGAAAGCTTTTAGCAAAATCAAGGTGTGGGTCATCACTCCCCACCTATTCACATCAATGGATTAATTAAGTCCTAAAAACTGATAATTGTTCACACAACCATACAGGATATGACAAACCCAAATAAAAGACAAATAAAAAGTAAAAAGTGTTCAAAGAAGGGCCATAGCCCATAGAGCATAAACTTGAATTATTTTGAGGGGTACATACCACCTCTAGGGACAAATTACTGTCAACATAACACCCTACACAGATTTTGAGGTGACATTTGCTTGCGAGAAGATGTTGGCTTCACAAATGCGACTGGTCTTCTGGTAGAGGGACTATGGCTCGGAGGCGGGGGTTGATGAGACTTAGACTTCATGGATAGCAGGGCTTCGAGAGGAGTGGAAGGGTCATCGGTTGCTTCGGTAGGAACGGGTAGACTGTGTTATCAAAGTCATTACCAGCCACGTTAAACTCTGTCTCAGCAATTGGATGATAGGAAGGAATTTTGGCCAAGTTAAATGGCTCCTTCATAGCTGTAACTTCCTCAAAAGCCACGCATCTCCCGAAAAATGCGGCAGACTTAATAACTTGTCCCATAACTTTCCCCACCTCATCGCTAAGCATCAATTCCATGGCAATATAGGGAACAATCTTCGAGACCGCTTCCTCTTGATCATGTTTCAAGTTTTTACACCGAAGGCCTAAGGTATCAGCTTCTTGTCAAAGCTTGATTTCTTCCTCCATAAGCCTCGCCCTATCTTTCTCAAGACCTTCGACCTTGGCTTTGAGGGATGTGAAAGTTTCACTCTAGCCAACCTACTTCTTCTCTTCTAGCACTAACCGGCCATACTCAGCTTCATTCTTCTCGAGAGTTACCTTTCGGAGGTCAAGAACGAGGGGATTCTTGCCTAAATCCAGGAAGGCCTCATCACAATTGGCCTTCGACTCCTTGTACTGATCATCCTTCACCTTTTCACTCCTCAACATAACATCCATTTTTTCCCTTGATTGCTTCATAATTTTCAGCAGCTCCCTAGTCTTCTCATTAAAAGCATTATCCAAAAATGCCTGCATTGTGTACCTTTTGTCGTGGAAGTCACATAGGTCCTCGATCGTCATGTTGTCGAGATGATCCCTCCAAGCCAAATAAGTGTCATTCGAAACCATCAAATGGAAGCAGTAGGACTAGCAAATTCTTTGGCCTTCGGGAAGCCTGCGAAAAAAAAGGAAAATAAAATATTAGGAGTGGAAGTATGAGCATAAAGCATAAGAGGGAGTGGCATTATGCACTTACCATGCAGATCAGGAGATTCATTACCACCAGAAACCTCAAAAGGGGCTGAAAGCTCGGCCAAATCTTTTCCTTTTCCAGCATTTGAAGGAAGCTTCGAAGTCTTCTGGCGTATAGAACGCGCAGGAGGGTTGGGAGCAATAGTTTTCCTTTTCGTAGAGGTCTTTGTGGATCCATTCTCTCTTCGGCTGTTCAATCAATTAGCAATACCTTTCGAGCTAACCAAAATAAGCTCGTTCTCTTCACTCTTAGCATCTTCAGAATCAACAACGTTTTCTACAAGCTTCTCAGGGTTTACACCTCTCAAGGGTTTGGCATTGATAGGAGGAGGTGGCTCATTGTTAATGGAAACAGAAGGAGATCCGACGTCAAAGTCCTTAGTCGAAGGATCCTTTGTCTTAAAGCTAAGGTCGTTGTCATTCCCAGAGAAACAAAATTTCAGAAGGCCATTGCAGCAAAACAAAAGAAGATGAATATGATATCAGCATAAATGAAAGTTAGTTAGAACAAAAGGAACCAAGTGTGTCCCTTATGCATGATTACAGGCTCCACAGGTTGTTCTCCAATGAGTTTTTAAGACCAGCCATATATAGAATGGGGTATGGGAAAGTTTGAACAGAGACAGAATATTGGGAATTGAGAGTATACATGGGGTCAAGCCTCATTTCATAAGGTAGGGGGTCTTTAAAGGATATTTTGCCTAATTGGTTGGCAACATTCAACATCTTAGGATAGTCCATAGGTATGATTATGTGACTTATATGGAAAAAGTTCCATTTTAGTCCCTAATGTGGGTAAAGGGCTTAAGCAGAACTTCGAGAACGTATGCTACCCCTCTTTTCGAGAGGGTACGCCAGTCCCTAGTAGGACCAAGGTTCAAAAAAGCCCTTAACAAATCTACAATGGGCTCACCCCATATGCTTTGCACATTACTACAAAGGTGGCCAGTTTGGCTAGGCCAAATGGGTTAAACCAAGAGATATGCACCTTATGTACTCTAACACTTCACAAAAGAATTTTAGGAGAGGAATCCTAAGATTTGACTGGTGATATGTGTCTTTTTGCACATATCTGTTCGTCCAATTTTCGAGTCAAAACGATCAAAAACACTTCAAAATGGTCAAATAACATCACAAATATCCTTGGAGTCTGTTTTTGTGTGTTTCAGGTACAAGGGATTGAAAACAGATGAAAAATGAGCAAAATATGAAGAGTTGTCAAAATCAGTCCCTGAACTTTCACAAATTGACAAAATTGGTCCCTGGTAAAATAATTTTGAAAGAAAAGTCAACCAAAGCCTTTGAAAGTCAAAAGTTATAAAAAATGGTCTTTAGGTAAAAAGTTTCATAAGTTTACATGTTTGGTCCTTAAAGTTTGAAGTTTGGCAATAATGGTCCCCGAGAATTTTAGATTGAAGAAAAATGATGAAAAGAACTTTGGGAAATTAAGACTTGGCAACTTTAGCCCTATTTGATGACTTGGGAATATTACATTTTCAGTCCCCAATTTCAGAATAATTGCTTGATTGGTCCATGTGATATTTACAAAACCAAACGAGACCATGTTGATATTATAACAAAGATCATTACAAATCCATAATCCCATAAACCCAAAACTTATCCTAAGCCCAATCCACCCTAACAATCCGAAGCCCACCCATCCCCTTTTCACGTTTAATAATAAAAACGTGTTATTTCCCTTGACCTAGTCAAACACAGCAACACCTCATCCCTTCTTCCACCCCCTCGTTTACCCAGCAGACCACAACCACACATCCCTTCATCCCCAACCTCTCCCTTTTACCCACCATACCAATTCCCCCCTCCACGCCACCATCCTGCAACACGCCTCCCCATCTCCTCAAAATATCCCCCTCACCAATTCCAATCCCAATCCTTCACGGGTATACCACAGCCACCTCACCCATCCACAACATGATTTGGGCGCCAATACAAGAATCTAGGGCTGATATCTTTTTTGCTTTAATCCAATGGCTGAGGCTGAAGGAGGAAGCACAACTCAGATGCATCAAAGAGAGAGCAACCCTAATTTGTTCAACTATAAATAGATTAGGTTGTATGCCACTTAAAGGCAGTTAGGTTTTCTTTAAGTTTCTATGTACTCTTTATTTTATTAATGAAAGCTTTTTAAGCATCCCTTAAATTCAAAAAGTATATTTTTTCCACCTTGTTTCCCTACTCACCAATTCTGTATGTTTACTGCTTGTTTTAAGTTGCTTATATGAACTGCTTATGCTTTATTCTAAGTGGCTTTGAGGAATTTAGTTAGCTTATTAAACAGTTGGGCATCAAAACCTTAAGCTTAAATTTACCACTCAGTTTGACATAACCTCAGGTCTTTAATCTGTGGGAGTGTTTGGAACAAGCTTTTTGCCTAGTCAAATCCCACCTTTGAACAAATTTACTTAGGTTAGTGATGACGTATAGTCTATATATGGGCCGCGAGCCCATATGATAAACATTACTAAGGCCCAAAAACCACCATGCGTGGGCTACTGTCACTTGGGCCGCATCAATAATGGGAACAAGCTCACGTAAGCCCAAACCCAAATAAACTATACACGGTATAGATAAGGATCATCTATCTATGGAATAGATATCCTTACCTGGATAAGCACCATGGGTGTGAAACGTAAGGAGCACGAACCATACAAGGATTCTGCGCCTATATAAGGAATGACATAACTATGATTCAAGGTACGATTCACAAACCCTAAACTCTTTACGAGAACCCTAAATCAATTACTTACTCTCACGCCGGAGTCTAATCGTGGGAGACAATCCCACGATAAGCCTAACGGTGTTGTTTATTTTCTTAGTGCGCAGGTTACAAGTACTAAGAAGCGAATTGATACGAGAGCAAGAGCCCATAATCAGGAACGCCCAACTTTTGTATCAACAAGTGGCACCATCCGTGGGACCCTACTAAGAACTAAAAACTAGAATGACGAAAAATAAGAACTCGAGCCAGCGGACTCCGCAACCAGAAAAACGTGACTCCTAGAGGAAGAATCAACAAGATTCGACCCCTAGGCAGGTTGCTGGGACAACCAGCGCACCTGGTCACCAAGAGGCAGGGATAACCCAACCTCTTCCAGCGGTAGAACTGCCTGTAAGGACTACCCAAACCACCACAGTGGTCCCAAATGTTGAGGAGCTACAGCGCACTCTTTTCACTACTCCTCATCAAGCTGTACCCCCGGTGAACAACACTGTGCCACCAGGCACACCTAACCGAGAGAGGGTGCCTAATACTGAGGCAGACATTCTTGGAGCAACTGAGGACACACCCAACCTAACCTTGGGAAATTTTGTATCCCAAAATTATGAAACCCTAACTGCCCTCATGCAAGAAGAGACAAGGAGAAGGTCAAGTACGAGCCTACAAGCTCGACTCAATTTTGGTCCTGAAGACGAACCATTATCACCGCGCCACCCACGAGGAAGGCGCGCAGAACGTACTAGCATCCACGATAGGCTGGGTACGACATCTGGTTCACAGTACTCAAAAGACAGCGAGAGGCGCACTAATGTGCACTCCAGACTTGGCAGTCGAGGGATTCAAGACCGATTAGGACCTCAAAATTCACCAAGTCAAGGGTCCTCCAAATCTGGGAGTAAGAGGATTCACGACAGATTGGGGAAAAGAATATCCCCAAGTGAGAGTCCCTCAAGCTCTTCTTCTGAAAGAAGCCGGCGCAAGCGCCGAAAAAGAGACTACTCTTCCTCCAGTGACTCCTCGGACAACGAGGATAGAGAAACAGGACACTGGAAGTCAAGAGGAAGATGTCGCGAGGAAGAAAATGAAGATATGTCTCTTCCATGGCGTCGCCAGAAAGTTGATGCGTTTACACGACGCATCAGTGATTACTCCGACCACAAGCGCAGGCGCATGCCCACTAACGTAAAAACATATGATGGAACAGGTGACCCTGATGATCACCTAAAAGTTTTTGAATCAGCTGCCACTATCGAAAACTGGCCACAGCCTGTGTGGTGCCATATGTTTAATTCTACGTTGGTAGGGAACGCGCGCACATGGTTCAGCAAACTCCCACGCAGGAGCATCGGTGGGTTCGAAGAATTACGGAAAGCATTCCGTCTCAACTTCACCCAGAGAAAGAAGTGCGCTAAAAATCCTGTTGAACTAGCAAGAGTAAAACAGCGCCAAGGGGAATCAACCAGTGCTTTTATGGAACGCTTCAAGGATGAGTGCATACAAGTCAAAGCATGTTCTGAAATTCTAAAAATTTCAGGGTTCATGAATGGGATTAATAACCCAGAACTTATCCAAAAGCTAAATGACAAAGTTCCCCAGACTTTCGATGAGCTAACAAAGCGCACCAGATCCTTCATACAAGGAGAAGCAGCTGCTGCGGACAGCAAAAAAGGTTATTCGAACTACAGGCAGCAAGAACAGCCTAGGAGACAATCCAACGATCAGAATAACAACCGCAGTAGGAACTATCGCAGTGGAAGAGACAATGACAAGTATACCCCTCTCACAAAAACTCCGAGGGAAATATTTGTAACTGAAGGTGCAAACTTCCCAAAACCTCCACCAATGCGCACCGCAGAGGAAAAGCGCATAGGGAATGGATACTGCGAGTACCATGGTCAAAAAGGCCATACAACTAACGAGTGCGTCCAGCTAAGACAACTAATTGAAAAGTTAGTAAGGGAAGGCAGAATGGACCACCTTGTAAAAAACATCAAGGAGGGAAAAGACAAACAAAGGAGCGGGGGTAAGAAAGAACCTCCCCAAAGAAAAAGCTGATACCATATACATGATACAGTCATGGTAGCGAAAGATAAAGCAAAAAGTCAGCCAAAAATTCTCTCCAGTAAAAGAGATATCTTTCCCTACTCTAGCTGCGGACAACGCAGTTGTAGAGCCTCTAACTATTGAAATACATGCGGGGGGACATGATATCCACCACATGTACATTGACGGAAGGGCATCCGCAGACATCCTGTATGATCATTGTTTCAAAAGACTGCGACCTGAAATCTAAAGTCAATTGATACCAGCAACAACATCATTGACTGGATTCACAGGAGAAAAGATTTGGCCCATGGGGCAATTATGCTTGCTGGTGGTCGTAGGAGATGAACAACACTCAACAGCAACATGGATAAACTTCATGGTAATAAAGTCCCCCTCACCATACAATGGTATTATTGGGAGACCTGGAATATCATCCATGCGCGCTGTACCATCCACAGCGCACGGAATGCTTAAGTTCCCAGTGGAAGGAGGAGTTGTCACCCTCTATAACACAACAGTACCACCAAAGGAATGCAACGCGGTAACAACTGAAGTAGATAATATTCCAGAACAGCGCACAGAAAAAACACCAAACCTAAAGGTCGCTATTCACCCTGATTACCCGGATCAACAAGTTTCGATTGGTGGATCTTTATCTGACAAAGGTAAAGCAGCCGTGTGCGCACTCTTACAAAAGAATCTAGACATCTTTGCATGGGAACCAAAACACATGACAGGAGCGCCACACTCTATCACAGAGCATAAGCTACAAATCCGACAAGGATATCCCCCAATACGACAGAAGAAGCGCGGCCAAGCTCCAGACCGTGCAAAGGCTATTCTGGGAGAAGTACATAAACTCGTAGACGCAGGCATCATGCGCGAAGTGTACTATCATGACTGGCTCTCTAACCCAGTTATGGTAAAAAAGAGCGACGGCAGTTGGAGAATGTGCGTGGACTTCACAGACCTTAACAAAGCATGTCCACAGGACTGCTACCCACTGCCAGAAATAGACTGGAAGGTAGAATCCCTGTGCGGATACCCTTTCAAATGCTTCCTAGACGCATACAAAGGGTATCATCAAATTCAGATGGCAGTCGAAGATGAAGAGAAAACAGCTTTCCACACTAGTCAAGGAGTGTACTGCTACACAAAAATGCCTTTTGGCTTAAAAAACGCAGGCGCAACATACCAACGATTGGTGGATACAGCTTTTGAAAAACAAGTAGGCCGCAATTTGGAGGTCTACGTCGACGACCTTGTCATCAAAAGCCACACAGAGGATGAATTGGTGCGCGACATCGAGGAGACGTTCAGAACATTAGGACGAATAAACATGAAGTTAAACCCCAAGAAGTGCACCTTTGGCGCAACCGAAGGCATGTTCCTTGGATACTTAATAGAACCTGATGGGATCAAGCCTTGTCCAGAAAAAACGAAGGCTGTTATTGATCTCCCCTCACCGCGCACACTCAAAGAAGTTCAGTCATTGAATGGAAAGTTAGCAGGGCTAAACCGTTTCTTATCTAAGTTAGCAGACAAGTCACTTCCTCTCTTTAAAACACTCACGAAGTGCACAAAAAAGGGGGATTTTTGCTGGACCGAAGAAGCGGAGGAAGCTTTCGAACAACTTAAACACCATCTGGCATCTCTTCCCAAACTTGTTGCACCGCAACCAGGGGAAGAGCTAATCATGTACTTATCGGCAACTCATGGAGCAATTAGCGCAGTACTATTGACAGATAGGAACTCCATGCAGACACCCATATACTTTGTAAGCAAAGCCCTGAAGAGGACAGAGACTAACTACAGCGCTATGGAAAAGCTGGTCTTAGCTCTAGTATTCGCAGCCAAAAGGCTGCGCAGATACTTTCAAGCGCACCCAATAGCTGTAATCACCGATCAGCCAATCAAACAAGTCATCTCTAAACCCGACGCATCAGGACGGTTACAAAAGTGGAGTGTACTGTTAAGTGAATATAACATCTCATATAGACCGCGCACTGCAATTAAAGGACAAATATTAGCCGATTTCATCGTAGAGAAGCCAGATAGCGACAGTCCAACATCTGCAACCAAAACAGATCTACAGGAACCCTGGATTCTGTTCACAGATGGATCTTCATGTATAGATGGATCAGGCGCAGGCCTTATTCTCACAAATCCAGAAGGTATGGAATTCACCTATGCGCTGCGCTTTGAATTCACATCCACAAACAATGAGGCATAATACGAAGCCCTACTAGCCGGACTACGCATCGCAATCTAAATGGGTGTACGCAACTTGGAAACAAACGTAGATTCTCGGCTAGTCGCCAACCATGTGCTAGGTGAATATGAAGCCAAGGATGACCACATGATCCAATACCTGGAAAAGACCAAATCTTTAATCAAAAACTTTGACAGGCTCACAATAAAACAGGTGCCAAGAGGAGACAACAGGAAGGTTGATGCGCTCAGTAAGATCGCATCCACAAGCTTCGCGCACATCTCAAAACAGGTATTGGTGGAAACCCTAAAAAATAAGTCAATTTTAGATATGGAGATATCCACAGTGATAGATGAAAAAGATCCTACATGGATGACACCTATCATTGAATTCATCAGCAAGGGAGTCTTACCACAAGACCACAAGGACGCTCGAAGAGTGCGGCGCACAGCGCAACGATTTGAACTACGAGACAACATACTCTATCGACGCTCTTTCTTACAACCCTGGCTCAGATGTGTTGGACCTCTTCAAGCAGACTACGTACTCCGAGAAATCCACGCTGGATCATGTAGCATGCACTCAGGGCCGCTATCTGTGGTGGCAAGCGCTCTGCGGTCAGGATATTATTGGCCAACCATGCATCGCGACGCACGAGATCTTATAAAGAAATGCAGCAATTGTCAAGTACATAGGCCAATCCCGCGCCGACCACAACAAGAGCTAACACCCATTACCTCACCATGGCCATTTTACAAATGATGCATTGACATCGCGGGACCCTTTCCAGTTGCAGCAGGAGGAGTAAAGTTCCTCATCGTAGCCATAGACTACTTTACGAAGTGGATTGAAGCAAAGGCGGTGGTAAACATCACAGGAAACCAAATCAAACGCTTTGTCTGGGACAACATTGTCTGTCGCTTCGGACTACCGGGAGAGATTATATCAGACAACGGAAAACAATTATGTGATAACCCATTCAAAGATTGGTGCGCGCAATTGAATATCACGCAACACTTCGCTTCAGTAAAACACCCACAGACCAATGGCTTAGTTGAGCGCGCAAACCGCAGCCTAGGGGAAGGAATAAAAGCGCGTCTTGACAGACACAAAGGAAGGTGGGTGGACGAGCTCTCGCATGTCTTATGGGCACATCGAACAACAATTAAAACCAGTACTGGCGACACGCCATTTTCCCTTGTCTACGGAACAGAAGCCGTCATACCAGCTGAGATAGGAATGCCAACTATACGAACAGCAGAGGTCAACGTCACAACAAATGACGAGGAGTGGCGCATAGACTTGGACTTGCTGGAAGAAAGGCGTGAACGCGCAGCTATACGCGAGGTAAAGGCTAAGGCAAAAATGAAGAAGTATTATGATGCAAAGGTCAAACACACTTCATTTAGGCCAGGAGACTTTGTATACCGCGCCAACGATGCGAGCCACGCAGAAGCAACAGGCAAGCTCGGACCAAAGTGGGAAGGACCTTACGAGATCACAGATGCACTCGGCAACGGTGCATACAGATTGCGCGATATGGAAGGTCACGACCTAGCGCGCACTTGGAACATCTGCAACCTTAAAAGATGTTACTTTTAGCTACGGCCATTACACAGACACCTTTGCACCCTAAGAGGTGCCCAATAAGTGTTTGTTTTTTCTTTTCTTTCCTAGGAATTGTATTTTTATTTTCAAAAAACTTGTAAGTGTCAATAAAATGTTATGGTTTCTAGCTAACTCCATAGCGTATTTTACTTTATTGCGTACATACTTATATATGTCAATATTGTTATCTTATATCTTTGCCTACATGGCGTGCATGCACTAACTAAAGACCCACGAAGGCATAAAGGATGAGTAAACCTACTAATTCACTCGTTGAGTAAGAGGGTTGCAAACCCATCAACATTGGATCACGCATCCTTGCTAAGCGCCTTACTTTCGAGACGTCGAGGTAAGTTTCATGTGCGCATCCCACGACGGGTGCGCAAATATTAAGTACACCGTACAAGCTTAGCAAATACGAGCCAAGACACTTGGTCAAATAATAAAACTTAGCAAACAATGCAAGTATATTTCTTAAAGTCAGGCACTTAACGAGCCAAAACACTTGGTCAAATAATTAAACTTAGCAAACAATGCAAGTATTTCTTAAGTCACGCACTTAGTCAACAAAAAGGTATCTTATTCAACATTTTTTCACAAAAATTACAAGGAAAGATACACTTCATTTTTACATAATAAATATACAAAAATAGCCTACACGATATGGCGATGCTCAAGGCTATCCTCCGGAGTAGCAGAACTCCCCGCCTCCTGAAGCTTTCTCAGAATCAAAGCGTCCTTGGGAGATACGGTAGGAACACTCACGGGAACCCCATCAGACCTGGGGATGTGTGCAGCACCCACGCCACACAACACTGCCTTGCCCTGAATGCCCCTCTTCTGGGCAGCCCTCTGCGCGTGACGCTCTAGAACCTCTTTCAAGGGAATCTCCCTTTCAAGAGCAAACGGGTTGAGGATGTGGCGAGGCTGCGCGAATACGGGGACCTGCAGCTGCGACGCATCAGGCTTCAAGAAGTAATCTGGTTGCCCCTCTGCATCCTCCAAAAGGTGACGCTCCAAAGTCAACCCCGCCATAATTACATCTATGGGGTTGTCTTGGTCGCGCTCCAACCTTCCAATGTGCGGCAACTCGAGGACCTTCAACCCCGCCATAGCCTGCATCAACTCATCGTATGCAACTGCATTATAACCAGGTACCTCTGCCAAGTCCTTGCTCAGAAGCTTGGCCTCATGGAGATCCTCCATGGCCTGCGACTTCCCACGCGCCACCGCACAGTGAACCACCTTCCCAAAGGCGTCCAACACCTCTTGGGACTCCAGAGTGCCCATAGCTACCGGGCGCAGCCCGTGACTAATCAACCACCTACATCAACAAAGACAATTTGTGTTAGGGGAACGCATAGCAATAAAATATTATAAAAAAGAAGACTAAAAAAGGAAATACCTGCGCTCAGCAATGGTCGACATCAAATGAGGGTATAACTCCTCATCGTACTCAATGCTCAGGCCGCGCAGCTTGTTCTCCTGAGCCTGGATGATCTTCTCCATGCTCTCCTTGAACTTGGTGATACTAGCATAGTGCTCCACCTCCTTCTCCTCTAAGAACCTCACAGCCCAAGTCATGTCAGACTTATAATGATGAAGCTGCCCGCGCGCCTGCTCCACCTCAGCCAGTGCGGACAACTTCTCATGGGTGACCTTCTCAGTGTACACCCTAGAGGACTCCAACTCCGCCTGCGCCTCCGCCAGCTGTGCACGGAGCTTAGCTATCTCCTCATCCTTCTGGGCAAGAGTACTGCTCTCCCCGACATACCTCTTCTTCAACTGAGCCACCAGCTCAGCCTGACGCGCAGCAGTCGCAGCCAACTCATCCATCAGTGCTGCGCCTCTGCACCCTCATCAACCTTGGCTTTCCCCTCCTTGTTTTCATTTTGCGGAGAGGAAACCACATCCACGAAAACTCCATCATTCTTCGTGGCATCATCCCTACAATACATGAAGAAGATAGTTAATACATATTGCGACAAGTAATATACAAGCAACATAATAGAGACGCAGATACTTACAGAAATGGAGAGGCCTCTGCAGCCTTCTTATCCGCGCCAGAAGCGGATGTCTCCTCCTCTGCGGATGACTCCGCATCCCCAATAAGGTAGCGTCGTCTCTTCTTAGGGCCACTGCCCCCAGCTTCCCCTTTGCGCTTAATATTCTGCGCCACCTCCTCCTTCAGCACCTCCTTAGGCTTGAGGATTTCCACGCTGTCAGACGACTCAGCGCGCGCCTCCTCCTCTTGCGCCATCTCCACATCTGGCGCCACGCTCTGAACAGGTGTTACCTGGAGTGGCGGTGTATTTTCAGGGACAACCTCAGGCAGCACTGTTAAATGACCCTCGGTCGCCTCCAGTATCGGCTGCTCACCCTCCTTCAGAGGTCGCACTCCCACCGTTACCTGCTTTGGCTTCTCCAGCTTAACAACGGCGAACAGATCCATCTCTGCGCATATAAACAAAGAACAAAGAAGAAAGGATTAGTTATTAAAGGTGTGCATATAAAAGGACTTACATATTGGAAGTAGAAGGGACGAACACCCACCCCGGCCGTCCTCACTTATAAAGGTTGGCACCTCGTCAGCAGCGCCGAAGTAGTTGCGACTCAACCCCATGTGCACCAAAAACTCCTCCGGATAAGGGTTAATGGGTATGCGGTTGGCATCAAGAGTCTGCGCATCAGTCAGCCTATAGGAACCGGGTGCGGGGCGCCCATCCCTTGGCAAAGTATCCTGAGTATAAAACTCAAAGGGCGATGGAAATACTACATCATCAACCCAGAAAAAATGCTCCCTCCAATGTCTAAGGGAGTCTACCTTCTCAGTGTAACACTGAAGCGCCCCCGGGCGCTTCGCGAAAGACACCCATCCATTTGACCACGTTGTGTGGTAGAAGACACGGAACAAGGCTATGGTTGGCTCTATCGCAAGTAAACGGCAGTTTACTTCAAAATTCGACACCTTAGCCGCACCTATACAGTGCAGCTGTGAGATGTGGAGGCGATAGTGGTTGAGCAAATCGCTCAGAAAGATAGATATCGGTACGCGGTAATTCGTGTACTCGAAGAAACGCGTGTATAATCCTATTTTCCCTTCGGGGAAATCGGCTATACACGCGTCAACATCTGGAGCCTCTGGACGCACATCCAGAGGAATGAAGTAGTCAGATGTGAACTGAGTAACATCATTCTCCGTCATCGCAGAACGAAAGTCCTCTAACTGGGTAACCATTTTCATTAATTCACCGAGACACGCACACAAAAATTACCTAATGAAACGCTTATTTTCTTCACAAAAATTAGCTTTCAAGAAAGTGAGCAATGGTGAGTGTGTGTTTTACTGTGTGTTTTTGTAAAATGGGGGCGGTGACTATTATATAGGGGGTAAAAAACCCTAGATGATGTCCACGTGGATCCCACTCACAAAAACGTGTGGCTAGAACCGAAACGGTACATGCACTTTTTCCCGATTTACGAGGGCCACGTGGACACAACCCCCGATTTTCGAGGTATTTCCTTGAAATATCTAGGACTAGGTACATTGCACTCCAAAAATGGGCGGCAATATTTTCAAGATCTCCCGCCACGCTTACCGCTGATGTGATTAGTCTAGCATCCGCGGCTACGAGCCGCGCACACTAGACTGGGGGGACATGATGACGTATAGTCTATATATGGGCCGCGAGCCCATATGATAAACATTACTAAGGCCCAAAAACCACCATGCGTGGGCTACTGTCACTTGGGCCGCATCAATAATGGGAACAGGCTCACGTAAGCCTAAACCCAAATAAACTATACACAGTATAGATAAGGATCATCTATCTATGGAATAGATATCCTTACCCGGATAAGCTCCATGGGTGCGAAACGTAAGGAGCACAAACCCTACAAGGATTCTGCGCCTATATAAGGAATGACATAACTATCATTCAAGGTACGATTCACAAACCCTAAACTCTTTACGAGAACCCTAAATCGATTACTTACTCTCACGCCGGAGTATAATCGTGGGAGACAATCCCACGATAAGCCTAACGGTGTTGTTTATTTTCTTAGTGCGCAGGTTATAAGTACTAAGAAGCGAATTGATACGAGAGCAAGAGCCCATAATCAGGAACGCCCAACTTTTGTATCAACAGTTAGTGTAATCAGTAGATTTAGAATATAATTTGGTATCATTAAAAAGCTTTCTTGTAGCTTTGTTCATTTCTTAAAAATCAAAGGTATTAACTGTTTCAAATTGCAATAGGATAGATTTGAATTTGAGTTTAAGTTGTTGATCTTGCTTAGTCTAATTCTAAATTGGTCAAAACACGTGTGAAAAATCTGTTCTTGGACCCTTTTCAACTCAAAGCTCACCCATTTAACCCATTGCATACCCCTGTTGCTTACTGTCCACAAGCCCTTTGTCATTCACACTTTTGGGATAGCTAAGAAGGGTTTAGGTTTTGATTTCTGTTAGGTGAGTTTTCATGTTTTATAGCTTATCTTAGGTTTAGGAACTCATTCACTAACTCATATAGGGCTGCTAGTTAGAAGTACATCCCTGCACTTGCAGCTTTTTGTCCCAATAGCCCGCAAATAGGTATTTTTAATTTCTGCATTGTTGAACCAATTGCCTTGCAAACTGATATATAACTTGTTTGGCAGCTTGTTTGCATGGTAGCATTTTTCTCTTATTTTTATGAATTTTCTTTCATTGCTCATTTTGTAGTCAAAAGTAGTCCTACCAAATCTGTTTCACCTTAGTTCTAGTGTTAAATATTTCTGATTTGAGCTTCTGGTTGTGCTTTTAGGCTTATCGCTTGCTTATAACTTATTCCCATTAGCTAATTAGGATTCTCATACTTAGCCTTTGCTCTGTTTCCCCTTTAGTATAGCTTATTTATAGCTTTTAGGTAACCTGTTTGTTCCCCTGCACCCAGTTTTTGCAAAAATTTCATTTGACCACAGATTGACCATTCCTTGGCAAATTGCTGAGATCTTTGTGGCTTTAGACTCCTTCCTAGGTAGATTTATTAGGTTTGCTTTCATTTTTCCCTAGTTTGCTTAATAGATAGCTTAATTGAGTCCTTACTTTGGTTTCTTTGTGGACTGCTGCTACTGCTTTCATCCTTGTTCATGATCTTGCCAATTTTTGTTGTTTATGTTTGTGTTGTTATTGCTACCCTTGATTGTTGCTACATCTTGTTGTTATCCTGTTTATAAAAAGCTCATTGGAGCTGATAAGCTTGTTTGAGTAAAGTGCATAATTTGGGCAGTCACAAAACAAAGAACAATTTGAAAACCTTTTTTTTTTATCTCCAATCTGTTTCAAGATCTAGTAGTCGTGTAATCTTTTGTAGTTATAATCTGTTTTTACGTGTTGTTTGAAGATTGTGAATCAGTGAACAAAAAGAATCAAAAGAAAAGAAAAAAAATAATATATTGCAAAAAGAGATCCAAGGGATTCGAACCCTGGTCTCTTCTCTGCCCAGACACACAAGCACACACTCATTAACCATCGCCCTAGGGACTTTTTTTCAATAGCATGTTGCAAAATTTAATACTTAACAAGTTGTTTGTCTATTAAGCTTATTTCACTTATTGGCTTATTACACTGCTTCTCATTAAGCACTTAGGTCTTTTTAAAATCTTCTTAGGTCTCTGCCAACATTAGGTACTTTTAGAAATATTTTTATAATTTTCAAAAACCATTTAGTATTTTTAATCACTTTATTTAGTTATTTTAGTAATTTATACATAATAAAAAATCTAAAAAGCAAAAAAATATTTTTTCTTTTTCCAAAAATTTTCTTTTATCATTTAGGAAGTAGAAAAATAATTTTTGCACCCGTAGGCCTTTCGTAGCTAAAAATTCACGTTTAATTTTGCACACTCGCGTTTTATTTAATCAACTTTTACGTTCTTGATTTATCTTACGTTTTAGGATTCCCGATACCTAACCTTGTTTCCCGTGGTGTTTTAGGACTTCCCTAGTTTACCTATTGCCTTTTATTTCCCATTAGGTTGTTTATAATCGTTTACGTTTGTTAATTTTCAATTTTCGTTAATTTAACGTATCACAAAACCAAACAATCCTTCCAACATACAAGATTTTAATCTCAATCTCATTCGAAGCTTTCCATTCACACCTCATTGGGGTACGACCCGGGAAATCACTTCCCGGTTTCACAATTTAATATCACTTTCACGAGTTTTGCGAGGTAATCTTTTTCCTAAAAGGTTTACTCGTATTTCTCCACGTCTAGTTGTCACACGATAACTTAGACCTCACGTTTGTTGATATTTTGATAATTGTTGTTTG
Source organism: Artemisia argyi (assembly GCA_030686995.1). Taxonomy (NCBI): domain Eukaryota; kingdom Viridiplantae; phylum Streptophyta; class Magnoliopsida; order Asterales; family Asteraceae; genus Artemisia; species Artemisia argyi. The sequence goes on from CM060695.1 coordinate 42,533,933, forward strand.
CACACACCAAAACACAACGAACCAACTGGGTAAAACAGTTAATGTATAGACCTACATAGCCCTTAGGGGCGTCAAAGAGGGTCTACATACTCATAGGCAACAGAATCTTATATTCAGAAGGTATGGGATACTTAGCAAGAAAATTAGTAAGGTCTTCGCATGTAACGATGCACCTTTGAATTTAAATGATTCGTTCGGCATCCATTGTTATGAAAGAAAGAAAAGTGTAGATTATCTTGCGATTGAGACGGGGGACGAGATAAGTGAAATTGGTAAAAATTGGGTTTTTTTTTTTTTTTTTTTTTTTTTTTAGATTACATTATTTATAGGGCTCTGTAAATATGAGCTAGACCACACACGTGTCGATGATCAGATAATAGTCAGAATGGAAACGTATTTCAAACTTTGAAATGATGTTTATCCAACACGAGTAAAAATCAACAAAGTAGCCGTTATTTCCTCCTCACTACCGAGGCAAGTGGCTGCAAAGTCGAGAGCATAATGATTGACTTCATTAATTGCGCGGATTAAATTAAACACTCCATCATGGCTTTGAACTTTGCAACAGGTGAGGAATGTTATGCAGGTCGAAAGCAATACATTTGAGTATATGCATCACTTTCGACTGGGGGGCTTGATGATGTACCCTCCAAACAACTTGAATGTCTCCCCTTCGAGCATAATCGGATTCAATACTCTGAAAGACTTTGACAAACCTCCGAAGTCTCTAATGCCGTCAAACCTTACCAGTATGAGAACATGCCATTCGAAACCCAATACCCTCCGAGGTGTGCCCTTCGAAGACATTAACCCAGGATTTCCCCTCTCTCAAGGATTTCCTGCTAAGATATGGATCGTGGTTGATGAGGCGAAAAATGAACCGTTTTTAGGGGGTCATTTAAGCCGGAATTGGAATTTATTTGATCAAATATTGCCCTAAATCGTTCCTTTTGTGATTTTAGGTACTTTGGGAGTGAATTCTGGAAAAGGAAGCATTTTGGACGTTTTTGGAGCATAAAAGTGAAGAAAACGGCAAAGTCTTAATTTTCCTTGCTGGGAACAGTAGATGACGACGTCAAGAAGGATTTTATGATGGCGTCAAGAGCAATTTTGGTGACGACCCAGAGAAAACGTGACGGCGTCAGAACAAGGGCGTCAAGAGTAAAAGTGGTGACGGCCCAGAGCAGAAATACACATGACGGCATCAGCTCTGGATCTAGGCAGTCCGAGAAGATTTTTGGCGGCGAGATGACGGCGTCAGAATTTTCCTCTTGACGCCGTCACCTCATGAAATCTATATATACTTTTCTAATTTTCATTCATTAAAAAGAGGAACTTGTGTGGAGAATTTTAGGGCCGAATTTATAAACCCTAGCTTGTTTGTAACAGTATTTTCAAGGGTTTTCACCCCTTGAAACCCTTCATGTTCAATTGAGATAAGTATCCTTTCAATTCATTCAATATGTCTATGTGTTGTTTGAATATATCTTACACTTGTCTTGATTTTAACATGCTAGGCTAGATCTATTGTGTGTTTGCTTAGATGTAATGAAACTTAGATGTTGATTATAGGTTGATTGCTTATTTATAGTTGTAATGGATGAATGATTTCAATGTTAGGCTTAAGAAAACTGGCAGATCTCCATTGTGTAACTTGCTTGAACGTCTTAAGAAACATGAATCGATGTGTACTAGGTTTTTATGATTGTATTTAATGCATGAGTGAATTCTAGTGATCCCATGTTAGGAGCTTCTTAGCCGGCTCGAGATAGGAGTGAAGTAGGAGCTTATAGAATTGGGGAAGTAAGTACGCCACCCCATGATTGGTATTAAGGAATATAACCCGTCATCCACGTAACTATAACAAGTAATTAACCTGTAAAAGATATCTAGGGAGTAGTGAAATCTAAGTAAACACAATTCTTCCATCTATTGTTCACACCATATTAGCTTAATTAGTTTATTTTCATTTTTGTTATTTTATTTTTATTGCATCTGTAGTTATTGGGTTAGTTGACTAGCAACTAATTCCGCCCACTCTTCCAAAACCCGAGATTTTTAATTGCTTTTATAAAATATAAAAAATACAAAAAGAATCATCCCTCACCTCTAGACCTAGTTTTTAGGCGTTCTAATCCTAGCAACACTATTCCTGAGTTGAACGATCAATCCCCCGGTACTTGTCACTATACTATACTACAACGATCAGGTACACTGCCTGGTGGGGGTTGTAAGCTTCTCGAGATCCCTCGAGAGGTAAAGCCTGGTGCAATTCCCACGCATCAAGTTTTTGGCGCCGCAGCCCGGGGAATAGTTATTGTCTAGGTTAGAATTTCTTTTTATTAGGTCTACTTGCTAGATTCCTTTATAGTAAGATTTTATTTTTATTTTTAGGTTCTCTTTAGTCTATCTTATTTCTTTGTGTCTTTATTTGTATTAGGTTGGTCTTTATGGATTTAGAGAATCGCCGTTTAGAAGTTAGCAAGAGGCTTATAGCGCATAAAAGAAGAAAGAGAGAAGTTAACACATTTAAGCAATTTATTAAGCCCCTTCAAATGAAAATTGAGTTTACAGACTTCGCTCCAACCCCTGATGAATTGAGTTACCATAGATTTCTTTTACAACACCCCTGCCCCTCAAAATATAGAAAGGTACCATGGATTAGGAGGCATAACTTTAGGAACATAAAAATTCCTTGCATGATTGGGTACATGTCTAGAGAGCATACATACATTGACTTAAAAGCACCCATGAATATTATGTCTAGGCTCTACTACAACTGGATAATGAACGAAAGGTTAAGCCCTAGAAAAGACCCTTACAACTCTAATAGGCTATGTAATTTCGTCAGGAGAGTTAAAGGGGTACATATCTTTATAGGAAATTTTACTTATCAATGCGACTTTGTAATCCTAGAAGATGTTAGAGGCATTATAGATCCACACCTAGGAGAGATGGTTCTAGGACGACCTTTTGTTGAGAAGACTAAGATGTATTGTGATCATGAGAGGGGGATAGTTTAGTTTACTGATGGGATAGAGAAGATCACTTTTATGATGCCTCACATGAAGGAAGAATTAAAAGGCATCAAGAATCTACAAATTGATGAGATTCGACCTTATGAGGTTAAGGAAGATGGAATTGATGATGATGCTTATTATGAGAGGAGGCGAACATACTATTCAGGTTGCATGAATCTAGGCACTGAGTACAAGCGTGATGAGAGTTGGGTTAGATGTTTTGAGTCGGCACAAAAGTGGGAAAGGAAAACGTAACCCATGACCTTGAGTCTAGCTACAAGACTCGTAAATAAAGAAAAGCGCTTCTTGGGAGGCAACCCATGCTTTGTGTGAATTTTTATTTTGTTTGATTGTTATTTGTTCCTGTATGCATACTTTATTTTTATTGTTGGTAGATCATGTTTCAAAACTAAAATGGTGAAAATACTTTATTGTGTCGTTTGGTTTAATCTTAACTTCATCCAAAGGTATTTCGCAAAAGATAAGTGTAAGGGAAAACCCCAAATATGTTTTTAAGAAACAAAATTGATCACGATTCTTCACAATATTAAATGAACATGTATATTCGTATTTGTTAGAGTCAAATGCTTGTATCGAGTCATAATGAAGTTTTGCAGGATTTTCCAGGAAGTAGGACAAAGTTTTTCCAGAAATTTTCCGGAAACTTAACATAAGAATTTCTGCAGGTCACTTCTGATGGCGTCAGGAAGAAACTCCTGACGGCGTCACGTGTAAAAATCTGGAAATTTTGCTAGTTTTGTTTTTCTAACGGAGTCTTAAAGTTTTTGTTGAATCTTTAGTTTTATAATCTCCAAGAAATCTGCAAACACTCATTCCACAAGCATTATATCTTACTTTATTTTCTAGGATTTGTTATCATATATACATTGCCGCCGATTTTACGTGAGGTTGCCTTGTTTGTTTTCTCAGGTTTAACAGGTTATGTATGACAAGAAGATGATTTATATTCTGGAAGGGAAGCTTTGATTGTTCATTTTCTTGGAGGAAGATCTAACCTTGTTACCATACTATCCATACCGAGCGAATCAGGGGAGTATTTGATTTCATTCTTTTACCTGTTTACTTTTACAATCTTTAATTGAACATTGGGGACAATGTTCATCCTAAGTGTAAGGGGAGGGTAAAATGATGATACCTCATAGGATACACTTTCGCTTAAGTTTGTTTGTTTGATGGTAGGTGCGTAATAAAACTATGAGAAATACTTGTTAGTGTAATTTTAGTGCAAAATTTAAATTTTTTTTACAACATTTAGGAGTGAAACTTTAGCCTTAGCAAGCGTCTCATGGATAGGAGATTGTATGACTAGCACAAAACCGTACCATTCAGAAAAATTTTCCGCCCAAATATGTGAGGTTCGCCTTTAGATTTGATAGGAAAAACATTTACTATTAGTGCTTATGAGTGCACCGGTAGCATTTAGATTCTAGAACTTGCGTTAGTGATGCATCCCGAGACCGCTAGTGAGACTACATTCGTGTAGTAGGATTTACTACATAATAAGAGGCATTAGGATCACCCTTGTGTTAAACCCGTATCATAATTACTTGACCATTTAAGTCATATTACTTGGCTAGTAAAGTCAATTAATTTTTCCCACACCTTAGCGTTGTACTCATTTTTAGTACACGAAACCCCTAGTACACCCCTCCGAGCCTATCTTTTCGTTTCTAACTTTAAGTATCTTACTTAAAGGAAGAATTTGTTACACCCCACTTAAATGTACAACCAAATCGCCTTAGCCTTCCGTGTATGCACTCAGCTTTAGTGCATTATTGTTACATGTTTAAACCCTTAGTTAATTATCTAATTGATTAGATGGTTGCGAAGTCGAGTCATATCCTTGTACATATTGTTTTCGGACGATTGGGACTCATGGGTAAAGTACTAACGTTATGGAGTAATGGGCAAGAACATCATATTATTACCCCCATATGTGCGTTAATCTTAAAAGTACTCCAAGTGTTTTGATTATCTTAATTCGAGTCATTAGGTTAATTTATTGTAAAGTATGCAAAAATTCAAGTGTAAGTGGAATGTACATTCCCTATGATGTATTATTTTGGATGGTAGGGTAAAAGTGTGCAAAAAAAATCAAAAATATTAAGAAAAGAAAAAAAAATAGAAAAAGAAAAGAGAACAAAACATACGGACTACCATCCCGTTTCATTCTATGTTTATTTTATGTTTTTGTTATTTTTCATTTATTAGCTTAAATCGAGTCTAGTCTTGGCTTAGCAACACCATATTGTACATGTAATTAACCAAGATGATTAACTCGCCACCAGTAAAGATTGCCTATATCCAACAAAACCGTGTACTCCATATCCCTACACCTAACATTACAACCCTTTTAAAAGACATCTTTGATAGTTTATCATAGGTGCTTACGCCATGTGGTGGAGGTTTGATCCTTTCCCAAGCATATGGTAATCTATTTTGCTATGACAGGTAGTGAGAGATGTTTTCCATTTCCATATTGTGATATATACTTTATTACACCTGAGAGATGTGAGTATCTAAACACTATTTGTGAGGTGCTAGTGTATGACCTCCGTGCTTGTCTTTGGTCTTTAGTTGAACGATTATTTGTTGTAATTACTTTTATATTAGTGTTAAATGAACCATAACTTGTATTTTGATTAGAATAAAAGCGCATTTGCTTGAGGACAAGCAAATCTCAAGTGTAAGGGTATATGATGAGGCGAAAAAAGAACCATTTTTAGGGGGTCATTTAAGCCGGAATTGGAATTTATTTGATCAAATATTGCCCTAAATCGTTCCTTTTGTGATTTTAGGTACTTTGGGAGTGAATTCTGGAAAAGGAAGCGTTTTGGACGTTTTTGGAGCTTAAAAGTGAAGAAAACGGCAAAGTCTTAATTTTCCTTGCTGGGAACAGTAGATGACGGCGTCAAGAAGGATTTTAGGATGGCGTCAAGAGCAATTTTGGTGACGACCCAGAGAAAACGTGACGGCGTCAGAACAAGGGCGTCAAGAGTAAAAGTGGTGACGGCACATAGCAGAAATACACATGACGGCGTCAGCTCTGGATCTAGGCAGTCCGAGAAGATTTTTGGCGGCGAGATGACGGCGTCAGAATTTTCCTCTTGACGCCGTCACCTCATGAAATCTATATATACTTTTCTAATTTTCATTCATTAAAAAGAGGTACTTGTGTGGAGAATTTTAGGGCCGAACTTTATAAACACTAGCTCGTTTGTAACAGTATTTTCAAGGGTTTTCACCCCTTAAAACCCTTCATGTTCAATTGAGATAAGTATCCTTTCAATTCATTCAATATGTCTATGTGTTGTTTGAATATATCTTACACTTGTCTTGATTTTAACATGCTAGGCTAGATCTATTGTGTGTTTGCTTATATGTAATGAAACTTAGATGTTGATTATAGGTTGATTGCTTGTTTATAGTTGTAATGGATGAATGATTTCATTGTTAGGCTTAAGAAAACTGGCAGATCTCCATTGTGTAACTTGCTTGAACATTTTAAGAAACATGAACCGATGTGTACTAGGTTTTTATGGTTGTATTTAATGCATGAGCGAATTCTAGTGATCCCATGTTAGGAGCTTCTTAGCCGGCTCGACATAGGAGTGAAGTAGGAGCTTATAGAATTGGGGAAGTAAGTACGCCACCCCATGATTGGTATTAAGGAATATAACCCGTCATCCACGCAACTATAACAAGTAATTAACCTGTAAAAGATATCTAGGGAGTAGTGAAATCTAAGTAAACACAATTCTCCCATCTATTGTTCACACCATATTAGCTTAGTTAGTTTATTTTCATTTTTGTTATTTTATTTTTATTTCATCTGTCGTTATTGGGTTAGTTGACTAGCAACTAATTCTGCTCACTCTTCCAAAACTCGAGATTTTTAATTGCTTTTATAAAATATAAAAAATATAAAAAGAATCATCCCTCACCTCTAGACCTAGTTTTTAGGCGTTCTAATCCTAGCGACACTATTCCTGAGTTGAACGATCAATCCCCCGGTACTTGTCACTATACTATACTACAACGATCAGGTACACTGCCTGATGGGGGTTGTAAGCTTCTCGAGATCCCTCGAGAGGTAAAACCTGGTGCAATTCCCACGCATCAGTGGTACACTAGCCCAACAATCACCTAAAAATATGGGATCGTGGTACAGTTCAGAGGCATGCCAGAGCCTATTTACACCACCTATAAATAGCTTGACATGTCATTCAAGTTTGATCTTGCTCTCAACACCTACTTTACATACTTTAGCACTTATTTCAATCACAAACACACATTTACTCTTACGTCGGAGGTGATTCACAGGGCTCAAACCTTGCGGTTCACTTAACGTAGTGTCTTCATTTGTGTTGTCACAGGTTACTCGAAGCTTGGCAAAGCCTCAAACAACCCCTTATCCTTCAATCACCATCGCAAGGCCTAATAGAGCATGTTATTATTCAATCATTTACATTAAAAACACAAATTATCTGCATTGAATTCTCAGTTATACTTTCTTATTATATATGGGATTGTCTAACAAGTGCCCACAGAGCATCGCTTAAGGTGCAATAATTCATTCTGAACTTTCATTTTAAATTAAAAAATTGCATTTAATACACATTAATTGATCTTATAATTTATTTTAATTAGTTCTGATTTTATAATCAATAAACATAAAGTTTTCTTACATATTCATCTAAACTAGTGCTTTGAGGGTACTGGTTAGACAAACCCATTATATATTTGGGTTACTTAGGATTATTATCTATTTAGTTGGAGTCTTGGCAAAATGAAGGTAGAGATTTTTGACGTGGTAAATAAATGATGTCTCGTGATAAAGAAAAACCCACCTTCATGTAATGAAATGTATCATTACGTTAAGGTAAGTCAAAGAAATAACATTTTTTTTTTTCTTTTTTTTGTTCTCGACATCATCAACAACTAATGAGGTTGTGTCGTTGTTACTGTCTAGCTTTAACAACTACAACTGATTTCTCCTGCTTTAATATAGTTACATCGTGATTGTATCTTGCTAGTGTCGAGTTATGTTTGGATGTGTTAATTATTTTTTGATATGTATATTTCTTAGGTAGAAGAGTGTGAGCGGCAAGGGAAGCAAAAGAATGCGTCTTTTGCCATAGACGGAGCATGGAACGTCACCCTTACTCTTTGTCACCAATTTTTTTGGCCTTGCAGCAAACTTGTGGAGCGACAATACACAATCTCATCCGCTCAAGGGTGTCTTAATGGCTAAAAGCTTGTGACTAACATTACAAAAATGTGTGAGGTTACTGGTTTAATTCTTGTTAGGTGCGAAACAACTCTGAAGTGATCACGCTAACTTTCTGAAAAGAGGGTTTTTTCGGTTTAGATCTGTGTGATGGTGGATTCAAACTCCGAAATGAATTGGCCAGAGACCACGGTTACAAAAAGAAAAAGAAAAAGAAAAAAAAAATAAAAAATAAATAAATAAATAAATAAAATAAATAAATAACTCATTCTTTTTAACTTCTTTAAAAATGTCTGTTGCGTATATATTTGAGAAATTTTTTGGGCTAAAAATATTTAAGAAAATGAAAGAGAACGTGCTACAAATCTAGCAAACTACTTTCACACTATCACACACTCCGCCCTAAATTGAGATCAGATGTATAATAAATAGGAAGATTTGTTGTGCTAAAAAACATGCTAAAACATATTGAGTTGTACTAATTACATTCTCTACTTGCTCATTAATATGGTACAAGTTAACCGGACCCCCCTAGGGATGGCACCCGTGGGCAATGGGCACGGGTACCTCAAACCCGTCACCCACCCACGTAGTTTTTTTCTCACCCATCACCCACCCGTCACCCACCAATGGGTACAAATTTATACCCATGCCCTTGCCCGCGGGTATTTGTTGCCCATGGGTAAACCCATGGGTTAGTGTTATGCAACAAAATTACAAAACGATGATATGAAAACTAACTATGAAACTGCGTAATAAGAAATCAATCAATTTGCCAAATACAACTTTGGTTATTTGATATTTCATACTCTCTTTTTAGTCTTAAAACTCAAACAAACTTTTAGATTAATGTGTTTTTTTTAGACTTGGTAGTAACTGATAAATGTACACATGCAACATTATAAATATTTTAATTAGTATAATTAATTTTAACATGGGTTTATGGGTACACCTACGGGTATTTTGACGGGTATACCCGTGGGTATTTTAAATGGGTGTCATGGGTTTACCCGTGATGGGTATGCCTTACCCGTCACCCACCCGCCACCCACTGATGGGTAAAGATTTTCACCCGCGACCCACCCGTGGGTGAAAATTGACGTGTTTACCCACCCATTTATGGCGGGTACCCGCGGGTTGTGGGTTTTTTCTCGCCCATTGCCATCCCTAGACCCCCCCTTGTACGGAGGGTTTGTGGAAGAGATGCTGCCGCCGCCTGTACTGTCTGCAGTAAAACTTGTACATTTTGAATAAAGTAGGCGGACCCCCCATGGTAGGGAGGGTCCGGTTAACACAACCCCATTAATATTTGGCCTTTACATGTCTACAAAAAACAGTTTGGAATCTTCAGACCAGGACAAAATTTCATTCAATATGTTTTTACTAGTAGATATATAAAAAGATACTAGGGTAGTTTTTCTAGGAGCTAGCGGTACCGATCGAAGGCGAATATTCTCGACTATAAATGTTGTGTGCGGTTAATTATATTGAGCCAATGTTTACGCGTCACCAATTGAACCATGGTTCAGACCATTTGGCAACTAAAAAGTACATTACTCACGCCCTTTTTGATCAGGCCTTACACACGTGTGTCGTTTTGTCCAACCATTATCAAAAAGATAAGATAGGTAAGTATATGTCAACGACCATGTGTCTTGGTTTATAGAATACTATGGGTGTGAATGATAATGATGATTTTTTTTTTGGTAAGGATCCAAGATTTGAAAACTTTGTGTGAAGTGCATGTTTTGTACGGTCTTAAAAGATTGTGTTGAGATAGAGTTTTCCTTGTTCACATTTGAATAATTTATGCAAACGGGTAAACGGACGAGGTTTTCCTTATTCAGATTATTTGGAGAGAGCGATCATTTTTTTTACCTAGATGTATGCGACCTCATTGGGTTAATCACGAGATCGTTTCCGGCACTTTCATGACCATCGGTTTAATCAGGACAGATCTAAATTTTTTGGAAGGATGTTCCACAATTTTTTTCTATCATAAGTCAAAAAATTCACGCAATATTCTTTTTCTAAGCTAAAATTGCACAATAAAGAAAATACCAAAAATATCGAAGGTTGCACATAACACAAAACAACACTTTAAAAAAAAAGTACATTTCACGACCTAAAATCAGATGTGACCCATGCTACACCCAGCATTCATGTAGGCCCGTCCATAGTTTTAATGGCCATCTGCATGACAACGCAAACGATGAACGACTCAGTTATATAAAAGTTCTAAAAATAATATTGTAATTTGGTATAGTAGACGTTTACTCATAGTGCAACCAACAAACCAAAACATGATAATACATGATATACGCTTCTTGTCATTTCTTTTATCTACCTAACACTCTTTACCTAACACTATCTTTAATACAGCATATACCCTTTTTGGAGGGGACATTTTGGCCCTTTTGGCATGGACATGTTCTCGCCAAAAACTTTCGGTGGGGACAAGTCGACGCCAAAACGTCCTCGCTAACTGATAGTCGCTGAACGTTTTGACGGGGACAAATTCGTCTTTTGACGGGACAAGTGAGACCCGCAGCTTTTTGATTTGGTCAAACATTGTCCAACATGACACAGCTTTTGGAGGAGACAAGTCCCTGCCAAAATTCTGGGTAACTAACCAAAAACCTCACTAAATAATTAAGTTAATTAATTAAGCCTTTTGGCGGGGATATGGACTTTACCACTGTTGCGTTTCAATCTTTTGACGGGGTCATGTCCCCGCCAAAAGCCCTAAACTAAAGTTAGGCCAAACCTTTTGACGGGGACATGTCCCCGCTAAAAAGTGAACCAAATTATAGATCAAGGCTTTTGCCGGGGACATGTCTCTGCCAAAAGGCTCAACCATACAAAACTGGTTCAACCTTTTGGCGAGACATGTCTCCACAAAAAGCCTCTGACCCATTTTGCAGCATATTGCTGCAAAATGGGTAATTTTCAGATTTTTTGCAGAATTTTTCCGAAAAAAATCTAGAATATCATAACTTGTTTCACAACATAATTTATGCTACAACATCACAAATATGCTCGACATTACAAATGGTTCAAATTCGCTAAACATAAAATTATAAGTTAAAAATTCACCATACGGTTCAAACACCGTGATGGTTCAAATTCGCTACAACATCACAAATATGCTCGACACCACCATTTTTTTGCTTGATGAAATGTCCAAACAAAGCTTTAAGATTTGTTATCCTCATTCCCAGCTCATCAACTTTTGATAACTTGCTTTCACTATCACCGGCCAACATTTCTCTGTAGTATGGTTTTTTCCTCAACCATTTGAGAATAACATCTCTCATCAACGGGCTAATATTCTTGGAAGAAATATATTCAGAAATAATTTCACCGCCATATGTATAAAAACTTCATCAAAGAGTGGTAGTTTGATAAAAACCTTTTACCACTCCTCTTTCGACGTGTAACCAGCTATTGTTATGTGAGAATTGACGATTGGGTTATGTGCGTTTTGTCGAGCTTAGGATGATCGGTTAATATAAGTAAAAAATTGGCGGGATAAAGTTGCAATGTGAGGGGATAAATTGGCGGGAATATTTTCGGCAGGGGCATGTCCCCGCCAAAGGTTTTTATTTTTAGCATAAAACATTGGCGGGATAAATTAATTGTGAATGGGAAAAAAAAATTGTGAAATCTTTTAGCGGGGACATGTCTCTGCCAAAATGCTGGCGGGAACAATTAACAAGTGAAGGAGTGTTATAATTTTGGTCCAAAATTTTTGGACTTCATGTCTCCGCCAAAGTTTGCGTTGAATTTCTCTTACTCGAGTAGACTTTTGGTATGCCAGATCAGCGCGAATTTTGTTGTTTAGCGACTTTTGACGTGTACAAGAGCGTCCCCCAAAAGTTGGTCGCCTCCTCCTGTTTGTTGTAGTGCGAGTACATTGTTGTATAAATTTTAATACATGTCTTTTTCCCTTATGTTTATTAGACCTCTTATCATCTTTGTGTCCACATTTAGAAATAAGTTGACACTATAAGAAAAACGATACGTGTTCACACAAACTACCAAACTTGAAGTCATATAAAATTTGAGTAAAGATCATTTGAGGATCAAACTTTTTTTACATACCAAGGGACTAATCTCCACCCTCCATTTTCCCTCAATCTTTAATTGATCTAATGGATGAGATTAATCCCAACAATTTAAAAAACCCACTTTCATCATTTTTTTTTTCCAAATATTAATATCTTTCAAACCATTAATCGTTAAGCGAAAAAAAAAATATACCGTTACGACGAGCATTTAATTATCTTTCTATAGATAGGCTAATTGATATATTTTCGACAATTTTTTTTTTCGTTTTTTTCACGTTTTTTTTCGTGGCCGAAAAAATCATATATGATATTACATATCATATCATATATGATATGATATGTAATATCATATATGATATTACATATCATATATGATATGCAATATCATATATGATTTTTTTTCGGCCACGAAAAAAAAACGTGAAAAAAACGATTTTTTTTTCGAAAGTATATCAAAGTGCCCGTCTATAGAAAGATAATTAAATGCCCGTCGCGATGGTGTAATTATTTTCGCTTAACGATTAACGGTTTAAGAGATATTTAAATTATAAAAGATGGGTGAAATAATAAAATGTTTTTAATCTGAACCATTGATTTCCTTTTTAAATGGATGGTGGGGATGAGTCCCTTGGTATGTGAGGAATATTTGCTTTGTAGAATAACTCGACTCATAAAATTTATTTTCAATTATTTATAATTTCCTTGGTCCTTGCTCATTTTCAATTATTTCTTATGTTTAATACACCAAGCAAAATGACAACTCAAGGAAACAAACACGAGAGAGACAAGGAGAGAGATATGCTCAACAAGGTGAATGTGTTCTCAAAGAAAAAAAAAATATCGAGGATTTTAATTATATAATATATCATTTTCCATTTCAAACGACGTCGTTTTAGAAAGGCAAAAAACGACGTCGTTTGAGGTAAATTGTTGTCTTCGCCGCCTTTTCTTCTTGGTCAATGCCCATATGCAATCGTTGTGATTTTCTATTTAGTTTTATCTTCAAACAACGCCGTTTTCCCTCTTCCACTTAACCTAGAATCTTCCCAAGCTTCACAAACGCTCTCCGCCTTTTCATACTAAAAATACACACAAATTTTTAGTTGTCTTTTTCTCAGAACATAGAACCACGAAATTTCACACATTGATTGAAGCTTTTTCTTAAAGGTTGGAAAATTTTAGATCGAAACTTTTTGTACTTTTTTTAAAAAACGTAAGTTTTGGATAAAGATTTTTGATATTATATCTGTATAACTGTGCGTTGTATGATTTTAGTTTTTATTGATCTATTGCTAATTTATGTTTGAAATAGGGGTGAGCATCGGGTCAAACCCGACCCGAACAGACAAAAACCGACCAGACCTGAAAATTGAAAAAGGAAAAAACTCAAACCGAGAAATAGATATCAAAACCAAATAACTCGGTTCGGGTCGGTTTTTGGGTTTCGACTCGAAAAAACCAAAAAAAAAACCGAATCAAACAGAAACCGACAAAAACCAAAATAAATGTACAAAACCGAAACCAAACCGAAAAAGATCAATTCTGTTCGTTTGGGATCGGTTTTTCGGTTCGGGTCGGTTTTCGGGTGGATTTGCTCAGCCCTAGTTTGTAATATAGATATGGTCGATGTAAGTGGATTTAGATTTGTATATGATGTATATATGTTAGATCTGAGTTGTATGACTGTAATTTGTGTTGATATTAGTACTATTAGCATGATTTGATCAAAAATATTGGAATTATGGTAGACTTGATTTATATGATTACAGTTTTTTATTTATTTGGTGGTTGCTAGGTTTTTATGAATGTTGTTAATCTGCGAGTAGTTATTGTTTGTAGCCCACTTTTAGTATATGTAAAGTTTCTTTGGCTGTTTTACGGTAGATTTTTATTCACTAGGTCGGCCAAATGATGGGTCCATGAACCGTTTGTTAGGCCAGCTGATGTGTCACTCATTTTTGTTGTAACTAGAAATGGCACACATGAGTGACACATTAGGTGGTCTAACCAACGTCTCACATGTATTTTCCTTTCCCTGCTTCAGGTTTAAGTTTTCTTCATTTATTTTGTTGCTGATAATAATTGTTAGTTTCAAAAGCTCTGTCAGTATTTGATAATTTATTTTTTTTATATTCATAAATATTTGGATTTACATAGAGGTGGAAGGCAAAACGGGTAACAAGCTGCGTCGCTAACCCTTTTTGAATAGCAAAACCAATTCATTTTTTGTATATTAGTTTTCTCATTTTTACTAGATAATTGTATAATTGTATAACGATATGCATTTGGTGTATGGGTAAAAGAAATCTATTTTTTTGGTGATATTATTTTGCTGAAAGCTTAAGCTACTGTGTTGTTTGATGCGTAATTCTGTGTATGGTATCTATCATTGTTATTGTATTGTGACGTTTGGTGTTCAACTAAAAAAATGCAGTTAAATTGAATCGTCATCTGCTACGGAATGCATGTTGTATTTGTTTGTGCTGAACATTGAACGTTACAAAGAACACGAAAAATGTGCGTACTTTACCACTCACCTTTTCGCAGGGCAGCCCTACCCAGATAGTGCTAAAGTCACAGAATTATTCTATTCGAAAATTTTTTATGTTTGATTTCATGTTTTCTAAAAGTAAATATATATATATATATATATATATATATATATATATATATATATATATATATATATATATATATATATATATATATATATATATATTTGGTCAGAAACTCTTGCTTTTGGCTGTTAAACGTTGTTTGTTTATTTGATGCTATGTTTTCTAAAAGTAACGTTACAAAATTTTTGTTACAAGCTCTTCCTTTTTGAATTTTAAATGATATTGGAATGCATATTGTGCAAAGCAAGTATATGATGCGTCAGAGTCGGTTTTAATAAATTGAGGTTTGTTGCATGTTGGCAGGGTTACTGATTGTGTGTGAAACGTGTATCAAAATAAATACAATGTAGACGTGAGTGGAATTTACTAATTAACCTTTAGGAAAAGGTTAACTTGCAAAAACTCGCGAATACAATATATATATGTGATACCGGGTAAGTGATTACCCAGGTCGTGTCCCAACGAGGTGTGAATAGGCAAGATCGTGTGAGATTTGGAGATTAAAATGCTTGTAAGTTCGATTGTGTGAGTTATTTGGTGTTATGGTACGTTAAAGTTAAGAGAATTAAGAATTAATGAACGAAAATTGAAATGACGCAACCTAAAAGGGAAAACACGCAAGGGGATACTAGGGAAATCCTAAATCTACTTAAAATACTACGGGAAACATATTATGGAAAATCGGGAATCCTAAAACGCAATTTAAAACAAACACGTAACGTTTATTAAAAATAAACGTCAACGAGCAATTTAAAACGTGAAATTTAAGTTACAAAAGTCCTACGGGTTTACAAACAATTTTCCTACGTACTAGATGACAAAATAAATTTTTGGAAAAAAGAAAATTAATTTTATGATTAAAATTCTAATTACTATGAATTAAAAGCTATTTTACACGAATTAAATTCTAACAAATATTAAAACCCTTCTAAAAATCTGAAACTTTTTCAGTAAATACTACAAGTTATTAGAGACCTAAGAAAAATATAAAAGACGGTGGTGCAGTTATAAACTAAGCATAAAATAAGCACTACAGACTATTAAGCTAAATAAGCTAAAAAAAACTGTATAAAATACTTAAGGGTTCATGATATAAATGAAACAAGACCCTAGGGCAGTTGGTGTAAGTGTGTGTTGTGAGCTATGAGACCCTGGTTCGAACCTGTGCTATCCCAAATTTTTTTACACTATTTTATTTTTCTTTTTAAGAACTGATAAAATACTGAAAATAATTAACTTTTACAAAAATAACTTTTCTAAAAACTCAAAATAAGCTGGAAAATGGCTTAAGCGCTTATCAGATATAACAAACAATACCAACAAGCTTAACTGTTAAGCAGCAAGAGCTCAAATAAGCTCAAACTGATCTAATAAGCTCACAATCCTAAACACAACCTTAATAAGCTAATCTAATTTTATAAGCATAAGGAAAACAGAAAACGAACTCAATGATCAGAAATATGCAATTAAAACAAAGGTGAAACACAAATCAGTCCAAGCATATAAGTAAAGCTTAACAGTAAGCAAAAATCCAATAAGCAAAAGTATCAAAAACCTCAAACACCTAATGTTTAACTACCAAAGATCAAGCATGCAGAGTTGCAGCAAATATCAAGCTTGTTTAGGGCTTAAAAAAGCTGCTGATGAATGGCTGTTTGGGACATGCCTGCTGGGAAGGTTTTGAGCAGGCAAAAAGCTACCTAAAAGCTTCAACAAGCTGATACTTAGGGGAAAACAAATTCAGGCACACTAGGGGGGACCTATATAAGCTAAAGGGAACATATAAGAAGTTGTAAGATCCTAAAAAGCACTAATAAGTTGAATCCTAACCTAAGGGCTGCTGAGATAGTGAAAATAATGGCTAAATGAGCTACTTTGGGGGCTGAAATAAGCAGTAAAGAAAATTCCTACAAATGAAATAAAAATACAACCTTGACAATAAGCTGACAAGTAAGCTCTATATCAAGTTTCAGATCCTAATTCCTAAAATTGAGCAAATTAAAAATGGGGGTTAAAGTTCGTTTGGGGCTGCAGCTGCTGATGTAGTAGGGGTGTTTATACAACCCAATAAGCTACCAAAAAGCCTGAAAAGTTGAATATAAGCTTAAAAGTGAAAATACTTTACTGGTAACAATCTATAAAATCAAATTCAAGCCTAATTCCTAACTCTATCCTACCTAATATTGTGAATGCAAAGAGTAAGTTGTGACAGATTTGGGGTGATGCAGTAAATGGGTCATTAAATGAGTTTATGACCTTAAAAGTACCACAACCAGATATTGACTATATACTTCAACCTATTAGAACTATGTTGAGCTAACACAAACAACCAAAACTCCTAAAACCTTATGAACAACTAAAGCAGTTTAAACTAAATTGCAAATCATGAAGTTTTAGAAATCCATTCCAAACCTAAGCTACTAATTAAAAATGCACAAAGTAACTGGAAAACTACTAATATGATCCACATAGGGCTGATTCAAGTTGGCATAATGAAAAAGAGAAGTCAGAACCATAAAAATGGTCTTAACCCAAACACCCCTTTGTGGAGTGTCTGCTAAAATTTTTTTAAGTGAAAAGCAGTTTTGGAGGGGGGAATTTTGAAGGGAAAATGATATTTCAAGTTTCATAAGAGCAAATAAGCAATAGTACTACAAATAAGCAGTAAAAAGAAAAAAACTTGTGTTAACCACTGATTGGATACTAAAGACAAAAAAAAAAAAAAAAAAAAAAAAAAGAAAAAAAAAAAAAAAAAAAAAAAAAAAAAAAAAAGCTTAAATTAAAATTGCATTGATATAAAAATAAAGAGTACATGAAAACTTTAAAAACAGGTAAAAAACTTCAAACCCTAACTAATTGACTGCCCTTGTGGCTTACACAATCTCTTCTATTTATACTAAAGCTGGCTAGGGTTTTCACTTGGTCTTGGATGCCACTGCCTTTCCTTTGTTGTGTTTCTTTTGTGAGTGAGTGGAGCCTTGGACTTGTTTGTGCTTCTTTTGTGACCTTCACAGCCATTGATCTAGTCTTTGGAGCCAAAGCTTGAATCATACCCATAGGATGAAATAAGGGAGTTGGAGATTGCCAGCGTGGAGTGGGATTAGTGGGATTGGTATTGGAGTTGTGGTATCACGTGAAGGTTGGGTTGCTTTTGAGGAGGGGGGGGGGGGAATGCGTGTTGCAGGTTGTGGAGTGATGGAGGTGTTGGATATGGTGGGTAAAAGGTTGAAGCTGGAGAAGAAGGATGGTACGTTTGACCCTGGGTGTTGACTAGGGCGTTTTATTAATAAAACGTAACATAAGGTTTGGGTGTTTGGCTTATGTGGGATTGGGCCAGGGTGAGTATTGGGGTTAGGATTATGGATTGGGTATTGGATTAGTAATAGGTGGGTTTGTTTTGTTTATAAATTACACAAATGGTCCAATTGGTTTTAGTAACTTAGGAAATTACAAGGACCATTTATGTAAAAATCTGAATAATGAGGGGGTGTTTTTGCCAATATTACAAAATTGCCACAAGGGTTAAAAATGCTAAGTTCCATAATCCAAGTACCTTGGTTGAATAATTTTCCAATTTGAAATCCGAGGGACTATTTCTGCCAATTGTGAATCTTCAGGGACCAAAATTGTAAATTTTTAAAACTTTTTACCCAAGGACCATTTTTGATAACTTTTGACTTTTAAAGGACTTGGGTTGACTTTTCTTTCAAAACAAATGTTCAGGGACTAATTTTGACAAGTTTTGAAAGTTGAGGGACTGAAACTGCCAATTATGCAAACTTTATTCATTTTTCATCTGTTTTTAATCATTTTGCATATGAAACATATAAAACATAATCCTGGGATATTTTCTGTATTTTGATGCATTTTTAAGTGTTTTTAAATGTTTTGCAGTTCAGATTTGACTAAAAATGATGAGTACTTACACACTCATCAATCCCCCACACTAAACTATTGCTAGTCCCTAACAATCTTTTATGAAAATTTCATAGATTTGAAGTCTCTTTACCAAAAGCTACTTTTGGAGTAGCCAAATGTTTCAGTTCAAGTAAGAACTATGGTACACTGATAACCATATGATTTTTAGCAAACCATAAGTTGTCAACGGTTTTGATTTGCCTTTACCAAAAGCCGTTTGCTCTTGGACTAGCCAACTCTTTGATGGAATAAAGTCATCATCTTGGTGAGTTGATTACCAATTATGGTTTTCCACTGCCTTTACCACAAGCCATAACCTTGTGGGCTAGCCAACTCTTCACCATCGAAGTTATGGGGAGTTGAACACCATACAATTTTTGGCAAATTGCCAACCATAAACGGATTTGAGATATCTTTACCAAGAACCGTTTGCTCTTGGATTAGCCAGTCCTTATGTTAGACGTGGTGGACTGATAACCTTTTGTTGTGTTAGTGCAAAGCACTTCCACTATTTTTTTTTGACCAAAACGGGGGTATTATGGAACTAGAGGATACAAATGTGATCAAATTTGCCAAGAATACCCCCCCACTTAGAATTGAATATTGCCATCAATATTCAAAGTACCGGCTATTATGCCGACACTTTAAAACGTAAAAAGCTTAGATTTGGGCAAGTGTGGGAACACCATTTTTTTAAAAATTTTTTATTTATTTTTATTTTTATTTTTATTTTTATTATTTTTTTTTGGGAAAAGAGTAGGGGTACTCTCCCCACACTTAGGTTTTTGAAAAGAGAAAGAAGTTAGAGAGTGGGTGAAAACCCATGTAATGCTACTGTTTTTGTTAACCGAGTCGCTAGCTTGACTCGACCCTGCATTCATTGGTCCATGGGGAAAGCAAGATGTGGAAGAATAATCTCCATCGGATTTTCATTCAAGATATTTGGATAAACATATGAAGCACGAGAAAGTTCCACTCCAATGAGATAACCGCCGGTATTCTAATAGTAAAAACTAGTAGAAAGAATACCGGGGTCAAAGATAGTGTCCTCACTCCCGAAGGAATGAGAAAGAAGAGAGATCACACAAAATGTGATGAGGGGAACAAAGACATTGGAATCTTTGTTCTTGAACTTGAGCTTTCTTTGCGAGATTGGAATTTTAACATGTAAGCTCATAGAAATCCTGGGAGGGAGGGTTGGGGTAAATTCATCATTAAGACATTTCTCATGATAAAATACATCTTCCCCCTGGTCATGATCAACATAATCATGAGTGAGATCATTGTTGAGACGGAATATAGGGGATTCACTTTTCTCCAGAATTAAAAGTTTCTCGGATGAGGTTTGTAACTTGAAATTCTTATCGGGAGTCATTTTCATTGTAAAAGGAGTTTTTACATCATCGAGTATTCCTGGATTGAATACTTTGTTTTCACAAAAAAAATGATGCTTGATGGAAGACTCGGAAGGGGAGAGTGAATCACCCTCTAAAAGGGAGAAATCATGAGAAACAATTGACGGTTCATTAGTTACATTTTCCATTTTTGGTATCTCATCATCAAATGTTTCGTCACAAGAATCGCCATACAAAAGAATTTTCCATCCATCTTGGTTGGCTTCAAAGTCGAAGAGATCATCATCACTTTGAGAATCACTAAGGTCAGAGTTAGGATCAAGTGATGGATCATGATACAAAAGACTTTAAATTTCTTTGAGATCGGCTTCAAAATCAAAGATATCATCGTCACTTCCTGGTGGAAGTGGATCGATGTGAGCGAGTTCATCAGAGAACTCCTCAAGAAGAAAGTCAACATTAGAAGTGGTACTGCCACTACTAGGTTCTTTGGATTTGGGGAACACAGAAGAATGACCATTGGAGGAGAAATCAATGATATCGATGCTTTTAACTGAATGTTTCTTATGCTTGGAAGCATCGGTGTGAAAAATCATTTTTTCATTATCAATCCTCAAGGTCAAAGTATTCTCATAATGATCAACTAGGGCTTTTGCTGTACGCAAAAATGGTCTCCCTAGGATGAGAGGAACTCTCGGGTCAGCTTCATAATCAACCACCACAAATAAACGTATTCACACGAACAAATACATCTTCAGCTATACCGACTGGGTGAGTAATCAATCGATTAGCTAACTCTAAGGTCATATGAGTCGGTTTGAGTATTCCCATTCCAAGTTGTTCATAAATTGACAAAGGCATGAGGTTTATGCTTGCCCCTGAATCGGCTAGGGCATTGTAAACCTCTTGATCTTTTAAAGAACAAGGAATGAGAAATTTCCCAGAATTTTCAAGCTTCTCGGGAAGCTCTTTGAGAAGGACTGCTGAACATTGAGCATTAATCGGTGTTTCATCAAGTTCAGGCAATTTTTCTTTATTACTAATGAGATTCTTGAATGTGGAAGCAAACTTCGGCATGTAAAGAAGAGCATCCGCAAAACTAATGTCGAAGTGTAGTTTTTGAAAGATTTCAAGAAACTTCTTCATTTGGATATCAGTTTTATCACGGAGTTTTTGATCATTAAGCCTCGAAGGATATGGAATTGAAGGCTTAGCAATGCTCTTTGGAAAAACAAATTCGGGAATTGAAGTTTGGACGACCGAAGGTTAGACGTGTGCGGTACTTCGTGAGCTTGGGGATTGCACCTTGTCCTTTGTAACCTAGGGTTCTCGTTCCGCTTCCTTCATTGGTGGAGGAATAGGAGCCGAGGGTCCATCATAAGCTTTACCACTACGAACGGTAATAGCTTTCAATTCACCCTTCGGGTTGGGAATGGTATTTCCCGGGAGAGTACCCGACGTAGAAGGTTGATTCAATTGACCCATAAGACTAGCAAACATGTTCTAAATCTTGCTTTGAGATTGTTCAATCTTGTGATTTGTGTTTCGAAGTTCATTTTTAAGCTCATTTCCTTGCCTCGACATTGAAGATTGAAAATCATTCTTCAAAGTGTTAATTTGGTTTTGCATTCCCCTCATGTTAGCCTCATTTGCATTGATGTAATTAGCAAGTTCACTCGAAGCAACATTAGGAGTGATGAGGCGAAAAATGAACCGTTTTTAGGGGGTCATTTTAGCCCGGATTCGAATTTATTTGATCAAATATTGACCTAAATCGTTCCTTTTGTCAATTTAGGTACTTTTGGAGTAAATTCTGGAAAAGGAAGCGTTTTGGACGTTTTTGGAGCATAAAAGTGAAGAAAAAGACAAAGTCTTAATTTTCCTTGCTGGGAACAGTACCTGACGGCGTCAAGAGTTTTCAAGTGACGGCGTCAAGAGCAATGCAAGAGGTGCGAGTGGATAAAGTCCATGACGATCCAGAAGAGTTTTGTACTATGGAGATAACGGCGTCACCATAGGCCGTCATGGTCCAAATGTTAGTGACGGCCCAGAGTAAAATTAAACTGAGGGCGTCAAAACTGGATCTAGGCAATCCGGTTTCATTATGGGCGGCGAGTTGACGGCGTCAGAATTTTTTTCTTGACGCCGTCACCCTGTAAAATCTATATATAGTTTTGCAATTTTCATTCGTTAAAGTGTAACAATTAGGGTGTAACTTTGTAGAGAAACCCTAATCCGAATATCACAGCTTTTTCAAGGGTTTTTACCCTTTGAAACCTTTCATGTTCAATTGAGATAAGTACTCTTTCAATTCATTCAATATGTCTATGTGTTGTTTGAATATATCTTACACTTGTCTTCAATTTAACATGTTTGGCTAGATCTCTTGTGTGTTTGCTTAGATGTAATGAAACCTAGATGTTAATTATGGGTTGATTGTTTGTTTATAGTTGTTATGGATGATTGTATTCGATGTTAGGCTTAAGAAAACTGGCAGACTTCCATTGGTGACATGCTTGAACGTCTTAAGAAACATGATCAGAGGTGTACTATGATTTTTGGTAGTATTTAATGCGTAGGAGAATTCTAATGATCCCATGTTAGGAGCTTCTAACGGCTCGACATAGGAGTGAAGTAGGATCCTATAGAGTTAGGGAATATTGTACACGGCCCTACGACTAGTATTAAGGAATACGACCCGTCATCCATGCAATTGTAACAAATTATCAACCTGTAAAAGATATCTAGGGAGTAATGAAACCTAAGTAAACACAACTTTCCCTATCATTGTTCACACCACATTAGTAATTAGATTTACTTTCATTTCTCTTATTTTATTTTGATTGCATCTTTAGTCATTTGGGTTAGTTGGCTAGCAACTAATTCTGCCCACTTTTCCAAAACCCGAGATTTTAATTGCTTTTAAAAAAATATAAAAATATAAAAAGAATCATCCCTCACCTCTAGACCTAGTTTTTAGGCGTTCTAATCCTAGCAACACTATTCCTGAGTTGAACGATCAATCCCCCGGTACTTGTCAGTATACTGTACTACAACGATCAGGTACACTGCCTGGTGGGGGTTGTAAGCTTCTCAAGATCCCTCGAGAGGTAAAGCCTGGTGCGATTCCCACGTATCAAGGAGCTTGAAAACCTTGATTGAAATTAACCCCTTGATTTGGAAATTGATTTTGAACATTTTGATTTCTTTGTTTTTGATTATGATTGAATCGATTTGGATTATTGGGTTGAGAAAAGCCGGGTGGACCATTTTGATTGCTAGCACGATATTTCGGGTCAACTTGAGGACGGTATTGGTTACCTCCTTAATTGTAAGACCCGGCTACGGCTTTTACATCAAATTGACTACCATCGGTGGTAGTACAATTGTAATATGCATGAGGTCCACCACAAGTGACACAAGTTTCATCAACCGCTTTGACTTGAGCGGGTGAAGAAGTTTGTGGTGATGATAGTTTCTTTTGTTTGGAAAGAACAAATGCTTGAATAGATTCTGTGAGTTTGTCAATCTTAGCATCGGTGCTAGAATTGTTCACGGGAGATGATCTAAACGAGGTTGCATTCACTTAGGAAACAATGGACTTGTTTCGTGAAGTACGAACCTTAGACTTGTTTTCAATGATAGCTAAAGCATCTCTAGGAGCCCGATTCAAGAGATTGCCACCCGCGGCATTGTTCAAAGAATCTTGATCGGTTTGGTTCAAACCATTGTAGAAAGTATCAATTTGGTGCAATTCGGAAAAACCATGATGAGGACACTTGCGAAGTAAATCTTTAAAACGATCCCACGCCTCGCTAAAAGATTCATCAAAGTTTTGAGTAAACTTTGTGATTTCATTCTTTAAGCTTGTTGTTTTAGACGGGGGAAAGAATTCATTCACAAATTTCGACACGAGGTCTTCCCATGTCTCAATAGAACGAGGGGGTTGTTTTTCAAGCCAAATCCGGGCCGTACCCTCGAGAGAGAAAGGAAAAAGAAGAAGCTTGATTGCTTCTTGAGGGACGTTTTTGTATTTGATGGTTGATGTGATTTTGTTGAACCATCGAATGTAAGAATGAGGATCGTCCCTCTCAAAACCGAAGTATTGACTCGAAGTTACTAATTGTAGCAACCCGGTCTTGAGTTCAAAATTATCGGCAACGATTGCCGGAACAACGATGGCCTCTCCATAACCCTCGGTGGGTGCTTGGAGAAGCTCGGACATGGTACGATTATCGGCCATGTTTGGAGGAATAGTAAGAATCTCGGGTTCGACTATTGGATTGGTACGTCGTCGATTACGCCTTCTAGGAATGTTGTTGAGCGATTGTAAAGGACTTGTTGATGTAGACGAACGAGTGCGCAAGCACTACAAAAAACAACTCAATTAAAACAAGACCAACTTAAAAGACAGGGGAACTTAAACCAATAATCACAAACGCAAGGTTAACTTTTAAGGACAAATGCACAAAGGAGCGGGAGAGAAGAATGGATCTCTCACTAGGGCGAAGTTCGTTGGATCGCCCTATACCGTTTCGACTCCTCTTAAAGTTTAAAAATTTTCCAAAACGCAAGTGATACAAAGGCAAGTTTTGATCTTTGGTTTGGGAACTTATTAATGTCCACACCCCTAGTTGGTAGGTGTTCTGCCTTGGTTTTCGGCGGTTGTTTTTTATGTTTATTTTATTTAACAAGAAAAACGGAAAATGTTTTTGTATTTTTTATATGATAAATATATATACAAAAGAAAAGGAAAATATTTTTGTGTTTTATAAGTTTTTGAAAATGATAACTTCTTGACGAAGGTTCTACAAGTCACTAATCGTTAAAATTGTAACGATATTGTCGCAACACAACCTCCCCGGCAGTGGCGCCAAATTTTTGATTGCGTGTGAAACATGTATCAAAATAAATAGAATGTAGACATGAGTGGAATTTACTAATTAACCTTTAGGAAAAGGTTAACTTGCAAAAACTCGTGAATACAATATACATACGTGATACCGGGTAAGTGATTACCCGGGTCATATCCCAACGAGGTGTGAATGGGCAATATCGTGTGAGATTTGGAGATTAAAATGCTTGTAAGTTCGATTGTGAGAGTTATTTGGTGTTATGGTACGTTAAGTTACGAGAATTAAGAATTAACGAACGAAAATTGAAATGACGCAACCTAAAAGGGAAAACACGCAAGGGGATACTAGGGAAATCCTAAATCTACTTAAAATACTACGGGAAACATGTTATGGAAAACGGGGAATCCTAAAACGCAATTTAAAACAAACACGTAACGTTTATTAAAAATAAACGTCAACGCGCAATTTAAAACGTGAAATTTAAGCTACAAAAGTCCTAAGGGTTTACAAACAATTTTCCTACGTACTAGATGACAAAATATATTTTTAGAAAAAAGAAAATTAATTTTATGATTAAAATTCTAATTACTATGAATTAAAAGCTATTTTACACTAATTAAATTCTAACAAATATTAAAACCCTTCTAAAAATCTGAAACTTTTTCAGTAAATACTAAAGTTATTAGAGACCTAAGAAAAATATAAAAGATGGTGGTGCAGTTATAAAATAAGCAGAAAATAAGCACTACAGACTATTAAGCTAAATAAGCTAAAAAAAACTGTATAAAATACTTAAGGGTTCATGATATAAATGAAACAAGACCCTAGGGCAGTTGGTGTGAGTGTGTGTTGTGAGCTATGAGACCCTGGTTCGAACCTGTGCTATCCCAAATTTTTTTACACTATTTTTTTAATTTTTTTTCTTTTTACGAACTGATAAAATACTGAAAATAATTAACTTCTACAAAATAACTTTTCTAAAAACTCAAAAATAAGCTGGAAAATGGCTTAAGAGCTTATCAGATATAACAAACAATACCACTATTTTTTTAATTTTTTTTCTTTTTAAGAACTGATAAAATACTGAAAATAATTAACTTCTACAAAATAACTTTTCTAAAAACTCAAAAATAAGCTGGAAAATGGCTTAAGAGCTTATCAGATATAACAAACAATACCAACAAGCTTAACTGTTAAGCATCAAGAGCTCAAATAAGCTCAAACTGATCTAATAAGCTCACAATCCTAAACACAACCTTAATAAGCTAATCTAATTAAATAAGCATAAGGAAAAACAGCAAACGAACTCAATGATCAGAAATATGCAATTAAAACAAAGGTGAAATACAAATTAGTCCAAGCATATAAGTTAAGCTTAACAATAAGCAAAAATCCAATAAGCAAAAGTATCTAAAAGCTCAAACACCTAATGTTTAACTACCAAAGATCAAGCATGCAGAGTTGCAGCCAATATCAAGCTTGTTTAGGGCTTAAAAAAGCTGTTGATGAATGGCTGTTTGGGACAGGCCTGTTGGGAAGGTTTTAAGCACGCAAAAAGCTACCTAAAAGCTGATACTTAGGGGAAAACAAATTCAGGCACACTAGGGGGGGGGGGAGCTATATAAGCTAAAGGGAACATATAAGCAGCTGTAAGATCCTAAAAAGCACTAATAAGTTGAATCCTAACCTAAGGGCTGCTGAGATAGTGAAAATAATGGCTAAATGAGCTACTTTGGGGGCTGAAATAAGAAGTAAAGAAAATTCCTAAAAATGAAATAAAAATACAACCTTGACAATAAGCTGACAAATAAGCTCTATATCAAGTTTCAGATCCTAATTCCTAAAATAGAGCAAATTAAAAATGGGGGTTAAAGTTGGTTTGGGGCTGCAACTGCTGATGTAGCATAGGTGTTTATGCAACCCAATAAGCTACCAAAAAGCCTGAAAAGTTGAATATAAGCTTAAAAGTGAAAAGACTCTACTCCTAACAATCTATAAAATCAAATTCAAGCCTAATTCCTAACTATATCCTACCTAATATTGTGAATGCAAAGAGTAACTTGTGACAAATTTGGGGTGATGCAGTAAATGGGCCATTAAATGAGTTTATGACCTTAAAAGTACCACAACCAAATATTGACTATATAATTCAACCTATTAGAACTATGTTGAGCTAACACAAACAACCAAAACTCCTAAAACCTTATGAACAACTAAAAGCAGTTTAAACTAAATTGCAAATCATGAAGTTTTAGAAATCCATTCAAAACCTAAGCTACTAATTAAAAATGCACAAAGTAACTGGAAAACTACTAATATGATCCACATAGGGCTGATTCAAGTTGTCATAATGAAAAAGAGAAGTCAGAACCATAAAAATGGTCTTAACCCAAACACCCTTTGTGGAGTGTCTGCTAAAAAAAATTTAAGTGAAATGCAGTTTTGGAGGGGGTAATTTTGAAGGGAAAATGATATTTCAAGTTTCATAAGAGCAAATAAGCAATAGTACTACAAATAAGCAGTAAAAAGAAAAAAACTCGTGTTAACAATTGTTTTGTTTATAAATTACACAAATGGTCCAATTGGTTTTAGTAACTTAGGAAATTACAAGGACCATTTATGTAAGAATCTGAATAATGAGGGGGTGTTTGTGCCAATATTCGAAAATTGCCACACGGGTTAAAAATGCTAAGTTCCATAATCCAAGTACCTTTGTTGAATAATTTTCCAATTTGAAATCCGAGGGACTATTTCTGCCAATTGTGAATCTTCAGGGACCAAAATTGTAAATTTTTAAAACTTTTTACCCAAGGACCATTTTTGATAACTTTTGACTTTTAAAGGACTTGGGTTGACTTTTCTTTCAAAACAAATGCTCAGGGACTAATTTTGACAAGTTTTGAATGTTGAGGGACTGAAACTGTTAATTATGCAAACTTTGTTCATTTTTTATCTGTTTTTAATCATTTTGCATCTGAAACATATAAAACATAATCCTGGGATATTTTCTGTATTTTGATGCATTTTTACGAGTTTTTAAATGTTTTTTCAGTTCAAATTTGACAAAAAATGATGAGTATTTACACACTCATCAGTTACATAGTATGTTTGCCACAGTGAGTGTGTCCCATTTTATCAATAGGTTGTGCTGAGTCCGATTGGGCTTCGATAAAATTGAGATACGCTTTATGTTGGCAAGGAAACATACTATGTTTGTAGCCACATCAGCTGTGTCTTATTTTAACGTTTACTTACCTTCCTGAGCCTTATTATTACATTTGTCTATTTGGTTGTTATACATAGTGGTGATATCTATTTGAAAAAGGCATTGTTTCATGTTATGGGTTGTTGTTTAATTTTGTGGCCCATATATTATTTCCCATTGCAAATGTAGTTTTGTCTACAACCAACATCATATTCCCCTCCCACTTTAACCTAGAATGCCACATGGTGGCATTGATTATGATAGGTTGTGATGAGTTTGAGTGAGTTTTGATAAAACTGAGATATGTTGCATGTTGGTAAGGCAACACTATGTTTGCAGCCACATCGGGTATGTCCTATTTTACTGATTACTTACCTACCTATTCCTTATTTTTACATTAGTCTATTTGGTTGTCATACATAGTGCTAATAGCTGTTTGAGAAAAGCACTGTTTCGCGTTATAGGCTGTCGTTTAATTTTCTGAAGTATGTATCTTACAGTACATTTAGTTAATATTTTTAAGGTATGCATGTTCTAAGTTGCAGCTGATTTCGTCTTGCTAAATGTGTAAATATAATATGTTATTTAACTGCTTATTATTAAGCAATGACAATGACATTAATTTTCTGCAAATGTGTTTTCTTTTCAGACGCAACTTGCTAACAGTCATACATTCGCAAGGCAACCACATCTACAATGTGGTTGCAACACAGTTTTCCAACACTTGCAGATCTGAGCCTTAGTTTCTATTATTTGAAATAACACTGTTCTTAAACTTTCTACATCACTCGCGCATACCATATCAACTTTCTATCTGGTGAGTCGATATTAATTCATATAAAGATATGAATCTTTTTACTATTAACTTGTGCAGTTGAATACTGTTTCATCTATAAGTTGCTGTAGGTTCAGTTGTTCTTATAAGGTCCAACTCACTGTTAATGTACGTTGGCTTGCATTAGCTACATACGCAATTTCAAAGACTCCGCCGCAACGCTGACTTAGAGATTTACTATATGTTGGATTGCGTTAAATATCAAGCTTAAATATGTTGTATGTTGCATAAACCAAAAGCAAAAATCCTCCCGCAACGCGCGGGTGCCATCCACTTCGTTAATATCAATACATATTGTACTAAAATCTAATGTGACATTAATACTTATCGATATACGCCTCTTGTTTAGTACAAAATTGATTATTGTGTAGCTTCAATGATTTATATTCTTAGAAATTTATGATCAGTGATTCTCGTACACAATTAAATTTGTACCTAAGCTGACTCAAGTAGACTTTCATAGTTTCATTAGATCTAGCTTGAATTGACTTAAATTGGTCAAAACTGAACATAAGTTTACTTAAGCAAACTTATTTTGACTTAAAGACGTCACATCGCAAATAGAAAAACCTCAGCTAGTTTGGATTTTAATGTATCCAATTTGGAAGTAAAACTTGGGTTGTAACATACCAGGTGTTTTTTTCTGTCTTTGGGTGATAGTCGATAATATAAGTTTATCAATTGGTCAATGCCTCAATGTTGACAATAAAATACATAGAATTATTTTATTGTTGGTGTACTCGTTTTCTTACCCACCCCTTCAGACACCAACCATCCGTGTGTAGGTCATGTCGCACGTTATATAAAATATACATCATGCATTTATTTTAATAAGCATCCTATGTTATATTTGGGTACTACTATCAGTACCCTTTAACGAACAAATAAAATACACAACATTCCTTTATAACTTCTCTGTTAACAGTCGAAGACAACTTATTTTATCAGTTTATATTTCATATTTTTTGGCATTTTAATACTTTTTACTTATTATAAATTTTATGTTTCGTATTTTCAGTTTTGTAGTTTATTAAAAAAAAAAAAACATAAGAAATACGAATGCTATTTTAACGGGTCTTAATAAACCATTTCATTATATTTTCGTTTGTTATGTTCCATTATTTTGTTTCACATCAATATATATTTTATGCACAGGAAACAAAATTCTGTGTTACTATTTATACCTATATTAGGTCACTAGGTGCAGCTCGTTGGAGGGATTCGCCAATCCAAGGTGGCACTTCGCCACACCTCATCACCACACCAGGTGAGCTTGTTTTTTCTTGCCACTTTGTTGCTCTTTTTCTGCACGCCGAAGCAAATAAATGTCCTTTTCGTCCTTGTTTTTCAGATTTGTTATTTTACTCTTTGAGTAAAAAAGTAAAATAGGTAGTAGTAGGCCTCAAATGAGTAAAAAATAAAATAATTAGTTTTTAGAAGGGTTAGTTGTGGAGGTTTGTTAAAGTGATGTGACAGGAGGATGCTCACTGCACCTAGTGCTCTTACTAGTACGTAACAGTTTCAACCATGGTTTTTTATAACTGAATCGGTTCACACAGTTTCCGTTTTTTTTTTTTTTTTTTTTTTTTTTTTGGGTCTGGTTTTTAACTCGGTAATTTCCGGTCCAACAGGTCGGTTACCTAACCGGTTCCGTTCAATGGTCGACCCGGCTGGTCCGATCCAATTTTCAAAACAATGGTTTCAAGTTACATTAAATAATGTACAAAGAAAGAAAAACGTGAGAAATCATTTGGTAAAGAGAAACTCATTTGATAAAGCTAACCAAAACGGGTATGTGGTCTTAAAGAAGGTGCACGGTTTATGATTTTTTTCACCGATTTAAACGTTTTTTCTGAAACAAAGAGTTTACAATATACTGTACGTGACTTGTGTATTAGAAATCTTTCTAATAAATTAACCTTCAACCAACTGGGCTAACTCAGTTGACCACAAAAATTCATTAGGGGCTTGAGGAGGGGAGATTTGGCTAGGGGAGGTATCAAGTTCGAGTTCCATCCAAGACTTTTACCCTTTCAGGCGAATTAGGAGGAAGTACAGTCGCAGTTCAGGGTCAGCATACTGTCCAACTGGATGTCACTGCTACCCGAATTACTACCAACTAACAAGCCGTTAAAAAAAATTTTTTTACAAAAAAAAAAAAAAAAAAAAAAAAAAAAAAAAAAAAAAACACTTAAACTTAACCTTCACATTGTTATTATGAAATAACTTGTATGCTTTTGGTTGGTAAGAATAATGTTGATACTTGATCCTATCTATTAAACTCAACAGAAACTTTTTATTACAATATCCTTGAATATGTCAAAAGTTAACGTCAATTATATCCTAACTTGCTAAAAATACTTTGTTAGCATGAAAAAGGTTGAGGTTTGGTAAGGAAGTGGTGTTGCTTAACAAGTCTACATCTCAACATCCAATCATCCATAGTGTCCATAAGATGAAGATCAATGGCCACAATTATTCTTCAACAAACCCAAAGTCTAAGCCACCAAGTCTTCTCACCAACCCCCCTTTGCAAAAAAAAAACAAATTATAACACTCTTTTCCTTACCTACCATAAAATATATGAAAAACCAATATACTATCATAAAAAGATCATAATTGTGACATCTATATAAACCACTAGCCATTTCCTCCGAAACTCAGAAACAAACTTTCTCTCCCTACACAACAAAAAAAGAAAGAGAACACATTTTTTCTTTATACTTCTTGATCATATACGATGGCTACTAAAAATATTGAGAACAATAATGGTGAACTATGTATCCAAAAGGACCCATTGAATTGGGGCATGGCAGCTGAATCATTAAAGGGTAGTCATTTAGATGAAGTGAAAAGAATGGTGGCCGAATTTCGAAAACCCGTGGTAAAGCTAGGAGGTGAAACATTAACTGTTTCACAAGTGGCTGCTATCGCAGCATCTGACAACGCCAGTATTAAAGTGGAGTTGTCAGAGTCTGCGAGAGCTGGAGTTAAAGCTAGTAGTGATTGGGTTATGGAAAGTATGGGTAAAGGGACCGATAGTTATGGTGTCACTACTGGCTTCGGTGCGACCTCGCACCGAAGAACCAAGGAAGGTGGTGCTCTACAAAAAGAACTCATAAGGTACGTTAAAAAATTTTCCCGAATTATTTTACTGCTAGCAAAATTTGATCCAAAATAGGTGTCAACTTTGTAATAACGACGTGACACTTGTAGCATAATACTATAATTCTCTCGTTTCAAATTATAATTATATTTTGATTTATCTAAAAAAATGTTTGCATTTTTTATTTCAAGTAAATAAAATCAAAATACTTTTATTTTTTAAACTGTAGTATGAAAGTGTCCTTGTAATTAGAGACAGTTGGAATATTTATTTTAAAAATATGTTATGTCTTCTTTTTTACTTATTGAACTTTGTTTATGATATTACAGGTTTCTAAACGCGGGAATATTCGGTAATGGTACTGAATCAAGCCACACACTCCCGCATTCGGCAACACGTGCCGCGATGCTCGTAAGAATCAATACCCTGCTCCAGGGTTACTCGGGGATCCGGTTCGAGATATTGGAAACGATCACAAAGTTCTTAAACAGCAACGTGACCCCATTTTTACCACTCCGTGGGACAATCACCGCGTCTGGTGATCTTGTCCCATTGTCTTATATTGCAGGACTTCTTACTGGTCGGTCCAACTCTAAAGCAATTGGACCAACAGGTGAAGTCCTGAATGCTAAGAAAGCATTTGAAGAAGCTGGTGTAACCACTGGCTTCTTCGAGTTGCAGCCCAAAGAAGGGCTAGCACTAGTTAATGGGACCGCAGTTGGGTCTGGGATGGCGTCTATGGTTTTATTTGAGGCTAATGTACTTGCATTGTTGTCCGAAGTTTTATCAGCTATTTTCGCCGAAGTTATGCAAGGAAAGCCCGAGTTTACTGACCATTTGACACATAAACTGAAGCATCATCCGGGTCAAATAGAGGCTGCTGGAATTATGGAGTACATTTTAGATGGAAGTGACTACGTTAAGGCCGCACAAAAAGTCCACGAAATGGACCCTTTGCAGAAGCCAAAACAAGACAGATACGCTCTTCGTACCTCGCCTCAATGGCTCGGCCCACAAATTGAAGTCATTCGATCCGCAACCAAAATGATCGAAAGAGAGATCAACTCTGTTAATGATAACCCATTGATCGATGTTTCGAGAAACAAGGCTTTACACGGTGGTAACTTCCAAGGAACCCCAATTGGTGTTTCTATGGATAACACACGTTTAGCTATTGCGGCTATTGGGAAATTAATGTTTGCACAATTTTCCGAGCTTGTGAACGATTTCTACAACAACGGATTACCCTCGAATCTATCTGGTGGGCGTAACCCGAGCTTGGATTATGGGTTTAAAGGTGGTGAAATTGCTATGGCTTCGTATTGTTCCGAGCTTCAGTTTTTGGCGAACCCCGTTACAAACCATGTTCAAAGTGCGGAACAACACAACCAAGATGTTAACTCATTGGGTTTAATATCTGCTCGTAAAACAGCTGAAGCAGTCGATATTTTGAAACTCATGTCATCGACATACTTAGTCGCTCTATGCCAATCTATTGACTTAAGGCATTTGGAAGAAAACTTGAAAGCCACTGTGAAAAACACGGTTAGCCTTGTATTGAAAAAGGTCCTAACCACCGGTGTAAACGGTGAGCTTCACCCGTCAAGATTTTGCGAAAAAGATTTGCTTCGCGTGGTCGACCGTGAGTATGTTTTTGCCTACATTGACGACCCATGCCTCGCCACATACCCATTGATGCAAAAGCTTCGACAAGTCCTAGTCGACCACGCTTTAACCAACGGTGAAAATGAAAAGGAAATAGGAACATCCATTTTCCAAAAAATTAGTGACTTTGAGGTTGAAATAAAAAACATTTTGCCCAAGGAAGTTGAAGCGGTTAGGACAGCATACGAGTCTGGCTCTTTGGCTATTCCAAACCGCATCAAGGAGTGTAGGTCATACCCGTTGTATAGGTTTGTTAGAGAGGAGCTTGGAGGTGTGTACTTGACGGGCGAGAAGGTGACATCACCGGGTGAGGAATTCGACAAGGTGTTTACGGCAATGTGTCAAGGGCAGATTATTGATCCGTTGTTGGAGTGTGTTGCAGGGTGGGATGGTGTTCCTCTTCCGATTTGTTAGTTTTTTCGGTTGAAATATTTTGGGGCTTGTAACTTTGTAAGTGTTGATTGTCAAATGTGTAACTATGTAACGTAATGTGTTGAGTACAAGTGTAACTTTCTTTTATAAATGGAAACATACATTTCTTTATTTCTCATTCTGTTTACTACAGAGTATATGACTATAAATAGTACTTTCGTTTGTCGAAATGAATCGAGTGACAAAGGGAACAATTGGTACGTTTGGAATAAGTATTACAAATGGTTGGGTTGCGGCCTTTTATACAATATGAGGTGGTCATTAACAATTGCGGTATGATCGTACACACTACCTTTTTATGTCTAGATAATATATCTAGTCATATATGCTGCTGGTAAACAATCCTGCATTTTTTGATGTGTTAGTGACAGGTTCAATTCCAGGATCACTCGAAGAATTAATTGAATTAAACAGGAACTATCGTAAGTAGAATCAAGTTCAAATTGTAATTCAAGAAGTTGTCATAAGTTTGTTACAATGAAGTTCAAACTTTTACTAGTGAGGAGAAATGAATTAGAGAGAAATGTATTATTACAAAACTAAGAACAAATGAAAAGTTTAACAGCTATTTGAATAGGTGGTTTTGGTGCCAAAGTTGGTTAGCAGCTTTGGTGTGGAAATTCACGTATGCACCTCACGTGTCTAGCTAAGCTATACACGTGCACTTCACATGTCACACTAAGATAATAACTAAACAAGACTTATCAATCCAGCCTTCTTAAAATGTTCTTGTTCTCAAGAACTCCAATTAAAAGTAGGATACTTAATCACTTCTTCCAACTTTTCCTTCTCAAGAACTCCAATTAAAAGCAGGATACTTAATCACTTCTTCCAACTTTTCCTTAAGTAGCATCCTCTCATGAGCCATTGGTCCATTGAATCAAAGCATAGAGCCATAGACTATTGCTGCATTTCTTTGCTTGACCATCTTCCAGTCCAAGATAACCATGGGCTGCTGATTGGCTCCAAACAGTCAACTTAAATTGACCATAGGAATGGTCAACAAAGTCAAACAGAGTAGAATTAATCTCCGTGGAAGTATAGGGGTTTACCCGGGTCGT
Organism: Artemisia argyi; assembly: GCA_030686995.1. Taxonomy (NCBI): domain Eukaryota; kingdom Viridiplantae; phylum Streptophyta; class Magnoliopsida; order Asterales; family Asteraceae; genus Artemisia; species Artemisia argyi. The sequence goes on from CM060695.1 coordinate 42,569,325, forward strand.
TATATCCCGACGAGGTGTGATGGTAATCAAACGGGTTTGTGATCGGGTGAATTTGGACAGAAAAGGGTTGTGAATAATTACACTAAGGAAATGTGAAAGGAAATAGCTTAAATAAGCTATATTAACATATACGTGAATTTAGAAAAACCAGAAACGTGTAAAACCTAAAAACGCGTACGTTCAGTTTAAAGTTGCATGAACGTACAAAATAAAACGCGAGTTTTGGTGAAATAAAATATTTACAGTTATAAAAATTATATTTTTACAATCCTAATAATAAAAGAAAAATTTTAAAAAAAGAAAATTAATTTTTACATTATTTAATTATTTATTATTAATTAATTACTAATTATTAATATTTGAATAACTTAAATACAATATAATATTATTTTAATACTAGAAAAATGAAAATTAAATTTCTAAAATTATAAAATAACTAAAAACTAATTTTAAAAATTAAAAATATACTTTTTTGTCTTTTTGTGATTTTTATATTAATTAATTACTAATTATATTTAATTAAACTAATTAATTAATTTTAAATTACCAATAATACTTAAATGACTTAGAAAATTATAGAAAAATTTATAAATCTAATTAACCATCACAGGAATCCTAAAAAATTATAAAAAGTTGGTTTTATGTATTTTTATACTATTTTACTAATTATTATCCTAATTATTAATTAATTACCAATTAAACTAATTAAATTCAAAAAAATAGAAGATGAACAGTGAAAATTCTAGAAAAATTCCTAAAATTATTTTATAACATATAAAAGCTAGGAAAAATATAAAAACTGGGTATTACTATATAAAAACCAATTTTTCTATTTAATACTTAAATATTAATTAATTATTACTTAAACTATATTTAATTCTAATAAATACTGAATGACAATATAAAAATCTAAAAAAATTATTAAAATTACGTTAACATAAAAGAAAATTAAGAAAAATATAAAAATGCAAGTTACTTAACAAAAAGCTAAAAAGGAAAATTAAAAAGATAATTAATATTAAATAGAAACTATCACTTAATTTTAAATTAGTTTTTTCTGGATTTTCATTTTGGAAACTATCTAAATACTTGAAATAAATAACTTTTGTGAAAACAACTTATCCCAAACTTAAAAATAAGCAAAATGGACACAATAAGCTTAACAGTTTGACTTTTGTTGACTTTTGCTAGAAATGAGCCTCTGTGGGGTCCACAGAGGTAAATTTAAGTGCAAACAAGTTTATTAGTCATGAATGATGCTAAAACAAAAATCTAATGTCCCAGAATAAGCCAATAAACAAGAATAAGCTATTCCACAACCTCAAGGCTGCACTGTTTTGGGACAAGGTTTAGTGCTGTCTAAGGGGCCCACAAAGGGGATTAAGCTCAAGAGCTTGGTTGGAATGGAGAGAGGGCCAGGTGGGGAGTCCAAAGAACCAAGAGTTACCCTGTGGGTCCTACTTATGAGGTCTGTGGGACCTCTGCAAGTGAGACAGATGGGAAGAGCTGCTGATGCAGGGGAGAACACTCTCCCTGCAGGTGTGTTTGGGAGGGTGTAGGGCCCACAGAAAAAATTGCAAAAATATAAAGACAATGGGATTCAAGAGTTGAGGTGGTAGACTACAATTGGTAAAAAGCACAATCCCTAAAACCAAGCACAAAAATCACAACAATTCTTTGAAATTTTGCTTTTTCTGCCTTGTATGCAACTTTGACTTTTTCTATTGTGATGAGATTTTGACTTAGGTGAAGTTTAATCTATCCTAGATAACTTCAAATGACATAATACACTTTTATGAAGCTAAATTAAGCTACTAGTACAACTTATGAACACAAAATGATGATCAAGGACTCTAAAATTCTAATAGTGAAACTGTGAGAATGAATTGAAGTGGATTTTGACTTTCTATTAAATGACATGAGGTTGTTGTGACTTATTTATGCTAATAGCACTTAATGCAGTCTATCCATGCCAAAATAACAACAAAACAACATCCAGAACACAGAACACCATATTAATCCAAACACTACCTTTTAAAAACAGTTTTTGTGATTTTCAAAGGTTATGACAGATTAAACCTATGATTCCAGTTCCAAGGGTTCAAACGTGATGTAATAGGATCATATAAGCACAAAAAAAAAAAAAAACTCCAATAGCAACATCATAACACAAAATCACTAATATACTATTTGACAGTGAAGTGAGAAAAATTGAACAGACAGAAATCTAATGAACAAGCTTGCAGTATAAAGTAAGATAACAACTAACATTTACCAAATAAGCACAAAAGAACAAAAATAAGTAGTATTTAAGAGCTTCTACAGTAAAATGCCAAAATTGAGATTTGAGCTTACAAATGATTCCAATGGCCAGAACAATGAACGAAGGATCCTAAACCTGTCCTAATGCCTCCCCTGAGGCTCTAATCCCATAGGTATGCAAAAGACACCTTCCTCCACTGTTCATTCATCTTCTCCCATGATTTTTTTGATTTATTTCTATTTTTCTTGGTATTTTTAAGATTTTTGTGTTTTCTTTTCTTAAACTATTTCAAATGCTTGGAAAGCTTTAAAAAGCTTATACATGAGCTAAAGTGAGCTTAAATAAACAATGAGCAACATCTTTGAACAAGTTTAAATGAATTTGTCACTTTCACTCAAACATGCCAAATTTCAATTTATAAAAGATAAACTGAATTTAAGGATAGAAATAGTTCAAATTCCATGAAATAAACTGATTACAAGTCTTTAAAACTAAGAAGTGCAACTACTAAACTAAATTACATTAATTTGTTTATTTAAACTAAAACTACAACTACTCTATTCTAATTTCTCTCTCTTCTGCTCTCTTTCTTCACTTTTATAGAACCTGTGGCATCACACTCTCTTTCCTACTTCATTCCAGGCCGTTAGATAGCCTCCAAATAATCTCAGCCTTCCATCTTATTTTTGGTGGGAAATGGAAATTTGACAAGTTGAGTGGGTTTGGTGAGGTAGTTGGGGTATTTAATAAGGGGGAGGGTTGTAGGGGACAGGAAAGGTGGGAAGGTGAGGATAGTTAATAGAGGAGGGGGAGCAGGTTGCAGGAATCAAGGGGAGGTAGGGGATGAACAATGTATTTGACCCAGGCTTTGACTCTTTGACCTGTTGACTTGGGTGAAGTATTAAAACGGGGGTGGGGGTTTTGGGCCAGGAATTAGTTGGGCTAGGGTGGTGGATTGGGTTATGGGTAAGTAGGAATAAAAGGTTTGGTTTGGTTTGTTCGTTTATTTTGGGTCCATATGGTTTGTATTAGCTAAGTAAATCACAAGGACCAATGTTGTAATTTCAGAAAGTTGGGGGTGGCTGTGGTATTTTTCCCAAGTTTTCACAAGGACTAAAATCACCAAGTTTCATATTCCCAAGGACCAATGATGTAATTTTCCAATTTAATTTCCAGGGACTATTCTTGCCAAAAATGAAACTTTAGGGACCAAATATGTAATTTTCTTCAAAATTTCATTCCAAGGATCAAAGTTGACACTTGTGTCTTTTCGGGGACTAATAATGATTATTCTTCCCAAAAATTTCCCACCAGGGACCAAATCTGCCAAAAGTGAAACTCCAGAGACTAAACTTGTAATTTCTCAAAACTTTTGAAATTTTTCACCAAAGGACAAAATATGACAACTTATGATTTCAAAAGGACCTTTGGTGATTTTTCTTTTAAAATAAGTGCTCAGGGACTATTTTTGCCAATTTTTGAAAGTTGGGGGACTGAAACTGCCAGTTTTGCAAACTTTGTTCATTTTTCATCTGTTTTTACTTATTTTGCATCTGAAACATATAAAACAAAATCCATGGGATATTTTTAGTATTTTGATGCCTTTTTGAGTGTTTTTAAATTTTTTGCAGCTCAGATTTGACCAAAAATGATGAGTGTTTGAGCACTCATCAATCCCCCACATTAAACTATTGCTAGTTCCTAGCAATCTTTTGAGAAAACTTAATGGATTTGAATCTCTTTTACCAAAAACCATTTCTTCTGGAGTAGCCAAATGTTCTAGTTCAAGTAAGAACTATGGTATACTGATAACCATGTGATTTTGAGCAGACCACCAGCTGTCAACGGTTTTGATTTGTCTTTACCAGAAGCCGTTTGCTTCTGGACTAGCCAACTCTTGATGGACATAGTCAACATCTTGGTGAGCTGATTACCAATTATCGTTTTCCACTGCCTTTACCACAAGCCTTAATCTTGCGGGCTAGCCAACTCTTTTACTTTTTAGGATATGGAGAGTTGAATACCATACAATTTTGGGCAAATTGTCAGCCATCAACGGATTTGAGTTATGTTTACCAAGAGCCGTTTGCTCCTGGATTAGCCAATCCCTTTGTCGGTTAGACATGGCGGACTGATAACCACAAATTTTTTTGAAATAAAGTGAATTTTTTTTTTAAAATTTTGGCAAAAAACGGGGGTACTAGAAGGTAAAATGTGATCAAATTCGCTAGAATTTCCCCCCACACTTAGAATTGAATATTGTCCTCAATATTCAAAGTCCCAGCTATTATGCCGACTCTTTGAACGTAAAAGGGCAACATTACAAGCTAAATGTGGAAACACCATTTTTCACTTTATTTTATTTGTTGATATATATACATGGTAACAACAGCAGGGGCACTCCCCCACCTTGGGGTGAAAACCCTATATACATGCTACTGTTTTTGTTTGTCGAGTTGCTAGCTTGACTCGACCACTAATTCATTTGTTCTTGGGGAAGCAACATGTGGAAGAGACAATCTCCATCGGACTTTCATTCAAGATGTTTGGACAAACATTGAGGTACGTGAAAGTTCCACACCGATGAGATATACTGAGAGACCCTGGCTCAAAAGAATGATACTTGGAAATGCCGGGGTCAAAGATAGTGTCTTCATTCCCGAAGGAGTAAAGAAGAGAGGACGTCACGGGATAGGTGAAGAAAAGGAAGAAAACCATGATGAAAATCATAACTAACGCGTCATCACCCACAGGAGAATCCATAAGTTCAGTATTATGAATCTCATCATTTAAGCTCACGTGATCAAGACATATCCCGGGTGTGTCATGATCAAAATGGAAGTTATCATACTCCGGTGGAGATATGATATGAGTGAGTTCACCGGAGAACTCCTCGGAATGAGAATCAATTACATGATGTGAATCAGTGAACTCATGTTCCAGTGTAGACTCATCACTATCCTCGTTCTGAGTACCAAAGATTAGATTATCAGAAATTAAAGTGAACTCAGAGTCGAATTCAAACAAAGGATTGGTGAGAGTAGTTTTGAATGCTTCGGAAACAAAGTGATCAACATTCTTGATGGATCTAAACACCTTGAACTGTTTTAGATTGATACTTTGAGTTATATCACTAAGTATGCGGAATTTACTTAGTAACACTTAGAAGTTTGATTGTGAATGAAACAATTGTTTATGAATAAGAACAATGTATGTAACAAACGGTTAGCTCCAATATTATTAATGATAATAATATGAGTGATCTTGATATCACTAGGGTTACACCTTGAAGCTCTAGAAAACGTATATCTAACCTTTAACCTAGGATCTTCTTTTATAGCACAAGGAGTCCTCGTCTACAAGATAAGTATAATGCTAATAGAATAAGATATACACAAGATCTATTCTATATTTATCTAAACACGTTTCCTAACAGTTATCTAAACAGCAGTGGTAATATATGTTCTTGCAGTGGTAATGAGTTTCCACTGCAAGTACATTCTTCAGCAGTTGTAATGTCTTCACTAGCCGTGGTAACTGTTAGTATAATTCCCAACAATCCTCCCCTAAACTTATGATTAATAAACAAATCAATAAGTTTCTTCAAATAATTAGCAAACATGAGGATAAGGGAATTCTTCCAAACACTTATCTTCTTCTTCTTAATTCTTTATCAGCTCTCATACTTTGATCATAAATCCTTTGCAGCAAATCTTCTATGACTTCACTTCTTTCCCAGCACCTAAGCTTCACTGACATCATCACAGTCAATACTCCAGCTCTTAATGGATATTCATTCTCAACAAGCATAAACACATCAACTCCATCTTGAGTAGAAAGATGATGCACAACACTTGAGTCATAAAACTTCCACAAAGTATTCATGTTGTGAGATTCAAATCTCCAATGTCTATCACTTGGGTCAGGTTCATATAATCTTCTGAAGTGAACCCATAACTCCTTAGCCTTGACATCAACAAGTTCATCCTTCCTGAACTGATCTTGAACAATCCTCCACAAAGTATCCAAGTCTTCTCTATCACAAGATCTAACAATGTCTTCAAAATCTCTGCAAATACTTGTGACACTTCCGGTTCTGATAATCTTCCAAGCAACTCCAAAATCATCAGAATAGATTTCCCAACCAACAACTGGATATTTTGTTTGTAGAGGTTCAATTTTAAGTACATCAGTCTCTATGAACATCATATTTGTAACTTGTTCTTCTGTCAACTTGCTAGGACCCTCTTCTGCTTGAGATGACTCCTGAGTCTTCAACTTCTTTGTATCTTTTGATCCAAGACTCACTCCAGACCTTTTTGTCTTCATTACTACAGGTTCTTGATCCATTGGAATGAAATTACTATCTTGTCTTTTAATCCTGTAGTAAATACCTTCAATTTGATCATGTGACATTCCTTTGAATTGAGCCATCTTCATATTGCCAACATGACAACAAAAAGTCTTCATCTCAGCAATGATCTGTGCCTTTGTAAGTTTCCTTGGCTTCTTTTGACCTTTTCTAACATCCCCAATGATTTCATCAAGAGCCTGCTGATTCTTCATTTGAATGAAGTCTTTTAGTTGAGCAGACCTTTGTTCTTCATTCAAGGTTGTATTTGCAATAAGTTCAATAGCTTTCTTTCTGATTATTTGTTCATTATTAATCAAGTAGTCAATCTCTTCTTCTGTAGGCACATAAGTGAACATAGGAGGTTTCTCATGTATGACAGTTGGTGGAACAACTGAAAGTGGTTCTGCCATTACTGCTTCAAGTTTATCCAACCTCTTTGCTTCCATAAAACTAGCAACTTCATCTTCCTCTAGCTTTCTCTTCTTTTCATTCTCTGCTGCTTGCTCTTGCTCTGCCAATCTTGCATCAAAATCAATCTGAGCTTGATCTTTCTTAGAAGTCTTTCTTGTTTGCTCTTGTTCTGAATCAGTCACAATTGCTTTTCCTTTGACTGTTCTTATTCTGGCAGCTTCTTCCTCTGCAGTGGTAACATTTTGACTATCAGTGGGAACATTTTCACTTGCAGTGGGAATATTTTCACTTGCAGTGGGAACATTTTCTGCATCAGTGGAAATTGGTTGAGCAGTTCCAACTGTATCATCAAAGTGAAAATCAGCATCAGCATCCATATCTTCAAAATCTAACTTCCTCCCCTTAGTCTCAGCTGCATCATCCTTTGCTTGAGCATTGTCAGAATCAGGTAACTCATCAAATTCCTTATCAAAATTAATTCTCCTCCCCTTAAGCTCTGCATCAGTGTTCCTCCCCTGTTTGGAAGAATCTCCCAAATCTTTACTAGAACCTGAAGAAGACTCATCTTGAGGTAAAGATGATGAAGAGAACACAACTTTAGCAGGTCTTTTCTTCTTGAGATTCTCAACTTCATTCTGCAATCTTTGAATCTCAGCCTTCAGTTGATTTAGCTCTGTGGCATGTTGTACTTTGGTCTGTGCCATATCTTTCTCCAGAGCTTGAACCTGCTTGACTAATTTTGTACATATGTCCATCAATTCAGGTAGTTGCACACTGCCCTCATCACTTCCAACTGTGTGACCTGTTGGGAGAGGTGAATCATGGGGCACTAATTCAGGTTCTTCCCTAGTTGGACTAGGATTAAGCCTTGAACCACCACTGCTTGTCCCTAAACCAAAAGGTTCAGCAACATGCAATGTTGAGATGAGAGAAGTTGGCTGTTTATGCCTTCTCTCATAAGTGTGAGTGACAACAGGGGTATGGTGAATTGGTGGAACAACAATATTGGGTGTGTTTTGGGATACAACTGGGATGGTTGCATCTTCACCCTGTACTTGAGAAATTTTAGCAAGCATTTGAGGAAAAAGTGGATGAACCTCCCCATTCCAAAGATCTGAAGCCTTACTCATGTTTTGAAAAACTTTTGGCTTAAGACAGGAGGTTTCATAAATTCTATTGTGAGGTTGCAGTTGAAACTCATTTAACACTGCTTGCACAAACCTTGGATACATCAAAAATTTATATTGACTCTTTACATTTCCTTTCATATTATTGAAAATAAACTTTGAAAAATTGAAAGTCCTATCAGTTGCCAAACAAACCAAAGGATAAGCCATGGTTGATGCAAATTGTTCATAAGATGTTTTCTTAGGACTTAGGCAATGTAAAAGAGTGTGAATTAAAAATCTCCAATGGGGACAAAAACATCCTTTTCTGAAAGTTACTTTTTGTTCAGATGTATCATACCCATTAAAGCAATATTAGTGAAAATTTCTGAATTGGGTAATGTGATGATACCATTGAGATCATCCAATTGGAGAATTCTCCTCAAGGATGACTCAGTAACATCAATAGTTACCCCATCCACTGTGGCTCTTAGAGCTTCCACAGATTCATGTGTGTCTCCCTGTTCAAGAGTTATGGACTCCACAGTGTTCCAGAACTGTTTGATATGAGAGACATAGATTGTGGGATTAATAGTTAAGGCATACCTTATATGAGTTGTGTTTAGAAAATCTACAATCTGATGAAAAACAGGGCCACTCTTCTCGTTTGACTTTTGTAGGTAGGCCACTTGGTTGTGCTCCTCGACAAATTTTAGAATCGCCATGATATTTGTGAAAAGAGAATAAAAGTGTTAGTAATCAAGATAAAAATCAAGCCGTATGATGATCAATTTATACTAATAGGGTTTGAGGAGGTTGCGCAATGTGAATTATCTTTAGAAAGAAATATCTTTGTAAAAGAATAAATTATAATAAGTAAGAAGATAATTCACAAAAGATTTACCCTATTAATAAGGGGTTATATTTACAACGGCTAGTAAAAAATAGATTACTGACACAACAGTTGTAACGGCTAGTTCATCAGTGGAAAAATTACTCTTGCAGTGGTAACTAATGAACTAGCAGTGGTAAAAATTTCACAACATATCAAAGAGCAGTGATAAGTAAAACATGAAAATTAGCTGCTCTTATCATAGTTTTTAGCAAACTACCAGCTATCAACGGATTTGATTTGTCTTTACCATGAGCCGTTTGCTATGGACTAGCCAACTCTTGATCACTTGGAGTATGGTGAGTTGATAACCATATAGTTTTTGGTAAACTATCAACCATAAACTGATTTGAGAAGTCTTTACCAGGAGCCGTTTGCTCTGGACTAGTTGATTCTTATGTGGATTAGACATGGTGAATCAATAACCATTTGTTGTGTGTCTATGATACACACCTTATAACTCCAATGACTCTAATAATATGGGTTGTATACAGCAAAACAAAAAAACATTCAACTTAACCCATAAAAATTTAACCCAACGTAACTTTTTAACCAAGTTACTATTCACAAAAATATCTTCCAAAAGTCAACCCGATAATAACCAAATTTACTCCTCCAACCTACCAAAACAGGTAAGAGTAAATATTCTTCATTAATTAGAATTCGACCTTGACTTTGCTTCTAAAGGGGGCTCAAAAACCTTTATCTTTCATCAACAAACATCTTCAATAACACAAATCCTTTATCAACACAATGAGCTGGTTTCCATTAGTCTACATATCCTCAGATGATTCATCAGATGAGGAGATCAGCTATTGTACAAACTCAGAGGAATATTCTACAGGATTGAGTGATTACTTTCCTCCAAGTGCAACCACATCCACAACATCCAATATGACATCCAAAAAGACTGAAGCTGCAACTGCTCCATCCTTGGTGTTCTATTCCAGTTCTTCCTCTGATGATGATGATGATCAAACCTTCAACCTTTCCAAAGAGCTTCCAAAGGCCCTCACCACAGCATTGAAGTCTGCCATAAGCAACATGAAGTGGATTGTTGTTGAGAAGCCTACCCAAGCACCAAGGCCTTCCAAGCAAGTTCTGGGACTTGCTTGTCCAAGGAAACAACTTTCTTTTGATGACAAGAGAAAGAGAGCTTCCAAGGGCAAGCATGATTATGAGGGAAAGGGGAAGAAGCCTATAGAGTAGATGTTAGGTTGTTGGTTGATGTCTTGTGATGTTTTACTTTTCTGGTGATTATGTAATCTGAATGGTTGTTATGTACTTTCTTTAGCCATCAATAAAAGTACTTTTTCTTTATGCTTGTATCACCAATCTTTCCACTGTTGTATGATTATTTCCACTATGCTCTTGATAACTCTGCATACAAATTAGTAGAAAACCATACATACAATACAAACAATACTAGTACCTAAAAACTATCCTGCAACACTGAAAAGTATTAGACATCAATTAGTTATGGATTTAGCATTCCAATACCTGTTACCAAGTATTGAAACCTACCCACATCAAGCCCTTTTGTTAATAAATCAGCATAATTGTCATCAGTATGGATTTTGACAACATTAATAAGCTTTTTCTCAAAATAATCTCTAATAAAATGATGTCTAATTTCAATATGTTTAGTTTTAGTGTGTTGCACAGGATTTTTAATAATGCATATGGTACTACTATTGTCTATATAGATAATGGTGTTCATGAAATTGTACCCATAATCCAATAATTGATTATGAAGCCATAGGATCTGAGCACAACAACTAGCAGCTGCTACATATTCTGCTTCAGTGGTTCAAGTAGCAACCATAGTTTGCTTCTTGCACTGCCATGACACCAATCTACATCCAAGAAATTGACATCCTCCAGTAGTTGATCTTCTATCCAAACTTGCACCAGCATAGTCACTATCTGAGAATGTGATCAATTCCATAGGGGATTCTCTTGGATACCATAATCCTAGATTAGGATAAGTCTTCAAGTACCTAAAAATCTTTTCCACTGCTGTCATATGTGATGTCTTTGGAGTCACTTGAAATCTTGCACAAGTACATACAGCAAACATAATTTCTGGCCTTTATGAAGTAAGATACATCAAAGAACCAATCATAGACCTGTAAGTATGGACATCAACATTAGCACCACTAGCATTCTTCAACAATAGATGAGTGGTCTTGTCAGCAGGGGTATTTGAAGGTTTTGCATCAGTAAACTTGAACTTCCTAATAATCTCAGTCACATATTTGTCTTGACTGATAAAGATGCCTTCTTTACTCTGTTGTACTTGCAGACCCAAAAAGAATGTAAGTTCTCCCATAGAACTCATTTGATATTCCTCATTCATCAGCTTTTCAAACTCTTTGCACATCTCTTGTCTAGTAGACCCAAAGATAATATCATCAAGATATACTTGAACAAGTAGAATATCACCCTTGTCTTTCTTGATGAACAAAGTTTGATCAATCTTGCCTCTATGAAACCCATTATTCAACAAATAATTAGCTAATGTTTCATACCACTTCCTTGGAGCCTGATGTAAGCTATAAAGAGCCTTAACCACTTTATACACTTTATTTGGGTGTTGAGGATCTTCAAAGCCTGGAGGTTGAGAGACATATACCTCCTCATCAATAGTACCATACAGAAAGGCACTCTTAACATCCATTTGATAGACAGTAAAGCCCATAAAGGATGCATAGGCTAGAAACAGTCTAATAGCCTCAATCCTTGCAACAGGAGCAAAAACTTCCTCATAATCAATACCCTCCTCTTGAGTGTATCCTTGAGCAACCAATCTAGCTTTATTCCTAATTAAATACCTCTTTCATCTTTCTTGTTTCTAAAAACCCATTTAGTACCAATGACCTTCATAGCATCAGGCAAGTCACAAAGAACCCAAACCTTTTGAAGTTTAAACTGCAACAACTCCTCTTGCATTGCTTCAACCCAGCTAGATTCTTCTAGAGCCATATAAACATTCTTAGGCTCCACTTGTGAGAGAAAACAGAAAAACAAGCACTCATTCTTCCTTTTATGCTTCTTGGACTCATACACTTCACTAATGAACCCATGAATATCATCTTTCTTTGTCTGTCTTCTAGTCTTCACACCTGATTGAAGTTCACCAATAACATTATCAAGTGGATGCACTTTGTGAATTGAAGTCTGTGATGTGCTAGGAATATCATATGTTGTAGGCATGTTAGTGATCTCTACATCATCACTTGGTGATTCCTGAGATGTATGTTTCACATTTGGGCTGTCAGTGGAAACTTCTGGTGTAGCAGTGGGAATTGAGTTACCACTGCTAGTAGGAATTTCTTTATTCAATTCATCAAAATTCACACCATTTGCATCACTTGACTTTTCAGAATTATCAACAAAGTCCCAAAGTGGCATAACAATTTGATCTTCATCATCTTTGCAAGCTTCATCTTCATCAATGAATTCTTCTGAATCTTCAAGATCTTTGTCACCTGAACTTGAAGTAAGAGGTACGTAATTCATTGTATTAGATAATGTTTCAAGATCAAATAGCCAATCTGGTCCTGAACCTGCCATGTTAGCTTTATTTTCAAGAAACTCAACATGCAAATTCTCTTCAATCTTCTTTGTTCTTAAGTTATAGACTCTAAAAGCCTTGCTAACCATGGAGTATCCAACAAAGAAGCCTTCATCAGACTTTTCTTAAAATTTACCCAAATGATCAATGGTATTGAGAATAGTAACATGACACCCAAATGGCCTCATAAACTCCAAAGTAGGAGGTCTTCCTCTGAATAACTCATAAGTTGTCTTGTTCTTTGTTTTAACCACTAAAACCCTGTTCTGTATGTAACAAGCAGTGTTAATTGCTTCAACCCAAAAAGTCATTGGAAGCTTTGAGTCAGCTAACATGGTTCTAGCAGCCTCAATTAGTGTTCTGTTTCTTCTTTCAGCAACTCCATTTTGTTGAGGAGTTCTTGCAACACTAAATTCTCTTTTAATACCTTTGTCTCTGCAGAAATCATCCATAACTTTATTCTTGAACTCTGTCCCATTGTCACACCTGATGATCTTGATTTTCTTTTCAAATTGATTTTCAACTTCAGTGATGAATGTCTTAAGGATGCCAGTGGTTTCATCCTTGGTTCTTAAAAAGAAAACCCATGTGAATCTACTAAAATCATCAGTCACAACAAGACAATACTTCTTCAAATTGATGCTGCTCACAGATGTAGGACCAAACAAGTCCATATGCAGCATAAAGAGTGGATGATCAATAGAATTGAATGCTTTGGTCTTGCAAGAAGCTCTGTGTTGCTTTCCTTTGAGACAGGTAACACAAGTTTGGTCATTTTCAAATCATTTCTCTGGTAGACCTCTGACAAGCCCATCTTTCACAATCTTGTTGATGGTCTTGAAGTTAACATGACCAAGTCTTCTGTGCCAAAGCATTGATTCATCCAAAGTCGCTTTTGCAAGCAAGCAAGTAACATCATTATTAGCCACTATGTTCTTCATGTCAATGCTATACAGATTACCTTTTCTAAGGATTTTAAGCAAAATGTCACTTTCATCAGGTAGCTTATAATCCTTAGATAAGATATAGCATTCATCTTCTGTGAGTAGAACTCTATGCTTCTTGTGACACATCTGTGACACACTAAAAAGGTTGTACTTGAGTTCTTTCACATATTGCACATCTTCAAAGTCTATGTTTCCAGCCTTAATTGTTCCTTTTCCAGAAACTTTGCCACCAATTCCTCCACCAAAGCTGACAAATTGTCCATCATAAGGTTGAAAGTCTGAAAGATAGGACTTATTGCCAGTCATGTGCCTGGAACATCCACTGTCTGAGTATCCTTGATCATTTGTAGTCTTTGAATGTTCCTGCACATAAAATAAAGGAATTAGTTCCTTTTGGGGACCCAAGCCACAAATGACTTGGATCTGCCTCGTGTATCAATATAATTGTATCTGTCAAAGGTCATTGATACACCATTGGGATTGTTTGAGGTGATGGTTCCTTTTGGTTTCCATTCCCAACGTGCTGAGGCCTTAACATCATTTCCCATATTTACCCTTTTATTGTTCACAGTCCCACCAGTGGAAACCTTTGGCCTTGTAGTGGTAACTGCTTGCTTAGCAGTGGAAACTGCTGGTTTTGAAATTTTGGGTACCCATTTTTGATTATTGTAAACTTTCTTTTCAAAATTGGTATTTTTCCCTGTTTGATTAGGTTTAACAAAATTAGTAACAGGGGACTTAGGGTAAACTCTGTTTTTATTGCTGGCAGTGGTAACTGCTGGTCTAGCAGTGGAAATTGGTTTTATGCCAGAATGAAGCAAAACAGACCTGGGAATCATCTTGCTAAGTGGATTTGGGCGAGTTAAATTATTAACATTTTGACCATTCACCCTAGTATTTCCAAACACTTCCCTTTTACCCAAATGGTAGGTACAGTTATAAGACAAATTGTCAAAGCTACCACATATATGACAGGGTTTGTTGTTGAACACAAAGTCACTACCAAATTGCCTAGATTTAACATGATTCCAACTCCTCATATTACCTCTAGGAGTTGTTGACCTACTTCTGTACATCTCTGCATATCTAGTAGTGGGCCTAGTGAAATTAGGTTGTGACCTAGGCTTCTCTTTGGCAACATCAGGAATACTCTTTTTAACCTCCACTTTTACATTCTCAGGAACACTAGGTTTAGACTCAACATTTAAACTTTCATCTTTAAGAGATGAGTCACTAGCACTATCAAATGTATCAACCTCAACCTGAACCTTTTCAATAACAGCTGGTTTAACAAATTTTGGTCCATAGGTCATAGGTGGTTCCTGGAATTCTTCTAATCCCGTGTGAGCTAAGTTAATGCCAGGAGGTGATGGAACATCTCTTAGAGGTGGTGGAACTGATTTGTATCCAACTCCTGATTTGGCTTTGTTCACAACTTGGGCTTCCCAAATTTTGTCAATACACTTGGATTGATGATCCAGTGTATTGCAAGTTATCTTTATATTCTCACTAGCCAATTTAACCTTTTCTAGTTCTTCCCTAAGAACCTTGTTTACAGCAACCTGATAATCTAAGTCTCTTTTTAACACTGCAATATCATCATTGAACTTAGATTCATTTGCCCTATAATGCTTTAATTGAGTTTCTAAAACACCTAGGCCTCTTTTATGATTTGCTAAGTTATAATTAGTATGATTTAACTCTAGCAATTGTTCATCAAATTGTGCTTTAATTTTCTCATACTCTTTTAAGGCCTTACAAGTTTTAGAGCAAGCATTATTAATTTGTACCTCAGAGTCAGAAAAAGCCATTGGTGCAAGCTCAGTAGCAACCATTGCAGACTCTGAATCATCTTCCTCATCCTTAGTCATAAAACTCCAATCAAAGCTCACTCCATCAATAGCCAATAGCCCCTTTGGCTCATCAGTAGTAGGTTCCTTCTTCTTGTCCTGCTTATACCAAGTTGACCTGTTGTCAGATTTCCTTGGTTTCCTGCACTCCCTGGCAAAGTGCCCCTTCTTATGACAATTATAGCACTCCACCTTCTTTTTGTCAAAACCTATTGTTTCATTGCCACTGATGTTAATCTTTCTTCTAGTCTTCTTCCAAAACTTCTTTGTTCTTAAGCTTAGTAATGCCAACTGCCATTTAATGTCCATCTCCTCCATATCATCCTCATCAATTTGATCCAAATCCTCATGATTGAGAATTGAACCACCTACTTGACTTGATATAAAGGCATAAAAGGTAGAATCACTAAGTCCTGCAATCTGTCTCTTTGAGCTACCAGTGGAAACACTTCCACTACCAGTGGAAACAACTATGTTAGCACTGTCATCATTACTATCACTTTCTTCATCTGAACTATCATCAAGAGATGATGATATGAGTGCTACACTTCCTGAACCTGTGCTTAATTTGCCAGCTTTCTTCAATCTTTGTTCAATAACCTTGAAGTTATTGAACAAATCATTAAGTTTCATGGTCTCCAAATCTGGCTTATCTTCCCACACTGCAACATTGGTTCCAAACTCAGAGGGTAAGCTTCTTAAGAACTTTAGATTGAGGTCTTCCCTTTCCACCTCAATTCCAAAAATAGTGAGTTGAGTAACAATCTTTTGTAGCCTTGTGAAAATGCTATCAATAGATTCATTACTTGTAGAACCAAAGTTTTCATAAGTCTGCTTTAACAGGGTCTTCTGAGTCTTCTTGGTGGAATCATTACCACCAAAAACATTACAGATCTCCTCAAACAGTGTTTTTGCAGTCTTGTACTTGCTGAATGCTAGAACTTGATCTCTGGGAAGTGTCATCAGCAACAAAACTCTGGCCTTCAGATCATTCTTCATCTGAAGTCTTTCATCATTAGTAACAGGTCCAATGTTAACCTTAATTACTTCCTTGCCACCAACCATCTCTGAAGTAGAACTTGGTTTGAAGGAATTTCCAACCATAATGATCTCCCAGAGTGTATAGTCTTGGACCATAAAGAATTGTTCGATCATTAGCCTCCACATCTCAAAGTCATTCAACTTAAGCTTTGGAAGCTTAGCAGCAATGTTTGATTGACTGGTTTCTGTCTCCATTGATTCTTCTGAGTGAACTAGGGTCTTCTAAATCAAAGTATCAAAGCTTGGCTCTGATACCACTTGATGGATCTAAACACCTTGAACTGTGTTAGATTGATACTTTGAGTTATATCACTAAGTATGCGGAATTTACTTAGTAACACTTAGAAGTTTGATTGTGAATGAAACAGTTGTTTATGAATAAGAACAATGTATGTAACAAACGGTTAGCTCCAATATTATTAATGATAATAATACGAATGATCTTGATATCACTAGGGTTACACCTTGAAGCTCTAGAAAACATATATCTAACCTTTAACCTAGGATCTCCTTTTATAGCACAAGGAGTCCTCTTCTACAAGATAAGTATAATGCTAATAGAATAAGATATACACAAGATCTATTCTATATTTATCTAAACACGTTTCCTAACAGTTATCTAAACAGCAGTGGTAATATATGTTCTTGCAGTGGTAATGAGTTTCCACTGCAAGTACATTCTTCAGCAGTTGTAATGTCTTCACTAGCCGTGGTAACTGTTAGTATAATTCCCAACAATTCTCAATTTGACTGTTGGGATCAAAAGTGAGTTACGGATCATGATATAAGAGACTTTCAATTTCTCCTAGATCGGCGTCAAAGTCAACGAAATCATCGTCACTTCCCGTTGGAAGTGAATTGATGTGAGTGAGTTCATTGGCGAACTCCTCAAGAAGATGATCAGCATCAGAATGTGGAACTGATGCCTCAACATACTCGATGTCTCCATAAGATGCACAATCTTTGCTACAATCGGAGAAAGTCTCAAATTGATCTTTTGGACACTCAAGAAGGGAAGGTAAGTCACACATATGATCAAAAGTTCCCTGTGACTCTCTTGGGATTGAGACAAGGTTCTCAACACTAGACTTTATGAATTCGTCCGATTTCTTTTCTGGAACAGTGCTAAGATGCTCATCCCCCATGTTCAGAGAGTGAGTGTGAACTTCAGGTGTGATAGCAGTTGTTTGAGATGGAATCTCAACTGCTGGGATATCAACTGATGAACTTGATGAATCTTTATAAAATTGAAGGATATCAAGTGTATCTTCATCATCACTGTCATCAGGAATAAAACGGAACTGAGAGCTAGATTTGGCTGCTTTTTCTATTGCAATTGATTCGCTGATAGATTTTTCATAGGCATCTTGGGAATTTATTTTTGCAGCCCGCTCTTCAGCTAGCAATTCTTCCATGGATTTTTGATGAGTGTGTTTTTGGGCAGAGTCTTTAACTAAACCCTTAAGCTCATCAAGTATTTCCAGTACATTTTAAATTTCTGGAAGAATTGCTTGATTCATTTGGTACTGTGGAGGTTGGTCATAATACGATGTGTCAAAATTGTCACAAGGAAATGGATTCCCCGTTTGACAATCTGAGCTGAAGTGTGGACCTCCATAGTAATCACAACAGTAAAACTGATGTGGCTGGTTTGGTGAATCGTATGGATATTGGTCATAACCAAAATTCTGAGCATCACCGGAGAACTGTTCATAGACAAACGTGTTTCCGGATTGACACTCAAACCCTTGATGAGGACCTCCACAAAACTCACATAGATATGTCGGTATCTCATGATGTGGTGGCTGGTAGAATGAATCAGATGTGTCATGTTAAGGATCGGGAGCTTGGTTATAGACAGACCCATCTCCTGACTCTACTATGCCACAGCTGAGGTAATTCCCACCATTATGAGGACCACCACACCATTGACAACCACAATGGTGTGGATACAACATAGAAAGAATCAAAGGTTTATAGAGGGTGAGGAATGGAGAATCAAAAGGGTAGGAGAGTGAAGAAGGATATTTTTGGTGTTTTTGAAAAATATTTTATATGAAAGAAAATCTTTTTGTGTTTTTGTGTTTGTTGAAAACTGATTTTAAAATGTTTTCGTGAACTGTTTTGTTTATATATGATAATAATAAGAAAATATGAACAAGGATGGGTAAGTATACAATGAGTGTATATCCTGATTCACTAATCTGCAAACCGTTTAGAATAACGCACACAACCTCCCTGGCAGCAGCGCCAAAATTTGATTGGCTCCAAACAGTCAACTTAAATTGACCATAGGAATGGTCAACAAAGTCAAACAGTTTAGAATCAATCTCCGTGGAAGTATAGGGGTTTCCCCGGGTCGTTATGTCCCGACGAGGTGTGATGGTAATCAAACGGGTTTGTGATCGGGTGAATTTGGACAGAAAAGGGTTGTGAATGATTACACTAAGGAAATGTGAAAGGAAATAGCTTAAATAAGCTATATTAACATATACGTGAATTTAGAAAAACCAGAAACGTGTAAAACCTAAAAACGCGTACGTTTAGTTTAAAGTTGCATGAACGTACAAAATAAAACGTGAGTTTTGGTGAAATAAAATACTTACAGTTATGAAAATTATATTTTTACAATCCTAATAATAAAAGAAAATTTTTAGAAAAAGAAAATTAATTTTTACACTATTTAATTATTTATTATTAATTAATTATTAATTAATACTAATTATTAATATTTGTATAACTTAAACACAATATAATATTAATTTAATACTAGAAAAATGAAAATTAAATTTCTAAAATAATAAAATAACTAAAAAATAATTTTAAAAATTAAAAATATACTTTTTGTCTTTTTGTGATTTTTATATTAATTAATTACTAATTATATTTAATTAAACTAATTAATTAATTCTAAATTACCAATATTACTTAAATGACTTAGAAAATTATAGAAAAGTTTATAAATCTAATTAACTATCATAGGAATCCTAAAAAATTATAAAAAGTTGGTTTTATGTATTTTTAAACTATTTTACTAATTATTATCCTAATTATTAATTAATTACCAATTAAACAAATTAAATTCAAAAAAATAGAAGATGAATAGTGAAAATTCTAGAAAAATTCCTAAAATTATTTTATAACATATAAAAGCTAGGAAAAATATAAAAACTAGGTATTACTCTATAAAAACTAATTTTGCTATTTAATACTTAAATATTAATTAATATTACTTAAACTATATTTAATTCTAATAAATACTAGATGACAATATAAAAATCTGAAAAAATTACTAAAATTACTTTAACATAAAAGAAAATTAAGAAAAATATAAAAATGCAAGTTACTTAAGAAAAGCTAAAAAGGAAAATTAAAAAGATAATTAATATTAAATAGAAACTATACCTTAATTTTAAATTGATTTTTTCTAGATTTTCTTTTTGGAAACTATCTAAATACTTAAAATAAATAACTTTTATGAAAACAACTTATCCCAAACTTAAAAATAAGCAAAATGGACACAATAAACTTAACAGTTTGACTTTTGTTGACTTTTGCTAGAAATGAGCGTCTGTGGGGTCTACAGAGGTAAATTTAAGTGCAAATAAGTTTATTAGTCATGAATGATGCTAAAACAAAAAGCTAATGTCCCAGAATAAGCAAATAAGCAAGAATAAGCTATTCCACAACCTCAAGGCTGCACAGTTTTGGGACAAGGTTTGGTGCTGTCTAGGGGGCCTACAAAGGGGATTAAGCTCAAGAGCTTGGTTGGAATGGAGAGAGGGCCAGGTGGGGAGTCTAAAGAACCAAGAGTTACCATGTGGGTCCCACTTATGAGGTCTGTGGGACCTCTGCAAGTGATACAGATGGGAAGAGTTGCTGATGCAGGGGAGAACACTCTCCCTGCAGGTGTGTTTGGGAGGGTGTAGGGCCCACAGAAAAAATTGAAAAAATATAAAGACAATGGGATTCAAGAGTTGAGGTGGTAGACTACAATTGGTAAAAAGCACAATCCCTAAAACCAAGCACAAAAATCACAACAATTCTTTGAAATTTTGCTTTTTCTGCCTTGTATGCAACTTTGACTTTTTCTATTGTGATTAGATTTTGACTTAGGTGAAGGTTAATCTATACTAGATAACTTAAAATGACATAATTGACTGTTATGAAGCTAAATTAAGCTACTAGTACAACTTATGAACACAAAATGATGATCAAGGACTCTAAAATTCTAATAGTGAAACTGTGAGAATGAATTGAAGTGGATTTTGACTTTCTATTAAATGACCTGAGGTTGTTGTGACTTACTTATGCTAATAGCACTTAATGCAGTCTATCCATGCCAAAATATCAACAAAACAACAACCAGAACACAGAACACCATATTAATCCAAACACTACCTTTTAATAACAGTTTTTGTGAGTTTCAAAGGTTATGACAGATTAAACCTATGATTCCAGTTCCAAGGGTTCAAACATGATGTAATAGGATCATATAAGCACAAAAAACTCCAATAGCAACACCATAACACAAAAATCACTAATATACTATTTGACAGTGAAGTGAGAAAAATATAACAGACAGAAATCTAATGAACAAGCTTGCAATATAAAGTAAGATAACAACTAACATTTACCAAATAAGCACAAAAGAACAAAAATAAGTAGTATTTAAGAGCTTCTACAGTAAAATGGCAAAATTGAGATTTGAGCTTACAAATGATTCCAGTGGCCAGAACAATGAACCAAGGATCCTAAACCTGTCCTAATGCCTCCCCTAAGGCTCTAATCCCATAGCTATGCAAAAGACACCTTCCCCCACTGTTCATTCATCTTCTCCCATGATTTTTTTGATTTATTTCTATTTTTCTTGGTATTTTTAAGATTTTTGTGTTTTCTTTACTTAAACTGTTTCAAATGCTTGGAAAGCTTTAAAAAGCTTATACATGAGCTAAAGTGAGCTTAAATAAACAATGAGCAACATCTTTGAACAAGTTTAAATGAATTTGTCACTTTCACTCAAACATGCCAAATTTCAATTTATAAAAGATAAACCGAATTTAAGGATAGAAATAGTTCAAATTCCATGAAATAAACTGATTACAAGTCTTTAAAACTAAGAAGTGTAACTACTAAACTAAATTACATTAATTTGTTTATTTAAACTAAAACTACAACTACTCTATTCTAATTTCTCTCTCTTCTGCTCTCTTTCTTCACTTTTATAGAACCTGGGGCATCACACTCTCTTTCCCACTTCATTCCAAGCCATTAGATAGCCTCCAAATAATCTCAGCCTTCCATCTTATTTTTGGCAGGAAATGGAAATTTGATAGGTTGAGTGGGTTTGGTGAGGTAGTTGGGGTATTTAATGAAGGGGAGGGTTGTAGGGGACAGGAAAGGTGGGAAGGTGAGGAGAATTAATGGAGGAGGGGGGAGTAGGTTACAGGAATTAAGGGGAGGTAGGGGATGAACAGTGTATTTGACCCAGGCTTTGAATCTTTGACCTGTTGACTTGGGTGAAGTATTAAAACGGGGGTGGGGGTTTTGGGCCAGGAATTAGTTGGGCTAGGGTGGTGGATTGGGTTTTGGGTAAATAGGAATAAAAGGCTTGGTTTGTTTTGTTTGTTTATTTTGGGTCCATATGGTTTGTATTAGCTAAGTAAATCACAAGGACCAATGTTGTAATTTCAGAAAGTTGGGGGTGGCTGTGGTATTTTTCCCAAGTGTTCACAAGGACTAAAATCACCAAGTTTCATATTCCCAAGGACCAATGATGTAATTTTCCAGGGACTATTCTTGCCAAAAATGAAACTTTAGGGACCAAATATGTAATTTTCTTCAAAATTTCATTCCAAGGATCAAAGTTGACACTTGTGACTTTCCAGGGACTAATAATGATTATTCTTTCCAAAAAGTTCTCACCAGGGACCAAATCTGCCAAAAGTGAAACTCTAGAGACTAAGCTTGTAATTTCTCAAAACTTTTGAAATTTTTCACCAAAGGACAAAATATGACAACTTATGATTTCAAAAGGACCTTTGGTGATTTTTCTTTTAAAATAAGTGCTCAGGGACTATTTTTGCCAATTTTTGAAAGTTGGGGGACAGAAACTGCCAGTTTTGTAAACTTTGTTCATTTATCATCTGTTTTTACTCATTTTGCATCTGAAACATATAAAACACAATCCATGGGATATTTTTAGTATTTTGATGCCTTTTTGAGTGTTTTTAAATGTTTTGCAGATCAGATTTGACCAAAAATGATGAGTGTTTGAGCACTCATCAATCCTCCACACTAAACTATTGCTAGTCCCTAGCAATCTTTTGAGTAAAACTTAATGGATTTGAATCTCTTTACCAAAAGCCATTTCTTCTGGAGTAGCCAAATGTTCCAGTTCATGTAAGAACTATGGTACACTGATAACCATGTGATTTTGAGCAAACCACCAGCTGTCAACGGTTTTGATTTGTCTTTACCAGAAGTCGTTTGCTTCTGGACTAGCCAACTCTTGATGGACATAGTCAACATCTTGGTGAGGTGATTACCAATTATCGTTTTCCACTGCCTTTACCACAAGCCATAATCTTTCGGGCTAGCCAACTCTTTTACTTTTTAGGATATGGAGAGTTGAATACCATACAATTTTGGGCAAATTATCAGCCATCAACAGATTTGAGTTATGTTTACCAAGAGCCGTTTGCTCTTGGATTAGCCAATCCTGTGGAAAACTAGAAGGGAGGTTGAATAGCTTTACGTCTTTTAAATTCGTTGTAAAAGATAGTTTTAGTGTTTTCTTAGCTTTTAAAAACTTAGATTCGATAATATGTGATCTCAAGTCTTGCACAATATAAACAACTATCAATAAGTAATTTATAACAATGATAAGTAATGAAATAAGTAAGAGATGGAAAGATCGAACCGCGAGACAAGAGATTTATAGTGGTTCGGCTACAAGGACACCTTCCTTGCCCTACTCCACTCTCCGAGCACCTAACTCGAGAGTTTTCTTCACTATATCAACAAGCTCCCTTATGGCGGAGAAAACCTTACACACCAATTTACACACCAATTTTCTCACCACAACTTCTTCACACCTAAGTCACAACTTCTTCAAATCAATCTATTTCACAACTAACTACTCCACACCAATATAATTTCTAACTTTTCTTCTTCACACCAAGCTACTAACTAATCACACAATCTATATATCTAGCACAACTATCTACAATCAAATATTCACAACAATCTTCCCAAAGAATAATGTAAATGATCTTGATGATGTACCAACAACTTGGATGTGGAGATCACAACAAGTTGTAATACTTCTTGTCTTGGGGGATAGAAGTATTCTTCTCTTGCACTTGAGAGGATGAAGTTTGAATCACTTTGAAACAAAGAATTATACACTTATGATCAAAGGATAAGAGAATAGAAATATGGATCTAGATCAGAAAGTTTAGAAGTGCAAAAGGTGAGAAAATTCTGATGAATGAACCAGTATTTATAAGGGAGAAAAATACTGTTCTGGAGTGTGGCCGGTCCCCTTAATTAATGGCCGGTCCCCTTAATGATTAAGGGGGCCGCCCCTTCAGAACGTTGGTTTTTCTTGTCTTTTAGTGGGGAATATTTTTCTGGATAAAATTTGCCATTTTTGGTTGAAAATTTGAAATCATATATTTATAATGTATTAAACATATTCTTTTAATTCCAAAAGTAATTTTGTAAAAGATATAAGATGTTTAATACATTTTATAAAAATTCTTGTGATTAGAAAAATTTCCTTTGATCATGAAATGCAATAAACCCTTTGTTTATTCATACCTTAAGTGATATGGAAGCAAAGACAAATATTAAGCACTAAAAACTTGTTTACGTCATAAGTTTTAGATTAACGAGTTTATGCTTTGTAATTATCAAAACATAGAGACATTGTTAATATGCTAACAATGTTTTAAGACATTATTTATGTCAACAATCTCCCCCTTTTTGATGATTACAAAACCTTAAACTCATTAGGGCTAAAAAATAATTTTTAGACAAGTATTTAGAGTTTAACATTCTCTTCTCCCCCTTTTTGTAAAATCAAAAAGATTAATGCTCCCCCTTGATGTATGCTCCCCCTCATTTGAGAGCACCAATGGAATGAGCTATGGAAATCTTGGCTACACAAAATATTAGAAGAGAACAAGGCACATATACATGCAAAGCAATAATTATAAAAATAGATTCATTCAAGCATCATAGAAAGCATTACAACATTTAATATGCTTAAGGCATATTAATCATAATAAAACAAAAGAAAAGACATAGTCCTATATTGCCTAAAAGGGCACTTGGACTTGCTTGCAACTCATGGTTGATTGTTTTATTTGCTTGAAGGATAACATAAGCATAAAGCTTAGTTGTTAGATGGAGAAGGATATGGAGTGGGGTATGGAGCGGAAGAGGTGGCCCTTACGATATTGTATCGTGTTAAGGGTGGAATGGGATGAGGTCGAGTGAGGAGATATTCAATCCAAGAAATATCTTCACTCAAGTAAAGGATTTGTTTTTGAAGAAAGATGCAACAAGGGCAATAGTGAGTGTGGTTTGTAACTTGATCCAGGTTGAGAGAGTGAGGAAGGCAATTGTTGTAGGGTGATGATGGAGGTTGCCCTTTGTTGCGTTGTGCAAGATGCATGGCATTGAGATCACAAAGATCATGGATTTGTGATATTTCATCACGGAACTTTTGCTTTTCCGTGGTAATGCGGAGAAAGTCATTGTGTTGATATGGATGAATTGGGTTTGTGTAGTTGGAGTTGTAGTGGGATTGTTGATCAAACTTGTATGGATCATTACAAGTGATTGGAGGATGAGATGAGGGGTTTGGCATGAAGGAAGATGTTTGGCCAATGTTGTATGGTTTGTAAAGAGGATCAAATGAATGTCCTTGTGAATTTGATGGAAAGTTTGGGAAGTAAGTGGTTGGTGGTGTTGAGTGACTTCCAACTTCATTTGTTATGATGGATTTGTTTCGAGGGCTTTTTCTTCGCCAAACGGGTTTTTCCGTCATTCTTGCAAGCCTTGAGGCTTTTGGTTTTGGTTTGTTTGGAGAAGCCATGAAGGGATGAGTGAAGAGTTTTGAGGTTGGGGGTATTTATAGTGTAAGATTTGTGTGTTTATGGATGGATAAAGTTTGTTTGGGAGATTAGGACAAAATGTGTTGGTGAAAATTGGGAAATGTAGGTTGAAATGGGCTAAAAAGCAGAAAAGATTCTGTAAACCCGACCATCAGATGGCCGGTCCCCTTAATTAGGGGGCGGTCCCCTTAATGATTAAGGGGGCCGCCTTACAAAATTAAGGGGGCCGCCCATCTGGTGATTTCCAGGTTGCCAGAATTGGGTTTTTTGGCAGAAAATTAGCAGAAAGGTTGTGTGTTTGGATTAGAGTTCAAGCAAGTTCAATTCCCTTAGGCAATATAGAATCTAATCTAATTAAGATATAGCATGCATGCAAGAACACATAGGCAAAAGAGCAAATAATCAACACATAATAAGCAAGAGGAGGTAAGTAAAGGCAAGATCACTTAAACTTCCTAAGGCACCTATCTTAGATTAAAGGAAAAGGCAACTAGTGAGTGAAAAACTAGTGATGGATCAAGATGACAACATTATTAGTGAATTTGTCCTAGTGTGTGTCTATATGCAACAAATGTGGAGTTGTGATTGTTTCGACTCCTAAATGCAAAAAGAAATAACGATCCTAAGAAACAATCCAAATGATCTCCTTGATTCAATTTTTGCTCGATCATGAATGTCAAAGACATATATTAGATTATATACCTTGACAATTTATGTGAGAGTTTATGCATGATTTTGAAAAACAATGTTTTTAGTATTAGTCAACAATGCAAGGAAAATGATCTTCATGTGATTCCTAGATGTGAGAATAATTTTTAAAGAGAATTGATTGGGTTTTACAAAGGAGTTTATGCAAAGAAAATAAATTTTCCCAATCTTTATTTTTGTGCGGAATAGATTCCTAGACTCAGAAAAGATGAAATGGAAGAAAAATAAATTTTATGCAAGTATAAATTTGCATTAATTCAATATAATTTAGTCAACTTGTTCCATCATTCCTAATCCTAAACGCAAGTGGTTGAATAATTCACGCTTAAGGGGTTTTGTGAATATATCCGCAATGTTGTCTTCCGATGCAACCTTTTCTATAGATATATTTCCTTTTTGTACATTATCCCTAAGAAAATGGTGGCGTATTTCTATGTGTTTAGTCCTAGAGCGTTGCACCGGATTTTTACTTAAATCTATTGCACCTTTGTTATCGCACATAATGGGGACATTTTCTAACCTAATGCCATAGTCTACGAGAGCTTGTTTCATCCATAGTGCTTGTTGACATGCCTTTCCAGCGCTTACATATTCGGCTTCGGTGGTAGAAATAGCAAGAGCGGTTTGCTTCTTCGAAAACCAAGATGTTAGACAACATCCCATAAACGTGCAAATACCGCTAGTGCTCTTTCTATCTATGTAGTCTCCCACATGATCCGAATCCGCATAGACGATGGTTTCTATGCCGGATCCCTTAGGATACCATAATCCTAAGTGTATAGTGCCTTTAATGTATCGGAAGATACGCTTAACCGCTTCTAGGTGAGAGGTTTTGGGATCCTCTTGAAAACGGGCACAAAGGCAGACACTAAACATGATATCGGGTCTACTTGCCGTCAAGTATAGTAAACTACCTATCATTCCTCTATACTTGGTGTTATCTACGGACTCACCTTCATCGTCCTTTGTGAGCTTTACTTCCGTAGACATGGGAGTTTTCATGGGTTTTGAGTCTTCTAGGCCAAATTTCTTAAGCATTTCCTTAAGGTACTTAGATTGGTTAAAAAACATTCCATCTTCTAATTGTTTTATTTGTAATCCTAGGAAGAAGTTAAGTTCACCCATCATACTCATCTCAAACTTATCATGCATGATTTTGGCAAATTCATCCCACATGTCTTGACAAGTCGATCCAAATATAATGTCATCGACATATATTTGGAGAATGATGAGATTTGGGTCTTTCCTTTTAGTGAAAAAAGTGTTATCTACCATTCCCATGGAATAATTATGTTTAATAAGAAAAGCTTTTAATCGATCATACCAAGCTTTGGGAGCTTGTTTGAGTCCATACAAAGCTTTCTTTAACTTATAAACATAATCAGGTTTTGCGAAGTCAATGAATCATGGAGGTTGTGCCACATATACCTCCTCATTGATAAAACCGTTAAGGAATGCACTTTTCACGTCCATTTGGAATAACTTAAAATCTAGGGCGTAAGCATAGGCAAGTAATATCCTAATCGATTCTAGTCTAGCTACGGGGGCATAAGTTTCGTCATAATCAATCCTTCTTGTTGATTATAACCTTGGGCAACTAATGATGAGGCGAAAAATGATCCGTTTTTAGGGGGTCATTTAAGCCCGAATCCGACTTTATTTGATCAAATATTGCCCTAAATCGTTCCTTTTGTGATTTTAGATACTTGGAGAGTGAATTCTGGAAAAGAAGCCATTTTGGACGTTTTTGGAGCATAAAAGTGAAGAAAACGGCAAAGTCTCCAAATTCTATGCTGTGAACAGTGCATGAAGGCGTCAAGACTTGCTCTTGACGGCGTCAGAGTCCAAAGAATAAAATACCGTGGTTGCTGACGGCATCACATAGGCCGTCATAAGTAGATCAAGGCCGTCCGAGGAAGTATTTGGCGGCGAGATGACGGCGTCACACCATTGCTCTTGACGCCGTCACCCCAGTTTTCCTATATATAGTTTTCTAGTTTTTTCATTAAAAAGAGAGAAGTTTTGGTGAAACCCTAAAGACGAATTTGGTGGAACTTTAACAGGTTTTTCAAGGGTTCCAAACCCTTGATACCTTGCATTGTAATTGAGATAAGTGTTCTTCTAATTCAATCAATATGTCTATGTGTTGGTTGTCTATATCTTGTTCTTGTCTCAATTACATTATGCTAGGCTAGATCTCTTTTGTGTTTGCTTAGATCTAATGAAACCTAGATGTTGATTATGTGTTGATTACTTGTTTATTCTTGTCTTGTATGAATGATTTTATATGTTAGGCTTAAGAAAACTGGCAGATCTCCAAATGGTAACATGCTTGAACGTCTTAAGAAACATGAACCGAGGCGTACTAGGTCTTTATTGGTTGTATTTAATGCATGAGCCACTGTTTACAATCCCTATAGTTGTGCTGGGTCATGGTGTAGGAGGAGATAAGAGCTCATAAAATTGGGGAGTTATGTATGCCACCCCATGAATGGTATTAAGGAATACAATCCGTCATCCATACAATTATAACAAGTAATTAACGTGTAAAAGATATCTAGGGAGTAGTGAAGTCTAAGTAAACACAATTTTCTCCAATTACTGCTCACAACCTTAGTATAATTTAGTTTATTTTCATTTTTAGTATTTTATTTTGATTATATATTAGTTTTGGGTTAGTTGAATAGCAACTAATTCCGCCCACTCTTCCAAAACCCGAGATTTCACTTGCTTTCATAAAAATATAAAAATATAAAAATAATCATCCCTCATCTTTAGAACTAGTAATTAGGTTTTCTAATCCTAGCGACATTATTCCTAAGCTGAATGATCAATCCCCCGGTACTTGTCACTATACTATACTACAACGATCAGGTACACTGCCTGGTGGGGGTTGTAAGCTTCTCGAGATCCCTCGAGAGGTAAAGCCTGTTGCGATTCCCACGCATCAAGTTTTTGGCGCCGCAACCCAGGGAATAGTTATTGTCTAGGTTAGAATTTCTTTTTATTAGGTCTACTTGCTAGATTCCTTTCTAGTAAGATTTTATTTTTATTTTTAGGTCTTCTTTAGTCTATCTTATTTCTTCGTGCCTTTGTTCGTAAATCTTTACCATCCGACATCATGGAAGGTGGTAACATCTTTGAACCTGTCATCCCACCACAACAAAACCCACCACTAGAACCCCTTAGGCCCCGAACCTTAGGAGAGTATTCCCGACCTAGCCACCAAGGCTACCGAAACACCATTGAGCTCACCGGAGCCAATGTGACTCCCTTGCGATCCGACACCATCCGGTTGGTGCAAAGCGGATGTGCATTCCATGGACTTCGTTCCGAAGATCCAAACCAACATCTTAAGGACTTTCTCAAAATCGTAGATTCCATATACCTAGGTGTTGAAACTAAAGAGACTACTCGTTTACGCCTATTCCAATTCTCTCTACGGGATCAAGCTAGTCAATGGCTTGAGCGTTTACCCGCGGGATCCATCACCACATGGGATGATCTCACCACTCGTTTCCTTGCTCAAATTTTCCCACTGGGGAGAACTACTAAGCTTAGAAATGACATCTTGATGTTCCAACAACGTCAAAATGAATCTCTTTATGAAGCATGGACTCGTTTCAAGGACTTACTCCAAAAAGTCCCTCATCATGGCATAGATCTTTGGCTCCAAGTCCAAATCTTCTATGACCATATCGACATCTCCATGAGGCGAACCATTGACCAATCGGCCGGTGGTAAGCTACGTGATCTTAGTGCGGAACAATCATGGGAACTCATAGAAGATCTTGCTCTCTATGACAACGAAAGTTGGAATGATCCCCGTGATTTGAACAAAACGGTCAAGGCAATATCTTTGCCTTCGAACAATTCTAGCACTCCCGACCGTAGGATCATGGAATTTGAGGACCAAGTCAAGTGTCTCATGAAATCTTACGATGCTCCCAAGCCTTCAAGCCAAGTGAACAAAATCACTTCTTCATGCGAATTATGTAGTGGTCCCCATGACACTCGTGATTGTGTGGAACTCCCCGGAACAGCTTTTGCGGACTACGCATCCACGCGTACCGACGAAGTGGGAGATAAGTGGTACACTTTCAAGCCCGAGCCAAACACATACGGTGATTCATACAACCCCTCATGGAAAAATCACCCAAACCTTAGGTGGAGACAAAACCAACCCAATTCTTCCGATCCGCCTAATCGTTACCAACCAAACGGTCCACCATCCAACCGTACTTTCAACAACAATCCTTCTAACAACCATGGTAGTACCAACAATCTTGAAGGATTGATGTCAAAGTTCATGGCATCTCAAGAAGCTTGCATATCTAAGTTTGAAGCCGATTTCAAACAAAAGCAAAGCGAGATGACCACTAGAATTGATGCATTGTTGAAAGTTCTCAATGACCGAGAAATGGGAGCACTCCCGAGTGACACGGTCAAGAATCCGAAGCTAACCGTTAATTCCATATCATCAGTTTCGTCACCCAGTTCATGTCCACAATATTACTCGGTTAAATCAACGAGCACGTGTTTCAAACAAAACCAAGTTCCCCAAAAGGACCAATCAAATAAAACACCCACTATAGAGCCGGTCAAAAGCATTGTTGAAACACCTCTTACGCAAGACCTTGACGATGAATTCAAAGAACTTCACCTAGAACCCCCCGTCATTGATGTCTTAGCGCGTGCTCCCTACTATAGTGCCCTCCTAGAAAAATATGAGAAGTGTAAGCTAGGTAAAAATGGGACCGCCTTCGTTCAAAACAAGTTACCTAAAAAGCTTGATGATCCGGGTATATTTGTTTTGCCTTGTAAGTAAGGAAGATCCAAAGCTTTCGACACACTAGCCGATTTAGGGTCAAGCCTCAACTTGATTCCCTTATCCTTTTTCACCACTCTTAAGCTAGGAAAGTTAGAGGAAACGGAGGTATTGATAGGGCTAGCGGATGGGAGTATTGCACACCCGGTTGGAATGATTAAGGATGTAGTTGTTCACGTAGGAAAGTTAACTATATTAGCGGATTTTCACGTCCTAGACATGGTTAGTGACACTACATGCCCATTATTGGTAGGAAGAGGATTTTTAGCAACCGCTAGTGCCATGATAGATTGCAAGGAATCCAAGATAACGGTAGGTGAAGGCGATACTTGGTCGGTGTATGATGTTAAGAAGCATAATTATGATTGTGATGATGAACCGACACCGCATTGGGTAGAAATGAATAGGAGACCATCTAGATATGGACCTTGGATAGAAAAGAACTTCATAGGACCTCAATGCCCATTTTATCTAGAAAAGGATTTCGTTGAGAAGACACATTCGGTAGAACAACTCATAGCTAGAGATGAAGAGCTAGATCCCTTTGAGGACCCCTTAGTCTTTAGAAAGATGATTGAGTTCTTGAGCGTAATGCCTATTAATATAGAGTTGAATAAATGGAAAAGAGATGGAGATAAGTATAAATGGAGGTGGGACAAGCCACCTAAAGAAGGAGACGGGTCATGGCATATTAGAATGACCTTGTATGATCCGGATGGAGAAAAGTTTGAAAGGTCATACCATACTAAGGAAACCGATAGAGAGTTGAAACCTAAGTTTGATCCCAAAGATGTCCTCAACGAGGAACTCACCCGTATCACGTAGTAACCCATGACCTTGAGTCTAGCTACAAGACTCGTAAATAAAGAAAAGCGCTTCTTGGGAGGCAACCCATGTTTTGTGTGATTTTATTTGATTTTTGTTATTTGCTTCCGTATACATGTTTTATTTTTATTGTTGGTTAATCATGTTTCTCAATTAAAATGTGGAAATACTTTACTATGTTGTTTGGCCTAGTCTTAACTCCAACCTAAAAGTATTTTTGCAAAAGATAAGTGTAAGGGGAAACCCCAAATATGTTTTTAAGAAACAAACCGATCATGATTCTCCACAATATTAAATGAACATGTATATTCGTATTTGTTAGAGTCAAATGCTTGTATTGAGTCATAATGAAGTTTTGCAGGATTTTCCAGGAAGTAGAACCAAGTTTTTCCAGAAATTTTCCGGAAACTTAACATAAGAATTTCTGCAGGTCCATTCTGACGGCGTCAGAGTATTACTCTTGACGGCGTCAGGAGTTAAAATCTGGAAATTTTACCGTTTTGTTTTTCTAACGGAGTCTTATGGTTTTTGTGAATTATTAAGTTTTATAATCTCCAGGAAATCTGCAAACTTCATTCCACAAGCATTATATCTTACTTTGTTTTCTAGGATTTAGTAACTTATATAGGATGCCGCCGATTTTACGCGAGGTTGTCTTGTCTATTGTTGTCAGGATTTACAGGTTATGTATGACAAGAAGATGATTTATATTCTGGAAGGGAAGCTTTGATTGTTCGTTTTCTTGGAGGAAGATTTAACCTGGCCAACCTATAATCCATACCGAGCGAATCAGGGGAGTATTTGATTTCATTCTCTTTACTTTTTCACTTTTACAATCTTTACTTGAACATTGGGGACAATGTTCATCTTAAGTGTAAGGGGAGGGTAAAAAGATGATACCTTACATATGCACTTTCGCTTGAGTTTGTTTTGTTTGATAGTAGATGTGTAATAAAACTATGAGAAATACTTGTTAGTGCAATTTTAGCGCCAAATTTAAAATTTTTTACAACATTTAGGAGTGAAACTTTAGCCATAGCAAGCGTCTCATGGATAGGAGATTGTATGACTAGCACATAACCGTATATTCAGAAAAATTTTCCACCCAAAAATGTGAGGTTCGCCTTTAGATTCCAAAAATGTGAGGTTCGCCTTTAGTTTTCTAGATTTGATAGGAAAAGCATTCATTATTAGTGCTTATGAGTGTACCGGTAGCATTTAGATTCCAGAACTTGCGTTAGTGATGCATCCCGAGACCGCTAGTGAGACTACATTCGTGTGGTAGGATTTACTACATGATAAGAGGCATTAGGATTACCCTTGTGTTAAACCCATATCATAATTACTTGACCATTTAAGTCATATTACTTGGCTAGTTAAGTCAACTAATTTTTCCCACACCCTTAGCGTTGTAGTCATTTTTAGTACACGAAACCCCTAGTACACCCCTCCGAGCCTATCTTTTCGTTTCTAACTTTAAGCATCTTACTTAAAGGAAGAATTTGTTACACCCCACTTAAATGTACAACCAAATCGCCTTAGCCTTCCGTGCATGCGCTCATTTTTAGTGCATTATTGTTATTTGTTAAACCCTAAGTTAATTATCTAATTGATTACATGGTTGCTAAGTCGAGTCATATCCTTGTACATATTGTTTTGGGACGATTGAGACTCATGGGTAAGTACTTATTTTATGGAGTAATGGGGAAGAACATCATATTATTACCCCCATATGTACGATAATCTTAAAAGTGCTCCAAGTGTTTTGATTTTCTTAATTCGAGTCATTAGAATAGTTCAATGTAAAGTATGTAAAAATTCAAGTGTAAGGGGAATGTTCATACCCCTATGATGTATTATTTTGGATGGTAGGGTAAGAGTGTATGCAAAAAAAAAAAAAAAAAAAAAAAAAAAAAAAAAAAAGATAAAAAATCAAAAAAAAAAAAAAAAAAAGAGAAAAAAAAAAAACCTACGGACTACCATCCCTTTTCATTCTATGTTCATTTTATGTTTTTGTTATTTTTCATTTATTAGCTTAAGTCGAGTCTAGTCTTGGCTTAGCAACGCCATCTTGTACATGTAATTAACCAAGATTGTTAACTCGCCACCAGTAAAACTTCCTTTATCCAACAAAACTGTGTAATTCATATCCCTATGCCTAACGTTACAACCCTTTAAAAGACCTCTTTGATAGTTTATCCTAGGTGCTTACGCCATGTGGAGGAGGTTTGATCCTTTTCCAAGCCTATGGTAATCTATTTTGCTATGACAGGTAGTGAGAGATATCTTCCATTTCCATAATGTTATATTACTTTATTACACCCGAGAGATGTGAGTATCTAAACACTATTTGTGAAGTGCTTGTGTATGACCTCCGTGCTTGTCTATGGTCTTTAGTGGAACGATTATTTGTTGTAATTACTTTTATATTAGTGTTAAATGACCCCTAACTTGTATTTTGAGTAGAATAAAAGCGCATTTGCTTGAGGACAAGCAAATCTCAAGTGTAAGGGTATATGATGAGGCGAAAAATGATCCGTTTTTAGGGGGTCATTTAAGCCCGAATCCGACTTTATTTGATCAAATATTGCCCTAAATCGTTCCTTTTGTGATTTTAGGTACTTGGAGAGTGAATTCTGGAAAAGAAGCCATTTTGGACGTTTTTGGAGCATAAAATTGAAGAAAACGGCAAAGTCTCCAAATTCTATGCTGTGAACAGTGCATGAAGGCGTCAAGACTTGCTCTTGACGGCGTCAGAGTCCAAAGAATAAAATACCGTGGTTGCTGACGGCGTCACATAGGCCGTCATAAGTAGATCAAGGCCGTCCGAGGAAGTATTTGGCGGCGAGATGACGGCGTCACACCATTGCTCTTGACGCCGTCACCCCAGTTTTCCTATATATAGTTTTCTAGTTTTTTCATTAAAAAGAGAGAAGTTTTGGTGAAACCCTAAAGACGAATTTGGTGGAACTTTTACAGGTTTTTCAAGGGTTCCAAACCCTTGATACCTCGCATTGTAATTGAGATAAGTGTTCTTCTAATTCAATCAATATGTCTAGTGTTGGTTGTCTATATCTTGTTCTTGTCTCAATTCCATTATGCTAGGCTAGATCACTTTTGTGTTTGCTTAGATCTAATGAAACCTAGATGTTGATTATGTGTTGATTACTTGTTTATTCTTGTCTTGGATGAATCATTTTATATGTTAGGCTTAAGAAAACTGGCAGATCTCCAAATGGTAACATGCTTGAACGTCTTAAGAAACATGAACCGAGGCGTACTAGGTCTTTATTTGTTGTATTTAATGCATGAGCCACTGTTTACAATCCCTATAGTTGTGCTGGGTCATAGTGTAGGAGGAGATAAGAGCTCATAGAATTGGGGAGTTATGTATGCCACCCCATGAATGGTATTAAGGAATACAATCCGTCATCCATACAATTATAACAAGTAATTAACGTGTAAAAGATATCTAGGGAGTAGTGAAGTCTAAGTAAACACAATTTTCTCCAATTACTGCTCACAACCTTAGTATAATTTAGTTTATTTTCATTTTTAGTATTTTATTTTGATTATATATTAGTTTTGGGTTAGTTGAATAGCAACTAATTCCGCCCACTCTTCCAAAACCCGAGATTTCACTTGCTTTCATAAAAATATAAAAATACAAAAATAATCATCCCTCATCTTTAGAACTAGTAATTAGGTTTTCTAATTCTAGCGACACTATTCCTAAGCTGAACGATCAATCCCCCGGTACTTGTCACTATACTATACTACAACGATCAGGTACACTGCCTGGTGGGGGTTGTAAGCTTCTCGAGATCCCCCGAGAGGTAAAGCCTGTTGCGATTCCCACGCATCAAGTTTTTGGCGCCGCAGCCCGGGGAATAGTTATTGTCTAGGTTAGAATTTCTTTTTATTAGGTCTACTTGCTAGATTCCTTTCTAGTAAGATTTTATTTTTATTTTTAGGTCTTCTTTAGTCTATCTTATTTCTTCGTGCCTTTATTCGTAAATCTTTACCATCCGACATCATGGAAGGTGGTAACATCTTTGAACCCGTCATCCCACCACAACAAAACCCACCACTAGAACCCCTTAGGCCCCGAACCTTAGGAGAGTATTCCCGACCTAGCCACCAAGGCTACCGAAACACCATTGAGCTCACCGGAGCCAATGTGACTCCCTTGCGATCCGACACCATCCGGTTGGTGCAAAGCGGATGTGCATTCCATGGACTTCGTTCCGAAGATCCAAACCAACATCTTAAGGACTTTCTCAAAATCCTAGATTCCATAGACCTAGGTGTTGAAACTAGAGAGACTACCCGTTTACGCCTATTGCAATTCTCTCTACGGGATCAAGCTAGTCAATGGCTTGAGCGTTTACCCGCGGGATCCATCACCACATGGGATGATCTCACCACTCGTTTCCTTGCTCAATTTTTCCCACCGGGGAGAACTACTAAGCTTAGAAATGACATCTTGATGTTCCAACAACGTCAAAATGAATCTCTTTATGAAGCATGGACTCGTTTCAAGGACTTACTCCAAAAAGTCCCTCATCATGGCATAGATCTTTGGCTCCAAGTCCAAATCTTCTATGACCATATCGACATCTCCACGAGGCGAACCATTGACCAATCGGCCGGTGGTAAGCTACGTGATCTTAGTGCGGAACAATCATGGGAACTCATAGAAGATCTTGCTCTCTATGACAACGAAAGTTGGAATGATCCCCATGATTTGAACAAAACGGTCAAGGCAATATCTTTGCCTTCGAACAATTCTAGCACTCCCGACCGTAGGATCATGGAACTTGAGGACCAAGTCAAGTTTCTCATGAAATCTTACGATGCTCCCAAGCCTTCAAGCCAAGTGAACAAAATCACTTCTTCATGCGAATTATGTAGTGGTCCCCATGACACTCGTGATTGTGTGGAACTCCCCGGAACAGCTTTTGCGAACTACGCATCCACGCGTACCGACGAAGCGGGAGATAAGTGGTACACTTTCAAGCCCGAGCCAAACACATACGGTGATTCATACAACCCCTCATGGAAAAATCACCCAAACCTTAGGTGGAGACAAAACCAACCCAATTCTTCCGATCCGCCTAATCGTTACCAACCAAACGGTCCACCATCCAACCGTACTTTCAACAACAATCCTTCTAACAACTATGGTAGTACCAACAATCTTGAAGGATTGATGTCAAAGTTCATGGCATCTCAAGAAGCTCGCATATCTAAGTTTGAAGCCGATTTCAAACAAAAGCAAAGCGAGATGACCACTAGAATTGATGCATTGTTGAAAGTTCTCAATGACCGAGAAATGGGAGCACTCCCGAGTGACACGGTCAAGAATCCGAAACTAACCGTTAATTCCATATCATCAGTTTTGTCACCCAGTTCATGTCCACAATATTACTCGGTTAAATCAACGAGCACGTGTTTCAAACAAAACCAAGTTCTCCAAAAGGACCAATCAAATAAAACACCCTCTATAGAGCCGGTCAAAAGCATTGTTGAAACACCTCTTACGCAAGACCTTGACGATGAATTCAAAGAACTTCACCTAGAACGCCCCGTCATTGATGTCTTAGCGCGTGCTCCCTACTATAGTGCCCTCCTAGAAAAATATGAGAAGTGTAAGCTAGGTAAAAATGGGACCGCCTTCGTTCAAAACAAGTTACCTAAAAAGCTTGATGATCCGGGTATATTTGTTTTGCCTTGTAAGTTAGGAAGATCCAAAGCTTTCGACACACTAGCCGATTTAGGGTCAAGCCTCAACTTGATTCCCTTATCCTTATTCACCACTCTTAAGCTAGGAAAGTTAGAGGAAACGGAGGTATTGATAGGGCTAGCGGATGGGAGTATTGCACACCCGGTTGGAATGATTAAGGATGTAGTTGTTCACGTAGGAAAGTTAACTATATTAGCGGATTTTCACGTCTTAGACATGGTTAGTGACACTACATGCCCATTATTGGTAGGAAGAGGATTTTTAGCAACCGCTAGTGCCATGATAGATTGCAAGGAATCCAAGATAACGGTAGGTGAAGGCGATACTTGGTCGGTGTATGATGTTAAGAAGCATAGTTATGATTGTGATGATGAACCGACACCGCATTGGGTAGAAATGAATAGGAGACCATCTAGATATGGACCTTGGATAGAAAAGAACTTCATAGGACCTCAATGCCCATTTTATCTAGAAAAGGATTTCGTTGAGAAGACACATTCGGTAGAACAACTCATAGCTAGAGATGAAGAGCTAGATCCCTTTGAGGACCCCTTAGTCTTTAGAAAGATGATTGAGTTCTTGAGCGTAATGCCTATTAATATAGAGTCGAATAAATGGAAAAGAGATGGAGATAAGTATAAATGGAGGTGGGACAAGCCACCTAAAGAAGGAGACGGGTCATGGCATATTAGAATGACCTTGTATGATCCGGATGGAGAAAAGTTTGAAAGGTCATACCATACTAAGGAAACCGATAGAAAGTTGAAACCTAAGTTTGATCCCAAAGATGTCCTCAACGAGGAACTCACCCATATCACGTAGTAACCCATGACCTTGAGTCTAGCTACAAGACTCGTAAATAAAGAAAAGCGCTTCTTGGGAGGCAACCCATGTTTTGTGTGATTTTATTTGTTTGTTTGTTATTTGCTTCCGTATACATGTTTTATTTTTATTGTTGGTTAATCATGTTTCTCAATTAAAATGTGGAAATACTTTACTATGTTGTTTGGCCTAGTCTTAACTCCAACCTAAAAGTATTTTTGCAAAAGATAAGTGTAAGGGGAAACCCCAAATATGTTTTTAAGAAACAAACTGATCATGATTCTCCACAATATTAAATGAACATGTATATTCGTATTTGTTAGAGTCAAATGCTTGTATTGAGTCATAATGAAGTTTTGCAGGATTTTCCAGGAAGTAGAACCAAGTTTTTCCAGAAATTTTCCGGAAACTTAACATAAGAATTTCTGCAGGTCCATTCTGACGGCGTCAGAGTATTACTCTTGACGGCGTCAGGAGTTAAAATCTGGAAATTTTACCGTTTTGTTTTTCTAACGGAGTCTTATGGTTTTTGTGAATTATTAAGTTTTATAATCTCCAGGAAATCTGCAAACTTCATTCCACAAGCATTATATCTTACTTTGTTTTCTAGGATTTAGTAACTTATATAGGATGCCGCCGATTTTACACGAGGTTGTCTTGTCTATTGTTGTCAGGATTTACAGGTTATGTATGACAAGAAGATGATTTATATTCTGGAAGGGAAGCTTTGATTGTTCGTTTTCTTGGAGGAAGATTTAACCTGGCCAACCTATAATCCATACCGAGTGAATCAGGGGAGTATTTGATTTCATTCTCTTTACTTTTTCACTTTTACATTCTTTACTTGAACATTGGGGACAATGTTCATCTTAAGTGTAAGGGGAGGGTAAAAAGATGATACCTTACATATGCACTTTCGCTTGAGTTTGTTTTGTTTGATAGTAGATGTGTAATAAAACTATGAGAAATACTTGTTAGTGCAATTTTAGCGCCAAATTTAAAATTTTTTACAAAATTTAGGAGTGAAACTTTAGCCATAGCAAGCGTCTCATGGATAGGAGATTGTATGACTAGCACATAACCGTATATTCAGAAAAATTTTCCACCCAAAAATGTTAGGTTCGCCTTTAGATTTGATAGGAAAAGCATTCATTATTAGTGCTTATGAGTGTACCGGTAGCATTTAGATTCCAGAACTTGCGTTAGTGATGCATCCCGAGACCGCTAGTGAGACTACATTCGTGTGGTAGGATTTACTACATGATAAGAGGCATTAGGATTACCCTTGTGTTAAACCCATATCATAATTACTTGACCATTTAAGTCATATTACTTGGCTAGTTAAGTCAACTAATTTTTCCCACACCCTTAGCGTTGTACTCATTTTTAGTACACGAAACCCCTAGTACACCCCTTCGAGCCTATCTTTTCGTTTCTAACTTTAAGCATCTTACTTAAAGGAAGAATTTGTTACACCCCACTTAAATGTACAACCAAATCGCCTTAGCCTTCCGTGTATGCGCTCATTTTTAGTGCATTATTGTTATTTGTTAAACCCTAAGTTAATTATCTAATTGATTACATGGTTGCTAAGTCGAGTCATATCCTTGTACATATTGTTTTGGGACGATTGGGACTCATGGGTAAGTACTTATTTTATGGAGTAATGGGGAAGAACATCATATTATTACCCCCATATGTACGATAATCTTAAAAGTGCTCCAAGTGTTTTGATTTTCTTAATTCGAGTCATTAGAATAGTTCAATGTAAAGTATGTAAAAATTCAAGTGTAA
Source organism: Artemisia argyi (assembly GCA_030686995.1). Taxonomy (NCBI): domain Eukaryota; kingdom Viridiplantae; phylum Streptophyta; class Magnoliopsida; order Asterales; family Asteraceae; genus Artemisia; species Artemisia argyi. Next base: position 42,609,614 of record CM060695.1, read on the forward strand.
GGGGAATGTTCATACCCCTATGATGTATTATTTTGGATGGTAGGGTAAGAGTGTATGCAAAAAAAAAAAAAAAAAAAATTGAAAAAATTAAAAAAAAAAAAAAAAAAGAGAAAAAAAAAACATACAGACTACCATCCCTTTTCATTCTATGTTCATTTTATGTTTTTGTTATTTTTCATTTATTAGCTTAAGTCGAGTCTAGTCTTGGCTTAGCAACGCCATCTTGTACATGTAATTAACCAAGATTGTTAACTCGCCACCAGTAAAACTTCCTTTATCCAACAAAACCGTGTAATTCATATCCCTATGCCTAACGTTACAACCCTTTAAAAGACCTCTTTGATAGTTTATCCTAGGTGCTTACGCCATGTGGAGGAGGTTTGATCCTTTTCCAAGCCTATGGTTATCTATTTTGCTATGACAGGTAGTGAGAGATATCTTCCATTTCCATAATGTTATATTACTTTATTACACCCGAGAGATGTGAGTATCTAAACACTATTTGTGAGGTGCTTGTGTATGACCTCCGTGCTTGTCTATTGGTCTTTAGTGGAACGATTATTTGTTGTAATTACTTTTATATTAGTGTTAAATGACCCCTAACTTGTATTTTGAGTAGAATAAAAGCGCATTTGCTTGAGGACAAGCAAATATCAAGTGTAAGGGTATATGATGAGGCGAAAAATGATCCGTTTTTAGGGGGTCATTTAAGCCCGAATCTGACTTTATTTGATCAAATATTGCCCTAAATCGTTCCTTTTGTGATTTTAGGTACTTGGAGAGTGAATTCTGGAAAAGAAGCCATTTTGGACGTTTTTGGAGCATAAAAGTGAAGAAAACGGCAAAGTCTCCAAATTCTATGCTGTGAACAGTGCATGAAGGCGTCAAGACTTGCTCTTGACGGTGTCAGAGTCCAAAGAATAAAATACCGTGGTTGCTGACGGCGTCACATAGGCCGTCATAAGTAGATCAAGGCCATCCGAGGAAGTATTTGGCGGCGAGATGACGGCGTCACACCATTGCTCTTGATGCCGTCACCCCAGTTTTCCTATATATAGTTTTCTAGTTTTTTCATTAAAAAGAGAGAAGTTTTGGTGAAACCCTAAAGACGAATTTGGTGGAACTTTTACAGTTTTTTCAAGGGTTCCAAACCCTTGATACCTTGCATTGTAATTGAGATAAGTGTTCTTCTAATTCAATCAATATGTCTATGTGTTGGTTGTCTATATCTTTTTCTTGTCTCAATTCCATTATGCTAGGCTAGATCTCTTTTGTGTTTGCTTAGATCTAATGAAACCTAGATGTTGATTATGTGTTGATTACTTGTTTATTCTTGTCTTGGATGAATGATTTTATATGTTAGGCTTAAGAAAACTGGCAGATCTCCAAATGGTAACATGCTTGAACGTCTTAAGAAACATGAACCGAGGCGTACTAGGTCTTTATTGGTTATATTTAATGCATGAGCCACTGTTTACAATCCCTATAGTTGTGCTGGGTCATAGTGTAGGAGGAGATAAGAGCTCATAGAATTGGGGAGTTATGTATGCCACCCCATGAATGGTATTAAGGAATACAACCCGTCATCCATACAATTATAACAAGTAATTAACGTGTAAAAGATATCTAGGGAGTAGTGAAGTCTAAGTAAACACAATTTTCTCCAATTACTGCTCACAACCTTAGTATAATTTAGTTTATTTTCATTTTTAGTATTTTATTTTGATTATATATTAGTTTTGGGTTAGTTGAATAGCAACTAATTCCGCCCACTCTTCCAAAACCCGAGATTTCACTTGCTTTCATAAAAATATAAAAATACAAAAATAATGATCCCTCATCTTTAGAACTAGTAATTAGGTTTTCTAATCCTAGCGACACTATTCCTAAGCTGAACGATCAATCCCCCGGTACTTATCACTATACTATACTACAACGATCAGGTACACTGCCTGGTGGGGGTTGTAAGCTTCTCGAGATCCCTCGAGAGGTAAAGCCTGTTGCGATTCCCACGCATCAACTAACCTAGCTTTATTCCTAGTAACTATTCCATTCTCATCTAACTTATTCCTATATACCCATTTGGTTCCTATGATGGTCATATTCTTTGGATTAGGGACTAATTCCCAAACATCATTTGCCTTAAATTGATTTAATTCTTCTTGTATAGCTATAACCCAACTTTCATCTTTTAAAGCCTCGTTAATATTCTTAGGTTCTATTGCTGAGAGGAAACAAAATAAATTGTTTTTATCTTGGGCTTGTGACCTAAGGGTTCTTTGGTTAAGATGTCCTATTATATTATCTAATAGATGTGATCTAGATTATTTAATATTAACAGTTTCGTTATTTTCTAAGTGAATGTCTTCATTATCATTTCCTATGGGTTTAGTTTTACTAACCTCAACAGCTTCATCTTCGACTAAATCATCATCTTCTAGAGGTAATGTTTTAGGAGGTGGTGGTGTTTCATCAAATGTTACATTTAATGATTCCTTTACTTTCATGGAGTGTTTGTTAAGTGTTATATATGCTTTGCTATTTTGTGAGTATCCTAAAAATATTCCTTCATATGATTTTGGATCAAACTTAGTGAGGTAATCCTTAGTGTTTAGAACATAACATTTACTTCCAAATACCCTAAAGTAGCTTAAGTTTGGTTTTCTACCTCTTAATAACTCATAAGGAGTTTTTCCTAGAATTCTCCTAATTGATACCCTATTTAAAATATAAGTTGATGTATCTACGGCGTGACACCAAAATTTTTGTAGGATGGAATGTTCATTTAACATAGTTCTACTCATTTCTTGTAGTGACCTATTTTTTCTTTCTACTACGCCATTTGATTGAGGAGTACGAGGAGCGGAGAAATTGTGAGATATTCCATTTAACTCACAATATTTTCTGAATTGTACTTCGTTATCAAATTCCCTACCATGGTCCGTCCTAATGGCAACTATTGAGCATCCTAATTTATTTTGAATCATTTTACTAAATATTTTGAATTTTTCAAAGGCTTGGGTTTTGTCACTTAAAAACCTAGTCCACGTGTATCGTGAGTAGTCATCTACTATTACTAAGGTATATTTGTTTCCTCCATAGCTCCGCACAGCGGATGGACCGAAAAGATCCATATGTAATAATTCTAGGCACCTAGTAGTGGATACTATATTCTTAGCTCTGTGACTAGCATGAGCTTGTTTTCCAATTTTACATGCATCACAAAAATGCTTGTCATATTTTAGATTAGGAAAATTTCTAACTAATTCCTTAGAGGCCAATGATTGTATTTGTTGCATGTTAGCATGTCCTAATCTCCTATGCCACAATGTAGAGTTTTCATCTAGGGTCGTTAGGCATATCCTATCCTCAGGCTTGTTTCCTAGTTTCATAACATATATGCCACCTTTCCTAATTCCTCTACCTATAATTTTTCCATTCTTAACTATTTCGCTATCCTCTTCGGTAAATGTGACTATACATTTATTATCACATATTTGTCCTACACTAAGCAAGTTATATGTTAAATTATCTACATGCTCTACATTTTCAATAGTAAGAGAGTCTTGAGAAATCGTACCTTTGCCAATGATTTTTCCACGTAAGTCACTATCAAAAATAACGTTACCTCTATTGTATGCCTTGTATGTAGAGAATAGCTTGCGGTTCCCCGTCATGTGCCTCGAACATCCGCTATCTTTGATCCATTCGTCAGGTTCCAAGTCAATTCCTAAACATATTTCGTCGGTTTCTTTTGCCATGAAACACTTTTCGTCTCTTGGCTTTTCAACTTCTTCTTTGTCACTATCACTCCATGTTCCACTAACAAAGGCGCCTTGATTTTCATAACCCGGTGGCTTTAGACATTCGCCAATGAGATGATTTGGACTTCCACATCTAAAGCACTTTCTTTTCCCGTAGTTGTCACTTCTATTTCATTGGAATGCTTTTCTTTCGTCTCGTGATAATCTAGTGAATCTTCCTCGTCTCTTGAAGAACTTCTTGAATTCTGTTACGGCCATTGCATATTCTTCGTCTTCACTTTCGTCACTTGAATCATCATCATCACTAGGTTCCTTTTTGGCTTTTAGAGCAATGGATTTGGTTTGTTCTTTCTTGACTTTGACCATTTCCGAATCTCTTCTTATGATTTCTTCATGAACCTTCAAGTTGCCAATTAGTTCATCTAATGATAACGTCATCAAGTTCTTTGATTCTTCAATTGCCGTGACCTTAGCTCGCCATTTTGGATGCAATGCCCTAAGAAATTTCCTAACATAATTTTTACTAGAAAATGTCTCATCAAGTGCTTTTAAACTTGTGATAATAGTGTTAAACTTAGCAAAAGCATTATCAATTGATTCCTCTTCCGGAATCGTAAATTGTTCATATTGTTGTACAAGAAGATCTATTTTATTATCTTTGACTTGGCTATTACCTTGGTGAGTAATTAGTAAAGAATCCCAAATTTCTTTGGCGGTTTTACACATAAAAATTCTTTCATATTCTTTGCATGGTAACGCATTATAAATGACCATTTTAGCCTCATTATTTTTTGCTAATTTCTTTTTTAAATCATCATTTTGTTCTTCGAAAGATACAATTTCATTCATTTTAGTTTCAACATTATAATGAATATGAGGAAAATCACCAAAGGTAATAATATGCCAAAGATCAAGATCTTTTGATTTCACATACGTTTTGAATCTATTTTTCCAATATAAAAATCCATCACTTTCAAATAGTGGTGGTCTTTGCATAGATTGCCCTTCTAAATATTTTTCAGATTCCATAGATCATTACAAGTTTTAAAATACAATATATTTTAAAAATCTTGCAAGACGTGGCTCTTGATACCAATTGTGGAAAACTAGAAGGGGGGTTGAATAGTTTTACGTCTTTTTAATTCGTTGTAAACGATAGTTTTAGTGTTTTCTTAGCTTTTAAAAACTTAGATTCGATAATATGTGATCTCAAGTCTTGCACAATATAAACAACTATCAATAAGTAATATATAACAATGATAAGTAATGAAATAAGTAAGAGATGGAAAGATCGAACCGCGAGACAAGAGATTTATAGTGGTTCGGCAACAAGGACACCTTCCTTGCCCTACTCCACTCCCCGAGCACCTAACTCGAGAGTTTTCTTCACTATATCAACAAGCTCCCTTTTGGCGGAGAAAACCTTACACACCAATTTACACACCAATTTTCGCACCACAACTTCTTCACACCTAAGTCACAACTTCTTCAAATCAATCTATTTCACAACTAACTACTCCACACCTATCTTCTTCACACCAATATAATTTCTAACTTTTCTTCTTCACACCAAGCTACTAACTAATCACACAATCTATATATCTAGCACAACTATCTACAATCAAATATTCACAACAATCTTCACAAAGAATAATGTAAATGATCTTGATGATGTACCAACAACTTGGATGTGGAGATCACAACAAGTTGTAATACTTCTTGTCTTGGGGGATAGAAGTATTCTTCTCTTGCACTTGAGAGGATGAAGTTTGAATCACTTTGAAACAAAGAATTATACACTTATGATCAAAGGATAAGAGAATAGAAATATGGATCTAGATCAGAAAGTTTAGAAGTGCAAAAGGTGAGAAAATTCTGAGGAATGAACCAGTATTTATAGGGGAGAAAAATACTGTTCTGGAGCGTGGCCGGTCCCCTTAATTAATGGCCGGTCCCCTTAATGATTAAGGGAGCTGCCTAAGGAATTAAGGGGGCCGCCCCTTCAGAACGTTGGTTTTTCTTGTCTTTTAGTGGGGAATATTTTTCTGGATAAAATTTGCCATTTTTGGTTGAAAATTTGAAATCATATATTTATAATGAATTAAACATATTCTTTTAATTCCAAAAGTAATTTTGTAAAAGATATAAGATGTTTAATACATTTTATAAAAATTCTAGTGATTAGAAAAATTTCCTTTGATCATGAAATGCAATAAACCCTTTGTTTATTCATACCTTAAGTGATATGGAAGCAAAGACAAATATTAAGCACTAAAAACTTGTTTACGTCATAAGTTTTAGATTAATGAGTTTATGCTTTGTAATTATCAAAACATAGAGACATTGTTAATATGCTAACAATGTTTTAAGACATTATTTATGTCAACAAATCACTTTGTCGGTTAGACATGGCGGACTGATAACCACAAAATTTTATAAAATAAAGTGATTTTTTTTTTTTTTAAATTTTGGCCAAAAACGGGGGTACTAGAAGGTAAAATGTGATCAAATTCGCTAGAGTTTCCCCCCCTCCCCCACACTTAGAATTGAATATTGTCCTCAATATTCAATGTCCCAGCTATTATGCCGACTCTTTGAACGTAAAAGGGCAACATTACAAGCTAAATGTGGAAACACCATTTTTCACTTTATTTTATTTATTGATATATATACATGGTAACAACAGCAGGGGCACACCCCCACACTTAGGGTGAAAACCCCATATACATGCTACTGTTTTTGTTTGTCGAGTCGCTAGCTTGACTCGACCCCGAATTCATTTGTTCTTGGGGAAGCAACATGTGGAAGAGACAATCTTCATCGGACTTTCATTCAAGATGTTTGGACAGACATTGAGGTACGTGAAAGTTCCACACCGATGAGATATACTGAGAGACCCTGGCTCAAAAGAATGATACTTGGAAATGCTGGGGTCAAAGATAGTGTCTTCATTCCCGAAGGAGTGAAGAAGAGAGAACGTCACGGGATAGGTGAAGAAAAGGAAGAAAACCATGATGAAAATCATGACTAACTCGTCATCACCCACAGGAGAATCCATAAGTTTAGTATTATGAATCTCATCATTTAAGCTCACGTGATCAAGACATATCCCGGGTGTGTCATGATCAAAATGGAAGTTATCATACTCCGGTGGAGATATGATATGAGTGAGTTCACCGGAGAACTCCTCGGAATGAGAATCAATCACATGATGTGAATCAGTGAACTCATGTTCCGGTGTAGACTCATCACTATCCTCGTTTTGAGTACCAAATATTAGATTATCAGAAATTAAAGTGAATTCAGAGTCGAATTCAAACAAAGGATTGGTGAGAGTAGTTTTGAATGCTTCGAAAACAAAGTGAACAACATTCTCAATTGGACTGTTGGGATCAAAAGTGAGTGACGGATCATGATATAAGAGACTTTCAATTTCTCCTAGATCAGCGTCAAAGTCAACGAGATCATCGTCACTTCCCGTTGGAAGTGAATTGATGTGAGCGAGTTCATCGACGAATTCCTCAAGAAGATGATCAGCATCAGAATGTGGAACTGATGCCTCAACATACTCGATGTCTCCATAAGATACACAATCTTCGCTACAATCGGAGAAAGTCTCAAATTGATCTTTTGGACACTCAAGAGGGGAAGGTAAGTCACACATATGATCAAAAGTTCCCTGTGACTCTCATGGGATTGAGACAAGGTTCTCAACACTAGACTTTATGAATTCGTCCGATTCCTTTTCAGGAACAGTGCTAAGATGCTCATCCCCCATGTTCAGAGAGTGAGTGTGAACTTCAGGTGTGATAGCAGTTGTTTGAGATGGAATCTCAACTGCTGGGATATCAACTGATGAACTTGATGAATCTTTGTAAAATTGAAGGATATCAAGTGTATCTTCATCATCACTGTCATCAGGAATAAAACGGAACTGAGAGCTAGATTTGGCTGCTTTTTCTTTTGCAATTGATTCCCTGATAGATTTTTCATAGGCATCTTGGGAATTTATTTTAGCAGCCCGCTCTTCAGCTAGCAATTCTTCCATGGATTTTTGATGAGTCTCTTTTTGGGCAAAGTCTTTAACTAAACCCTTAAGCTCATCAAGTATTTCCAGTACATTTTAAATTTCTGGAAGAATTGCTTGATTCAATTGGTACTGTGGAGGTTGGTCATAATACGATGTGTCAAAATTGTCACAAGGAAATGGATTCCCCGTTTGATAATCTGAGCTGAAGTGTGGACCTCTACAGTAATCACAACAGTAAAACTGATGTGGCTGGTTTGGTGAATCGTATGGATATTGGTCATAACCAAAATTCTGAGCATCACCGGAGAACTGTTCATAGACAAACGTGTTTCCGGATTGACACTCAAATCCTTGATGAGGACCTCCACAAAACTCACACAGATATGTCGGTATCTCATGATGTGGTGGCTGGTAGAATGAATCAGATGTGTCATGGTAAGGATCGGGAGCTTGGTTATAGACAGACCCATCTCCTGACTCTACCATGCCATGGCCTAGGTAATTCCCACCATTATGAGGACCACCACACCATTGACAACCACAATGGTGTGGATACGACATATAAAGAATCAAAGGTTTACAGAGTGTGAGGAATTGAGAATCAAAAGGGTAGGAGAGTGAAGAAGGATATTTTTGGTGTTTTTGGAAAACATTTTATAAGAAAGAAAATCTTTTTGTGTTTTTGTGTTTGTTGAAAACTGATTTTAAAATGTTTTCGTGAACTGTTTTGTTTATATATGATAATAATAAGAAAATATGAACAAGGATGGTTAAATATACAATGAGTGTATATCCTGATTCACTAATCTGCAAACCGTTTAGAATAATGCGCATAACCTCCCTGACAGCGGCGCCAAAATTTGATTGGCTCCAAACAGTCAACTTAAATTGACCATAGAAATGTTCAACAAAGTCAAACAGTTTAGAATCAATCTCCGTGGAAGTATAGGGGTTTCCCCGGGTCGTTATGTTCCGACGTGGTGTGATGGTAATCAAACGTGTTTGTGATCGGGTGAATTTGGACAGAAATGGGTTGTGAATGATTAAACTAAGGAAATGTGAAATGAAATAGCTTAAATAAGCTATATTAACATATACGTGACTTTAGAAAAATCAGAAACGTGTAAAACCTAAAAACGCGTACGTTCGGTTTAAAGTTGCATGAACGTAGAAAATAAAACACGAGTTTTGGTGAAATAAAATACTTACAGTTATGAAAATTATATTTTTACAATCCTAATAATAAAAGAAAATTTTTAGAAAAAGAAAATTAATTTTTACACTATTTAATTATTTATTATTAATTAATTATTAATTAATACTAATTATTAATATTTGTATAACTTAAATACAATATAATATTAATTTAATACTAGAAAAATGAAAATTAAAATTTTAAAATAATAATATAACTAAAAACTAATTTTAAAAATTAAAAATATACTTTTTTGTCGTTTTGCGATTTTTATATTAATTAATTACTAATTATATTTAATTAAACTAATAAATAAATTCTAAATTACCAATAATACTTAAACGACTTAGAAAATTATAGAAATGTTTATAAATCTAATTAACTATCACAGGAATCCTAAAAAATTATAAAAAGTTCGTTTTATGTATTTTTAAACTATTTTACTTATTATTATCCTAATTATTAATTAATTACCAATTAAACTAATTAAATTAAAAAAAAATAGAAGATGAACAGTGAAAATTCTAGAAAAATTCCTAAAATTATTTTATAACATATAAAAGCTAGGAAAAATATAAAAACTAGGTATTACTCTATAAAAACTAATTTTGCTATTTAATACTTAAATATTAATTAATATTACATAAATTATATATTTAATTCTAATAAATACTAGATGACAATGTAAAAATCTGAAAAAATTACTAAAATTACTTTAAAATAAAAGAAAATTAAGGAAAATATAAAAATGCAAGTTACTTAAAAAAAGCTAAAAAGGAAAATTTAAAAGATAATTAATATTAAATAGAAACTATCACTTAATTTTAAATTGGTTTTTTCTGGATTTTCTTTTTGGAAACTATCTAAATACTTAAAATAAATAACTTTTGTGAAAACAATTTATCCCAAACTAAAAAATAAGCAAAATGAACACAATAAGCTTAACAGTTTGACTTTTGTTGACTTTTGCGGAAATGAGCCTCTGTGGGGTCCACAGAGGTAAATTTAAGTGCAAACAAGTTTATTAGTCATGAATGATGGTAAAACAAAAAGCTAATGTCCCAGAATAAGCCAATAAGCAAGAATAAGCTATTCCACAACCTCAAGGCTGCACAGTTTTGGGACAAGGTTTGGTGCTGTCTAGGGGCCCACAAAGGGGATTAAGCTCAAGAGCTTGGTTGGAATGGAGAAAGGGCCAGGTGGGGAGTCTAAAGAACCAAGAGTTACCCTGTGGGTCCCACTTATGAGGTCTGTGGTACCTCTGCAAGTGAGACAGATGGGAAGAACTGCTGATGCAGGGGAGAACACTCTCCCTGCAGGTGTGTTTGGGAGGGTGTAGGGCCCAAAGAAAAAATTGCAAAAATATAAAGACAATGGGATTCAAGAGTTGAGGTGGTAGACTACAGTTGGTAAAAAGCACAATCCCTAAAACCAAGCACAAAAATCACAACAATTCTTTGAAATTTTGCTTTTTCTGCCTTGTATGCAACTTTGACTTTTTCTATTGTGATTAGATTTTGACTTAGGTGAAGTTTAATCTATCCTAGATAACTTAAAATGACATAATAGACTGTTATGAAGCTAAATTAAGCTACTAGTACAACTTATGAACACAAAATGATGATCAAGGACTCTAAAATTCTAATAGTGAAACTGTGGGAATGAATTGAAGTGGATTTTGACTTTATATTAAATGACCTGAGGTTGTTGTGACTTACTTATGCTAATAGCACTTAATGCAGTCTATCCATGCCAAAATAACAACAAAACATCAACCAGAACACAGAACACCATATTAATCAAAACACTACCTTTTAAAAACAGTTTTTGTGATTTTCAAAGGTTATGACAGATTAAACCTATGATTCCAGTTCCAAGGGTTCAAACATGATGTAATAGGATCATATAAGCACAAAAAACTCCAATAGCAACACCATAACACAAAAATTACTAATATACTATTTGACAGTGAAGTGAGAAAAATTGAGCAGACAGAAATCTAATGAACAAGCTTGCAATATAAAGTAAGATAACAACTAACATTTACCAAATAAGCACAAAAGAACAAAAATAAGTAGTATTTAAGAGCATCTACAGTAAAATACCAAAATTGAGATTTGAGCTTACAAATGATTCCAATGGCCAGAACAATGAACCAAGGATCCTAAACCTGTCCTAATGCCTCCCCTGAGGTTCTAATCCCACAACTATGCAACAGACACCTTCCTCCACTGTTCATTCATCTTCTCCCATGATTTTTTTGATTCATTTCTATTTTTCTTGGTATTTTTAAGATTTTTGTGTTTTTCTTTTCTTAAACTGTTTCAAATGCTTGGAAAGCTTTAAAAAGCTTATACATGAGCTAAAGTGAGCTTAAATAAACAATGAGCAACATCTTTGAACAAGTTTAAATGAATTTGTCACTTTCACTCAAACATGCCAAATTTCAATTTATAAAAGATAAACTGAATTTAAGGATAGAAATAGTTCAAATTCCATGAAATAAACTGATTACATGTCTTGAAAACTAAGAAGTGCAACTACTAAACTAAATTACATTAATTTGTTTATTTAAACTAAAACTACAACTACAACTACTCTATTCTAATTTCTCTCTCTTCTGCTCTCTTTCTTCACTTTTATAGAACATGGGCATCACACTCTTTTTCCCACTTCATTCCAGGCCGTTAAATAGCCTCCAAATAATCTCAGCCTTCCATCTTATTTTTGGCGGGAAATGGAAATTTGACAGGTTGAGTGGGTTTGGTGAGGTAGTTGGGGTATTTAATGAGGGGGAGGGTTGTAGGGGACAGGAAAGGTGGGAAGGCGAGGATAATTAATAGAGGAGGCGGAGCAGGTTGCAGGAATCAAGGGGAGGTAGGGGATGAACAATGTATTTGACCCAGGCTTTGACTCTTTGACCTGTTGACTTGGGTGAAGTATTAAAATAGGGGTGGGGGTTTTGGGCCAGGAATTAGTTAGGCTAGGGTGGTGGATTGGGTTATGGGTAAATAGGAATAAAAGGCTTGCTTTGGTTTGTTTGTTTATTTTGGGTCCATATGGTTTGTATTAGCTAAGTAAATCACAAGGACCAATGTTGTAATTTTAGAAAGTTGGAGGTGGCTGTGGTATTTTTCCCAAGTGTTCACAAGGACTAAAATCACCAAGTTTCATATTCCTAAGGACCAATGATGTAATTTTCCAATTTAATTTCCAGGGACTATTCTTGCCAAAAATGAAACTTTAGGGACCAAATATGTAATTTTCTTCAAAATTTCATTCCAAGGATCAAAGTTGACACTTGTGACTTTCCAGGGACTAATAATGATTTTTCTTTCCAAAAATTTCCCACCAGGGACCAAATCTGCCAAAAGTGAAACTCTAGAGACTAAACTTGTAATTTCTCAAAACTTTTGAAATTTTTCACCAAAGGACAAAATATGACAACTTATGATTTCAAAAGGACCTTTGGTGATTTTTCTTTTAAAATAAGTGCTCAGGACTATTTTTGCCAATTTTTGAAAGTTGGGGGACTGAAACTGCCAGTTTTGCAAACTTTGTTCATTTTTCATCTGTTTTTACTCATTTTGCATCTGAAACATATAAAACACAATCCATGAGATATTTTTAGTATTTTGATGCCTTTTTGAGTGTTTTTAATTTTTTGCAGCTCAGATATGACCAAAAATGATGAGTGTTTGAGCACTCATCAATCCCCCACACTAAACTATTGCTAGTCCCTAGCAATCTTTTGAGAAAACTTAATGGATTTGAATCTCTTTACCAAAAGCCATTTCTTCTGGAGTAGCCAAATGTTCCAGTTCGAGTAAGAACTATGGTACACTGATAACCATGTGATTTTGAGCAAACCACCAGCTGTCAACGGTTTTGATTTGTCTTTACCAGAAGTCGTTTGCTTCTGGACTAGCCAACTCTTGATGGACATAGTCAACATCTTGGTGAGGTGATTACCAATTATTGTTTTCCACTGCCTTTACCACAAGCCATAATCTTGCGGGCTAGCCAACTCTTTTACTTTTTAGGATACGGAGAGTTGAATACCATACAATTTTCGGCAAATTGTCAGCCATCAACGGATTTGAGTTATGTTTACCAAGAGCCGTTTGCTCCTGGATTAGCCAATCCCTTTGTCGGTTAGATTTGGCAGACTGATAACCACAAAATTTTTTGAAATAAAGTGATTTTTTTTTTTTTAAATTTTGTCAAAAAACGGGGGTACTAGAAGGTAAAATGTGATCAAATTCGCTAGAATTTCCCCCCCACACTTAGAATTGAATATTGTCCTCAATATTCAAAGTCCCAACTATTATGCCGACTCTTTGAACGTAAAAGGGCAACATTACAAGCTAAATGTGGAAACACTATTTTTCACTTTATTTTATTTATTGATATATATACATGGTAACAACAGCAGGGGCACTCCCCCACACTTAGGGTGAAAACCCCATATACATGCTACTATTTTTGTTTACCGAGTCGCTAGCTTGACTCGACCCCGAATTCATTTGTTCTTGGGGAAGCAACATGTGGAAGAGACAATCTCCATCGGACTTTCATTCAAGATGTTTGGACAAACATTGAGGTACGTGAAAGTTCCACACCGATGAGATATACTGAGAGACCCTGGCTCAAAAGAAGGATACTTGGAAATGCCGGGGTCAAAGATAGTGTCTTCATTCCTGAAGGAGTGAAGAAGAGCGGACGTCACGGGATAGGTGAAGAAAAGGTAGAAAACCATGATGAAAATCATGACTAACTCGTCATCACCCACAGGAGAATCCATAAGTTCAGTATTATGAATCTCATCATTTAAGCTCACGTGATCAAGACATATCCCGGGTGTGTCATTATCAAAAAGTTATCATACTCCGGTGGAGATATGATATGAGTGAGTTCGCCGGAGAACTCCTCGGAATGAGAATCAATCACATGATGTGAATCAGTGAACTCATGTTCCGGTGTAGACTCATCACTATCCTCGTTCTGAGTACCAAAGATTAGATTATCAGAAATTAAAGTGAATTCAGAGTCGAATTCAAACAAAGGATTGGTGAGAGTAGTTTTGAATGCTTCGGAAACAAAGTGATCAACATTCTCAATTGGACTGTTGGGATCAAAAGTGAGTGACGGATCATGATATAAGAGCCTTTCAATTTCTCCTAGATCAGCGTCAAAGTCAACGAGATCATCGTCACTTCCCGTTGGATGTGAATTGATGTGAGTGAGTTCATCGGCGAACTTCTCAAGAAGATGTTCAGCATCAGAATGTGGAACTGATGCCTCAACATACTCGATGTCTCCATAAGATGCACAATCTTCGCTACAATCGGAGAAAGTCTCAAATTGATCTTTTGGACACTCAAGAAGGGAAGGTAAGTCACACATTTGATCAAAAGGTCCCTGTGACTCTTTTGGGATTGAGACAATGTTCTCAACACTAGACTTTATGAATTCATCCGATTCCTTTTCAGGAACAGTGCTAAGATGCTCATCCCCCATGTTCAGAGAGTGAGTGTGAGCTTCAGGTGTGACAGCAGTTGTTTCAAATGGAATCTCAACTGTTGAGATATCAACTGATGAACTTGATGAATCTTTGTAAAATTGAAGGATATCAAGTGTATCTTCATCATCACTGTCATCAGGAATAAAACGGAACTGAGAGCTAGATTTGGCTGCTTTTTCTTTTGCAATTGATTCCCTGATAGATTTTTCACAGGCATTTTGGGAATTTATTTTAGCAGCCCGCTCTTCAGCTAGCAATTCTTCCATGGATTTTTGATGAGTGTCTTTTTGGGCAAAGTCTTTAACTAAACCCTTAAGCTCATCAAATATTTCCAGTACATTTTAAATTTCTGGAAGAATTGCTTGATTCATTTGGTACTGTGGAGGTTGGTCATAATACGATGTGTCAAAATTGTCACAAGGAAATGGATTCCCCGTTTGACAATTTGAGCTGAAGTGTGGACCTCCACAGTAATCACAACAGTAAAACTGATGTGGCTGGTTTGGCGAATCGTATGGATATTGGTCATAACCAAAATTCTGAGCATCACCAGAGAACTGTTCATAGACAAACGTGTTTCCGGATTGACACTCAAATCCTTGATGAGGACCTCCACAAAACTCACACAGATATGTCGGTATCTCAAGATGTGGTGGCTGGTAGAATGAATCAGATGTGTCATGGTAAGGATCAGGAGCTTGGTTATAGACAGACCCATCTCCTGACTCTACCATGCCACAGCCGAGGTAATTCCCACCATTATGAGGACCACCACACCATTGACAACCACAATGGTATGGATACGACATAGAAAGAATAAAAGGCTTACAGAGGGTAAGGAATGGAGAATCAAAAGGGTTGGAGGGTGAAGAAGGATATTTTTGGTGTTTTTGGAAAACATTTTATAAGAAAGAAAATCTTTTTGTGTTTTTGTGTTCGTTGAAAACTGATTTTAAAATGTTTTCGTGAACTGTTTTGTTTATATATGATAATAATAAGAAAATATGAACAAGGATGGGTAAATATACAATGAGTGTATATCTTGATTCACTATTCTGCAAACCGTTTATAATAACGCGCACAACTTCCCTGGTAGCGGCGCCAAAATTTGATTGGCTCCAAACATTCAACTTAAATTGACCATAGGAATGGTCAACAAAGTCAAACAGTTTAGAATCAATCTCCGTGGAAGTATAGGTGTTTCTCCGGGTCGTTATGCCCTGACGAGGTGTGATGGTAATCAAACGGGTTTGTCATCAGGTGAATTTGGACAGAAAAGGGTTGTGAATGATTACACTAAGGAAATGTGAAAGGAAATTGCTTAAATAAGCTATATTAACATATACGTGAATTTAAAAAAACCAGAAACGTGTAAAACCTAAAAACGCGTACATTCAGTTTAAAGTTGCATGAACGTACAAAATAAAACGCGAGTTTTGTTGAAATAAAATACTTACAGTTATGAAAATTATATTTTTACAATCCTAATAATAAAAGAAAATTTTTAGAAAAAGAAAATTAATTTTTACACTATTTAATTATTTATTATTAATTAATTATTAATTAATACTAATTATTAATATTTGTATAACTTAAATACAATATAATAATTATTTTAATACTAGAAAATGAAAATTAAATTTCTAAAATTATAAAATAACTAAAAACTAATTTTAATAATTAAAAATATACTTTTTTGTCTTTTTGTGATTTTTATATTAATTAATTACTAATTATATTTTATTAAACTAATTAATTAATTCTAAATTACCAATAATACTTAAATGAATAAGCAAAATAGAAGAATTTATAAATCTAATTAACCATCACAGGAATCCTAAAAAATTATAAAAAGTTGGTTTTAGGTATTTTTAAACTATTTTACTAATTATTATCCTAATTATTAATTAATTACAAATTAAATTAATTAAATTCAAAAAAATAGATGATGAACAGTGAAAATTCTAGAAAAATTCCAAAAATTATTTTATAACATATAAAATCTAGGAAAAATATAAAAACTAGGTATTACTCTATAAAAACTAATATTGCTATTTAATACTTAAATATTAATTAATATTACTTAAACTATATTTAATTCTAATAAATACTAGATGACAATATAAAAATCTGAAAAAATTACTAAAATTACTTTAACATAAAATAAAATTAAGAAAAATATAAAAATGCAAGTTACTTAACAAAAAGCTAAAAAGGAAAATTAAAAAGATAATTAATATTAAATAGAAACTATCACTTAATTTTAAATCGGTTTTTTTTTTTGGATTTTCTTTTTGGAAACTATCTAAATACTTAAAATAAATAACTTTTGTGAAAACAACTTATCCCAAACTTAAAAATAAGCAAAATGGACACAATAAGCTTAACAGTTTGACTTTTGTTGACTTTTGCTAGAAATGAGCCTCTGTGGGGTCCACAGAGGTAATGATGGTAAAACAAAAAGCTAATGTCCCAGAATAAGCCAATAAGCAAGAATAAGCTATTCCACAACCTCAAGGCTGCACTGTTTTGGGACAAGGTTTGGTGCTGTCTAGGAGGCCCAGCTCAAAAGCTTGGTTGGAATGGAGAGAGGGCCAGGTGGGGAGTCCAAAGAACCAAGAGTTACCCTGTGGGTCCCACTTATGAGGTTTGTAGGACCTCTGCAAGTGAGACAGATGGGAAGAGCTGCTGATGCAGGGGAGAACACTCTCCCTGCAGGTGTGTTTGGGAGGGTGTAGGGCCCACAGAAAAAATTGTAAAAATATAAAGACAATGGGATTCAAGAGTTGAGGTGGTAGACTACAATTGGTAAAAAGCACAATCCCTAAAACCTAGCACGAAAATCACAACAATTCTTTGAAATTTTGGTTTTTCTGCCTTGTATGCAACTTTGACTTTTTCTATTGTGATGAGATTTTGACTTAGGTGAAGTTTAATCTATCCTAGATAACTTAAAATGACATAATAGACTTTTATGAAGCTAAATTAAGCTACTAGTACAACTTATGAACACAAAATGATGATCAAGGACTCTAAAATTCTAATAGTGAAACTGTGAGAATGAATTGAAGTGGATTTTGACTTTCTATTAAATGACCTGAGGTTGTTGTGACTTACTTATGCTAATAGAACTTAATGCAGTCTATCCATGCCAAAATAACAACAAAACAACAAACATAACACAGAACACCATATTAATCCAAACAATACCTTTTAAAAATAGTTTTTGTGATTTTCAAAGGTTATGACAGGTTAAACCTATGATTCCAGTTCCAAGGGTTCAAACATGATGTAATAGGATCATATAAGCACAAAAAACTCCAATAGCAACACCATAACACAAAAATCACTAATATACTCTTTGACAGTGAAGTGAGAAAAATTGAGCAGACAGAAATCTAATGAACAAGCTTGCAATATAAAGTAAGATAACAACTAACATTTACCAAATAAGCACAAAAGAACAAAAATAAGTAGTATTTAAGAGCTTCTACAGTAAAATGCCAAAATTGAGATTTGAGCTTACAAATGATTCCAATGGCTAGAACAATGAACCAAGGATCCTAAACGTGTCCTAATGTCTCCCCTAAGGCTCTAATCCCATAGCTATGCAAAAGACACCTTCCTCCACTGCTCATTCATCTTCTCGCATGATTTATTTGATTTATTTCTATTTTTCTTGGTATTTTTAAGATTTTTGTGTTTTCTTTTCTTAAACTGTTTCAAATGCTTGGAAAGCTTTAAAAAGCTTATACATGAGCTAAAGTGAGCTTAAATAAACAATGAGCAACATCTTTGAACAAGTTTAAATGAATTTGTCACTTTCACTCAAACATGCCAAGGGAGCTTGTTGACATAGTAAAGAAAACTCTCGAGTAGGTGACTCGGGGAGTGGAGTAGGGCAAGGAAGGTGTCCTTTCAGCCGAACCACTATAAATGCTTTGTCTCGCGGTTTGATCTTTCCATCTCTTACTTATTATCTTGCTTATATCGTTATTACTTTCATAGACGTATATATATATATATATATATATATATATATATATATATATATATATATATATATATATATATATATATATATATATATATATATATATATATAGTTGCTCATATAGTGCTAGTGTTGATATCACTTAAAGATCAAACAAAAGTT
The DNA here is from genome assembly GCA_030686995.1 of Artemisia argyi. Classification (NCBI taxonomy): domain Eukaryota; kingdom Viridiplantae; phylum Streptophyta; class Magnoliopsida; order Asterales; family Asteraceae; genus Artemisia; species Artemisia argyi. Next base: position 42,628,283 of record CM060695.1, read on the forward strand.
TCATTCACAAAACAAAGTTTTTACAATTAATATATATATATATATATATATATATATATATATATATATATATATATATATATATATATATAGTTGCTTATATAGTGCTAGTGTTGATATCACTTAAAGATCAAACAAAAGTTTCATTCACAAAACAAAGTTTTTACAATCAAACCAAAAAGATAAAATACATATAATTGATCATTTCGATCAAGTATAGTTTTCATACAAAATATAATTTAGGATTACATAATAAACGTTTACTTACTTATCTCTCGTATATAGCTATAACTGTTTATATTATGCATGTGTTGGTTTCACATACTTAGCTTATATTATTATTATTGTTCATACTTAGATATAGTTGTTCATATTGTTCAAGATTTGAGTTCACATAAGACCGAATCAAAAGTTTTAAAAGTAAATAAGGTTTTAAAACTAAACTAAGTTTTCATAAGAAAATTAAAAAGACATAAAACTATTCAACCCCTCTTCTATTTTTCCACAATTGGTATTAGAGCCAGGTCAAACAAGATTTTTAAAATATATTGTATTTTAAAACTTGTAACGATCTATGGAATCTGAAAAATATTTAGAAGGGCAATCTATGCAAAGACCACCATTATTTGAAAGTGATGGTTTTCTTTATTGGAAAAATAGATTCGAAACTTATGTGAAATCAAAAGATCTTGATCTTTAGCATGTTATTACCTTTGGTGATTTCCCTCCTATTCAATATAATTTTGAAACTAAAAAAGATAAAATGGTATCTTTTGAAAAACAAAATAATAATTTGAAAAAGAAACTAGCAAAAAATAATGAGGCTAAAATGGTTATTTACAATGCGTTACCACGCAAAGAATATGAAAGAATTTTTATGTGTAAAACCGCAAAAGAAATTTGGGATTCTTTACTAATCACTCACCAAGGTAATAGTCAAGTTAAAGATAACAAAATAGATCTTCTTGTTCAACAATATGAACAATTTACGATTCCGGAGGAGGAATCAATAGATAATGCTTTTGCTAGATTTAACACTATTATCACAAGTTTAAAAGCACTTGATGAGAATTTTCTAGTAAGAATTTTGTTAGGAAATTTCTTAGGGCTCTTCATCCAAAATGGCGAGCTAAAGTCACGGCTATTGAAGAATCAAAGAATTTGTCAACTCTACAACTTGACGAATTGATCGGCAACTTAAAGGTCTACGAAGAAATAATAAAGAAAGACACCGAGATGGTCAAAGGAAAAAGGGAGCAAAGCAAATCAATTGCGTTGAAAGCTAAAAAGGACTTTGGTGACGAAGAATGCTCAACCTCCAAAAGTGACGATGAAGAGTATGATAGACGAAAAAGACCTAGATAGTGAATATAATAGGTTATGCAAATTAGGTTAAAAGGTTATAGCAAAAAATAAGTCACTAAAACATATTAATAATCCATTAGAAAATGAAGTACTCGAATAAATAATTAAACTACAACATTTGGAAAAAGGAAAAGAAGTTTTTATAAAATGTAAAACATGCTTAGAGGTTAAAAATGAAAACGAAATACTTAAAGATGAAATTTTCAAACTTGACAAGTTTAAAAATAGTAGTAACCCACTTAAGAAAATAATAAGTGTTCAAGAAACTTCGGGAGATAAAACTGGTCTAGGATTAACTTCAACTAATATTTCAACTAGTGAAAATAAAAGTATAAAGTGTGAATATAAATCTAGTAAACAAAAATCATTAGAATCAAATCCTAAGTATATACTTACACAAGATAGAAAAATACCCATTGCGAATGATGAAAAAGTAAAAACTTTTTATAAACCATCCTTAAAGACCGAAGTAGGATCCTCTAAACCTAAATTAAGATCTAAAACTCCACCACCAAGAAAACCAAATAATCCTCATACTCGATCTAAAACACCTCAACCTAAGAGAAACAAAAATAGAAAAAATTACAATAACACTAGAAATCAAATGTGGAATTATCAACCAAGTTACAATCCTTGGGAAATATTACCACCATATATGCATCCTAGCCAAATGTTAAATATGTTTGGACCAAACAACTTTGGACCAATGAGACAATGAGGACCAAGTGGCTAAGTTGTCAATCTTGGAAGAAGTTGGAATATCATCTACAAATGACTTCTATAAGTCAACATGGTCACTTGAAGTGCTTGAAGATATTCCATTGAAGACTAAAAGGTACGCGTCTCTTTTAAGTTCATCGGTATAATTTGCATGCTTAGATAAATAATTAGTTAGATTAATGCTTAGCTATACATATATATGTACATAATAGCTTATATTCTTATAACCTAGAAACATCATTGGTTGACTTTCCTAGGAATATGATAAAATTGTTCCTTGCCGAACATAATAGAAAATGGAAATCTTCTATATCCACTATTAACAAACTCATGGTGATGAAGTGAAATGAGTTAAGTGGATCAATCGTTAATATAGAAGCAGGATTAGATCCCTCGCGTAAGAAAACTATGGATGAAACAAGCTCTCGTAGACTATGGCATTAAGTTAGATAAGCGTACGAAAACAAAGGAACTATAGATGTTAGGTTATACCCCATTCAACCCTCTCGCATCTAACATATAAATTATCGTCATCACTTCCTTTAGGATCATAGGATATGTAGAAACAATAGCATGAGATAATAACAGGCTTAACCAATCCTCTTGAGCATGAGATCTTTAATAAATATCTTTTAAAATATACGATTAATGATATTTGTTGTCAAAAATCTAATATCTCTAAAATTATGCAAAAACCTCACATTTTGGAAAATAGTTTTTCAAATAACTATTCCACTTTTAAATAACATGTTTTTCTCTATCAATATCCACAATTTTGTTTTGATCAAAACAAAAGATTGGGAAAATTTTCTTTACCTTTCATTAATACATTTTGAAGTAAAACTCAATCTATTTTATTCAAACAACTCTCACATCCACGTGAAAACCTACTTTCAAACATTGTTGAATAATGCTAAAAACGTCTCTTTAAATCATGCATGGTGATCTCATATTTGTCATCTATATTTATATAAATGACACTTATAAGTGAACTAAATCAAATCAAGAAGACCATGGTGTGTCTATTAAGACTTTGTTTTTAACAAGTCTAGAAATCCATGCTATCATAACTACCTACTTATTGCACATTGATACACATTAGGATTAATCCTCCTAGTTATGTAGTTATGAAATACTTGATGTTGCTTATTGTTTCCTAGCACTTATATTTTACTTGCTTGATGAGTATGTTTACATGCTAGATGAAATTGCTTGTTTACTTAATCTCTTTGGTTAACATGCTTTGGCTACATAGTTGCCTACATAATTAGTATATGCTTAATTGCCTCAAAGAGTTGGACTTGTTTGAAACCAAAAACACAACCTTTATGCAATTCACTACCAAAAACTCTTTTCTGGCAATCTGGGAATCACCAGATAGGCGGCCCCCTTAATTATTAGGGGGACCGGCCTCCAATTAAGGGGACCAGCCATCTGATGGTCGAAGGTGTTGTTTCCTTTTTCTATTTTTTAGCCCATTTCATCTTACACTTCCCAAAATTCACAAACCTATTTTATCCTAAACCTTCTATCAAAATTTATACATCCTTAACCCCACCAATCCTACATTATAAACACTCTCATGCCTCTCAATCTCCACTCATCTCATCATGTCCTCTCCCATTAAATCAAAACCACCATGAAACCCGTTTGAAGAAGAAAGCCTAACTTCCATTAAAATCCGATCAAATCAAATGATGTTGTCAAACATCCAACACCAAATTCCTCCTATGCCTTCAACATTACATACCTAACACCTCACTCTCCTTCCCACCAACATTAAATATCAACAACCTTTACTCACCCATATCCTTCTACATTACACTCAAACCTCATAATCTTTACACGCTTAAACCTCATATCCTTCTACCTTACACTCAAACCTCAAAACCTTCACACACTCAAACCTCATAACCTTTACTCACCTCAACCTCAAATTTCATCTCCTAGTACCATCTATAACACCCTCCTACTAAGAAATCCCTTCCATGAACATCGCTCTTTCACTCTCACCAATCACATCACTTGATACTCATTTCCCATCTTCACTAATAACTCCACCTAGTCATCCTCACAAAAAGACTCAACCATATAACCATTCCCTACACTCTACAAAGTGTGTCATCACCACTACAACTTACCTACGAAGGTCAAACCATATTTCATTATACACAAACCTCATGTTCACTCAAATGAACCCTTTCACAAACCTCATCATAATAACCAAACATCCATCCTTGTTCCTAAGAACACACCTTCATCTCACCCACATAAGCCATATGAAGAGCATGTTCAATCTCAAAACAACAATCCGAATCTCGTTCCTAACACCTCACATTTTGTTCAACCTACTAATCCACCATCCAAAACATCCTCCACTCATGAAACATCCTATTCTTCCACAACTTCATTCTCATCCATTCATGATTACCCAAACTCACAAATATCTCCACCACCAAGAGTATCACCACCACCTCCTACCAACACACGTGTTATGCCTATGTTACATGTCCAATCATCCATCCCTAATAACAACTAGACTCCACCATCATCACCTTCCTCCGAACACTTGAAGTTCATTGAAGAACCCAAGGAAGCTCATGAGCTTTGTGATCTTCTTTCCTTACACCTTGCTCAATGCAACTTGGAACAACTTTCTTCTAGCTCTCCTTCATCACCCCACAACTTGAATCAAGTTGAAAAACATGTCAACTATTGACTTTGTTGCATCTTTCTCATAAAAACCATTGCATTATATGAACTCTTCACTTGGATTGAATACATTCTCACTAGGTCACATCCAATACCCTCACTTGAACAACATCCAAAACCTCAATCAACCTCTTCCGCTACAAACTCTCCACCACCAAAATCTCCAACATCCATGCACCCAAACATATGCCTCCATTAATCTAACAACCTTACCCTTACTAAACTACATCATTCCAAACACTCCATCATTAACCATTCTAAGCATACTATATGCTTATGAATTTCACTTTAAAACAAGAATCAACCAACCTCTTGTTGCAAGCAAGTCCGATGGCTCTCTTTGGCAAATTAGGATCTTTTACTTATTGAATGCATTAAGCATAATAAATGAATATATTGCTATATGAGCTTAGTATTTGTTTGCTATGCTTGTTGTTTTCCTTATTTTGTTATATATGCTTGTGCTTCTAATATTTTTCTTGCGAGAATTCCATATCTCGATTCCTTCGTGCCCTTGAACGAGTGGGAGCACACATCAAGGGGGAGCTTTCTACCCGTCTAACTTCATTCATGAAGCTAGTCGGCATAACCTTTTTGATTCTACAAAAAGGGGGAGAAGTGAATATAAACTCACTAAGTACTTGTCTAAAAATTAATTTTTAGACTTAATGAGTTTAGGTTTTGTAATCATAAAAAAGGGGGAGATTGTTGATATAAATAATGCCTTAAAATGTTATTAACATATATCGATATCTCTATGTTTTGATAATCACAAAACATAAACTCATTGAACTACAAATTATGACGTAAACAAGTATTTCGTCATAAATATTCACTTTAGCATCCAAATCACTTAAGATATGAATAAACAAAGTGTCTAATGCATTTTATGATCAAAAGAATTTTTATCTTTACAAACTATACATTTTTTATAAAGTGGGACAAACATTTTTAAACTTATACAAAATGTTTTTTGTATTTATAAGAAATGTTTTATTCAAAAAAAATATTTTGAATTCAAATTTCTACCCAAAAAACGGCCATATTCTTCAAGAAAAACCTTTCCCACAAAAAGACAAAAATTCTGAAGAAAAAATATTTTTTTATTAGGCGGCCCCCTTAATTAATTAAGGGGACCGGCTACACAATTAAGGGGACCGCCCACGCTCCCAAACAGTATTTCTTCCCCTATAAATACTGGTTCATCCCACAGATTTTTCTCACCTTTTGCACTCCAAAACTTTCTGTTCTAGATCTCCATATCTATTCTCTAAATCCTTTGATCATACATACATAAATCTTTGTTTCAAAGTGATCCAAACCTTTACCTTTCAAGTGCAAGAGAAGAATACTTCAATCCTTCAAGAGAAGAAGTATTACAACTTGTTGTGACCTCCACATCCAAGTTGTTAGAGCATCATCCATTATATCTATTTCTTTTTGTAACTAGTTGTGAATATTTGATAGAAGATAGATTAGCAAGGTGTGTAGATAAAGAGATTGTGTAGTAGATAGTTGTGAAGTAGAGAAGTTGGGAAGTAGATAGTTGTGAAGAAGATTGTTGTGAAGTAGATAGTTGTGAGAATAGATATGTGTGAAGAAGTAGTGTAGTGATTAAGTAGTGACTAGGTGTGAAGAAGTTGTGTAGAAGGTGTGAATTAGTTGGGACGAAGTTGTGGTGTGTATATTGGTGTGTAAGGTTTTCTCCGCCATAAGGGAGCTTGTTGACATAGTGAAGAAAACTTTCGAGTAGGTGACTCGGGGAGTGGAGTAGGGCAAGGAAGGTGTCCTTGTAGCCGAACCACTATAAATGCTTTGTCTCGCGGTTTGATCTTTCCATCTCTTACTTATTATCTTGCTTATATCGTTATTACTTTCATAGACGTAGACGTATATATATATATATATATATATATATATATATATATATATATATATATATATATATATATATATATATATATATATATATATATATATATATATATATAGTTGCTCATATAGTGCTAGTGTTGATATCACTTAAAGATCAAACAAAAGTTTCATTCACAAAACAAAGTTTTTACAATCAAACCAAAAAGATAAAATACATATAATTGATCATTTCGATCAAGTATAGTTTTCATACAAAATATAATTTAGGATTACATAATAAACGTTTACTTACTTATCTCTCGTATATAGCTATAAATGTTTATATTATGTATGTGTTGATTTCACATACTTAGCTTACATTATTATTATTGTTCATACTTAGATATAGTTGTTCATATTGTTCAAGATTTGAGTTCACATAAGATCGAATCAAAAGTTTTAAAAGTAAACAAGGTTTTAAAACTAAACTAAGTTTTCATAATAAAATTAAAAAGACATAAAACTATTCAACCCCCCCTTCTAGTTTTCCACATACTTGTATTGTTTACGTTGTCTGAAAGTCACTTGTCTATGTGGTTGTAATTTGAGTAAAACCATGTCACCTACTTCAAAGCTCCTCTCAAACCTATTTTTGTTAGCCAGTTGTTTCATTCTATTCTTTAACCTAATCAAGTGGAACTTCAACACCTTGATAGCATTCTCCCTATCTGATGAGGCGAAAAATGAACCGTTTTTAGGGGGTCATTTAAGCCCCCGATTTCGAGATTATTTGATCAAATATTGCCCTAAATCGTTCCTTTTGTCATTTTAGGTAATTTTGGAGAGAAATCTGGAAAAGGAAGCATTTTGGAAGTTTTTAGAGCATAAAAGTGAAGAAAACGGCAAAGTCTTAATTTTCCTTGCTGGGAACAGTACCTGACGGCGTCACAACTTCCTTAATGATGGCGTCAAGAGTAACAAAAGAGGTGGATGTGGAAAATACATGTGACGATCCAGAGAGTTCTGTGCATTGGACATGACGGCGTCACCCAAAGCCGTCATGGTCCAAGTATTAGTGACGGCCCAGAACTATTTCATACATGACGGCGTCAAAATTAGATCTAGGCAATACGATTTTTATTATGGCGGCGAGTTGACGGCGTCACAACCCAACACATGACGCCGTCACCCATTGTAATCTATATATAGTTTTCCAAATTTCATTCATTAGTGTGTAACTTTGAGGGCGCAACTTTGAGGAAAAACCCTAGGTCGAATTTTCCAGCTTTTTCAAGGGTTTCAACCCTTTGAATCTTTCATGTTCTATTAAAGATAAGTACTCTTTCAATTCATTCAATATGTCTATGTTTTGTTTGAATATCTTACGCTTGTCTTCAATTTAACATGCTAGGCTAGATTTCCTTTGTGTTTGCTTAGATGTAGTGAAACCTAGATGTTAATTATGGGTTGATTGTTTGTTTATAGTTGTTACGGATGATTGTATTCGATGTTAGGCTTAATAAAACTGGCAGACTTCCATTGGTAACTTGCTTAAACGTCTTAAGAAACATGATCAGAGGTGTACTACGATTTTTGGTTGTATTTAATGCGTAGGAGAATTCTAATGATCCCATGTTAGGAGCTTCTAACGGCTCAACATAGGAGTGAAGTAGGATCCTATAGAGTTAGGGAATATTGTACACGACCCTACGACTAGTATTAAGGAATATGACCCGTCATCCATGCAATTGTAACAAGCTATCAACCTGTAAAAGATATCTAGGGAGTAATGAAACCTAAGTAAACACAACTTTCCTCATCATTGTTTACACCACTAGTATAATTAGTTCCATTTTCATTTATGTAATTTTATTTTGATTGCATCTTAGTTATTTGGGTTAGTTGGCTAGCAACTAATTCCGCCCACTCCTTCAAAACCCGAGATTTTAATTGCTTTTATAAAATATAAAAATACAAAAAGAATCATCCCTCACCTCTAGATCAAGTTTTTAGGCTTTCTAATCCTAGCGACACTATTCTTGAGTTGAACGATCAATCCCCCGGTACTTGTCAGTATACTATACTACAACGATCAGGTACACTGCCTGGTGGGGGTTATAAGCTTCTTGAGATCCCTCGAGAGGTAAAGCCTGGTGCGATTTCCACGTATCAAGTTTTTGGCGCCGCTGCCTGGGAATAGTTATTGTCTAGGTTAGAATTTCTTTTTATTATGTCTACTTGCTAGATTCCTTTCTAGTAAGATTTTTATTTTGATTTTTAGGTTTTCTTTATTCTATCTCATTTCTTCGTGTCTTTGTTCGTAACCATCACCATCCGCCATCATGGCAAATGAAGATCTCTCTAACCTTAGAGTCACTAGGAGTCGTAGTTCCGTTAGAAATCTCGTTTTGCCCTATAAAGAACCCGAAAAGGAAATGCATAAGCTAAAGCAATCTCTCTCAACACCCGAACCATCTAGCATAGCTATCAACTTTGATGAGGCCCTTTCTGAAGAAGATTCAGATAATCACCTCACACCGTCTAGCCCCCAATCCAACAACGATATGAGCACCCCCGAAACTCCTACCCCTAAGCGTCTTAAGGACTACTCCTCCCCGAATCCTCATGGCTTCTCAAATGCCATTGTCTTCCCAAACGAACACACCGATGAGGTCTTGCGTGCAAGCGATGTTTGGCTTGTCCAAAGTGTGTGCAACTTTCGCGGATTACATAAGAGTGACCCAATTCAACACATCAGGGACTTCTTGAAGATAGTGGACACCCTCCATATGGATGGGGCCACTAGAAACACGTCCCGACTACGATTCTTCCCTTTCACTCTTTATGAAAAAGCCAAAGTGTGGTATGATAGACTTCCCTCCGAGTCTATCTTTACATGGGAGCAACTTATATCCAAGTTTTATGAGAAGTTCTTCCCAGCAGGGAAAACCTCAGTATTTATGGATAGGATCCTCCGTTTCCGAAAGGGAAAGGACGAACCCATCCATAAATCATGGACTAGATTCAAGGATTTAATAAGAGAAGTTCCCCATCATGGTATCGAACTTTGGCTTCTGGTCCAAATCTTCTATGACAATGTCTCCTCAAATGACTAGAACGGTATCAACAATTCAAAAAAGGGGAGAATAGCTAATCTGAGCGCCGAGGAAGGGTGGAATAGGATTGAGGAAGATGCTCAAGACCAGGACGATACTTGGGATGAACCCGAGTCGACTACGAGCACATCTGAAATCACACAAACACCCTCAGATCGGCTGAGAAAAATTCACGAAAGGGTGGAATACCTAGCAGGGTCGCGAACAACTAAACAACTTTCAAATCCTTACTTGATCTGTGACTACTGTGGGGGCCTGTACGAGGTGGAGGAATGCGGAGGAGAAACCACGACCGAACATGCATGTTTGTCAGGACATGACATCTACGCTGACCCCTCCCTTTGGCCATTTTACCAAAACGATGATTATATCCTTTGGGGAAATCTGGTGAAAAGAAAAGAAAGAGAGGAAGGCCCTGAATACAAAATCAGGAGCACTTTTGAAGATGACCTTGGTCACTTCACTCAGGAAAAAGGCTTGCAATTGAAAGGTCTTGACGAACTCATCGCTGAGCAACAAAATGACATGGAAAAATGGTTCAATAAGCTTAATGCCACCCTCGATAGCCATAACAGGCCACCAGTAAGCCAAAAAGACCCCCTGCTCGTAGTAACTACTCGAGCTGAAACAACAACCAAAGACCCTCCTTATCCGAGCTCACATCCTGTCACCATTGAGCCAAACAATCCCCATGAGGAGGAAGGTAATGTGAGCAACGTGGCTCCTGAACAGCCTCCTCTGGTGACCCCATCTCTACCAACTCCACCTAACCAACCTGTGAGAATCCCATTTTCATCCCGCCTAAAAAACCAGAAGATTGAAAACGATAATAAGAGGTTCTTGTCATATCTAAAAGATTCAGTGGTCACCATACCTCTCCTTGATGCTTCCTATCACATGCCCAAGTATAGCTCATACTCCAAAAAATTGCTTGCCAACCGAAAGAAACTCGAGGGTCATGTGACTCTGGGAGAAGAATGCTCGGTGGTGACCCAACGAGGGCTACCAAAAAAGGTAGACGATCCAGGAAGCTTCACCTTGCCCTGTTCCATAGGATCTCTATCAGTAAAGAATGCTCTTGCCGATTTAGGGGCGAGCATCAACATCATGCCCCACTCCATGTTCCTCAAACTAGGGTATTCCGGAATAAAGTCTACCCGTATGAACATCCAGCTAGCCGACAGATCGGTCAAATACCCCTTAGGGATATGCGAGAATGTGCTAGTCAAAGTAGGGAAGTTCAAATTTCTGGTTGACTTCGTGATTTTGGAGATGGAGGAGGATGACCTGGTGCCCATCATCTTAGGGAGACCCTTTCTTGCTACCGCTCGTGCAGTCATTGATGTTCATGATGGCAAGTTAACCTTACGAGTAGGAACCGATAGCTTGACCTTCGATATTAAAGACACTACGAATCTATCTCTTGAAGCAGCTAACCGGCTCTATTTCATCGGAGAGGTCAATGAACTAACTGATGTCACTGACAACTGTGTTGATAAACAAATTAAAGAAGGCTGGTTACGAGATAAGAGTTTCCTCCCCATAATGGAGAAGGAGAAGATGGAAGGCGTTAGCGCAGTCTCCTTCTATCCCAGACAAGAGCCTACTGAACAGCTCGAACTCCGTAAACCTGAAAACAAGCTAAAGCCTTCCATTATCGAACCGCCCAAGCTAGATCTTAAAGAACTCCCAAACCACCTGGAGTATGCCTTCCTCTAGGGAAAGGATCAGCTGCCAGTAATCATAAACTCTTCCCTTGAGCATGAACAAAAAGATAGGCTCTTAGGAGTCCTAAAGAAATATAAGGGAGTCCTTGCATGGAGTGTAGCCGACATTAAGGGGATTGACTCAACCTTTTGCACGCATAAGATTCTCATGGAAGAAAACTATAAACCAGCCGTGCAACCCCAGAGGCGGGTGAATCCCAACATTAAGGAGGTAGTGAAAAAAGAAGTTATCAAACTTTTGGATGCAGGCTGATTTACCCAATTTCGGATAGTCCGTGGGTTAGTCCTGTACAGGTTATACCAAAGAAAGGAGGAATGACTGTGGTGAAAAATGACAACGGTGAGATGGTACCCCAGAGAACGGTTACTGGCTGGCGGGTATGCATCGATTATAGAAAGCTCAATGGCGCCACCAGGAAAGATCACTTTCCCCTCCCGTTCATTGACCAGATGTTGGAAAGATTATCCGGGCACGAGTACTACTGTTTCTTGGATGGATTCTCAGGATATTTCCAAATCCCCAAAGCCCCTGAGGACCAAGAAAAAACCACATTTACTTGCCCTTATGGGACATTCGCTTATAAGAGGATGCCTTTTGGGTTGTGTAACGCTCCTGCCACTTTTCAGCGATGCATGACCGCAATCTTTCACGAGTTAATGAAAGACAGCATGGAAGTTTTCATGGATGATTTCTCAGTCTTCGGGGACTCTTTCGACCGCTGTCTTGCTAACCTCGAAAAAATGCTCAAACGTTGCGAGGAAACCAACTTGGTCCTAAACTGGAAAAAATGCCATTTTATGGTAAAAGAAGGGATTGTGCTAGGACATAAGATATCAGGAAATGGGATTGAGGTGGACCAAGCAAAGGTTGAAGCTATATCTAAACTACCTTATCCCACGACTGTTAAAGCAATACGTAGCTTCTTGGGTCATGTCGGTTTCTACAGGAGATTCATTAAAGACTTCTCTAAAATAGCTAGGCCAATGACTCAATTGCTTGTAAAGGATGCCCCCTTTGATTTCTATCAAGAATGCAAGGATGCATTCAATCTCCTAAAAATGGAACTCACTCAATCCCCAATCATGGTTACACCCAACTGGGAGTTACCTTTCGAGATTATGTGTGACGCTAGCGACTACGCTGTTAGGGCAGCATTAGGCCAAAGTTGTAACAAACAGTTCCAACCAATATACTACGCTAGCAAAACTATGAATCCCGCTCAAGAAAATTATTCTACCACCGAAAAAGAACTATTAGCCTTGGTATTCGCCTTTGACAAATTCCGCCAATATCTTGTCCTTTCAAAGACGGTTATTTTTACTGATCATTTGGCTCTCCGATATATCTTTGCTAAGCAAGACGCTAAACCACGACTAATTCAATGGATCTTGTTGTTACAAGAATTCGATGTTGAGATTCGTGATAAAAAGGGGGCAGAGAATTTGGCTGCTAATCACCTTTCTCGTCTCGAAAATCCCCTCCTTAGTGAGCTTGACAAAAGTGAGATTCGAAATTTGTTCCCTGACGAACAGCTCATGTCATTGACAGATTCTGAACCTTGGTATGCTGATTATGCTAATTATCTTGCAAGTAGGCTCATTCCAGAACACATGACTAGATACGAAAAGAAAAGGTTCTTTGCCCAACTAAAATACTACTTCTGGGACGAACCCTTCTTATTCCGAAGATGTCCTGATCAAATAATCAGGCACTGTGTTTCGGGAAAAGAAGGAATCAAGATTATGAAAGAATGTTATTCGGGCCCTTCTGGGGGCCATCATGGGATAAACACCACCGCACGAAAGGTTTTCGATGCAGGATTCTATTGGCCCATAATATTTCGTAATGTAAAGGAGATGATACAAGCATGCGATGCATGTCAACGGGCCGGGAATATATCAAGTAGAGATGAAGCACTTCAGAATTTTATACAAGTTTGTGAGGTTTTTGATGTTTGGGGAATTGATTTCATGGGACCCTTTCCATCTTCAGGGGGGAACGAATACATTTTAGTGGCCATTGATTATGTTTCAAAATGGGTAGAGGCACAAGCCCTTAGGACCAACGATGCTAGGGTAGTTATTCATTTTCTGAAAAAGCTGTTTGCTAGGTTCGGCATTCCTAAAGCTCTCATTAGCGATAGGGGGACCCACTTTTTCAATGCGCAAATCGAAAAGGTCAGGAAGAGGTATGGGGTTTCCCACCGTTTCTCCACCTCCTATCACCCACAAACCTATGGTCAAGTCGAAAACACCAACAGGGCAATTAAAAGAATATTGGAAAAAACGGTTAATCAAAACAGAAAGGACTGGTCATTTAAACTCGATGAGGCCTTATGGGCATTCCGAACTGCCTACAAGACACCTATTGGAACGACCCCGTTCCGCATGGTTTAAGGCAAGGCATGTCACCTTCCGGTGGAACTCGAACATAAGGCTTATTGGGCTCTTAAGGCATGTAATTTGGATTATACAGTCGCTGGAACGAATCGGTTCTTACAACTCCATGAGCTTGATGAGTTAAAGCTAGAAGCGTATGAATCCTCCGTTACATATAAAGAAAGGGCGAAAAGATGGCATGACCAGCGAATTAAGAAACCTAAGGAGTTCTCAGAAGGGGACAAAGTTCTATTGTATAATTCTCGGTTAAGGTTATTTCCATGGAAACTCAAGTCTAGATGGTATGGGCCCTTTACAGTGAAAAGTTCCTCTAAAACTGGTGTTGTTGTGTTAATAGACGATGAAAATAGAGAGTTCACTGTCAACATACAACGCGTAAAACATTATCAAGAAAGTAGTAATGAGATGATTAGTGAAGAGGATGTAACATTTGATGATGAGGTCACGTAGTTGCCCATGACCTTGAGTCTAGCTACAAGACTCGTAAATAAAGAAAAGCACTTCTTGGGAGGCAACCCATGCTTTGAGTGATTTTTATTTGTTTGATTGTTATTTGCTTTCGTATGCATGCTTTATTTTTATTGTTGGTAGATCATATTTCATACTAAAATTGTGAAAATGCTTTATTTTGTTGTTTAACTTTGTCTTAACTTCATATAAAGGTATTTTGCAAAAGCTAAGTGTAAGGGGAAAACCCTAAATTTGTTTCTAAGAACGAAATTGATCTTGATTCGCCACAATATTAAATGAACATGTGTATTAGTAATTGTTAGAGTCAAATGCTTGTATCGAGTCATAATGATGTTTTGCAGGATTTTCCAGGAAGTAGGACACAAGTTTTTTCGGAAACTTAACATAAAGATTTCTGCAGGTCACTTCTGGCGGCGTCAGGAGTTAATTCCTGACGGAATCATGTGTAAAATTTTGGAAATTTTGCGAGTTTTGTTTTTCTAACGGAGTCTTAAAGTTTTTGTTAATTCTTTAGTTTTATAAACTCCAGGAAATCTACAAACATTCATTCCACAAGCATTATATCTTAATTTGTTTTCTAGGACTTGTTAGTATATATAGATTGCCGCCGATTTTACGTGAGGTTACCTTGTTTGTTTTCTCAAGTTTAACAGGTTATATATGACAAGAAGATGATTTATTTTTCTGGAAGGGAAGCTTTGAATGTTCATTTTCTTGGAGGAAGATCTAACCTTGTTGAAACACTATCCACATCGAACGAATCAGGGGAGTATTTGTTTTCATTCTTTTACCTATTTTACTTTTACATCCTTTAATTGAACATTGGGGACAATGTTCATCCTAAGTGTAAGGGGAGGGTAAATGATGATACCTTATAGAATACAATTGCACTTGAGTTTGTTTGACTAGCACAAAACCGTATCATTCAGAAAAATTTTCCACCTAAATATGTGAGGTTCGCCTTTAGATTTGATAGGAAAAGCATTCATTATTAGTGCTTATGAGTGTACCGGTAGCATTTAGATTCTAGAACTTGCATTAGTTATGCATCCCGAGACCGCTAGTGAGACTACATTCCTGTAATAGGATTTACTACATGATAAGAGGCATTAGGATCACCCTTGTATTAAACCCGTATCATGATTACTTGACCATTTAAGTCATATTACTTGGCTAGTAAAGTCAACTAATTTTTCCCACACCTTAGCGTTGCACTCATTCTTAGTACATGAAACCCCTAGTACACCCCTCCGAGCCTATCTTTTTCATTTCTAACTTTAAGCATCTTACTTAAAGATATAATTTGTTACAACCCACCCAAATGTGCAACCAAATCGCCTTTGCCTTCCGTGTATGCACTCATCTTTAGTGCATTATTGTTATATGTTTAAACCCTTAGTTAATTATCTAATTGATTACATGGTTGCTAAGTCGAGTCATATCTTGTACATATTATTTTGGGACGATTGAGACTCATGGGTAAAGTACTTGTGTTATGGAGTAATGGGGAAGAACATCATATATTACCCCCATATGTGCGTTAATCTTAAAAGGTTCTCCAAGTGTTTTGATTATCTTGATTCGAGTCATTAGAGTAGTTTATTGTAAAGTATGTAAAAATTCAAGTGTAAGGGGAATGTACATTCCCTATGATGTATTATTTTGGATGGTAGGGTAAGAGTGTATGCAAAAAAAATAAAAAAATAAAAAAATAAATAGAAAAAGAAAAGAGAAAAAAACATACGGACTACCATCCCGTTTCATTTTATGTTTATTTGATGTTTTTGTTATTTTTGATTTATTAGTTTAAGTCGAGTCTAGTCTTGGCTTAGCAACGCCATATTGTACATGTAATTAACCAAGATGATTAACACGCCACCAATAAATATTGCCTTTATCCAACAAAACCGTGTATTCCATATCCCTACACCTAACGTTATAACACTTTAGCAAGTACAAGACTGCACAACTTTGTTTGAGGAGATCTGCAATGTTTTTGGTGGTAATGAATCCACCAAGAAGACTCAGAAGACCCTGCTGAAACAGACTTATGAAAAATTTAGTTCAACAAGTAATGAATCCCTTGATAGCATCTTCACAAGGCTACATAAGATAGTTACTCAACTCACTGTGTTTGGAATTGAGGTGGAAAGAGAAGACCTCGATCTAAAGTTCTTAAGAAGTTTACCCTTTGAGTTTAGTACAAATGTTGCAGTATGGAAAGACAAGCCAGATTTGGAGACTATGAAGCTAAATGATTTGTATAATAACTTTAAAGTTATTGAACATAGATTGAAGAAAGCTGGAAAACTGAGTACTGGTTCAGGAAGTGTGGCACTCATATCATCATCTATTGATGATAGTTCAGATGGAGAAAGTGATAGTGATGATGATGATGATGCTAACATTGTTGTTTCCACTGGTAGTGGAGGTGTTTCCACTGCTAGTTCAAAAAGACAGATTGCTGGTCTTAGTGATTCTACCTTTTATGCCTTTCTGTCAAGTCAGATGGGTGGTTCAATTCTCAATCATGAGGATTTGGATCAAATTGATGAGGATGACATGGAGGAGATGGACATTAAATGGCAGGTTGCATTACTAAGCTTAAAGGCAAAGAAGTTTTGGAAGAAGATTGGAAGGAAGATTACCATTAATGGCAATGAGATAGTAGGTTTTGACAAAAAGAAGGTGGAGTGCTATAATTGTCATAAGAAGGGGCACTTTGCTAGGGAATGCAGGAAACCAAGGAAACCTGACAACAGGTCACTTGGTATAAGCAGGACAAGAAGAAAGAACCTACAACTCAAGAGCCAAAGGTGCTATTGGCTATTGATGCAGTGAGCTATGATTAGAGCTTTATGGCTGAGGATGAAGAAGATGGTTCAGAATCTGCAATGCTTGCTACTGAGCTTCCACTAATGGCTTTTTTTGACTCTGAGGTGCAAATTAATAATGCTTGTTCTAAAACTTGTAAGGCTTTAAAAGACTATGAGAAACTTAAAGAACAATAAGATGCACAATTGCTAGAGTTAAACCAAACTAATTATAACTTAGCAAATCATAAAAGAGGTCTTGGAGTTTTAGAAAAACAATTAGAGCATTATAGAGCCAATGAATCTAAGTTCAATGATGATATTGCTGTTTTGAAAAAAGACTTAGATTATAAGATTGAAGTGAATAAGGCTCTTAGGGAAGAGTTAGAGAAAGTTAAAAAGGCTAATGAGAATATACAGATAACTTGTAATACACTGGATCACCAATCCAAGTGTATTGACAAAATTTGGGAAGCCCAAGTTGTGAACAAAGCCAAATCAGGAGTAGGATATAAATCTGTTCCACCACCTCTAAGAGGTGTTCCATCACCTCCTGGCATTGACTTAGCTCACACAGGATTAGAAGAATTCCAGGAACCAACTATGACCTATGGACCAAAATTTGTTAAAGAAGCTGCTATTGAAAAGGTTCAGGTTGAGGTTGATACATTTGATAGTGCTAGTGACTCATCTCTTAAAGATGAAAGTTTAAATGTTGAGTCTAAAACTAGTGTTCCTGAGAATGTGCATGTGGATGTTAAAAAGAGTATTCCTGAAGTTGTCAAAGAGAAGCCTAGGTCACAACCTAATTTCACTAGGCCCACTACTAGATATGCAGAGATGTACAGAAGTAGGTCAACAACTCCTAGGGGGAATATGAGGAGTTGGAATCATGTTAAATCTAGGAAATTTGGTAGTGACTTTGTGTTTAACAACAAACCCTGTCATATATGTGGTAGTTTTGATCACCTTTCTTATAATTGTGACTATCACATGGGTGAATGGGTATAATGCTAATAAATCTACTCACCCAAATCCACTTAGCAGGATGATTCCCAGGTCTGTTTTGCTTAACTCTGGCATCAAAACTATTTCCGCTGGTGGTTCTGTGAACAATAAGAGGGTAAATATGGGAAATGCTGTTAAGGCCTCAGCACGTTGGGAATGGAAACCAAAAGGAACTATCACCTCAAACAATCCTAATGGTGTATCAATGACCTTTAACAGATATAATTATATTGATACACGAGGCAGATCCAAGTCATTTGTGGCTTGGGTCCCCATAAGGAACTAATTCCTTTATTTTGTGTGCAGGAACATTCAAAGACAAAAGATGATCAAGGATACTCAGACAGTGGATGTTCCAGGCACATGACTGGCAATAAGTCCTATCTTTCATATTTCAAACCTATTGATGGACAATTTGTCAGCTTTGGAGGTGATATTGGAGGCAAAGTTTCTGGCAAAGGAACAATCAAGGCTGGAAACTTGGACTTTGAGAATGTGTACTATGTGAAAGAACTCAAGTACAACCTTTTCAGTGTGTCACAGATGTGTGACAAGAAGCATAGAGTTCTATTCATAGAAGATGAATGCTATATCTTATCTAAGGATTAGAAGCTCCCTGATGAAAGTGATATTTTGCATAAATCCCTAGAAAAGGCAATCTATATAGCATTGACATGAAGAACATAGTGGCAAACAATGATGTTACTTGCTTGCTTGCAAAAGCCACTTTGGATGAATCCATGCTTTGGCACAGAAGACTTGGTCATGTTAATTTCAAGACCATTAACAAGATTGTGAAAGATGGTCTAGTCAGAGGCTTACCAGAGAAGAGATTTGAAAATGATCAAACATGTGTTGCCTGTCTCAAAGGTAAGCAACACAGAGCTTCATGCAAGACCAAGGCATTCAATTCTATTGATCATCCACTTTACATGCTGCATATGGACTTCTTTGGTCCTACATCTGTGAGCAGCATAAATTTGAAGAGGTATTGTCTTGTTGTGACTGATGACTTTAGTAGATTCACATGAGTTTTATTTTTAAGAACCAAGGATGAGACCACTGGCATCCTTAAGACATTCATCACTGAAGTTGAAAATCAAGTTGAAAAGAAGATCAAGATCATCAGGTGTGACAATGGGACAGAATTCAAGAACAAAGTTATGGATGATTTCTGCAGAGACAAAGGTATTAAGAGAGAATTTAGTGTTGCAAGAACTCCTCAACAAAAATCGAGTTGCTGAAAGACGAAATAGAACACTAATTGAAGCTGCTAGAACCATGTTAGCTGATTCAAAGCTTCCAGTGACTTTTTCGGCTGAAGTAGTTAACACTGCTTGTTACATACAGAACAGGGTTTTAGTGGTTAAAGCTAAGAACAAGACACCTTATGAGCTATTCAGAGGAAGACCCCCAACTTTGGAATTTATGAGGCCATTTGGATGTCATGTTACTATTCTCAATACCATTAATCATCTGGGTAAATTTGAAGAAAAGTCTGATGAAGGCTTCTTTGTTGGATATTCTATGGTTAGCAAGGCTTTTAGAGTCTATAACTTAAGAACAAAGAAGATTGAAGAGAATTTGCATGTTGAGTTTCTTGAAAATAAAGCAAACATGGCAGGTTCAGGTCCAGAATGGCTATTTGATCTTGAGACTTTATCTAATACAATGAATTATGTACCTCTTACTTCAAGTACAGGAGACAAAGATCTTGTAGAATCAGAAGAATTCATTGATGAAGATGAATCTTGCAAAGATGATGAAGATGATAAAGATCAAATTGTTATGCCACTTTGGGATTTTGTTGATAATTCTAAAAAGAAAAGTGATGCAGAAGGTGTGAATTTTGATGTACTGAATAAAGAAATTCCTGCTAGCAGTGGTAACTTAATTCCCACTGCTACTACAGAAGTTTCCACTGATACTCCAAATGTGGGAAGTTCATCACAAGAATCACCCAGTGATAATGTTGAGATCTCAAACATGCCTACAACATATGATATTCCTAGCACATCACAGACTTCAATTCACAAAGTGCATCCACTTGAAAATGTTATTGGTGAGCTACAATCATGTGTGAAGACTAGAAGACAGACAAAGAAAGATGATGTTCATGGGTTCATTAGTGAAGTTTATGAGTCCAAGAAGCATAAGAACAAGAATGAATGTTTGTTTTTCTGTTTTCTATTACAAGTGGAGCCTAAAAATGTTTATAAGGCTCTAGAAGAATCTAGCTGGGTTGAAGCAATGCAAGAGGAGTTGTTGCAGTTCAAACTTCAAAAGGTTTGGGTTCTTTGTGATTTGCCTGATGGTATGAAGGTCATTGGTAGTAAATGGGTTTTCAGAAATAAGAAAGATGAAAAAGGTATTGTTATCAGGAATAAAGCTAGATTGGTTGCTCAAGGATACACTCAAGAGGAGGGTATTGACTATGAAGAAGTTTTTACTCCTGTTGCAGGGCTTGAGGCTATAAGATTGTTTCTAGCCTATGCATCCTTTATGGGCTTTACTGTCTATCAAATGGATGTTAAGAGGGCCTTCCTATATGGAACAATTGATGAGGAGGTCTATGTCTCTCAACCTCCAGGCTTTGAAGATCCTCAACATCCAAATAAAGTTTACAAAGTTGTTAAGGCTCTTTATGGCTTACATTAGGCTCCAAGGAAGTGGTATGAAACCTTAGCTACTTATTTGATGAATAATGGGTTTCATAGAGGAAAGATTGATCAAACTTTGTTCATCAAGAAAGACAAGGGTGATATTCTACTTGTTCAAGTATATGTTGATGATATCATCTTTGGATCTACTAGACAAGAGATGTGCAAAGAGTTTGAAAAGCTGATGAAAGATGAATTTCAAATGAGTTCTATGGGAGAACTTACATTCTCTTTGGGGCTGCAAGTATAACAGAGTAAAGAAGGCATCTTTATCAGTCAAGACAAATATGTGACTGAGATTATAAGAAAGTTCAAATTCACTGATGCAAAACCTTCAAATACCCCTGTTGATAAGACTACTCATCTGTTATTGAAGAATGCTAGTGGTGCTGATGTTGATGTGCACACCTAGAGGTCTATGATTGGTTCTTTGATGTATCTCACTTCATCAAGACCAGACATTATGTTTGCTGTATGTGCTCGTGCAAGATTTCAAGTAACTCCAAAGACATCACATATGACAGCAGTAGAGAAGATTTTTAGGTATTTGAAGACATATCCTAATCTAGGATTATGGTATCCAAGAGAATCCCCTATAGAATTGGTCACATACTCAGATAGTGACTATGCTGATGCAAGTTTGGATAGAAGGTCAACTACAGGAGGATGTCAGTTTCTTGGATGTAGATTGGTGTCATGGCAATGCAAGAAGCAAACTATGGTAGCTACTTCAACCACTAAAGCAGAATATGTAGCTGTTGCTAGCTGTTGTGCTCAGATCTTATGGCTTCAGAATCAATTATTGGATTATGGGTACAATTTCATGAACACCATTATATATATAGACAATAGTAGTACCATATGCATTATTAAAAATCTTGTGCAACA
The DNA here is from genome assembly GCA_030686995.1 of Artemisia argyi. Lineage (NCBI taxonomy): Eukaryota > Viridiplantae > Streptophyta > Magnoliopsida > Asterales > Asteraceae > Artemisia > Artemisia argyi. The sequence continues at coordinate 42,650,017 of CM060695.1, forward strand.
CACTAAAACTAAACATATTGAAATTAGACATCATTTTATCAGAGATTGTTTTGAGAAAAAGCTTATTAATGTTGTCAAAATTCACACTGATGACCATTATGCTGATTTATTAACAAAAGGGCTTTATGTGGGTAGGTTTCAGTACTTGGTAACAGGTATTGGAATGCTAAATCCATAAATCTTTGATGTCTAATACTTTTTCAGTGTTGCAGGATAGTTTTTAGGTACTAATATTGTTTGTATATGTGTGTATGGTTTTCTACTAACTTGTATGCAGATTAAAGCACAGTGGAAATAATCATACAACAGTGGAAAGATTGGCTCTCTCAGTAATTAAAGACAAAGGAAAAAGTACTTTTATTGATTCAAAAGAAAGTACATTACAACCATTCTGAGAAGATTGTCACCAGAAAACATCACAAAACAAAGATCAACAACCTAACACCTAAACATTCAGCTCAACTACCCCATGGGTTTCTTCCCTTTACCCTCATACTCATGCTTGCCCCTAGAAGCTCTCTTTCTCTTGTCATCAAAAGAAAGTTGCTTTCTTGGACAAGCAAGGCCCAGAACTTGCTTGGGAGGCTTTGGTGCTTGTGCAGGCTTCTCAACAGCAGGCCACTTCATGTTGACTATGGCTGACTCCAATGCTGTAGTGAGGGCTCTTAGAAGTTTCTTGGAAAGAGTGTAGGTTGGATCATCATCATCATAGGATGAACTTGAATAGAACTCCAGGGATGGAGCAGGAGAAGCTGCAGTCTTCTTGGATTTCATGTTGGAAGATGTTGATGTGGCAGCACTTGGAGGAAAGTAATCACTCCATCCTGTAGAAGGTTCCTCTGAATTTGAGCAATACCTTATCTCCTCATCAGAGGAATCATCTGATGATATGTAGACAATTGGAAACCAGCTCATTATGTTGATGTAGGGTTTGTGATGTTGAAACTTAGTGTTAATGAAAACTAAAGGTTAATGAGCCCCTTTTTATAAGCAAAGTCGAGGTTGGATGCTAATTAATGAAGGATATTTACTCTTACATGTTTTGGTAGGTTGGATGAGTAAATTTGGATATTATCGGGTTGACTTTGGAGAGATATTTTTGTAAATAGTAACTTGGTCAAAAAGTGACTTTGGGTTAATTTTTATGGGTTAATTTTTAGGTGTTACTTAATTATGCAGCATAACAACCCATATTGTTTGAGACATTGGAGTTATAAGGTGTGTATCTTAGACACACAACAAATGGTTATTGATTCACCATGTTTAATCAATATAAGAATCAACTAGTCCAGAGCAAACGGCTCATGGTAAAGACTTCTCAAATCCGTTTATGGTTGATAGTTTACCAAAAACTATATGGTTATCAACTCACCATATTCCATGTGATGAAGAGTTGGCTATTCCATAGCAAACGGCTCATGGTAAAGACATATCAAATCCGTTTATAGCTGATAGTTTGCTAAAAACTATGATAAGAGCAGCTGATTTTCATGTTTTACTTACCACTGCTCTTTGATATTTTGTGAAAATTTTACCACTGCTAGTTCACTTGTTACCACTGCAAGAGTAATTTTTTCACTGGTGAACTAGCCGTTACAACAGTTGTGTCAGTAATCTATTTTTTACTAGCCGTTGTAAATATAACCGTGTTTCCTTATTAATAGGGTAAATTTTTGTGAATTATCCACTTACCAACTTTAATTTATTCTTTTCCAAAGATAAATCTTTCTAAAGATAATTCACATTCCGTGACCTCCTCAAACCCTATTAGTATAAATTGATTATCATACGACTTAATTCTTATTATCGATTACTAACACTTTTATCTTACTTTCACAAAACTCATGGCAATTCTAAAATTTGTCGAGGAGCACAACCAAGTGGCCTACCTACAAAAGTCAAACGAGAAGAGTGGCCCTGTTTTCCACCAGATTGTGGATTTTCTTAATACAACCCATATAAGGTATGCTTTAACTATTAATCCCATAATCTATGTCTCTCATATCAAACAGTTCTGGAACACTATGGAGTCCATAACTATTGAACAGGGAGACACACGCGAAACTGTGGAAGCTCTTAGAGCCACAGTGGATGGGGTAACTATTGATGTTACTGAGTCATCCTTGAGGAGAGTTCTCCAATTGGATGATCTCAATGGTATCATCACATTACCCAATTCAGATATTTTCAAATATATAGCTTCCATGGGGTGTAATACATCTGATCAAAAAGTAACTTTCAGAAAAGGATGTTTTTGTCCCCATTGGAGATTTTTCATTCATACTCTTCTACATTGCCTAAGTCCTAAGAAAATATCTTATGAGCAATTTGCATCAACCATGGCTTACCCTTTGGTTTGCTTAGCTACTGATAGGACTTTCAATTTTTCAAAGTTTATTTTCAATAATATGAAAGGCAATGTAAAGAGTTCATATAAATTTTTGATGTATCCAAGGTTTGTGCAAGCAGTGTTAAATGAGTTTTAACTGCAACCTCACAAAAGAATTTATGACACCCCATGTCTTAAGCCAAAAGTTTTTCAAAACATGTGTAAGGCTTCAGAACTTTGGAATGGGGAGTCTCATCCACTTTTTCCTCTAATGCTTCCTAAGATTTCACAGGTACAGGGTGAAGATGCAACTATCCTAGTTGTATCCCATCACACACCCACTATTGTTGTTCCACCAATTCACCATACCCCTGCTGTCACTCACACATATGAGAGGAGGCATAAACAGCCAACTCCTCTCATCTCAACATTGCATGTTGCTCCACCTTTTGGTTTAAGAACAAGCAGTGGTGGTTCAAGGCTTCCTCCTAGTCCTACTAGAGAAGAGCCTGAATCAATGCCCTATGATTCACCTCTCCCAACAGGTAACACAGTTGGAAGTGTTGAGGGCAGTGTGCAACTAACTGAATTGATGGAATTATGTACAAAATTAGTCAAGCAGGTTCAAGCTTTGGAGAAAGATCTGGCACAGACCAAACAAAATCATGCCACAGAGCTGAATCAGATGAAGGCAGAGATTAAAAGATTACAGGATGAAGTTGAGAGTCTAAAGAAGAAAAGATCTGTCAAAATTGTGTTTTCTTCTTCATCTTTACCTCAAGATGAGTTCTCTGCAGGTTTGGGAGATTCTTCCAAACAGGGGAGGAAAACAGATGCTGAAACTAAGGGGAGGAAGATAGATTTTGGAGAAGATTATGGTCTGGATGCTGATTTTGATTTTGATGATACAGTTGGAACTACTCAACCAATTTCCACTGCTGAAAAACAAGTTCCCACTGCAAGTCAAGATATTCACACTGCAAGACAAAATGTTCCCACTGCTAGTCAAGATGTTACCACTGCAGAAGAAGAAGCTGCCAGAATAAGAACAGAAAAGGGTAAAGCAGTTATGATTAGTACAGAAGAAGTGCAACCAAGAAAGATTTCAAAAAGGGAACAAGCTCAAATTAGTTATGATGTAGGGTTGGCAGAGAAATTAGCAGCAGATGAGATTGAGAAGAAGAAAAAGCAAGAGGAAGATGAAATTGCTAGTTTTATGGAAGCTAAGAGGTTGGACAAATTGGAAACAGTGATGGCAGAACCACTTTCAGTTGTTCCACCAACAATATTACATGAGAAACCTCCTATGTTCACTTATGTGCCTACAGAAGAAGAAACTGAGTTCATGATCACTAATGATCCAGTGATTAGAAAGAAGGCAATTGAACTCATTGCTAATACAACTCTTAATGAAGATCAAAGGTCTGCTCAGCTGAAGGATTTCATTCAAATAAAGAATCAACAGGCTCTGGATGATATTATTGGAGATGTTAGAAAAGGTCAAAAGAAGCCAAGGCAACCTACAAAGGCACAGATCATTGCTGAGATGAAGACTTTTTGTTGTCATGTTGGAAATATGAAGATGGCACAATTCAAAGGAATGTCACATGATCAAATTGAAGGTATTTACTACAGGATTAAAAGACAAGATAGCAATTTCATTCCTATGGATAAAGAACCTGTAGTGATAAAGTCAAAAAGGTCAGGAGTGAGTCTTGGATCCAAAGATGCAAAGAAATTGAAGACTCAGGAGTCATCTCAAGCAGAAGAAGGTTTTGGCAAGTTGACTGAAGAACAAGTTACTAATATGATGTTCTTTGAGACTGATGTGCTTAACATTGAACCTTTACAAACAAAATATCCAGTAGTTGGTTGGGAGATCTATTCTGATGATTTTGGAGTTGCATGGAAGATTATCAGAACTGGAAGTGTCACAAGTATTTGCAGAGACTTTGAAGATATTGTTAGATCTTGTGATAGAGAATATTTGGATACTTTGTGGAGAATTGTTCAAGATCAGTTCAAGAAAGATGAACTGGTTGATGTCAAAGCTAAAGAGTTATGGGTTCACTTTAGAAGATTGTATGAACCTGATCCAAGTGACAGGCATTGGAGATTTGAAGCTCACAATATGAATACCTTGTGGAAATTCTATGATTCAAGTGCTGTACATCATGTTTCTACTCAAGATGGAGTTGATGTGTTTATGTTAGCTGAGAAAGAATACCCATTGAGAGCTGGAGTTTTAACTGTTATGATGTCAGTAAGGCTTAGATGTTGGGAAAGAAGTGAAGTCATAGAAGATTTGCTGCAAAGAATTTATGATCAAAGTGTGATAGCTGATAAGGAGTTAAGAAGAAGAAGATAAGTGTTTGGAAGAATTCCCATATCCTCATGTTTACTGATTGCTTGAAGAAACTTATTGATTTACATGTTAATCATAAGTTTAGGGGAGGATTGTTGGGAATTATACTAACAGTTACCACGGCTAGTGAGGATATTACAACTGCTGAAGAATGCACTTGCAGTGGAAACATATTACCACTACTAGTACATATATTACCACTGCTGTTAGGATAATTATTAGGAAACGTGTAAAGATAAATATAGAATAGATCTTGTGTATATCTTATTCTATTAGAGTTATACTTATCTTGTAGAAGAGGACTCCTTGTGCTATAAAAGGAGGTCCTAGGTTAAAGTTAGATATATGTTTTTCTAGAGCTTCAAGGTGTAACCCTAGTGATACTAAGATCACTCGTATTATTATTATTAATAATATTGGAGCTAACCGTTTGATATATACATTGTTCTCATTCATATACAACTGTCTTTATTCACAATCAAACTTCTAAGTATTACTAAGTAGATTCCGCATACTTAGTGATATAACTCAAAGTATCAATCTAACACAGTTCTAGGTGTTTAGATCCATCAACTACTCTCCAATTAGGCCGTATGCACGAGCAATAGGTTAAGCACCCTCCCAATTGGACCACACAGCATCACCACATAACATTTACCACATAGCATTATAATTCACATATAGCATACATACGATAACATTATAAGTTCAAGCTCTTTGACACACACATAATCACAGTAATTCAAACCATTTAAGACAAGCATCATTCCCATCCCAAGTTTAAGACAAGGTAAAAATATGAGACTATGAAGTCACCTCAAACCTTGCAGCTACCGCAAAAACAAATCACAATCTATAACACACAAAAATAAATCCACATTACATATGGTCAAGCAAAAAGCTATAACCCATGTAATACACATATGATGGATGTCTAAGACTCAGATGACCCACCATGGATCTCCTAGACCCCATACTAACCATCACCATAACCTAACACTCACTAAATCCCTTGCACTTTTAAAATAAGAAAACACATAATTTTAGGGTACATTCGCCCACATGAAATCATAATAATTAAAGCCCAAAAACTCACACCAAAAATTCACCATGGCCTCTCATAAGCATACAAGCTAATCCCAGAAGGCCATGGACTAATAACACACACAAGTACTCAAACAAATAATCAAACTTGTCAACTATCCAAATTCGGATCTGAACGCACACCAAAATTTTTTAATTAGAATAAAATACTTCTACAACTTTTTATCGCGAATCCTTTTCGTGGTAGTCTAAGATAACCTAAAAATCAACTATTCCAGAAGGGCTAACCTTAATACCACTTTTTCACCAACAATTCACTATCAAACTTTTACCCAAATTCTGTCCCGGTTTAATAGCTTTGACACCTTATCAAAGAAAAATCAAAAGACTAACTTTCCGACCTTGAAATCAATCGTGGCCGGACTTTTTGGAAAGCTTTTTCATTAAACTTTAATTTAGACAAAAAATTCGTGACCTAACTCCTCACCATCTATTAATTACACTTACATCTTTACAGCCATAGTTTTCTGTCCAAACCCTAACGCATAATCTAACGCGTTTTACACACAATTCCCTTAACCAATTACCATATTATTATCAACTAATGATCCTAACATGTTTTACTTTATTAATTTACAGAATTATATAAACCCTAGATTCCATCATAATCAATATTACATGAATTATAACAATAGCTAATTAATTACATGAAAACTAGTATTAAAAATATACCTTGATCTTGATTTTAGCTTCAAAAACAAAACCCTAAATTTTTCTCTCTTGCTCCTCCTCTTGGTCGACCGTACAATCAAAAGAAAAGGGTAGGGGAGTTTTAATTTTTGTATTTATAATTATTTTGGATAACCCTTAAGGCTTAGAGTTGTATTTGGTATCAAATTTGGTTTCCTTTCCCCCCCCCCCCCCCCTAAATCCCCTATTTGGCCGCCCCTATATATATATATATATATATATATATATATATATATATATATATATATATATATATATATATATATATATATATATATATATATTAATAAACTTATTTATTACACTTAAAACCTCATACTTTTCATATTTTATGCATCCCCATAACGAAACCTAACGTCTTTCGCGATAAACCTTAATTTTACGACAAACCGGAAAATAATCATTTTCAAAATAAAGTTTCCAAAAATAGAATTTCACACACTTTATAAACATATCCCATGAAAACAACCTTCCCGTAACTTACTAACGTTCAAATACTTGAACGAAGACTCGTTACGCAAAACCACAAAACACCAAATATACATAAGTCATTTCTACACCACAAAGGCGATCAAAATGAACTTTCCCAAAATCAACATTTCCCAAAATCACAACGACAACCATTAACGCAAAGGGATTTAGTGCTAACTCAAGTACTAATCACACAATAACACGCAATAACGCACATATACTCATATATCCACCCAAATCACACCAAAAAAAGTTAGATAAATCAAGACTGTTAGTCTAACTAACCTGCTAAAACCACGGTTGTTACATCATCCCCCACTTAGGGAAAGCTCGTCCCGAGATTTAACAGTTCGCCTCATCAGAGTTCTCAGCAAACAATGGATACTTAGCTCTCATTTGATCCTCACGCTCCCAAGTAAACTCAGGACCACGTTTGGAATTCCATCGTACTTTTACCAACACATTCTTACTATGCTTCATACTCTTGACTTCTCGGTCCATAATCTCAACAGGCTCCTCCACAAAGTGAAGTGTTCTGTTACCCTTAGTTTCCAACAAACTCTCAATCAGTCACACCTCGCCAAGGTGGAAACGCGAGGGTGTAACTTCATGGATATCATCACAACACCTGGTGTCTATATAGAGAACAACTACATGCACAAAAATAGAGCAAAGTACAAACACAAAGTGTTGTAACAATACCCCAAAACGAATTGTAAAATGCCTTAAAGACTCTAACACAACCTCTTAATCGAATGTGAAAGACATGGAAGAATCACGTAATCAAAATAATCATCAAACGAACTCATATCAGTGAACACTCACGCAAATACATTGCAAACCAAGCGAAGAACGTAACGAATCATTCATATAATGAGCAAATTAAGACCATAGAAAAACATCGACACTAACAAATCACAAAAGCATGTCACGAAATCCAATTGGTGTGCAAATGAGGGATTAAATATCCACACCAACTCGTCATGAACCAACAATACTCGAAGAACAATATAATATTCATTCGCGGAATGAATGCAAGGAATAATCAAAGAAACGAACCAGTATCTAACAAAATGAATTCGATTACCCAACACCTATCACGACTTCGAATAGAAAGAATATGGCATTTGTACCATCATGGTACGAATAGGAATGCCAACCAAAGAATTAGGTATACAAACAGACATAAGTACCCACCGATAATTGAGGTATCAACATATGATAGGTAGGATGGAATCTTACCACCTACACACCCCAACATATAACGACTGCCCAAACGGTTAAGAGAATACTTCTCTAGCCATACAGCCATCACCAACATGATATCACATACCATCTACCACAACATATAACAACAAACATCAATCAATGCAATAATGGTCACAAGTCCACATGTGTGATACCCTTATAATTATGTTTGCGACCATTGTTATAAGACCTATTTCACACGCATTCTTACTTCCAAAACCACATGTCTCAATGATAACGCACATATACCACATAGCACCTAATACACCATGCAATCCATGCTATCATACTTGCAAGTCCACTTGTGTTGTGTCGCATGTATAATTATGTTGGCCACCATAATTATCTATGCCCCCTTTCACAAGTGTACTCCCTCCTATGACAACACATCATGCAAACAATCATGCAAACAAAAACAAAAGATGTCGCAAACAATCATCTCACATGGAACAATTCCAACAATCACGTAAACTCTATAATCAAAATCACTTGGATACGATCGATCTAATACTCAAGAGTAATCATGCTCCAACATGGCTCCAGACGGAAAAAAGGCATTATAAGAATTTCAAAACATGACACAAAATAAAAAGACGTCGCATAATGGCTCAAATTCCACTCTTGCACTTATCTCCCCACTCAGATCAATTCAACTTACTACTCGTTGTGGACTCTAGATCCGAATCCACACCATTCCATCCTAACTCTCCTTCATATTTACTCAACCACCCATTGTTGTTTCCTACATGTTGAGGTAGTCGACAACATGCAAAACCATCTCTATTTCTTTCTTCCAATTCCGTATGATTCACAAGTGCATACAAATCACGAGGTTTAGACTAAACCACCTCTCCTTCCTATGTGAAGTGAGGATACTACCAAGGGTATTTGGTAATGGATCCATCTCCAGAAGTCACCGTGGTTCCAAACCTCTCCAATTCTTCTCCACCAACGTTTCCCATAAACGTCCTCTCCTTGTCCGAACATGGATACATGCTATCGGGAACTCGGATCCTGCGGTTAGTCCTCTTCATCCTACCACTTCCCTTGATTGCAAAATAATAGCCCAACGAAACTTCTTACGCAAGGGAAGACGATATAATAAAGTCGATATATACAATACTACGTATAAGGGATAGAATAGACGTCCGAAACTCAATAAAACATCTCATAAATATAGGAAAATAGACATATAAAATACTATACTTACACATAGATCCTAAATGCAACTATATGAAGGACTCCTAGGTTATAGTCTAGGTTCAACCACCTACTTCTCTATAACCAAGGCTCTAATACCAACCTGTCAGTCTCTCACACCTCGCTAAGGCGGAAACGCGAGGGTGTAACTTCATGGATATCATCACAACACCTGGTGTCTATATAGAGAACAACTACATGCACAAAAATAGAGCAAAGTACAAACACAAAGTGTTGTAACAATACCCCAAAATAAAATAACCAAAACAAAATCCAAAACAATACATAAGATCCAAACAAAGATGATAAACCACTTCCAATGCAATTAGGGTCTCGTCTAATCACATCCTTCTATCTTATCCTTAGAAAGGTCACCTAAAAATGATGCTTAAAACGTCAACATAATGTTGCTGAGATTCATAGGTTTAAGACTCATTGATGCGTAGGAATTGCACCAGGCTTTACCTCTCGAGGGATCTCGAGAAGCTTACAACCACCACCAGGCAGTGTACCTGATCGTTGTAGTATAGTATAGTGACAAGTACCGGGGGATTGATTGTTCAACTCAGGAATAGTGTCGCTAGGATTAGAAAGCCTAAAAATTAAGACTAGAGGTGAGGGATGATTCTTTTTGTATTTTTATATTTTAATAAAAACAATTAAAATCTCGGGTATTGGAAGAAGGGGCGGAATTAGTTTCTAGTCAACTAACCCAATAACTAAAGATGCAATCAAAATAAAATAACAAAAATGAAAATAAAGCTAATTAAACTAATGGTGTGAATAATAAATGGGAAAATTTTGTTCACTTAGATTTCATTACTCCCTAGATATCTTTTACAGGTTGATAGTTTGTTACAATTGCGTGGATGACGGGTTATATTCCTTAATACCATTCGTGGGGTGGCGTACGTACTTCCCCAACTCTATAAGCTCCTACTTCAATCCTATGTCAAGCCTGCAAGAAGCTCCTAACATGGGATCACTAGAATTCGCTCATGCATTAAATACAACCATAAAAACCTAGTACGCATTGGTTCATGTTTCTTAAGACGTTCAAGCATGTTACCCTATGGAAGTCTGCAAGTTTTCTTAAGTCTAACATCGAAATCATTCATCCGTAACAATTATAAACAAGCAATCAACCCATAATCAACATCTAGGTTTCACTACATCTAAGCAAACACACAAAAGATCTAACCTAGCATGTTAAAATCAAGACAAGCGTAAGATATATTCAAACAACACATAGACATATTGAATGAATTGAAAGGATACTTGTCTTAATTGAACATGAAAGGTTTCAAAGGGTAAAAACCCATGAAAAAACAGTAAAAATCGAGCTAGGGTTTCTCCAAGTCATCACATAATTGTGCTCCCTTAATGAATGAAAATTACAAAACTATATATAGATTTTCCATCGTGACGGCGTCAAGAAGAAACATCTGACGCCGTCAACTCGCCGCCCATAGTAATATCGGATTGCCTAGATCCAGATCTGACGCCGTCAAGTGCAACATTTCTCTGGGCTGTCATGTGTAATGGGACCATGACTGCCTATGGTGACGCCGTCATGCCCCTAGTGTAAAAACTCTCTGGATCGTCACGGACTCTATCCACTTCACCTCTTGTTTTACTCTTGACGCCATCATGTAGAACCTTGTGACGCCGTCAGGTACTGTTCCCAGCAAGGAAAATTAAGACTTTGCCGTTTTCTTCACTTTTATGATCCAAAAACGTCAAAAATGCTTCCTTTTCCAGAATTCACTTCAAAAGTACCTAAAATCACAAAAGGAACGATTTAGGGCAATATTTTATCAAATAAATTCTAATTTGGGCTTAAATGACCACCTAAAAACGGATCATTTTTCTCCTCATTATATACCCTTACACTTGAGATTTGCTTGTCCTCAAGCAAATGCGCTTTTATTCTAATCAAAATACAAGTTAGGGGTCATTTAACACTAATATAAAAGTAATTACAACAAATAATCGTTCCACTAAAGACCAAAGACAAGCACGGAGGTCATACACTAGCACCTCACAAATAGTGTTTAGATACTCACATCTCTCGGGTGTAATAAAGTATATATCACAATATGGAAATGGAAAACATCTCTCAGTACATGTCATAGCAAAATAGATTACCATAGGCTTAGGAAAGGATCAAACCTCCACCACATGGCGTAAGCACCTAGGAGAAACTATCAAAGAGGTCTTTTAAAGGGTTATAACGTTAGGTGTAGGGATATGGAATACACGGTTTTGTTGGATAAAGGCAATCTTTACTGGTGGCGAGCTAATCATCTTGGTTAATTACATGTACAATATGGCGTTGCTAAACCAAGACTAGACTCGACTTAAGCTAATAAATGAAAAATAACAAAAACATAAAATAAACATAGAATGAAACGGGATGGTAGTCCCTATATATATATATATATATATATATATATATATATATATATATATATATATATATATATATATATATATATATATATATATATATATATATATATATATATATATATATATTTTGCATACACTTTTACCCTACCATCCGAAATAATACATCATAGGGAATGAACATTCCCGTTACACTTGAATTTTTACATACTTTACAATATACTAATCTAATGACTCGAATCAAGATAATTAAAACACTTGGAGTACTTTTAAAATTAACGCACATATAGGGGTAATAATATGATGTTCTTCTCCATTACTCCATAACATTAGTACTTTACTCAATCGTCCCAATCGTCCCAAAACAATATGTACAAGGATATGACTCGACTTAGCAACCATGTAATCAATTAGATAATTAACTAAGGGTTAAAACAAATAACAATAAAGCACTAAAGATGAGTGCATACACGGAAAGCTAAGGCGATTTGGTTGTACATTTAAGTGGGTTGTAACAAATTCTTCCTTTAAGTAAGATGCTTAAAGTTAGAAACGAAAAGATAAGCTACGAGGGGTGTACTAGGGGTTTCGTGTACTAAAAATGAGTACAACGCTAAGGTGTTGGAAAAATTAGTTGACTTAACTAGCCAAGTAATATGACTTAAATGGTCAAGTAATTATGATACGGGTTTAACACAAGGGTGATCCTAATGCCTATTATCATGTAGTAAATCCTACTACACGTATGTAGTCTCACTAGTGGTCTCGGGATGCATCACTAACGCAAGTTCTAGAATCTAAATGCTACCAGTACACTCATAAGCACTAATAGTGAATGCTTTTCCTATCAAATCTAAAGGCGAACCTCACATATTTGGGTGGAAAATTTTTATGAGTAGTACGGTTTTGTGCTAGTCATACGACTCCTATCTATGAGACGCTTGATAAGGCTAAAGTTTCACTCCTAAATGTTGTAAAAAAATTTAAATTTGGGGCTAAAATTACACTAACAAGTATTTCTCTTAGTTTAATTACACACCTACCATCAAACAAATAAACTCAAGTGCAATAGTATCCTATAAGGTATCATCATTTACCCTCCCCTTACACTTAGGATGAACATTGTCCCCAATGTTCAATTAAAGAATGTAAAAGTGAAATAGGTAAAAGAATGAAATCAAATACTCCCATGATTCGTTCGGTGTGGATAGTGTGGTAACAAGTTTAGATCTTCCTCCAAGAAAATGAACAATCAAAGCTTCCCTTCCAGAATATAAATCATCTTCTTGTCATACATAACCTGTTAAACCTGAGAAAACAAACAAGGAAACCTCACGTAAAATCGGCGGCAATCTATATATACTAATAAATCCTAGAAAGCAATGTAACATATAATGCTTGTGGAATGAATGTTTGCAGATTTCCTGGAGTTTATAAAACTAAAGATTTAACAAAAACTTTAAGACTCCGTTAGAAAAACAAAACTAGCAAAATTTCCAGAATTTTACACATGACGCCGTCAGGAATTAATTCCTGACGCCGCCAGAAGTGATATGCAGAAATATTTACGTTAAGTTTCCGGAAAATTTCTGGAAAAACTTATGTCCAACTTCTTGGAAAATCCTGCAAAACATCATTATGACTCGATACAAGCATTTGACTCTAACAAATACGAATATACATGTCCATTTAATATTGTGGGAAATCATCATCGATTTTGTTTCTTAAAAACATATTTGGGGTTTCCCCTTACACTTATCTTTTGTGAAATACCTTTGGATGAAGTTAAGACGAATTCAAACGACAAAATAAAGTATTTTCACCATTTTATTTTTGAAACATGATCTACCAACAATAAAAATAAAGCTTGCATACGGAAACAAATAACAATCAAACAAATAAAAATCACACAAAGCATGGGTTGCCTCCCAAGAAGCGTTTTTCTTTATTTATGAGTCTTGTAGCTAGACTCAAGGTCATGGGCTACTACGTGACCTCATCGTCAAATGTTACATCCTCCTCACTAATCATTTCATTGCTACTTTCTTGATAATGTTTTACACGTTGTATGTTGACAGTAAACTCTCTATTTTCATCGTCTATTAACACAACAACTCCAGTTTTAGAGGAACTTTTTACCTTAAAGGGCCCATACCATCTAGACTTGAGTTTCCCTGGAAATAACCTTAACCGAGAATTATACAATAGGACTTTGTCCCCTTCTAAAAATTCCTTAGGTTTCTTAATTCACTGGTCATGCCATCTTTTTGCCCTCTCCTTATACGTATGGAAGATTCATACGCTTCTAACCTTAGCTCATCAAGCTCATAGAGTTGCAAGAACCTATTTGTTCCGGCGATTGTATAGTCCAAATTACATGCCTTAAGCGCCCAGTAGGCCTTACGTTCTAGTTTGACCGGAAGGTGACATGCCTTACCATAGACCATGCAGAACGGGGTCGTTTCAATAGGTGTCTTGTAGGCAGTTCGGAATGCCCATAAGGCCTCATCGAGTTTAAATGACCAGTCTTTTCTATTTTGACTAACCGTTTTTTCTAGTATTCTTTTAATTGCCCTGCTGGTGTTTTCAACCTGACCATTGGTCTGTGGGTGATAGGCGGTGGAAAATCGATGGGACACTCCATATCTCCTCATGACCTTTTCCATTTGCGCATTGCAGAAGTGGGTTCCCCTATCACTAATGAGAGCTTTAGGAATGCCGAACCTAGCGAACAACTTTTTCAGGAAATGAATAACTACCCTAGCATCGTTGGTCCTAAGGGCTTGTGCCTCTACCCATTTTGAAACATAATCGATGGCAACTAAAATGTATTCATTCCCTCCTGAAGATGGAAAGGGTCCCATAAAGTCGATTCCCCAGACGTCGAAAACCTCACATACTTGTATAAAATTCTGAGGTGCTTCATCTCTATTTGATATATTCCCGGCCCGTTGACATGCATCGCATGTTTGTACCATTTCTTTAACATCACGGAATATTGTGGGCCAATAGAATCCCGCATCGAAAATCTTTCGTGCGGTGGTGTTTATCCCATGATGGCCCCCAGAGGGGCCAGAGTGACACTCTTTCATGATCTTTACTACCTCGTCTCCCAAAACACACCGTCTGATTATTTGATCAGGACACCTTCAGAATAAAAATGGTTCGTCCCAGAAGTAGTACTTTAGTTGGGCAAAGAACCTTTTCTTTTCGTATTTAGTCATGTGTTCCGGAATGAGTCTGCTCGCAAGATAGTTGGCAAAATCAGCGTACCAAGGCTCAGAATCTGTCATTGACATGAGTTGTTCGTTAGGAAATGAATCCCGAATCTCGCTTCTATCGAGCTCATTAAGGGGATTTTCAAGGCGAGAGAGATGATCAGTAGCCAAATTCTCCGCCCCCCCTTTTATCACGAATTTCAACGTCAAATTTTTGTAACAACGAGATCCACCGAATTAGTCGTAGTTTAGCATCTTGATTAGCAAAAAGATATCGGAGAGCCGAGTGATCGGTGAAAACGACCGTCTTTGAAAGGACAAGATATTGACGGAATTTGTCGAAGGCAAACACTACAGCTAATAATTCTTTTTCGGTGGTAGAGTAATTTTCTTGAGCGGGATTCATGGTTTTGCTGGCGTAGTAAATAGGTTGGAATAGCTTGTGTAACACCCCGCCTTACGCAGACCACAATATTGTCCGCTTTGCCCGCAGGCTCACGGCTTTGTTTTTGTGGCCTCATTTGAAGACTTCCCGGTAGGTCACCCAAGCCAGTACTACTCTCACATGAGCACGCTTAACTGCCAGTTCCTGAGAACTCCACCCGCAGTAGACCACAAAACGCGTTGTGTCATTGTAAGGCAAATGTTATCTTATAAGCCCAGCATCTCTCCAGGCCACAGCCGATGTGGGATTTGCCTAGGGTGTTACAGCTTGTCACGCCTTTGGCCTAATACTGCCCCGACAGCATAATCGCTAGCTTCGCACATGATTTCGAAAGGTAACTCCCAATTGGGTGTGACCATGATTGAGGCTTGCGTGAGCTCCTTTTTCAGGAGATCGAATGCATCCTTGCATTCTTGAGAGAAATGGAAAGGGGCATCTTTCACCAGCAATTGAGTCATTGGCTGAGCTATTTTAGAGAAATCTTTGATGAATCTCCGGTAGAACCCGGCGTGGCCCAAGAAGCTGCGTATTGCCTTAACAGTCGTGGGATAAGGTAATTTGGATATAGTTTCCACTTTTGCTTGGTCCACCTCAATCCCACTCCCTAAGACCTTATGTCCTAACACAATCCCTTCTTTTACCATAAAATGACATTTTTCCCAATTCAACACCAAGTTGGTTTCCTCACAACGTTTGAGTATTTTTCTAGATTAGCAAGACACCAGTCGAAAGAGTTCCCGAAGACCGAAAAGTCATCCATGAAAACTTCCATGCTATCTTCCATTAATTCGTGAAAGATTGCTATCATGCATCACTGAAAGGTGGCGGGGGCGTTACACAGCCCAAAAGGCATCCTTTTATAGGCGAACGTTCCATAAAGGCAAGTAAAGGTGGTTTTCTCTTGGTCCTCAGGTGCTATGGGGATTTGGAAATATCCCGAGAACCCATCCAAGAAACAGTAATACTCATGCCTAGATAATCTTTCCAACATTTGGTCAATGAATGGTAGGGGAAAGTGATCCTTCCTTGTAGCATCATTGAGCTTCCTATAATCGATGCATACTCGCCATCCAGTAACCGTTCTCTGGGGTACCATCTCACCTTTTTCGTTTTTCACCACAGTCATTCCACCTTTCTTTGGTACAACCTGTACAGGACTAACCCACGGGCTATACGAGATTGGGTAAATTAGTCCTGCATCCAGACGTTTGATGACTTCTTTCTTCACTACTTCCTTAATGTTGGGATTCACCCGCCTCTGGGGTTGCACGGTAGGTTTATAGTTTTCTTCCATGAGAATCTTATGCGTGCAAAAAGTTGAGTCAATCCCCTTAATTTCGGCTACACTCCATGCAGGCACTCCCTTATATTTCTTTAGGACTTCAAAGAGCTTACCTTTTTGTTCATGTTCGAGGGAAGAGTTTATGATTACCGGCAGTTGATCCTCTCCCTAGAGGAAGGAATACTCTAGGTGGTCAGGGAGTTCTTTGAGATCTAGCTTAGGGGGTTCGATAATAGAGGGCTTAAGCTTGTTTTTGGGTTTTCAGAGTTCGAGCTGTTCAGTGGTCTCCTGTCTAGGGTAGAAGGAGACTGCTCCAATGCCCTCCATATTTTCTTCCTCTAACAAGGGGAGGAAACTCTCACCCCGTAACCAGCCTTCTTCAATCTGTTCATCAACACAGTTATCAATGACATCCGTGAGTTCATCAACTTCTCCGATGAAATAGAGCCGGTTAGCTGCTTCGAGAGAGAGATTCATAGTGTCTTTAATGTCGAAGGTTAAGCTATCGGTTCCTACTCGTAAGGTTAACTTGTCGTCATGAACATCAATGACTGCACGAGCGGTAGCAAGAAATGGTCTTCCTAAGATGATGGGCATCAAGTCATCCTCCTCCATCTCCAAGATCACGAAGTCAACCGAAAATTTGAATTTTTCAACTTTGACTAGCACATTCTCGCATATCCCTACGGGGTATTTGACTAATCTATCATCTAGTTGGATGTTAATACGGGTAGGCTTTAGTCCGGAGTATCCTAGTTTAAGGAACATGGAGTGAGGCATGAGGTTGATACTCGCCCCTAAATCGGCAAGAGCATTCTTTATTAATAGAGATCCTATGGAACAGGGCAAGGTGAAGCTGCCTGGATCGTCTACCTTTTTTGGTAGCCCTCGATGGGTCACCACCGAACATTCTTCCCCCAGAGTCACAAGACCCTAGAGTTTCTTTTGGTTGGCGAGTAATTTTTTAAATTATGAGCTATACTTTGGCATGTGATAGCAAGCATCATGGAGAGGTATGGTGACCACAGAATCTCTTAGATATGACAAGAATCTCTTATTATTGTTCTCAATTTTCTGGTTTTTTAATCGGGATGGGAATGGGATCCTCACAGGTTGGTTAAGTAGAGTTGATGGGGATGGGGTCACCAGGGAAGGTTGTTCGGGAGCCTCGCTGCTCACATTACCTTCCTCTTCGTGGGGCTCGCTTGGATCAATGGTGGTAGGATGTGAGCTTGGATAAGGGGGGTCCTTGGTTGTTGTTCCAGCTCGAGTAGTTACCGCGAGCAGGGGGTCTTTTTGGCTTACTGATGGCCTGTCTTGGCCATCAAGGGTGGAGTTAAGCTTGTTGAACCATTCTTCCATGTCATTCTGTTGCTCATCGACGAGCTCTTCAAGACCTTTCAATTGTAAGCCTTTTTCTTGAGTGAAGTGACCAAGGTCATCTTCAAAAGTACTCCTGATTTTATATTCAAGGCCTTCCTCCCCATCTTTTCTCTTCACCAGATTTCCCCAAAGGGTATAATCATCGTTTTGGTAAAAAGGTAAAAAGGAGGGGTCAGCGTAGATGTAATGTCCTGACAAACACGCATGTTCAGTCGTGGGTTCTCCTCCGCATTCCTCTACCTCATGCGGGCCCCCACAGTAGTCACAGATTAAGTAAGGATTTGAAAGTTGTTTAGTTATTTGCGAGCCAGCTAGGTATTCCATCCTTTTGTGAATTTTTCTCAGCCGATCTGAGGGTGTTGATGTGATTTTAGACATGCTAGCAGTTGACTCAGGTTCATCCCAAGTGTCATCCTGGTCTTGAGCATATTCCTCAATCCTATTCCAACCTTCCTCGGCACTAAGATTGGCTAATTTCCCTTTTCTATAATTGTTGACTCCGTTCCGGTCGTTTGAGGAGACATTGTCGTAGAAGATTTGGACCAGAAGCCAGAGTTCGATGCCATGATGGGGAACTTGTCTTATTAAATCCTTGAATCTAATCCACGATTTATGGAAGGGTTCGTCCTTTCCTTTTCGGAAGCGGAGGATCCTATCCCTAAATACTGAGGTTTTCCCTGCTGGAAAAAACTTCTCATAAAACTTGGATATGAGTTGCTCCCATGTGAAAATAGATTTCGAGGGGAGTTTATCATACCACTCTTTGGCTTTTTCTTAAAGAGTGAAAGGGAAGAATCGTTATCGGGACGTGTTTCTAGTAGCCCCATCCGTATGGAGGGTGTCCACTATTTTCAAGAAGTCCTTGATGTGTTGATTCGGGTCATCATCATCTAATCCGCAAAACTTGCACACACTTTGGACAAGCCAAACATAGGTCACACGCAAGACCTCATTGGTGTGTTCGTTTGGGAAGACAATGGCGTTTGAGAAGCCACGAGGATTTGGGGAGGAGTAGTCCTTAAGGCGCTTAGGAATAGGAGTTTCAGGGCTACTCATATCGTTGTTGGATTGGGAGCTAGGGGGTGTGAGGTGATTTTCTGAATTTTCTTCAGAAAGGGCCCCATCAAAAATGATGGCTATGCTGGATGGTTCAGGTGTAGAGAGAGATCGTCTTAGCCTATGCATTTCCCTATCAGGTTCTGCAAAGGGCAAAACAAGGTCTCTAGCGGAACTACGACTCCTAGTGACTCTAAGGTTAGAGAAATGGTCATTTGCCATAATGGCGGATGGTGGAGATTACGAACAAAGACACGAAGAAATAGATAGACTAAAGAAAACATAAAAATAAAATAAAATCTTACTAGAAAGGAATCTAGCAAGTAGACCTAATAAAAAGAAATCCTAACCTAGACAATAACTATTCCCCGGGCTGCGGCGCCAAAAACTTGATGCGTGAGAATTGCACCAGGCTTTACCTCTCGAGGGATCTCGAGAAGCTTACAACCCCCACCAGGTAGTGTACCTGATCGTTGTAGTATAGTATAGTGACAAGTACCGGGGGATTGATCGTTCAACTCAGGAATAGTGTCGCTAGGATTAGAAAGCCTAAAAATTAAGTCTAGAGGTGAGGGATGATTCTTTTTTATTTTTATATTTTAATAAAAACAATTAAAATCTCGGGTATTGGAAGAGTGGGCGGAATTAGTTGCTAGTCAACTAACCCAATAACTAAAGATGCAATCAAAATAAAATAACAAAAATGAAAATAAAGCTAATTAAACTAGTGGTGTGAACAATAAATGGGAAAATTGTGTTCACTTAGATTTCATTACTCCCTAGATATCTTTTACAGGTTGATAGTTTGTTACAATTGCGTGGATGACGGGTTATATTCCTTAATACCATTCTTGGGGTGGCGTACGTATTTCCCTAACTCTATAAGCTCCTACTTCACTCCTATTTCGAGCCTGCAAGAAGCTCCTAACATGGGATCACTAGAATTCGCTCATGCATTAAATACAACCATAAAAACCTAGTACGCATTGGTTCATGTTTCTTAAGACGTTCAAGCATGTTACCCGATGGAAGTCTGCCAGTTTTCTTAAGCCTAAAATCGAAATCATTCATCCGTAACAATTATAAACAAGCAGTCAACCAATAATCAACATCTAGGTTTCACTACATCTAAGCAAACACACAAAAGATCTAACCTAGCATGTTAAAATCAAGACAAGCGAAAGATATATTCAAACAACAAATAGACATATTGAATGAATTGAAAGGATACTTATCTTAATTGAACATGAAAGGTTTCAAAGGGTAAAAACCCTTGAAAATACAGTAAAAATCGTGCTAGGGTTTCTCCAAGTTATCCTCTAATTGTCCTCCCTTAATGAATGAAAATTACAAAACTATATATAGATTTTCCATCGTGACGGCGTCAAGAAGAAACATATGACGCCGTCAACTCGCCGCCCATAGTAATATCGGATTGCCTAGATCCAGATCTGACGTCGTCAAGTGCAACATTTCTCTGGGCCGTCACGTGTAATGGGACAATGACGGCCTATGGTGACGTTGTCATGCCCCTAGTGTTAAAACTCTCTGGATCGTCACGGACTCTATCCACTTCACCTCTTGTTTTACTCTTGACGCCATCATGTAGAACCTTGTGACGCCGTCAGGTACTGTTTCCAGCATCACCACATAACATTTACCACATAGCATTATCATTCACATATAGCATACATACGATAACATTATAAGTCCAAGCTCTTTGACACACACATAATGACAGTAATTCAAACCATTTAAGACAAGCATCATTCCCATCCCAAGTTTAAAACAAGGTAAAAATATGGGACTATGAACTCACCTCAAACTTTGCAGCTTCCACAAAACCAAATCACAATCTATAACACACAAAATAAATCCACATTACACATGGCCAAGCTAAAAGCTGTAACCCATGTAATACACATATGATGGATGTCTAAGATTCATATGACCCACCATGGATCTCCTAGACCCCATACTAATCATCACCACAACCTAATACTCACTAAAATCCCTTGCACTATTAAAATAAGAAAACGCAGAATTTTAGGGTAAATTCGCCCACTTGAAATAATGACATTAAAAACTCAAAAACTCACACCAAAAATTTACCATAGTCTCTCATAAGCATAAAAGCTAATCCCAGAAGGCCATGGTCTAATAACACACACAAGTACCCATAAGAATATCAAACTTGTCAACTATCTAGATTCGGATCTGAACGCACACCAAAAAGTTTTGATTAAAATAAAATGCTTCTATAACTTTTTATCGCGAATCCTTTTCGTGGTAGTCTAAGATAACCTAAAAATCAACTTTTCCAAAAGGGATAACCTTAATATCACTTTTTCACCCACAAATCACTATCAAACTTTTACCCAAATTCTGTCCTGGTTAACAGCTTTGACACCTTATGAAAGAAAAATCAAAATACTAACTTCCCGACCTTGAAATCAATCGTGGCCGGACTTTTTGGAAAGCTATTTCATTAAACTTCAATTTAGACAAAAAATTCGTGATCTTACTCTTCACCATCTGTTAAATACACTCGTATCTTTACAGCACTAATTTTCTGTCCAAACCCTAACGCATAATCTAACGTGTTTTACACTCAATTCCCTTAACTAATCACCATATTATTATCAACTAATGATCCTAACATGTTTTACTTCATTAATTTGCAGAAGTTTATAAACCCTAAATCCATCATACTTAATATTACATGAATTCGAATAATTAATCAAACAATTGAACATGTATTTTAAGAATTTTACCTCGATTCTTGATTATTGCTTCACAATTATAAACCCTAATTTTTTTCTTCTTCCTTTGCCTCTCTTGAATGACCAAAAACCATAGAAAAACGTTTTAGGGTTGTTTAGGTTTGTATATATATTAATTATGGATAATCCTTGGGCCTAAGAGTAATATTTGGACTCAAATTGGGTTTCCTTTTTCCCCTTATCCCCTTCTAGCCGATTATATATATATATATATATATATATATATATATATATATATATATATATATATATATATTAAATTAATTTATTATACTCAAAACCTCATACTTTTGATATTTTATAAGTACCTGTAGCTAATCCTAACGTTTTACGCGATAAACCTTAGTTTTTACGACAAACTAGAAAAATTATCATTTTCAAAACAAAGTTTTCAAAAATAGATTTTCACCCTTTATAAATGTATAACACACAAAAACAAACTCCTCGTAACTTGCTAACGCTCAAATACTTGAACGAAGACTTGTTACGCAAAAACACAAAAACACCAAAACTTCACAAGTCATTTCTACACGACAAAGGCGATCAAAATGAACTTATCCAAATATCAACATTACTCACTCACAAAAAAAACACCACACAAAGGGATTTAGTGCTAAAACTCACCTATATCACACATATAACACTTCAATCACCTAAAACACACGAAACAAACGTCAACCGAGTCAAGACTATCAGTCAAACTGACCTGCTAAAATCACGGTTGTTACAAAACTGATGTGCAATGCTATAAAGTGTGCATATTTACTGATCTTCTCCACAACCACCATTATAACATCCTTGTCTTGTTACTTTGGCAAGACTTCAATAAAATCCATAGACCTTGGAATAGGTAATGGTTGTAGACTTGTAGCAATCCTGGGTATGCAACTAAGTCTGATTTATACATTTAACGTACCAAACAGTCCCTAACAATCTCAAGTTCAATTTTTGCTAGGTGCAAATAACTTTGAAGTGGTCACACCAACCTCCTGAAAAGAAAGGGCTTTACCTGGTTTGAATCTGTGTGGCGGTGGGTTCAAACCACATGGATTAGTCTGCCCAAAAGTTCAGAAACCATGGTTGCCAAAAAAAAGTCCCTGACAAACTGGTTGATTTGTTTCCTTATTCCCTTCCAATAGAATAATGAGCACAACTTTTTTCTGGTCACTTTAACTCCAGAGTGTCCACCAATTGTACCTTCATGGAAATAGTGTAGCAATTTGTTTCTCAACTCTGCATCGGCTCCTACCACTATCTTCCCCTTACTTAGCAGTTCACTGACCAAAGTGTAAAGTTTCTTAGCTGCTAATCCACTTTGCAGTGCTGTTAAAATAGGAGTCAGTGCAGGGTCTTACAACCAAATGTCTTTCACTTTTTGCATCAGCTCAGTAGTGATTGTAGAAACGAACATGTTCAACAACTCTCTACCATTTCCTACCCTAGACAATGCATCAGCTGCACCATTTTCAGTTCCTTTCTTATACACCACTTCATAGTCAAATCCCATTAATTTTGGAAGCTACTTTATTTAAGTTGGTGTTGTGATTCTTTGGTCCAACAAATACTTCAAGCTGTAGAGGTCTGTTTTGATTATGAAATGCCTGTCTAACAAGTAGCCCCTCCACCTTTTTAAAGCCATCGAAACAGCTAGAAACTCCTTTTCATAGGTGGACAGTGTTTGATACTTGGGTGCTAAGGTCTTACTCAAATAAGCTATGGGATGGCCTTTTTGTTAAAGAACTGCTCCCAAACCAGTTCCTGATGCATCTGTCTCCACAAAAAATGGTTAATTGAAAGGTAACCCCAACACTGGAGCGTCCATCATTGCCTTTTTCATAGCTTCAAAAGAAGATTGTGCTTCTACATTCCAATGGAATGCATTCTTCTTTAACAATTGAGTCAATGGCGTGCTAAGACTAACAAACTCTTTTATAAATCTTCTGTAATACCTAGTGAGCCCTAAAAACCCTATGAGTTGCTTTATGTTACTTGGTATTGGCCACTTTTGCATTGCTAAGACCTTGAGCTGAGATTATGTGTCCTAGGTACTCCACATGAGTTGTTTCAAACACACATTTGGTCAATTTAGCATACAGATTGTCATTTCTCATGGTATCCAGAACCAACCCCAAGTGAATCACAAGGTCTTCATAGTCTTACTATACACGAGAATGTCATCAAAGAAAACTTAAGTAAATTTTCTAAGGAACTTTTTGAATACCTCATTCATCAATGCTTGAAAGGTAGAAGGAGCATTGGTTAGCCCAAATGGTACGACCAAAAATACATAGTGGCCTTTAGGTGTCTTGAGGCTGTTTTAGCTATGTCTTTTTCACACAATTTGATTTGACGGTACCCAGATCTTAAGTACAACTTTGAAAAGATAGTAGCTCCGTGTGATTCATCAATGAGCTCTTCAATAATAGGTATGGGAAACTTATCCTTGATTGTGCACTTGTTAAGTTGTCTATAGTCAATACGCATCCTCCATGTTTTATCCTTCTTCTTTACCATTACTATTTTGTGAACAGAAGTATAAAAAACAAAAGATCTAAAGAACCAATGAAGCTCTTTAGTGTCGATAACCCGGATTGTGCCATTGATTGTACAACGGATGCACCACTTGATCAGAACCTATGTGAGTCATAAGTTAGATACTTCTAAGAGCTTGTTATTACCTTAAATGAGACAAAGAAACACGCTACGTTAGTCGGAGCGCAAGGGTAGACCTTACTAATGGGAATATAACCCATGTGTAATTGTCGCGTATACGGGAATACAGGACCTGTGGTAGGGTCCACGCAATATTCCATGTTTGTCTTTTTGTTCGGAGCCTGAATCTCTTCGGAGGTTAAGACTCTCCTCTAAGGGTAAGGCTCCATGAGTAGACTCCTTGTGTATTGGTGAATTCCCTTATAGTAGCCTAGTAGGCTTTACGCCAATGAATACGTTGAGCTCTATAAGTGTACTACTCAAAGGCTAGACTCCGGTCGTAGTTAGGGTACACCATCAACAACTAACAAAATGACAACTCAAGGAAACAAATAGGAGGGAAACAAGGAGAAAGAGATATGTTCAACAAGGTGAATTTGTTCTTAAAGAAGAAACTGTCAACGATTTTGATTAGTATCGAGACATATCGTACTAAAATGTGATATTTATTCTTAACAATATATGCCTCTTGTTTGGTACACAATTGATTATTGTGTAGCTTCAATGATATGTATTCTTAGAAATCTATGACCGATAATTCTCGTACACAATTAAATTTGTACCTAAGCTGACTCAAGTAGACTTTCGTAGTTTCATCACATCTAGCTTGAATTGACTTAAATTGGTCAAAACTGAACACAAGTTTACTTAAGCAAACTTATTTTGACTTAAAGACGTCACCTCGCAAATAGAAAAACCTCAGCTCGTTTGGATTTTAGTATAATCAATTTTTAAACTTCGGTTGTAACATACTGCGTGTTTTTTTCTGTCTTTAGATGATAATAGATAATATAAGTTTATTAATTGGTCAATGACTCAATGTTGACAATAAAAATACATATAATTATTTTATTATTGGCGTACTCATTTTCTTACCAACCCCTTCAGACACCTACCATCGGTGTGTAAATCATGTCCCATGTTATATAAAATATAACAGCCTTTTCCTTACCTACCATAAAATATATAAAAAACCAATATACTATCATAAAAATATCAATATTGTAACATCTATATAAACCACTAGCCATTTCCTCCAAAATTCAGAAGCAAACTTTCTCTCCCCACACAACAAAAAAAGAAAAAAGAACACATTTTCTCGATATACTTGATCATATACAATGGCTACTAAAAATATTGAGAACAATGGTGAACTATGTATCAAAAAGGACCCATTGAATTGGGGCATGGCAGCTGAATCGTTAAAGGGTAGTCATTTAGACGAAGTGAAAAGAATGGTGGCCGAATTTCGAAAACCCGTGGTAAAGCTAGGTGGTGAAACATTAACTGTTTCACAAGTGGCTGCTATCGCAGCATCTGACAACGCCAGTATTAAAGTGGAGTTGTCAGAGTCTGCGAGAGCAGGAGTTAAAGCTAGTAGTGATTGGGTTATGGAAAGTATGGGTAAAGGGACCGATAGTTATGGTGTCACTACTGGCTTCGGTGCGACCTCGCACCGAAGAACCAAGGAAGGTGGTGCTCTACAAAAAGAACTCATAAGGTACGTCAAAAAAATGTAACCGAATGTTACTGCTAGCAAAATTTGATCCAAAGTATTGCCTATAGGTTGATCGTTATGTGGAATAGGTGTCAACTTTGTAATAACGACGTGACACCTGTAGCATAATTGTATACTTCTAATTGTATTCCAACTAAAATAAAATCAAAATAGTGTTTCAAATGTCTAGCATGAAATGTTATTGATGTACGTATCCTCAGTCCTCACCTTTCTTAAACTGCATATGAAATTGTCATTGTAATTTGAGACGGTTGGAGTATTTATTTTAAGAATATGTAATGTCTTCTTTTTTATTTATTGAACTTTTGTTATGATATTACAGATTTCTAAACGCGGGAATATTCGGTAATGGCACTGAATCAAGCCACACGCTCCCGCATTCGGCAACACGTGCCGCGATGCTTGTCAGAATCAACACCCTCCTCCAGGGTTACTCGGGGATCCGGTTCGAGATATTGGAAGCGATCACCAAGTTCTTAAACAGCAACGTGACCCCATTTTTACCTCTCCGTGGGACAATCACCGCGTCTGGTGATCTTGTCCCATTGTCTTATATTGCAGGACTTCTTACGGGTCGGTCCAACTCTAAAGCAATTGGACCAACCGGGGAAGTCCTGAATGCTGAGAAAGCATTTGAAGAAGCTGGTGTAACCACTGGCTTCTTCGAGTTACAGCCTAAAGAAGGGCTAGCACTAGTTAATGGGACCGCAGTTGGGTCCGGGATGGCGTCTATGGTTTTATTTGAGGCTAATGTACTTGCATTGTTGTCCGAAGTTTTATCAGCTATTTTCGCCGAAGTTATGCAAGGAAAGCCTGAGTTTACTGACCATTTGACACATAAACTAAAGCATCATCCGGGTCAAATCGAGGCTGCTGGAATTATGGAGTACATATTAGATGGAAGTGACTACGTTAAGGCCGCGCAAAAGGTCCATGAAATGGACCCTTTGCAGAAGCCAAAACAAGACCGCTATGCGCTTCGTACCTCTCCTCAATGGCTTGGCCCACAAATCGAAGTCATTCGATTCGCAACCAAAATGATTGAAAGAGAGATCAACTCTGTTAATGATAACCCGTTGATCGATGTTTCGAGAAACAAGGCTTTACACGGTGGTAACTTCCAAGGAACCCCAATTGGTGTTTCTATGGACAACACACGTTTAGCTATTGCGGCTATTGGGAAACTAATGTTTGCACAATTTTCCGAGCTTGTGAACGATTTCTACAACAACGGGTTACCCTCAAATTTATCTGGTGGGAGTAACCCGAGCTTGGATTACGGGTTTAAAGGTGGTGAAATTGCTATGGCTTCGTATTGTTCCGAGCTTCAGTTTTTGGCGAACCCCGTTACAAACCATGTTCAAAGTGCGGAACAACACAACCAAGATGTTAACTCATTGGGTTTAATATCTGCTCGTAAAACAGCTGAAGCCGTCGATATTTTGAAACTCATGTCATCGACATACTTAGTCGCTCTATGCCAATCTATTGACTTAAGGCATTTGGAAGAAAACTTGAAAGCCACTGTGAAAAACACGGTTAGCCTAGTAGCGAAAAAGGTCCTAACCACTGGTGTAAACGGTGAGCTTCACCCTTCAAGATTTTGTGAAAAAGACTTGCTTCGTGTGGTCGACCGTGAGTATGTTTTTGCCTACATTGACGACCCATGCCTTGCCACATACCCATTGATGCAAAAGCTTCGACAAGTCCTAGTTGACCACGCTTTAACCAACGGCGAGAATGAAAAGGAACTAGCAACATCCGTTTTCCAAAAAATTAGTGACTTTGAGGTTGAAATTAAAAACATTTTGCCCAAGGAAGTCGAAGCAGTTAGGACAGCATATGAGTCGGGCTCGTTGGCTATTCCAAACCGCATTAAGGAGTGTAGGTCATACCCATTGTATAGGTTTGTTAGAGAGGAGCTTGGAGGTGTGTACTTGACGGGCGAGAAGGTGACATCGCCGGGTGAGGAATTCGACAAGGTGTTTACGGCAATGTGTCAAGGGCAGATTATTGATCCTTTGTTGGAGTGTGTTGCAGGGTGGGATGGTGTTCCTCTTCCGATTTGTTAGTTTTTTTGGTTGAAATATTTTGGGGCTTGTAACTTTGTAAGTGTTGATTGTCAAATGTGTAACTATGTAACGTAATGTGGTGAGTCAAAGTGTAACTTTTCTCTTATAAATGGAAACATACATTTCTTTATTTCTCGTTCTGCTTACTACAGAGTATATGACTATAAATACTACTTTCGTGTGTCGAAATGAATCGAGTGTCAAAGGGAACCATTGGTTGTTTGGAATAAGCATACAAATGGTTGGGTTGTGGCCTTTTTACAATATGTAGAAGTGGTAACTCGTACACACTCATCTTTTTATGTATAGTCTAGATAATATATCTAGTCCTATATGCTGCTGGTAAACAATCCTGCAATCTTTGATGTGTTAGTGATGCCTAATCTTTATGGCGACATTATAAGGGACCTTTGTTATGGGTTAATAGGAGGATTAGGTTTGACACAAAATGCAATTTCAAGATGAGTGAACAGGTGAATTAACTTGTATACTCAGTTAAAAGGGCTTAAAAAAAGTGATAGGTAACGTAATAGAATTAAAGGAATCATCATCATCATTTCAAGATGTTGGGATTTGATATTGATTAAACCATCAATACCATAATTATACAGCGGATCGATCTATATTTAATGTTATAAATAAACGCATAAATTTACCAACCTCAAATCTATTGAACAATAGATAAAAACTGGATCTTGAATCTTGATCACCAACACAAGAAACAAATCAACTATAGTGAGTTGATCTCTATCAAATGCTCACATTACACGTCCAACGAGAGCGTTAGGATGCTAGTGCTTAACTCACGAACCACGAACAAAACATGAATGCGTTTTGGTTGAGAAGAAGTGAAAGCAATACCCTTACAAGCATGGACGGAACATGTATAGGGCCAAGAGGGGTTGTGCCCCCCCCCCCCCCCCCCCCACCCCCCCCCCCCAAATTTTTTTTTAACCCTATATACATTTTATACATTTTTATTTTTATTTTTAGTCATTTTTAATAGAAAAATTATGGCTTTGTTTATATTGGCCCCACAAAATAAATATTTTACAAGTTGGCCCCTCCAACATATACGTTCAAGTTCCGTCTCTGCTTACAAGAGGGTGTTTGCCAATTGCAATTAGCAAGAGAGAGAGACAGAGTGTTTTGATTTTGAATGAGTAAATAATAAGGACCTAATGACCTCCTTATATACTACTCCCTCCGTCCTATAATTATTGTCCACATTTGACTTTTTTAGTCTTTAGCTTTCAACTTTGACCGTAAATATTTTTCTTTGTGATATATATTACTTGATGCAAAATATTTAAATGGATTGAGTTTTAAATGTATTTTCATTCGTATAATTTTCATCAAGTATTATATAACACAAATAAAAATATTTAAGGTCAAAGTTGCAAAATAAAGACTTCAATAGTCAAACGTGGACAATAATTATGAGACGGATGTAGTAATAAAAATCTTAGAGAACAAGTTAACTCCCCCTTAGCCCTAATCGAATTTGGCCATGTTCCAAAATCCTCTTTTGCTAATTAGTCATTGGTTAATTAACATGTAAAATTACTAGTTAATTTAGGACTAACGGCCTTTAACCGTTAAACTAACAGACTAACGATCGTTATCTTCATTTCGTGAATTATATTAAGGGGATATATTAATTATAAATAGTATACAATAAACATATAAATTATTATTAATAAACACTTTCTAACTGTTTACATTTTGGCCGTATAAAATATTGATTTGACATGCGCACTACCAATAGCTCCCACTTGCGATTCATAATCAATAATATATGCTAACAATGGTAAACATCTAGCAACACCCCTTTACTTCCAGAAATACCTAAGTGCGGTTTCGTAAAACAACTCAGTTAAATGGTTTACAATTTAAAATTTTCCTTTTCTTTCTGATACATATTGAACTATATATGATTATGGATCAAAGTCATTCCATATTGTTCAAATATTTTGTTTCTCGTTTTAAAAAGTAATCAAGATTACTAAACGTAAACAAGTATCATCTTGATTTACACTTTGGGCACGGCCATGCAAACATCTTATTAATTCAGCGAGGGGTCCAGTAGTATCATACTACAGAAGACAAGTGGAGGAACAAATTCTATTTTGACTACACATGTCATTCATGTGCTTCAACAAACTTATGAGAATAGCCTTTATAACTCCCTTGTTCAGGATAGTGTTTGATTATAGTAAAGATGAAATATCCACACATGCAAGACCTGCTTGCATCTCAAGTCATAGGATAAATAAAACAACCATTTATGAGAAATCACTTAATGGCGCCGATCCATAAGTGATAACTCGTAGGTTTGGAAAAGTCTAATATCCATAGCACATGGATAACATGTGAGTTTGGCGAACATATCCTTAGTATTAAAACAATATAACCAATCTCTCACATTTACCTTAATTCAACATTATTCACGCATCGTTGATCGATAGTTGACAAATTTAAAGTAATAAATTACTTATAGATTAAACATGCAAATAGAGGACACAATTAATATATGAATGAATAACTCAAGTACCGCGTATATTAATCATAAAAAAATATATTTGAAATTTCCTATTATCAAAATACTAAGATTAAAACAGATTTACATAAGACTACTAATTGAATGAATACCAATATTGCTAGCATGTTCATTATGTATGGCCAAAGGCAACGCTTTAGTAAACGGATCAGCTAAGTTGTCATCTGTGTGAACTTTGTTAAGTACTACTTCACTATCTGCCATAACCTATTAGAGATAGTGAACCTTCCTTTTATAATGCTTGGCGCCCTTCTGAGCTCCAGGCTCGTTGGCAAGAGTTAATGCGCCAGTGTTGTTACATAACATCTCCATATGTTCTTTATTGGTAGGGACTACTCCAAGTTCATTAATAAATTTCCTTATCCAAATAGCTTCCATTGCAGCTTCCGAAGCAGCAGTGTATTCATCTTTTGTAGAAGACATCGCTATAATGCCTTTCTTAGCACTCTTCCAGACTACAGCGCCTCCGTTTATAAACGAAAACATATTCGGTTTGCGACTTTGTATCATCCTTGTCGGTCTGCCACCCATCTGTGTAACAGGTAACTCTGAGCTCTTTATTAGGGTTTCCACCGCAAACAAGAAGCACATATTTAGTATATCTGAGATACTTCAGTATGTTCTTAACAACAATCCAATGAATTTCCCCTAGGCCTACTTGAAATAGACTTGTTAAGTTCTAAGCGAATGCAACACAAGTCTAGTGCACCTCACCGCATACATAATAAATCCTACAGCAGAGGCATAAGGAATCCTTTTCATGCGTGATTGGCTCCAAACGGTCAACCTAAATTGACCAGGGAATGGTCAACAAGGTCAAACTGCTTAGAGTCAATGCTCCACGGAATATAGTGTCTCCCCGGGTCGTTATGTCCCGACGAGGTGTGGATGGTTAACAAACGGTTTCGTGATCGGGTGAATTTGGATGGAAAAGGGGTTTGTGATTGATTACACTACTGATTTATACAATGAAATAGCTTAAATAAGCTATATGAATAAGACGGGAAAGTAGGAAAAACCAGAAACGATTAAAACCTAAAAACGCGTACGTTAAGTTTAAATAAAACGTAAACGTACGAAATAAAAAGTGAAAACGGAAATCTGAAAACCCACAGGGGTTGAAAATGACTTTTTTACAAACTAAAAGATAAAAGAAAATTTTTAGAAAAAGAAAATAAATTTTAACAATAATTAATTATTTAATAATAATTAAATACTATTTAATACTTATTATTATTACTTAAATAACTTAAATACAATATTATATTAATTAAATACTAGAAAAATGAAAATAAAATTTCTAAAATTATAAAATAACTAAAAACAAGTTTTAAAATTAAAAATAAGTATTTTTGTCTTTTTGTGATTTTTATATTAATTAATTACTAATTAAACATTAATTACCTAATTAAACTATTTTAAATTAAGAAAAATAGTAAATGAACAGTAAAAATTACAAGAAAATTTCTAAAATTATTTTACATTATATAAAAGCTAGGAAGAATATAAAAACTAGGTTTTACTTAATAAAAACTAATTATGCTATTTAAAACTAATTATTAATTAATTACTAATAAAACTAATATTAAATATAATAAATACCAAATGATGAAATAAAAATCTGATAAAATTATCATAACTACTTTAATATAAGAGGACTTTAATAAAAATATAAAATAGCTAAGTACTTAATAAAAATTTAAAAATGAAAATTAAATTTAAATTACATTAAATAGTAACTATCACTTAAAATTAAAATTGTTTTTTCTGGATTTTTCTTTTACCAATCTATTTTACAACTAAAAACAACAAACTTTTATGAAAACAATTTTTTTATAAATTAAAAATAAGCACTATGGAGCCTAAAAGCTATGACAGTTGACCACAGTTGACCAAGTGGGAAAATGAGCTCAATTGAGCTTGTGTGGGGTCTACTATGATTGATTCTAGTCTAAACTAGTTATGTGATGATGTTTAAGCTAGAAAAAGCAATTTGTGATCACAGAATAAGCACATGGATCAAAATAAGCAATTCCAAAAACCATTTGACACTCAGAATTGGGACAGAAAGAAAGGCTTGAATCAGGTGGGGTCCACAAGTGGTGAGGTCAAACTAAGGGTCAAAATAGAAAGCCCACCAGGGGGGGGTTCAATGGAACAAAGATATGGATGTGGGGCTCAATGTGGTGGTCAGAAAACCACCACCAAGTGGTGGTGGTAGGCGTGTATGCTGCTGAAACAGGGGACTCAGCAGCCCTGCAGCCCACTTTGGGCAATGGTGGGGACTAGGGAAAAAATTGCAAAAATGAAAAGACCAATGGACATGATAGCTGAGCTGGTAGACAACACATTTAAACAAGTTTCACTTCCTGAAAGCAATCACAAAAATCAATAATATTCCTTGAACTTTTGCAAAAATCTGAAATTGTGCACTTTGACTTTTTGCTAAAACTTGGAGTTTTGATTTTTGTGAGTTTTGATTCTAGATTTGATGACTGAAATAGATGAGTTAGGTTATATTAATACTAAGCTAGGCTAGAAAGACAACTTTTAACAACATGGTTGAGTTTTGAGATCCACAAACTCCAACAGTTAACTGTTGGGGTGGGAATTGGGTGATTTTGACTTTCTGAGGTCAAGGCCTAAATTTTTAGGATTTAACTGAGCTAATATGACCTAATTATACTTTTCTAAGTAACAAACATAAACAAATTCCACCTAAGTCCCAGGTAAACCACCTGAGCCAAACACTCCCTTATGGGACAGTTACACTATGTTTTGGTGTTTTAGACCTTATTTACCCAAACTAATGATCTAACTCAGCAACTTAAATGATTTAAAGACTAAATGAGCAATAAATTACCACAGTTAACAGTAAAAACATATGTGAACAACCTATGCTATATTAAGACAGTTGCAAGTGGTAAATCAAACTAGAGCTTACACAAACACAACTAAAGCACAAACTAAACTTTAATAAGTTATATTAAGAAGATTTAAAAGCAATCTAGTTAAAATGAGAAGATCTAAATTAAAATGGTGAAAATCATAAATATGGCTTACAATGGTACTTTTTGCTCAAACCACAATAGGACTCCCAATCCCTGACCTATTGTCTCCCTGAGACACTAAACCAAGTTCCAACTCCTTTTTGTCCCTGATTCACTGTTCATCCATCTTCCTCAGCAACTTTTTATTTATTAACTATTTATTAATATTTTTTGAGAATTTTGAGTCTTTCACCCAAACTGCTTTTGTATATTTTATAAACTTTTAAAAACTTATTAGGAAACCTAATTGAACTTAAAACACCACTTAACAACAAATTTTAATGACATTAAATCAACATTGGATTTTTGAGCAACATGAAATGAAAAACTGAGTAACAACTGTAAATATGAACTAAATGATTGAAACAGGTTTAGGTTACATTAAAGAGTCTAAAAATACACTTGAAAGGAAAAGAAAGCAAAAATAAAATGGAAAAATTACATTTTCAAGCTAAAAAAACTACACTACTAATAATCTAGCTAACTACTCTCTTTCTTTCTCCTCTTTTCTTTTCTTTTATAGTCCTGGAATCTCTCTTTATCTTTCCCACAACTTTTCAAGCCGTTGGATGGGCTAATTTCATCTGAGCCATTCAAAAACCTTTTGGCGGGAAATGGGGAAAGGGCAGTTGTGAGTGGAGTTTGGTGGGTAGGTGAAGCATTTAATGAAGGGGAGGGTTTTGGTGAAGGTATTAATTGGGTGGCTTGGTTTGGTGAAAAGTATCATGGAGGGGGGAGACACAGTTGCTGGAAAACGAGGAGGTAAGGGATGGAGGTGTTGACTGTTGGTTTGACCCTGGGGTGGACTTTTCTTAACCGGGTTATATTAGTTTGGGATTGGGCCAGTTTTGGTGGGCTTTGGGGTTATGTTGGATCAGGGGTGGTATTGGGTTAGGATTAGGCAGGTTTGGTTTGTTTAAAATAAACATAGGGTCCATTTGGTATATGGTATAAACACAAGGACCAATAATGTAACAATCTGAAATTCAAGGGGCTGTTTTGTAAATTTTCCAAGCAATCACAAGGACCAATTTGCCAATCACCAATATTTCAAAAACCATCTTTTTGCCATTTTCATTTTTTTCAAAATTCCCCGGGGATCAAAAATGATATTTTTCAAAGTATGGGGACCAAACATGAAAATTTCTCAAAC
Organism: Artemisia argyi; assembly: GCA_030686995.1. NCBI lineage: Eukaryota > Viridiplantae > Streptophyta > Magnoliopsida > Asterales > Asteraceae > Artemisia > Artemisia argyi. The sequence continues at coordinate 42,685,066 of CM060695.1, forward strand.
TTTACCCCAAGGACTATTTGTGACACATTTTGATTTTCCAAGGACAAAAAATGCTTTTCCTTTCAAAAATACCCCACCAGGGACCAAATCTGACAATTACTGAAACTCCAGGGACCAAACTGTAAATTTTCAAAACTTTTCCAATTTTTCACCAAAGGACTAAATATGACAACTTATGATTTTAAAATGACCTTTGGTGATAATTTTCCATATTTTGAATGACCAGGGACTAGTTTTGTAATTTTATGAAAGTTGGGGGACTGAAACTGCCAATTTTGCAAACTTTGTACGTTTTTCATTTGTTTTTGCTCATTTTGCATCTAAAACATATAAAACACAATTTTGAAATATTTTCAGTATTTTGATGCATTACTGAGTGTTTTTGTATGTTTTGCAGTTCAGATTTGACCAAAAATGATGAGTGTTTGAGCACTCATCAATCCCCCACACTAAACTATTGCTAGTCCCTAGCAATAACTGTTTTGAAAACTTGATGGATTTTAAACTCTTTACCAAAAGCCATCACTTCTGGAGTAGCCAGGTGTAAGAACTGTGGCACACCTGATAACCGTGTGATTTTGAGCAAACCACCAGCTGTCAACGGATTTGATTAGTCTTTACCAAAAGCCGTTTGCTTCTGGACTAGCCAACTCTTGATGGAATAGTCAACATCTTGGTGAGCTGATTACCAATTATGGATTTTCCACTGCCTTTACCACAAGCCATAATCTTGCGGGCTAGCCAACTCATTCGTTTTATGGGATATGGGGAGTTGATGAACCATACAATTTTGGGCAAATTGCAAGCCATAAACGGATTTGAGATGTCTTTACCAAGAGCCGTTTGCTCCTGGACTAGCCAATCCCTTTTGTCGCTTAGACAAGGTGGACTGATTACCACAAAAATTTTGAAGCACCAGTGAAAAATTTTTAAATTTTTTGAAATTTTGGCTAAAAACGGGGGTATTATATAGTAAAATGTGATAAAATTCGCTAGAATAGCGAATACCCCCCCCCCCCCCACACTTAGAATGAATATTGTCCTCAATATTCAAAGTCCCGGCTATTATGCCGACATTTTGAACGTAAAAGGGCAACATTACAAGCTAAGCGTGGAAAACACCATTTTGTTTTTTTCACTCTATTTGTAACCATAGCATGGGGGACTCCCCCACACTTAGGGTGAAAACCCTATAAGCATGCTACTGTTTTTGTTTACCGAGTCGCTAGCTTGACTCGACCCCGAAATCATTTGTCCTTGGGGAAGCATGATGTGGAAGAGACAATCTCAATCGGACTTTCATTCAAGATGTTTGGACAAACATTTGAAACACGTGAAAGTTCCACACCGATGAGATAAGTATCCGGCTCAAGATAATGATACATGAAAATGCCGGGATCAAAGATAGTGTCTTCATTCCCGAAGGAGTGAAGAAGAGAAGAAGTCACCTTATAGGTGAAGAAAAGGAAGAAAACCATGATGTAAATCATGATTTGATCATCTTCCTCGAGAGCAAGCTCATTAGCCTGAGTTTGTATTTCAAAGGGTAAGCTCAAAAACATCCCGGGAGGGTGGGTGGGTGATGAGGCAAAAAATGATCCGTTTTTAGGGGGTCATTTAAGCCCGAATTCGAATTTATTTGATCAAATATTGCCCTAAATCGTTCCTTTTATGATTTTAGGTACTTTGGGAGTGAAATCTGGAAAAGGAAGCAATTCGGACGTTTTTGGAGCATAAAATTGAAGAAAACGCCAAAGTCTTAATTTTCCATGCTGGGAACAGTAGGTGACGGCGTCAAGAGTAACTCCCTGACGGCGTCAAGAGCAAAATTCCATGACGACCCAGTATAGATTTGACGGCGTCATGAAGGTAGGGCGTCAAGAGTAAAAGTCATGACGGCCTGGAAATGATTAAGTCTTGACGGCGTCAAATGTAGATCAAGGCAGTCCGAGAATAGTTTTGGCGGTGAGGTGACGGCGTCACAAGCTTTGTCTTGACGCCGTCAGACCTCTTTTCCTATATATAGTTTTCTAATTTTTCACATTTAAAGTGAGAAGTTTTGGGAGAAACCCTAAGTACGAACTTGGTGCAAATTTTACAGGTTTTTCAAGGGTTCCAAGCCCTTGATACCTTACATGTGTAATTAAGATAAGTGTTCTTTCAATTTAATCAATATGTCTATGTGTTGGTTGTCTATATCTTGTTCTTGTCTTAATTCCATCATGCTAGGCTAGATCTATCTTGTGTTTGCTTAGATCTAATGAAACCTAGATGTTAATTATGTGTTGATTACTTGTTTATACTTGTTTTGGATGAATGATTTATATGTTAGGTTAAGAAAACTGGCAGATCTCCAATTGGTAACATGCTTGAACGTCTTAAGAAACATGAACCGACGCGCACTAGGTCTTTATTGGTTGTATTTAATGCATGAGCCACTGTTTACAATCCCTATAGTTGTGCTGGGCATGGTGTAGGAGGAGATAAGAGCTCATAGAATTGGGGAGTTAAGTGTGCTACCCCATGAATGGTATTAAGGAATACGATCCGTCATCCATGCATTTATAACAAGTAATTAACGTGTAAAAGATGTCTAGGGAGTAGTGAAATCTAAGTAAACACATTTTCTCCACTTATTGCTCACAACTTTAGTATAATTTAGTTTATTTTCATTTTTTGTATTTTATTTTGATTGCATCTTAGTATTGGGTTAGTTGATTAGCAACTAATTCCGCCCAAATCCTTCAAACCCGAGAATTTTAATTGCTTTCTAAAAAATATAAAAACACAAAAATAATCATCTCTCACCTTTAGAACTAGTATTTAGGCTTTCTAATCCTAGCGACACTATTCCTAAGCTGAACGATCAATCCCCCGATACTTGTCACTATACTATACCACAACGATCAGGTACACTGCCTGGTGGGGGTTGTAAGCTTCTCGAGATCCCTCGAGAGGTAAAGCCTGTTGCGATTCCCACGCATCAAGTTTTTGGCGCCGCAGCCCGGGGAATAGTTATTGTCTAGGTTAGAATTTCTTTTTATTAGGTCTACTTGCTAGATTCCTTTCTAGTAAGATTTTATTTTTATTTTTAGGTTCTCTTTAGTCTATCTTATTTCTTTGTGCCTTTGTTCGTAACCACCCGACATCATAGACAACGGGAACATCTTTGAACCCGTCATCCCACCACAACAAAACCCACCATTAGAACCCCTTAGGCCCTGAACCTTAGGAGAGTATTCCCGACCTAGCCATCAAGGCTACCGAAACACCATTGAGCTCACCGGAGCCAATGTGACCCCCTTGCGATCCGACACCATCCGGTTGGTGCAAAGCGGATGTGCATTCCATGGACTTCGTTCCTAAGATCCAAACCAACATCTTAAGGACTTCCTCAAAATCGTAGATTCCATACACCTAGATGTTGAAACTAGAGAGACAACCCGATTACGCCTATTCCAATTCTCTTTACGGGATCAAGCTAGTCAATGGCTTGAGCGTTTACCCACGGGATCCATCACCACATGGGATGATCTCACCACTCGTTTCCTTGCTCAATTTTTCCCACCGGGGAGAACTACTAAGCTTAGAAATGACATCTTGATGTTCCAACAACGTCTAAATGAATCTCTTTATGAAGCATGGACTCGTTTCAAGGACTTACTCCAAAAAGTCCCTCATCATGGCATAGATCTTTGGCTCCAAGTCCAAATCTTTTATGACCATATCGACATCTCCACGAGGCGAGCCATTGACCAATCGGCCGGTGGTAAGCTACGTGATCTTAGTGCGGAACAATCATGGGAACTCATAGAAGATCTTGCTCTCTATGACAACGAAAGTTGGAATGATCCCCGTGACTTGAACAAAACGGTCAAGGCGATATCTTTGCCTTCGAACAATTCTAGCACTCCTGACCGTAGGATCATGGAACTTGAGGAGCAAGTCAAGTTTCTCATGAAATCTTACGAAGCTCCTAAGCCTTCAAGCCAAGCGAACAAAATCACTTCTTCATGCGAATTATGTAGTGGTCCCCACGACACTCGTGATTGTGTGGAACTCCCCAGAACAGCTTTTGCGGACTACGCATCCACGCGTACCGACGAAGCGGGAGATAAGTGGTACACTTTCAAGCCCGAGCCAAATACTTACGGTGACTCATACAACCCCTCATGGAAAAATCACCCAAACCTTAGGTGGAAACAAAATCAACCCAATTCTTCCAACCCACCTAATCGTTACCAGCCAACCGGTCCACCCTCCAACCGTACTTTCAACAACAATCCTTCTAACAACTTTGGTAGTACCAACAACCTTGAAGGGTTGATGTCTAAGTTCATGGCATCTCAAGAAGCTCGCATATCTAAGTTTGAAGCCGATTTCAAACAAAAGCAAAGCGAGATGACCACTCGAATTGACGCATTGTTGAAGGTTCTCAATGACCGAGAAATGGGAGCACTCCCAAGCGACACAATCAAGAATCCGAAACTAAATTTTAATTCCATATCTTCAGTTTCATCACCCACTTCGTGTCCACAATACTACTCGGTCAAATCCACGAGCACGTGTTTCAAACAAAACCAAGTTCTCCAAAAGAACCAATCAAATAAAACACCCACTATAGAGCCGGTCAAAAGCATAGTTGAAACACCTCTTACGCAAGACCTTGACGATGAATTCAAAGAACTTCACCTTGAACGCCCCGTCATTGATGTCTTAGCGCGTGCTCCTTACTATAGTGCCCTCCTAGAAAAATATGAGAAGTGTAAGCTAGGTAAAAATGGGACCGCCTTCGTTCAAAACAAGTTGCCTAAAAAGCTTGATGATCCGGGTATATTTGTTTTGCCTTGTAAGATAGGAAGATCCGAAGCTTTCGACACACTAGCCGATTTAGGGTCAAGCCTCAACTTGATTCCCTTATCCTTATTCACCGCTCTTAAGCTAGGAAAGTTAGAGGAAACGGAGGTATTGATAGGGCTAGCGGATGGGAGTATTGCCCACCCGGTTGGAATGATTAAGGATGTAGTTGTTCACGTAGGAAAGTTAACTATATTAGCGGATTTTCACATCCTAGACATGGTTAGTGACACTACATGCCCATTATTGGTAGGAAGAGGATTTTTAGCAACCGCTAGTGCCATGATAGATTGCAAGGAATCCAAGATAACGGTAGGTGAAGGCGATACTTGGTCAGTGTATGATGTTACGAAGCATAGTTATGATTGTGATGATGAACCAACACCGCATTGGGTAGAGATGAATAGGAGACCGTCTAGATATGGACCTTGGATAGAAAGGAACTTTATAGGACCTCAATGCCCATTTTATCTAGAAAAAGACTTCATCGAAAAGACACATTCGGTAGAACAACTCATAGCTAGAGATGAAGAGCTAGACCCTTTTGAGGACCCCTTAGTCTTTAGGAAGATGATTGAGTTCTTAAGCGTAATGCCCATCAACATAGAAAGGAATAAATGGAAAAGAGAGGGAGACAAGTGTAAATAGAGGTGGGACAAGCCACCTAAAGAAGGTGACGGATCATGGCATATGAGGATGACTTTGTATGATCTGGATGGAGAAAAGTTTGAAAGGTCATACCATACTAAGGAAACCGATAGGAAGTTGAAACCTAAGTTTGATCCCAAAGATGTCCTCAATGAGGAACTCACCCGTGTCACGTAGTAACCCATGACCTTGAGTCTAGCTACAAGACTCGTAAATAAAGAAAAGCGCTTCTTGGGAGGCAACCCATGTTTTGTGTAATTTTATTTGTTTGTTTGTCATTTGCTTCCGTATGCATGTTTTATTTTTATTGTTGGTAGATCATGTTTCTAAACTAAATAGTGGAAATACTTTACTTTGTTGTTTTGGCCTAGTCTTAACTCCACCTAAAGGTATTTTTGCAAAAGATAAGTGTAAGGGGAAACCCCAAATATGTTTTTAAGAAACAAACCGATCATGATTCTCCACAATATTAAATGAACATGTATATTCATATTTGTTAGAGTCAAATGCTTGTATTGAGTCATAATGAAGTTTTGCAGGATTTTCCAGGAAGTAGGACCAAGTTTTTCCAGAAATTTTCCGGAAACTTAACATAAGAATTTCTGCAGGTCACTTCTGACGGCGTCAAGAGTTTACTCTTGACGGCGTCAAGTGTAAAAATCTGGAAATTTTACCGGTTTCGTTTTTCTAACGGAGTCTTATGGTTTTTGTGAATTATTAAGTTTTATAATCTCCAGGAAATCTGCAAACTTCATTCCACAAGCATTATATCTTATCTTGTTTTCTAGGATTTAGTAGCTTATATAGGATGCCGCCGATTTTACGCGAGGTTGTCTTGTCTATTTTGTCAGGTTTTACAGGTTACGTATGACAAGAAGGTGATTTATATTCTGGAAGGGAAGCTTTGATTGTTCATTTTCTTGGAGGAAGATTTAACCTGGCCAGTTATTATCCATACCGAGCAAATCATGGGAGTATTTGATTTCATTCTCTTTACTTTTTCACTATTACATTCTTTACTTGAACATTAGGGATAATGTTCATCTTAAGTGTAAGGGGAGGGTAAAAAGATGATACCTTACATATGCATTTTCGCTTGAGTTTGTTTTGTTTGATGGTAGATGTGTAATAAAACTATGAGAAATACTTGTTAGTGCAATTTTAGCGCCAAATTTAAATTTTTTCACAACATTTAGGAGTGAAACTTTAGCCATAGCAAGCGTCTCATGGATAGGAGATTGTATGACTAGCACATAACCGTATATTCAGAAAAATTTTCCACCCAAACATGTGAAGTTCGCCTTTAGATTTGATAGGAAAAGCATTCATTATTAGTGCTTATGAGTGTACCGGTAGCATTTAGATTCTAGAACTTGCTTTAGTGATGCATCCCGAGACTGCTAGTGAGACTACATTCGTGTGGTAGGATTTACTACATGATAAGAGGCATTAGATTAGTTTAAATGTAAAGTATGTAAAGATTCAAGTGTAAGGGGAATTCTCATTCCCTATGATGTATTATTTTGGATGGTAGGGTAAGAGTGTATACAAAAAAATAAAAAAAAATAAAAAATAAAAAATAAAAAAAGAAAAAACATACGGACTACCATCCCTTTTTATTCTATGTTTATTTTATGTTTTTGTTATTTTTCATTTATTAGCTTAAGTCGAGTCTAGTCTTGGCTTAGCAACGCCATATTGTACATGTAATTAACCAAGATTGTTAACTCGCCACCAGTAAAACTTCCTTTATCCAACAAAACCGTGTATTTCATATCCCTACACCTAACGTTACAACCCTTTAAAAGACCTCTTTGATAGTTTATCCTAGGTGCTTACGCCATGTGGTGGAGGTTTGATCCTTTCCCAAGTCTATGGTAATCTATTTTGCTATGACAGGTTGTGAGAGATATCTTCCATTTCCATATTGTAATTTACACTTTATTACACCCGAGAGATGTGAGTATCTAAACACTATTTGTGAGGTGCTAGTGTATGACCTCCGTGCTTGTCTATTGGTCTTTAGTGGAATGATTATTTGTTGTAATTACTTTTATATTAGTGTTAAATGACCCTTAACTTGTCTTTTGAATAGAATAAAAGCGCATTTGCTTGAGGACAAGCAAATCTCAAGTGTAAGGGTATATGATGAGGCGAAAAATGATCCGTTTTTAGGGGGTCATTTAAGCCCGAATTCGAATTTATTTGATCAAATATTGCCCTAAATCGTTCCTTTTGTGATTTTAGGTACTTTGGGAGTGAAATCTGGAAAAGGAAGCAATTCGGACGTTTTTGGAGCATAAAAGTGAAGAAAACGCCAAAGTCTTAATTTTCCATGCTGGGAACAGTAGGTGACGGTGTCAAGAGTAACTACCTGACGGCGTCAAGAGCAAAATTCCATGACGACCCAGTACAGATTTGACGGCGTCATGAAGGTAGGGCGTCAAGAGTAAAAGTCATGACGGCCTGGAAATGATTAAGTCTTGACGGCGTCAAATGTAGATCAAGGCAGTCCGAGAATAGTTTTGGCGGCGAGGTGACGGCGTCACAAGCTTTGTCTTGACGCCGTCAGACCTCTTTTCCTATATATAGTTTTCTAATTTTTCACATTTAAAGAGAGAAGTTTTGGGAGAAACCCTAAGTACAAACTTGGTGCGAATTTTACAGGTTTTTCAAGGGTTCCAAGCCCTTGATACCTTACATGTGTAATTAAGATAAGTGTTCTTACAATTCAATCAATATGTCTATGTGTTGGTTGTCTATATCTTGTTCTTGTCTTAATTCCATCATGCTAGGCTAGATCTATCTTGTGTTTGCTTAGATCTAATGAAACCTAGATGTTAATTATGTGTTGATTACTTGTTTATACTTGGTTTGGATGAATGATTTATATGTTAGGCTTAAGAAAACTGGCAGATCTCCAATTGGTAACATGCTTGAACGTCTTAAGAAACATGAACCGACGCGCACTAGGTCTTTATTGGTTGTATTTAATGCATGAGCCATTGTTTACAATCCCTATAGTTGTGCTGGGCATGGTGTAGGAGGAGATAAGAGCTCATAGAATTGGGGAGTTAAGTGTGCCACCCCATGAATGGTATTAAGGAATACGATCCGTCATCCATGCATTTATAACAAGTAATTAACGTGTAAAAGATGTCTAGGGAGTAGTGAAATCTAAGTAAACACATTTTCTCCACTTATTGCTCACAACTTTAGTATAATTTAGTTTATTTTCATTTTTTGTATTTTATTTTGATTGCATCTTAGTATTGGGTTAGTTGATTAGCAACTAATTCCGCCCAAATCCTTCAAACCCGAGAATTTTAATTGCTTTCTAAAAAATATAAAAACACAAAAATAATCATCCCTCACCTTTAGAACTAGTATTTAGGCTTTCTAATCCTCGCGACACTATTCCTAAGCTGAACGATCAATCCCCCGGTACTTTTCACTATACTATACTACAACGATCAGGTACACTGCCTGGTGGGGGTTGTAAGCTTCTCGAGATCCCTCGAGAGGTAAAGCCTGTTGCGATTCCCACGCATCAGTGGGAATTTGTAAATTCTCATGATTGAGTGCATCTCCCCCCGGGCTATCTAACTCCGGAGGAGTCATGATATGATGAGTGAGTTCACCGGAGAACTCCTCATGAAGAGAATTATTCACAAGATGTAAATTTGTGAACTCATGTTCCATTGTGGACTCATCACAATCCTCGTCAAAGATTGGATTGTTAGAAATCATAGTGAATTCAGATTCGAATTCAAATAGAGGATTGGTGAGAGTCGTATTGAATGTTTCGAGAACAAAGAGATTAACATTCTCTATTGGACTGTTGGGATCAGAAGTGAGTGGTGGATCATGATATAGGAGACTTTCAATTTCTCCCAGATCGGCTTCGAAGTCAAGGAGACCATCATCACCTTCCAATGAAAGTGGATTGATGTGAGTAAGTTCATCAGCGAACTCCTCAAGAAGAGGATCAACATCAGACTGAGGTAGTGATGCCTCGATATACTCAATGTCTCCATGAGATGTACAATCATCATTAAAATCTGAGAAAGTCTCAAAATGATCGTTTGAAGACTCAAGAGGGGAAGGAATATCACACATATGCTCAAGAGTTCCCTGTGACTCTATCGGGATTGGGACAAGGATCTCAACACTAGACTTTATGAATTCGTCCGATTCCTTATCAGGAACAGTGCTAAGATGCTCATCCCCCATGTTCAGAGAGTGAGTGTGAACCTCGGGTGTGATAGCAGTTGTTTGAGATGGAATCTCAACTGCTGGGATATCAACTGATGAACTTGATGGATCTTTATAGAATTGAAGGATATCAAGTGTATCCTCATCATCACTGTCATCAGAAATAAAACGGAACAAAGAGCTAGACTTGGCTGATTTTTCTCTTGCAATGGATTCCCTCACAGATTTTTCATAGGCATCTTGGGAATTTATTCTAGCAGCCTGCTCTTCAGCTAGCAATTCTTCCATGGATTTTTTATGAGTATGTCTTTGGGCAAAGTCTTTAACTAAACCCTTAAGCTCATCAACGATTTTCATCATATTTTGCATTTCTGGAAGAAGTGCTTGATTTATATCGTACTGTGGAGGTTGGTCATAATAAGGTGTGTCAAAATTGTCACAAGGATATCGATTCCCTGTTTGACAATCTGAGCTGAAGTGTGGACCTCCACAGTAATCACAATAGTAAAACTGATATGGTTGTGAGTCGTATGTGCTAAAGTCTAAATTGTTATCAGGAAACTGCTCATAGAAAAGCGTGTTCCCGATTGACAATCAGAACTGTAAGTGAACCACCACAGTGCTCACAACAGTAAAACTGATGTGACTGATGGTGTGGTAGCTGGTGGAATGAATCAGTCGTGTCATGGTAGGAATAGGGATCTTGGTTATAGACAGACCCGTTTCTTGACTCTACCATGCCACAACTGGGGCAATTGCCACCATTATGAGGATTACCACACCATTATGAGGGACTACTCCAAGTTCATTAATAAATTTCCTTATCCAAATAGCTTCCATTGCAGCTTCCGAAGCAGCAGTGTATTCATCTTTTGTAGAAGACATCGCTATAATGCCTTTCTTAGCACTCTTCCAGACTATAGCGCCTCCGTTTATAAACAAAAACATATTCAGTTTGCGACTTTGTATCATCCTTGTCGGTCTGCCACCCATCTGTGTAACAGGTAACTCTGAGCTCTTTATTAGGGTTTCCACCGCAAACAAGAAGCACATATTTAGTATATCTGAGATACTTCAGTATGTTCTTAACAACAATCCAATGAATTTCCCCTAGGCCTACTTGAAATAGACTTGTTAAGTTCTAAGCGAATGCAACAAAAGTCTAGTGCACCTCACCGCATACATAATAAATCCTACAGCAGAGGCATAAGGAATCCTTTTCATGCGTGATTGGCTCCAAACGGTCAACCTAAATTGACCAGGGAATGGTCAACAAGGTCAAACTGCTTAGAGTCAATGCTCCGCGGAATATAGTGTTTCTCCGGGTCGTTATGTCCCGACGAGGTGTGGATGGTTAACAAACGGTTTCGTGATCGGGTGAATTTGGATGAAAAAGAGGTTTGTGATTGATTACACTACTGATTTATACAATGAAATAGCTTAAATAAGCTATATGAATAAGACGGGAAAGTAGGAAAAACCAGAAACGATTAAAACCTAAAAACGCGTACGTTACGTTTAAATAAAACGTAAACGTACGAAATAAAAAGTGAAAACGGAAATCTGAAAACCCATAGGGGTTGAAAATGACATTTTTACAAACTAAAAGATAAAAAAAAAATTAGAAAAAGAAAATAAATTTTAATAATAATTAATTATTTAATAATAATTAAATACTATTTAATACTTATTATTATTACTTAAATAACTTAAATACAATATTATATTAATTAAGTACTAGAAAAATGAAAATAAAATTTCTAAAATTATAAAATAACTAAAAACAAGTTTTAAAATTAAAAATAAGTATTTTTGTCTATTTGTGATTTTTATATTAATTAATTACTAATTAAACATTAATTACCTAATTAAACTATTTTAAATTAAGAAAAATAGTAAATAAACAGTAAAAATTACAAGAAAATTTTTAAAATTATTTTACATTATATAAAAGCTAGGAAAAATATAAAAACTAGGTTTTAATTAATAAAAACTAATTATGCTATTTAAAACTAATTATTAATTAATTACTAATAAAACTGATATTAAATATAATAAATACCAAATGATGAAATAAAAATCTGATAAAATTATCATAACTACTTTAATATAAGAGGACTTTAATAAAAATATAAAATAGCTAAGTACTTAATAAAAATTTAAAAATGAAAATTAAAATTAAATTACATTAAATAGAAACTATCACTTAAAATTAAAATTGTTTTTTCTGGATTTTTCTTTTACCAATCTATTTTACAACTAAAAACAACAAACTTTTATGAAAACAACTTTTTTAAAAGTTAAAAATAAGCACTATGGAGCCTAAAAGCTATGACAGTTGACCACAGTTGACCAAGTGGGAAAATGAGCTCAATTGAGCTTGTGTTGGGTCCACTATGATTGATTCTAGTCTAAACTAGTTATGTGATGATGTTTAAGCTAGAAAAAGCAATTTGTGATCACAGAATAAGCACATGGATCAAAATAAGCAATTCCAAAAACCATTTGACACTTAGAATTGGGACAGAAAGAAAGGCTTGAATCAGGTGGGGTCCACAAGTGGTGAGGTCAAACTAAGGGTCAAAATAGAAAGCCCACCAGGGGGGGGGGGGTTCAATGGAACAAAGATATGGATGTGGGGCTCAATGTGGTGGTCAGAAAACCACCACCAAGTGGTGGTGGTAGGTGTGTATGCTGCTGAAACAGGGGACTCAGCAGCCCTGCAGCCCACTTTGGGCAATGGTGGGGACTAAGGAAAAAATTGCAAAAATGAAAAGACCAATGGACATGATAGCTGAGCTGGTAGACAACACATTTAAACAAGTTTCACTTCCTGAAAGCAATCACAAAAATCAATAATATTCCTTGAACTTTTGCAAAAATCTGAAATTGTGCACTTTGACTTTTTGCTAAAACTTGGAGTTTTGACTTTTTTGAGTTTTGATTCTAGATTTGATGACTGAAATAGATGACTTAGGTTATATTAATACTAAGCTAGGCTAGAAAGACAACTTTTAACAACATGGTTGAGTTTTGAGATCTACAAACTCCAACAGTTAACTGTTGAGGTGGGAATTGGGTGATTTTGACTTTCTGAGGTCAAGGCCTAAATTTTTAGGATTTAACTGAGCTAATATGACGTAATTATACTTTTCTAAGTAACAAACATAAACAAATTCCACCTAAGTCCCAGGTAAACCACCTGAGCCAAACACTCCCTTATGGGACAGTTACACTATGTTTTGGTGTTTTAGACCTTATTTACCCAAACTAATGATCTAACTCAGCAACTTAAATGATTTAAAGACTAAATGAGCAATAAATTACCATAGTTAACAGCAAAAACATATGTGAACAACCTATGCTATATTAAGACAGTTGCAAGTGGTAAATCAAACTAGAGCTTACACAAACACAACTAAAGCACAAACTAAACTTTAATAAGTTATATTAAGAAGATTTAAAAGCAATCTAGTTAAAATGAGAAGATCTAAATTAAAATGGTGAAAATCATAAATATGGCTTACAATGGTACTTTTTGCTCAAACCACAATAGGACTCCCAATCCCTGACCTATTGTCTCCCTGAGACACTAAACCAAGTTCCAACTCCTTTTTGTCCCTGATTCACTGTTCATCCATCTTCCTCAGCAACTTTTTATTTATTAACTATTTATTAATATTTTTTTTTGAGAATTTTGAGTCTTTCACCCAAACTGCTTTTGTATATTTTATAAACTTTTAAAAACTTATTAGGAAACCTAATTGAACTTAAAACACCACTTAACAACAATTTTTAATGACATTAAATCAAAATTGGATTTTTGAGCAACATGAAATGAAAAACTGAGTAACAACTGTAAATATGAACTGAATGATTGAAACAGGTTTAGGTTACATTAAAGAGTCTAAAAATACACTTGAAAGGAAAAGAAAGCAAAAATAAAATGGAAAAATTACATTTTCGAGCTAAAAAAACTACACTACTAATAATCTAGCTAACTACTGTCTTTCTTTCTCCTATTTTCTTTTCTTTTATAGTCCTGGAATCTCTCTCTATCTTTCCCACAACTTTTCAAGCCGTTGGATGGGCTAATTTCATCTGAGCCGTTCAAAAACCTTTTGGCGGGAAATGGGGAAAGGGCAGTTGTGAGTGGAGTTTGGTGGGTAGGTGAAGCATTTAATGAAGGGGAGGGTTTTGGTGAAGGTATTAATTGGGTGGCTTGGTTTGGTGAAAAGTATCATGGAGGGGGGAGACACAGTTGCTGGAAAACGGGGAGGTAAGGGATGGAGGTGTTGACTGTTGGTTTGACCCTGGGGTGGACTTTTCTTGACCGGGTTATATTAGTTTGGGATTGGGCTAGTTATGGTGGGCTTTGGGGTTATGTTGGATCAGGGGCGGTATTGGGTTAGGATTAGGCAGGTTTGGTTTGTTTAAAATAAACATAGGGTCCATTTGGTATATGGTATAAACACAAGGACCAATAATGTAACAATCTGAAATTCAAGTGGCTGTTTTGTAAATTTTCCAAGCAATCACAAGGACCAATTTGCCAATCACCAATATTTCAAAAACCATCTTTTTGCCATTTTCATTTTTTTCAAAATTCCCCGGGGATCAAAAATGATATTTTTCAAAGTATGGGGACCAAACATGAAAATTTCTCAAACTTTACCCCAAGGACTATTTGTGACACATTTTGATTTTCCAAGGACAAAAAATGATTTTCCTTTCAAAAATACCCCACCAGGGACCAAATCTGACAATTACTGAAACTCCAGGGACCAAACTGTAAATTTCTAAAACTTTTCCAATTTTTCACCAAAGGACTAAATATGATAACTTATCATTTCAAAAGGACCTTTGGTGATAATTTTCCATATTTTGAATGACCAGGGACTAGTTTTGTAATTTTATAAAAGTTGGGGGACTGAAACTGCCAATTTTGCAAACTTTGTACGTTTTTCATTTGTTTTTGCTCATTTTGCATCTAAAACATATAAAACACAATTTTGAAATATTTTCAGTATTTTGATGCATTACTGAGTGTTTTTGTATGTTTTGCAGTTCAGATTCGACCAAAAATGATGAGTGTTTGAGCACTCATCAATGCGTTTCACCTCTGTAGGTGTTGAGGGTTCTTAAGATTTTCTCAACTCATGTTTTACTTGCATTAAGGTACTTCCACGCTTGGAATTCGCCATATTAAATCTTTTCAAGATTTTCTCAACGTATGCACTTTGAAAAAGTCCAATCAACCGCTTAGATCTATCCTTATAGATCTTGATTCCTATAATATATGCAGCTTCACCTAAATTCTTCATAGCAAAACAATTTCCAAGATAGGCTTTAACAACTTGTAACACTGGAACATCATTTCCCATGATTAATATGTCATCGACATACAAGATTAGGAATGCAACATTACTCCCACTATCATTACGATATACACATGGCTCATTAAGGTTTTAAGACAAACCATACCTTTTGGTTTTCTCATCAAACCTTTTATTTCATTGCATTGATGCTTGCTTTAATCCATAAACGGATCGTTGTAGCTTGCATACACGGTTAGGATATTTTGGATTCACAAACCCTTCAGGTTGGTCCATATAAACCTCTTTGGTTAGGTGACCGTTCAAGAAGGCAGTTTTCACATCCATCTGCCAAATCTCATAGTCATAATACATTGTTGTGGCAATAAGAATCCTAATAACTTTGATGTCCGTAACGGGCGAGAAGGTTTCCTCATAATCTACTTCGTAGGTTTGAGTGTAACCCCTTGCCACAAGACGAGCTTTATAGGTGTGTACTTTTCCATTCATGTTAGTTTTCTTTTTGAAAAGCCACTTGCTATCAACGGTTTCATTTCTAAAAAGCTTTGATGAAAAATGATTTGAATGTACATACAACATTTCTAATACTGTTTGTCGATAGATCATTATCCTAGTCTCATTTGTAACAAGTTTATGTGGAGGTAACGTGCCTATGGACTAGTGATAGAACAAGCCATATTCGTGAAAGAGTTGACATATCATGTCTAAATTATCGACTAAGTTTGTAGATACACAACACACTTTCTCAAAAGTACCAAAATACGTAACCAACTAAAAATAATCCGTGTATCGCTAACAAACTTTCAAACTTGGCTAAAGATACGTAATGTTGACCGGATTTTTACCTGGTTGACCGGTTTGTAGGTAAACATTTAAAAAAACATACATTATTGGTCCCTGTGGTTTGCGTCTGTTTTCACTAGTCATTCTTTAACTTTATTTCAGTCATAAAAGTTACAATAATGGTCCTTGTCGTTTGGGTTGACTTTCACCTTTAGTCCCTTGACTTTATTTTCACTTTTTCGCCCGTGTTTACACGTTTTGGTCCGTTTTTGCACGTTTTCTTTTGTTTTTTTCCACTTTTATAAAAAAAATCGAATAAAATTTTATAAAAAAAAATCAAATAAAATTTTTTTCCGAATAAATATTTTTTAAAAAAATATTTGAATAAAATATTTTCGAAAAAAAATATTTTTTCTAAAATATTTTTTAGAAAAAATATTTTTTTTCGAAAATTTTTTAGAAAAATATTTTTTTTCTAAAATTTTTTTAGAAAAAAAATAAATTTTTTTTAGAAAAATATTTGAATAAAAAAATATTTTTTCGAATTTAAAAAAAAATATTTGAATAAAAAAATTTCGAAAAAAAAAATATTTTTTCTAATATATTTTTGAAAAAAAAATATTTTTTAGAAAAAATATTTTTTTTTTTCGAAAATTTTTTAGAAAAATATTTTTAAAATATTTTCGAAAAAACATATTTTTTAGAAAAAATATTTATTCGAAAAAAAATTTTATTCGATTTTTTTTTATAAAATATTTTTTATAACATTTATTCGATTTTTTTTATAAAAGTAGAAAAACGAAAGAAAACGTGCAAAAACGGACCAAAACGTGTAAACACGGGCAAAAAAGTGAAAATAAAGTCAAGAGACTAAAGTTGAAAGTCAACCCAAACGACAAGGACCATTATTGTAACTTTTATAACTGAAATAAAGTTAAAGGATTACTAGTGAAAACAGACGCAAACCACAGGGACCAATAATGTATGTTTTTTTAAATGTTTATTTACAAACCGGTCAACCAGGTAAAAATCCGATCAACATTACGTATCTTTAGCCAAGTTTGAAAGTTTGTTAGCGATACACGGATTATTTTTAGTAGATTACGTATTTCGATATTTTTGAGAAAGTATGTTGCGTACCTACAAACTTAGTCCCTAAATTATTCAACTTCTTTTTTATTCGACACACACAAACATGAATAACTAATTCAAAGTCTATAAAATGTGTTTGCATGATTGTTTTGAAAAAGTCTAATTATAAGTTGTATATTCTTTTACTTAACCATTGAAGCGTCTCTAATATATGATATGGCCAGGCCAAACTTTATTAATACCTCCGTCCAAAATATAAGTCCAGTTGGACTTTTTGAATCGAATTTTGACTGTAAATAATTTTGTTTGTATTATATATCACTTGATGAAAATTATACCAAATGAAAATACATATAAAACACTATTTATTTATATATCTTTCATCAAGTATGATATAATACAAACAAAAGTATTTAAGGTCAAAGTTCGATTTAAAAAATCAAACTAAACTTATATTTTGGGACGGAGGGAATATATGCTTATTGAGGAATTATAGACATTGAACATTTCGACCCGTACATATAATAAAGTTTTTCTAAATAAAAGTTCATTAATTTTTACTAGATCTTTCAACTTAACATACATGTTTTAACAACCTCTAGTGACTAACCGTATAAAGTAATACTAGCACGGTACCCGCGCGATGCGGCGACGGGTACTTGTCACTATATTTTATGACAATGTGATGTTGTGCGGCCATTATTTTATTAAACAATTAATTTACAAATAACAATAATTTTAGTTAAGGCGCTGCTATAATTCTATCCCATGTTAACCAAATATACCACAAACAAAATTTTGATTCGTTCCTTCAGCACAATCACCCTTCGTCAATTTCGGAGCTGATCGACCCAGTTCGACCCTCATTCCTCGGTCGGCGCAGAGGCGACCGAACCGGTCGACCGACCACTGCGGGCAGCCTAATGGATTTATTTTTAAGTGCTTGGCTTAGTGGCTTTATAAGATTGTACATCGTGGTTAAATAATTGTATATTTTGGTGAAGGGTAATTAAATAGTGTATTAATTGTATGTGTTTAATAATGTTTATTAGTTGTATTTGTGCTTCAAATTGTTTGTACATAGTGTTTTATTAATTATATCTTTTATCAAATGGATGTTTTAAGTATAACATTAATTTAATATGTTGATCAGTCAATATGTATAGGTGTTGATGCATAAGTTAATTGTACATATTGCTTAACTAATTGTATTTACTTAAAATCTATACATAAAAATCTTAAAAAATTATAAGAGAGAGGGTGTTAAATGTTTAGTAGTATAGATGATTGAACATACGGGTGTAATCGAGTCAAGCCGAGCTCGAGCTTGACAGGGCTTGAGTTTGGCTTGAAATGTATAAGGTGAGCTTAAGCTTGACTTGATAGCTTGACAAGCTTTAATTAACCAGGCTTGAGCTCGGCTCGTGTAAGGCTCGAGTAGGCTTGAGCTCGGCTCGAAAAGCTTGAATTTACATATAAACATTAAATTTGATAGCCAAATTCTTCAATAAATTCAAAAAAAAATATGTGATGAACTTGAGAAGAAAGAATTTATACAAAACATTTAGGAGAATTAGGGTTTAAATGGTCCTCCTACAAGTATTTAATTATTATAATAATATTCACGTTAGTTTTAAGTTGTTTATATAAATATGTATACTAAAAATATATATGTTTTTGAAAACTTGAAAGCTCGATAAAAGCTCGAGCTCGAGCTATTAAAAGCTTGAGCTCGGCTCGTTATATGTTTCGAGCTTGTTTATTAGGCTCGAGCTCGAGCTTGAACTCGATAAAAGCTCGACTCGATTGAGTCAAGCTCGAGCTCGAGTTGCTTGATAAAAGTTTGGCTTGATTGCACCCCTAGTTGAACATTATGCAATGATAGAGCTAGTAGTTTGGCTCGTTCAATGATCAATACCCATATTATTTTATAAACAATGAGAAGAAGTCCTAAAACCTTGTCTGTGTAAAGTAGCAAACCTTGTCTCTGTAATGTAGCCATAGATGCATTATTTAGGTGAGATCAATATATAACTC
The DNA here is from genome assembly GCA_030686995.1 of Artemisia argyi. Lineage (NCBI taxonomy): Eukaryota > Viridiplantae > Streptophyta > Magnoliopsida > Asterales > Asteraceae > Artemisia > Artemisia argyi. Next base: position 42,704,034 of record CM060695.1, read on the forward strand.
ATATTTATCATAGAACTAACGAATTAATCATAGTTATTCATTTTTTATTTAAATTAATCAAACTATTTTTCACATTTTTTTTAAAACAACATATATTGCAAACGGTAAATCTTCAAGCCGCAAAAAAATACACCATCACGACGAGAATTAAATTATCTTTCTATAGATATGGATTGTTATATACTTTCAACGAACTTTTTTATTTTTTTTAAATTTTCGCCCAGAAAAATCACATGTGATTCGTAAAAATCACATATGATTTTATTTTTACAAATCATATATGATTCTTACGAATCACATGAAATCACATGTGATTCGTAAAAATCACATATGATTTGATTTTAACGAAACACGTGTGATTTTTACAAATCACATGTGATTTTTCTAGGCGAAAATTTTGAAAAAAAAAAGTTTGTCGAAAGTATATAATAATGCTTATTTATAGAAAGATAATTTAATTCTCGTCGTAATGATATAATTTATTTCGCGTAACGATTATCGGTTTGGGAGATATTTAATTTTAAAAAAATGGTAAAAGTTTATTTTTATTTTTTATTTTTTATTTTGATAAAAAAAAAAATGAATGCTAAAATTGATTTATTGATTTTATAGCAAATATGAGTTTTATATTAATCTTTTTCTTGTCAAACCTCTATTATTTGTCAAATGGCAAATGGCTACCCACGCAGCATATATCTATATATATTTGATAATTCCTAAATTCAAATACTACGTTAGTAAATTGCTGTTAATCCTAAAACCTTGTCTGTGTAATGAACTTTTATTTAGAAAACTTTATTATATGTACGGGTCGAAATGTTCAATGTCTATAATTCCTCAATAAGCATACAATAAAGTTTGGCCCGGTCATATAATTAAGTTTTTCTAAATATTATATTCGAGGCGCTTCAATGGTTAAGTAATAGAATACAATTCATAATTAGACTTTTTCAAAATAATCATACAACACGTTTTATAGACTTTGAATTTTACTTGGGTGAAACTTACAAGTTATTCATGTTTGTGTGTGTCGAATAAAAAAGAAGTTGAATAATTTAGACATGATAGGAATATGGCTCGTTCATTCACTTGTTCTTTCACTAATAGGCACGTTGCCTCCACATAAGCTTGTTACAAATGAGACCGGGATAATGATCTTTCGACAAACAGTATTAGAAATGTTGTGTGTACATTCAAATCATTTTTCATCAAAGCTATTAGAAATGAAACCGTTGATAGCAAGTGGCTCTTTAAAAAGAAAACTGACGATGGAAAATTACACACCTATAAAGCTCGTCTTGTAGCAAGGGGTAACACTCAAACTTGCGCTGTAGATTCTAAGTAACCTTAAGTGCCCATTGCTTGTTGGAAGAGGATTCTTAACAACCGCTAGTGTAATAATAGATTGTAAGATGTTTAAGATAGCGGTAGGAGAAAGTTGCACTAGGTCAATTTATAATGTCCAAAAGCACACTTATAACAATAAGGGGATATGATGCATACTTTATAAAGTAGGCAATTGCCTACATTCTATTTGAAAAAAGTTTACAAAATGTACAGTTCAGTCCCTGCAGTAAGCCCCTGATACAGTTCAGTCCCTATCCCTACCCTTTTTTACAAAGGAAAGTAGGTAATTTGCCTACTTTATAAAGTAGGCATCATATCCCCTAACAATAATGAGGAAAAGGAACCCCATTGGTTAGTTAAGGATAGGAGACCATCGAGGTATGGCCCCCGTCTAAATGGTGAATTTATCGAACCTCAACGCCCATTTTACTTGGAAAATGAATTTGTTAAGAGCGCGACTTACATGGAACAACAACTAGCTAGGGATACCGAGATTGACACATTTGAGGATCCTTTAGTATTTAGGAAGATGATTAAGTTTCTTGGAATGTTGCCAATTAATCTTAGGAGAAATAAATGGGATGTGGAGGACTCAAAGAGTAAATGAAATTGGGATATGCCGCCAAAAGAAGGAGATGGATTATGACACATTAAGATGACAGTAGTAGATCCCGATGTAGAGAAGTTTGAAAAGTCATACCAAACAAAACCTACTAATGGGACACTTCAAGATAAGTTTGATCAGAAGGATATCCTCGAGGAGGAACTTGTCTATCTAACGTAATAGAACATGACTTTAGGTTTAGCTAGAAGACTTATGAATAAAGAAAAGCGTTTCTTGGGAGGCAACCCATGTTTTTAATTGTTTGTTTGTTTGTTTTTATTTTTGTTTGTATCTAATGTGTAAGGAAAACTTTAAATTTATAATACTAGTTTCACCGATTTTTAATAAACCAAACACATGGGTAAAGTATAATCCACGTATGTAATATAATATTATAGGCAAGACCAGGTCGTATCCACAGGGACTTAGTTCATTCGATTAAGTAGTAAATGATGAGGTTAAGCAAAACAATAATTCAACAAATAGCAAAATAAGGAAATGAGGTAAATTCAATAATAAGGAAATGGATTGCTTGGATAGCTTATATAATTTAGTGATAATGCTTATGCTAGATCTCATTTTGAGGATTGATAAGGTTTACAACTTATAACTTAGCCATTTTCGTCAAAAGAGCCATTTCATAAATCGTTAGGTTCAATTTAAGATTTAGGTTTATCTAATCAAGTAATTTCTCACAGGATTAGTATTGTATTTTAAGTCTAGATTACTACCAATTATCCTAAGCGGATTTCTCCAACCAAAGGCTAAAAACACAGACAATCTTTTAGAATTGCTTATATTGGTTCTTTCGACCTTATCCAACAGGTTATACTAAACCAGTCGTGATAAATAAACATGGCAAGACTTAAGATATAATAGTTCACAACATAAACTTGAAATTGATAGAGATCAAAACATAATCATAACATTAATTTATTATATTTACTAATCCAAGAAATCACAAGAGGTTTAGCCTCTCATGGCTAATGAGTTCATGATAACAGTAGTAATAGAAGAGTAAATAGGAGACATACGAATTGGAATGATCAAACGGATTACACTAGTGTCACAAGCAACCCAAAATTCTAAAACCAAAAGGTACATTCGACTCTTGTTTGATCCAATCTACCCCTGCTTCTCTGCTCTTGCACGACTTCTTACTTCGTCACTTCTTAGGGCTGATTTAGTGGTAATACTTGGAGAGTGGAAAGGCTCAAATGCCTGCAAATGGGCTCCTTATATAGCCTTATGATAAGCAAAGTACGGCTTACTTCGATTGCAAGTACGATGTACTTGGCAATTATCTTGGCGCCAAATTTCATAAATGCAGACGAAGTGGCGCACTATATCTTAAGATCGGTGTACTTTTTATTAATATATGCCTTGGATTTTTCTTGACTGAGTAGACAAGTACGGCGCACTTGAGAGCAAAACCGACGTACTTCAATTGACATCTTGGACTTATTTTGTAGACTTTAGTTATTCAGCTTTATTTGTTGAAATACTTACATTCGTTTACGTTTCTTGCTCAAGAGTATCTTTGAGTGAACCTGCACATATTTCATGCTATTAAGTATCAAAAGTTCACAAGAAATGATAATAAAACATATAATATTATGCCCGAAAGTATGTGTAAATAAGGCGTCATCAAATTCCTCCACACTCGATAGGGTTGAGATCACTCAATTTGCACAGACACGATTAATTAGCTACCATAGGATTGCACAAAACATAAAGACAACTCCAACAAGGCGTAAGCACCAGACAATGATACCAATGAGGACTTTTCAGGTTGGCTTAGGGATTTTGGGTATGGATAAGGCATGAGATATATTTTCTCTTGTTTAGATATATTCATATAGCGATAAACCAATATGATGCTGGGCATAATGATTCGTGATTCTTGATACGTTTCATTTTCAATCATAGACTTTTCTTTTCTTTTCACTTGGCCAAATTTTCTGACCTTGATCATACATACTTTTTCATACTTTCCATTTGATTTTTCACATAACTATAACTTTTTTCCATGTAACTAGGAATAAATCAAACTTCGATTATGGAGCATACTTTATATCATTATTTAATTATTATTGGTTTAAAACAAAAAGAAATGATAAGGCTCTGCATGTTTTTCTAACGGGATTTAGCACTAAAAGTGAGTGCTATAGATGGTTATTTTTATGAGATACTAGCGGACCAGTGTAGTTGGCTAAGTTACTTTTCTTTCTAAAGGATGGTCATTTGGTTTAAATCCTAAATTTGCCTCAATATCACGCAAAATTTTCTATAAAGCATAAAACTGCAATCTTACTACGGCATTCGTTGTTGATGTATAGGTGCAAGTTCTAGAGCTGAATTAAATCGCTGGTACACTCAAATATTATAGAGAAAGTGTAGCAGATATAAACTCATAAAAGTCTTAGAATCATCTCACATTTTTGGTGAATTAATTTGTAATGGTTAAAGTGTCGATCCAAGTGAATTTGCCTTTATAACTAGATATATTATATGAAAACAATTTTTTTATAATTTATTTTTGAATATTTAGAACTAAACTAAAAGTAACATTGCGGGACAACCAAGTATGGGAAGAATAAACATAATGATTTTTACTATTTGACATCTCCTTCACACTTAAGTTGAACATTATCTTCAATGTAGAAAACTGACAAATAGGAAAAATAAACTGCAAAGGGAAAGAAACTTCCCAGGCAATATAAGAAAGCCGATAGCGCTGAGCAATCCAATTGCGAGCATCTACTTTATATTTGCAAAATAAAAATCACACAAACACAAAAAATATATAATATTTTTGGGATTCTTTTTTTTTTAATTTTTTTAATCATAACACCTCCACACTTAAGTTGAAGTGTATAGAGAATATAGGTAGAATAACATGGGTTGCCTCCCGCAAAGCGCTAATTTTAGAGTCTTTAGCTCGGCTCTTTGATTAGAATGATTATGCTTTTAGGAAGAAGGGAGTTAGCTCTTCCCTTTGATCGTTGAGGTTTTCTTCTTCATGGTATAGTTTAAATTTGTGGCCATTGAAAACAAAACTTTTACTGTCTTTCCCGTATAATTCAACATACCCAGATGGATATTGATGTTTAACCATATAAGGTCCAAGCCAACGAGATCTAAGTCTCTGTTGTTTGAAGTTGTATTTTGAATGAAACAATAGCACTCTGTCTCCATTCTTGATTTCTTTTCTAATTTTGAATTTTCGATCATGCCAAACCTTTGTTCATGCTTTGTAAAGACGAGAATTTTCATAAGCCTGAAGGCGTAATTCATCATGAAGCTGAAACATGCATTTTTCACCGGCTACAATTAGATCTAAATTACAGTTTTTAAGTGCCCAATATGCACGGTGTTCTATTTCGAATGGCAGGTGGCATGTTTTACCATATAAGAGTTTGTATGGAGATGTTCTGGTTGGTGTTTTGTAAACGGTTCTAAATGCCTACAGAGCATCATCAAGTTTCCTTGACTAAACAGTAGGATTGTCTTTTACTGTTTTTTTCAAGTATTCTTTTAAGAGCTTTGTTAGTATTTTCAACTTGTCCACTCGTTTGAGGGTGATATGATGTAGAGAAACGATGGTTTACTCCATATCTTTTCATAGTCTTTTCCATGAGTTTGTTACATAAATGAGTTCCTCTGTCGTTTATGAGGGCTTTTGGCATGCCAAAGCGACTAAAGATTTTATTTAGAAATAAGATAACGACTTTAGCATCATTTATCGGTAGAGCTTGGGCTTCAGCCCATTTTGACACGTAGTAAACAGCGACTAAGATGTATTCAAATTTAGAAGACTTTGGGAATGGTCCCATAAAGTCTATACCCCATATGTCAAAAACTTCACATGCTTAAATGTTGTTTAGTGGCATTTCATCTCTTTTGGAAATATTTCCAGTTTTCTGACATGATTCACATAGGCGAACTAGAATATGAGCTTCTTTAACTATTGTGGGCCAATAAAATCCTAAGTTAAATACTTTTTTAGCTGTTAGGGTAGCACCGTAATGTCCACCGGTAGGTCCGTGGTGACATTGATCTAAAATAATACGTGTTCTGGTCCAGACACACATCTTCAAATCATTCCATCAGGACATACTTTGAAATGATGTGGTTCTTCCCAAAAGTATTTCTTCAAGTACGAAAAGAATTTGTTTTCCTCTTGGTAGGTCATTCCCTTAGGTAATATGTTCCCAACCAAATAGTTTGCAAAGTTTGCAAACCATGCTGTTTCTTGAGAACTTATCTCATTTAGAGTTTCGTCGGGAAAATTATCATCTATTTCAATTTCTATCTCTTCGTCTTCTTTTTCGATACGAGACAAGTAATCGATTGCTACATTTTCAACACCTTTTTTTGTCTTTGATTTCTATATTGAATTCTTGAAAAAGCAATATCCAACGTATGAGACGTGGCTTAGCATCTTGCTTTTTAAAGAGATATTTAAGAGCAGAATGGTCAGTGTAGTCCACAGTTTTGGATAGAACGAGATATGCACGAAATTTATCAAATGCAAACACAACAACCATAAGTTCTTTCTCTGTGACTGTATAATTTTATTGAGCATCATTGAGTGTCTTACTTGCAAAATAGATAGGATGGAAATGTTTACCATCTCTTTGTCCTAAAACTACTTCAATTGCGAAATCGCTTGCATCAAACATTAGTTCGAATGGAAGATTCCAATTCGGACCTATTATAATCAGAGTGCATGTGAGTTTTTCTATTAAGGTTTCGAAGGCTTTGTGGCATTCGGCATCGAATTCAAATGTGATATCTTTCTCAAAAATTTTTGTTAAAGGACGAGCAATTTTAGAAAAATCTTTAATAAAGTGTCGGTAAAACCATGCGTGTCCTAGAAAACTTCTAATGCCTTTCACATTAGTAGGAGGTGAAAGTTTGGAAATTACATCAATTTTTGCTTTGTAACTTCAAGTCTTGCTCCTGACACTTTGTGTCAGAGCGCAATTCCTTCTTTGACCATAAGTTACACTTTTCCCGGTTAAGGACAAGATTTGCGTCTTCACAATGCTGGAGCATTTTATCTAAATTGTTGAGACGTTTGTCAAAAGAATTTCCAAAGACAGAGAAATCATCAATAAATACTTCTACAGATTCTTCAATCATGTCATGAAAAATTGCTATCATACACCTTTGAAAAGTAGCAGGTGCGTTGCATAGACCAAAGGGCATACGTCGATACGCGTACGTTCCGAATGGACACGTGAACATTGTCTTTTCTTAATCCATTGGATAGATTGGTATTTGGAAATATCCGGAAAAGCCATCGAGGAAACAAAGATACTCATTTCTTGCAAGTCTTTCAAACATTTGATCCATGAATGGAAGTGGAAAATGACCTTTTGCGGTTGCTTCATTAAGTTGTATGTAGTCCATACAAACTCGCCAACCAATGACAGTTCTAGTTGGAACAAATTCGTCATTCTCATTAGTTACCCCTGTGATACTGCCTTTCTTTGGTACACAATGGATAGGACTTACCTATGGGGTCTATCGGCTATTGGGTAGATAATGCCTGAATCAAGAAATTTAATTATTTCCTTTTTAACAACTTTTTTTCATGTTTGGATTGAGTCTTCTTTGTTTTTAAACAACTGCCTTTTTGTCATCTAACAGCTGAATTTTTTGTTTACAGAAGCATGGACAAATTCCAGGAATGTCACTTGTTATCCAAGCGAAGGCTTGTTTATGATTTTTGAGAACCGATATTAATTTGATTTTCTTTTTCTCAGACAGTTTTGATGAGATTATCACAGGGAGTAAATATTCTTCTTCTAAGAAGGCATATTCCAAATGATCAGGTAAAGGCTTAAGTATAAGATCGGTAGCAGGTTCGTCAAGAGATTTCTTGAATTTGTATTATGTATCAAATGCGATTTTTTTGAATACAACTTCCTCTTTTTCATTGTCAGAACTTTCAACATCTTCCTCGATAGTCATTGCCATAAATTGGTCATATTTGGCAAATGCTTCATCTTCGAGGGGAGTTCCTTCGATAGAATAAAGGAGTTGATTATATTCATTGAGTAATGCATCGAAATCATCTTTTTCAAGAATTTAATCAATAACATCAATTTCTATGCATGTGTCATCATTAGAATAAGAATGTTTCATTGTTTAATCAATAGAGAAAACCATTCATTCTTCTCCAACTCCTAAATTGAGTTGTTTTTGTTTGACTTTAATCATAGCATTTGCTGTATATAAGAAAGGTCTTCCCAAAATTAGAGGAACTTTGCTATCTTCCTCTATCTCGAGGATACAAAATCTATCGGGAAGGTAAATTTTCCACCTTCGACTAGCATGTTTTCGGCTATCCCAACTGGATATTGAAAAGATCTGTCTACCAATCTCATGCTCATTTTTGTGGGTTTGAGTGTTTCGATAAATAATTTTGCATAGAGAGAATATGGCATCAGATTAATGCTAGGACCAAGATCGGCTAAAGTGTTGCAAGAGAATGTTTTACTGAAAGTACAAGGAATTAGGAAACTTATGGAATCTCTGAGTTTTCATGGAATTTTGTTTTAAACCATCTCAGAACATTCCTCATTTAGGAAATTTGTGGAAATTTGTTCTAAATTGCTTCTGTTAATCACAAGTTCTTTAAGAAATTTCCCATAATTGGGCATACCGGCTAGAACATCGACAAGAGAAACATTAATTCGCACGGCACGAATTATGTCAAGAAATTTTTCGTACTGGGCTTCTATTTTCTCTTTTCTCAAAACGCTGAGGGTATGGTATTCTTGGGTTGTATGGTTTAAGAATAGGTGTATCGGGTGTTTTTGTTTTAGCTTTCTTTTGAGGTATTGGTTCATCCTCGGCATCATCACTGAAAACTTCAACGGTGGGTTGAGTTTGGCTAGGGTTGGGTGGTGGTTCATATGATGTACCATTTATGGTTGTTATGACATTCACATGCTCGTGGTGAGCTTGTGGTGGTTGATAAGGCTTGCTTCCTGATGAGTTATTCATTGGATTAGGTTGAGTGTTACTAGGAAGTGATCCAGAAGTTCGACCAGATTGCTTATCAGCAAGTCTGTCGAATTTTTCTTCAAAATTTTTTATTGAGGCTTGATGATTTTTGGTTGTGGATTCTAATTAGTCTTTGAGATCCATGAATGTTTCTTTAATAAACATGTTTTTTGATTTTTGTGCTTTTATGAATTCACTGAGTTCTTTTTTAATGTTAGGTTTTTCGTCAGTATTTCTTGGTCTAGGAGAATTTCGGTTATATTTCAATCGTTCATTAGGTCGCCATTTATCTCGATCTCGATTGCGATTACGATAGTCATCATAAAAACGATTCTTTCGAAATGATTGCATAAATTTGGATTCTTCTTCACGAGACATGGGTGTATCATCATCGTTACAATCCGTGGTTGAGTGATTACCTCCGCAAGTATTGCAGTTTTCACCCCTTTCTTTTACTTCTTTGTACTAAGCGTCTAATTTTATGGCCATGGCATCCTTCTTGCCATAATTTTTTCAGTATCGTAATTACTACTACCTTCATCGGCGAAAGTAACAATTTTACGAACGGTGGTTTTTGGTTATTCATTTTTAGCTCAATCAATCTTAAGTAAGACTTTGTCTTCGAGAAGTTAATATGCTTGATTTGGCGTTTTTAAAAGGAAGATACCTCCAGCCGCAACATTTAAAGCTTCTAGAGTTTGTTCATCAAGACAGTGGTAAAATATTTTAATTATGTTGCCTTTTACACCGTGTCCATGACAATTCCTTAGCAACTCTTCATTCGAAGCCAAGCTTCACTAAGGGTTTCACGTTCGTATTGTGAAAAACCTTGGATTTCCCTGAGAAGTCGATCGAATAATGTTAGAGGGAAAAATCTACTTACAAATGTGGTATGAAGCTCGTCCCAGGATTCAATAGTTCCTTCGTCGAGTTCGTCAAGCCAAGTTTTAGCTTCTCCCGTTAAGGATAAGGGAAACATCATAAGTCGGACTGCTTCGGTTTCGGTTGCTCCATATTTGAACATATCACAAACTCCAAGAAATTCGTGAATGTGTTTATGAGGATCAGTTTTGGTTCGACCATCAAATTCGTTACCTTTGACAAGAGTCAAATGGTTACCTTTAATTGCAAATTCATTTGCGGTTTCAGGAATGGTAATTGCTGGTCCAGGATTCGGGGCAACGACATGATCGTTCGCCCACATGGGTTCATTATCAGTGTTATCCATAGGATCATATAAATCAATGATTTTAAAGAAAAATATGTATCAAGAGATATCATCAATGGAGGGATAGATTATTCGAGGTTGTTTGGGTCTTTTGTCTTTTTGAGATATGGGAACTCTTTTGTTTTTTCATTTTCTTCGGTTTAAATTTCTTTCAGGTTCGGATAAAGATGAAACATGTTCAACTTCATATGAACGAGTGTGCATTCAAAGCTGAATAATTCAGAGTGAAATGGACAAGTGTAGAGAGCAAAATTTAAGTCGAGTGGGACAAATTTTGTTTTCTGAGCAAATAGTTGCGGCGTACACAAAGGTGTGTGCGGCGTACTTGAGGATTAGGAATAAGTATGACGTACTTGAGATTGAGTACGGCGGACTTAAGGTTATCAAAATGTTTGTTCTGAAAGAGAGAAGTTTCTAACGATCAAAAGGTGATTCTTTTAGGTTTTCATGTTTAGATTTTGAAAGATTGTGAAATTTTAGGAAAAACGTCATGGATTGAAGTGAGAGCGACATACTTGGTAACAAGTACGGCGGTGTTGTGTGCTCCGTGAATAAGTGGGGCGCACAATGTTGATTGTGCGATGGATTTTCTGCAACAAATGTTTATAGAAAGCTTGTAGATTGCAGGTTTTGAGGAAAGTTGGTTTTGTTATTGCTAAATTCACCTGAAAAAACTTAAGAAACAAATTTAAGTACCCGGCAGCGGCGTCAAAAACTTTGATATGTAAGGAAAGTTTTAAATTTATAATACTAGTTTTACCGATTTTTAATAAACCAAACACACGGGTAAAGTATAATGTTGACATAAATAATGCCTAAAAACATTGTTAATATTTAATGACATCTCTATGTTTTGATAATTACAAAACGTAAACTCATTGAACTAAAAATTATGACGTAAACAAGTATTAGTGATAAATATCTCACTTTACATCCAAATCACTTAAGGTATGAATAAAAAAAGTGTTTATTGCATTCTATGATCAAAGGAAATTTTTCTCAAACACTAAACTTTTTATAAAATGTCACAAACATCTTATATCTTTTACAAAATCATTTTTTGAATTAAAAGAATATGTTTAAATCATTATAAATATATGAATTCAAATTTTTAACTAAAAATGGCAAATATAATCCAGAATGATTAAGGGCACCGGCTTCTAATTAAGGGGACCGGCACGCTCCAGAACAATATTTTTATTTCCTATAAATACTGGTTCATTTCACAGATTTTTCTCACCTTTTGCACCCCAAAACTTTCTGATCTAAATCTCCATTTCCATTTCCATTTCCTATAATCCTTTGATCATATATACATTAATCTTTGTTTCAAAGTGATCTAAGTCTCATCCTTTCAAGTGCAAAAGAAGAATACTTCTATTCACCAATACAAGAAGTATTACAACTTGTTGTGACCTCCACATCTAAGTTGTTAGAGCATCATTCATTACATATATCTCTTTGTGTAATTAGTTGTGAATATTTGGTTGAATATAGATTAGCAAGGTGTGTAGATAGAAAGATTTAGGAGTAGATTGTTGGGAAGTAGATAGTTGTGAGGAAGTTAGTTGTGAAGTAGATAGTTGTGAAGATAGATAGGTGTGAAGGAGTAGTGTTGTAACTAAGTTGTGATTAGGTGTGAAGAAGTTGTGTAGAAGGTGTGATTAAGGTGTGACGAAGTTGTGGTCTGAATATTGGTGTGTAAGGTTTTCTCCGCCATAAGGGAGCTTGTTGACATAGTGAAGAAAACTCTCGAGTTAGGTGCTCGGGGAGTGGAGTAGGGCAAGGAAGGTGTCCTTGTAGCCGAACCACTATAAATCTCTTGTCTCGCAGTTCGATCTTTCCATCTCTTAATCATTTCATTTCTTACATTATTATAGCTTTAGTATTTAATTATAGTTGTTTATATTGTGCAAGACTTGAATTCACATAATATCGAATCTACAATTTTTGTAAGTAAACAAAACACGCACACAAATCTTTTTTAATAAATTTAAAAGGCGTAAAACTATTCAACCCCCCTTCTAGTTTCTCACAATTGGTATCAGAGCCACGTCTAGAAAGATCTTTAAAATATATTGTTTTTTTAAACTTGTAACGATCTATGGAATCTGAAAAATATTTAGAAGGGCAATCTATGCAAAGACAACCACTATTTGAAAGTGATGGATTTTTATATTGGAAAAATAGATTCAAAACTTATGTGAAATCTAAAGATCTTGATCTTTGGCATGTTATTACCTTTGGTGATTTTCCTCCTACTCAACAAAATCCGGAAACTAAAATGGATGAAATTGTACCTTTTGAAAAAACAAAATGATGATTTGAAAAAGAAACTAGCTAAAAATAATGAAGCTAAAATGGTAATTTATAATGCGTTACCGCACGAAGAATATGAAAGAATTTTTATGTGTAAAACCGCCAAAGAAATTTGGGAGTCACTACTTATTACTCACCAAGGTAATAGTCAAGTCAAAGACAATAAAATAGATCTTCTTGTACAACAATATGAACAATTTACGGTTCAGAGGAATCAATAGATAATGCGTTTGCTAAATTTAACACTATTATCACAAGTTTAAAAATACTCGATGAGACATTTTCTAGTAAAAATTGTGTTAGTAAATTTCTTAGGGCATTGCATCCAAAATGGTGAGCCAAGATCACGGCAATTGAAGAATCGAAGAATTTGATGACGTTGTCACTTGACGAACTTATTGGCAATCTAAAGGTCCATGAAGAAATTATAAGAAGAGATTCGGAAACGGTCAAAGTCAAGATAGAACAAACTAAATCCATTGCAATGGCCGTAAAGTGAAGACGAAGAATATGCAATGGCCGTAAGAGATTTCAAGAAATTGTTCAGAAGATGAGGAATATTCACTAGATTACCACGAGACGAAAGAAAGTCGTTCCAAAGAAATAGAAGCGATAACTACGGGAAAAGAAAGTGTTTTAGATGTGGAAGTCCAAATCATCTCATTAGTGAATGTCTAAAGCCACCGGGTTATAAAAATCAAGGCGCCTTCGTTAGTAGAACATGGAGTGATAGTGACAAAGAAGAAGTGGAAAAACCAAGAGACGAAAAATGTTTTGTGGCCAAAGCGACCGATGAAATATGTTTAGGAATAGACTTGGAGCCCGACGAATGGATCAAGGGTAGCGGATGTTCGAGGCACATGACGGGGAACCACAAGCTATTTTCTACATATAAGGCATACAATGGAGGTAACATTATTTTCGGTAGTGACTTGCGTGGAAAAATCATTGGCAAATGTACGATCTCTCAAGACTCACTTACTATTGAAAATGTTGAGCATGTAGATAATTTAACATATAACCTGTTTAGTATAGGCCAAATATGCGATAATAAATGTAGGGTTACCTTTACTGATAGGGATAGCGAAATAGTTAAGAATGGAAAGGTCATAGGTAGAGGAATTAAGAAATGAGGCATATATGTTATGAAACTAGGAAACAAACCGGAAGATAGGATATGTCTAGCAACCCTAGACGAAAACTCCACTTTGTGGCATAGGAGATTAGGACATGCAAACATGCAACAAATACAATCTTTAGCCTCTAAAGAACTAGTTAGAAACTTGCCTAACCTAAAATATGACAAACACTTTTGTGATGCTTGTAAAATTGGAAAACAAGCTCATGCTAGTCACAAAGCTAAGAATATAGTGTCCACTACTAGGTGCCTAGAATTATTGCATATGGATCTATTTGGTCCATCGCTGTGCGGAGCTATGGAGGAAACCATTATACCTTAGTAATAGTAGACGACTATTCACGATACACGTGGACTAGGTTTTTAAGTGACAAACCCAAGCCTTTGAAAAATTTGAAATATTTAGTAAAATAATTCAAAATAAATTAGGATGCACAATAGTAGCTATTAGGACGGACCATGGCAGGGAATTTGATAACGAAGTACAATTCGGAAAATATTGTGATTTTAATAGAATATCTCACAATTTCTCCGCTCCTCGTACTCCTCAATCAAATGGCGTAGTAGAAAGAAAGAATATGTCACTACAAGAAATGAGTAGAACAATGTTAAATGAACAATCCATCCCACAAAAAATTTGGTGTCACGCTGTAGATACATCAACAGATATTATTAATAGGGTATCAATTAGGAGAATTTTAGGAAAAACTCCTTATGAGTTGCTAAGAGGTAGAAAACCTAACTTAAGCTACTTTAGGGTATTCAGAAGTAAATGTTATATTTTAAACACTAAGGATTACCTTACTAAGTTTGGCCCAAAATCATACGAAGGAATATTTTTAGGCTACTCGCAAAATAGTAAAGCATATATAATACTTAACAAACACACTATGAAAGTAGAAGAATCATTAAATGTAACATTTGATGAAACACCACCACCTCCTAAAACATTACCTTTAGAAGATGATGTCTTAGTCAAAGATGAAGCTATTGAGGTTAGTAAATCAAAATCCATAGGAAATGATAATGAAAACATAGACTTAGGAAATAACGAAGTCGTAAATATTAAGGAATCTAAATCACATCCATTAGATAACATAATAGGAAGTCTTAATCAAAGAACCCTTAGGTCACAAGCCCAAGATAAAAATAACTTCTTTTGTTTCCTCTTAGCAATAGAACCTAAGAATATTAATGAAGCATTAAAGGATGAAAGTTGGGTTATAGCTATGCAAGAAGAATTAAACCAATTTAAGGCTAATGATGTTTGGGAATTAGTCCCAAATCCAATGAACATGACCATCATAGGAACTAAGTGGGTATATAGGAATAAGTTAGATGAAAATGGAATAGTAACCAGGAACAAAGCTAGGTTAGTAGCCCAAGGTTAAAATCAACAAGAAGGAATTGATTATGACGAAACTTATGCCCCCGTAGCTAGACTAGAATCTATTAGAATATTACTTGCCTATGCATGCACCCGAGACTTTAAGTTATTCCAAATGGACGTGAAAAGTGCATTCCTCAACGGTTTTATCAATGAGGAGGTTTATGTGGCACAACCTCCAGGATTCATTGACTTCGCAAAACCTGATTATGTTTATAAACTAAAGAAAGCTTTATATGGACTCAAACAAGCTCCTAAGGTTTGGTATGATCGATTAAAAGCTTTTCTTATTAAACATAATTATTCCATGGGAATGGTAGATAACACTCTTTTCACTTAAAAGAAAGACCCAAATCTCATCATTGTTCAAATATATGTTGACGACATTATATTTGGATCGACTTGTCAAGAAATGTGTGATAAATTTTCCAAAATCATGCATGATGAGTTCGAGATGAGTATGATGGGTGAACTAAACTTTTTCCTAGAATTACAAATAAAACAATTAGAAGATGGAATATTCTTTAACCAATCTAAGTACATTAAGGAAATGCTTAAGAAATTTGGCCTAGAAGACTCAAAACCCATGAAAACTCCCATGTCTACGGAAGTGAAGCTCACAAAGGATGATGAAGGTGAGTCCGTAGATAATACTAAGTATAGAGGAATGATAGGTAGTTTACTATACTTAACGGCAAGTAGACCCGATATCATGTTTAGTGTTTGCCTTTGTGCCCGCTTTTAAGAGGATCCCAAAACCTCTCACCTAGAAGCGGTTAAGCGTATCTTCCGATACATTAAAGGCACTATACACTTAGGATTATGGTATCCTAAGGGATCCGACATAGAAACCATCGTCTATGCGGATTCAAATCATTCGGGAGACTATGTAGATAGAAAGAGCACTAGCGGTATTTGCACGTTTATGGGATGTTGTCTAACATCTTGGTTTTCGAATAAGCAAACCGCTCTTGCTATTTCTACCACCGAAGCCGAATACGTAAGCGCTGGAAAGGCATGTAAACAAGCACTATGGATGAAACAAGCTCTAATAGACTATGGCATTAGGTTAGAAAATGTTCCTATTATGTGCGATAAAAAAGGTGCGATAGATTTATGTAAACATCCGGTTCAACACTCTAGGACTAAACATATAGAAATACGCCACCACTTCCTTAGGGATTGATACACGGGATTGTGCCCTAGTAACAGGTTTTACCTCTCAAGGGATCTTGAGAAGCTTGCAATCCCCGCTAGGTAGTGTACCTGATCGTTGTAGTATAGTATAGTGACAAGTACCGGGAGATTGATTGTTAAACTCAGGAATAGTGTTCGCTAGGATTAGAAAGCCTACTAAACTAGGTCTAGAGGTGAGGGATGATTCTTTTTGTATTTTTATATTTTATGGAAAGCAAGTAAAAATCTCGGGTTTTGGAAGAAGGGGCGGAATTAGTTGCTAATCAACTAACCCAAAAGCTACTAACTAAACTAATGTGCAAGAAAAGTAAACTAGGGTTCTACAAGGTAAGTGAAGCATGTCTACCTATGATGTATTACTCCTTGCTAGCTATCCAATTCTACCTATTGAATTGTCACACGTTGTTTTAATTGACGGGTTATATTCCTTAATACCATTCGTAGGGCCGTGTACGATCTTCCCAAACTCTATAAGCTCCTACTTCACTCCTATGTCGAGCCGACTAAAAGCTCCTAACATGAGATCACTGGAATTCGCTTATGCATTAAATACAACCATATAATCGTAGTACACATCTGATTCATGTTTCTTAAGATGTTCAAGCATGTTACTAATTGGAAGTCTGCCAGTTTTCTTAAGCCTAACATCGATATCATTCAATTAAACAAGAGACAATAGGAAACAAGAATTATAAGCTAAACCAATTAGACCTATCGAAGTGTCCCACCCTAATTGATGAAGATAGACACAAACATCAACAAGGAATCAATAAGATCTAATCAATTATATACAAGTTTCACACAATATTAAGTAGACACAAGGTGAATTAGCAAAACATCATCAAAGAAGAGCAAGCAACAATGATAATGAAAAACATAATTTAGATAGGATCAACAAACCAATATAAGATATTTATGGAGTGATTGAAACCCTTTAAGTTTCTGGAAAAACACCTACCCTAACCCTAGAATCGGACTTAGGGTTGGGGGCTTACAAATAATGAAGTTATTAGGTTGTATTTATAGGCAATTTTCAGCCCGGACCATCTTGACGGCGTCAGCCCGTACACTTGATGGCGTCATGAATATTTTTTCACTAAATCGAAGATTTTTTTTTTCCGGATTGTTTCCTTTTTTGAATCGCTCAAATCCGAGTTCGTATGCAAAAGTTATGGCCAAAACAGTGTCAGCTACTCCGTGCGCAAGTTGTGATTGTCTCGATCATCTTGTGACGGTTTCACTAAGGTTTTTTCTTTTGTAAGCCTTCTTCCTGACGTCGTCACTCAATAACATCTGACGTCGTTAGGTTAAATCCTGACGCCATCATGTGTAATTTAACTCTGGGCCGTCACATGTATTCTGACCCTGACGGCCTTGGTGACGCCGTCAGGCCAAAATGGCTTTAGAATGCTCTGGGCCGTCACGTGTATTTTCCACATCCACCTCTTTTGCCACTCTTGACGCCGTCACTTGCATTGCTTTGACGCCGTCAGGTAATGTTCCCAGCAAGGATTTTGAGACTTTGTCATTTTCTTCACTTTTTCGTTCCAAAAACGTCCAAAATGCTTCCTTTTGTAAATTTCCTCTCAAAAGTACCTAAAATGACAAAAGGAACGATTTAGGGCAATAATTGATCAAATAATTACGAATTCGGGCTTAAATGACCCCCCAAAAGCGGTACACTTTTTGCCTTATCAAATATCCTTACACTTGAGATTTGCTTGTCCTCAAGCAAATGCGCTTTTATTCTAATCAAAATAAAAGTTAGGGGTCATTTAACACTAAGATAAAAGTAATTACAACAAATAATCGTTCCACTTAAAACTAAAAACAAGCACGGAGGTTATACACTAGCACCTCACAAATAGTGTTTAGATACTCACATCTCTCGGGTGTAATAAAGTATATATCACAATAAGGAAATGGAAAACATCTCTCACTACCTGTCATAGCAAATAGATTACCATAGGTTTGGGAAAGGATCAAACCTCCACCACTTGGCGTAAGCACCTAGGATAAACTATCAAAGAGGTCTTTTAAAGGGTTATAACATGTGGTGTAGGGATATGGTAAACACGGTTTTGTTGGATAATGGCAATATTAAATGGTTGCGAGTTAATCATCTTGGTTAATTACATGTACAATATGGCGTTGCTAAGCAAAGACTCGACTCGACTTAAGCTAATAAATCAAAAAATACAAAAACATAAAACAAACATATAATGAAACGGGATGGTAGACCGTATGTTTTTTTCTCTTTTTTTTTTTTTTTTTTTTTTTAACTATTTCGATTTTTTTTAAGCATACACTGTTACCCTACCTTCCAAAATAATACATCATAGGGAATTTACGTTCCCCTTACACTTTAATTTTTACATATTTTACAATCAACTATTCTAAAGACTCGAATCAAGATAATCAAAACAGTTGGAGTACTTTTTAGATATTAACGCACATACGGGGGTAATAAATTGATGTCTTCCCCATTACTCCATATTATTAGTACTTTACCCATGAGTCCCAATCGTCCCAAAATAATATGTACAAGATATGACTCGACTTAGCAACCATGTAATCAATTAGATAATTAACTAAGGGTTTAAACATGTAACAATAATGCACTAAAGATGAGTGCATACAAGAAAGGCTAAGGCGATTTCGTTGCACATTTGGGTGGATTGTAAACAAATTCTTCCTTTAAGTAAGATGCTTAAAGTTAGAAACGAAAAGATAGGCTCGGAGGGGTGTACTAGGGGTTTCGTGTACTAAAAATGAGTACAACGCAAAGGTGTGGGAAAAATTAATTGACTTTACTAGTCAAGGTAATTGACTTAAATGGTCAAGTAATTATGATACAGGTTTAAACACAAGGGTGATCCTAATGCCTCTTATCATGTAGTAAATCGTAACTACACGAATGTAGTCTCACTAGTGGTCTCGGGATGCATCACTAACGCAAGTTCTAGAATCTAAATACTACCGGTATACTCACAAGCACTAATAATGAATGCTTTTCCTATCAAATCTAAAGGCGAACTTCACATATTTGGGTGGAAAATTTTTTAAGTGGTACGGTTTTGTGCTAGTCATACAACTCCTATCCATGAGATGCTTGTTAAGGCTAAAGTTTCACTCCTAAATATTGTAAAAAAATTTAAAGTTGGCGCTAAAATTGCCCTAGCAAGTATTTCTCCTAGTTTTATTACACACCTACTATCGAACAAACAAACTCAAGTGCAATTGTATCCTAAAAGGTATCATCATTTACCCTCCCCTTACACTTAGGATGAACATTATCCCCAATGTTCAATAAAAAGATGTAAAAGTAAATAAGGTAAAAGAATGAAAACAAATATTCCCCTGATTCGTTCGGTGTGGATAATGTGGTAACAAGGTTATGTCTTCCTCCAAGAAAATGAACGTTGAAAGCTTCCCTCCAGAAATATAAATCATCTTCTTATCCAATATAACCTGTTAAACCTGAGAAAACAATCACAAAAACCCAAAGCATCAATCCGAACAAAGAAACTTACAACTAGATGTAATTCAAGACTTAGGAATAAAAACAAAACAATTAAAGATATAATGCTTGTGGAATGAATATTTGCAGATTTCCTGGAGTTTATAAAACTAAAGATTTAACAAAAACTTTTACGACTCCGGTATAAACAAAACTCGCAAAATTTTTCAGAATTTTTGTACCTGACGCCGTCAGGTTATAACTCCTGACGCCGTCAGAATGTTCCTGCAAAAATCTCATGTTAAGTTTCCGGAAAATTTCTGGAAAAACTTATGCCTTGCTTCCTGGAAAATCCTGCAAAACATCATTATGACTCGATACAAGCATTTGACTCAAACAATTACTAATACACATGTTCATTTAATATTGTTGTGGTTCATGCTCAATTTCTTTCTTATAAACAAATTTGGGTTTCCCTTACACTTAGCTTTTGCAAAATATCTTTATATGTAATTAAGACGAAGTTAAAAACAAAATAAAGCATTTTCACAATTTACTTTGAACCATGATCCACAAACAATAAAAATAAAATACGCATACGAAAACAAATGAAATCAATCAAACAAAACAAATAAAACAAATAAACTTGGGTTGCCTCCCAAGAAGCGCTTGTTTTTCTTCGAGTCACTAGCCTGACTCTACCCTTATTTAACGGAAATAGGGGAGGTTTTCCCTACACTTAGGATTAAGTGCGGGTGGAAGTAACGATACACACCCTTAGGGTGGAAATATGCCACGTGAGGTGAAGGGGGTGAGTGTATGGCTTCCTTCATCCTAAAACTACCCGGATAATATTGGTTGATGGGTGGGTCGGTTCCTCTTTTGTCTCCTAGATGTAAATCTAAGGATGGAAAGTTGTGTAAAGATTGAGATTCCGGCTCATCAACACTAGGAAATTCCCTAGAACTAAGGGTAAGGCTATCACTATAAGTATTCAAACCTATATTCTCTAGTGGTGCTTGGTCCAAGGGTTCTACCTCCATTGGGATTCCTAAAGTTTCTTCTACTTCTTCCGGGTAAGTCATGGGCGGTGTGTGTGCCTTAAATGATGGTAGGACTTGTGGGGTATTTAGCGGGCTTATGTTACTTACCTCATCATTCCTTGTGTCAAGATCACCTATGTGTTCATCCTGTATTATGGTAGTGCCTAACCATGACATACAGCTAGGTGGCTCAACTCTACCCTCATCCCCAAAAAAACTTGTTTCATGATCCTTGAAATTTGTGGTCAATTGACTTATACTAACGTTTGTTGGGTTGTCTACTCTATAATAATATTGGGCACAATCTTCTATGGCATCCCATGCTTCTTCAGCATTTAATCCCTTATGGTTCCAATTGACAAAATCGTTAATGCACCTTTGGTCACATAGGTCGACACGATCGTAAAAAAATTTAGCTAAGGACCATAAATCGAAATTATGATGAGGGACTATTCGGAGTAAAATTTTAAAACGAGCCCATGCATCATATATGGGTTCATCTCGATATTGGTTGAACATAAAGATGTTATTTGGAGTGAATGGGTTTCGTGGTCGGTAGTATGGTGGATTCGCGTTCTCCATAATGGCCAACGGAATAGTCAATGAACTTAATTTACTAACAAAGGCACAAGGAAAAAGATAGACTAAAGAAAATCTAAAAATAAAAATAAAAGTCTTACTAGAAAGGAATCTAGCAAGTAGACCTAATAAAAAGAAATTCTAACCTAGACAATAACTATTCCCCGGGCTGCGGTGCCAAAAACTTGATACGCGGGATTGCGCCCTCGCAACAGGTTTTACCTCTCAAGGGATCTTGAGAATCTTGCAATCCCCAACAGGAAGTGTACCTGATCGTTGTAGTATAGTATAGTGACAAGTACCGGGGGATTGATCGTTCAACTCAGGAATAGTGTTCGCTAGGATTAGAAAGCCTACTAAACTAGGTCTAGAGGTGAGGGACGATTCTTTTTGTATTTTTATATTTTATGGAAAGCAAGTGAAAATCTCGGGTTTTGGAAGAAGGGGTGGAATTAGTTGCTAATCAACTAACCCAAAAGCAACTAACTAAACTAATGTGCAAGAAAAGTAAACTAGGGTTCTACAAGGTAAGTGAAGCATGTCTACCTATGATGTATTACTCCTTGCTAGCTATCCAATTCTACCTATTGAATTGTCACACCTTGTTTTAATTGATAGGTTATATTCCTTAATACCATTCGTAGGGTCGTGTACAATCTTCCCTAACTCTATAAGCTCCTACTTCACTCCTATATCGAGCCGACTAAAAGCTCCTAACATGGGATCACTAGAATTTGCTTATGCATTAAATACAACCATATAATCGTAGTACACATCCGATTCATTTTTCTTAAGACGTTCAAGCATGTTATCAATTGGAAGTCGGCCAGTTTTCTTAAGCCTAACATCGATATCACTAAATTAAACAAAAGACAATAGGAAACAAGAATTATAAGCTAAACCAATTAGACCTATCGAAGTGTCCCACCCTAATTGATGAAGATAGACACAAACATCAACAAGGAATCAATAAGATCTAATCAATTATATACAAGTTTCACACAATCATAAGTAGACTTAAGGTGAATTAGCAAAACATCATCAAAGAAGAGCAAGCAACAATGATAATGGAAAACATAAGATAGGATCAACAAACCAATATAAAATGTTTATGGAGTGATTGAAACCCTCTAAGTTGCTGGAAAAAACCTACCTTAACCCTAGAATCAGACTTAGGGTTGGGGGCTTACAAATAATGAAGTTATAAGGTTGTGTTTATAGGAAATTTTTAGCCCGACCCATCTTGACGGCGTCAGCCTGTACACTTGACGGCGTCATGACCATTTTTTCACCAAATTGAAGATTTTTTTTCCTGATTGTTTCCTTTTTTGAATCGCTCAAATTCGAGTTCGTATGAAAAAGTTATGGCCAAAACAGTGTCAGCTACTCCGCGCGCAAGTTGTGATTGTCTCGATCATCTTGTGACGGTTTCACTAAGGTTTCTTCTTATGTAAGCCTTTTTCCTGACGTCGTCACTCAATAACATCTGACATCGTCAGGTTAAATCCTGACGCCGTCATGTGTAATTTAACTCTGGGCCGTCACATGTATTCTAACCGTGACTGCCTTGGTGACGCCGTCAGGCCAAAATGGCTTGAGAATACTCTACGCTGTCACGTGTATTTTCCACATCCACCTCTTTTGCCACTCGTGACGCCGTCACTTGCATTGCTTTGACGCCATCAGGTACTGTTCCCAGCAAGGATTTTGAGACTTTGTCGTTTTCTTCAATTTTTCGCTCTAAAAACGTTCAAAATGCTTCCTTTTGTAAATTTCCTCTCAAAAGTACCTAAAATGACAAAAGGAACAATTTAGGGCAATAATTGACAAATGCTAAAAACTTTTTTTTAAATCATGCATAAAATCTCACATGAATCGTCAAAATATATAATCTAATATATACCATTGACATTCATGAATCGAGAAAAAATCGAATCAAGGAGATTTTGGATTGTTTCTTAGAAAGTTTTCTTATTTGAATTTAGAAGTCGAAACAATCACAACTCCACATTTGTTGCATATAGGCACACACTAGGACAAAATCACATACAATGTTGTCTTCTTGTTCCATCACTAGTTACTCACTCACTAGTTGCCTTTGCCTTTGATCTAAGATAGTTTCAATAGGAAGAATTGATTGATCTTGCCTTTTCTTGTTTACTCTTGGTATCTATTGATTACTTGATTATTCTATTATTTAAGTGATTTTGCATGTATGCTATATTATGATTAGATTAGATGCTAAATTGCCTCAAAGAGTAGAACTTCCTTGAATCCAAACCCAAAGACACAACCTTTCTGCAAATTTTCTGCCAGAAACCCAATTCTGGCAATCTGGAAATCACCAGATGGGCGGCCCCCTTAATTATGTAATGCGCCCCCCTTAATGATTAAGGGGACCGGCCATCTGATGGTCGGATTTAGAGAATCTTTTATGCTTTTTAGCTCATTTCATCCTACACTTCCCAAATTTCACAAACATATTTTGTCCTAATCTCCCAAACAAACCTTATCCATCCATAAACACACAAATCCTACACTATAAATACCCCAATCTTCAAACTCTCCATTCATCTCATCATGACCTCTCCAAACAAACCAAAACCAAAAGCCTCAAGGCTAGCAAGGATGACGGAAAAACCCGTTTGGCGAAGAAAAATCCCTTGAAACAAATCCATCATAACCAATGAAGTTGGAAATCACTCAACACCTCCAACTACTTACTTCCAAAACTTTACATCAAACCCACAAGGACATTCCTTTGATCCTCTTTACAAACTATACAACATTGGCCAAATATCCACCTTCATGCCAAACTATACATCTCAACCTCCAACCACTTATAATGATCCCTACAAGTTTGATCAACCATCAAACTACACTTTCAACAATTTCAATTCCAACTACACAACCCCAATTCATCCATATCAACAGAATGATTCTCTCCACATTGCCACGGAAAAACAAAAGTTCCGTGAAGAAATAAACCAAATTCATGATCTAAGTGATCTCCTTGCTATGCATCTTGCACAATGCAACAAAGGGCAACGTCCATCATCACCCTATGCAAATTGCTTGCCTCACTCTCTCAACTTGGATCAAGTTACAAACCACACTCACTTTTGCCCTTGTTGCATCTTCCTTGAAAAACAAATCATCTACTTGAGTGAAGATATTTCTTGGATCGAATATCTTCTCACTCGTCCTCATCCAATACCACCCTTGACACGATACAACATCATGAGATCCACCTCTTTCGCTCCATACCCTACTCCATATCCTTCTCCATCAAACAACTAAGCTTTATGCTTATGCACCCCTCAACCAAATAAAACACTCAACCATGGGTTCCAAGCAAGTCCAAGAACTCTCTTTGGCAAATCTAGGACGTTGTTGTTTCTTTTATTTTATTGTAATCAATATGCTTCTAGCATATATTGAATGTTGTAATGATGTTCATGTCTATGATCATCTTAAATGCTTGAATGAATCTACTTTTATTTGCTTTGTGTATATATGTCTTGCATTCTTCACATATTTTTTGTAGCCAAGCATTCTATAGCTCATTTCCTTGGTGCTCTCAAATGAGGGGGAGCATACATCAAGGGGAGTTTCTACCCGTTTAACTTCTTTTATGAAGCTTAATAGGCATAACCTTTTTGATTTTACAAAAAGGGTGAAAAGAGAATATTAAACTCTAAATACTTGTCTAAAAATTAATTTTTATACCTAATGAGTTTAAGGTTTTGTAATCATCAAAAAGGGGGAGATTGTTGACATAAATAATGCCTAAAAACATTGTTAATATTTAACGACATCTCTATGTTTTGATAATTACAAAACGTAAACTCATTGAACTAAAAATTATGAGGTAAACAAGTATTTAGCAATAAATATCTCACTTTATATCCAAATCACTTAAGGTATGAATAAACAAAGTGTTTATTGCATTCTATGATCAAAGGAAATTTTTCTCAATCACTAAACTTTTTATAAAATGTCACAAACATCTTATATCTTTTACAAAATCATTTTTGGAATTAAAAGAATATGTTTAAATCATTATAAATATATGAATTCAAATTTTTAACCAAAAATGGCAAATATAATCTAGAAAAATCTTCCCCGCAAAAGGACAAACATGTCCAATGTTCTGGAGGGGGCGGCCCTCTTAATTACCTAGGCGGCCCCCTTAATGATTAAGGGGACCAGCCCTTAATTAAGGGGACTGGCACGCTCCAGAACAGTATTTTTGTTGCCTATAAATACTAGTTCATTTCACAGATTTTTCTCACCTTTTGCACCCCAAAACTTTCTGATCTAAATCTCCATTTCCATTTCCTATAATCCTTTGATCATATATACATTAATCTTTGTTTCAAAGTGATCCAAGTCTCATCCTTTCAAGTGCAAAAGAAGAATACTTCTATTCACCAAGACAAGAAGTATTACAACTTGTTATGACCTCCACATCTAAGTTGTTAGAGCATCATTCATTACATATATCTCTTTCTGTAATTAGTTGTGAATATTTGGTAGAATATAGATTAGCAAGGTGTGTAGATAGAAAGATTTAGGAGTATATTGTTGTGAAGTAGATTGTTGGGAAGTAGATAGTTGTGAGGAAGTTAGTTGTGAAGTAGATAGTTGTGAAGATAGATAGGTGTGAAGGAGTATCGTTGTAACTAAGTTGTGAGTATGTGTGAAGAAGTTGTGTAGAAGGTGTGATTAAGGTGTGACGAAGTTGTGGTGTGTAAGGTTTTCTCCGCCATAAGGGAGCTTGTTGACATAGTGAAGAAAACTCTCGAGTTAGGTGCTCGGGAGTAGAGTAGGGCAAGGAAGGTGTCCTTGTAGCCGAACCACTATAAATCTCTTGTCTCGTGGTTCGATCTTTCCATCTCTTACTCATTTCATTTCTTACATTATTATAGCTTTAGTATTTAATTATAGTTGTTTATATTGTGCAAGACTTGAATTCACATAATATCGAATCTACAATTTTTATAAGTAAACAAAACACGCAAACAAATCTTTTTTAACAAATTAAAAAGGCGTAAAACTATTCAACCCACCTTCTAGTTTTCCACATATAACTGATGAGGCGAAAAATTACCCGTTTTAAGGGGGCCATTTAAGCCCAGAATTGAATTTATTTGATCAAATATTGCCCTAAATCGTTCCTTTTGTGATTCTAGGTACTTTTAGATTGAATTCTGGAAAAAGAAGCATTTTGGACGTTTTTGGAGCATAAAAGTGAAGAAAACGGCAAAGTCTTAATTTTCCTTGCTGGGAATAGTACCTGACGGCGTCACCAAGTTCTTAATGACGGCGTCAAGAGGAAAACAAGAAGTGAAGAGGATAGAATCCATGACGATCCATAATGTTTTTGCACTAGGGCATGACGGCATCACCATAGGCCGTCACGGTCCCTGTTCACGTGAAGGCCCAGAGGAAATTTGCTCTTGATGGCGTTAGATCTGGATCTAGGCAATCCGATTTTATTATGGGCGGCGGGTTGACGGCGTCAGAATTCTCTTCTTGACGCCGTCACATAGGAAAATCTATATATAGTTTTGTAATTTTCATTCATTAAGGGAGGACAATTTTAGAGAACAATTTTAGGGACGACTTGGAGAAACCCTAGCACAATTTTATCAGTATTTTCAAGGGTTTTCACCCCTTGAAACCTTTCATGTTCAATTAAGATAAGTATCCTTTCAATTCATTCAATATGTCTATGTGTTGTTTGAATATATCTTACGCTTGTCTTGATTTTAACATGCTAGGCTAGATCTCTTGTGTGTTTGCTTAGATGTAGAGAAACCTAGATGTTGATTATGGGTTGATTGCTTGTTTATAGTTGTTACGGATGAATGATTTCGATGTTAGGCTTAAGAAAACTGGCAGACTTCCATAGTGTAACTTGCTTGAACGTCTTAGGAAACATGAACCAATGCGTACTAGGTTTTTATGGTTGTATTTAATGCATGAGCGAATTCTAATGATCCCATGTTAGGAGCTTCTTGCAGGCTCGACATAGGAGTGAAGTAGGAGCTTATAGAGTTGGGGAAGTACGTACGCCACCCCACGATTGGTATTAAGGAATATAACCCGGCATCCACGCAACTGTAACAAACTATCAACTTGTAAAAGATATCTAGGGAGTAATGAAATCTAAGTAAACACAATTTTCCCTTTTATTGTTCACACCACTAGTTTAATTAGCTTTATTTATATTTTTATTATTTTATTTTGATTGCATCTTTAGTTATTGGGTTAGTTGACTAGCAACTAATTCCGCCCACTCTTCCAAAACCCGAGATTTTAATTGCTTTTATAAAAATATAAAAACACAAAAAGAATCATCCCTCACCTCTAGACCTAGTTTTTAGGCTTTCTAATCATAGCGACACTATTCCTGAGTTGAACGATCAATCCCCCGGTACTTGTCACTATACTATACTACAACGATCAGGTACACTGCCTGGTGGGGGTTGTAAGCTTCTCGAGATCCCTCGAGAGGTAAAGCCTGGTGCAATTCCCACGCATCAAGTTTTTGGCGCCGCGGCCCGGGGAATAGTTATTGTCTAGGTCAGGATTTCTTTTTAATTAGGTCTACTTGCTAGATTCCTTTCTAGTAAGATTTTATTTTTATTTTTAGGTTTTCTCTAGTCTATCTATTTCTTCGTGTCTTTGTTCGT
The DNA here is from genome assembly GCA_030686995.1 of Artemisia argyi. Classification (NCBI taxonomy): domain Eukaryota; kingdom Viridiplantae; phylum Streptophyta; class Magnoliopsida; order Asterales; family Asteraceae; genus Artemisia; species Artemisia argyi. The sequence continues at coordinate 42,732,057 of CM060695.1, forward strand.
AACTTTTACCATCCGACATCATGGAAGGTGGTAACATCTTTGAACCCATCAACCCACCACAACAAGACCACCCACAAAACCCACCACTAGCAAACCAACCTCTTAGGCCCCGAACCCTAGGAGAGTATTCCCGACCTAGCCACCAAGGCTATCAAAACACTATTGAGCTCACCCAATGAGCCAGTGTGTCCCCCTTGCGATCCGACACCATCCGGTTGGTGCAAAGCGGATGTGCATTCCATGAACTTCGTTCCGAAGATCCTAACCAACATCTCAAGGACTTCCTTAAAATTGTAGATTCTATAGACCTTGATGTTACAACTAGAGAGTCGACCCGATTACACCTATTCCAATTCTCTCTACGCGATCAAGCTAGTCAATGGCTTGAACGTTTACCCGCGGGATCCATCACCTCATGGGATGATCTCACCACTCGTTTCCTTGCTCAATTTTTCCCACCGGGGAGAACTACCAAGTTTAGAAATGATATCTTGATGTTCTAACAACGTCAAGGTGAAACTCTATATGAAGCATGGACTCGTTTCAAGGACTTACTCCAAAAAGTCCCTCATCATGGCATAGATCTTTGGCTCCAAGTCCAAATCTTCTATGACCATATCGATCTCTCCACAAGGCGAACCATTGACCAATCAGCCGCTGGCAAGCTACGTGATCTAAGTGCGGAAGAATCATGGGAACTTATAGAAGATCTTGCTCTCTATGACAACGAAAGTTGGAATGATCACCGTGATTTGAACAAAACGGTCAAGGCAATATCTTTGCCTTTGAACAATTCTAGCACTCCCGACCGTAGGATCATGGAACTTGAGGACCAAGTCAAGTTTCTCATGAAATCTTACGAAGCTCCTAAGCCTTCAAGCCAAGTGAACAAAATCACTTCTTCATGCGAATTATGTAGTGGTCCCCATGACACTTGTGATTGCGTGAAACTCCCCGGAACAGCTTTTGCGGACTACGCATCCTCGCGTACCAACGAAGCAGGAGATAAGTGGTACACTTTCAAACCTGAGCCAAACCCTTACGGTGATTCCTACAACCCTTCTTGGAAAAATCACCCGAACCTTAGGTGGAAACAAAACCAAAACAATTCTTCCAATCCGCCTAATCGTTACCAACCAAACGGTCCACCCTCCAACCGCACTTTCAACAACAATCCTTCTTATAACTATGGCAGTACCAATAATCTTGAAGGATTGATGTCCAAGTTTATGGCATCTCAAGAAGCTCGCATAGCTAAGTTTGAAACCGAATTCAATCAACAACAAACGGAGATGACCAATAAGATTGACAACTTGTTGAAAGCCCTCAACAACCAAGCGCTAACTACACCTAGGAAGGACACTAGGGACGTAAATAGCGGAATCCAAATTAAGGACCCCTCGTTATCCAAACACGTCCACTTTGTCAATGTTGTCACTATTAAGCCAAAAGATAAAGATATAGAAGAAAGTGACAAGGATGAAGTTGGAATAGAAACCGAGACTAGGAATGAAATTAAGGAAGTTGAGGTTGATAAGGAAGAGAAGTTAGAGGAAGTAGAAAACGTAGAAGAGTACTTTGATAAGTTGCGCACCAAGGAAGAACGAGAATATCACAAGGATTTATTCAATGATCCCGAGACACCATATATCCTTGGTTCACCCCTTATTAAAGTAGGTGATCCCTCTAACATCAACATACCATGCAACATTGGGCATATGCATGTATGGAAAGCTTATATCGATCCTAGGTCTCCTATAAACATCATGACTAGGACTTATTATAATTTGGTAATGAAGAAGCAACTTGGTTATAGGATGATGCCCAACAAGAATTTGATAAGTAATTTTGTAGGAAGAGTGAAAGGATTGCATGTGATTGTTGGAAACTTCACTTATGAGACCGACTTTGTGATAGTGGAAGATACTCGTCCGGTGATAGATGATTACCTAAGTCAAGTAGTGTTCGGAAAACCGTTCGTTGAGGCCTCTAAGATGAGTTTTGATCCGACTCTAGGGATAGTTAAATTCAAGGAAGAGAATGATGAGATTGCTTACCAAATGCCCTATAAGATTGAACAATACCGCCTCCTACCAAACATAGAAAAGGAACACAAACAAGCAGTTTACTATAGGAATGATGAGGATAGACGTAGAGGAGTAGAGTATGTTATGAATAGAATACTTGGTTTCTACAAAGAATGTTTGCAACTAGGTCCGGAATACAAAACTAATGTAGGAGATGACCTAGAAAATGAGACCAACGATGAGGTCACGTAATAACCCATGACCTTGAGTCTAGCTACAAGACTCGTAAATAAAGAAAAGCGCTTCTTGGGAGGCAACTCATGCTTTGTGTGATTTTTTTTATTGTTATTTGTTTCCATATGCATGCTTTATTTTTATTGTCGGTAGATCATGTTTCAAAAATAAAATGGTGAAAATACTTTATTTTGTCGTTTGACTTTGTCTTAACTTCATCCAAAGGTATTTCGCAAAAGTTAAGTGTAAGGGGAAACCCCAAATATGTTTTTAAGAAACAAAATTGATCATGATTCTCCACAATATTGAATGGACATGTATATTCGTATTTGTTAGAGTCAAATGCTTGTATCGAGTCATAATGATGTTTGCAGGATTTTCCAAGAAGTAAGACATAAGTTTTTCCAGAAATTTTCCTGAAACTTAACGTAAAGATTTCTGCAGGTCAATTCTGACGGCGTCAGGAATTGGCGTCATGTGTAAAATTCTGGAAATTTTGCTAGTTTTGTTTTTCTAACGGAGTCTTAAAGTTTTTGTTAAATCTTTAGTTTTATAAACTCCAGGAAATATGCAAACACTCATTCCACAAGCATTATATCTTACATTGTTTTCTACGATTTGTTAGTATATATAGATTGCCGCCAATTTTACGCGAGGTTGCCTTGTTTGTTTTCTCAGGTTTAACAGGTTATGTATGACAAGAAGATGATTTATATTTCTGGAAGGGAAGCTTTGATTGTTCATTTTCTTGGAGGAAGATCTAACCTTGTTACCGCACTATCCACACCGAACGAATCAGGGGAGAATTTTGATTTCATTCTTTTAACTGTTTTACTTTTACATTATTTAATTGAACATTGGGGACAATGTTCATCCTAAGTGTAAGGGGAGGGTAAATGATGATACCTTATAGGATACAATTGCACTTGAGTTTGTTTGTTTGTTTGATGGTAGGTATGTAATAAAACTATGAGAAATACTTGTTAGTGTAATTTTAGCGCCAAATTTAAATTTTTTTACAACATTTAGGAGTGAAACTTTAGCCATAGCAAGCGTCTCATGGATAGGAGATTGTATGACTAGCACGAAACCGTACCATTCAGAAAAATTTTCCACCCAAATATGTGAGGTTCGCCTTTAGATTTGATAGGAAAAGCATTTACTATTAGTGCTTATGAGTGTACCGGTAGCATTTAGATTCTAGAACTTGCGTTAGTGATGCATCCCGAGACCGCAAGTGAGACTACATTCGTGTAGTAGGATTTACTACATGATAAGAGGCATTAGGATCACCCTTGTGTTAAACCTGTATCATAATTACTTGACCATTTAATTCATATTACTTGGCTAGTTAAGTCAATTAATTTTTCCCACACCCTTAGCGTTGTACACATTTTTACTACACGAAACCCCTAGTACACCCCTCCGAGCATATCTTTTCGTTTCTAACTTTAAGCATCTTACTTAAAGGAAGAATTTGTTACAACCCACTTAAATGTACACCCAAATCTCCTTAGCCTTCCGTGTATGCACTCATCTTTAGTGCATTATTGTTATTTATTTAAACCCTTAGTTAATTATCTAATAGATTACATGGTTGCTAAGTCGAGTCATATCCTTGTACATATTGTGTTGGGACGATTGGGACTCATGGGTAAAGTACTTATGTTATGGAGTAATGGGGAAGAACATCATTTATTACCCCCAAACGTGCGTTAATCTTAAAAGTACTCCAAGTGTTTTGATTATCTTGATTCGAGTCATTAGATTAGTTTACTGTAAAGTATGTAAAAATTCAAGTGTAAGGGGAATGTTCATTCCCTATGATGTATTATTTTGGATGGTAGGGTAAGAGTGTATGCACACACACAAAAAAAAAAAAAAAAAAAAAAAAAAAAAAAAAAAAAAAAAAAAAAAATCGAAAAAATTAAGAAAAAAAGAAAAAATATATACATAAAAAAAGAAAAAGAGAAAAAACATACGGACTACCATCCCGTTTCATTCTATGTTTGTTTTATGTTTTTGTTATTTTTGATTTATTAGCTTAAGTTAAGTCTAGTCTTGGCTTAGCAGCGCCATATTGTACATGTAATTAACTGATGAGGCGAAAAATGATCCGTTTTTAGGGGGTCATTTAAGCCAGGAATTGAATTTATTTGATCATATATTGCCCTAAATCGTTCCTTTTGTGATTTTAGGTACTTTTGGAGTGAATGCTGGAAAAGGAAGCATTTCGGACGTTTTTGGAGCATAAAAGTGAAGAAAACGGCAAAGTCTTAATTTTCCTTGCTGGGAACAGTACCTGACGGCGTCACAAGTTTCTTAATGACGGCGTCAAGAGGAAAAACAAGAGGTGAAGATTATGAAGTCCATGACGGTCCAGAACACTTTTGCACTAGGGCGTGACGGCGTCACCAAGGCCGTCACGACCCCTTAACACATGACGGCCCAGAGGAATAATGCACTTGACGGCATCAGATCTGGATCTAGGCAATCTGATTTTATTATGGGCGGCGGGTTGACGGCGTCAGAATTTTGTTCTTGACGCCGTCACCTTAGAAAATCTATATATAGTCTTTGTAATTTTCATTCAAAAGGGAGGAGAATTTTAGGGTCGACTTGAATAAACCCTAGCACATTTTTAAAAGTATTTTCAAGGTTTTTCACCCCTTGAATCCTTTCATGTTCAATTATGATAAGTATCCTTTCAATTCATTCAATATGTCTATGTGTTGTTTGACTATATCTTACGCTTGTCTTGATTTTAACATGCTAGGCTAGATCTCTTGTGTGTTTGCTTAGATGTAATGAAACCTAGATGTTAATTATAGGTTGATTGCTTGTTTATAGTTGTAATGGATGAATGAATGATTTCGATGTTAGGCTTAAGAAAACTGGCAGACTTCCATAGTGTAACTTGCTTGAACGTCTTAAGAAACATGAACCAATGCGTACTAGGTTTTTATGGTTGTATTTAATGTATGAGCGAATTCTAGTGATCCCATGTTAGGAGCTTCTTGCAGGCTCGACATAGGAGTGAAGTAGGAGCTTATAGAGATGGGGAAGTACGTACGCCACCACACGATTGGTATTAAGGAATATAACCCATCATCCACGCAACTGTAACAAACAATTAACCTGTAAAAGATATCTAGGGAGTAGTGAAATCTAAGTAAACACAATTCACCCATTTATTGTTCACACCACTAGTTTAATTACCTTTATTTATATTTTTGTTATTTTATTTTGATTGCATCTTTAGTTATTGGGTTAGTTGATTAGCAACTAATTCCGCCCACTCTTCCAAAACCCGAGATTTTAATTGCTTTTATAAAAATATAAAAATACAAAAAAAATCATCTCTCACCTCTAGACCTAGTTCTTAGGCTTTCTAATCCTAGCGACACTATTCCTGAGTTGAACGATCAATCCCCCAGCACTTGTCACTATACTATACTACAACGATCAGGTACACTGCCTGGTGGGGGTTGTAAGCTTCTCGAGATCCCTCGAGAGGTAAAGCCTGGTGCAATTCCCACGCATCAAGTTTTTGGCGCCGCAGCCCGGGGAATAGTTATTGTCTAGGTTAGGATTTCTTTTTATTAGGTCTACTTGGTAGATTCCTTTATAGTAATATTTTATTTTTATGTTTAGGTTTTCTTTAGTCTATCTTATTTCTTCGTGCCTTAGTTCGTAACCTTTACCATCCGACATCATGGAAGGTGGTAACATCTTTGAACCCATCAACCCACCACAACAAGACCACCAACAAAACCCACCACTAGCAAACCAACCTCTTAGGCCCCGAACCCTAGGAGAGTATTCCCGACCTAGCCACCAAGGCTATCGAAACACTATTGAGCTCACCCAAGGAGCCAATGTGTCTCCCTTGCAATCCGACACCATCCGGTTGGTGCAAAGCGGATACGCATTCCATGGACTTCATTCCGAAGATCCTAATCAACATCTCAAGAACTTCCTTAAAATCGTAGATTATATAGACCTTGATGTTACAACTAGAGAGACAACCCGATTACGCCTATTTCAATTCTCTCTACGTGATCAAGCTAGTCAATGGCTTGAACGTTTACCCGCGGGATCCATCACCTCATGGGATGATCTCACCACTCGTTTCCTTGCTCAATTCTTCCCACCGGGGAAAACGACGATGCTTAGAAATGACATCTTGATGTTTCAACAACATCAGGGTGAGACTTTCTACGAAGCATGGGCTCGTTTCAAGGGTCTACTCCAAAAAGTCGCTCATCATGGTATAAATTGTTGGTTATTAGTTCAAATTTTCTATGACCATGTCGACTATCACACCAAACGTACCATCGATCGAGCCGCCGGAGGTAGATTGCGTGATAGGAACGCCGAGGAATCTTGGGCAATTATTGACGAACTTGCCGCCGATAATCAAGAATTATAGGAGTTTAATCACACTATAGAAGCGGCCATCAGCGCAATCTCGACACCTAGAGGGACTAATCAAATCTCCGATGAACTCCTTTGCAAACTTGAGGCAAAAGTTGACTATTTCGAGGAAAGGCAAAAGAAACCTTTAAGTCCTAGACGGGCTGTTGTCAATTCTGTCTCGAAAATGACTTCAACGCCGTTATCAGAGTCACCTTCTAGAGAGAATGTTGAAACCTTTCAAAATTATGTCCCACGTTATTCTTCTCCTGAAAAACTTAGCCCGGAATTTGAAGCTCGAATGAGAGAATATATGGTAACCCATTCTGAGCGGCTTGCTAGATTCGAGGAAGCAGTTTACAAACAAAAGGAGGAGATGCAAGAGAAAATGAATGAGATGATGAGCCTAGTGGAGGAGTACGCAAACCAGAAAACTCCTGAAAGGATGTTACTGAGGAAGGAAAGCGCCACCCCCACTACCCGGTTTGTTAACTCCATCACTATTGTCCACACGGATAATGAGAATGTAGAAACCCCTAATGAACAAACCACAGAAGAACCACCAAAATACCAACCCTTGAGTTACTACCTGAAACATGATATAAACGAAAACACCATAACAAATTGGATAAGGGGTGACGAGCGTAACCAATCTTACAAACAGGGTTCAGAGAAGGAGGAAGAGGAAAAAGATGAGTATGATACATTACTTGGGGGACCGATATTTGAGAAACTACTGGTACAGAAGGTAGCTACTAAGCAGATGGGTTTTGTTGTGGTGGGATGACGGGTTCAAAGATGTTCCCATCGTCCATGATGTCGGGTGGTGAAAAGTTACGAACAAAAACACGAAGAAATAAGATAGACTAAAGAGATCCTAAAAATTAAAAATAAAATCTTACTAGAAAGGAATCTAGTAAGTAGACCTAATAAAAAGAGATTCTAACCTAGACAATAACTATTCCCCGGGCTGCGGCGCCAAAAACTTGATGCGTGGGGTTTGCACCAGGCTTTACCTCTCAAGGGATCTTGAGAAGCTTACAATCCCCACCAGGCAGTGTACCTGATCGATGTAGTATAGTATAGTGACACGTACCGGGGGATTGATCGTTCAGCTAGGAATAGTGTCGCTAGGATTAGAAAACCTAAAGACTAGGTCTAGAGATGAGGGATGATTCTTTTTGTATTTTTATATTTTTAGGAAAGCAAGAAAAAATCTCGGGTTTGAAGGATTTGGGCAGAATTAGTTGCTAGTCAACTAACCCAATACTAAAGATGCAATCAAAATAAAATACTAGAAATGAAAATAAACTAATTAAACTAAAGTTGTGAGCAATAAGTGGGAGGAATGTGTTTACTTAGATTTCACTACTCCCTAGATATCTTTTACACGTTAATTACTTGTTATAGTTGCGTGGATGACGGATTGTATTCCTTAATACCATTCATGGCGTAGCGTACTTACTTCCCCAATCCTATGAGTGCCTACTTCACTCCTATTTCGAGCCGGCTAAGAAGCTCCTAACATGGGATCATTAGAATTTACTCATGCATTAAATACAACCAATAAAACCTAGTACACATCGGTTCATGTTTCCTAAGACGTTCAAGCATGTTACACAATGGAGATCTTTTCTTAAGCCTAACATTAAAATCATTCATCCAATACAACCATAAACAAGTAATCAACACATAATTAACATCTAGGTTTCATTAGATCTAAGCAAACACAAGAAAAATCAAGCCTAACATGTTGAAATCAAGACAAGCACAAGATATAGACAACCAACACATAGACATATTGATTGAATTAAAGAGAAGACTTATCTCAATAGCACATGAAAGGATTCAAGGGGTGAAAACCCTTGAATTTACTGTAAAATACGAGCTAGGGTTCACAAAGTTCGGCCCTAGGGTTTCTCCACACAAGTTCCCTCCTTTTAAATGAATGAAAAATAGAAAACTATATATTGATTTTAGAAGGTGACGGCGTCAAGAACAAATGTCTGACGCCGTCATCTCGCCGCCAAATAGTTCCTCGGACTGCCTAGATCTGGATCTGACGCCGTCATGTGTACACCTTATGCAGGCCGTCATGATTTTAACTCTTGACGCTCTAGTTGTGACGCCGTCAGGTTTGTACTGAGTCGTCACCAAATTAACTCTTGACGCCGTCAGGAATTTCCTCTTGACGCCGTCATACACTGTTTCCAGCATGGAAAATTAAGTCTTTGGCGTTTTCTTCACTTTTATGCTCCAAAAACGTCCGAATTGCTTCCTTTTCCAGATTTCACTCCCAAAGTACCTAAAATCACAAAAGGAACGATTTAGGGTAATATTTGATCAAATAAATTCTATTCCGGGCTTAAATGACCTCCTAAAAGTGGTTCATTTTTTGCCTAATCATATACCCTTACACTTGAGATTTGCTTATCCTCAAGCAAATGCGCTTTTATTCTAATCAAAATACAAGTTAGGGGTCATTTAACACTAATATAAAAGTAATTACAACAAATAATCGTTCCACTAAAGACCAAAGACAAGCACGGAGGTCATACACTAGCACCTCACAAATAGTGTTTAGATACTCACATCTCTCGGGTGTAACAAAGTATAAATTACAATATGGAAATGGAAAACATCTCTCACTACCTGTCATAGCAAAATAGATTACCATAGGCTTGGGAAAGGATCAAACCTCCACCACATGGCGTAAGCACCTAGGATAAACTATCAAAGAGGTCTTTTAAAGGGTTGTAACGTTTGGTGTAGGGATATGAAATACACGGTTTTGTTAGATATAGGCAGTTTTTACTGGTGGCGAGTTAACAATCTTGGTTAATTACATGTACAATATGGCGTTGCTAAGCCAAGACTAGACTCGACTTAAGCTAATAAATGAAAATAACAAAAACATAAAATAAACATAGAATAAAAAGGGATGGTAGGCCGTATGTTTTTTCTCTTTTTCTTTTTCTATTTTTTTTTTTTCTTTTTCTTGATTTTTTCGATTTTTTTTTTTTTTTTTTTTTTTTTTTTTCCATACGCTTTTACCCTACCATCCAAAATAATACATCATAGGGAATGAAAATTCCCCTTACACTTGAATTTTTACATACTTTACAATAAACTAATCTAATGACTCGAATTAAGAAGATCAAAACACTTAGAGTACTTTTAAGATTAACGCACATATGGGGGTAATATATGATGTTCTTCCCCATTACTCTATAAAATAAGTACTTTACCCATGAGTCTCAATCGTCCCAAAACAATATGTACAAGGATATGACTCGACTTAGCAACCATGTAATCAATTAGATAGTTAACTTAGGGTTTAACAAATAACAATAATGCACTAAAGATGAGTGCATACACGGAAGGCTAAGGCGATTTGGGTGTACATTTAAGTGGGGTGTAACAAATTCTTCCTTTAAGTAAAATGCTTAAAGTTGGAAACGAAAAGATAGGCTCGGAGGGGTGTACTAGGGGTTTCGTGTACTAAAAATGAGTACAACGCTAAGGTGTGGGAAAAATTAGTTGACTTAACTAGCTAAGTAATATGACTTAAATGGTCAAGTAATTATGATACGGGTTTTACACAAGGGTGATCCTAATGCCTCTTATCATGTAGTAAATCCTACTACACGAATGTAGTCTCACTAGCGGTCTCGGGATGCATCACTAACGCAAGTTTTAGAATCTAAATGCTACCGGTACACTCATAAGCACTAATAGTAAATGCTTTTCCTATCAAATCTAAAGGCGAACCTCACATATTTGGGTGGAAAATTTTTCTGAATGGTACGGTTATGTGCTAGCCATACAATCTCCTATCCATGAGACGCTATGGCTAAAGTTTCACTCCTAAATGTTGTAAAAAAATTTAAATTTGGCGCTAAAATTACACTAACAAATATTTCTCATAGTTTTATTACACATCTACTATCAAACAAACAAACTCAAGCGAAAGTGTATTTGTAAGGTATCATTATTTTACCCTCCCCTTACACTTAGGATGAACATTGTCCTCAATGTTCAAGTAAAGAATGTAAAAGTGAAATAAGTAAAAAGAATGAAATCAAATACTCCCCTCATTCGCTCGGTATGGATAATAAGGTGGCCAGGTTAAATCTTCCTCCGAGAAACTGAACAATCAAAGCTTCCCTTCCAGAAAAATAATCATCTTCTTGTCATAAATAACATGTAAATCCTGAGAAAACAGACACGCAACCTCGCATAAAATCGGCGGCAATCTACATATGTTACTAAATCCTAGAAAACAAAATAAGATATAATGCTTGTGGAATGATGTTTGCAGATTTCCTGGAGATTATAAAACTAATAATTCAACAAAAACTTTAAAATTCCGTTAGAAAAACAAAACTGGTAAAATTTCCAGATTTTTTTACACGTGACGCCATCAAGAGTAAACTCATGACGCCGTCAGAAGTGACCTGCAGAAATTCTTATGTTAAGTTTCTGGAAAATTTTTAGAAAAACTTGGTCCTACTTCCTGGAAAATCCTGCAAAACTTCATTATGACTCGAAACAAGCATTTGACTCTAACAAATACGAATATACATGTTCATTTAATTATTGTGGAGAATCATGATCGGTTTGTTTCTTAAAAACATATTTGGGGTTTCCCCTTACACTTATCTTTTGCAAAAATACCTTTGGGTGAAGTTAAGACTAGGCCAAAACAACAAAATAAAGTATTTCCACTATTTAGTTTAGAAACATGATCTACCATCAATAAAAATAAAGCATGCATACGGAAGCAAATAACAAACAAACAAAATAAAAATCACACAAAATGAAGAATGACACCATAAGCACATTCCATTATTACTAATAAACGTAAACATAGAAAATTAAAATTATCCAAGGATAACAAAGGACACATCCTAAACTATTACACTACCAATTGTTTCAAATTACATAACCATCAATAAATAGTTCAGACATAACAGATATCAAGAAAGATCACTGGGGAGGAGGACCAAAACGGTAGTCATAGCCAGGAGGGAGGTGTCTTGTGTACCCGTAGGGAGGGTAGTCGGTCTCACGACTGGGGAATGGGTCAATCTGCAGATGGGGCTTAAGCTGATCACGGGTGGAGAGGTGCTGCAACTGGCGGATGGTGTGATCATACATCCAATCAAAGCGCTGGTCAGTGGTGGTCCGCCATGCATCCACCTGACCCATCCAGGCCCCTTGGTGTGCCTGCCAGTCTCCCCGACTCATGTATCGGTAGTAATCAGCTGTCCCCACCTCATATCCCTCGAACTGGTGCTGCTGGGGCGCTCCCTCATCATCATCATCATCCTCATCATCAGGTCCCCCTGCCTCGTACCAATCATAGGCCCCATTCCCCTGCAGCATCACGATGCTCATCTGCCTGAGGGATTTAGCCCTCACTACCCTACAAGCCCCGCAGTCGCTCAAGTATCCCATGATCGGGGGAACAAGAAGATCATAAGAACGAGCCAATCGGGTCACGAACATCCCCCCATACACCTTATCAATATCCCTCTCACCCACATTGGTCTTCAAATAGCTAGCTACCCAAAATGGGATGTTGCAGTAAACATCCGCTGAAAAGATGGTATACATGTAGAACAGATCTGAAGCAGTGACGCGGTGAGTGGTGCCATGACGTCCCGACAAGCTGTACGTGATGCATCTGTGGACCAACCTAACCACGGGGTCCCTGATTGATGCTGCCCCAGTAGTCGAGGTGTACACCCCGTTCCCTATGGTCGGCCAAAAAGTGGCGCACCTCATATCGCTCCTCACAGTCTCCCCATGCAACAACCTCTGCATAAAACCTCCCTCAACAGCCTCCTCCCTAGCATACAAACCTATCCTCCAACCAAACTTAGTAACCGAACATGATCGAACCTCCCCTCCTAACCAAAAATAGATAGTGGTACCCCCCCCCCCCCCCATGTCCGTCCTAGCCTCTGCCTGATCAAAGTGGAAGGTCGCAAAGAACTCCCTCACCAACTCACTATACACAGTCTCCCTCATCCTAAACAACCTCTCCCATTGAGGACCCGCGAACCCATCAGTGTGGATCTTCCCCAGAAACGCACCCTTCAACCCTTGGGACCTCAGAAACTCCCAATCAATCACAGCACCAGCATCAATGTGGTGATTACAAAGTTCCGCATACTTAGTTGTAGCGGCAACATTGTCTAATTCACCCCAACTATGGACCAATTCCCCATAGTTAATCCGTTGGGACCTAGAGGAGCTGCCACGATGTTGTCGAGATCGGTTGCTCATTTTCCTGGAAAAAGATAGAGTGGACGGAAACAATTAGAACGAGAATTTTATTGACTTTTGCTGTCAGACACATCTGACGCCGTCAGGAAGGAGGTCCTGACGCCGTCAGACTTAACAGAAATCAAACCATGCAATTACGAGGGAAAAATCAATTTTCAAACTCTTAACCCATTACCCAAACGCTCCTTTAATAAGAAAACATGGGTGGGGGTCAAAAAAATCCGTGGCATGAAGGACTTTTCCTAAATTAACGCATGATTCAAGTGGGACAACATCATCAAAGGGTAACCCCCATGATTACAAATCACCAAATGGATGGCATTACGATTTGTCAATGATGGGTCAAAAAATGGGGTTTCAAATGAAAGGGGTTTTCAAAATTGGTTGATCCTAAGGACAATTGAATGAAAAAGAGTGAGGAAAAACTACTTACCAATTGGAGATTAGTCACGAAAGATGTTGGATTGGGTGATGGAGACTCGGAGGTGGAGCAGCAATTTGGGTGAGATTTGTGGGGTATGAGTTGAAAGTGATGGAGTTGGGGTTATTATTGCTGAGATAGCGAGGTGACGGCGTCAAGATTTACCATCTGACGCCGTCAGATGCCCGTATCAGGTGTAAAAGGAAGTAATTCCACATTTAGTCCCTGCACTTAGTGTGAATAGCTAAACACAAGTAAAAACTATGAGTAGCTATCCCATTAATGAAGTCCACCAGGGTCGAACGTTTCATTACTGTCACGGAAAGAGGTGTGGTTGTAGAAAGGGGTGGATGAGGTTTTAGTTAAGTTGTAACCTTCGCATGGGTCACCGGTGGGTACAAAGAGGTGTTGTTCCATAGAGGGTCTCAAAACTGTGGTGTTTTTGAGGTGCAACCTCTTCACACCGGGTTTAAAACCAAAAGAACGTCTCTTGCACAAAGTTGGGAGCGTGGTTTTCAAGCATCCAACGAAAATGTTGTGAAATTGCGAATTCTTCTCTTCCTGAGGATGCTCGCAAAAGTAAGGGGTGATTGACGGTGAAGCACTTGGGTAAGATTTCTCATTATCTTCTTGGTCAAACACCAAAGGGGTTGAAACCTCGAAGACTGTTTCGATTTTTCTTGGTGCGGATTTTTCCTTAATCTTCTCTTTGATCCTTGATATGAATTTGTCTGCTAAATCCATAAAAGCATTGCGAGTACTTTCCATGCGTGCTTCTAGGTGCTGGATTTGTTTTTCCTGATTATTCATGAAGGTTACCATTATCCCTTCGAACTCCTCTTGTCGTGAACGTTCAGGAAAATTATGGTTGATAACCGCATTCCTACGTAAATTAGGATTCCACACGGTTTCAGCAGCAGGTTTCTCAACTCTCATTAATTATTTTACCTGCTTCTCGATACTTCCTAATAACTGCTCTTGGGTGGCGTGTGCGTAATCAAGTTTTCCCTTGCTTGAAAACATCGGGTCCTCCCATCCTTCTTCTTCGTATTGTGCCAACCCCTCAAGAACTTTCCAGCATTCGTCAATGCTAAGTCTGTTTAGCCTGCCCTTGGCTGCATAATCTATAGCTCTCCTTGTTTGATAGTTAACTTTATCGTAAAAGATTTGAATTTGGAGCCATGGTTCAATGCCATGATGAGGGACTTTTCGGAGCAGGTCTTTATATCGAATCCATGCTTCGTAAAAAGTTTCACCTTGACGTTGTTAGAACATCAAGATGTCATTTCTAAGCTTAGTAGTTCTCCCTGGTGGGAAAAATTGAGCAAGGAAACGAGTGGTGAGATCATCCCATGTGGTGATGGATCCCGCGGGTAAACGCTCAAGCCATTGACTAGCTTGATCACGTAGAGAGAATTGGAATAGGCGTAATCGGGTTGTCTCTCTAGTTGCAACATCTAGGTCTATCGAATCTACGATTTTGAGGAAGTCCTTGAGATGTTGATTTGGATCTTCGGAACGAAGTCCATGGAATGCACATCTGCTTTACACCGACCAGATGGTGTCGGATCGCAAGGGGGTCACATTGGCTCCGGTGAGCTCAATGGTGTTTCGGTAGCCTTGGTGGCAAGGTCGGGAATACTCTCCTAAGGTTCGGGGCCTAAGAGGTTCTAGTGGTGGGTTTTGTTGTGGTGGGATGATGGGTTCAAAGATGTTCCCATCGTCCATGATGTCGGGTGGTGAAAAGTTACGAACAAAAACACGAAGAAATAAGATAGACTAAAGAGATCCTAAAAACTAAAAATAAAATCTTACTAGAAAGGAATCTAGCAAGTAGACCTAATAAAAAGAGATTCTAACCTAGACAATAACTATTCCCCGGGCTGCGGCACCAAAAACCTTATGCGTGGGGTTTGCACCAGGCTTTACCTCTCAAGGGATCTTGAGAAGCTTACAACCCCCACCAGGCAGTGTACCTGATCGATGTAGTATAGTATAGTGACAAGTACCGGGGGATTGATCGTTCAGCTAGGAATAGTGTCGCTAGGATTAGAAAACCTAAAGACTAGGTCTAGAGATGAGAGATGATTCTTTTTGTATTTTTATATTTTTAGGAAAGCAAGTAAAAATCTCGGATTTGAAGGATTTGGGCAGAATTAGTTGCTAGTCAACTAACCCAATACTAAAGATGCAATCAAAATAAAATACTAGAAATGAAAATAAACTAATTAAACTAAAGTTGTGAGCAATAAGTGGGAGGAATGTGTTTACTTAGATTTCACTACTCCCTAGATATCTTTTACACGTTAATTACTTGTTATAGTTGCGTGGATGACGGATTGTATTCCTTAATACCATTCATGGGGTGGCGTACTTACTTCCCCAATCCTATGAGTGCCTACTTCACTCCTATGTCGAGCCGGCTAAGAAGCTCCTAACATGGGATCATTAGAATTTACTCATGCATTAAATACAACCAATAAAACCTAGTACACATCGGTTCATGTTTCCTAAGATGTTCAAGCATGTTACACAATGGAGATCTGCCAGTTTTCTTAAGCCTAACATTGAAATCATTCATCCAATACAACCATAAACAAGTAATCAACACATAATTAACATCTAGGTTTCATTAGATCTAAGCAAACACAAGATAAATCTAGCCTAACATGCTGAAATCAAGACAAGCACAAGATATAGATAACCAACACATAGACATATTGATTGAATTAAAGAGAAGACTTATCTCAATAGCACATGAAAGGATTCAAGGAGTGAAAACCCTTGAATTTACTGTAAAATACGAGCTAGGGTTCACAAAGTTCGGCCCTAGGGTTTCTCCACACAAGTTCCCTCCTTTTAAATGAATGAAAAATAGAAAACTATATATAGATTTTAGAAGGTGACGGCGTCAAGAACAAATGTCTGACGTCGTCATCTCGCCGCCAAATACTTCCTCGGACTGCCTAGATCTAGATCTGACGCCGTCATGTGTACACCTTATGCAGGCCGTCATGATTTTAACTCTTGACGCTCTAGTTGTGACGCCGTCAGGTTTGTACTGGGTCGTCACCAAATTAACTCTTGACGCCGTCAGGAATTTCCTCTTGACGCCGTCATACACTGTTTCCAGCATGGAAAATTAAGTCTTTGGCGTTTTCTTCACTTTTATGCTCCAAAAACGTCCGAATTGCTTCCTTTTCCAGATTTCACTCCCAAAGTACCTAAAATCACAAAAGGAACGATTTAGGGTAATATTTGATCAAATAAATTCAATTCCGGGCTCAAATGACACCCTAAAAGTGGTTCATTTTTCGCCTCATCAATCATCTCGAGGGATGAGGTCACGTAATTGTCCAAGACCGAGAGTCGAGCTACAAGACTCGTAAAATAAAGAAAAGCGCTTCTTGGGAGGCAAGCCATGCTTTGTGTGATTTTTAATTGTTTGATTGTTATTTGTTTCCGTATGCATGCTTTATTTTTATTGTTGGTAGATCATGTTTCAAAACTAAAATGTTGAAAATACTTTATTTTGTCGTTTGGCTTTGTTTTAACTTCATCCAAAGGTATTTCGCAAAAGATAAGTGTAAGGGGAAACCCCAAATATGATTTTAAGAAACAAAGTTGATCATGATTCTCGACAATATTAAATGGACATGTATATTCGTATTTATTAGAGTCAAATGCTTGTATCGAGTCATAATGATGTTTTGCAGGATTTTCCAGGAAATAGGACATAAGTTTTCCAGAAATTTTCCGAAAACTTAACGTAAGAATTTCTGTAGATCACTTCTGACGGCATCAGGAAGAAATTCCTGACGGCGTCATGTGTAAAAATCTGGAAATTTTGCTAGTTTTGTTTTTCTAACGGAGTCTTAAAGTTTTTGTTAAATCTTTAGTTTTATAAACTCCAGGAAATCTACAAACATTCATTCCACAAGCATTATATCTTACATTGCTTTCTAGGATTTATTCGTATATATAGATTGCCGCCGATTTTATGCGAGGTTGCCTTGTTTGTTTTCTCAGGTTTAATAGGTTACATATGACAAGAAGATGATTTATATTCTGGAAGGGAAGCTTTGATTGTTTATTTTCTTGGAGGAAGATCTAACCTTGTTACCACATTATCCATACCGAGCGAATCAGGGGAGTATTTGATTTCATTCTTTTACCTATTTCACTTTTACATTCTTTAATTGAACATTGGGGACAATATTCATCCTAAGTGTAAGGGGAGGGTAAATGATGATACCTTATAGGATACACTTTCACTTGAGTTTGTTTGTTTGATGGTAGGTGTGTAATAAAACTATGAGAAATAATTGTTAGTATAATTTTAGAGCCAAATTTAAAATTTTTTACAACATTTAGGAGTGAAACTTTAGCCTTAGCAAGCGTCTCATGGATAGGAGATTGTATGACTAGCACAAAACCGTACCATTCAGAAAAATTTTCCACCCAAATATGTGAGGTTCGCCTTTAGATTTGATAGAAAAAGCATTTACTATTAGTGCTTATGAGTGTACCGGTAGCATTTAGATTCTAGAACTTGCGTTAGTGATGCATCCCGAGACCGCTAGTGAGACTACATTCGTGTAGTAGGATTTACTACATGATAAGAGGCATTAGGATCACCCTTGTGTTAAACCCGTATCATAATTACTTGACCATTTAAGTCATATTACTTGGCTAATTAAGTCAATTAATTTTTCCCACACCATTAGCGTTGTACTCATTTTTAGTACACTAAACCCTAGTACACCCCTCCGAGCCTATCTTTTCATTTCTAACTTTAAGCATCTTACTTAAAGGAAGAATTTGTTACAACCCACTTAAATGTACAACCAAATCGCCTTAGCCTTCCATGTATGCACTCATCTATAGTGCATTATTGTTAAATGTTTAAACCCTTAGTTAATTATCTAATTGATTACATGGTTGCTAAGTCGAGTCATATCATTGTACATATTGTT
Organism: Artemisia argyi; assembly: GCA_030686995.1. Taxonomy (NCBI): domain Eukaryota; kingdom Viridiplantae; phylum Streptophyta; class Magnoliopsida; order Asterales; family Asteraceae; genus Artemisia; species Artemisia argyi. The sequence continues at coordinate 42,750,425 of CM060695.1, forward strand.
TTGGGACGATTGGGACTCATGGGTAAAGTACTTATGTTATGGAGTAATGGGGAAGAACATCATATTATTACCCCCATATGTACATTAATCTTAAAAGTACTCCAAGTGTTTTGATTATCTTGATTCGAGTCATTAGATTAGTTTATTGTAAAGTATGTAAAAATTCAAGTGTAAGGGGAATGTGCATTCCCTATTATGTATTATTTCGGATGGTAGGGTAAAAGTGTATGCAAAAAAAAAATAATAAAAAAATAGTAATAAAATAAAATCAAGAAAAAGAAAAAAAAATATAGAAAAAGAAAATAGAAAAAACATACGGACTACCATCCCGTTTCATTCTATGTTTATTTTATGTTTTTGTTATTTTTCATTTATTAGCTTAAGTCGAGTCTAGTCTTGGCTTAGCAACGCAATATTGTACATGTAATTAACCAAGATGATTAACTCGCCACCAGTAAAGATTGCCTATATCCAACAAAACCGTGTATTCCATAACCCTACACCTAACGTTATAACCCTTTGAAAGACCTCTTTGATAGTTTATCCTAGGTGCTTACGCCATGTGGTAGAGGTTTGATCCTTTCCCAAGCCTATGGTGATCTATTTTGCTATGACACGTAGTGAGAGATGTTTTCCATTTCCATATTGTGATATATACTTTATTACACCCGAGAGATGTGAGTATCTAAATACTATTTGTGAGGTGCTAGTGTATGACCTCCGTGCTTGTCTTTGGTCTTTAGTGGAACGATTATTTGTTGTAATTACTTTTATATTAGTGTTAAATGACCCCTAACTTGTATTTTGATTAGAATAAAAGCGCATTTGCTTGAGGACAAGAAAATCTCAAGTGTAAGGGTATATGATGAGGCGAAAAATGATCCGTTTTTAGGGGGTTATTTAAGCCCGGAATTGAATTTATTTGATCAAATATTGCCCTAAATCGTTCCTTTTGTGATTTTAGGTACTTTTGGAGTGAATTCTGGAAAAGGAAGCATTTCGGACGTTTTTTGAGCATAAAAGTGAAGAAAACGGCAAAGTCTTAATTTTCCTTGCTGGGAACAGTACCTGACGGCGTCACCAGTTTTTTAATGACGGCGTCAAGAGGAAAAACAAGAGGTGAAGAGTATGAAGTCCATGACGGTCCAGAACACTTTTGCACTAGGGCGTGACGGCGTCACCAAGGCCGTCACGACCCCTTAACACATGACGGCCCAGAGGAATAATGCTCTTGACGGCGTCAGATCTGGATCTAGGCAATCCGATTTTATTATGGGCGGCGGGTTGACGGCGTCAGAATTTTGTTCTTGGCGCAGTCACCTTAGAAAATCTATATATAGTCTTTGTAATTTTCATTCAAAAGGGAGGAGAATTTTTGGGTCGACTTGAATAAACCCTAGCACATGTTTAACAGTATTTTCAAGGGTTTTCACCCCTTGAATCCTATCATGTTCAATTAAGATAAGTATCCTTTCAATTCATTCAATATGTCTATGTGTTGTTTGAATATATCTTACGCTTGTCTTGATTTTAACATGCTAGGCTAGATCTCTTGTGTGCTTGCTTAGATGTAGTGAAACCTAGATGTTGATTTTGGGTTGATTGCTTGTTTATAGTTGTTACGGATGAATGATTTCGATGTTAGGCTTAAGAAAACTGGCAGACTTCCATAGTGTAACTTGCTTGAACGTCTTAAGAAACATGAACCAATGCGTACTAGGTTTTTATGGTTGTATTTAATGCATGAGCGAATTCTAATGATCCCATGTTAGGAGCTTCTTGCAGGCTCGACATAGGAGTGAAGTAGGAGCTTATAGAGTTGGGGAAGTACGTACGCCACCCCATGATTGGTATTAAGGAATATAACCCGTCATCCACGCAACTGTAACAAACTATCAACCTGTAAAAGATATCTAGGGAGTAATGAAATCTAAGTAAACACAATTTTCCCATTTATTGTTCACACCACTAGTTTAATTAGCTTTATTTATATTTTTATAATTTTATTTTGATTGCATCTTTAGTTATTGGGTTAGTTGACTAGCAACTACTTCCGCCCACTCTTCCAAAACCCGAGATTTTAATTGCTTTTATAAAAATATAAAAACACAAAAAGAATCATTCCTCACCTCTAGACCTAGTTTTTAGGCTTTCTAATCCTAGCGACACTATTCCTGAGTTGAACGATCAATCCCCCGGTACTTGTCACTATACTATACTACAACGATCAGGTACACTAAACTTCTCGAGATCCCTCGAGAGGTAAAGCCTGGTGCAATCACCACGCATCATTAACCAAGATTATTAACTCGCCACCAGTAAAGATTGCCTATATCTAACAAAACCGAGTATTCCATATCCCTACACCTAACGTTATAACCCTTTAAAAGACCTCTTTGATAGTTTATCCTAGGTGCTTACGCCATGTGGTGGAGGTTTGATCCTTTCCCAAGCCTATGGTAATCTATTTTGCTATGACAGGTAGTGAGAGATGTTTTCCATTCCATATTGTGATATCTACTTTATTACACCCGAGAGATGTGAGTATCTAAACACTATTTGTGAGGTTCTAGTATATGACTTCCGTGCTTGTCTTTGGTCTTTAGTGGAACGATTATTTGTTGTAATTACTTTTATATTAGTGTTAAATGACCCCTAACTTGTATTTTGATTAGAATAAAAGCGCATTTGCTTGAGGACAAGCAAATCTCAAGTGTAAAGGTATATGATGAGGCGAAAAATGACCCGTTTTAAGGGGGCCATTTAAGCCCAAAATTGAATTTATTTGATCAAATATTGCCCTATATCGTTCCTTTTGTGATTTTAGGTACTTTTGGAGTGAATTCTGGGAAAGGAAGCATTTTGGACGTTTTTGGAGCATAAAAGTGAAGAAAACGGCAAAGTCTTAATTTTCCTTGCTGGGAACAGTACCTGACGGCGTCACCAAGTTCTTAATGACAGCTTCAAGAGGAAAACAAGAGGTGAAGAGGATAGAGTCCATGACGATCCAGAATGTTTTTGCACTAGGGCAAGACGGCGTCACCATAGGCCGTCATGGTCCCTTTACACGTGACGGCCCAGAGGAAATTTGCTCTTGACGGCGTCAGATCTGGATCTAGGCAATCCGATTTTATTATGGGTGGTGGGTTGACGGCGTCATAATTCTCTTCTTGACACCGTCGCATTGGAAAATCTATATATAGTTTTGTAATTTTCATTCATTAAGGGAGGACAATTTTAGAGAACAATTTTAGGGACGACTTGGAGAAACCCTAGCACGATTTTATCAGTATTTTCAAGGGTTTTCACCCCTTGAAACCTTTCATGTTCAATTAAGATAAGTATCCTTTCAATTCATTCAATATGTCTATGTGTTGTTTGAATATATCTTACGCTTGTCTTGATTTTAACATGCTAGGCTAGATCTCTTGTGTGTTTGCTTAGATGTAGTGAAACCTAGATGTTGATTATGAGTTGATTGCTTGTTTATAGTTGTTACGGATGAATGATTACGATGTTAGGCTTAAGAAAACTGGCAGAGTTCCATAGTGTAACTTGCTTGAACGTCTTAAGAAACATGAACCAATGCGTACTAGGTTTTTATGGTTGTATTAAATGCATGAGCGAATTCTAATGATCCCATGTTAGGAGCTTCTTGCAGGCTCGACATAGGAGTGAAGTAGGAGCTTATAGAGTTGGGGAAGTACGTACGCCACCCCACGATTGGTATTAAGGAATATAACCCGTCATCCACGCAACTGTAACAAACTATCAACCTGTAAAAGATATATAGGGAGTAATGAAATCTAAGTAAACATAATTTTCCCATTTATTGTTCACACCACTAGTTTAATTAGCTTTATTTATATTTTTATTATTTTATTTTGATTGCATCTTTAGTTATTGGGTTAGTTGACTAGCAACTAATTCCGCCTACTCTTCCAAAACCCGAGATTTTAATTGCTTTTTTAAAAATATAAAAACACAAAAAGAATCATCCCTCACCTCTAGACCTAGTTTTTAGGCTTTCTAATCCTAGCGACACTATTCCTGAGTTGAACGATCAATCCCCGGGTACTTGTCACTATACTATACTACAACGATCAGGTACACTGCCTGGTGGGGGTTGTAAGCTTCTCGAGATTCCTCGAGAGGTAAAGCCTGGTGCAATTCCCACGCATCAATAACCCACGTATGTAGTATAATATTATAGGCAAGACCAGGTCGTATCCACATGGACTTAGCTCGTTTGATTAACTAGTAAATGATGAAGTTAAGCAAAACAATAATTCAACAAATAGCAAAATAAGGAAATAAGGTAAATTCAATAATAAGGAAAAGGATTCCTTGGATAGCTTATATAATTCAGTGATAATGCTTATGCTAGATCTCAGTTTGAGGATTGATGCTATTAAGTATCATAAGTTCACAAGAAATTATAATAAAATATATAATATTATGCTCGAAAATATGTATAAATAGGACGTCATCAGTATCATATATATGCTTCCCATTATTGTTTATCTTTCATGTTTCAAATAAACTTGTGAAAATGCTTTATTTTGTCTTTGATCTCGTCTTAATTACATATAAAAGTATTTTACTAAAAGATAAGTGTAGCGAATTTCATATTTGTTTTAAAATAACGAAATTCGAACATGAAAGTTTATAATTAATGAATAGCATATATTTGTGTGTTTGTTTGAGTCAAATGCTTGTATCGAGTCACAATGAATGTTTTATAGAATTTCCAGGTTTTAATAATTAGATTTTTCAAGAAATTTTCTAGTAAACAAAACGTATAATCTGTCAGGTATACCCTGACAACGTCAGGCTTAACACCTGACAATGTCAGGCAATGTAGTAAAACAGTTTTCCAGATTTTTGTTTTTTCTATCGAAACTTAATTTTTGAGAATTTTTAGAATTTTTAAATTTCCATATTTCTGTAAAAATTTATTTTGCAAGCATTATATTTTATTTGATTTCTAGGATTTAATTTTATTATATATAGTGTTTACCGCTGATTTTATACGAGGTTTCGTGTTCGTTTTCTTATAAATTTACAGCTTATATTGGACACGAAGATTCAAGTGCACATTGGAAGGAGAAGCTTATTACTTTATTTTTTTGGAGTAGGATTTAACCATGTTTCAACATCGTCCATGTCGAGCTAATCAGGAGAGTATTAGTTTATTTCATCTCTTTTATTTTTTCCGTTATCATAACTTTGGTACTTTTTAAGAACATTGGGGATAATGTTCAATTTAAGTGTAGGGTGGGTAAAAAGGGATACCTTAGAAACTAGAACTCACTTGATATTTGTTTTGTTTTTAAGTAATTTTGTAATAAATCGAAAAAAATATTTGTAAAGGCAATTTTAGCACCAAATTTAATTTTTTTTTATGACATATACAAGTGAAACTTAATTTTAATAAGCGTCTCATAGATATGAATTATATAGCTAGCATAAAAACCCTACCACTCAAAAATTTTCACCCCCAAAATGTGAGGTTCGCGTGTAGATATTTAGGAAAAAGAATTTACCTTTAATGCTTATGAGTGTGCCGGTAGTATTTAGATTATAAAACTTATTTTTGTGATGCATCCCAAGATCGCTAGTGAGATTACATTCGTGTAGTTATGATTTACTAAATGATAAGAGGCATTAGGATAACCCTTGTTTTAAACATGTTTGTATAGTTACATTGACACTTCATTGGTCAAGTAATTCTCGCACACCCTTGTACAAGATACCCCTAGTTAACCCCTCAGAGCATATCCTTTTCATGGTTCTCATGATATTTCGGTGGATTCTGAAATATTAATGAAGAGTGTTGTTTACAATCTCCTCAAATGTTACACCCAAATCGCCTTAGTCTTCCTTGTATGCACTCATCTTTAGTGCATTATTGTTACAACATATATGTTAAACCTTTTTGTTAATTGTCTAGTTGATTACATTGTTGCTAAGTCGAGTCATATCTTGTAAATACAGTTTTGGGACGATTGGGACTCATGGGTTAAGTATTGTTTATTATGGAGTAATGGGAAAAATTGTCAAAGTTATTTCCCCCATATGTACGATAATGTTTTAAAGTACTCCATGTGTTTTGATCTTTGCAATTCGGGTCATTAGTTGGTTTTATTTATGTAAAAGTTCAAGTGTGCGGATGCAACTATAAATCCCTTGGTTGGTTATGGATGTATATTTTATGGATGGTAAGGCAATAGTGTATGAAAAAAGGACTATCATCCCGTCTTTTTACTTTTGTTTAAGTCGAGAAAAAGACAAAAAGAGTTAGAAGTTAGTGAGTCAAGTCTTGGCTTAGCAACTCCACGTTTTACATGTGATTGACTTAGATAACTGACTTGCCACCAGTAAAATTCCTTATATCCATAAAACCGTGTTTTCTATACCCGTACACCCAACATTACAACCATTTAAAAGCCCCTTTTGATAATTTATCTGAGGTGCTTATGCCTAAGTGGTGGAGGTTTGATCAATTCTCAAGCCTATGGTAATATATGTGCTATGATAGGTAGAGAGTGTTTTATTTTCCTGTTTCCATTCATGTTATATAACATATACACCCGAGAGATGTGAGAATCCAAACACTTTATGTGAGGTGCTAGTATATGATTTCCGTGCTTATTATAACTATTGTGGAATAAGTTGTGTTGTAATTACTTTTAAAACAATTCTAAATGACCCCTAACTTGTAGATTTACTAGGATAAAAGCACATTTGTTTGAGGACAAGCAAATCGCAAGTGTAGGGATATTTGATAAGGATTTAAAACATACCTTTTTAAGGGGTCATTTAGTCTTAAAACTCGTATGTATTTGATCAAATATTGCCCTAAATCGTTTCTTTTTGCATTTTAGGTACTTTGGACACAAAAAATGAAAACAGGCAAGTTTTGGGCTAATTTGGACAAGAAAGTGAAGAAAACAATCAAGTTGCAAAGAAGTCTGGAAAAGGGCTCCAAACAGCGTTACAATCATAACGTGACGCCGTCACTTGCATTTGGACGAGATGATTTGATGAGAAGTTACAAGTAACGGCTCGGAGTATTTGAGAAAGTTTAAAAGTTGACGGTGTCACCACCCCTGAATAGTCCATGACGGCGTCACATATCATAGAGTGACGTCGTCACAACGGCGCTTTATTAATAGACGAAACCCTAATGATGGCGGGATGACTGCGTCACATCCACAACGTGACGTCGTCACAACTGTAATCCTATATATATTTTCACATGTTTTCTTTTATTGATGTAACACTTTGGAGAGGCGAAACCTTAGATGAATTTTACAGCTATTGTAAGGCTTTTTCAGCCACTTTGCTCATGTTTTATTGAAGTTAAGTAATCCCTCTTTAATCATTCAATATGTTTATGTGTTGTTTGATTATATGCTTTTCTTTTCTTCATTTAACATGTTAGGCTAAGTTAATTAGTGTTTGCTTAGATCTAATGAAACATGTTATTGATTATTGATTGTCGTCTCTTGTTTAATTGGTTGTCTTGCGTTAGGAGTAGGAAAACTGGTTATAATCTTATATGTGTTAGCTTGTAAATCCGACTAAACGCCTTCATACCCTAGAGTGCACTGGTGGTTTACTTTCGTTGTATTTATTGCGTGAGTTGCGGCTTCTAGATAGTAGGAGATCCTAAGGAGATGACTTAATTGTCACTTGTATATCTAGGGTTTTCTAAAAGAGACTTGTACATTCACAGAGTTAGGGACATTGGCACCACCCTACGACAATATAGGAATACAATGCGCCAATTAAATAAGGACGTCAGAATTCGACTAATCAATAAGAGATAACTAGGGAGTAAAGAAATCTAAGTATATACCTTTACCTATCATAAGAGTTACCACTTTTATTTTTCCATTTATTAGTTAAATTAGTTTTTTTAAACACCCACTCTTCAAACCCCAAGATCTTAATTGCTATATAAAAAAATATGAAAAGAATTCTACCGCACCTTTAGACCTATATCATCATACACTTTGGCCTTTACAACACTATTCCCCTAGAGAACGATCAATCCCCTGTGTCTTGCCTATACTACACTACAACGGTTAGGTATACTGCCTACGAGGATTGTAAAACTCCGTAGGATTTACAATCTACCATCAGGTTGCTACAACCAATCAAGGATACATGGAAAGAAAAGGGGGTGTCAATTGTGACTGGTGGGTGGAGCGATCCTCAAAGAAGACTGTTAATTAATTTCATGGCAACTTCAGCAAAAGGTCCAATGTTCATTAAAGCTGTCAATCGTATGGGTGAAATTAAAAGCAAGGAGCTAATTGTTAATTTAATGCAAGAAGACATCAATGTGATTGGTGATCAAAATGTAGTCCAAATCATTACTGATAATGTGGCAAATTGTAAAGGGTCTGGTGAAATAATTGAAGGACTTTACCCGCATATCTATTGGACACCGTGTGTGGTTCATACGCTTAATCTTGCCTTGAAAAACATTTGTGTTGCTAAAAATACTGAAAACAATTCAGAGGTGTATGATTCCTGTCACTGGATCACCGAAGTTCATGGATAAGTCATTCAAATAAAAAAATATATTATGAATCATACAATGAGGTTGTCTATGTACAACAAATTTACCATACTTAAGTGGTTATCTGTGGCTGACACTCGGTTTGCTTCAATTATTGTGATGCTTAAAAGATTTAAACTTGTTAAATGTGCTCTTGAATCAATGGTGATGAGTGATGAGTGGGCATCTTATCGAGAAGATGACCATGACAAAGCAATATTTGTGAGGGATAAGGTGTTAAATGAGTATGGTGGGACCAAGTGAACTACATACTCAACTTTACGGAACCTATATACAATATGATTAGAGCTTGTGATACCGATAGGCTGTGTCTTCCACTAGTACAGATTTGGCCTTTCTTCACACATAGCATATTTCGAATGGTCACACAGCACCATATTTACGTGACTAAATGTACCAGCCTTAAATAAACAGCCACACTTGATCCGACTTGTGTGACCATTTCGTAAAATATATGTCACACATTTGTGTATATATGTGACCAGAGGGTAACTGGTAAATATTTTTCGACATTTTAGTTACTTTTAATTCGGGACGTGTGACGGATACAAATCAGCTCGAAACATTAGTCACACTATAGATATACATATGTGACAAATATATGTCACACAATTGAACAGTGTGACCAAAAAGATATATGGTCACATGAAGTACTTACGTATGTGGCTAAATTATATAGTCACGTTTGTCACACATTATATAAACGTGACTGCTACTCTTTGCTGAATAGTTAGCCACATATGAATTTGAAATGTGTGACAACTAGAAACTCAGTTTGAAGCGTTAGTTACGAAATGCATTTAAGAGTGACAAATATATGTCACACACCTGAAGAGTGTGACCAAACGTCATATATGGTCACACTAAACCATAGAAACATGATTAAGTGTAACTAAAATTCGATACATATGGTCACGTAAGTTAATACGTGTGTCTAAAGTTTAGTGTGTGTTTGTTTGCCAAATCCTAATGTGTATAGCAACACTTAATTGAAGCACGATCATGTGACTATAGGCTTTACAATAGTCACACCATATCACACATGTGTTTCTAAATGATTTTTATGGCCACATCATAAGGGTATTATATGTGACCAATACATTCAAAATAGTCACATTGTGAAATATTCATGTGACTATTACTTATAGAAAAATGTGAAGTCAGTTATCATTATCCTTGATATTAGTCACATTGAGTTTTTGTGTGACCAAATTAAAGATGCTATATATATTGTCACATGAAGTATTTATTTAGGTGTCTAAATCATAGAGTCATATTTTGTCACACATTATTTAAATGTAGTCACAAATTGATACATATGGTCACACATTTCTGATAACTTATGTACTTTGTAACCCGTATAGGAACAGTGTTACTTGACTTTCTAAAGTCAATTTTCAACTTTAATGAAGCAACATGTTACTAAATTGCCTACAACTGCATATACATGATAAATGGAAAATGCAAATAGAATAAAGCTTGCCTGCAAGTAGATATACTAGTGAAAACTGCAAATTTTTTCATTGCCATAGAAAAGCTTGACTTTTTGGAGTCTAAATCCAAACAACTATTGTAATAGCAGTAGTAACTTAATAATAGCATTAGTAACTTTTGTACAAACAACAGAGAAGCTACAATTCTCTGTTTAATGAAAACAGAGAAGCTACACCCCTGCTACCTCCAAACAACTTATCTTCTTTTATTCCTTTCTTGCATTTGTCTCTCATACTGAGCACGAATTCTTTCAATTAGATCTTTAACTACCTCTGTACTTTCTTCACATATGATCTTTTTAGATATCATCACAGCAAGTAAATTAGCACTCAAAGGATACTCTTTTTCTGCAAGCATAAAAACATCAACTCCACCTTGTGTTGATAACTGATGTACATTGCAGCTATCATAAAACTTCCATTAAGTTGAGAGATCATGAATTGGGAAGTTCCGATAGATATCAGCTGGATCAGGTTCATATAACCTGTGTAACTCAACCACAGCTCTTGCTCTTTCACATCTGGCTTCTTGATTGTTTTGAGTTTTTTTTTTAACCAACTCCCATAATCTGTCTAAGTCTTCTCTGTCACTTCTTCTTATCAATTCCTGAAAACTTTTGCAGACTGCTGATCCTCCACTAAGCCTGATTATCTTCCAAGCCTTTCCAAATTTATCTTTGTAAATCTCCCAGTCTATGATTGGATGTCTAGATTGAATAGGATCAGCATATAATGTTTCAAGAACAATCACCATCATCTGATCAAGAGAAGAGCTGTCTTCATTTCTTTGTGAGTCATTCTTCTTCTCATCATGCTTGTCTTCAATGATCTTTTGTTTCTTTGATGGTGTTTCTTCTGTACCCATGGGGATAAACTTTTCTTTAATATGTCTCTTGCAGTGGTAGTATAGATGTGCAATTTCGTCATATGACTTTCCCCTGAGTTGATGAGGTTTATAAAAACCTTGATTCTTTAAGTATGTTTTCATTACACTCATGAGCGGAGATTTGTGGTATTTCTTTTCCGAAAAAATTACACGGATGGTCCTTGTGGTTTACACAGATTGCATGTTTAGTCCCTATTTCATTTTAATTACACCAGTCGTCCCTATTTTGTGAAACCTTGCACATTTTAGTCCCTAATTTGGATGGGCCGTTAGTTTGGCCGTTAAGTTATTTGCACCGTTAGTCCTCCGTTAATATTTTTTGCACCGTTAGTCCTCATTTTCTAAAAAAGTCCTCATTTTTTGCACCGTTGGTCCCTCTGTTAATATTTTGCACCGTGGTCAATCTTTTTACGTTTTCGTCCATTTTTTAACGTTCTCATCCATTTTTTAACGTTTTCGTCCATTTTTTAAGTTTTTGTCCCTCTTTTTATGTTTTCTTCCATTTTTTTACGTTCTCGCCCATTTTTTTATATTTTCGTCAATTTTTTACGTTTTCGTCTATTTTTTTACGTTCTCGTCTGTTTTTTTACGTTTTCGTTCGTTTTTTTAACGTTTTCGTCCACTTTTTTACGTTTTTGTCAATCTTTTTACATTTTCGTCCATTTTTTTACGTTTTCGTTTGTTTTCTTATGTTTTTATCGGTTTTTGCTATTTTTTACGTTTTCGCCTATTTTTTGTGATTAAGTAAGTATACTAAAAGAAAATTTGATATTTGATAAAAAATGTGTCCGTGTTGATTTTAAATCACGATTTTAACCCCTTTCTGGTGTGAGTCATCAAAAGTGAAAAATACAAAAGTTGTCCGAAATAATACTTTACATCAAAACACGCGGGATTTTAACTAGAAAATGGAAAACAAGGGATGTTTACTACCAAAACTTAAGCCATTTTTTACCAAGACTCGCGAGTTTTGGTAGTAAACATCCCTTGTTTTATATTTTCTGGTTAAAATCACGCGTAACTTGATGTAATGTATTATTCCGGACAACTTTCGTATTTTACACTTTTGATGATTCAGAGCAGAAAGGGGTCAAAATCGTGATTTAAAATCAACACAGACACATTTTTATCAAATGTCAAATTTTCTTTTAGTATACTTACTAAATAAAAAAAAATAAGTGAAAACGTAAAAAAAAAAAAAAAAAAAAAAAAAAAAAAAAAAAAAAAAAAAAAAAAAAGGGAAAAACCGATAAAAACAGGCGAAAACAGGCGAAAAAATTTGACAAAAATGTAAAAAGATTGACATAAAAAAACAAACAAAAACGTAAAAAAACAGACGAGAACATAAAAAAATAGACTAAAACATAAAAAGATTGACAAAAATGTAAAAAAATAGACGAAAACGTAAAAAAAACGGATGAGAACGTAAAAAAATGGACGAAAACATTAAAAAATAGACAAAAACGTAAAAAAAAATTGACAAAAACGATAAAAAAAAAACGGACGAGAACGTTAAAAAATGGACGGAAACGTAAAAAGATTGACAACGGTGTAAAATATTAATGTAGGGACCAACGGTGCAAAAAATATTAACAGAGGACTAACGGTGCAAATAACTTAATGGTCAAACTAACGGCCCATCTAAATTAGGGACTAAAATGTGCAAGGTTTCACAAAATAGGGACGAATGGTGTAATTAAAATGAAATAGGGACTAAACATGCAATCTGTGTAAACCACAAGGACCATCCGTGTAATTTTTTCTTCTTTTCCTCTTCTGACTTTGACCTTGCTTCATTTACTTACTTAGCTGAGTCAAAGCTAATTCTACACCTCTTTCATTTATCAAATCAGCAAGTCTTTGTACTCTGTTATCATCAGTTAAAGTCTTATCTTTGTAAAGTTCTGCAATTCTAGCCTGTAGAACTTCATCCTCATCAATAAAAGCTTGCATTTTTTATGCATGAGCTCTTTTTTTTCCTTTTCTTGAAGAATGAATGCTACTTGCTCTCATCCATAAAGTTAGCTCCTTTTCTCATCCATAAAGTTAGCTATTTCAGCTTCATCAACTCTCTTTGCAACCTCTTTAGTAGTAGAAACTTGATTTGTTGTAGCAGCAGAAACATCTTGTACAATATTTTCACCTGGAAATTCCACTACCTGCTTTTTATTTACATCTTCCAAAACCACCTCATTACTCTCATTGTCAGCAACTACATAGTCATCATCCATATTATCACCACTATCAATCCCAATATCCATATCCACATGCATATCAGCACAAGCACCTTCAGCATTTGTTGTTTCCTCCCCTGAGACTCTACTTTCATTCCTCCCCTGTTTGGGAGGATCCTCCAAACTAGCAGCCTTAGAAGAACTCATCCTGTGTGCTGTGCCCACCTTCTTCAAACGTCTGAACTGAGTTTTTCTTGAGCTCTGTTGACTTTCCAAATATCGAAGTCTCTTTTTCAACTTTTTGATCTTTTCACCTTGTTTTGTTGTGCGCTTTTGGAGGCCAAGAACATCCTTTTCTAACTGGGTACAATTGTCCTTCAAATCATGTATAAGTTTCATTCTAGCCTCACGACTTCGGCTTGTGTTACCTAGCCCGAGAGATGGATCATTGGAATTGACATTTTGTACATCAGTATCCATCAATTCATGTGTTTCAGATCTACCCTCATCACTTCGGGATGTGTTACCTTCACTGAGAGGTGAATCAACGGCAGTATACTCAGTCTCATGTATGTTACCACTGGCCTGCTCTGCTTTTAAGCTAGCAGCAGAAGTGGCAGCCCCTTCCATGACATCCTCACCCTTTTTTTGTGGAAGGTTCACCATATATGGAAAAAGTGGTGTAACCCTTCCTGAAAAATCCTTACCATTATTTTTCAGATTTGAAAATACTTTCTTTTGTAGTGAGGTGGCATAAAAAGTTGCTCTATGTGTCTTAATAGTAGTCAATTGATTTGGAATAATAAGCTGCAAAAACCTTGGATATAATAAAGAGTTACCATCATCATCCAAGGTCTTGATCATACCATCCAAAATCATTTTTGAAAAATTAAAAGGTTTTCCTTTACTAAGGCATATCACAGCTGATGCCATGGTAGTACCAAACTCATTCCAACCTGTTGTTTTAGGACTCAAACAATGTAAGAGAGTATGAATCAAGAATTTCAATTGAGATGAGAAGAGACCTTTGTAAAATTTTAATCCATTACTCTTCTTCTCATACCCCATTTTTTCAAACCTTTGAAAATGGCGGCATTTTCAAGACACACAATCACTTCATTATCTGGTAGGTTAAGAGATTCCCTAATAGATGACTCAGTTATGAGTATATCTTGGCCATCTACCTTAGCCTTAATCTGTTTTCCTTCATTAAAAGTTATGACCTTAGCAGTAGCCCAAAACTGCTTAATAAAAGAAATGCATATAGGAGGATTCACAGTTAATGCATACCTAATAGGGGTAGCATTCAAGAAATCGATTATCTGTGTGAATCCTTCAGAACTATCTGGTTTCTTCAAAAAAGCGACCATGTTGTGTCTGTCAATAAATGTGCGTTTTGATTCAATTGGCAACACCATCTTGAATTAGGGTTTTGATATTTGGGGATTTTGAAAATGATTGATAAAAGATGTTAGTGTTTGTGATTATAGAGAAATTATATGTGCGTGAAACTGAATTATCAATTTGATTGGGGATTTAAACCGTTAAGTGTAAATGTTACCAATCCACCCCTGCACTCTCAGTTCTAGCAGTACAAACCCAGCTGAAGTAACGTTTTCTTAGCAGCAGATTTTTTTTTAGTGCAAAGGGTGAATCATTATATTAATATCAACAAGTAATGAGAAAATTGAGTAATGACAAAAGTACGGAAATTAAGATTAAACATTTTCCATTAAAACTTGAAATGAAAAATTACAAAATAATGTACAAAACCAGCTGCAGTAACGTTTTCTTAGCAGCAGAATCTTTTTATACTGCAAAGGGTGAATTATTATATTAATATCAACAAGTAATGAGAAAATTCAGCAATGACAAAAGTACTGGAATTAAGATTAAACATTTTCCATTAAAACTTGAAATGAAAAATTACAAAATACTGGAAATAAAAGTTACACATTCTAAAAATCTACTAATCTAATTTTGGAGATTTCTCCGGGTCAAATGCCACATGTGCATCTTCATAATCCAACCCATCAAACTCCACATCAGACAAATCATCATCATCCAATGTCTTGTACGCCTTGGGATGTTGTTTGAGAGATGGTTTTTTTGTTGCTTTGTACTCCTTTTCATCCTCAGCATGTTGTTTGATAGATTATGTTTTTCCTGCTTTCTTTCTTTCAGCAGCCCACCAATTGTACCACGCATTTCCATCCAATTTAAATTTTTTTACACTTTTTGCCGCTTTCTTTTTTGAAGCAGACATGCTTGAACCTTCTCCTTCAACCCATTGTGCTGATCTCTTGTTGTTTGCAGACATTGTTTATGAATACTTCCTGCAGGTTTTTGTTTAGAGATTTGATAAACTAGGATTTGTGATTTGAGATACACATGGAAACGAGTATAAAAAGGGGATATGGGAAAACCAAAATACCTATGTTTAATGCAGGAAAGGATTGATGTTCCCCACAGGTGGCTTGAACCTTTCAACATCTTCAGGCCAATCATGATCCATTGGGACGAGCGTTTTCCAGGGATCAATGCTTATAACTCTTGACAGAACTATATACATATTAGTCGCCAACAAAGACTAGCCACAATGGAACATGATTGACGTGAAGAAATCTGCAAAATTTCATGATTGACCTGATCCAAATATCCCTTTGGAAAGTAGTCTGACCATGGATTTGCTGCAAAAAAATTAAAAAATATATTAAAATTTTAAAAAATATAGTGTAAATGAAATAAAAGATAATGTTGCAATTCAGGGTGTGTTTGAAACAACCTTTGTTCTTGGAACTCCAATGGCCACATTACTTGGTGGATGGTTGGTTTTAGATCATAAAAAAGAATGGAATGTAATAAACCAACATACGTAACCCTTCTAAGTTCCCGCTACTGCTCGCTTTGTCGTTTCAACTCCCTTTGAGCAAAGGACTGCACCAGCCGCATTGCTAGATTATTGAAAAAACAAAGCAAACAGTATGGGAACTTAGAATGGAAAGGTATGTTGAAATTCCAGACTCAAAGTAATACAAACAATCTACAAATGTTGAGTAAAGAATAGAGTCTAAGTAACATCACTCATCTTGAATGCGATAATGAACTAGTGTGGCCTGTCATGAACAATACACACTTTATCATTATAGCATTGAAGACGTCTCAATTATCAAGCCAGATCCATCTAACGTTCCAAAAAGGTTCCATTGCTTTGTTTTTTGGACACCGTCTAATAACGGTAGTGTGCTTGATTTTGATCACGCTTTGGCACTTTCAAGAATGTATCTTATTGAAAGAGCCAAAACTGGTGATCAAGATCAACCACACAAACGGTAGTAGACGTTTTCCAAATTAAGCAAGGGAACCAATCTACAACGTTAGATAGATCTTGCCTTATAATTGAGCTTTAAGTTATTAGAAAACAGATTCTTACTATCATTTATATTGCTCCCTTAGATGTGACGAACATACATATTAATTATGTAGATTCTACGACACTAGAGAGCTAATCGTGCATGAATGACAAGTTGAACATATACTTGATAATTGTTTCTGTATTTTGGCAAAGAGCAAAGATGAATCAGTAATGGATGAAACACTAGAACAAGTTTATGTTCATACTTGAAAGTGGTGGTTTTTCATCCATCACTGATACTTCTTCCATCTTTGATACTTAGCTGTTTTAGCCTAAATATTCGCACACACATCCACCACTTTTTTTCCTTATTCTCTCAATACAAATGCAACATAATTCTTATATCAAAAATACATCATACATATATATAAAGCAAACAGAGTGATACAAACAATCTACAAATGTTGAATAAAGAATAGAGTCTAAGTAACATCACTCATCTTGAATGTGATAATGAAGGAGTGTGGCCTGTCATGAACAATACACACTATATCATTATCGCATTGAAGACGTCTCAATGATCAGGCCAAATCTATCTAATGATGTAGATGGGTTCCATCGCTTTAATTGGACCCCGTTTTCTAACTATGTTTAATCTTGATTATTGATAGAACCATTAAACATCGTTAGAAAATGGGGTCTAGTTAAAGCGATGGAACCCATCTACATCGTTAGATAGATCTGCCCTGATAATTGAGCTTTAAGTTCTTAGCAACCAAATTCTTAGTATAATTTATATTGCTCACTTAAATGTGACGAACATACATATTAGTTATGTAGGTCCTACGACATTAGAGAGCTAATCATGAATCAATGAAATCATATTAAATTTATATCAACAATGCAATGAAAATATTTTCATTGTAACTAAATACATGAAAAAACTCTTTAAGTTCTTGATATGTTTATTGTACTTCAACCTAATCCTAAGATAAAATAAGCTAATCCAAGCAAACCTTAATATCTCTTTTTCTCTAATTATTCGCAAAAACAACACTGCATGTTCTTCCTTATTCTATCAATACAAATTATACTTGATAATTATTTCTGTATTTTGACAAAGAGCAAAGATGAATCAATAATGGATGGACAACACCAGAACAAGTTTATGTTCATACTTGAAAGTGGTGTCTGTCCAGCCATCATTGATACTTCTTCCATCTTTGATACTTGGATGTTTTAGCCTAAATATTCGCACACATATCCGCCACTTTTCTTCCTTATTCTCTCAATACAAATGCTACATAATTCTTATAACAGATAGTCAACCTAATCCTAAGATAAAATAAGCTAATCCAAGCAAACCTTAATATCTCTTTTGCTCTAATTATTAACAAAAACAACAAAGCATGTTCTTCCTTATTCTATCAACACAAATGCAACGCAATTCTTATAACAGATAATCAACCTAAGCCTAAGAATAAATAGCTCTAAGGGGGTATTTGGATTATATTCATTTGTGATCTTATCAGCTTTTTGAGATTTGGGATCAAAACCTAGATCCGAGTGAGTTGTAACTATGAGTGTGAGAGAGAAATAGAGGATTATGGAAATGTGTGAAGTGTGTTTGATAAGTTTGTATATATATATATATATATATATATATATATATATATATATATATATATATATATATATATATATATATATATATATATATATATATATATATAGTCTAAACAACCACTAAAACCATTTTATAAATAACCATATTAGCAATAATATACAAAAAATAAAGTATTAATACGAATTAACATTTTAACAACTAATAACCAACTGATACATGAGTTTGATTAGTGATACACAACTATAAATTTACATGTCGAATCAAAGTGTATCACCTTAACCTGATACATTACATGTCGAATCAAAGTGTATCACCTTAGTTTCGTCAATTTAAAAAAGAAAAACATCGAAACTTTAACAATTTTAGTTGTACTCAATAAAAAATTTAATTTTACTTTAACGAGAGTGTCACTTGTCAAATTTTAGTTGGATCTTATTTTTACAACTTTAAGATTGATCTTATTTGAACTAGATTCTATATATATATATATATATATATATATATATATATATATATATATATATATATATATATATATATATATATATTACTGTAGAAGTTTAAATGAAGTGTGTTTGATACTCTTGGTAGGGGTGTTCACGGGGCGGTTCGGTTTGGTTAGTTGGAAGATTTTAACTATCCATCGTGGGGCGGGTAATTTATTTATATTATATACGGTTCGGTTCGGTTAACCATGGATATCTAAAAGTAAAAACCAAAACCGAATGCTTGGTTTGTCAGTTTCTCGGGTTTTTTGAACACCCCTAATGCTTGGTAGGGGATTATAGGGGGTGAAGAATGGGAAAGGTAGTGAAAAAATATGCTTGGCAAAGCATAATGCAATAACCCATTACCCAATAGTGGGTAATGGATCATTACCCAATAAATTGGGAGGATTGATCTTCTTTACATTTCCCTTTCCCGACCATTAGCTTACACTTTCCCATTCCCTTTCCCAAGTTTGAACCAAGCGCACCCGGCCTTTAGTGTATTTTGTATTTAAAAAGTCGCCCATGTGAATTAGCCATTATCACCGGTTATGCATGGTTTCCATTACACTATAAGCGACTACAACCCAATGCACATGACCCATGACCCATGTTAATTACCCATTATATTGTCGATCACCAAGAATGTATTGGTTGATAACATGACACTATAAGCCACTACAACCCAATACACATGACCCATTACCCATGTTAATTACGAATTGTGAACAGTCATGGATGTGTCGTAACATGACACTCTAAGCAACTATCCACCCAATGCATATGACCCATATGATCGATGTCAAATACCCATTAATTAATGAATGTGACCAGTGATAACCTAATGTACATGACCCATGACCCATGTGAATTAGTCATTATCACCGGTCATGCATGGTTTCCATTACACTAAAAGCCACTATAACCCAATGCACATGACCCATGACCAATGCATGTTAATTACCAGTTGTCAACAGTCATGGATGTGTCGTAACATGACACTCTAACCAACTATCCACCCAATGCATATGACCCATATGATCGATGTCAAATTCCCATTAATTAATGAATGTGACCAGTGATAACCTAATGCACATGACCCATGACCCATGTGAATTAGCCATTATCACTGGTCATGCATGGGTTGCACCGGCTTGGTAGGTGTATACCATTTGTCACAGACACTAAGAAGCAAGTATCCAGGGACCTCCCGATCATATGTTATCCGGGATCGAGAAAGTTTGAACTCGGATTGAGCTTGACTCGAAAAGCTCGATTTATCTGTAAAGACGTGTTTTATTACAAAAATTAAATTTGAAATATAACCTAAGAATTGAATTTGGTTCGACTTCAGCTCGAAAAGCTTGATACATTCATAAATAAGTATTTACACTTAGTACACTTACATATTAAAAAAAAGCACATATTTTATATCACTTACAAGCTCGAGAACTCAACAATAACTCGAGTCGAACTTCTATAAGGTTGAGCTCAACTCATTAAACATTTCGAGCTCATTTGATAGGCTTTCAATCTCCAAAATTTTAATATAGCGCTCAAGATCCCGCCTCTTAATTTTCCCCAAAATTTCAATCTCCCGCTCTGCTCATATGGCGCCCTCTTTTCACCCAAAATCAAAACATTAACACTACTAGCTTAGTCAGATCTATCTTCTCTCTATTCATCTCTTCTCCTTCTCTCTAGAACCGACTCACACCACAACCACACTTCACCGCCTTATCTCGCCGTGGTTCCACCAACCATCGCTCCTCCACGCCATCAAGACAAGGGAACTATATGGGAGACTTTGTTTGCTTAAGTTGTTTGGTTCGAGACAACCACCACATCCACCACCATCACAGTCGAGCCACCATCACCCTCATCTCACCTATCCTACTCTGTTCATGGGTATGCTCAAACACATAATTAATTTATATTTTCTTAAATGTTTAATCGAATATAAAACGATTTATATTGATTTTCGTGGATTAAAACTAGCCTAAAACATGTTTTTGATTATAAATTCATGTGGTGGTAATCGTTGTAGGTAGACTTATTAAGACGAAATAGTTTTCCTGATTATTGGAATGGAGACAATCGACGTGTTCTAAGAGGCCATTGTTTTGCTCGTAAAGGGAGTCTTGATTGGTTTCCACTCTGGGAGGATGTTGCTGAACAGTTGGAGTTTGCTTATCGCAGTCGCGTAAGTGATCTATCAAAAGATTAACATAACATCTGTTATATAGGAAATTAACTCAAATATGGTTGCTTTTTGTCAAACTGTTTCATTTGTACCAGATGTGAGTGATTTGCTTGCTTGGTAATGTGTTTGACATTTATTCATTCTAGGTAATTTGGCACGGCAGAACACTTCAACCATCTGGATTATTTGTTGCCCGAGTTGATATGCAAGGGTCTACCCCGGTATGTTGGTTTTTGATGCTAAACTTATATTTGGGACATCTAATTTTGTCGTCTTTTATGTTAGCATTAAGCACGTTACTTGTTTCTTGCAGGGGCTACATCCTGTTTTCACGGGTGAGGATGATACATGGGATGCCTGGCTAAAAATTCCCTCGTATGGATTTTCTGGCACACTTCATTTTCGGGGGACTAGAATTAAATTGAGGCGTGGGTATGCTCCATCTCAGTCACCAAAAGCCAACCCATGTAGTATATTTTTACGGTTTCATGGTTGGCAGATCTTATATTATATTATGCAGCATTATTAGTGCCTTGGTTTCTTACAGTTCATAGCATCTGTTTATAGGATGACTTGCTTTTCAGCAGATAGACTAAGAAATGGACGATTATTATTCACAGGTAAAACTAATGTCGTAGTGTATTGTGGATCAAAGGAAAGGAAAACAAAGACGGAGAATCTCTAGATGCTGAGATTAGTTCATTGGCAGATAAACTTGTAAATTTTACTTCAAATTCTATTACCATGCTTATATACCTGCAGCATTGACTGTGTACTAGCCGTACTAACTTTTAATACCAACATTTCCAATATTTTTTTTGCAGAAAGAAGCTGATGAAAATATCAAGTAAGGAACCTTGCATGTTGATGATGGCAATGATGCAATTGTATATATATTTGGTTCATTTATATACATTCGAGTTTTATTCAATTTGAAATACAATTGTGCATATATTTGCTTTATTTGTATACATTCTGTTTTATATATATACTAGCAGTTGTAACTCTGCTCCAGCAGTACGAACGTAGTACTAGCAGTACTAACGTAGTACTAGCAGTACTAACATTATTGGTCACTCTTTGTTTAATTCGATGTGTGACTAAATATTACAAAATGCCACACAAACTAAAAATTCATGTGACCATTGGATGAACATTAGTCACACAAAACACACATGTCTGCACTTTAAACATCATATGGTCACACTTATTAACACTTTTGGCCACTGTTTGCTTAATTGTATGTGACTAAATACCCAAAACAAATATGCTTTGTGTGACTAAATATTACAAAAGGCCACACAAACATAAAATTAATGTGGCCATTGGATGATCAATAGTCACACAAAATACACATTTCTTCGTTTTAAACAGCATATGGTCACACTTATTAACACTTTTGGCCACTTGATGCTTAATTGTATGTGACTAAATACCCAAAACAAAGATGCTTTGTGTGACTAAATATTACAAAAGGCCACACAAACATAAAATTAATGTGGTCATTGGATGATCAATAGTCACACAAAATATACATTTGTTCACTTTAAAGAGCATATGGTCACACTTATTAACACTTTTGGCCACTTAATGCTTAATTGTATGTGACTAAATACCCAAAACAAAGATGCTTTGTATGACTACATATTACAAAAGGCCACACAAACTAAAAATTCATGTGACCGTGGGATGAACAATAGTCACACAAAATACATGTTTGTTCACTTTAAAGAGCATATGGTCACACTTATTAACACTTTTGGCCACTTTGTTTTAAATTGTATGTGGCTAACTCCAAAAAAGCAACACCCATTGTGTGACTAAATCATCACAAACGTCACATTTATTGTATATTCATATGGCCACAGGACGGGAAATAGTCACACAAAATACACATTTACTAGAAAGAATCATCTCAAATGTCACATATATTATATATTTATGTGGCCAAAGGTTGAAAAATAGTTACTCTTAAAAAACATTCGCGTGACTATAAAGTGTTTACGGTCACTGATAATGAATAATCCAACAAAACTTGTACCTAATTTGTCACACATATTCGGGGTTTTGGTCACTTTTTTTTATGAAAAATGCCATGAACTCAACAATGTGACCATATGCCACCTACGGTGGCGGGACCTATGGTGACACACAACGAAGAAAACGTGTGTGACTATGTGCATATCGTCACACATTTTTTGCGTGAGCAATACAACTTTTTGTACCAGTGTTTATTTGGTATACGAGGTGGGATTCTATGGTTAAGAAGGTAAAAATCGCGATTTATAAGCATGAACAAAAACCCCTAGAGAGCTGTTCTCTTTTCTACAAGATTCTTATGGCTCGTTGGGCAAATAGTTGAACACCACTTCACTGTTTAGCACATTCTTTGAACCCGAGGTACTTTTTTATTTAATTAGCCATTACTTTCATAAATATAGACATATAGTGTGTATGTGTATATATAACATATATGGGAAAAATGAATATGGGGCTGTCTCACATCTAAGCTTGCATGTGAAATCATAAAAAATCACTAAAAAAAATGCATCATTTTGGTTATTATTCTTTCAAAATTTGAGTAGTGAAACTAATATATGCATAGTGAAACGCATTTTAATGGTGAATTAAATCAAACCATTGTTGAATCTATAGCTTATTTATAGTTAATGAAATCACCTAACTATGTGTTGTAGAAAATGCATGTATCAACATGAACCCAACTTAAGTGACGTTGTGATAAAATCAAGAGAAAACACAAATATTGTGAAAGACATGATACAAATGAGGTGGATTTGATATTTTTTTTTTTTTTAAAACGACGTAATTTTTTATGATGTTCTTTCTTATTTATTTCTTTGTTTGTATCTTATAGGTATTATAATAAAATGTTAGAGAAAAAGGGTGGGTGAGTGAATTAATGACCTAATTTACATATTAAGTCCCTTTCGTGTTTATTTATTTATTATTTTTTTTTCTCTCCCTAAATTTTATCTTTTACATCAACGACCCAGATATATCAGTTAGTATATCGTGATTTTTAGTTCCCAAAATAACTCGCCTTAATTCAACTAACCCTATCGCCTTAATTCAACTAACCCAAAGTCTAAGCCACCAAATCTTCCCACCAACCCCTTTCCAAAAACAAACCAATTTTTTTTTTTTCCTTTTTTTTTTTTTTTTTTTTTTTTGATCGCCAAAAACAAACCAAATTAAAACACCCTCCCCGCCTACCATAAAATCTATAAACTTACACAGAAATATTATAACTGTAACATCTATATAAACCACCTAGCCATTTCCTCCATAACTCAGAAACAAACTTTCTCTCCCTACACAACAAAAAAAGAAAAAAGAACACATTTTATCTATATACTTGTTGATCATATACAATGGCTACTAAAAATATTGAGAACAATGGTGAACTATGTATCAAAAAAGACCCATTGAATTGGGGCATGGCAGCTGAATCATTAAAGGGTAGTCATTTAGATGAAGTGAAAAGAATGGTGGCCGAATTTCGAAAACCCGTGGTAAAGTTAGGTGGTGAAACATTAACTGTTTCACAAGTGGCTGCTATCGCAGCATCTGACAACTCCAGTGTTAAAGTGGAGTTGTCAGAGTCTGCGAGAGCAGAAGTTAAAGCTAGTAGTGATTGGGTTATGGAAAGTATGGGTAAAGGAACCGATAGTAATGGTATCACTGCTGGCTTCGGTGCCACCTCGCACCGAAGAACCAAGGAAGGTGGTGCTCTACAAAAAGAACTCATAAGGTACGTTAAAAAAATGTAACTGAATTTTACTGTCAACCTTACTATTTATAATAAGTGCTCACCTTATTATTTTAGCTTGTTTCTTAACAAGTGTTCGTTTTCAAATTACAACCGATCAATACAGTTTTAAAAAACGTAACGTTTTTTTTTTTTTTTTTTTTTTTTTTTTTTTTTAAAGCTTACTTATTGAACTTTTCTTACGATATGATGTTACAGATTTTTAAACGCGGGAATATTCGGTAATGGTACTGAATCAAGCCACACACTTCCGCATTCGGCAACACGTGCCGCGATGCTTGTCAGAATCAACACCCTCCTCCAGGGTTACTCAGGGATCCGGTTCGAGATATTGGAAGCGATCACCAAGTTCCTAAACAGCAACGTGACCCCAATTTTACCTCTCCGTGGGACAATCACCGCGTCTGGTGATCTGATCCCATTGTCTTATATTGCAGGACTTCTTACTGGTCGGTCCAACTCTAAAGCAGTCGGACCAACTGGTGAAGTCCTGAATGCGGAGAAAGCATTTGAAGAAGCCGGTGTAACCACTGGCTTCTTCGAGCTGCAGCCAAAAGAAGGGTTGGCACTAGTTAATGGGACCACTGTTGGGTCCGGGATGGCGTCTATGGTTTTATTTGAGGCTAATGTATTTGCATTGTTGTCCGAAGTTTTATCAGCTATTTTCGCCGAAGTTATGCAAGGAAAGCCCGAGTTTACTGACCATTTGACACATAAACTAAAGCATCATCCGGGTCAAATCGAGGCTGCTGGAATTATGGAGTATATTTTAGATGGAAGTGATTACGTTAAGGCCGCGCAAAAGGTCCACGAAATGGACCCTTTGCAGAAGCCAAAACAAGACAGATACGCTCTCCGTACCTCACCTCAATGGCTCGGCCCACAAATTGAAGTCATTCGATCCGCAACCAAAATGATCGAACGAGAGATCAACTCTGTTAATGATAACCCGTTGATCGATGTTTCGAGAAACAAGGCTTTACATGGTGGTAACTTCCAAGGAACCCCAATTGGTGTTTCGATGGATAACACACGTTTAGCTATTGCGGCTATTGGGAAGCTAATGTTTGCCCAATTTTCCGAGCTTGTGAACGATTTCTACAACAACGGGTTACCCTCAAATCTATCTGGTGGGCGTAACCCGAGCTTGGATTACGGGTTTAAAGGTGGTGAAATTGCTATGGCTTCGTATTGTTCCGAGCTTCAGTTTTTGGCGAACCCCGTTACAAACCATGTCCAAAGTGCGGAACAACACAATCAAGATGTTAACTCATTGGGTTTAATATCTGCTCGTAAAACAGCTGAAGCAGTCGATATTTTGAAACTCATGTCATCGACATACTTAGTCGCTCTATGCCAATCTATTGACTTAAGGCATTTGGAAGAAAACTTGAAAGCCGCTGTGAAAAACACGGTTAGCCAAGTAGCGAAAAAGGTTCTAACCACTGGTGTAAACGGTGAGCTTCACCCATCAAGATTTTGCGAAAAAGACTTGCTTCGCGTGGTCGACCGTGAGTATGTTTTTGCCTACATTGACGACCCATGCCTGACCACATACCCATTGATGCAAAAGCTTCGACAAGTCCTAGTTGACCACGCTTTAACCGACGGCGAAAATGAAAAGGAACTAGGAACATCCATTTTCCAAAAAATTTGTGACTTTGAGGTTGAAATTAAAAACATTTTGCCCAAGGAAGTTGAAGCAGTTAGGACAGCATACGAGTCTGGCTCGTTGGCTATTCCAAACCGCATCAAGGAGTGTAGGTCATACCCGTTGTATAGGTTTGTTAAAGAGGAGCTTGGATGTGTGTACTTGACGGGCGAGAAGGTGACATCGCCGGGTGAGGAATTCGACAAGGTGTTTACGGCAATGTGTCAAGGGCAGATTATTGATCCGTTGTTGGAGTGTGTTGCAGGGTGGGATGGTGTTCCTCTTCCGATTTGTTAGTTTTTTGGGTTTATATTTTGGGGTTTGTTACTTGTAAGTGTTGATTGTCAAATGTGTGACTATGTAATGTATCCAATAATCAAAGTGTAACTTTCTTCTTAATAAATGGAAATAAAGATTTCTTTAATTCTGATTCTATTTACTACAGAGTGCATCACTCTAAACAGTAAAACCCTACACTCTTATGCTCTTATACATTCAGATGGAACGTCCATTTATAGTCAATAGCATTCAGATGGAGTACAATCCTATGTAGGGTAAACCCAACTGCTTTGTTACTGCTGAAAGGATAGAAGATGCGGTCCTGAAAACAATTGCAGAAGAAAAGTACTGCTCTTCAAACTTCAAAGACGCAATCATTGACCGTCTTTGAGGAAAGAATGCTGCTACTTGTGCATATAAACTTGCGTCTTTTATTCTTATAATAAGAGTTTAGCAACACAGATTGTCCCCTTACGCCAAACAGTTCTGACACTTGTGAGAGCTGACCACATCATGTTGTTGCAGTTGAGGAACTTTCAGAATGATAAGACATGAGAGAACAAAAAAGTTGGTATTGGCATAAAAGAGTTGGCGGTCTTTTGCAGGGTAGTATACTAGTGCCTATGCCATGGACCAAGAAGTGAACCATACATTAGCGGTCCAATCTTGTTCAACTGTTTAGATCTAGTTTACACACCTCTCTATCAAGATGACTGAACGGGTGAGTTAACATATATCTTTTCTTTATCTTTACTACATATAATGGAGAAATGGTCAAAGTGAAATTGTGGAATTGTGAAAAACTTAACTTTTGGTCAATCCCGGTTTTACCCCTGCACATTTGAAACGAAAATTAATAGCCTGCTGAATTAATGGGGCTGAACTAATGGAAAAATTGAAACTAATAATCTTCTTAACTACATAAAATAGAAAAATTGTCAAAACTTGAATCTTGACTTTGTTGAATGTTGAAAATATTAAAAGATTAAATTGTTGAAAACTTGAATGTTGAAAATGGTTAAGGTAGTTTGAAATGTTAAAATTGAAATTAAACAGCCATGCGTTTGAAAATTCAAAAAGTCATGCGTATGAAATGAAATGAAATTAAACAGCCATGTTGAAATTGGAAAGCATGACTTTTTTTAAAAAGCAAATATGTAAAATGTTTAAAGAGTATTCAATGGGTTGTAACTATGGCAAGTTAACTATGGCAAAATGAAGGAAACGATTCACCTCTTTAAAATGAAATTATGTGTCAAATGGAAACTAATAATCTTCTTAACTACATAAAATGGAAAAATTGTCAAAACTTGAATCTTGACTTTGTTGAATGTTGAAAATGTTGAAAAATTAAATTGTTGAAAACTTGAATGTTGAAAATGGTTAAGGTAGTTTGAAATGTTAAAATTGAAATTAAATGAAATTAAACAGCCATGCATTTGAAAATTCAAAAAGTCATGCGTATGAAATGAAATGAAATTAAACAGCCATGTTGAAATTGGAAAGCATGACTTTTTAAAAAAAAAGCAAATATGTGAAATGTTTAAAGAGTATTCAACGGGTTGTAACTATGGCAAGTTAACTATGACAAAATGAAGGAAACGATTCACCTCTTTAAAATGAAATTGTGTTTTGGTTCTTCGGTTACACATTGAATGGTTTTCACCGAGTCAATAAAATGGGATTATGAAAATGGTTGGTAACTTAACAAAAATATCTTGGCTTTAAATGTGTGATTGGTATTTTTTTTTTTTTTTTTCCTTCTTCTAAAAAGAAGCCTTATAAATACAACGCTGTGTGTCACTATGTTTTGTATCTTATCAATTCTACTTTCAACTATCAATTCTATCTTAAATTTACACTTGTGTTCTCTGTGAACATTTAAATATTTCACAGTGGAAAAAAGCAACTTCATGATGGGTATGCCCAAAAAGAATGCCACCAATGTGGTCATGGTAAGACATTTGTCGATCGTATTAAAAAGTCACTCATTTCATTTGTTTGTTATTATATCGTCTAATATCATCGATCTTGTATTGTTTTTGTTGCGTAACAGTCCCATGAGCTGAACGTTCTTATCATGTTCTTACTTCTGGAAATTGTTCACACGGTGAATGTGAAAACATATGCAAAAGGCTTCAACCTTCAAACACAAAATTAGAATGTGTAAAGTGTGAAGGAAATACATGTAATTGTTGTAATGTCAATTCATTAATTTGCATGTCTACATGATCAGATATCTATTATAAAGTTGTGCACTTTTTCTTGGGACATATTTTTGGTGTTTGGTTGTTGATATGTTTAATTTTATTCTCTTTATTAAATCGCCCTATATCTCGTAGCAACCACTGGAGTTTCGCGAGGGTGAGCAACTGGTGATATAGATCTACAACATACATGAAAAAATCCCATGAAGTCAACGACTTGCATATCAAAAAAGTGAAAATTGCCTCTTGTTTAACCATGACAACTTACTAAACAAACTTTAGTTTGTTGCATGCTTTTCATATGACTTGATGTTTGTTTTAGCCGTAATATCTAGCATGTGAAGCAAACTACAATTACAGTTACCAGGTCCATCATGGAGTGACACCCACTCGGTTTCATCCGGTTATAGAATCCTTAAAACATTGAACCGACAAGCCAAACCCCTTTGACCCATTTTGACCCGAACTCTAAATTTGACCCATTTTAACTTGTTAATACATCTAACTTCACCAAATGATACCTGGCCAATTACGTGTGTATGTATGGGCTGATCGTAAAAAGCCTTTGGTTCATAATATTGCTTTGGACTATGATGTTGTCATCACGACTTTTAGTCGTCTAAGTGCTAAATGGAGCCCAAAAAAGATAAGTGATTTTTATGCAAGTTCATTGGCTCAGAGTTGTTTTTTATGAAGGTTGGTCCAAGTTTGAATTTGACAAACAAATTACAGTAAAGGAGGAGTCTACACCTCAAATGTCGTCTACTAAGAAGTTTTACGTGATGAGTAAGGTGCATTGTTAGTTAGTATCTTATAATTGATGCAATGTTTTCTTTTTCACATTCTATTTTGAACCTTATACGAAACACTAACCACAATATCGCATATCGCATACTACGTATCTATACTATCTATAATGTAAAAATGGTCAAAGGTGAAAAGTGGAATAGTCAAGGTTTGTGAAATGTTGAAATGTTGAAAACTTAATTTCGGTAAGTCTGACTTTTGGAAAAGTGGAACAAACTAAAATTAATAGTAAAGGAACAAATGATAACTTTGAAAATTAACTTCCCGGCAACAATTGTAAAGGAAATTATTTATAGTAAAGGAACAAATGATAACTTTGAAAATTAATAGTAAAGTTGATGCTATGAACAATTAATAGTAAACTGTGTAACACGCTCTAAGATACTCTATCAATAGCTTATTTTATTGTCATTAATAGCTTATTTTCTCTAAAATACTTTGAACATCCCCTGAATCAATGTCAATGAATCAATTTAATAGCTTATTCTTCTCTAAAATAAGCTATGTTCTCTAAAATACTCTATCAAATTAATAGTAAACTTTCTGGCAACAATTGTAAAGGAAACTATTTATAGCAACAATTGAAAATTAACTTCATGGCAAAATTGAAAATGATAACTTTGTTGACTTTGTGCAAAATTTATAGCAACTTTGAGATGATAACTTCCTGGCAAATTAATGTGATGATTTGGCAACAAGGAAAGGATTTCTTTGGTTCATCAATGAGGGCGGGAAAACTCAAATTCGAAACAAACCTAATGTATACCTTCTTGCCTATATCAACAACACAATGTTTAAAGAAATCATTTGTACTCAATTCGATTCAACAGAAATGAACGTGACAAATCAAAGGAATTTCGATGATGATTTGGAGGTTAGTTCTAATCTTTCATTTGATAATGAAGTTTCTTCGATAATGTACTCGATAATCTGCTATGCATTAATGCATTTTGAGGTTTCTTCTAATGCATTGTTTTTTCTTTACAACTTCTTCCCAATCATAATCCTCTTGCACATCCTAACCCACCTGCACATCCTAATCCTTTCTTCAACCCAAACTTGATCAATTGGAGTTGGGATGATGTAATTGTCATATCAAGCGACGATGAAGATGATGAAGAAGAACCAATATCATCATCAACCGTTGCGAGTCAAGTATTTGTGCCCGGTCGGAAAAGAGTTTATTGCTTGGCTGATGAAAGTGAGACCAATGAAGATTATGAAGAAGAACCAATATCATCATCAACATGCGAAGACGATTTTTGGATGCAATGACGTTAGTTCAAGATGTTGGGAAACCTGATATCTTTCTTACCATGACTTGCAATCCTAATTGGCCTGAAATTGTTACCGACTATGAGTTTTTCATGCAAAACTAGAGGATCTCAAGAACCAACTATTCACCAAGCACATCCTTGGATGAAAGCAAAAGGGCCGTGCCCACCGCAAAAGGCCAAGCTTTAGCTGATGAGTATGGCATTAAATTTTTCGAAACTAGTGCGAAAACAAACCTAAACGTGGAGCAAGTTTTCTTTTCAATAGCAAAAGATATCAAGCAAAGGCTTGCAGACACTGACACCAAGGCAGAGGTATTTTGTTAAAAGTGCTTTTATTAGCGATAGCTGAACAGAAAAGATAAATATTGTATCATCACTTAAAAGAACTCATATGAGTTGAACTAGATACTACACACATGATGGTAAAACATATTAGCAATTAATGCAAATATTTAGCAAATAGTCTTGATCAAGGTTTTGGATGTGTGGAGACCGCCCAACATACATACTTAAAGCAGCATCGGGATGACTGTAATAAAAAAAAATGTTATCGAGTTTCAAAAACGGGGTTTGCCACATGCACATTTTCTTCTGATTATTAGTTCAGATTACATTTGATATGTTCACGTTCTATTTTGAACGCTACACAAAATACTCACCACAATACCACAAATCGTTAATTATCTGCCGCTAGGAACCGTTGCTATGCATGGGTACTCGTCTAATATCAGTTAAAAGGGTTTAAAAAAAGTCATAAGTTTCGATATGGCTGACGTAATGGAACCAAAGGAATCGAATAAACATTTACACTTGACTCGGTTAAAGGGCTTAAGAGAAGTGTTAAGTTTCCTTATAGTTGACGTAATGGAACCAAAGGAAACACTATTTCAAGAAGTAACGCAACGTCATTCAGATTGCAATAGTAGTAAAACTAGTATAATAAGTTATTCAAAGTGTTGCATCGTTACAAGTTACTTTTTAAATGGGGACAAAACGATGAGGAGATAAGTAGTTGTTACACAATCGACACATGATGAATTCATAAAGCAATACTGAAACGTAAATTATCCAGAAACTTATTCGAGTCTGATGAGAAAATACATTCTGCCTGTTATCATTGGCTTCACAGAGCATGTTTATCAAGATGGGCAAAAAAAAGTCTACTAATTCCCAAAATTGACGAGAAGAGTTTCTACAAAGCCTTTTGCATCCATCTTCTGACTACTCATCACACATCGTCATTGCATACTGATTAAACAAGGATACAACTGATAAGTCGGCGGTCATTCATTGCATTTAATAAATAAAGGTAGTAATACTTGAGTATACAGGACAGTAGACTAAAATTCTCATTCATAAAGCCACATGAGATTTAACCATTCAATGATGTTAAACAGATAAACAATAAACCATGCTAAAAAACTATATCCTCCAACACTAAGCATATATTGTGCTCATCTCAAAAGTGTGATTCATTATTAATCTTGAAGAAGGTAACCAATGGGCCTATATGTTTTCTATTCAAACAAAGCTTTAAAACAAAACAGATCCATGTCATTCCATCTTGGCTTCCTGATCTTCATCTAGTCTTGTCAACGCCTACACATAAGCATTTACCAGTTTATCAAGAAAGATGGAAGACAAAATAAAATTACAAAACATCTACTCATATTTACAGACACACACATAGAATGATGGTGCAAAGTAGGGGGAAGTTGTCTAAGAACACAGAAGGCTACCAATAAAAAGGTAATAAGCACTATGCAAAAAGACCGAGTCTAAGAGATGTTTTCTTCCATGATTATAAAGAGACCTAGAATATTCGTCTAAACTTAGTTACCCTACTAGTTATCTAAAAACCCATTGAATGAGCACTAACATACCTCAAACTGAATGACAGAAGACCAGGGAAGGGACCTATGACCCGGTGTTAGATACCTAATCAAAAAGAAAAACTCAGTAATTAGGAAATCGACAAGAGCCATGAGGGCTGAAATGATGAAAAAAAAATGCAAACAAGAATAGTTTATTGGTAAGAAAAATGATTGGTGTATGTAACAAGTGAAAATTCAATAAAAAATGGCTCTTGGTTCTAGCAAAGTAATATAGGAGAACTGTTAAGTGGATGAGACTGAATAAACCGTAAAATTTCAAGATAAACCTTGACTCGATACTATTTAGAAGAACATATATTCTTAGACACTTTGAAAGTTCCATAAAAAAGAATTCAATGGTTATCTCAACATAAACAAAATCTACAGCCTATATAAAGCAACTAAGCCTCTCCTATAATGGGGAAATTCTGAAGAGCATGAAACTGTATCTACTATCACAGTTTTAGGGCAGATCATCAATTAATGGTTATAGGGGTTACTAGCCAACTACTCTAGATTCACGCAACAATAATCATAGTGCCAAATAAAGACTTACTCAAATACAAAATTAATTATTATGTTCAAAAAAAAAATACAAAATTATCTTCAAATCACCATAACCACACAAAAAACTATCATTTTGCCTCCCAAACAACACGGCCTACATGACTACCTAATCCCAAAATCAATGTTTCTAGTTAGCACTAAATCCATATCACACAAGTAAACACACAAACAACCGCCTATACATCAAATATTGTCATCTACAAACTAGATAACAATTACAAAAATTTACCAAAAAATCAAAGGGTTTACCTTCAGGAAGCCAACCATAACCACGTTGAGAAAGGGTAAGCATAGATGTCATTAATGCCGAAGCAGTAGCCGTGTGATATGGTTGCAATGATTCCAAACAAGCACTCAACTCAACTGGAGAACTAAACACACACAAACAAAGAAACCACAATAATCAAACTCCCATCTTTAGCCATAAAAAACAACATTTTCATAAAGTTACCAACTATATAATCAATTCTCACTGATATCAGTTTATCACAAACCAATAAAGGGCATTAGAAAAAGATTAAATTTGAAGTATACATTCTGACATTCACTATATGATACATAAAGTTGCCGTCTTGCCGACCTTATGATCAATTTTAATTATCACAGAATCAATAAAACGGTATTAAGTTAATCATGTGGGTATTTAAAAGAAGATATATTCAAATCCTCAAAAAAATCAACATAATTACCAACTTACGATCAACTTTCAAATTCCGTCCTCATATGATACATTTTGCTGACATGACAGAATTATTTGTATAACTGTTTAGTTGCTTACACGTCGGCAAAATGTATCATTTAGAAATAAAATGTGAAAGTTGCTTGTTCATAACCATAAAAAAGAAGTAAACACTTCACTCCCGTACAAAACTGAGCGCAAGTTCTTATCATATAATAAGCGCCCACCAAACTATTTTTGTCTGTCTCAAACTAAGAGGGTGTTTGGATTAGCTTATCGGCTTATCAAGATTTTGAAAGCCAATAAGCCCAATTTCTCGGCTTATGAGCTTATCAAGTTGAGCTTCTGGCTTATTCTAAAT
Source organism: Artemisia argyi (assembly GCA_030686995.1). Taxonomy (NCBI): domain Eukaryota; kingdom Viridiplantae; phylum Streptophyta; class Magnoliopsida; order Asterales; family Asteraceae; genus Artemisia; species Artemisia argyi. The sequence goes on from CM060695.1 coordinate 42,784,736, forward strand.
AAGTCATGAAAAGTGAGCTTATTGGCTTTTCAAAATCTTGATAACCCGATACGCCGAGAAAACAAGATAATTCAAACACTCCCTAAAACTATGTACCACTATCAAAATGAGCACTTATTTATAACATCAATTCTAACAAATTATCACAAACCAATAAAAGGGTATCTTAATAATCATCTTAACTAACATATATCAAATGGGTATTAAAAAAAGATTAGATTTAAGCTATGAAAATGATAGATCTGTGAGTGCGTGTATACCTGAAGATGCGACTAGAGAGTGAATTTTGGTTAATAGTGCGAAAAGTGGAGCGAGTGGATTTGGCTTGAGATGATGCACGCGCCGCCGCGCTGCGGATGGAGGGTGACCGGAAAATGGATCTAGCCGCAGCTGCTGCAGTCGCCATTTTGGATGGTAGTGTGTGTTAGAATGAAAGGGTTTTTAGTGATAGGGCTAAAATGACCCTAAAGGCTAAAACCCTATAACACTGTTTTTCAACTTTTTGTTTTTTTACTTTTGGTTTAGTTTTTGAAAAAAAAAATACATTTTTTCTTTTTAGGTAAAAAAGAATTAAAGAAAAAAGTAAATAAATAACGCTCATTTTGTTTGTCAAATTAAGAAAAGAACCTTATTTGTCCATAGTTATGCAATTATAAAATTAGCAAATCACGCGCACATTACGACGGCGGGTCACTTGTTATTAAAATTTTCAGCGATAAATTTTTTCAGTTTAATTTTTTTTTTTTTTTTTTTTTTTTTTTTTTACAATAACTTTATGGGTGACGATAATTTTATGTTAAATAACTTTAAGCAACATCAAACTCATTCATTTAAAAATTGTGGAGTAACCACGATGTTGCTGCAGGCCCCGTTTGGTTCGCGGATTCTTTAGGATTCTGATGGAATTAGAATCTGATTCCATTCCATAACATGTTTGGTTCGCAGATTCAAGGAATTCAAAATCTGAATTTCATTCCTTAACGTGTTTGGTTGACAAATGGAATGGAATGAATTCCTTCAAAATCTCATTTCTGTGGAATTTAGCATTCCATAGCAAAGTGGGAGGAATGTTTACAATTCCATGGAATTCAATATATTTATCGTAAAAATCAGTTATTATTATTATTATTATTATTATTATTATTATTATTATTATTATTATTATTATTATCAGTGTTGCAAAAATCGGCCGAATCGGCCGATTAATCGGCCGAGTCACAAAAATCGGCCGATTAATCGGTAAAAAATCGCTAATCGCTCCCCGACCGCCTCAGTACCGATTCACGATTTTTGCAACATTGATTATTATTATTATTATTATTATTATTATTATTATTATTATTATTATTATTATTATTATTATTATTATTATTATTATTATTATTATTATTTAAAAACGCCTTGGGTTAACGCCTAGGGTTTAGGTTTTGATGAAGTTCATGTGATAAGTGGTAGGTTTTGCTGCAGTTTATGTGACCAGTGGTGGGTTCCGATTACTTCTTCATAACAGTTGTGGGTGTTTGGGTTTTATTCGCAGCCGTTGTAGGGGTTCGTTACAAGATTCGATTCGGTTTCTACATCGCTGGTTTTGGTCTTGGTTTATTACGAGCATTGCTACATTGTGCCTTTGTTATCTGCTGGATATTCTTTCTGTTCCTGGCTGTTGTGACATCACTTGAGGTTCGGTTGTTTGCTGCTGCTGTTATCTTCATTTGGTTTCGCCTGTTTTGCTTTTCTGCATTGGTTGTGTGCTAGTTTTCTGCTTTTTGCATGTTGCTACAGTAGCCTAAGCTTTTAGGTTTCTGTTTGGTGCATGCTGCTATAGTAGTCTCACAGGTTGGATGAGCAGTTTGCATATATTTGTACTTTAGTGCTTTGTTGCTTGGGGTTTGGTTACTAGGGGTTGTGTTTGGTTCGTCTTGTTGCTATGCCCGTGGCAAAATTTCATTGCCCCTTCGTGGGCCTCAATGGATGTCGAGATGGTGGTGGAAACGGGCTTGCTAAAACTTATTTGATCACTCATCTTCGTGATCGGCATTTTAATAGTGAGGCTCTACTTATTACTAAGCACTCTCTTTTAGCGGATTTGGCTATTTTCAAAAGGGCTGAGACTACTCTCAAGCGTATGGGGATGTGGTTGTGTGGTGTTTGTTTTAAAACGCATACCTTCCGGGCTAAGTGTTGTCATGGTACGGAATCTGATTTTGTGTCTCCTCCGGATTGTGGTGATGGTGTTGCTCGGTTTGTATTGTATGATCTCACCAAACCACAGGTTCCCTCCCATGTTGATGTTGTTGAGGATTTGGTTTTGGACAAGCTTAGTGGTTTCGATTTACCTCTTCTTGATTCCTTATTCTCTAAGGGGCTGCGTACTGTCAAATCCATCCCTCCTAAATGTCGTTTGGAGTTCTCTCGTGTTTTGAAAGGAGCCCTTGACAAGGTAATCTGCGCTCCTGATGACATTTCTTGTTGGGTTGGTTTGTTAGTCTTGCCTCTTTGTCTCCTTAAAACCTTTTACCCGAGGAGTAATCAAGAATGTAGGTCGGCCAATAAGCGCCAATGCCAGGAAGAATATATTGTTAATGCTATTCGGGCGTGGGGTACCCCTAGTGGTAGTATACAGATAGTGCGTGACGTTTTAGCCGAACCCTCACCTGTTTGGTCTAATATTGACGATGACAGTTCGGATTTGGGTGACCGCAATATCAAGCAATGTAAGAGGAAAATTTGTGATGGTCATTATACTGCTGCGGTCAGAGTTCTTTCGTCCTCTGGTATTGCACCTTACGATGTTTCTACTCTTGAGGACTTAAAAGCTAAGCACCCTTTCCAGTCTGCTCCTCTTTTGCCTGATATACCTATTGATCATCACCACCTTACTGCATCTACTGCTATGGTTCTTGACATGATTAAGAGTTTCCCTCGTGGTACTTCTTATGGGCGAGATGGTTTGCGCGCTCAACACCTTTTGGATTGTTTAAATGGTGCGGCTGTGGCTATTTCTGATGAATTGATCGCATCTATCACCCAAGTGGTGAACCTTTTCCTTGCTGGTAAATGCCCGAGGGAGTTGGGTGAGTACATTGCTAGTGATCCTCTTACACCCTTAGTCAAACCAGGTGGGGGTATCCGTCCTATTGCTGTTGGGACTGTTTGGAGGCGGTTAGTTTCCAAGGTTTGTGCATCCATGATTGGCCATTCTTCATATGGTTATTTAGATGATTTACAATTTGGTGTTGGGGTATCGGGAGGAGGGGAGGCTATTCTTCATGCCGTGAATCGTTTGGTTGAGGATCGTGGGGGTGATGTTGGTCTTTCTATGTTGTTGGTTGATTTTAAAAACGCTTTCAACATGATAGATCGGGCTGTTATGTTGCGTGAGGTTCGGCTTCATTTTCCGGCTATTTCACAGTGGGTGGAATTCTGTTACTCTAGCCCCGCCAGATTATATTATGGTGAGCATACTCTTTGGTCTCATCAAGGTGTGCAACAAGGTGATCCGCTTGGGCCTCTTCTTTTTGCTTTAGTGTTACATCCCCTGGCATGTAAGATTAGAGACTCTTTTAACCTTTCTTTTTAAGCATGGTATCTGGATGATGGTACTGTTATTGGAGATACTTTGGTTGTGGGAAAGGTTTTAGAGTTGATTATGATGGATGGACCTAGTCGTGGCTTACACCTCAACGTTGATAAAACTGAGGTCTTTTGGCCAAAGGAAGACCCTAGAAGCAGATATGCGGGTGTGTTCCCCCCCCCCCCCCCCAATATTTCTCGTCCCATACATGGTGTTAAATTATTGGGTGGGCCTGTTAGTGTTGATTTTGAGTTTGGTAGTCAGCTGGTTTTGAAAAGGGTAGCTAAAACCATTGATCTTATGGATGCTGTTGCTAAACTTAACGACCCTCAATGTGAGTTGTTGCTACTCCGTGCATGTGTAGGTATTTCCAAGTTGTATTTTTCTATGCGCACATGTTCCCCCAGGGTCTTTGAGTGTGCTCAGGTTTCTTTCGATGCGGCACTTCGTTCTTCATTGGAACGTATTGTCACTGCCTCTGGGCCTGGTTTTGGTGATTGGCAGTGGAGACTTGCCACCCTTCCCTTTGCCTTTGGGGGGCTTGGTGTTTATTCTGCAGGAGATGTCTTGAAATATGCTTTTCTTGCGTCTAGACTTCAATCTGCTAGCTTACAGACTAAGCTTCTCCATAGTTCTGGTATTGTAACTGCTGGTCCTGATACGTGGGAATCGCACCAGGCTTTACCTCTCAAGGGATCTTGAGAAGCTTACAACCCCCACCAGGCAGTGTACCTGATCGTTGTAGTATAGTATAGTGACAAGTACCGGGGGATTGATCGTTCAGCTAGGAATAGTGTCGCTAGGATTAGAAAACCTAAATACTAGTTCTAAAGGTGAGAGATGATTCTTTTTGTATTTTTATATTTTTTTAGAAAGCAAGTAAAAATCTCAGGTTTGAAGGATTTGGGCGGAATTAGTTGCTAGTCAACTAACCCAATACTAAAGATGCAATCAAAATAAAATACTAGAAATGAAAATAAACTAAATTATACTAATGTTGTGAGCAATAAGTAGAGAAAATGTGTTTACTTAGATTTCACTACTCCCTAGACATCTTTTACATGTTAATTACTTGTTATAGTTGCATGGATGACGGATTGTGTAACACCCCCAAAATACCGCAGCGGAAGACTGTGTCATTGGGGTGCTACTTCATAATACAAAGTACAAGTTATAGAAAACGAACTCTAAATGAGACGTTTTGAAAAGTTACCATTCGATTAATGAATTCAAAGTTACAAACATGAGATTCCAAAGTATGATACATAAATGTATACAAAATGTTTTGAATGGTAAATGACAAAAGCGTAAGTCTTCAGAATATGCAGCTTGACTCTAAGTTCCACGCACTAGCTATCGTCTTACTAACCTGAGATAAACATGCTAAAGTGTCAACACAATGGTTGGTGAGTTCATAGAGTTTGTCTTAAAACAGTTGAAAAGCCTTAAAAGAATGTTTACACAGCAAAGGCATTGTGAATCCACTCAGTTGCAAGTCCCGCCATAAGAGACTTGCAACCTGTGTGTTCACAACCCACTGCTAAAATATAGTATGAGTAAAACATGTATAAGTTCATCAAAACAATTAAGCAATTAGTCGTGAGTCTACACTTCATCTCCGAAGACCTCACGTGTATGATGTATTTAGATTTCAGGATTATATTCACCCATGGTCGCGTCATTTTGGACCCATAGGCGGGGAACCACCATCCCAAATAGTACGTGTCACCCAACGTCGCGTCATTTTGGACAAGGGTGGGGGTGTTGTCCCATACTAGTACTATCAATACCTCTCCGAAAGCATAGAGTATTGTGTATGCACGCAAATACGAATCTTGTATTTAAATTAAGCAAGTATAGTGTAACAAGCATGTATAACGCAATCAAGTATAATGCAATCAAGTATAATGCAATCCAGTATAACACAATCAAGTATAAATGTTTTGAGTATTTGTACAAGTAAGCAAGTAGTTGAGCATGTATCCCCCCAAGAGTTAAAACAAGTATGAAAAAGTAGGGGCTATGACTCACCTTAAGTCTATGTAATGAGAAATGATAGTCATAGTCGAATCGCGAAAGTCTCTAAGAGCAGCCTATAATAGAACGTTGCGACTTAGGTTTGGAGTAACGTCTAAGAATACGAAGAATTGCCCATATATGTCTTGTATAATGTTCATGATGTAGTACTTAGTATATAGTGTAAGTCTTTGAATATAAATGGTTTATGAAACATGTATAGGTTGTATATCTCTTACTACCGTTCGGACCGACATAATTCAGAAGTCATGGAGTAAACGTTCGAGGAGCCAGGACACTTTAATTCGTAAATCCACAACTCATCTCGACGGCTTACTTAATTAACTCCTCACATGAGGCTCCCTACTATTGTAGTATTTGATAACATATATATAAGTTTTTGATCTTTAAAAGTTATATGGTCTTTAGCCGTGGCTTTGCCGTGACCTTGGTCATTGTTACCATGGTCTTGAGACTCAACCTTGGCTTTAGCCATGGTTGTAGTCTTGGCTTTAGGTCATTAGACCTCTTGGTCTCATCTAATTATAACCATTATATAGTTACTTTGGTCTAAAAATGGGCTGTTAAGAATTTGAAGAAAATTATCACTCAGAAAGCGTTTTCAGGGCTCGAGCTTCTTTGATCCTGAACGAAAACGTCGTTCCGGACAACTTTCGTGTTTTAACTTTTTGATGAATCGGACCAGAAGTGGGACTTTCAAAATTGGCAGAATGCAAAACAGTTTGCATAGGCAGTTTTGCCGTTTTGGTTTCGCTAGCTTCAAATGGTCATAACTTTTGACTCGTATACTCGTTTTAGGTGATTCAAATTGCTATGTTTTCCTTTTTAAGTCATCTATGACAGTAAGTAAGTGTTTCATGTCATGGTTACTTTATTTTGGTCGTGGTTCTCCAAGAAAGTTACTAGTTTGCTTGTTTACTTGTCATAAGTTAACATATATATATCAATACTTGTTTTATCCATTTTTAAACATCATGAACACAATAACAAGAACATATATAGCATGAAAGAAACATAATAAGCATGAAATTATATTGAGCAAGAAAGTGTAATAGGGTTTGCTTACAACTTTTGGCTTTCTAAAGAAAGGAAGTCAAGTATGAAACTAGGACACTAAACCTATGCTTGTAAACCCTTCACCACAACTCTTGTAACTCTTGCTAGCCTTGATCTAACCCTTGTGAAAACCATTTAACTTCAGCCCTAGTAACCTTGTGTAGCTCCTAATTCAACCATGGAATCACCAAACAAAATTAAGAACTAGGTAGAGAATACTAAGACATTGAACTTTGTAGTGTAACTTGTGTATTGAAGATCAAAGGATCATGGTGCTAGGATTAAAGGGTGTGGCGTTTTTGGTGATGAAGAGATGAAGATTAAAGTGTTTCTAGTTGGCTATTTATAGCATGAGAAAATTAGTTAACCATATCTTGGGTTAGAATTTAACCATGGTTAGTTTTAGACACTTGTAACCATCCTAGAGATCAATGGTTAAGATTTAACCACACATGGTGACTCCCCCCCTAAGTCGGTTTCAATAAGATAAGGGTGACTAGATGAGTAGTCATGGTCTTTGGATGATAATATCCTAAGTATGTAGCTAGTTTTGACTCCGTAAGTTGCTAACCGTAAGTTTTTAGGCCACGAAACGTAAAATCGGGTATCTTAAAAATATGAAACTTATAAATATGTTAGAACTTATCAATATACTCCATAATAAAATATAAAATGAGTGGTAGGTTCTATCGGGTGCTAAAACCCTGCTAAAAACTGGAAACACGGGTCTAAAACGCGTAATTCGCGTAAAACGCTGAACTGAAAAACGTAAAATTCCAAAACTTTTGGAATTGTCCTAAAATGAGAGAAAATCATATTTCTATTGTTTATAATGTTTTATGGATATATCGGGATGCTGGAATGACGTTTAAACCTAAAATTAAATCTCGGACACGGCTTTGTGATTTTTGCAGAAATGATCCGACGAGTGTCAAATTCTCGGATTATCATTAAAATAGTTTAACTTACGAGAATATGAAATAAAAATTTCGGGAGTGAATAGTGAAAATGAATAGTAAAAATGAATAGTGAAATTTTCGGGAATAGTAATTAACCTGAAATTGCGAATTGTTACAGATTGTATTCCGTAATACCATTCATGGGGTATCGCACTTAACTCCCCAATTCTATGATCTCTTATCTCCTCCTATACCATGCCCAGCACAACCATAGGGATTATAAACAGTGGCTCATGCATTAAATACAACCAATAAAGACCTAGTGCAATCGGTTCATGTTTCCTAAGACGTTCAAGCATGTTACCATTTGGAGATCTGCCAGTTTTCTTAAGCCTAACATATAAATCATTCATCAAAACAATTATAAACAAGTAATCAACACATAATTAACATCTAGGTTTCATTAGATCCAAGCAAACACAAGATAGATCTAGCTTAGCATGATGGAATTAAGACAAGAACAAGATATAGACAACCAACACATAGACATATTGATTGAATTAAAAGAACACTTATCTTAATTACACATGAAAGGTATCAAGGGCTTAGAACCCTTGAAAAACCTGTAAAATTCGCACCAAGTTCGTACTTAGGGTTTCTCCAAAACTTCCCTCTTTTTTAATGTGAAAATTAGAAAACTATAAATAGTAAAAGGGGTCTGACGGCGTCAAGACCAAACTTGTGACGTCGTCACCTCGCCGCCAAAACTCTTCTCGGACTGCCTTGATCTACTTCTGACGCCGTCATGTGTTATGCATTTCCAGGCCGTCATGCATTTTACTCTTGACGCCCTTTCTTGTGACGCCGTCAAATCTGTACTGGGTCGTCATGGAAATTTGCTCTTGACGCCGTCAGGATGTTGCTCTTGACGCCGTCACCTACTGTTCCCAGCAAGGAAAATTAAGACTTTGGCGTTTTCTTCACTTTTATGCTCCAAAAATGTCCGAATTGCTTCCTTTTCCAGATTTCACTCCCAAAGTACCTAAATCACAAAAGGAACGATTTAGGGCAATATTTGATCAAATAAATTCAATTCCGGGCTTAAATGACCCCCTAAAAGTGGTTCATTTTTCGCCTCATCATATACCCTTACACTTGAGATTTGCTTGTCCTGAAGCAAATGCGCTTTTATTCTACTCAAAAGACAAGTTAGGGGTCATTTAACACTAATATAAAAGTAATTACAACAAATAATCATTCCACTAAAGACCAATAGACAAGCACGGAGGTCATACACTAGCACCTCACAAATAGTGTTTAGATACTCACATCTCTCGGGTGTAATAAAGTATAGATTACAATATGGAAACGGAAAATATCTCTCACTACCTGTCATAGCAAAATAGATTACCATAGGCTTGGGAAAGGATCAAACCTCCACCACATGGCGTAAGCACCTAGGATAAACTATCAAAGAGGTCTTTTAAAGGGTTGTAACGTTAGGTGTAGGGATATGAAATACACGGTTTTGTTGGATAAAGGAAGTTTTACTGGTGGCGAGTTAACAATCTTAGTCAATTACATGTACATTGTGGCGTTGCTAAGCCAAGACTAGACTCGACTTAAGCTAATAAATGAAAAATAACAAAAACATAAAATAAACATAGAATGAAACGGGATGGTAGTCCGTATGTTTTTTTTCTCTTTTTCATTTTTCTATTTTTTTTTTCTTTTTCTTAATTTTTTGGAATTTTTTTTTTTTTTTTTTTTTTTCTTCATACACTCTTACCCTACCATCCAAAATAATACATCATAGGGAATGAAAATTCCCCTTACACTTGAATCTTTACATACTTTACATTAAACTAATCTAATGACTCGAATTAAGAAAATCAAAACACTTGGAGCACTTTTAAGATTAACGTACGTATGGGGGTAATAATTGATGTTCTTCCCCATTACTCCATAAAATAAGTATTTACCCATGAGTCCCAATCGTCCCAAAACAATATGTACAAGGATATGACTCGACTTAGCAACCATGTAATCAATTAGATAGTTAACTTAGGGTTTAACATATAACAATAATGCACTAAAAATGAGCGCATACACGGAAGGCTAAGGCGATTTGGTTGTACATTTAAGTGGGGTGTAACAAATTCTTCCTTTAAGTAAAATGCTTAAAGTTAGAAACGAAAAGATAGGCTCGGAAGGGTGTACTAGGGGTTTCGTGTACTAAAAATGAGTACAACGCTAAGGGTGTGGGAAAAATTAGTTGACTTAACTAGCCAAGTAATATGACTTAAATGGTCAAGTAATTGTAATACGGGTTTAACACAAGGGTGATCCTAATGCCTCTTATCATGTAGTAAATCCTACTACACGAATGTAGTCTCACTAGCGGTCTCGGGATGCATCACTAACGCAAGTTCTAGAATCTAAATGCTACCGGTACACTCATAAGCACTAATAATGAATGCTTTTCCTATCAAATCTAAAGGCGAACCTCACATATTTGGGACGAAAATTTTTCTGAATATACGGTTTTGTGCTAGCCATACAATCTCCTATCCATGAGACGCTTGCTATGGCTAAAGTTTCACTCCTAAATGTTGAAATTTTTTTTAAATTTGGCGTAAAATTGCATTAACAAGTATTTCTCATAGTTTTATTACACATCTACCATTAAACAAAACAAACTCAAGCGAAAGTGCGTATGTAAGGTATCATCTTTTTACCCTCCCCTTACACTTAGGATGAACATTGTCCCCAATGTTCAAGTAAAGAATGTAAAAGTGAAAAAGTAAAAAGAATGAAATCAAATACTCCCCTGATTCGCTCGATATGGATAATAAGGTGTCCAGGTTAAATCTTCCTCCAAGAAAATGAACAATCAAAGCTTCCCTTCCAGAATGTAAATCATCTTCTTGTCATACATAACCTGTAAATCCTGAGAAAATAGACAACAACAACCTCGCGTAAAATCGGCGGCATCCTATATAAGTTTCTAAATCCTAGAAAACAAGATAAGATATAATGCTTGTGGAATGAAGTTTGCAGATCTCCTGGAGATTATAAAACTTAATAATTCACAAAAACCATAAGACTCCGTTAGAAAAACAAAACTGGTAAAATTTCCAGATTTTTACACGTGACGCCGTCAAGAGTTAACTCTTGACGCCGTCAGAAGTGACCTGCAGAAATTCTTATGTTAAGTTTCCGAAAAATTTCTGGAAAAACTTGGTCCTACTTCCTGGAAAATCCTGCAAAACTTCATTATGACTCAATACAAGCATTTGACTCTAACAAATACGAATACACATGTTCATTTAATATTGTGGAGAATCATGATCGGTTTGTTTCTTAAAAACATATTTGGGGTTTCCCCTTACACTTATCTTTTGCAAAAATACTTTTAGGTGGAGTTAAGATTAGGCCAAAACAACAAAGTAAAGTATTTCCACTATTTAGTTTAGAAACATGATCAACCAACAATAAAAATAAAGAATGCATATGGAAGCAAATAACAAACAAACAAAAATAAAATCACACAAAACATGGGTTGCCTCCCAAGAAGCGCTTTTCTTTATTTATGAGTCTTGTAGCTAGACTCAAGGTCATGGGTTACTACGTGACCTCATCATTGGTTCCACTCTCTAGGTCGTCTTCTAAACCAGTTTTGTATTCCGGACCTAGTTGCCAGCATTCTTTGTAGAAACCAAGCATCCTATTCTTTACATACTCTACTCCTCTACGTCTATCCTCCTTATTCCTATAATAAGCCGCTTGCTTGTGTTCCTTTTCGAAATTAGAGAGAAGGCGGTATTGCTCAATCTTGTAGGGCATTTGATAAGCAACCTCATCATTCTCTTCCTTGAATCTAACTATCCCTAAAGTCGGATCATAACTCATCCTAGTGGCCTCAACAAATGGTTTTCCAAATATTATTTGGCTTAGGCAAGCATCTATCACCGGACGAGTGTCTTCAACTATCATAAAATCGATCTCATAGGTGAGATTCCCTATAATCATATGCAATCCCTTCACTCTTCCTGCAAAATTACTTATCAGATTCTTATTAGGCATCATCCTAAAATTAAGTTGCTTCTTCATCACCCAATTGTAATAAGTCCTAGTCATGATGTTCACGGGGGATCTAGGGTCGATGTAAGCTTTCCATATATGCATGTGCCCGATATTGCATGGTATGTTAATGTTAGAGGGGTCTCCCATTTTGATAAGGGGGTTGCCAAGGATATATGGTCTCTCGGGACTATCAAATAAATCCTTATGGTATTCCCGTTCTTCCTTGGTGGGCAACTTATCAAAGTATTTTTCTATAGGCTCTACCTCCTCTAATTCCTTTCTCCTATTAACCTCAACTTCCCTACTCTCATCCTTAGTCTCGGCTTCTACTCTAACTTCATCCTTGTCACTCTCTTATATCTCCTTATCTATTGGCTTAATGGTGACAACATTGACAAAGTGGACATGTTTAGATGATGAGGGATCCTTAATTTGGATTCTGTTATTGGTGTCCCTAGTGTCCTTCCTAGGTGTGACTAACGCTTGGTTGTTGAGGGCTTTCAACAAGTTGTCAATCTTGTTGGTCATCTCCGTTTGTTGTTGGTTGAATTCGGTTTCAAACCTAGCTATGCGAGCCTCTTGAGATGCCATAAACTTTGACATCAATCCTTTAAGATTGTTGGTATTACCATAGTTGTTAGAAGGATTGTTGTTGAAAGTACGGTTGGAGGGGTTGTATGAATCACCGTAAGGGTTCGGCTCGGGCTTGAAAGTGTACCACTTATCTCCCGCTTCATCGGTACGCGTGGATGCGTAGTCCGCAAAAGCTGTTCCGGGGAGTTCCACACAATCACGAGTGTCGTGGGGACCACTACATAATTCGCATGAAGAAGTGATTTTGTTCACTTGGCTTGAAGGTTTAGGAGCTTCGTAATATTTCATGAGAAACTTGACTTGGTCCTCAAGTTCCATGATCCTACGGTCGGGAGTGGTAGAATTGTTCGAAGGCAAAGATATTGCCTTGACCGTTTTGTTCAAATCACGGGGATCATTCCAACTTTCGTTGTCATAGAGAGCAAGATCTTCTATGAGTTCCCATGATTGTTCCGCACTTAGATCACGTAGCTTACCACCGGCCGATTGGTCAATGGCTCGCCTCGTGGAGAGATCAATATGGTCATAAAAAATTTGGACTTGGAGCCAAAGATCTATGCCATGATGAGGGACTTTTTGGAGTAAGTCCTTGAAACGAGTCCATGCTTCATAAAGAGATTCATTTTGACTTTGTTGGAACATCAAGATGTCATTTCTAAGCTTAGTAGTTCTCCCCGGTGGGAAAAATTGAGCAAGGAAACGAGTGGTGAGATCATCCCATGTGGTGATGGATCCCGCGGGTAAACGCTCAAGCCATTGACTAGCTTGATCCCGTAGAGAGAATTGGAATAGGCGTAATCGGGTTGTCTCTCTAGTTGCAACATCTAGGTCTATGAAATCTACAATTTTGAGGAAGTCCTTAAGATGTTGGTTTGGATCTTCGGAACGAAGTCCATGGAATGCACATCCGCTTTGCACCAACCGGATGGTGTCGGATCGCAACGGGGTCACATTGGCTCCGGTGAGCTCAATGGTGTTTCGGTAGCCTTGGTGGCTAGGTCGGGAATACTCTCCTAAGGTTCGGGGCCTAAGAGGTTCTAGTGGTGGGTTTTGTTGTGGTGGGATGACGGGTTCAAAGATGTTCCCATCGTCCATGATGTCGGGTGGTGAAAAGTTACGAACAAAAACACAAAGAAATAAGATAGACTAAAGAAAACCTAAAAATAAAAATAAAATCTTACTAAAACGGAATCTAGCAAGTAGACCTAATAAAAAGAGATTCTAACCTAGACAATAACTATTCCCCGGGCTGCGGCACCAAAAACTTGATACGTGGGAATCGCACCAGGCTTTACCTCTCAAGGGATCTTGAGAAGCTTACAACCCCCACCAGGCAGTGTACCTGATCGTTGTAGTATAGTATAGTGACAAGTATCGGGGGATTGATCGTTCAGCTAGGAATAGTGTCGCTAAGATTAGAAAACCTAAATACTAATTCTAAAGGTGAGAGATGATTCTTTTTGTATTTTTATATTTTTTAGAAAGCAAGTAAAAATCTCGGGTTTGAAGGATTTGGGCGGAATTAGTTGCTAGTCAACTAACCCAATACTAAAGATGCAATCAAAATAAAATACTAGAAATGAAAATAAACTAAATTATACTAATGTTGTGAGCAATAAGTGGAGAAAATGTGTTTACTTAGATTTCACTACTCCCTAGACATCTTTTACATGTTAATTACTTGTTATAGTTGCATGGATGACGGATTGTATTCCTTAATACCCTTCATGGGGTATCGCACTTAATTCCCCAATTCTATGAGCTCTTATCTCCTCCTATACCATGCCCAGCACAACCATAGGGATTATAAACAGTGGCTCATGCATTAAATACAACCAATAAAGACCTAGTGCAATCGGTTCATGTTTCCTAAGATGTTCAAGCATGTTACCATTTGGAGATCTGCCAGTTTTCTTAAGCCTAACATATAAATCATTCATCCAAAACAATTATAAACAAGTAATCAACACATAATTAACATTTAGGTTTCATTAGATCCAAGCAAACACAAGATAGATCTAGCCTAGCATGATGGAATTAAGACAAGAACAAGATATAGACAACCAACACATAGACATATTGATTGAATTAAAAGAACACTTATCTTAATTACACATGAAAGGTATCAAGGGCTTAAAACCCTTGAAAAACCTGTAAAATTCGCACCAAGTTCGTACTTAGGGTTTCCACAAAACTTCTCTTTTTTTAATGTAAAAATTAGAAAACTATATATAGGAAATAGGGTCTGACGGCGTCAAGACAAAGCTTGTGACGCCGTCACCTCGCCGCCAAAACTCTTCTCGGACTGCCTTGATCTACTTCTGACGCCGTCATGTGTTATGCATTTCCAGGCCGTCATGAATTTTACTCTTGACGCCCTTTCTTGTGACGCCGTCAAATCTGTACTGGGTCATCATGGAAATTTGCTCTTGACGCCGTCAGGATGTTGCTCTTGACGCCGTCACCTACTGTTCCCAGCAAGGAAAATTAAGACTTTGGCATTTTCTTCACTTTTATGCTCCAAAAACGTCTGAATTGCTTTGTTTTCCAGATTTCACTCCCAACGTACCTAAAATCACAAAAGGAACGATTTAGGGTAATATTTGATCAAATAAATTCAATTCCGGGCTTAAATGACCCCCTAAAAGTGGTTCATTTTTCGCCTCATCAAGCTATCCTGAGGTTTGGGATAGGAATTTGAGCTTGAAGAAGCCTGATTAGGTTCAGACTCATGAGGTGACTCATCACTATGTGCTTCAGTGACATTTGTAGGAACAATTTGCTCTGAGGATTCCTGAATAATTTGTTCAGTGGTTGCAGTCTCATTGGAGACATGCTGAGTTTCAATGAACTCACTGATAGGTGGTTGGGGTAGGTTGTGAGAGATGATGTAATAGGAGACGTCAGCATCAGTTTGGTATTGGGTTGAGGGATTTTTCTCAGGGTGATACTCATCAGGAGGATACCTTGATGAGTCATCAATACCAATTTCTTCAACTGAGGAATTTGAGAACCTAATGGATTCAGTGCTCTCATCAATAGTAATGTGATAAGTTTCCTCAGTTTGTTGTCTCCTAGTGTTGAACACCCCGAAGGCTTTAGAAACCAGGGAATATCCCAGGAAGTATCCATCATCAGCTTTGGCATCAAATTTACCCAAGTGATCCTTGTGATTATGAATAAACACAGGACACCCAAATACATGAAAGTAGTTGATGACAGGAATCCTTCCTTTGAATATCTCATAAGGAGTCTTATTGTGCCTTTTTCACAATGATTGACCTATTTTGAGTGTAGCAAATTGTTTTAACTGCCTCAGTCCAAAAATGTTTTGAGAGGACTGAGCCATTTAACATTGTTCTTGCTGCCTCAATGAGTGTTCTATTTCTCCTTTCAGCTACTCCATTTTGTTCAGGAGTATAGGGAGAAGTGAAATTTTGAGAAATTCCTTTCTCATCACAGAAACACTCAAGGTCTTGGTTTTTGAACTCAGTGCCATTGTCAGTCCTGATCTGTTTAACTTTGACATCATTTTGATTTTCAATGTTCCTGACAAATGACATGATGGTTTCAGCTGCATGACTCTTTTTGGTCAGGAAGTAAACCCAAGTATATCTTGAGTATTCATCCACTATGACCAGAGTATACTTCTCATGTTGAATGGACATTGAGCTGACAGGTCCAAAAAGGTCCATATGAAGAAGATGTAGGGAGCTTTTGATAGAAAAGGTTTGTTTGGTTTTGAATGATGCCCTGTGGTGTTTTCCTTTTTCACAAGCAGAACAAGGCTTGTCTTTGGTGTACACCAGGGATGGAAGGCCCAGAACTTTGTTCTGTTTGGCCACGTTGTTGATGCTCTTGAAGTTGAGATGAGAGAGTCTCCTATGCCATAGCCAGGAGGGATGATGTATATGTTCTTCCACATATTTGTGCAGAAAACTTTTTACACCAGTCATACTTCTGGAGCATCCACTGTCTAGATGCCAGGTAGGATCCTTGATGTGTTTCTGCACAAACAGTAAACTGTGTTAGTTTTTCTTGTTGACCCACTTTCTAGTGGGCTTAGTCCTAAGGGACTTCTTGAACTCAGCTAATGAATTATGGTCTGAAGTTGTGTGACCTGAGCTTCCACATGTTTTACATTTTGTGGAGGTTGATGCCTCAGGTGACTGAGAAGTGTTGGTGAGGTTTTTCCTTCTTGACTGAATAACTCTGTCATGCCCCTTGGTTTCATGGGAGGGATCTCCACAGATATCACAACAAACTTTCATCATACAATCATCAGGAAGATGATCATTGAAACCACAGTGAGGACATGGCAAGAAAGGCTTAGCCTTCAGTCTTTGTTTAGAAGGTGTGGCATACTGATAGCCTTGTGTTTTGTATAGACCTCTTGCTTTTAAGGAAGCAGTGTGGGGGATGTGATCACAAGTTCTGTGGTCCTCTTGTTTTCATATCATGCAAAACAGGACTCTGTAGCATTTATCCGTGTTGTGATTTGGATAATTGCACAGTTCACATCTCCCTGAAGGTCTGGGTGTGGTTTTTGGTTTGGAAGAACTTGAGGATACTGAGGGCTTAGTAGATTTTGAGTCAGAGTTTTTCTCAGTGGACTCAATTTTCTCACTCAGCATCCTGACAAGTTCAGCAAGCTGATCAACCTTGGAGTCAGTGCTTTCAGATTTCACTTCAGTAGGTACTGAAGATGTTTGGTGTTCAGTGGGTGTAGGAGTAGGTCTTTTCAGAATAGTCTTTCCTAATCCTGATTTCTCCTTAGGAGAATGGGGTTGATAGACTAATGGTGCAAGGTCAGAATTGGGTTCAGCTCCCTGAAGATGTTTCAGTGGATGGAGTGGTGAATCAGACTTAGACTCAGTGATGGACTCAGTAGGACTAAGTTCATCAGTGACTCCTAGCAGCTCCTTGATAGCCTGACTTTCAGGCTCCAAGATTCTTCCAGTATTAAAATTTGGCATTTTACTGTCAGGATTGTTTCTTTCAATCCAATCACTGGGTTTAGGAGCAAGTTCTTTGCTAGATAGTATGTTGGCTGACAGAAAAGTTGTTGAATGGCTACTTTCCCCAGAAACTTCAGTGAGTTGATCATCACCCATACCAGCCCTTTTGGAGCAGGGTGTGAGACTCATTGTTTCATAAAGTTTGGGGTTTTTCTGAGTCCATTTCCAAATAACATCCTTTTCTTTCTTAAGTTCTTCCTGAAGAGCTTGATTTTGTTTTACTAGTTCAGAATTTTGAATTTGAAGTGTAACACTTTCAAGCTTGGCTTGTTTTAAAGCAAGTAGTTCATCTCTACTATGATTTAATTCAAAACTCAGTTTGTTAAATTTTGAAAACAAATTAAGTCTTTGATCTTCAACATACTTAAGATCAACATTAATATAATGTAAGTAAGATTTCCAATCATCATCATCCATAGAAAGTAAAAGGTTTACCTTCCTCATAGTGATGTTAACCCATTCACTATTTCTTGCATGACTCTTCCCCACAGCAAGCTTATTGTCATCTGATAGGGCCATCAGGGCACTGATGTGAACTTCATCATCATCAGAGGACACTTCAACCTCATCCCAGTCATATGTTTCAGCAACAAGCCCTTTGTTCTTGGCTTGAGAAGGCTTTGGAGCCTGAGAAGGCTGAGAGACTGTTGAGGATGATTCAAGAAGGGCAAGTTTAGCTTTTGCCTTTCTGTACTTGGCTTCAAAGTCAATTTGAGGGACTTTTTCAAATCTTTGACTAGACTGAAGCATTTTTGGTTGAAATTTGCTGGGGCCTGAAAAAGAGTTATTTCCTGAAAATTTGAAAGATGGTTCTAAGGTTGTTTTAGAAAAACAATCTTTAGCAAAATGGCCCATTTTGCCACATTTAAAACATTCAGTGTTTTCGTTTGCTTTTGAAGGGAATTTGTTTTTCTTAAAAAACCTTTTTGAATTAGCAAGGAGTGCTCTTTCATGAAATTCAATTTGAAAATCATTTAGGTACTCCTCACTGGTTCTTTGGTCAACCTCATCATCAAATCCATCCTGAAAATCCTGCACAACACCTTTTGAATAGAAAGCAGTTGATATGGGTGAAATTGTCAAGGCCTTTTTGGTCTCCTGAGCTTTACCAAGGTATCTCCTGGTGATAAGATTGTCTTCATAGACAAACTTCCCATAGATGGCAGGGAGCTCAAGGTTCTGAATGTGGTTTGCATTTCTCAATCCCTGAGAGAAGTTTAACCACTTCTCAGGGAGACTGTTGACAAAACCAACATTGATCTCATGTTTTGATAGTATAACACCATCATTGGTCAGCTCATTCAGGAGGGTCTTATACCGAGTATAAGTCTCAGAGAGACTTTCAGAATCCTTGGCCCTGAAGGTATTGAATTCAAGCTTCAGGTCCATGATTCTATTCTCTTTGGTATCAGAAGGCCCTTCATAGCTATGAACCAGGTCAGTCCATGTCTGCTGGACAGTGGGACAGTTGATCACTGATTCCATTATATCATCAGGAAGGCATGATACAATGATGCTTTTCAGGCGTTGGTCTTGATTGACCACCCTCCTTTCATTTGGGGTCCACTGTGCTTCAGGTTTGATTAAACCTTGGGCTGTTGTTGGGACATATGGACCATCATTAATCAACTTAATGTAATATGGTTCCATCCCAGTTAAGTAGCAAAGCATTCGCTTTTTCCACTTATTAAATTTGCCAACTTCAAGTCGAGGGGCAGTTGCTGAATAACTTCCACCCTTTTTGTCGACAAGTTGGGGAACATCTATGTCAATCATGGTGGGATCTTGATTTTAAAAACTTGAGCACTCTTAAGTTTTGAAAACAGGTTTAAGTTTTACAAATCAGAGGCTCTGATACCACTTGTTGGTCCCTTTTACTTGGTTAACAGTAACTAAATAGCTAAAGTAACCAAGTTGTATGACTTTAAACAAAGATGTATGAATGATTAACAATAAAGTAACGTAAACATAAGAGACAATATTTTTCAACGTTTAATTCTTTATTAGAAGTTAATCAAAAAGAATCGTACCCAAGTGTTTGCGGAATAACACTTGGGATTGAAAACGACAAGTGTGGTATTGACTCCTCACGAAACTCAAACAATGTTGAGTGACAACTTTCAGGACCCACTGAGCTATCTCAGGGGTTATGTTGTTCTTTGGAGGAGTAAAAGTGGTTTGTGAATGCTT
Organism: Artemisia argyi; assembly: GCA_030686995.1. NCBI lineage: Eukaryota > Viridiplantae > Streptophyta > Magnoliopsida > Asterales > Asteraceae > Artemisia > Artemisia argyi. Next base: position 42,804,190 of record CM060695.1, read on the forward strand.
TGCATTAATTGCACAAAGTTGTCAACTTTTACTCCTCACTTATGCTACCTATTTATACACAATTATGAACAACCCTATTACACAATGGACCTAAGTGTTCCTCAATAAAATCTTGATAGATTTTATTCTCTGGGAAAGGAAACTTCTTTGGGTTAAGTCCAAAAGGCACTTTCTGATGACAGCCTGGTTTTAACCATTTGAGGAAAGTTTGACCTTAAAGTGATAAAGCACTTTAGTGAAACAGATCAAAATTTCCCGCCCAGTCCCGCCAAAACTTTAGTCTTCAAGTCATCAGTCTTCAGTACCATGAAGTTGTTGAGGAGTCTTGGGGTTTAGTGAGTTATTGTCATCCTCACTGAACCCATCACCTTCTTCTTGGCTTAGATCACACTTCACTGAGTTCCGCCTCACTGAATGGAGAACCTTTCTTCTTAGGTTATTTTACGTTCAAATCCTTGTTAGAAGAAGATTGGGGAATTCAGTGACCCAACATAGGGGTAGAATGGGTATTCCTCATGGCATAAAAGAGAGAAGAGAATATGCCATGGGATATTCCTCTATAGGGAAGAGTGTGAGAGGTTGAGTTTAGAAGTAACCATGGTTAGGTTAGAAGTGTAGAGAATAAACCATGGTTAGGTTAAATGGTGTATCCAAGGGAATGTTCCATCCTTGGTGTGGTTAAGAGTTAACCATAGTTGGGTGAGAATAAGGTAAGTTGGGAACTAACCATAGTTTGGTTAGATGTGAACCATGGTTAGGTTAAGAGAGGCATATCCAAGGGAATATTCCTTCCTTAGAGGAGAGGGTGAGTGTAAGGTTGGGATGTGAAAGGGTGTAAGGAATATGTGAGTTGGTTTGTATGTGTGAAAGGGAATATGTAAGTATGGATGTGATGGGGAGCCTAGTGTGTGTAGAGAGTGAGATGGTTGTGAGTAGTGTGTGTAATTTGAAAATAAAGTTTGTTGGAGGTGTAAGAGTGTGTAAGAGAATATGTAAGAGTTGGATGTGATGGGGAGCCTAGTGTGTGTAGAGAGTGAGATGGTTGTGAGTAGTGTGTGTATTTTGAAAATAAAGTTGTTGGGATGTGTAAGGAATATGTTGGTTGGGTATGATGTGTGTAAGAATGAGTTGTATGTGTAAGAAGTGTGTAAGGTTGATAAGATGGGGAGCCTTGTGTGTGTGAAGAGAGGTATGTGAATGAAGTGTGTATATTTTGAATATAAAGGTGTTTGTAGAAAAGAGTGTATGAGTGTATAGGGAAGTGTATGTATTGGTGTATGAGAAAGGTGTATGGGTATTGTATAAAGTGGGGAATCTTGTGTGGGAGAGTGAGTAAAAAATGTGAGTGTGTAAGAGGTGTAAGGGAATATGTAAGAAGATGTTGGGTTGTTTGGAGGCTTTGTCTCTTGTGATTAGGGAGGTGATTAAGAAGAGATTAAGAGATAATCTAATTGTCATTAACATGAAAAAGGTTTAGACAATTAAGATTATAAGTTGAGAAAATCATAGGTTACTTATAAGTTCAAGTAACACAACGTCGAGAATCCATAGTTTCATAACTCGTGACTTTCCACGACTCGACGTATTCAACTAACACCTTGGTACAAACAAGCCAAGTGTTTTGCCATGATGTAAAGCATATCCCAAGCGGGAAAGGATGCGTTTACGCAAAGTGACCTTTGACTTAGTTTGACCGATAAGGGAGTAAATCCGTTACGTGATTAGAGAAGACGTAAGTACGTGATATGAGCATATGGATGCTTTCACGTGATGTTACGTGAAATATATAAGCTCCCTAAGTTTAGAAAAGCATTGGCTAGAGGCGAGAGTTAGAAAACATGAGTTGGCGTTTTCCCATAAGTGGGTGCTTTAAAAGTTGTATCTCTCTAATCCCAAAACTCGTTTCGAGTGTTCTCAATTAAGTACATAACATATTTATACTTTTATTGAAAGATCCACATTTGTCGGGTAAGGGGAAAGCCGACTTTCAAAATTCATCCCGATCCATACAGAAGCCTGGCGCGTCAGCCACGCGTCAACGCGTGGGTGACGCGTCAGGAACATATATGGATTCGGGGAATTTTGGCTACCGTTTGTTATTTTATGTGTTTCGAAGGTTTATTTGTCATGATTAAAACATTAGGAGATCTTGACAATGTTGCCTTCTATGTCATTTTTTGTCGAATTATTGTTATAAGAGTGGGGTAATTTATTCAGGGCCTTTGTTTTGAGGTTGTTGAAGGCCGAATTAGTTGTGGTTGTACATTTAATGTAGCAAATTAAGTACTCCAGCTTGGTTTTTGCTGAACGCGGCAGTGTAGGACCTAATATCTATCAACTTTAACACTAATATAAGCACTAGATGAAGTAAAGATGGTGACTTGATGTTATGAATGTGGCGTTAGTTATGAGAGAATAAGAGATGAAATAAGAGAGCTTTTATTAATAAAACACACACACTTACACATACAAGCACACACCTCAAATGAGCCTTTGAGGTGTTTATATAGTTCTTAACATGATGCCTTAAGAGGCTTTCCATGGGCTTGGTCTTGGGCTTGGTTTTCTTTTACATAAAAAGGCTTATATTACTTAACCTATGACATATTAGCTTACCAAGACCAAGGCCCATTTGACTATTCTAATAACATAAACTACGACACATTACAACGTTACATTAAATGAGAATGACCATCACTTTCTAATAAAATTTTAATGCTAACAATCTCCCCCTAAGGGGTGGTCATTCGAATGATGCTCCACGTGATTAGGTCTTCTTTGTTCTTTGTTGTTGACCATTGTGTGTCGTAGCAGAATAGTCTTTAGTCTTTGTTCCTTCATGCTTTGTGATCTTTGATGACTGACTTTTCATCATTCTTTGTTCTTTTGTGATGTGGAGCAATCTGCCTTTCGTCACTTCTGCGTCTGTGGTGGTTGTTTGCCATTCCAACATGCTCATACATCTTTGGAATTTGATATTCATATGCACGTAGTTCCCTTTCTTTCACTTTGATCTTTAGTCTTTATACTTTGTAGATTCTTCTTTTTGGCGTAGAATCTTTCTTTGAACTTTGTGTTGTATAGATCTTTGAGGGAGCTTTCTTTAACTTCCAGATGTATGTATGAGCACGTGGAATCTGTTGCTATGAAGATGAAGTGTCCCTGCATATAAACAGTTAGCAATAAAACATCCGGTACTTACAGATAAGAATTAGAGATCGTCAACAGCATAGTGTGAAGACTCCTTCTAACCCTTACCAAGGTCGTTCCCATGTCAGATACTCGAGAGAGAGCTTACAAGACCTACTAAGTAGCTCAATGACTGGGTGAGTCACTGGGGATCACTCCACGACTGTAGACCATTTGAAACCACCGCGAACACTAAGCGTAACCCATAAAGAATTACCGAAGTGACCTGCTGTCAGGGCTGCTTGATGTTGACCCTGGCAGGAATTTCCATTCAATCATTGAGAATCACAAAAGTGAATCCTCTCATAAATGTTCTGGCAGATTGCTAAGATCTGCGTAGGACTCTTAAGTTTACATCTGGCGTCCTTAATGATGAACAACTAGTGTAGAAATATCAAGTGTTCCTATGAGATCTTTTGATGAATCTCGGGGCTCTAGACTCGATAAGTGCACATTTGGTTTCCTATGCGGAGATTAGGGAGAGGTCTCCTGCTTCAATATCAACCATCTCTAAGAGACAGGTCGATAGATTACACCGGTTCCCCGTGAGAATGAAACAAGCTCTTTTAAGAGAACTTGAGTGGTTAAGAAGGTTTAGTGCAGTGCGTCACTGGGTCCATGACGTCTTGTCTTCAATACCGGTGTCACCTTAGTAACAACCAGTAGCATACGAATTGTACCCGGTGTCTGCCCTAAGGTTGAACATATGGAGGGCTATTTCTTTTCACCCTTTTTCATAACTTTTCTTTTTAATTCTTCAACCCCTTCTTTCTCCTTTCTCATTTTCTCCTTTTTTCAATCATACCTAAGGACTTCTAATTCTAATCTATTGGATTTGTCCTTGGGTAGATCCCTCCGGCTCTGGCGGATCATAGGACGGTTTTCCCTAACCTTAGTCACCTTATAACACCATGACTATCCTATAATTGCCATAAAACCATTCATTTGAAAATCTTCTCAAAGTGTTTATGATAATGAAACATATTTTGTTAACACTTTGAGAGTTTTGATTTCATTTTGAAGGACTCCCCCTTCACATGTGCTCATGGATTGTTAAGAAATTTGCACATGCGGGAGGAGTTTGCATATTTGAATTGATCTACTTTCAGCGAACATGACCGATTCGAGACACGCTTACATCACTAGTTAGACTAGCTTGAAATTATTACCCGTCCTGGTCAAGTCCAAAGAAAGTCTCTCGATACGGTACATTCTACTCAGACAAGTCCTATTCGGGACACGCTTACATCACTAGTTAGACTAGCTTGAAATTATTACCCGTCCAGGACAAGTCTTTTCGATTACTGACATTTTAAGCTTCGTCAATTCATTGGTACTTACTGATTCGAGCTCTTCTGAGATTCAGTCACAAACTTTAAACATCTTTGATCACATTTTAATCATGTCTTATCCCCCTCAAAAATAGCATATTGTGATATTTTTTATATCAACCGATTAAGGAAAAGCATTTTGGAGAGAAAGACAGATTTGATTTAGCATGAATTTGGAACATTTTTGTTTTTGAACTCCCCCTTAATGATAGCACATTTTAAAATCAATTAAGGGTTTTGAGGGAGTTATCTTGAACACTCATTTGAAAGATTTTGAGAAATCTTTTGAACAATCTTGAAAAAGTGCTCAAGAATTGTGTTTAGAAAAACGAGTTTATGTTTTAAATCTTTTTCGTTTGTTTATACTCGAACTTTTGAAAAAGATATCATCTTTGAACGTACGAGTCCTTGATTTGAAGATAATCAGAAGTCATCATTTTAGTCCGGGTTTCGTACTGAAGTATACAAAAGCCATTGTGAAGAAAATTTTGAGAAACGACATGTTTTAGAAAAACATTTTAAAGAACTCCCGTTCAAGCATCTGTACATGTCCGTATCATTGTTGAATGACATTTCTAGAAACGTACATAATATTGATTTATACGAGAGACATGTCGTGAGAAGAATATTTTTGGATTTTTTGATTTTATATTGTTTTTGTATTTTTTGAAAATTTTATATTTTTGTATTTTGTTTTTGTTGGTTTTTCAAATTTTCTATTTTGTTTTTTCAAAAATATTTATAGCGAAGCGATTTTGAAAACTTTTTCAAGAAGATTCGAGAAGACGTTCTAACTCCTCAGGAGTTAGGCTTCGCATGCCAATTCGTCGAACTAAATAGTCAAACCGTTCTTTTGGAAGGGCTTTAGTAAATAGATCGGCGAGTTGATAATCAGTCTTAACGAAAAATAATTCAACAGTACCCTCTTCGACGTGTTCTTTGATGAAATGGTAGCGGACTTTGATATGCTTCGTCTTAGAGTGATGTACGGGATTGCACGAGATGGCTATGGCACTTTTTGAGTCACAATACATAGGTATTCTGTCAAAAGTAAAGCCATAATCTGTGAGCTGTGTCCTCATCCAAAGAACTTGGGCACAACAAGCAGATAGAGACACATACTCGGCTTCGGCGGTTGATAGCGCAGTACAATCCTGTTTCTTTGACGACCAGCTTACTATCTTTTCACCCAAAAATTGTGCTCCACCTGATGTACTCTTTGCTGTAACTTGATCACCAGCATGGTCTGCATCTGAAAATGCTGTTAGATTAAACCCCGAATCCTTCGGATACCAAAGTCCCATGTTAATGGTGCTTCGTAGGTACCGAAAGATCCGTTTAACCTCTTTGAGGTGAAGTTCGGTAGGCTTTGCCTGAAACCGTGCTAACAAACAAATAGCAAATTGAATGTCGGGTCGACTAGCAGTTAGGTACATGAGAGAACCGATCATGCTCCGATATTTCTTCGGATCAATGGGTTTCCCATACAAATCAGCACCTATTTTTGGTGAAGTGACCATTGGTGTACCAACAGAATCACAATTTTCTATTCCATGTTTTTTCAAAATCTCTATTGTATATTTAGCTTGATTGATAAAAATACCACGAGGGGATTGATGTATTTGTAAACAAAGAAAGAATTTTAGTTCCCCCATCATGGACATTTCAAATTTACTTTTCATGAGATTTTCAAAATGTTTTGAATGGTTAGCATTGGTTGATCCAAAAATTATGTCATCCACGTAAATTTGGACGATCAAAATGTCATCTTTGAATTTTTTGATAAACAAGGTGTCATCAACCGTTCCTTTTGTGAAATTGTTTTTGAGCAAGAAAGATGATAGTTCGTCATACCACGCTCTTGGAGCTTGTTTTAAACCATAAATTGCTTTCTTAAGCTTGTAAACGTAGTCTGGATGATCTTTGTCGATGAATCCCTTTGGCTGACTCACATACACTTCTTCTTTCAGAGTTCCATTCAAGAAGGCAGTCTTAATATCCATTTGATAGACTGTGATGTTTTTGTGAGCGGCATAGGCTAAGAAAATCCGAACTGCTTCAAGTCTAGCTACAGGCGCGAGTGATTCCTCGAAATCTATCCCTTCTTCTTGTGGATAACCTTTAGCCATGAGACGAGCTTTGTTACGAATTACAGTCATTTCCTCATCCAGTTTGTTCTTCCACAACCACTTGAGATCAAGAACACGTTTATCAAGTGGTCGTTCAACAAGTTCCCAACTATCATGTAACAGGTATTGAAGAAATTCCTCCTGCATCGCTTCAATCCAAGGGTTTTCTGCCATTGCTTCTCGAATGTTCTTTGGTTCTTTGAGGCTGATTGAGCAAATGTAAATGAACAATTCGAGATCGGTGGCAAGTTGTCTCCTTGTTTGAACTGGCTTTGAAGGTTCACCAATAACGTGTTCTATTGGATGGTCTTTTGTCCATTGAAACGTAGAAGGGTACCTTGGGTAAAACATATGTGTGTTAGATGGTTCTTGCAACCTTGAAGAAGATTCAACAGATTCTGTTGCAAATGGGTTTTCAAATATTTCTTCTTCTTCTAACGCAACATCGTTTGAATTATTTGTTGGTTCTTCTTGAAAATTTGTGTTTTGATTTTGCTCATCAAATCTTGGTAGAACAGTTTCAAGTACTGGAGTTGCTGGAGTAGATGTAGATGATGTTGAAGTAGTTGGTGCTTCAGCTTCGATTGTGGTAGATGCGTCTTGTGATGGTGGTGGTGGTTGATGGTTGTGAGCGGGTGCAGCGGAATGTTGTTGAGATACATTTGTCGAAGTTCCACCATAGTATTCATCAAACATTAACTCAAAGAAGTTTTCCAGTTCTTGTTCTGAAGGTTTATCCGTGTTCGTTGACTAAGCTCCTTGAGGCGCGAGTCCTGAACTGATGTGTCCAGAAGTCTGCCGGTTTGGTGCGGGTCCTAATCCGTTTTGATTAGAAGCCATCAGATTAAGCGCGGGTTCTAGAGCGTATCTCTCAGAAGCCATCTGTGAAATCTCGTCAAACTTCACATTCATCGTCTCCATTATCTTTTTCGTTCTTCTATTATACACCCTGAATGCCCTCGAGTTTTCTAAATATCCAATGAAGATTCCAATATCACCCTTAGCTTTTAACTTCCCTAGATCTTCTCTGTCATTCGTCGGATAGCACAAAGCGCCAAACACATGAAGGTAAGAGATGTCAGGTTTACGGTTATTCACTAGCTCATATGGGGTTTTATTGAATCTCGGATGGACTAGGGATCGGTTTTGAGTAAAACAAGCAGTGGCTACAGCATCAGCCCATAAGAATAGTGGTGCACTAGAAAAAATCAGCATTGTGCGAGCAGCTTCCACAAGAGTTCGGTTTCTTCTTTCAACTACCCCATTCTGCTGTGGAGTTCTAACAACTGATGTTTGATGTGTAATTCCAACATCTTCGAGGTAAGTTCTTAACTCCTGATTTGTGAATTCTGTGCCATTATCTATTCTTATAATCCTTACTGGAGCTTGAAGTAGAACTTGAATACGCTTCAGAAAGGTGATGACGATGCCTGGTGCTTCGTCTTTTGACCTCAAAAACTTTACCCAAATATATCTTGAATAATCATCAACAATAACAATAATATACTTCTTCCCATTAATGCTTTCAACTCTCATTGGGCTACATAAGTCCATGTGCAACATATGTAACCTTGTTTCCGAACTAGGTATGGTTTTGGGTTTATATGATGCTCTTTTGCTTTTTCCTTGTTCGCATGATGGACAAAGGTGTTCCTTGGTGTATTTGAACTTAGGAAGTCCGGTGACGATGTTGTCTTTAGCTAACTTGTTGATCGTGTCGAAATTGAGATGGGATAATCTTCTATGCCACAGCCAGGACTTAGTTTCGTTTCCCTTGTCATAAGACAAATTGGTGATGTAGAAGCCATTTGGTTGATGTCGATAGCATACAAGTTTGTACCACGATTACCAGTTAAGAGATCATCACCAACCAAATTTCTTATAAAAACCGTGTTTCTCCTGAATGCAACTTCTAAATCTGCATCACAAAACTGCCCAACTGAAAACAAGTTGTGTCCCAACCCTTCGACGTAGTAAACTCGAGTGATTAAAAAATTCCCAAACCGAAGATCTCCATAACCCTGAATAGCTGCTACATGATCATTTCCAAAGCGTACAGTTCCCATGAATTTCCAGACGAAATTGATCAGCAGCTTTAAATTCCCGGTCATGTGCTTGGAGCAACCCGAGTCGACGATCCAAAGACATATTTCGATAACCTGCCAAGAACAGAAGAGTTTGTATTTGGAAACCGTTTTGAATTTGGTTCCATTGGGTTAGGAGTAAAATCTAAATCACACTCATAGACAGTGGCTACTTGTTTAGCTTGAGCTATTTCTAATTTGCCGTCCTGAAGAGTGAACTCTCTACCCATCGGAATCCACATACAATACTTAAGGTAGTTCCTAGGCATACGACTAATAGTGGTAGACCTAAAGCGTGCAACTAATCTTACTATAGATCTAGATCTGGCACTAGTTCCCTTTGGAACATACTTCTGTTTAGGCGTAACATTCACATTCTTAGAAACACATTCATCATGAACATCATAATTAAACATTTCTTGCATATTAAACAAACAGAGTCATTACATGCATTAGAACCAGTACTTTCGACATTACATTCAGATGAATCATGTTTCTTATTACAAAGCGATAAATTCCTAGGGTGTTCTTCTACTTCTTTAACTTTATTCTTGCTACTACTTGTAGAGACAGGCGAGACTCTATTGTTCCTTGTATTGCTCCTAGGTTTTAGTCTGTTGCTCCTAGAGGTGCTTTCTAATCCTGTAGAAGGTAAGGCACACACATTAGGATTTATATTGTTGTCCTTTTTAGCATCACTAGATTCTTTAGAATTAGCCTTTACGCACTTGTCATTTGTCTTAGATGTTGAGGCAGTCGCACTAGTGGGACTAATCCTAAAAAGGCCAGGTGCTATCACTTTTGGTATTTCGACAACCGCTTTTACTTTATCAACAATCTTAATATTGTCACTTTTCTTAGGCAAGGGTGTTGGAGTGACTGGTTGATGCGTGGGAATCGCAACAGGCTTTACCTCTCGAGGGATCTCGAGAAGCTTACAACCCCCACCAGGCAGTGTACCTGATCGTTGTAGTATAGTATAGTGACAAGTACCGGGGGATTGATCGTTCAACTTAGGAATAGTGTCGCTAGGATTAGAAAGCCTAAATACTAGTTCTAAAGGTGAGGGATGATTATTTTTGTTTTTTTTATATTTTATGGAAAGCAAATTAAAATCTCGGGTTTGAAAGATTTGGGCGGAATTAGTTGCTAATCAACTAACCCAATACTAAGATGCAATCAAAATAAAATACTAGAAATGAAAATAAACTAATTTATACTAAGGTTGTGAGCAGTAATTGGAGAAAATGTGTTTACTTGGATTTCACTACTCCATAGATATCTTTTACACATTAATTACTTTATAATTGCATGGATGACGGATCGTATTCCTTAATACCATTCATGGGGTGGCACACATAACTCCCCAATTCTATGAGCTATTATCTCCTCCTACACCATGCCCAACACAACTATAGGGATTGTAAACAGTGGCTCATGCATTAAATACAACCAATAAAGACCTAGTGCGCGTTGGTTCATGTTTCTTAAGACGTTCAAGCATGTTATCAATTGGAGATCTGCCAGTTTTCTTAAGCCTAACATATAAATCATTCATCCAAGACAAGAATAAACAAGTAATCAACACATAATCAATATCTAGGTTTCATTAGATCTAAGCAAACACAAGATAGATCTAGCCTAGCATGATGGAATTAAGACAAGAACAAGATATAGACAACCAACACATAGACATATTGATTGAATTAGAAGAACACTTATCTTGATTAATCATGCAAGGTATCAAGGGGTTGGAACCCTTGAAAAACCTGTAAAGTTACACCAAAATCGTACTTAGGGTTTCTCCCAAAACTTCTCTCTTTAATGTGAAAAACTAGAAAACTATATATAGAAAAAGGGGTCTGACGGCGTCAAGACCAAATAGGTGACGCCGTCACCTCGCCGCCAAAACAATCCTCGGACTGCCTAGATCTACATTTGACGCCGTCAAGAACAACTCATTTCCAGGCCGTCATGACTTTTACTCTTGACGCCCTACCTTCATGACGCCGTCAAAACTCTTCTGGGTCATCATGGAATTTTACTCTTGACGCCGTCAGGGAACTACTCTTGACGCCGTCATGCACTGTTCCCAGCATGGAAAATTAAGACTTTGGCGTTTTCTTCACTTTTATGCTCCAAAAACGTCCGAATTGCCTCCTTTTCCAGATTTCACTCCCAAAGTACCTAAAATCACAAAAGGAACAATTTAGGGCAATATTTGATCAAATAAATTCGGATTCGGGCTTAAATGACCCCCTAAAAAACGGATCATTTTTCGCCTCATCATATACCCTTACACTTGAGATTTGCTTGTCCTCAAGCAAATGCGCTTTTAGTCTAGTCAAAATACAAGTTAGGGGTCATTTAACACTAATATAAAAGTAATTACAACAAATAATCGTTCCACTAAAGACCAATAGACAAGCACGGAGGTCATACACAAGCACCTCACAAATAGTGTTTAGATACTCACATCTCTCGGGTGTAATAAAGTGTAAATTACAATATGGAAACGGAAGATATCTCTCACTACCTGTCATAGCAAAATAGATTACCATAGGCTTGGGAAAGGATCAAACCTCCACCACATGGCGTAAGCACCTAGGATAAACTATCAAAGAGGTCTTTTAAAGGGTTGTAACGTTAGGTGTAGGGATATGAAATACACGGTTTTGTTGGATAACGGAAATTTTACTGGTGGCGAGTTAACAATCTTGGTTAATTACGTGTATAATGTGGCGTTGCTAAGCTAAGACTAGACTCGACTTAAGCTAATAAATCAAAAAGAACAAAAACATAAAATTAACATAGAATAAAAAGGGATGGTAGTCCGTATGTTTTTTTTTCTCTTTTTTTTTTCTATTTTTTTTTTTTTTTTTTTTTTTTTGTGCACTCACTCTTACCTTACCATCCAAAATAATACATCATAGGGGTTGAATATTCCCCTTACACTTGAATCTTTACATTAAACTAATCTAATGACTCGAATTAAGAAAATCAAAACACTTGGAGCACTTTTAAGATTAACGTACATATGGGGGTAATAAATGATGTTCTTCCCCATTACTCCATAAAATAAGTACTTACCCATGAGTCCCAATCGTCCCAAAACAATATGTACAAGGATATGACTCGACTTAGCAACCATGTAATCAATTAGAAAATTAACTTAGGGTTTAACAAATAACAATAATGCACTAAAAATGAGCGCACACTACAAGAAAAAGGGGTATTTGGGACGACCTCTTTTTGGAACGACCATGAAATCGTGCCAAATACTTGTATTTGGAACCGTTTTGATAACCGTGCCAAAACGATGCGTATTTGGAACCACCAATAAAAATCCGTCCCAAAAACTTATGTATTTAGGACAATGTTTAGAAAGGGTGCCAAATGAATACTTTTTTGGAATAGTTTGTTCTGACCGTGCCGAATACTCATGTATTTGGAACCACTATTTTAAAGTGGTTCCTAGTACATAAACTTTTGAGACGGTTTACAAAGAACATGCCAACTGCCTGTGAATTTCGAACGTTTTGTAAAAACTTTGCCAAATAAGTATGTATTTAGAGCAAGACTAAGGATCAAATGAGAAGAATTCTTAAAATAAGAAGGATGAGAAATAACTATAACTACACATTAGGGATGCATTAGTTGAAATTAGATGCATCTCTAATCTTTTAGATGCATCATAATATATTTTCTAGCTAAAAATTAAATGCATATACATATATTAGATGCATTTCATCAAGTTAGACGAATCTTATGTATTTTCGGTCCTCTGTGGGTCAAATTTGTTGCTATTACTACTTTGCATCGTTTTCACTTCAAAATCACCTTTGAAACTAATTGTGATGCATCTAAATGAATAGAGATACATCTAATTCAAGTCGATGCATCTCAAATATGCGGTTATAGTTATTTCTCATTCTTCTCATTTTAAGTTTTCTTCTCACCAGATCCTTACCCTTTAGAGCAATCATTAAATATCTTCTTAACAATACATTTTTGTAATCGGTTTTCAAACATGGGTAAAGTTTAGAGAAAAATCCGTAAAAAGGATAAAAAAGAAAAAAATTTAGAAAAACTTTCGAAAAACTCCAAAAAAATTTCACAAGATCGGGTATGTTGGTGCATAATACTTTTGTGAAAAAGTTTCTTTAATTTTGAGTTTTTATACGCTTTTTCTAATGCACCAAAAACGAATTTTGATACGCAAAAAAAAAATTTTGATGTCAAAATTTCCAACTTGTTTTAGTTTGATGCACAATGCTATTTTGATACAAAAAGTCAAAAGAAGTTGGGTCTAAAAACCAATTTTTGATGCAAAAAAAAGCAATTTAATGCGCAAACCTTTTTTTCATAATATTTTTGGCAAAACTATCCACTTTCAGAAAAACTTCCTTCACGATTTTTTTTATGCAACAACATACTCAATCTTGTATAATTTTTTGTGAATTTTTCAAGAACTTTAAAAAAATTATATCATTTTTACGGATATTTGTCTTTTTATTTGATCTTTACTCTTAAAAAATAGTGCCTTATGTGTATAATTGTATATATTTGGAATGGGTTATAATAAACTTTTGCAAATTCTTATTTTCTTGGAAATTCATTTAACTTTACAATGTTCCTACGACCTTTGCAATTAACTCTTGAGCTAAAAACCATCCTTCTAACAACTAACAACAACCTTCATCTCTTCAACTGTTTCAAATCATTTTAGTTCTTTTGGTCGGAATATCTTCTGAAATTTCCTAAATTAAAAACTTCTACACCGAATTGAGTATCCTAGCTTCTAACAACTAAGGGTGTGTTTGGTAGCAAGAAATGACACTTGAGAAATGGAAATGTGATAAATTCTCGTGTTTGGTGCACTAAAGAAAAGAGAGGGCGGAGATATACAAACTCTCGAGAATCCAATCCTTTGTAAACTAATTTCCATCCATATTGTAATGGAAATAGAATCTTACACGGAGACTTCACAATTTTGTACTGTAATAATTAAATAGCTAGGTATATAAGCAAAGTCACGTGCTGTGCACATTCACAAGGAAAAATCTAAAAACACTCCAAATCCTATCTGTATTCCTTTTTGGCGATTGAAGCTCCTCCTTTCATTTGGAATTGCTCCTTCTTCAAATCAAACATATTAAATTAGCATGACCTCTACCATCAATATATATGTTCTTGGGTTTTGCGAGTTTTATATTTTATGAGAATTTTTACTTTACTTTTTTGCAAATAGATAGATATGTTCATACTTCATGTAAAGTTGGGTTTTTTTATTTTTTTTTATTTTTGTTTCATGATTTATAAAAAAAAAAAAAAAAAAAAAAAAAAAAAAAAAAAAAAATTAATATATTTTTTTAGAATTGTTATTTAGAAAAAATATATATATATATTTTTTTAAAATCAACAATTTTTTTTTCCATTTCTCGGGTCAAGTCTCTGTTGTTACCAAACATTAGAATTTAACAAAATTCTCTACTGATTTCTATTCTCTGAATTTATATTTTCTACTTCATTTCTATTCTCTGAAATTCTCTCTACCAAACGTGCCCTAAGTGTGTGTGCGTATGTGTATGAATTTTTTTATGACAATAAGTAAATAATATATGGATCGACCTTTACTAAAAATATGTATGCTAAGCTCGAGCTCGGCTTGAGGAATATTCGAGATCAATCCTCTTTTGACTTTTCTTCAGTATATTGCTCTTACCTAAATCAATTTCAATGCATGCACACAAATTGGTCCTATTAGTTTAAGAACGACTCTTTCAAGTCATCACATGTACGACTCTTTCAAGCTCGGCTCATGAGTAAATCTAAATGCCCAAACTCAACCTTTTTTTTTTGTCCCAGGCTTGCGTGTAAAAAAATTTTTATTCCCTTCTTACAATAGACCGATTTTTTTTTCTCATAACTTTTCTAATTTCTAGTGTAAGATTATCTTTTTTTTAATACGGAGTAGTAACTAATTTGCTCATAACACAAAAAAATTTATTTATTTTTAATCTCCCGCTCATTATTTTAAGTTCTCCCACCTTTTTTTTCCCAAATTCCAAAAGCCCAAGCCCACATTCATGTATCCCTCTTAACCTAGCTCAAATATATCCGCCTCCCTTCTTTTATACTTACAGATTCGCAAGAAAAGAACCGAACCAATTCTTGTTGTTTCTTCTTCAAGGGATTCCTTTCCACCACTGGTAAGATATCTAAACATGATGTTGATGCCATTTTTTCCCATTAATTACAAGTTTCTATACTTCGTGTAGATAGAGGTTCAAAATTATTATCGAACTGAATTAAAACGAATATAAGTACATGGGTTTTAGGTTAAACGTAAACTATTTATGTTTGGATTATATTTTGTTGCTAACAATTTTATATTTCTTTTGAAGTTTTACGTAATTATTATCACAGAACATTTGTAATTCTTTGGTGGTAACCAAAAGCTGCTTATTTGGTTAGTGCTAAAAAAATTGCAAAGTTGTAATGTATATAATGGTTCCATTCTATTGCAATTTTAATTTTTAAAGAACGCAAGTGTTGTTTGGTAGTTATCTTTTGGAGTGATCACAATCTTGGAATTCTTTAAAAGATTATCTTTTGTGCTCAAAAAGATTATCTTTTGTGCTAAAAAAAACGGTTTTTCCATTGATAAACTTGCTGATATATTTGACAGTTGATATCGTAAGTAGATTTCTAGATATATTTGACACGTATCGAAATGGGTTGTTGCATTTTTTTTCAGGTTGAATCGTGCTTAAAAGAATAAAAGAAGTACAAGCAAGCTCGAGATATTCGAGAGGCTGCTTTGTGATACTTTGGTTTTTACTAATTTGTCACTCTTGTTATACAATGAAAGTTATTATAATACACAAATTGTTAACTTGTCAACATTTTCTTTCAATGTAGGAATGACAGACTACTACTACTCATGATGTAAGTGTAAAGATAACCCACTAGAAGATGGAGTTCTCAAAGACTTTTATGAGTTTTTTTCTTCAATAAAAGGTTCATGGTTAAATGGTGAACCTGATAGACAACTTCGATGTATACGTTGTACTTATTGCTTCTAGCTTTGTTAGGTTCAAGTGACTGTATATATAGTTGTATAATTGTATTGCCTTGATTTAATAGATGATTAATAGAATTTGATTTATCTGTATTTTTGCTACCTAGTGGTATTTGATTTACGTATTTTTATTATGATGGAATAAATAAATAGGGATAAATAAAGACTTTGTTAAAGGACATAAAACCATGCCAAATAATTTTGGAACATGAATAACAATGTGCCGAATAATGATATTGTGCCAAATGTATTCGGCAAGGCCGACTAAAACGTGTCATATATTTTTGGCACGGGTGAGAAAAGGGTCTCAAATACTTTTAGCACGAGAAGTGAAACCGTACCAATAAGCATTCATCACGGGAGATGAAATTGTGCCGAATGCGCAATTAGAACGGTAAAGTACATATCGTGCCAAATACCTAACACATGGCACACACAAAAACCGTTCCAAAACCCGTGCCAAATACTATTTGGCACATTTTGAACTCGAACCAAATGTATTTGACACCCTCATATTTAGGACGAAGCCAAAACCGTGCCAAAGCCGTGCCAAATTGTATTTGGCACGGATTTTTGAGTATTTGGCACGTTTTTCCACCTTCCCAAATACTAGTTTTTCTTGTAGTGGCATACACGGAAGGTTAAGGCGATTTGGTTGTACATTTAAGTGGGGTGTAACAAATTCTTCCTTTAAGTAAAATGCTTAAAGTTAGAAACGAAAAGATAGGCTCGGAGGGGTGTACTAGGGGTTTCGTGTACTAAAAATGAGTACAACGCTAAGGGTGTGGGAAAAATTAGTTGACTTAACTAGCCAAGTAATATGACTTAAATGGTCAAGTAATTATGATACGGGTTTAACACAAGGGTGATCCTAATGCCTCTTATCATGTAGTAAATCCTACCACACGAATGTAGTCTCACTAGCGGTCTCGGGATGCATCACTAACGCAAGTTTTAGAATCTAAATACTACCGGTACACTCATAAGCACTAATAATGAATGCTTTTCCTATCAAATCTAAAGGCGAACCTCACATATTTGGGTGGAAAATTTTTCTGAATATACGGTTATGTGCTAGTCATATAATCTCCTATCCATGAGACGCTTTCTATGGCTAAAGTTTCACTCCTAAATGTTGTAAAAAATTTTAAATTTGGCGCTAAAATTACACTAACAATTATTTCTCATAGTTTTATTACACATCTACCATTAAACAAAACAAACTCAAGCGAAAGTGTACATGTAAGGTATCATCTTTTTACCCTCCCCTTACACTTAAGATGAACATTGTCCCCAATGTTCAAGTAAAGAATGTAAAAGTGAAAAAGTAAAGAGAATGAAATCAAATACTCCCCTGATTCGCTCGGTATGGATAATAAGGTGGCTAGGTTAAATCTTCCTCCAAGAAAATGAACAATCAAAGCTTCCCTTCCAGAATATAAATCATCTTCTTGTCATACATAACCTGTAAAACCTGACAAAATAGACAAGGCAACCTCGCGTAAAATCAGCGGCATTCTATATAAGTTACTAAATCCTAGAAAACAAGATAAGATATAATGCTTGTGGAATGAAGTTTGCAGATCTCCTGGAGATTATAAAACTTAATAATTCACAAAAAACCATAAGACTCCGTTAGAAAAACAAAACCGGTAAAATTTCCAGATTTTAACTCCTGACGCCGTCAAGAGTAAACTCCTGACGCCGTCAGAATTGACCTGCAGAAATTGTTATGTTAAGTTTCCAGAAAATTTCTGGAAAAACTTGGTTCTACTTCCTGGAAAATCCTGCAAAACTTCATTATGACTCAATACAAGCATTTGACTCTAACAAATACGAATATACATGTTCATTTAATATTGTGGAGAATCATGATCGGTTTGTTTCTTAAAAACATATTTGGGGTTTCCCCTTACACTTATCTTTTGCAAAAATACCTTTAGGTGGAGTTAAGACTAGGCCAAAACAACAAAGTAAAGTATTTCCACTATTTAGTTTAGAAACATGATCTACCAACAATAAAAATAAAGCATGCATACGGAAGCAAATAACAAACAAACAAATAAAATCACACAAAACATGGGTTGCCTCCCAAGAAGCACTTTTCTTTATTTACGAGTCTTGTAGCTAGACTCAAGGTCATGGGTTACTACGTGATCTCATCATTTGAAATGATATACCCCATGTAGTTGCGATCATTACTATTATGGTGGTAGTGCCTCAATCTATCGATACTTGCAATCACCATTCCACCTAATTTGCTTCTCAAGTTAGCTACCCCATCTTGGCTCAATCCTTCGATTGTGAATGGCCCATACCACCAAGGACTTGGTTTATCGGGTGGTATTGTTGTTTCCAAGTGTCTCAAGAGTACCAAGTTCCCTTCCTCAAATGGTGAATGGTTTTCTTTGGGTCGAGTATGTTCAAGCTCGACCTGAACCTTATTGCTTTTTCTTCTTTCATCCTTGGCTTTCTTATAGCTTTTGATTCTTGCCTCCCATGCAAGAATCTTATTCTGAACACGAATGGGTGTCGTGCCAATGCTGTTTTTGATCATTCTCCAACTCAAACTCTCATGCCCACTTCGCGGGGTCATGGGGAAGCTAATCTTTCTTTTTCCAGATTTAAGCTCAATCTTCCTACCTTCATACTTAATGACAACCTTAGCGGTGGTGAGGAATGGTGCCCCAAGGATTAATGGCATGCATCCATCCCCTTTATCATCGATGATCATAAAATCAACGGGGTACATGAATCCTGCAACATTAACTAATACATCTTCTGCGATTCCTAGGGGGTATACGTACGAGTGTCCAACAAGAGATAACCTAACACGAGTAGGTGCTGGCATTATTGACGGTAGTTGGATGTAAATAGTTAGGGGCATAAGATTTACTTCCGATCCTTGGTCGGCGAAAGCACTAAGATGTTTCAAGTCCCCGATGCTCGTTGGTATCTCAAAGTTCCCGCATGCTATCTGCTTAGTCGCCACTTTTTGTACCAATAGCTTCTCGAATACTGATCCTCCAGGAAGCGTATCATACTCATCTTTCACTTCTTCCTCTTTCTCAGAAACCTGTCCGGAGGATTGGTTACGCCCATCACCCTTAATCCAATTTGTTATAGTGTTTTTGTTTATATCATGTTTCATGTAGTAACTCAAAGGTTGGGATTCTGGTGGTTTTTCTAAGGTTTTTTTAGCAGGAGTTTCTACCTTCTCGTTATCCTTATGGACAATGGTGATGGAGTTAACAAATTGGGTGGTGGGAGTGGCGCTTTCTTTCCTTACTAGTATTCGTTCGGGGGTTCTCTGGTTGGCGTACTCCTCCAATAGACTCATCATCTCATTCATTTTCTCATGCATCTCCTCCTTTTGCTTATAAACTGCTTCCTCGAATCTAGCAAGCCGATCTGAGTGAGTTGCCATATATTCTCTCATCCTAGCCTCAAACTCCGAGCTAAGTTCCTTGGGAGGGGAGCAAGGTGGGGTGTAGTTTTGAAAAGTCTTGACATGTTCTCTAGAAGGTGACTCAGATAATGGTGCCGAAGTTGGTTTTGAGACAGAGTTGACAGCAGCTTGTCTAGGACTTAAAGGCCTCCTTTGCCTTTCCTCAAAATAGTCAACTTTTGCCTCGAGTTTTCATAGGAGTTCATCGGGGATTTCGGTGGTTCCTCCAGATGCTGAGACTGCATTGATAGCTGCTTCCACTGTGTGATTAAACTCCCACATTTCCTGATTATCAGTGGCGAGCTCCTCGATAATTGCCCAAGACTCCTCGGCGTTCTTATCACGCAGTTTACCTCCCGCGGCCCTATCGATTGTGCGCTTAGTGTGATAGTCAACATGGTCGTAGAAAATCTGGACTAATAACCAAAGGTTTATACCATGATGAGGGACCTTGTGGAGGAGTTCCTTAAAACGGGCCCAAGCTTCGTAGAAAGTTTCACCCTACTGCTGTTCAAACATCAGAATGTCATTTCTAAGCATTGCAGTCTTCCCCGGTGGGAAGAATTGAGTAAGGAAGCGATTGGTGAGGTTATCCCATGTGGTGATGGATCCCGCGGGTAAACGCTCAAGCCATTGACTAGCTTGATCCCGTAGAGAGAATTGGAATAGGCGTAAACGGGTGGTCTCTCTAGTTTCAACACCTAGGTCTATGGAATCTACGATTTTGAGAAAGTCCTTAAGATGTTGGTTTGGATTTTCGGAACGAAGTCCATGGAATGCACATCCGCTTTGCACCAACCGGATGGTGTCGGATCGCAAAGGGGTCACATTGGCTCCGGTGAGCTCAATGGTGTTTCGGTAGCCTTGGTGGCTAGGTTGGGAATACTCTCCTAAGGTTCGGGGCCTAAGGGGTTCTAATGGTGGGTTTTGTTGTGGTGGGATGACGGGTTCAAAGATGTTCCCGTTGTCCATGATGTCGGGTGGTTACGAACAAAGGCACAAAGAAATAAGATAGACTAAAGAGAACCTAAAAAATAAAAAATAAAATCTTACTAGAAAGGAATCTAGCAAGTAGACATAATAAAAAGAAATTCTAACCTAGACAATAACTATTCCCCGGGCTGCGGTGCCAAAAACTTGATGCGTGGGAATCGCAACAGGCTTTACCTCTCGAGGGATCTCGAGAAGCTTACAACCCCCACCAGGCAGTGTACCTGATCGTTGTAGTATAGTATAGTGACAAGTACCGGGGGATTGATCGTTCAACTTAGGAATAGTGTTGCTAGGATTAGAAAGCCTAAATACTAGTTCTAAAGGTGAGGGATGATTATTTTTGCTTTTTTTATATTTTATGGAAAGCAAATTAAAATCTCGGGTTTGAAAGATTTGGGCGGAATTAGTTGCTAATCAACTAACCCAATACTAAGATGCAATCAAAATAAAATACTAGAAATGAAAATAAACTAATTTATACTAAGGTTGTGAGCAGTAATTGGAGAAAATGTGTTTACTTGGATTTCACTACTCCCTAGATATCTTTTACACGTTAATTACTTGTTATAATTGCATGGATAACGGATCGTATTCCTTAATACCATTCATGGGGTGGCACATATAACTCCCCAATTCTATGAGCTCTTATCTCCTCCTACACCATGCCCAGCACAACTATAGGGATTGTAAACAGTGGCTCATGCATTAAATACAACCAATAAAGACCTAGTGCGCGTTGGTTCATGTTTCTTAAGACGTTCAAGCATGTTACCAATTGGAGATCTGCCAGTTTTCTTAAGCCTAACATATAAATCATTCATCCAAGACAAGAATAAACAAGTAATCAACACATAATCAATATCTAGGTTTCATTAGATCTAAGCAAACACAAGATAGATCTAGCCTAGCATGATGGAATTAAGACAAGAACAAGATATAGACAACCAACACATAGACATATTGATTGAATTAGAAGAACACTTATCTTGATTAATCATGCAAGGTATCAAGGGGTTGGAACCCTTGAAAAACCTGTAAAGTTACACCAAAATCGTACTTAGGGTTTCTCCCAAAACTTCTCTCTTTAATGTGAAAAACTAGAAAACTATATATAGAAAAAGGGGTCTGACGGCGTCAAGACCAAATAGGTGACGCCGTCACCTCGCCGCCAAAACAATCCTCGGACTGCCTAGATCTACATTTGACGCCGTCAAGAACAATTCATTTCCAGGCCGTCATGACTTTTACTCTTGACGCCCTACCTTCATGACGCCGTCAAAACTCTTCTGGGTCGTCATGGAATTTTACTCTTGACGCCGTCAGGGAACTACTCTTGACGCCGTCATGCACTGTTCCCAGCATGGAAACTTAAGACTTTGGGATTTTCTTCACTTTTATGCTCCAAAAACGTCCGAATTGCTTCCTTTTCCAGATTTCACTCCCAAAGTACCTAAAATCACAAAAGGAACGATTTAGGGCAATATTTGTTCAAATAAATTCGGATTCGGGCTTAAATGACCCCCTAAAAACGGATCATTTTTCGCCTCATCACTGGTTTTGTCAAATCCTTTTTGTCATCGACTTTTGGAGCAAACCTTGAAATTGACATTTTTCGTTTTTGAATCGTGTTTGAAACATTTGGTTTCTCCGAAATCAATGGTTTTGCAAACTTGGTTTCCTCACCCTTTCCTATTTGACTTTCAAGCTGAGCCCTCAAAAGATCATTTTGCTCTTTCATGTTCTTTAAGGCACGCTCATACGACAATTTGTCATACTTGCATTCTTCCTTTTTTCGATCAAGTTGTTTAAAATATGACACATTTTCTTTTTCAAGCTTTATAAGAGCATTTTCATATTTTGAAACAATTGCGGAGGTCTCAGCTCTTAGTCGTTCATCGTCTTGAACAGAATATGTTTGTAAAATGATGGACATAATGTCAGTGGTCATAACAGCTTCGAAGAAAGAATCATTTAGATTTTCCAAAACATTCATGTTTTCACGAGTATCATTAGCTTCGTTTACCAGGGATTTGCGGTCCTTGACAAAGTCGGCCGTTTCTTTTAAGAAAGCTTGTTCAAAATGGATTACCCTCGCACTGATGTTATTCAGTGGGATAGTAATTTCGTTTTCAAAAACTTTTTTCTGCTCAATATGAAAACTGGAATGCCAGTTGTTAATATTGATTGTAGTTTTAGAAGCAACAATATTTTGAAGTTCTTGAATTCTCTTTTTAATGTCATCCAGAATTTCTCTAGCCTCACTTGTATTAAAAGTGTTGTTAGAGGACATTTGTTCCATTTTAGAAAGAGATTTGGAAACAACTTTCTTTTTAGACAAGAATTTCGCGAATGGTCGTTTTATGGAAAACACAGATGGTTCTGTTTGTGGAACAAAAGTAATTCCCGAAAGTTTGTTCAATTTGTTGTAATCAATGGGTTTCAAATCCTTTTGTTTCATTTTATTTATGCTCTCTTCGACATGTGCTATCGTTTGCACAGAATCCCAAACGACGGGAGGATCATGTTTGGTGTAAATCACATTACCATTATACAAAACATTCTGTTCTTGCTGAGCTTTCTTGAGATTACTGGGGGTGTTGTTACCAAGAGCCACTTTATGTTTCGTATGGTAAATCGGATTAGTTTGATTTGAAATCATTTTCATTGTTTGACTTGACTGACCCGGCTTAACCACTAATTCTTCTAAATGTGCAATCATGTGTTCTGACTCTACGATTTCTTCCAAAAGTTTGTCTTCTTTCTTTGCAAAGTCCTTTTTCAACTCATCCCTTTCTTTTTCAAGATTGGTATAAGCTGTTTTTTGTTTAGAAAGTTGGTTTTGTAAATCAGAAATTTCCACGTTTAAAGATTTTATCTTTTTGAAAGAATTAACATCAAGTGTATCAAACTTGAGTTGCAATTGTTTTTCCCTTGAAATGGAATTTTGATAACCAGTTTCTAATTCAGACAATCTTTTGTTATGAAATTCAAAAGCTTTAACGTTTTCTTTGTAACTCTCAAGCTCAGCGGTCAATTTAACATTCGCGGCCTTAACATCGCGATTGACCTTTTTCACATTCTCAATTTCAATACGACAATTATTCAATAATGATTCAAATAAAGCACGTGTTTCCTCATCATTCTCAGTATGCTGTGAAACGAAGCCTCCATTGTGATTCACATCTGGAGTTGCTAAAGAAGTATTGCTACTACTTGGCGTGTCTAGATATGTATCATAATTGTATGCTTGCTTCTCAGAATGTTGTTCCTCATGAGGAGACATATCAAATATATCATTATTGTGACATGTGTTGAAATTTGATACCTCAGATGGTGCATTGGTGTCATAAACAGGAAGTGTATCAGAATCCGTGTCATACTTAGCTTCCTGAAGATTCGCCATGAATATGCAGTTGGCATCGATATCCTCTCTATCTTCCATGTTATCCATAAGAGCCATAAAATCATTCTCCTCTGCGTTCAACTGAAACCCTGCCTGAACCTTTTGTGCCAACATCACTGCTTTCTGCAAGTACTCTAGATCTTTCTTGTTCGGCTTAGTGGGACAGTTCCTTGCCATATGACCTACACACTGACAGTTGAAACACTTTACCGGATTACCCTGATTCACATTTCCCAAATTCCCAACTACTGGAGCTGCAACATTTCTATTCTGATTACCCATTGCCTGATTACCAACATTCTGACCCCTCTGATTTCCAACAAACTGACCCAACTAATTCCCTGCATTCTGACCATACTGATTCCCTGCATACTGACCTGCATTCTGCATATTCTGATTGCCCATATTAAATCCAGTAGCATATCCTTGCTGATTCCCATAAACTCCAACCATTTGGCCTCCAGCTGAGCAATCTGCTTGTTGCGAGTGTTCGATGAAATCCTTTGGTTGTTGTTAGTTGGTGTAGAATAGCGTCCTTGGAATGCCTTTGACAGAAAAGCAAACACTTGGGTCAATGCTGCAGTAGCTTCATCATTTTCAGTGAATTCTGGTTCTTGGAATTGTTGGTATTGCTGTTGTGGAATAACATGTTGTTGTTGCTGTGGGTAGAACTGTTGTTGGTAGACCGGTGTTGTTTGTTGAATGTATGAAGGTTGCATGTAGTTGTGAGTGGAAGATGATGATGATTGTTGTGTGTTCACTGGTAGCGGTGTTGGTGTTGTAGCAATTAATGCGAGAGGATCATGATTCTTTGCCAATCTTTCTTTCCTTACTTCATTAGCCTCAGCTTGGTTTTGCTTCAAAAAGTCATAGAGTTGATCATAATTCACCTTATGTAAATCCTTTGTTTGATTGACAATTGTAACATAACGACCCCATTCTTCTGGAAGGTTATTGATGAATTTGATGTTTGTTGCAATTGTTCGAGGTGTCAACTTGTTTCTGATTAACTCATTCATCAAAGTGCAAAACCTTGTGTAGTAGGATTCAATCTGTTCACCTTTAGTGGATGTGAAATTCTCCCATTCAGTAAGAAGTTTGTTCTCAACGTCTTGTTGTCCAATCTCTGTTCCATGACATATCCTTCTAACACGTTCCCACATAGCATAATCAGTTTCACAGCTGTCGACCGCAGCAAAGATCTCCCGTGGTAATCCAAGTTGGATTAATTGCATTGCCATATCATCTGCGGCGATCTGCTTCTTGTCTTCCTCTGTGTAATCTACTTCTGTTTGTTCACGCACGAATGGTTGAGTAGGAGGTGTTGTATTTGGATTACCTTCAATTTGAACTTGTCTTGGCTTGAATGGACCATTTGTAATGGAGTTGATCATTAATTTACCATCAGGCTTTGTTTTGATGTAACGAAGCATGCGACTTGTCCATGGGAGATATTCACCTTTTTCAAGCATTGAAGGTCGGTTTTCCGCACCGGCTGCATGAATATCTTGCTGAGTAGCCATTGATGAAGTGTAGATTGATAAAGTTGATTCTTGGATCGTTCCAACGAAATAGGAGTTGTGATTAGTGTAAGTTGATGCAAGTTTTTATGGTGAAAAATTTGATCTAAAACCTTAAAACCTCAATAACTTCTTCCCGGAGTGTTTTTAGGCCTTGAAACTTGGGTTGAATGAATAAATTGATTCAACGTGTCCTTCTTCTCTGTCTCACGGTCGTTTTGACAGCTGATTCGTCGAAAACGGAGTTACGGTTCAAAAGTTATGGCCGTTTGAAGTTTGGTTGTCAAAAAGTCAAATTCTTACGCGTAAACCTGAACATATGCGTAAACAGTGAATAATCTTACGCGTAAGATGTTATGCGTAACCTTTAAGTTATGCGTAAGATCTAAAGTTATGCGTAAACAATATTGTTTATGCGTAGACTTTGATTTTACGCGTAAACTTAGAGTTTATGCGTAAACAAATTGATCACTCAAACTTGTCCAAGCTTGAAAGATATCCCGTGTCGAAGTATTCCACAAACTTATCCAAGTCAGGGAAGTACTGAGTAAACTCTGATCGTTGAAGAAAACTTATGCGTAGGATCTTTTGCGTAGAAAACTTATGCGTAGGATCTTAAGCGTAGATCTTATGCGTAGGATCTTAAGTGTAGATCTTATGCGTAGGATTTCACCTTATGCGTGGGAATCCAAGTTGAGCGTAGAAAAAGGGTTTTAGGCTTAATCTTATGCGTAAACAGTACTGTAGACAGCTAAGAAATCGTACTATTCACCCAAGTTACGCGTAAGATAACCAGAAAACGTGAAAAATCCGATTTTTCAACCAAAACCACTTTTTCCACTTGTTTCTTTTGATCAAATCTTTCCCAAAACATTTAGAAACACTCAGAAAACGTGACCATCACTTTCTAATAAAATTTTAATGCTAACAGGCAGCTTTCATCATTCGCTTATGAAAAATATTAGTCAAATGAGTTGTAGGCATCCTAGATTTATATGGTTTGAGGTTATGTGTTTCTATATGTAGAACTGAAATGAATTTGTTAATGTTAGTAGCCGGTGTTTATAGTAGACTGGCAGTTTTTTATTTTTTTGTTAATGAATAAGTGCAATGATACAGCGTTAACCTTCTAATGGATTGGCAGTTCTTTATTTTTTTGTATTGAATTTTTAATGGTTGGTTATTCTGAAATTTGGGCTTATGTTCATATGCCGTATTTTTAACTTTCTTAATGGTTTATGTTATCTGAATTTTTGATTCCTTGGATTTGATTTATAGCAATGTGTTAAATAAGATTTAAGGTTATTTGAATTTGGTTAATGTGGATTGTTAGGGTCAATTTTGATTCGATTTATTGCATTATGTTAAAAAAAGTATTAGGCCATTGTTAGGGTAGATTCAATGTGTATTGTTTGATATTGATTATTAGTAGTTGTTTGCGTGATGTGTTGGTGCTATGTTTAGTTTTACAATTTTTTTTGGGATAAGTTGGCAACCATGGTAATGAGTATGGCGTTTTTTTTTGGCCGATCAGGATTGTAGGATTGCATGGCTTATGTACAGCTGGAACATGATGGGGGAAAGTGGCCTGTATCTTGGCGGGCCATCGAGACCAGGTTCGTGTTTGCAGCCTTGGCAAATTCGCATACCCTTTTATCCGGTTACACCCCCATCTCCTTTATAATGTTTTCCATAAGGCTATGATGATCTCTGTAGTCTAACACAAATAAGCTGTGTCTTGGATGATCTGACTGTAAGTTGGTGGGGCAACAACCAGATGGCATAGTTTAAACACTTACTATGCAACCATGTTTGTTTGCAACCATTATGAAATAAGGATGATTTGTGACCTGAACCCTACACAGAGATTTGAGC
Source organism: Artemisia argyi (assembly GCA_030686995.1). NCBI lineage: Eukaryota > Viridiplantae > Streptophyta > Magnoliopsida > Asterales > Asteraceae > Artemisia > Artemisia argyi. The sequence continues at coordinate 42,831,246 of CM060695.1, forward strand.
CAGTTATTTGTCGCGACATTTTAGTGGTTGGATACTTTTTATGTCATGTTTGGATGATAACTCAGTTCTGGTATCATGAACATGTAAGTTTCTGCAATGTCTTGCACTATTCAAAATTCTTTTATGTCGATATCAGCTTGAATCATAACTTAATTCTTGGTGTACGCTTTTGTAGATTCAATCAGGTCTAAAGAAGCTCCTAGAAGATGGTGTGGTGAAGCGAGAAGAAAACTCACAGCCCACTCTGGAAGCGGAGATTGTGACACACGGATACAGGGGGAATCGGAGAAGAGAGAAGCAGACAAAAAAAGTACATTTTACAAGGTAATGGTTTATCTGTGATACTTAGGGGTGTTTCGATTAGCTTATATGCATATACTAAGTTACATGGGTGCTTTGGATTAGCTTATTATATGGGATTATTGGCTAATGGAAATTTGGAAAGTGAGAGTTCCTAACTGAGTTTGGTAACTTCCTTTCAGGTATGTTGCAGCTGGAACCGTGCCTTTTCTAAAAGGCTAAAACACTGCCTACCTACGAATCACATTAACAACGCCAAAAAAATACTCGGTATGCATTTAATTTTACTTGGCAGGTGAAAATGCGCTAAAGGGCCAGGCTTACATGTCAAAAAATATAAAAAAATACCAGTGTATGCATCTCTGAAACCCCAACTTTGAATTGTTAAGAGTTTCTTTCTGAAAGGTTGAATTTGAGGTGCTTTTACTTTATGTTTTAGTGTTTACGTGGCGAATGAAATCTATACTTCGTATTATGGGTGTTTTTACCAACACTAGCTTCACATAAACAATCCCAAACACCCGTCTTATCTTACTGTGCAACATCACATACTTCTTTCAAGCATATAAATAGGCTTAAGATTTAGGTGCTTACAAAGGGACAAACTATAAACAACAATAAATGTATCTTTTGGCATGGTTTCTGAAAATAGGTCATTATTTATACACGTTATGTGATTTCTAACATTTCATTTGTATGTATTTTATTGAATTTTTCTTCCTTTGGCAACCTGGTGCTGATAAAATGGTACGACGAGATAGATAATAAAATGGTACGATGAGATAGATGACCACTATGTTTAATAAAAACTAGCGATGGGACTCTTAAAAGGTGCGGCTGCTGGTACAGTGTGAAAAGCTATGGATTTGCTTACCGGAAAGAAGAAAGAAGCTAAGGAGAGGTTGTACGAAACTAGAAAAGCTACAAAGGTTAGTCAGTTTGCATATACATTATGTATTTTCAAACTTATAAAAAGAGATGTACAATTAAACAAAGTCCAAAAACAGACAGGAATGATTAGGACTGACCATAACATAGTTTGTAGAATGACCGGGTTGTTTAGGAATTGCCTCCATAAAGACTGGAGTGTTTAGTAGTGGGATTTTCGGGGATGTACTTTGCAACTCCACTTAGTTATTTGTACCAGTTATAAAAATAAAAATAAAAAAAAAGAAAAAAAAAGAACATGGTTTTGATATGTTTTAGTGAAAATTTGCAGTGTTCGGTTTTTGGGCCGTATATCATCTGTTGCAACTGTGGGTACGACATATGTTGAACTTGCAATCAACAAACGGGAAGCAAGTATGAGGAATACCGAACTCGTAAAGTAAATCGACACACCCGTGCACACCCAAAACCCGACTAAAGAAAAGCCCACACGTATGACCCAAACGTTTCATTTATTGTTCAAAGGAAAAGAATGAACGGTACAAAGAAGGATGTCCCCCCTCACCTCTATTTATAGAGATGAGGGGGTAGTTACCGACTCCAACATGAAGTTATAGTCGGTTAGCCCATTGCTTGCATACCAAGCAATGACATTCCTAATCCTAGTTGACTAAGACTTAAGCTAAACGATTAACCCCCTAAACTAGATTACATTACAACTAACTACCTCTAACTAGCATCACTAATATCTAACAATTTCCACCTTAGTGGTGATAGTTAGCCTTCTCCGATACGCAGCAACTTCATCCTGTGTTGGAACCTCGGACCGGGGATTGCCTTTGTCAAGGCACTAGTAGCAATTACTGCTACTAACCTTAGCTTAGATCTTGACTCTTTTGAGAGCCCCTTTAGCCAAATAACCTCCTTCACAGCCTCCATAAGTGTCATATATGCCGCCACAGTTGTCAACAAAGCCCCTATGTAGTGAAACTTAGCTTCCCAGCTCACTGCACATCCTTGTATCATAAACCCGTACCTTGTGATTGATCTACCCATGACAGTGATCGATCTACCCATAGCGTAGTCAAAATCCACAAAAACCTGTACGTCTATCTATAATCCACGATCGAACCTATCCAACATACCCACATCTATAGATGCTATGTCAGGTCTCGTGCAGACCATCTGATACTCCCGGCTTCCAACCGCATATGTATATGAAAACTTACCATTCTTTTCTACATCACAGTCCCCTGATAGACTACCCTCCAACAAAGTCTGTACCAACTTTTCGTTGTGAACCCTGGACTGTGACCCCCTCAGAGTATTACCACTCTGATCCCTGATGATCCCCATACCAAGTGTATTTCCTTTTGCTTTATCCAGCAAACCCTTGGTAACCCAGATCTCAGCCTTGCATCCGCAAACAAAAACCATACCTGGTGTATACTCACACTAATAGTCGTCGCTGTCATCACTGCTTTTCCTGCAACCGTTGCTGAGCACATAAACATCTGACCGAGTATCCATATCTTCTTTCAATCCAGCCTTCCACTTGAAAATTACCTCACAAGCAACTGTATCATTGAAAGTCAATGACTCATGTGTATATATCTTTTCCACTACAACAACTGCAAAAGCAGCCTCATTACTGTCTTCTCTATACATGTCTAGTTCCCGTGCTATGTGTTGCTCCCTATCACGTGCTGAATGATAGACTATCAAATCCTGAGTTTGTACTTCCTGTGAACCAGCTACCTGACCGACATTCCCCTGAGGTTCCACCTCAAATTTATGATCCCCAAGCGGTTCCACCTCAAACTCAACTCCCTGCAACACATGCACTGAACCTGTACCTACACGAGAACCAATGAAAGTTTTCTTGTATTCCCCACTCTCATTGAAACCCATATTCCTGTAAAGCACTCCCTTTGAAGTAATGTCATCTAACCTCCAAAGCTGATAACCCACCATACCTTCACGGTATCCCAGGAACATGCATTTTACCTTAACCGGTTCAAGCATCCCTTGCTTATTACTAGCAAGCCAACCGAAAAACCCTAACATACCTATAGGAGTCTTGAATCCAATCGCTGATGATGGTGACCTATTCACTAGATATGTAGACCGGGTTGTATCCTCTGCCCAAAAAACCTTGGACAGACCAGACTGAATCATAAAAAAACGTACCTTAGCCAAGAGTCTCACATTCGTCTTCTTAACCAACCCATTCTGATGCTGTATCCTTGCAACATCTAAATGTTTGGCGAACCCACTCTTCGTACATTGTTGTGTATACCTCTGATTACAAGAATCAAGAACATTGCCTGTCTTGATTTTCTCTTAGTCTGAGATTCTCCTAACTGCTTCCTACCCTTCAGTGTCTTCCTGGTCACTGCCTGACCATCCAGGGTATATACGCAATTAGCCTTCCTTGTTACTGATAAAACCACCAGCGAACCCTTTATAACCTTGATCCTGCCCGACTGCATTTTCACGGTAAAACCTCTTTTTCAAGAGTACCCAGCGATATCAAGTTTCGCCTTAATTCCAGAACATACATGACGTTATCCAAAACGAAACTTGACCCATCCCTCATCTGTACTTGAACCTTACCTGTCCCATGTACACGGCATTCCCTGCCATCACCCAGCAGTACATTGCCACCGTCATACTCCATATAATTAAACAAGTAATCTCTCCTGTATGTCATATGGTATGAGCCCCCTGAATCCATGATCCAGTCTAATAACTTTTCAACACTCACAACCATCATAACATCAGCATTGTCATACCCATCAACTCTAGAACCGGATACTTGATCTTTATGCCTGACAAACCCTTGAGATTTCTTGTGATTATACATGGTACACTCCCTCTTCAAATGCTCCTCAGACTGACATATATAACACTTGAGTCTGCTGCTTCTTCCCTGTGACTTTGACCATGCACTACCTTTGCCCTGCTGCATATCACTTTGATCAGATTTCCCCCTCACAAACAACCCTTCACCACCATCAACCTTTGCTTCCGTCATCTTCTGAAGTTCCCTAGAATGAAGTGTCGCGAGCACATCTTCTAGCTTCAAAGTATCCCGACCATATAGCAAAGTATCCACGAAATTATCATAAGACGATGGTAAAGATGTGAGTAATAATAATGCCTGATCCTCATCCGATGTAGCAACATCTATAGCCTCTAAGTCACCTGCCAGCTTGTGAAACTCATCAATATGTTCAACCTGACTCTTACCCGGATGCATATGAAAAGTATATAACTTCTTCTTCAAGTACAAACGATTAGCTAAAGACTTTGTCATGTATAAAGTCTCTAACTTTTTCCAAATCCCTGCTGCAGTCGTCTCCTTAGTGATCTCCCGTAGGACCCGATCACCTAAACACAAGATCAATGTGCTGTAAGCCTTTTTCTGAATGACGTTATCGTATGCCATTATTGTGGTTGTAGGTAATTCCTCCAATGCCGCAGCTAATCCATGTTGTTCCAGCAAAGCCTTCATCCTTACCTGCCATAACCCGAAGTCATTCTTCCCATCGAATTTATCGATGTCAAACTTGGTCCCCGTCATCTTTTTCCAATCCCTTTGTTTATTATGATAACCTTGTGATATAAATCTCACAACACCGAACTAAACAAAGTACCCGTGTGTAACCACCTTGTTTTTAATCAATAATACCTTAAGATTATACTTTCTTAATCTTGATTAAAACAAGAAAACAAAAATATCCTTCTTTAGTCAACCAATACGTGTGCATGTGATTGGAAAGAACTTCACATGCATGTAATTTTTGAAGGTCCACATGCATGTAACAAGTAAATTAATACACTTGTTTTGTCGTTATTTACTTTTGAAAATGAACCGCCAAACAAAAAGATAACGACCTTCTTCTTCCTTGAAGTCGAAAAACTTTGTCGATACTGCAAACCAGTTCTCGTAAACCCAAAAACTTTGCAAATTAAAAATCGACAACCTTGATACTCCGAAAAACCTGAAACCTCAAGAACCCTTGTTGAACGTGTGATCGATCAACAAGAAAACCCTTTACGAGATCGACCTCGCTTCCGCGTTTACGAACCAAAGCTCTAGATACCAATTGTTGAACTTGCAATCAACAAACGAGAAGCAAGTATGCGGAATACCGAACTCGTAAAGTAAATCGACACACCCGTGCACACCCGAAACCCGACTAAAGAAAAACCCACACGTATGACCCAAACGTTTCGTTTATTGATCAAAGGAAAAGAATGAACGGTACAAAGAAGGATGTACCCCCTCACCTCTATTTATAGAGATGAGGGGGTATGTTACCGACTCCAACATGAAGTTATAGTCGGTTAGCCCATTGCTTGCATACCAAGCAATGACATTCCTAATCCTAGTTGACTAAGACTTAAGCTAAACGATTAACCCCCTAAACTAGATTACATTACAACTAACTACCTCTAACTATCATCACTAATATCTAACAACATATATTTCAACTTTAGGATAAATTTGAAACTTATGATTAAAATATTTTTATACCTTGCATCATGAGAACAGACAAACTGAAGAAGAACCTACATCATTTTTGTAGTAGATTCCTTTAGCTTTATCCGTTTGACAAGAGACAAGACAAAATCCAAACACCCATTAATTAGTGAATATGTCGAAATTGCAACTGTTATAAATTTTGTTAAGCTGTGGTTCACATTTTTTTTGGGTCTTCAGATTAAGGACTTCAGTAAGGCCAAATCATGGTTGTGTCAAGCTCTTCTAGGTACTTAACTAACTATTCCAAATATATAGTTCAATGTCGCCTGATTTGTTTTGAAAGTAAATACATTTTTTACGGCAAATAACATTATATTAGTCATGAACTTGATATTGCCGTTGTCATGCCATTGGTAACTGTAATGGTTAAGCTTAGTGGCTTTCAAAGGCTCCCATTTTTTGAAGTGACAAAAGAATAACAATAACAATTCCTATATAATGACCAGTTCTAGCCACTGAATTCATCCATTTTTCTTGCAATTAATGAACCTTCAATGATGTTTTAATTTCATTACACATATGACATATCAGATGGATAGTTTTAAGTGAGTTATTACAATTTTGTGTGTTGCATTTGCAGGAAAAAACATGATCACTCACGCATGATCAGACGCTTGCACAATTATGCTTGAAATTCAGAACTGATTCAGAGGGGTTTCAGCAGTTAGAGAGTCTTGATTACCTGCCAAGTGCCATTTAGGGAAGCATATCTTATTTTCTTTTCTACTCTCTATAAAGGCTCTAATACAAAATGACACTATCAAGGTTTCCAAACGGCTCATTTTTCGTTAAATTGTTTCAGTATTGAGTGTGCAGAATGAGCAGTATGGGATTTCATTTTATATACAAGAAAGTTGTTTGGACGCTGATGACGCTTGCATTTTTTGGAACGAGTTTTGATAAAGAAAGGAGAGAAAGATTCTACGAAAGCTTGGTGAATTCGTCTGCACCGGATTACGACGACGCGAGTATTGGCAAAATGTCTAATCGTGTCTTAGAAAAAGGTTTCGGACAATGAATCCACTGATGGTATATTTGACATGTTATTAGTTTGTGTCCATTGTATTCATTTTACATGATCTGATGTTATATACAATTTGGATTCTACAATAATCTTGTAGTAATTTAATTGTTTGGCACATCTTCAGTCCCATACTTTGTTTCAGCTCATTTGTTTTAAAATGCTACTAGCAAAACCTTAGATGGTTCCTTTTGCTAATGCTCTCAACAACTTTTTCTTTAGTATTAGCACAATCGGAACCTCGATAATAGGCTACGAAAAACGTATATGACAAAAATACAGACAAAAAAAACCGCTGCAACGCGCGGATAGCCATACTCGTTTAATACTACATATACAACAACATTTAGCACTCTTTGTACAACAATTTTATAAATTATTTAACTTGTTTTCTAAATAATACATGTGTTAATGAATACCGTACACACTACAAATACTTTTACTAATGTATATTTCTACAATTTTTGTAGATCACGAGTTGTAGTAATACAATATAAATGTAAGAAAATCACACAATCTCCTACCTATTTGCGATTATAAGCTGCTTTCAATCATTTTGACCTCATACCTCCATAAATTACCGACTACGCCCCGTTTGGTTCGCGGAATATTTTTTATGGAATTGGAATGTTTCTATAGAATTGGAATGTGAAGGAATTAGAATGTTAAATAACGGAATGTTAAGGATTTAGAATCTTAAGGAATTGGAATTTGCAAAAACTATCGCGTGTTTGGTTGGAAGAAAATAAAATGGGAAAAAACAAATTATATTAAAATATTTAAAATTTAATTTTAAATTAAAATTGATAAATTGATAAATTGAATAATAATAATAATAATAATAATAATAATAATAATAATAATAATAATAATAATAATAATAATAATAATAATAATAATAATTATTATTATTATTATTATTATTATTATTATTATTATTATTATTATTATTATTATTAGTTTTTATTATAAACCATCACTTTTATTAACAATAAATAAGATTTTACAAGAAATTGGTGGGGAGCCGAGAAACCAACTGGGCCCCCACACCTCTAGCAATAGCGAAACCAATCCTATTAAAAATATGAACGGCAGCCCGCGCTCCAATGTCTTGAGTCATAGAAAAACGTCGAATACGCTTTAGAAGAATTACTGAATCTTTCTCAAGTTCTCCAAAAGAGGAGAAAGAGAAGGGGAGGAACCCATATCCGATGTCCACACATTTGGCCTCATATTTGGTACGTTTACGTTGTGCAGCTTCAATAACCGCACGCCCCGGCCTAAAATCAATCATACCAGATTGCGTCAAAGGTGACGATCCCGTAAGATCAACACAAACATCAAGCCCACCATCCCAAGAGTAAAGTAATATATCAGCTGGGCGCAAAGATCTATCCCTATCACCATAAAGCCCAATATCCACCTCCTTACGAGCTGAAATTCCGGACCGAGAGCATATATCAACAAGAACATCACGCACAATATTATGCCGATGTTTAATGCCAACAATACCCGCACAAGAAACCGCGTGATCCCCATAAATATCTCCAGTAAAAACACGAGAACAAGCTGAACACGGTACCTGAACAGTGAAAAGAGGAACACCCAGCCGATAACACAACACACAACGGTATGTCCGGGCATCCATAGTTTGCCCCAATCCAGATATAGGAACCACCCTGAGCCAATCTGAAGTATGATCCTCCTTTAGAGAGCTCCATAGCGCCATCTGTCGAGGAGAAAGATGGAATGTAGATTCAACAGTTTGGGTAACCCGACCGAAATATCTATCTGCCAATTTCTTCATGAGTTTGGGGGCAGCGACCTCGCTTAGGTTACTCAAAAGGTTAAAATCCATATCCATATTAAAAGTACATAAAACATCATCAAAGGAGGGACCTGATGAGGCGAAAAATGAACCACTTTTAGGGGGTCATTTAAGCCTGGAATTGAATTTATTTGATCAAATATTGCCCTAAATCGTTCCTTTTGTGATTTTAGGTACTTTGGGAGTGAAATCTGGAAAAGGAAGCAATTCGGACGTTTTTGGAGCATAAAAGTGAAGAAAACGCCAAAGTCTTAATTTTCCTTGCTGGGAACAGTAGGTGACGGCGTCAAGAGCAACATCCTGACGGCGTCAAGAGCAAATTTCCATGACGACCCAATACAGATTTGACGGCGTCACAAGAAAGGGCGTCAAGAGTAAAATGCATGACGGCCTGGAAATGCATAACACATGACGGCGTCAGAAGTAGATCAAGGCAGTCCGAGAAGAGTTTTGGCGGTGAGGTAACGGCGTCAAAAGTTTGGTCTTGACGCCGTCAGACCCCTTTTCCTATATATAGTTTTCTAATTTTCACACTAAAAAAGAGAGAAGTTTTGGAGAAACCCTAAATACGAATTTGGTGCGAATTTTACAGGTTTTTCAAGGGTTCTAAGCCCTTGATACCTTTCATGTGTAATTAAGATAAGTGTTCTTTTAATTCAATCAATATGTCTATGTGTTGGTTGTCTATATCTTGTTCTTGTCTTAATTCCATTATGCTAGGCTAGATCTATCTTGTGTTTGCTTGGATCTAATGAAACCTAGATGTTAATTATGTGTTGATTACTTGTTTATAATTGTTTTGGATGAATGATTTATATGTTAGGCTTAAGAAAACTGGCAGATCTCCAAATGGTAACATGCTTGAACGTCTTAGGAAACATGAACCGATTGCACTAGGTCTTTATTGGTTGTATTTAATGCATGAGCCACTGTTTATAATCCCTATGGTTGTGCTGGGCATGGTATAGGAGGAGATAAGAGCTCATAGAATTGGGGAGTTAAGTGCGATACCCCATGAATGGTATTAAGGAATACAATCCGTCATCCATGCAACTATAACAAGTAATTAACATGTAAAAGATGTCTAGGGAGTAGTGAAATCTAAGTAAACACATTTTCTCCACTTATTGCTCACAACATTAGTATAATTTAGTTTATTTTCATTTCTAGTATTTTATTTTGATTGCATCTTTAGTATTGGGTTAGTTGACTAGCAACTAATTCCGCCCAAATCCTTCAAACCCGAGATTTTTACTTGCTTTCTAAAAAAATATAAAAATACAAAAAGAATCATCTCTCACCTTTAGAACTAGTATTTAGGTTTTCTAATCCTAGCGACACTATTCCTAGCTAAACGATCAATCCCCCGGTACTTGTCACTATACTATACTACAACGATCAGGTACACTGCCTGGTGGGGGTTGTAAGCTTCTCAAGATCCCTTGAGAGGTAAAGCCTGGTGCGATTCCCACGTATCAAGTTTTTGGCGCCGCATCCTGGGGAATAGTTATTGTCTAGGTTAGAATCTCTTTTTATTAGGTCTACTTGCTAGATTCCGTTCTAGTAAGATTTTATTTTTATTTTTAGGTTTTCTTTAGTCTATCTTATTTCTTTGTGTTTTTGTTCGTAACTTTTCACCACCCGACATCATGGACGATGGGAACATCTTTGAACCCGTCATCCCACCACAACAAAACCCACCACTAGAACCTCTTAGGCCCCGAACCTTAGGAGAGTATTCCCGACCTAGCCACCAAGGCTACCGAAACACCATTGAGCTCACCGGAGCCAATGTGACCCCGTTGCGATCCGACACCATCCGGTTGGTGCAAAGCGGATGTGCATTCCATGGACTTCGTTCCGAAGATCCAAACCAACATCTTAAGGACTTCCTCAAAATTGTAGATTCCATAGACCTAGATGTTGCAACTAGAGAGACAACCCGATTACGCCTATTCCAATTCTCTCTACGGGATCAAGCTAGTCAATGGCTTGAGCGTTTACCCGCGGGATCCATCACCACATGGGATGATCTCACCACTCGTTTCCTTGCTCAATTTTTCCCACCGGGGAGAACTACTAAGCTTAGAAATGACATCTTGATGTTCCAACAACGTCAAAATGAATCTCTTTATGAAGCATGGACTCGTTTCAAGGACTTACTCCAAAAAGTCCCTCATCATGGCATAGATCTTTGGCTCCAAGTCCAAATTTTTTATGACCATATCGATCTCTCCACGAGGCGAGCCATTGACCAATCGGCCGGTGGTAAGCTACGTGATCTAAGTGCGGAACAATCATGGGAACTCATAGAAGATCTTGCTCTCTATGACAACGAAAGTTGGAATGATCCCCGTGATTTGAACAAAACGGTCAAGGCAATATCTTTGCCTTCGAACAATTCTAGCACTCCCGACCGTAGGATCATGGAACTTGAGGACCAAGTCAAGTTTCTCATGAAATCTTACGAAGCTCCTAAACCTTCAAGCCAAGTGAACAAAATCACTTCTTCATGCGAATTATGTAGTGGTCCCCACGACACTCGTGATTGTGTGGAACTCCCCAGAACAGCTTTCGCGGACTACGCATCCACGCGTACCGACGAAGCGGGAGATAAGTGGTACACTTTCAAGCCCGAGCCGAACCCTTACGGTGATTCATACAACCCCTCTTGGAAAAATCACCCAAACCTTAGGTGGAAACAAAATCAACCTAATTCTTCCAATCCGCCTAATCGTTACCAACCAAACGGTCCACCATCCAACCGTACTTTCAACAACAATCCTTCTAACAACTATGGTAGTACCAACAATCTTGAAGGATTGATGTCAAAGTTTATGGCATCTCAAGAGGCTCGCATAGCTAGCTTTGAAACCGAATTCAACCAACAACAAACGGAGATGACCAACAAGATTGACAACTTGTTGAAAGCCCTCAACAACCAAGCGTTAGTCACACCTAGGAAGGACACTAGGGACACCAATAACGAAATCCAAATTAAGGATCCCTCATCATCTAAACATGTCCACTTTGTCAATGTTGTCACCATTAAGCCAATAGATAAGGAGATAGAAGAGAGTGACGAGGATGAAGTTAGAGTAGAAGCCGAGACTAAGGATGAGAGTAGGGAAGTTGAGGTTAATAGGAGAGAGGAATTAAAGGAGGTAGAGCCTATAGAAAAATACTTTGATAAGTTGCCCACCAAGGAAGAATGGGAATACCATAAAGATTTATTTGATAGTCCCGAGAGACCATATATCCTTGGCAACCCCCTTATCAAAATGGGAGACCCCTATAACATTAACATACCATGCAATATCGGGCACATGCATATATGGAAAGCTTACATCTACCCTAGATCCCCCGTGAACATCATGACTAGGACTTATTACAATTGGGTGATGAAGAAGCAACTTAATTTTAGGATGATGCCTAATAAGAATCTGATAAGTAATTTTGCAGGAAGAGTGAAGGGATTGCATGTGATTATAGGGAATCTCACCTATGAGATCGATTTTATGATAGTTGAAGACACTCGTCCGGTGATAGATGCTTGCCTAAGCCAAATAATATTTGGAAAACCATTTGTTGAGGCCACTAGGATGAGTTATGATCCGACTTTAGGGATAGTTAGATTCAAGGAAGAGAATGATGAGGTTGCTTATCAAATGCCCTACAAGATTGAGCAATACCGCCTTCTCTCTAATTTCGAAAAGGAACACAAGCAAGCGGCTTATTATAGGAATGAGGAGGATAGACGTAGAGGAGTAGAGTATGTAAAGAATAGGATGCTTGGTTTCTACAAAGAATGCTTGCAACTAGGTCCGAAATACAAAACTGGTTTAGAAGACGACCTAGAGAGTGGAACCAATGATGAGGTTACGTAGTAACCCATGACCTTGAGTCTAGCTACAAGACTCGTAAATAAAGAAAAGCGCTTCTTGGGAGGCAACCCATGTTTTGTGTGATTTTATTTTTGTTTGTTTGTTATTTGCTTCCGTATGCATGCTTTATTTTTATTGTTGGTTGATCATGTTTCTAAACTAAATAGTGGAAATACTTTACTTTGTTGTTTTGGCCTAATCTTAACTCCACCTAAAAGTATTTTTGCAAAAGATAAGTGTAAGGGGAAACCCCAAATATGTTTTTAAGAAACAAACCGATCATGATTCTCCACAATATTAAATGAACATGTGTATTTGTATTTGTTAGAGTCAAATGATTGTATTGAGTCATAATGAAGTTTTGCAGGATTTTCCAGGAAGTAGGACCAAGTTTTTCCAGAAATTTTCCGGAAACTTAACATAAGAATTTCTGCAGGTCACTTCTGACGGCGTCAAGAGTTAACTCTTGACGGCGTCACGTGTAAAAATCTGGAAATTTTACCGGTTTTGTTTTTCTAACGGAGTCTTATGGTTTTTGTGAATTATTAAGTTTTTTAATCTCCAGGAGATCTGCAAACTTCATTCCACAAGCATTATATCTTATCTTGTTTTCTAGGATTTAGAAACTTATATAGGATGCCGCCGATTTTACGCGAGGTTGTTTTGTCTATTTTTTCAGGATTTACAGGTTATGTATGACAAGAAGATGATTTACATTCTGGAAGGGAAGCTTTGATTGTTCATTTTCTTGGAGGAAGATCTAACCTGGCCACCTTATTATCCATATCGAGCGAATCAGGGGAGTATTTGATTTCATTCTTTTTACTTTTTCACTTTTACATTCTTTACTTGAACATTGGGGACAATGTTCATCTTAAGTGTAAGGGGAGGGTAAAAAGATGATACCTTACATACGCACTTTCGCTTGAGTTTATTTTGTTTAATGGTAGATGTGTAATAAAACTATGAGAAATACTTGCTAGTGCAATTTTACGCCAAATTTAAATTTTTTTACAACATTTAGGAGTGAAACTTTAGCCATAGCAAGCGTCTCATGGATAGGAGATTGTATGACTAGCACAAAACCGTATATTCAGAAAAATTTTCCACCCAAATATGTGAGGTTCGCCTTTAGATTTGATAGGAAAATCATTCATTATTAGTGCTTATGAGTGTACCGGTAGCATTTAGATTCTAGAACTTGCGTTAGTGATGCATCCCGAGACCGCTAGTGAGACTACATTCGTGTAGTAGGATTTACTACATGATAAGGGGCATTAGGATCACCCTTGTGTTAAACCCGTATTACAATTACTTGACCATTTAAGTCATATTTCTTGGCTAGTTAAGTCAACTAATTTTTCCCACACCCTTAGCGTTGTACTCATTTTTAGTACACGAAACCCCTAGTACACCCCTCCGAGCCTATCTTTTCGTTTCTAACTTTAAGCATTTTACTTAAAGGAAGAATTTGTTACACCCCACTTAAATGTACAACCAAATCTTCTTAGCCTTCCGTGTATGCGCTCATTTTTAGTGCATTATTGTTATTTGTTAAACCCTAAGTTAACTATCTAATTGATTACATGGTTGCTAAGTCGAGTCATATTCTTGTACATATTGTTTTGGGACGATTGAGACTCATGGGTAAGTACTTATTTTATGGAGTAATGGGGAAGAACATCATATTATTACCCCCATATGTACGTTAATCTTAAAAGTGCTCCAAGTGTTTTAATTTTCTTAATTCGAGTCATTAGATTAGTTTAATGTAAAGTATGTAAAGATTCAAGTGTAAGGGGAATTTTCATTCCCTATGATGTATTATTTTGGATGGTAGGGTAAGAGTGTATAAAAAAAAAATCAAAAAAATCAAGGAAAAGAAAAAAAAATTGAAAAAGGAAAAAGAGAAAAACATACGGACTACCATCCCGTTTCATTCTATGTTTATTTTATGTTTTTGTTATTTTTCATTTATTAGCTTAAGTCGAGTCTAGTCTTGGCTTAGCAACGCCACATTGTACATGTAATTGACTAAGATTGTTAACTCGCCACCAGTAAAACTTCCTTTATCCAACAAAACCGTCTATTTCATATCCCTACACCTAACGTTACAACCCTTTAAAAGACCTCTTTGATAGTTTATCCTAGGTGCTTAAGCCATGTGGTGGAGGTTTGATCCTTTCCCAAGCCTATGGTAATCTATTTTGCTATGACAGGTAGTGAGAGATATCTTCTGTTTCCATATTGTAATTTATACTTTATTACACCTGAGAGATGTGAGTATCTAAACACTATGTGGAAGACTAGAAGGGGGGGTTGAATAGTTTACTGATTAAAATCTTTTTAGCTTGTTAAGTTAGCTTTGAAACTTTCCGTTTGATCAAAGATATATGCACAAACACAATATATAACATGCAAGTAAATGAAAGAAACGATCAAACCACAACACGAGTATTTATCGTGGTTCGGCTACAAGGACTCTTTTTCCTTGCGCTACGTCCACGCCCCGAGTATCCAACTCGAGAGTTTCTTTCACTAGTCAACAAGCTCCTTTCACCGGCGGAGAAAACCTTACACGTCGCTTATACTTTTACCGACACAAAGCTAAATGTCGAGTTCTTTTACAAGGGCACAACCACTCCCGTTAGTTCTTTTACTAGGGTACAACAACTCCCAACACTCTTTGTATTTTGAGGACTAAAATACTAACCACTCACTACAGAATATACACAAACAAATGACGTGTAAACAATAAGAGTTTACACAATACTAAGCTAACAAGTCTTGCAACGTTGTGTTGGAAACTTGTAACTTTTGATGACCTTGTGAGCTTCTTTGCTACAAAAGGAAACTTCACATTTACAATGTTAAGAGGTTAGAAGAAAAGATAAGTATGTGTGTAGAATATGACCTCAAGAGGTTAGCCAAAAATCAAGTTATGGCTTGGTATTTATAGCACACCACACTCCATGCTTGGCGGATCAGGCGGAACCCTCAGATGGGTTCCGCCCGTGTACCCCCAGGGTACCGTCGGGTCTGTAGTAGGTTTTTGCAATAACTCTTCAAACCAAACAAGGTCTTGTCTCATAACTCCTAGCAACCAAACAATGTCACATCACTTAAAAACAAGTCAAATACAAAGCTTGCAAGCAACAACAAAGTTAGTCAAACACATTTCTTTCCATAAATGCATAATGACAAAACTTGCCATAAATGTGATGTGACAATTTCTAATTTAAGAAATAAACTTGTGTTGTGTTTTATGAAATGTAAAATGTAGCAAAAGTCTAGTTTATGCAAGTCTTAAAAAGTAAGATTATGTTTTGCTTAGAAACTAAAGTTTACATTTTGTCGTTAACAAAACTTAGCGAAGATCGTAAAATATAAATAACGTTTTTAGGCGATATTTGTATTAACACACTATTTGTGAGGTGCTAGTGTATGACCTCCGTGCTTGTCTATTGGTCTTTAGAGGAACGATTATTTGTTGTAATTACTTTTATATTAGTGTTAAATGACCCCTAACTTGTCTTTTGAGTAGAATAAAAGCGCATTTGCTTGAGGACAAGCAAATCTCAAGTGTAAGGGTATATGATGAGGCAAAAAATGAACCACTTTTAGGGGGTCATTTAAGCCCGGAATTGAATTTATTTGATCAAATATTGCCCTAAATCGTTTCTTTTGTGATTTTAGGTACTTTGGGAGTGAAATCTGGAAAAGGAAGCAATTCAGACGTTTTTGGAGCATAAAAGTGAAGAAAACGCCAAAGTCTTAATTTTCCTTGCTGGAAACAATCCTAACAGTAAAATGCCAAATTTTAATACTGGAAGAATCTTGGAGCCTGAAAGTCAGGCTATCAAGGAGCTGCTAGGAGTCACTGATGAACTTAGTCCTACTGAGTCCATCACTGAGTCTAAGTCTGATTCACCACTCCATCCACTGAAACATCTTCAGGGAGCTGAACCCAATTCTGACCTTGCACCATTAGTCTATCAACCCCATTCTCCTAAGGAGAAATCAGGATTAGGAAAGACTATTCTGAAAAGACCTACTCCTACACCCACTGAACACCAAACATCTTCAGTACCTACTGAAGTGAAATCTGAAAGCACTGACTCAAAGGTTGATCAGCTTGCTGAACTTGTCAGGATGCTGAGTGAGAAAATTGAGTCCACTGAGAAAAACTCTGACTCAAAATCTACTAAGCCCTCAGTATCCTCAAGTTCTTCCAAACCAAAAACCACACCCAGACCTTCAGGGAGATGTGAACTGTGCAATTATCCAAATCACAGCACAGATAAATGCTACAGAGTCCTGTTTTGCATGATATGCAAACAAGAGGACCACAGAACTTGTGATCACATCCCCCACACTGCTTCCTTAAAAGCAAGAGGTCTATACAAAACACAAGGCTATCAGTATGCCACACCTTCCAAACAAAGACCGAAGGCTAAGCCTTTCTTGCCATGTCCTCACTGTGGTTTCAATGATCATCTTCCTGATGATTGTATGATGAAAGTTTGTTGTGATATCTGTGGAGATCTCTCCCATGAAACCAAGGGACATGACAGAGTTATTCAGTCAAGAAGGAAAAACCTCACCAACACTTCTCAGTCACCTGAGGCATCAACCTCCACAAAATGTAAAACATGTGGAAGCTCAGGTCACACAACTTCAGACCATAATTCATTAGCTGAGTTCAAGAAGTCCCTTAGGACTAAGCCCACTAGAAAGTGGGTCAACAAGAAAAACTAACACAGTTTACTGTTTGTGCAGAAACACATCAAGGATCCTACCTGGCATCTAGACAGTGGATGCTCCAGAAGTATGACTGGTGTGAAAAGTTTTCTGCACAAATATGTGGAAGAACATATACATCATCCCTCCTGGCTATGGCATAGGAGACTCTCTCATCTCAACTTCAAGAGCATCAACAACCTGGCCAAACAGAACAAAGTTCTGGGCCTTCCATCCCTGGTGTACACCAAAGACAAGCCTTGTTCTGCTTGTGAAAAAGAAAAACACCACAGGGCATCATTCAAAACCAAACAAACCTTTTCCATCAAAAGCTGCCTACATCTTCTTCATATGGACCTTTTTGGACCTGTCAGTTCAATGTCCATTCACCATGAGAAGTATACTCTGGTCATAGTGGATGAATACTCAAGATATACTTGGGTTTACTTCCTGACCAAAAAGAGTCAGGCAGCTGAAACCATCATGTCATTTGTCAGGAACATTGAAAATCAAAAGGATGTCAAAGTTAAACAGATCAGGACTGACAATGGCACTGAGTTCAAAAACCAAGACCTTGAGTGTTTCTGTGATGAGAAAGGAATTTCTCAAAATTTCACTTCTCCCTATACTCCTGAACAAAATGGAGTAGCTGAAAGGAGAAATAGAACACTCATTGAGGCAGCAAGAACAATGTTAAATGGCTCAGTCCTCTCAAAACATTTTTGGACTGAGGCAGTTAAAACAACTTGCTACACTCAAAATAGATCAATCATTGTGAAAAAGGCACAATAAGACTCCTTATGAGATATTCAAAGGAAGGATTCCTGACATTAGCTACTTTCATGTATTTGGGTGTCCTGTGTTTATTCATAATCACAAGGATCACTTGGGTAAATTTGATGCCAAAGCTGATGATGGATATTTCCTGGGATATTCCCTGGTTTCTAAAGCCTTCGGGGTGTTCAACACTAGGAGACAATAAACTGAGGAAACTTATCACATTACTGTTGATGAGAGCACTGAATCCATCAGGTTCTCAAATTCCTCAGTTGAAGAAATTGGTATTGATGACTCATCAAGGTATCCTCCTGATGAGTATCACCCTGAGAACAATCCCTCAACCCAATACCAAGCTGATGCTGACGTCTCCTATTACATCATCTCTCACAACCTACCCCAACCACCTATCAGTGAGTTCATTGAAACTCAGCATGTCTCCAATGAGACTGCAACCACTGAACAAATTGTTCAGGAATCTTCAGAGCAAATTGTTCCTACAAATGTCACTGAAGCACATAGTGATGAGTCACCTCATGAGTCTGAACCTAATCAGGCTTCTTCAAGCTCAAATTCCTATCCCAAACCTCAGGATAGCTTGATGAGGCGAAAAATGAACCACTTTTAGGGGGTCATTTAAGCCCGAAATTGAATTTATTTGATCAAATATTGCCCTAAATCGTTCCTTTTGTGATTTTAGGTACTTTGGGAGTGAAATCTGGAAAAGGAAGCAATTCGGACGTTTTTGGAGCATAAAAGTGAAGAAAACGCCAAAGTCTTAATTTTCCTTGTTGGGAACAGTAGGTGACGGCGTCAAGAGCAACATCCTGACGGCGTCAAGAGCAAATTTCCATGACGACCCAGTACAGATTTGACGGCGTCACAAGAAAGGGCGTCAAGAGTAAAATTCATGACGGCCTGGAAATGCATAACACATGACGGCGTCAGAAGTAGATCAAGGCAGTCCAAGAAGAGTTTTGGCGGCGAGGTGACGGCGTCACAAGCTTTGTCTTGACGCCGTCAGACCCTATTTCCTATATATAGTTTTCTAATTTTTACATTAAAAAAAGAGAAGTTTTGTGGAAACCCTAAGTACGAACTTGGTGCGAATTTTACAGGTTTTTCAAGGGTTTTAAGCCCTTGATACCTTTCATGTGTAATTAAGATAAGTGTTCTTTTAATTCAATCAATATGTCTATGTGTTGGTTGTCTATATCTTGTTCTTGTCTTAATTCCATCATGCTAGGCTAGATCTATCTTGTGTTTGCTTGGATCTAATGAAACCTAGATGTTAATTATGTGTTGATTACTTGTTTATAATTGTTTTGGATGAATGATTTATATGTTAGGCTTAAGAAAACTGGCAGATCTCCAAATGGTAACATGCTTGAACGTCTTAGGAAACATGAACCGATTGCACTAGGTCTTTATTGGTTGTATTTAATGCATGAGCCACTGTTTATAATCCCTATGGTTGTGCTGGGCATGGTATAGGAGGAGATAAGAGCTCATAGAATTGGGGAGTTAAGTGCGATACCCTATGAATGGTATTAAGGAATACAATCCGTCATCCATGCAACTATAACAAGTAATTAACATGTAAAAGATGTCTAGGGAGTAGTGAAATCTAAGTAAACACATTTTCTCCACTTATTGCTCACAACATTAGTATAATTTAGTTTATTTTCATTTCTAGTATTTTATTTTGATTGCATCTTTAGTATTGGGTTAGTTGACTAGCAACTAATTCCGCCCAAATCCTTCAAACCCGAAATTTTTACTTGCTTTCTAAAAAATATAAAAATACAAAAAGAATCATCTCTCACCTTTAGAACTAGTATTTAGGTTTTCTAATCCTAGCGACACTATTCCTAGCTGAACGATCAATCCCCCGGTACTTGTCACTATACTATACTACAACGATCAGGTACACTGCCTGGTGGGGGTTGTAAGCTTCTCAAGATCCCTTGAGAGGTAAAGCCTGGTGCAATCCCACGTATCATAGCTGGAATAGATCCAAAATCATTGAGCTTGTGAACATCATTGGTGAACCCACTGAAGGCATGCTCACAAGAAGCAAGGCTGCTAAACTCAAGGCCGCCTCTGCCAATATATGTCTTTATGCTGACTATCTCTCAGAGATTGAGCCAAAAAAATGTCAAAGAAGCCCTGACTTATGAAAGTTGGGTTCAGGCCATGAGAGATGAATTGGAACAATTTGACAGAAATGATGTCATGACCCTTGTTGAATGCCCCCAGGGTGTTTTAATCATTGGTATGAAATGGGTCTTTAAAAACAAGACCGATGAGAATGGCACAGTCATCAAAAACAAAGCAAGACTGGTTGCCAAAGGATATAATCAACAGGAAGGTATAGACTATGAGGAAACCTTTGCACCTGTTGCTAGAATGGAAGCCATCAGGATCTTCCTTGCCTATGCAACTTACATGAACTTTAAAGTTTACCAAATGGATGTTAAAAGTGCATTCCTGAATGGTAACATCAAAGAAGATGTTTATGTGCAACAGCCTCCTGGTTTTGAAAGTAGTGAATACCCCAACCATATCTACAAGCTTAACAAAGCCCTTTATGGACTGAAACAAGCTCCCAGGGCATGGTATGAAACTCTTTCAGCCTTCCTGATCCAAAACAAGTTTGTCAGAGGAAAGATTGACAACACACTGTTCATCTACAGAACAAAGAGTGATGTCATTCTTGTCTAAGTATATGTTGATGACATCATCTTTGGCTCAACAAGTTACAAACTTTGCAAACAGTTTGAGAAACTGATGACCACAAAGTTTGAAATGAGCATGATGGGTGAACTCACATACTTTCTTGGACTCCAAATTAAACAAACTGAAAAAGGAATATCCATTTGCCAAGAAAAATACCTCAGGAACCTACTGAAGAAGTATGAGCTCATTGACTGCTCCTCAGTAAAGACTCCTATGGTTCCTCCAAACAACCTTCGCCCTGATCTCACTGGAAAATTAGTGAATCAAACCCAATACAGAGGAATGATTGGCTCCCTGATGTACTTACTTGCCTCAAGGCCTGATATCCAATTCTCAGTCTGCATGTGTGCAAGATACCAGGCTGACCCTAAAGAATCACATCTCACTGCTGTCAAGAGAATCATCAGGTACCTGAAGGGTACTATAAACCTTGGTTTGTATTACCCAAAATGTTCAGGATTTGATCTCAAAGGGTACACTGACTCTGACTATGCAGGATGTAATATGGATAGGAAAAGTACTTCAGGATCCTGCCAATTTCTTGGTGGTAAACTTGTGTGTTGGAGTACAAAGAAACAACAGTCAGTGGCCATGTCCTCAGCTGAAGCTGAATATATGCAGGATGTTGTGCAAATGTACTATGGATGAAGAGCCAACTGCGTGACTATGGCATTCAGTATAAGATGATACCTATCTTTTGTGATAATACAAGTGCCATAGCCATCTCAAACAACCCAGTACTTCATCAAAGAACCAAACACATTGGCATCAGATACTACTTCATCAGGGACCACATCACTAATAGAGAAATTGAACTACATTTCATCCCCACTGAGTATCAGCTAGCTGATATCTTCACAAAACCTTTGGATGAACCCACTTTCACAAGATTGAAAGCAGAATTGGGCATGTTGGACATAGAATCAGGTACCTGATCAAAAGTGTTCCAACCTGATGTAAATTCTCCAGGTCCCTGATCACACCCTTCCTGAAAACTCTTTTTATTGAATGAAAATTCATTCAGGGGGCTCAGGATGAAAAATGGCATTGAATACCCTAACTAAATGCTCTAAGTACATAGTTAGTTAATGTCCCAGGTAGGTAACTGATTCCTATTAAATATAGGAATATATGTCACTTACACAACTGGCATCCACTCCTTGGGCCCCCACATCTCTCTCATCAAACACCACTGAGCATTAAATGCTCCCTCACACACAAAAGTTGTGATGATTTTTTCTCTGCAAAAGTGCATTATTTGCAGAGCCTCACAACTGTTCACCCATGATGTGAGAGAAAATAGGGGTAATGAGAATCGTGATATTAAATGCGGACGTCAAACCAATATTATTATGCCGATTCGGTTGAATAATATAAACCTTTGGTATCCGCAACATCACTACCCTAATTCCCACCCTATAAATACCCCCGCAAAGAAGAACACACACACGCTTTAAAATCTTAAAAAAACTCTTGCAAAATTATTTCAAAAATCTTTTTGCTTTCAAAAATCTTTGTGTTCTTCTTCTTTGTTCAAAAATCAGACCTTTTATCAAACTAAAATGGCATCTTCAAAGGTCATAAAATACGCACCCAATGTGGAATTCCAAATGGAAATCGTAGACCTCACCAAAAACAATGTGGTGGGGAACTTTGCCTGCCCTGAAGGGTTCCCTGAATACAGGGACGTGGTGAAGTTCCTACAAAACTGTTTTCTCACCACCACATTCACAAAGACCCCCTCAGTCATCTATCATGACTACTTGAGGGAATTTTGGTGCACAGCGGTGGTTGAAAACCCTGATGCACCAAAGGAGGCCAAAATCAAGTTCTCAGTGAAGAATGGAACTAAGTTCCTAACTCTTGACTACAAAACCTTTGTCAAAGCCACTGGCCTTGACTACACTGAGACCTTTGTAGCCCCACCTACTGAAGAGGAAGTTAAACAACTCCTCTTGGAACTTGGGCCCTATGATAAACATCATCCCGATGTTACTCCATGGGCCCTACTAAACAAAGCCCCCATAATCAAAACATGGTTCCCTGCCCCCTAGAGGATCCTGGTGACATTTGTAATTCAGGTTTGGGGGGAATAAATCCTCAACTGAGCAACTAAACACTACTCAATCAATGATAGTGTACTGTCTCATTGAGGGTATAAAGATTGACCTTGGAGAAATTATCTTCAGGGATCTCATAGGCAAATTGGGTGGGAAGTCTAGACAAAAACACATGTCTTATCCTAGATTCATTTCCTGTGCCCTGAATGACCTATTAGGGTCTGAGTATATCAAGCCTGACAGTGTCGGCTTTGAACCTGATGTCTTACATAAGGCAAATTACTTACGTGACCCTAATGAGGTAACAGCTGTCGCCCTGACTACATATATGCTGACTGCTATCCAGGGTGACAACATTATTTCACCAATTCCCTCTCCCACCAAAAAGGTGAAGAGGAAGAAGGGACAGGGGTCCAGGAAGGTGGCTCAACCCAAGCCACTCGCCACTGAGACCTCTACCCCTAAGCCTGACAATAGGGGGCAACAACAACAACAGACCCTGACTGAAGACACCATCAGGATCATTAGCCAATCTTTGGCCCCAAAACAAAGGCCAACGGAGGGCACTGAGACATCACACTCAGCGTCCTCGGGCGAACCCGTTCCCAAAGGCCCTGCTGTCATAAACAAGTCAGTAGGGTTGGAACCAACTAAACCTTCACATCCTGCTAAAGACTCTGGCAAATCACAACCAGAGTATCAGGGAGTAAGGGGTCCTATACCCTCGGTGGGGCAGCACTACTCCACTGAGAAGGGGATCCACAAACATTCACATCCTGCCAAAGGCTAAGGTAAATCACAACCCAAGCAACAGGGAGTTCTCGCCCCTAAATCTTCGACAGGCCAGCACAAGCCTGTTGGAAAGGGGGGCATAACCACTCAGGTGCCTGATGAGGACATTCGTAAATCAAAGCTTTTGTCTGAGGGCACAAAAACTCATCGCAAAGACTCAGAGGGAAACTTACAACCCGCTGATAGGGACACAACATTCACGGCTCCGCAGGATGGCACTGGAAAACACCCATCAGTACCTGAAGGGATCATGGGGGACAAAGATTCAGAGGGACACATACCACCCGCTGATATGGAACCCATAACCACCCCCGAAGGTGCGCATAACTCGGGAACTGACCTTGAGGACCAAGTAAATAAAACCTAATCTACCGGATTTGAGAGGTCAGGACCTGGCAACAACGAAGGCAAGTCTTCTTATGAAGAGGAGCCGAATAACCTTGTTTTGCAGATTCAGTCCCTAGCTGATGCTCAGGCGGTTTTGTATTCTGATGATGAGTTTGACAGTGATGAGGAAGTTTTTAAGGCCGGAGATGACATGGAGCTTGAGGAGACAGTCCCTGAACCAATTCCTTAGTCTCCTCAATCTTCTAACCATGACGTTGCTGATACACATTCCGAGCCAGAGTCTTCAGGAGATGATCAAGCTCCTCTCACTATGATAGCCTTCACCAAATTCATCAAAAAGATTACTAACATTTTGTACAGGGGGATCACTGATGAGGTCTTTGACATGCACACTGAACAAGAACAGGCTACACTTGACTCCAGGGTGTCCATCATTCAGCAGGATACTCAGGAGATCAAGTCTATGATGACTGAAATTTTTCAAGCCTTCAAGGGATCATCTACTTATTCTTCAGTACAACCAACACTTGCCATCACTGACGCTCAGGCAAATGTTGAGGGGGAGAATGCTACTGAAGCCCCCAATACTGTTGAACAAGAAGCTGGCCAGCCCTCTCACACTGAGGGGGAGCATGTCACTGAAGCCACACCAATCACTGAAGTTCCACCACAGGAGGAACCAGTCTCCTCCACTCTCAGGCAGGATAGAGGCAAAAGTATTGCTACCACCTCTGGTCCTGAAATTGTGCTCAAGCCAGCCTCAACCTTGGTCAGATATGATCCTGATGAACCTATCAGAGTCCCGTTTGAAATCAATGGAGTAGTACAACTTCTCACCAATGCCGAAATTCAAGCTCATATGGAAAGGACTGAGATACTACTAAAGGTGGCTGAAGAAGAGAGAATGAGCAAGCCTGCTCTAATTCAGGTTGTTCATGAGGAAGCTGAAAAGATTGGTTTGGATACTGAGGCACTAGCATCTGAACAAGCTGGTGCAACCTTTAAAAAGGCTCAGGAAGAAGAGCTAAATGCTCTCAAAAGGGAAAGGGAAAATAAGCTCAGGAAGGACGCTCAAATCAGAAAACACAGGGTCGAAAGATATACTTGGGTGATGAAAGAAAGGCTAAGACCTGAAACCATCACTGACATACAAATCCACAGAAACACCGATCCTGCAGTGGTCACGGTCTTCAGGGGACGTGATCAAAGAACATTTTATGTCCATAAGCCATTCAAGTTTGCTGATTTTGGCATCACTGAACTTGATGAGCTTCGTCCTATCATTGCCAAAAAGAACAATGTTGTAGTTCCTAGCCTTCTCAAGTCACTGAAGGAAAGGTACGAAAGACTGAGAGCAATGCCTGAAGCTCTTAACATTCCCTCACTTCTTCCTGCCTCAACAAAAGAGACTGCTCCATCCAAGGCTTCCAAGAGGAAAAGGAAGCATATTGAGATGGAGCCTGAGATCAAAGTACCAGGGCTAGAATGTGATAGGCGCTTCCTGAAGGGATTAATTTTGTGAACAATGTGGTCCTTGAAGCTCCTGAAAGAGGCTTATGCTTCACTGATGAGTATGGAAGCCTGGCTTTCCAAAGATGGTTTGATATGGATAAGGAAGGAATCAAATCAATGCTCATGTACCTCATGTTGGCATCCCCCATCAAGAGTGACGAGAACAAAAGATTCTGCCAGGACTTGGAAGCAATGATCAATGAACATCCTGAAAGACACCTACTCAGATCAAAGAAAGCAAAGCTTGAAGCCCTTGGATACCACCTGAACATCTGATCTGCAACAACTATCTTTTTTATTTTTGTAATTTGTAGGACTTGTAATAACTATGAATAAACTTTGATGTTTTGTTTAAATTATGTGTCCTACTTATAATTACAACAACATTCAGTAAGAGATGAAGACCCCTGCCAACTCACACTGAATCAAGAAACACTTAGGCTATTTGTATGTTCAAATAAGGGGAGATTGTTGGGTCACTTAATTCCCCAATATTCTTCTAACAAGGGTTTGAACGTAAAATAACCTAAGAAGAAAGGTTCTTCATTCAGTGAGGCGGAACTCAGTGAAGTGTGATCTAAGCCAAGAAGAAGGTGATGGGTTCAGTGAGGATGACAATAACTCACTGAACCCCAAGACTCCTCAACAACTTCATGGTACTGAAGACTGATGACTTGAAGACTGAAGTTTTGGCGGGACTGGGCGGGAAAGTTTGATCTGTTTCACTAAAGTGCTTTATCACTTTAAGGTCAAACTTTCCTCAAATGGTTAAAACCATGCTGTCATCAGAAAGTGCCTTTTGGACTTAACCCAAAGAAGTTTCCCTTGCCAAAGAATAAAACCTATCAAGATTTTATTGAGGAACACTTAGGTCCATTGTATAATAGGGTTGTTCATAATTGTGTATAAATAGGTAGCATAAGTGAGGAGTAAAAGTTGACAAGTTTGTACAATAAATGCAAAGCATTCACAAACCACTTTTACTCCTCCAAAGAACAACATAAACCCTGAGATAGCTCAGTGGGTCCTGAAAGTTATCACTCAACATTGTTTGAGTTTAGTGAGGAGTCAATACCTCACTTGTCGTTTTCAATCCCAAGTGTTATTCTGCAAACACTTGGGTACGATTCTTTTTGATTAACTTCTAATAAAGAATTAAACGTTGAAAAATATTGTCTCTTATGTTTACGTTACTTTATTGTTAATCATTCATACATCTTTGTTTAAAGTCATACAACTTGGTTACTTTAGCTATTTAGTTACTGTTAACCAAGTAAAAGGGACCAATACCCTATCCAATTATCTCTTCTTTCCTTCTATCTTTGATAATTGGTTTTCTAATAAACACTTCACAAAATATTTTCCAAATTGGCTATTTGAGTTGGTAAACCTTAGATTGTTAAGGTTTAGTGTGAAGTACAATTGGGAGTTTAGCAAGGTTAGGTATTTAAAAGACCAAAACCCAAGTGTTGGGAAAATTCTTACAGAGACTCTGGCGCGTCACCCACGCGTTGACGCGTGGACAACGCGCCGGGCTCGGTAAATTTTCCCCAAGTTGGGTCTTGGCCTATAAATACCCCACCTTGGCTCTTGTATTCATCACCCCTTTCCATTATTCTTTCTCTCTGCATTCTTTCTCTCTAATCTCTCAAATTCTATCTTGTGTTCTTAGTTAAACACATTAACATCTTTGAAAGAACACATCTCTTTGCAAGGGAAAAATCTCAAGAACTTAATCCACTCTTGTGATTGTGTCGAGGGTCTTCTTATCTTTACCCTTTCTACTACAATCGAGTCTCTAGGTTAGGTTAGGGCTTGATTGAACAAACATTCATTCATTCATTCAATCGTTTGTAAGGGAAGTCTTGTGTCTTGGTGACCAAGCCTAGATCATTGGGGATCTAGTTGGGGTTTGATACTTCCGGGTGGAAGTTTTGGTTGTGGTCTTGGTGACCAAAGGTTAAGTCGAATCACGAGATTCTTTAGGGTGATTTCCGAGGGTAGAATACCGTGGGAGTTACTCCTTCTTTGTGAGCATCGATATTGGTGAATATCGATGGAGTGAATTGTAACGGTTTGTAGTCCACCAAAAGGATTATAATAGTGAATAGTATCATGTCGTGGATTCGCAACTGGACGTACGGATGGTATAAACCCCCATCCCAAACCAATATATATCGTGGTGTCTCTCTTTACTTGCTTTATATACTTTGGATTGCATTTGTGGTTGTTGTATTGATTGTACAACCACTTGGTTCATCTTCTTGGCTTAAAGTTTTTAAACGTTCTATAAGCCGAAGAAACCGTATTCACCCTCCCCCCTCTACGGTTGTACAATGCAAAACACAGTGAAACTTGTAAGATCCTAATCCTAAAACAACAACCCTAAATCACTTGGGCAAACCACCACATGAAAAACACACTCAAAGTTGTGACATCGTTACCCTAAAACAACAACCCTAAATCAGTAGGACAAACCACCACAATAATCATAATAACAATTCAGCAAAGGCAAAAGGTAAACCTAACAGGAAAAATTAACAAACACAAAACAAAAAAGGAGGAAAACACAATGAGAAATTCAGACCTAGAATAGATGATTTCAGAGAACAGTGTAACCCTTTTTTTTATGAGAAGTTGATGGATCTACCTAACTTGTAGATCATATAAACCAACCAACCCCAAAAAAATGTGGCTGGAAAAATTTGTAGCACTGCACTGGTAACAAATGGCTTAAGCAGGACCACAAAAGGAATAAAAAATGAATTCACTATTCATTTCCCTGTTCATCCCCTCACCGGCAACCGTAGATCCTCGAAAACCCATCGGGTTGGATTAAATCGCCGTTGTTTTATTCATCGGAGCTGGATCAAGCGGATCACACAAAGAGAAAGAGGGTGTGAGTTAATGTGAACAGTTCGGGTCATAAGAGAAGACACCAAAATACTAATCGGGTCTTGGATGGAGCGGGTCACCAAAAAGGAGTGGGTTAAAAATCCCGCTCGTTAGTATATAGATATAATATTGATTTTATGTTCATTTACGACCCAAATAATTTACTACCCAAATCTTTTACAACCCAAACATTTGGTTGTTATCTAGTGTTTCAAACCCAATCTTCTTGTCACAAAACCTCCGCGCCTCACCTATGCTAAACCTAACCCTAACGATCTCTAGAATCAGAATTGCCATCTTTCTCACCCCACCAAACAGTAATCATCTTCGATTAACAGTGTCACCCACCATCCAACTTTAAAGTTTAAACCCTAACCACCATTTTCTGGAACCTACCATTTAAAAGTTTTCATTCACATTTTGTTTTATCTAGGAGTAATTAATATTTAGACAAATAATTTTCAGTTGTTTAGCTTTAAAAAGCTTAAAGGTATGATATTTCTTAAATGATTACGAGATTGTGGATTAAATGTGCACCTTAAAGATAAGGTATTTCTTTATGAGGAATGCTACACTCACTCAAATTTTACAAAAACAAACCCACACAATGATATGGATGTTTATCATTGGTGGTTTCACTCTTACATTCTCTCTCCTCTTTAATTAACCTAATTATATACATCCATGTCATTGTGTGGATTTTGTTTTTATAAAATTTGAGTGGATGAAGCATTCCACTTTCTTAAATGATTATGAGATTAAGGATTATATGTGCACCTTGAGTAAATGATCCTATATAACTTATATCTTATAACTTGACAGGAAACGGGCTCCCTTACCACTCCAAGTTATAGGATCTCCAGAGCCTCACAATTTTTTAAAATTTTATTTTTTTAATAAAGCATATCAAAATAAAAACATTGCATAAATTAAATAAAATTAAACTACACTTAAACCAAAATTTTATACACTTTATGTGCTAATGTTCTTGATTAACAAATGCTAAACATCGTTTTGTTGATGCATGATCTCCTTCAAATCATACTTGCTACTGCTTTTGCTATTCTTTTTACACTATGAACGTCACCCTTTTTGATATGAGATTCACATCAATGAATAGGAATGTCGTTGAGGTGGTCGCTAAAGATAAGAAAGGCCGAAAAGGGGAAAAGCAATGTGGGTAAAAGATGTGACGTCTCAAGAAGGGTCGTAGTGCAATAAGTATCAGATTAATTAACAAATATTGTACTACACAATTATGGCAAAACACAACAACCTACTACGAAATCTGTAGTTAGAGTAAGTTTCAAAGGAAAAACATATACTCTAGTTTTTAGAACAATGCCATTTATGTAGATTACTAAATTTATTTTTGTCTTAGCAATCGAGAAACTTTAAGAATACATACATAAATGATAAAACTACCAAACTCAAACTTTATATCCGTCATGAAAATTGACCACTGATAATTTTCTCCCGATCATTTCATCCACCATTAATAACACAAAAAGTAAATTGTAGAAACTGTCATTGTGGTTTGGCTAAACTACATGTGTAGACTATGCAATATGAAAGTGCATGCGTGTTTTTGTTGGAGTATTCCGGTGTTTAATGATATGTTCTTGCAAGGACTCCACATGTATTTTGAAGTTTCTTGTATAACCAAATCGATAATTGCACACAAAATTTTTCACAATAACTATGTCCGCACTTTCAAAGTGTTAGAAAAGCTATTGCAATTTTGTCAAACCACACTGTTGTTGCAACAATAAAATAAAATAAAATTTAAACATAGGTTTTTTGCAATTTAACGGGTTTTTGTTTCGGCTTATAGAGCCGGCTAATGACTTACTTGGTTTTGGGCTTATATTTCATAAGCTAACTCTTTGTGGCTTATATTGAAACTTTTCGACTTATATAAGCTTATTATAAACATAAGAAACTTATACAAACCAAAAGATTCAAAATAAGCCACAAAAAATAGCTTATGAAACATAAGCGCAAAATCAAATACGCCATAAGCCAGGTTACAAAAATAACTATTGCTGGATTTGAAGATTAAGTTGTAGATGGAAATAGATATGAAGATTATATAAAGAGATTATTTTTATAAGTTACATGAAGTAGTATTTGATTTTAAGAGATTATGAAAGATTAATTTTTTTATAATCTCTTATAAGTTGTGTCTGACAAACGAAGCTTATATTTTCGAGTAAACTTCTTAAATGACCCATTTAGATTACCATTTTACCAAAGTGAACTTCACCCGTCTTTTTTACGAAAATAAACTTTTTTCACACGCGAATCCTGGGCGTTTCTTGGGTGAATCCTGGCGTTTCCTAGGTGACTCATGAGCATTTCCTGGGTTGTGTCCTCATTTGTTTTTCGGGAGACGGTTGTGGAAGAAGGTAGTGGTGGTGGTGGTTGAGGGTTGAGGAAGAGGAGGAGATGGTAAGGATTTCAGGAGACGGTTGTAAAGGAAGGTGGTGGTGGTTGAGGGTCGAGGAAGAGAGGAGATGGTGAGGATTGTGGTGGAGGGTTAACTTGATTGGAAACACACAGAGAAATGATGGTGTTGACATTTCATTAAACTTTATTTTGGTAAAGTGAAGTTTGTGAAGCGGGATCACGAAAAGTTTATTTTGATAAAACGAAGTATTTTAATTCATATTTGTAAAATGAATTGGTTGTTGGGTTATTTTGGTAATTTATTTTATATTTACAATAGCTTACTATTTTTCTTAAAAAAAAGTAAAAAATAAAAAATAAGCATGATGCCTCAATAATTTACCCATCTGCGCAGTACTACTCTTATAAACACAAAAAGCAAATATCCCATTGTCACTAGTCACTAAAACCCCAACCCAAAACCCCTCCACCATGACCCAACCATCACCACCAGAGCTCCACCTCCGAACCGCCACCCAACTCATCAAGAAAACCACCACCATCGTCTTCTTTTCCGGCAAACACCACCTCATTTCCTTCCTCATACTCTCCATCCTTCTATTCTCTATACAAACCTATACCCATGTCATCACTAATGACATCACTTCATACATCAATAACACACCATCCATCAACACCATCTTAACAAGAACAAAAAACCCACCAAAACCCACTTCTCCGATCACCACAAATCGCCGTCATCACCGTCGCCGGAAAACCCCATTTCACCAAACCCTCGCCGGCGACAATGAGATTAATCAAAGAACATTTTCGGACACCCTTTTGAAAACCCATGTCAATGCTACTTTAGTTTTGCTTGATTCTTTTGATCACCATGTGGGTCCCACTTTCATTAAATTTAAAGAAAATGTTAGTAGTAGTAGTGGTGGTACTAATGGTTCTCATGTTATGGATGATATAATGTTGTTACTGTTTGATTTGAAGTATAATGAAGTGAGTATATTGTTGGGTCTTGCTCGTGTTTTTTTTGTTTCGCTTGGGTTTATGATGGTCACATTTGTTGTTATTAGTGCTTGGGTTCATGGGGTTGTGTTTGTTTTAGTAGTGAATGATTTGTTAAAGACTCGTAAGTCGTTATATAGGACGTTTGTGGATGGTGCGTTTTTGGGGCGTTATCGGTTGGGCAGGTTTGTTGGAATGAGATTGGTGGTTAGGTATGCATTGAGTCAATTATTAGGTGCTTTCTTTTTTCTTGGAGTTAAGGATAAGTTTACGTTCGTAAATGTTTACATCTGGTTGACGTTTTTGCCGTTTTCGGACGTGTCTCCTTGGGTGGAAGGGTATGAGTACGAGTTTCAGTGGATTCGGTTTTTGTGGATTGTTTGGAACTTGTTATTCTTGTTTGCTTTGGATATTGGTGCTTGGGTTGTTATGGTGGATCCAAGAAAGCGCGGTAGAGAAGCTATTAATGAAGGGTATCATTTGTTTTCGTTGATGTTTGAACCTGCTCGTAATCTCAAGTATCTGGAATATACCATTTGTGGTCTGTTTGTAAGAACCACATTTAAACCAGCTTTTGGGGAAAAAATTGCTTTGGCTTTACAGTCGTTTATGGAGGTTTACTTTATGGTGGTGTGGTTGATGTATTACTTTTCCGCGAAGTCTGTTGATGCTAATTCTAAAGGCATACCTTTTGGCCAACAAGAGCTTGAAGCCATGGTCAAAGATGTAGATGATCGTCAATGAAGTAGTAATCGTTGAGATCTTGGTGTTTTTCTTCTCAAAGGTGTTATAAAAATTTTACTTAGCATATCTCAGCAATTCAACATTACAAATGTTAGATGATACGAACCCGAGGCTTTGTACAAGCTGTACATTTTTTACAGACAGAATGGTATTTTTTTTTTCCCACAGTTATATGTTAATGTAGGTACAATGTACTCTAATGCATTTACTGCATTTCATCAATCTATAGATTCGTAAATTGAATGACAACTTCTATATTTTCCTTGTGGTGTATTTAAATGACGTACTAACTTCTTAACAATTTGGTTATGGTTTCATTAGCCGTGACCCAAAGTTTAATCAAGTTATTGGAGTTTGATGGTCTGATCATTGACTATAGCGTTGATTTACTGAAGTAGTTCAGATAAGACTTCATTGTATGAACAGTGCTTAAGTCAAAAGAGCTCTGTAAAATTGTAACAAAATTATTTAAATGAATGAAATACATTCATTCGTTCCTAAATAAATTTGACTAACATTGATAAACTGTTGACTTTCTAACTGAATTACTCAACATAATAACGGAATTACCAAACTTAAGTACGACTAATTACAAATCACTCCCTAAACTATGAAGTTTTCAAAAACAATAATTTGGTCCTTCAACTTTAATCATTCATGAGTCATGACTTCGTATATGCTCCACGAATGTCACTGTAAATATTAATGACAGCTTGAAGTATATTATACTAACTAACATTTATCGAGCTTTTTAGGAACCGTAATGTTCCCCCAGTAATATTTTATCCACACTCTTCCTGATTCTTCTTCACAAAACACAGTCCACACACACACACGCTCATAAACACAAACACAAAACACAGAGACGCACAAATGATCTTCAAGATCTATCATCAGGCCCTCTGACATTCTTCTCTCTAAAAACCCACACACACTAGTATGTGCTTTTATCCGATTTATTTATTATTATTTTTTTTAATTAGGGTTTAATTAATTTCGTTTAAATTAAGGTTTCATTAATTTGGGTTTTTTTTTTTTTTTTTTTTTTTTTTTTTTTTTTTTTTCTTTTTTCTTTTATTTGTTTACAAGGTTGGGTTGCTGATGATGTTTGCAACTAGCCCTTTTGAGGTCTTTGTTTCTAGCTTCTATTATTTTGAACTTAATGTTTCGTCATAATTTATAGCCTGTGTTAATTTTTCCCCCTGTTGATCTTTTGCAGGTTGCTTTGCTGATGGACAGAAGCGTATCAAAGGTTCTCCTCATCCAAGGTTCATATGAATAAAGCTTAGGATTTCAAAAAAAATCCCAGTTTGTGGTAAATCATTTTGGATTTGTTACTGAATTCTCTTTTGTTTATAGTTCAGTTGGTTCTTAGGCTAGGTTGTATGGGTGAAAATATGAATTGGAATTGTGTAACTGAATTATGAGTGTTCGTTATATGTTAGTCGTTACGTGGAAGTGAAGTTGAATTTTCTGCATTATAGTTTCAATGAAATGTGACATGTGGTGTAGGTTGAACGTTGTTCGGAACTGAGAATGTTGCCAAATGTGTTTAATTCAGGTTTTTGGGTTAGTTGAGTTATAGATTTGTTTATGCATATAGCCTAATAGCGGTGTTTATGTGATGTCGGGTAACAAGTGTGCGAACTAAGTGCTTATATATTTGATTGTAGTTTGAGAAATCAAATGTGGCAATCAGCGAATCGTTAGTGGTAGTGTATGACTTATGTTTCTGGATTGGAATTGTAGTAAAGTGTGATTTAATGTAGATTTGTTTGCGTATGGGCATTTGATATTTTTGGCGTTTGTTTAATCTTTAAACTTCTCAGCTTATTATAATTTGGTATATTAGCCGAGTCAAATAACTTAGGGGTGTTTGGAATGACTTAGGTTTTGGGCTTACCAACTGGCTATGTAGAATGTTGAATTAACTATTATTAAAACAATTCATTTTTTTTTTTCTAAAATTCATCAAGTATTACGTAAATAGCAACATTCATTTGTACGTTTGCCTTCTGTATAATTGAATTTTTTGATATTACTTCGGGCAGGTGTTATTGAATAGTATGTAAATGAAGCTCTTGACTCTGCGCTCGATTCGGATGACATTGAAGATGAGGATGACGCAGAGGTTGATAGGGTTCTAACCACAATAGCTGGTGATGCTGCTTCACAGCTTCTAAAAGGTGTAAGGAAAGAGCATTTAAAAGAACCTGCACAACCTCAGGTAACAGTTTGACCTGCTTGCTTAGGATTGAGCATATTTCGGTCGCGTTGTATCTCTAATACTTGCAAAATATATCCATCTAATGAAAAAAAATGAGGATAAAAAATAAATAAATAAATAAATAAAACCAATCTTTTTTTCTTTTTTCTTTTTTTTTTGTTTTTTTTTTTTTGACGATGAGGTTACCATCGAATCATAACACTGTTTGTAACAATATTTCCTTTGGGAAGTATCTGACCTCAACCAGTATGGGCAATATGCTTATTAACTCTTATTTAGTTATACACACCATGCATAAAATGTTAACCTAAACGACAACTTCTGTTTTAAATTTAGTAATAGTAATATTGAAAGTCAAATACCAAACCTAATAGCATTATGCCACTGTGATTAGTTATGAATAGATTTCATGGTATGACCATCATTGTAAAATTAAATGTATTCGTACAGGCAACCTTGCTCACAAAGACTTCTAGGCATAATGATATGAGATTCTTAGATGTGAAAAGATTATAATACGACAAACTGCAGTAAACAAGTCAATGTCCTTCGATGTTGTGTCCAGTGAATTTTATGGCAGGTACTCTAAAATAGGTGTACTTTTAGACAACTTTTTGCTACGTTTTAAAACCATCTGCCCTTTTGTATTAACTGATGTAGATTAGAAGACTTGAAAGAGAATTAACAGACTAAATTGCTTACTTACTAGATGGTCATGAGGTATGATACTTCATTTGGTTACTCACTTTATTAGGCTAGAAGATGTCTCTGATATGATTACGGAAACAAAGATTGCTGCTTCAATTGTTTAAATGCATTTATGTGTTTTGCGGTTAGGATACTTGCAGTAGGTTAGTTAATTTGACCATTTACATGGAACGATACTCATTACTTAGTTGATTAATTAGAAGAAACCTATGA
This sequence comes from Artemisia argyi, assembly GCA_030686995.1. Classification (NCBI taxonomy): domain Eukaryota; kingdom Viridiplantae; phylum Streptophyta; class Magnoliopsida; order Asterales; family Asteraceae; genus Artemisia; species Artemisia argyi. The sequence goes on from CM060695.1 coordinate 42,866,885, forward strand.
AAGTCTAAATACTCGCGAAGATATCAACTCATTGTGCTGTATTGCTCTTACATAAGTACTGATAAAACCAAATTTGTTTATAAGAAGAAAAAGCCATTAATATATTCTAGATGTCTTGCAGCTAGATGATGATTTACAGGATCGAGTTGTTCCTATTCCATCTGATGCTGTTATGAAATGACCAGTTAATGCTACTTTGGTTGCTAATGTTTACACATTGATAAAAAGGAAAATTTATTTGTTAAAACAGCTACAGGTATTTAAAAAAAAAAAAAAAAAAAAAAAAAAAAAAAAAAGGACAACTATGTTTATGTTACAGCTCGCCACTAAAATTTTCCGATTCGGGGGCATCGGTAGCTGAGATAGTCATTGCATCTGTGGATTGGTGGCTTCCAACTACGCCTTTGCAACATGCCAGGGGAGCATGATTTTACGTCGTTAAGTTGGTAAAAACATTTGGTACATATTGGATTTTCACAGTAGACATTATGACGTTATTTTAATTATGGATTCGGTAACATCTATTGCTAATTTAACTGTTGTTTAGGTTCTCAGCTTTACCATTAGATGGCAGAAGCTCCCGACGCGTGGGCAAATACCGCATCAGAATGAACATATATGATCACAAGGTTTATTCCACCGTTTGATTGCAACTACGCTTACCAAATCAGGTAAATGCATAGACAGGTTTCCTTCTTTGTTTATGCATATTTAGATAGAAATATAACTCTTATGCATGTTATTTACTGATTGACTACTACCAATCGGGATGACATTATATTAGTATTCTGATGTTTATAATAGATTAAAAAATATATATATCTTATATAATCAAAGTTGTTGTATAAAATTACAATTCATACCCTATTAGGATTAGGCAGACTCATTTTGTCTTTACTTATTAGACTGCTTATTTGCTGAGAAAATGAATAGGTGTTTATTGTTTTTTAAACAGACTGACAAATAGACAGAGCGAATTAAGAACCCTGATGAGTGTGTAAATACTCATCATTTTGTCGTAACTAAACTGCCAAAAATATCCAAAAACACTCAAATATGCATCAAAATACTGCAAATATCACAGGATTGAGTTTTATATGTTTCAGATGCAAAATGATTAAAAACAGATGAAAAATGAATAAAGTTTGCATAATTGGCAGTTTCAGTCCCTCAACTTTCAAAACTTGTCAAATTTAGTCCCCGAGCATTTGTTTTGGAAGAAAAGTCACCAAAGGTCCTTGGAAATCACAAGTTATCATAATTAGTCCTTTGGTGAAAAGTTTCAAAAGTTGTCAAGTTTGGTCCCCTGTACTTTGCAAAGTTGTCAAAAATGGTCCCTGGGATTTAAAACTTTGCAAAAATCAAATATGGTCCTTGTACTATTCATCTTTGGCAAATATGGTACTTGGGTGAAAAGTTTGGAGAAATTACAAGTTGGTCCCTGAAGTTTCACAAGTTGGCAAAACAGGTCCCTAGATTTCAAAAATGTGGAAAAATCAAAAGAGGTCCTTGAACTACTCATCATTGGCAAGATAGGACCCTTTGAGAACTTTGGGAAAATTACATGTTCAGCCCCTGAAAAATCCATAAATTACACATTTGGTCCTTGTGATAATTACACCAAACGGACTCTTTTTATTAATCCCAAAAATCTAAACCAAACCCAAACACAATCCAAACCACCCCTGATCCAACACCCTCACCCAGCTCAAAACAGAAGCCCAATCCACCACACCCTTTGATACCAAAACCAGGGTCAAAGTTGATCCTGGTCAAACCGGTCAAACTCATCACCACCCTTACCCCTTTCCCTCCCACTTGCCTGTAACACCATCACTTCACCACTCCCACTTGCCATCACATCCCACCGCCCTTACCACCACTATTACCTAATAATACAACCATAATTAATGCTTTCTCTCCCCCAATTGCACGCAAACAGGCCCCAATTGGCATATGGTGTTTTGGCGCAAAAAATGATCAAACGGTCAAGATTGATCCTGTGTCATCCAAAGGTCAAGATTTCAAGTGGGATTTGCTCAGAAGGCTTCCAGGAACCCTAAATGATGGCTATAAATAGAGAAGAAGCAAGGGAGAAGAGTATGTAGTTAATTAGTAAAAACATGTATGTCGAATTATTAAGCATTTAAATTCTAGTGTATTTCAAAGCTTCTCAATTGTAATCTAAGTGTTTTCACTGTATTTTAAACCTTTTTCAAGTATCAATTTCAGTGTAACTCATTTGAATTCAGTTTATGCAATTTCAATTTCAAAAATCTCATATTAGCTTAATGTTGTTTATAGTTATTACTCTGGACTTCTTAGGAACATATAAGCTCCTATAAAGCTTATCAAAGCTTTTAGAAACCATAAAAATCAGTTTAGCAGAAAAAATCAAAAATACAAAAAAATAAGAAAAAAATAGAAATAAAATAAAATATTGCAGGATCATGAAGAAGATGGCTGGAGCACAGTGAATTAAGGATGGCTGTGGGTTAGTGAACCTGTGGGGGTTCTATAGGATAAGTCTTGGTCCTTGGTTCTGTGATTTAAGCTGGATTGCACTTTGTAAGCCAATTCTTGAATTTTAGCATTTTACTGTAGTAGTGCTCATTATTGCTTATATATTTGCTTTTTATACTTTATCAGTATTCCTTAGTGTAATTATTGCTTAAAATCAAGTGTGTGTGTGTGTGTGTGTGTGTGTGTGTGTGCGCGCGCTTACTTACTTTGTGCTCAAAATTCTTGTGTTAATTGCCATTGTAGCATATTAGTGATCATTGGTCTTTTGTGGTTATTCTTGGTAATTAGGTGATCATCTTAGCTTATTACAGTGATATATGTGCTTATGCCTCAGTTTTAGGGTCTATGATAAGCAAACCTTTTGAAAATCACAAAGTCGTTCAGTAAAGGGCTTGTTTGGTTTTGCTGTCAAAACTGTGTGCAGGTTTGTTTTGTTTGATGATTTCTGTTGTTTCATGTCACATTAGGTCCTTATAGTCCATTTCAATTATAAAAACCCAGTCTTGTTTGATAAAAAGTCAAATCCATCTTTAATCTCATATAAACTTATCTGTGTGAGTTTTAAGATTGCATAATCACCCATTTCAGTATAAAAGTTGCTTTTCCATCTTAAATTAGTCTCATTTTATCTAATTATAACATAATTAGTGATTTAGAACCAATCAAAGTTCACAAAAGTCAACAAAGGTGGAAAAAAGTAAAAAGTCAAAAATTGCATAGTTCCTCAGATAGTCACTTTTGGTGTGAATTTTCTTGATTTTTGTAGTAGGAATCAGGCTTTGAAACTTCTTGTGGTTAAAGTATACCACCTTAACTACAAGAATCCATCACCATCTTATTTTTGTGATTTTTTATATGGTGTGTGCATAAGCTTATTTGAGGGTGCAGGGTTCAAAACCTCCCCTGCACCAGGGCAATTGGCCTACTTTCTTAGGCTTGCATCTTGTTACCCAGTGGACCCCACTATTTGCTTTTTGACTTTTTGAAGAGCTTATCAGCTCAGCTTCTCAGACCTAGGATTATTTTGGACTCTAGCTTATTGGTACTTAGCTTATTTGGCCTTCTTTTGTGACCTGTCCAATAACCCTATACTAACCACTTAGATTTTGCACCTAACTTCAAAGACTCACCAAGTGCTCAATAATAAGCCCTAAGCCCAGCTTATTGGCTTATTTTGAAGTTGACCAGGTCAACTTTCAGGGTCAACTTTCTTTTCGGACCTCCATTCACCTCTGTGGACCCCACAGAGGTCTAAAAGTTCCCAATTTGGACTGTTTGAACCTTAAGTTTGCATAAGTGCTTAATTGTTGTTCCTGGCTTAATTATTGTACTTATCTGTGCCATTTTGCTTATTTCAAGTTGGTCCATACCTGTTATAGCTTATTTGTACCTAAAACATCTTGTGGTAGCTTTTTCAAGTTTTTCAAAGTCCTAATAAGCTATATAATCAATCTGTTAAGCACTTGTGTTTCCACACAGCTTATTTTTAAGTTCTATAACTTTTGTCTTTATTAAAGTTTGTTATTTTTGGTATTAAAATAGGATTGTAAAAGAAAAACAAAGAAAAACCAAATTTAAAAATAGTGATAGCTTCTATTTAATAGAATTTATCTATTTAAATTTTCTTTCAGCTTATTATTAAGCACTTTTTCATTTTTATATTTTTCTTAAATTTCTTTTATATTAAAGTATTTTTAGGAATTTTTCTAGATTTTTCTCTTTTCATTTAGTATTTATTATAATTAATATTAGTTTAAATAATAATTAAGTAATATTAGTTAATTAAATAGTTTTATTAATTTTTATTTAACAACAGTACTTGTTGGGATATAAAGATCAAGGTACTTCTGTATTTTAAAGTACTGCTGTGTCAAAGTGCTGCTTGAAGATCAAAGTCAAACATGGTCAAAGTACTGCTACATATTGAAGAATTATTCAAAGTACTTCGAAGAGAATAAGGACTTAAGTGCAATATTGATTAAAGGATTATTATGTAATATTGTATGAATATTCTAGAATTAGTTAGGGATAATTACTTGTCGTTCAAGTATTGTAAATCGACTTAAGGATATCCTTGTGTCTATAAAAGGAGCCTTAAGAGGTATTAGTCGTAATAAGTTTTACGTGTTAAAAATATAAGTTAGAGAAGTCGATATTAGTCAAGTTAGGCATTGTTAGTGAATCTGTATAACAAAGCAGGTTCAAGTTTGGTTTAATATAAAAGTTCTTCTTAAGCTTTGTGTTAGTAGATTCCGCATACTTTACAAAGTCAAAACAGTGTTTCAATATTAATAGTGTTGAGTTTATTCAATATTGTTAAAAACCTTACAAGCTATAAAGTAGTTTGGTCAGAGTATATCGATCCAACAAGTGGTATCAGAGCTTGTGTTGGAAACTCTGATTAAGAAGATAATCTTTTAAACCGATTCTACTACATACCCTTTAAGATGTTGACAGAGGCTGCACCTGCTCCATCCATCACTGCTGTTAGAATTCCTATTGTCAAGAAGGGAGAATATGATTTATGGGACATGAAGATGAGGCAGTACATTGCCATCACAGACCATGCTTTATGGGACGTGAGTGTCAATGGCAATATGGTACTTGATGAACCAGTAGAGCTCCCAGGACAACCTAAACCACCTAAACCAACCATCTCAGCTGCTACAAAGAGAAATCAAGACAAAGCTCTCAACATATTACTGTCTGCTATTCCTTATGGACACCTATTGAAGTTTCATGATGCTCAGGATGCAAAACAATTATGGGCTGCAATTAAGAAAAAGTTTGGAGGTAATGATGCTTAAAAGAAGATGCATAGGAACTTGTTGAAGCAACAATTTGAAACTTTCACTGTTGGTGAAAGAGAAGGTCTTGATTCTGCTTATGAAATATTCCAGAATCTTCTGAGTATGCTAGAACTATATGGAGCTAAGGCATCAGTTGAAGATGCTAACTTGAAGTTCTTGAGAAGCTTACCATCCGCATGGCATGTAGTTGCCACTATGATCAGAGGACAACCAGGTTTGGACACAATGGACTTTGATGATCTCTACAACAATCTGAAGGTGTATGAGCATGAGATGAATGGTACTACAGGTTCAAGCACACATCAGAAACCCCAAAACATTGCTTTTGTATCTTCTGAAAACAGAAGCAGTACTTCCAATAAAGGTACTGCTTAACCTGTTCAAAGTACTGTGACTGAAACTCAGCTTCCATGTACAACTATGGTCACTACCACTTCATATCCATCAAACACCCCCACCTCAGATGATGTTCTATGTTCATTCTTTGCTCAACAAGCAACTCTACCTGTAACCTATCAAGAAGATGTCTTGCAAATTGATGATGATGCTATGGAAGAGATTGATATCAGATGGCAAGTTGCTATGATCACTACAAGAGTCAAAAAGTTTGATAAAACAGGAAGAGGCATTAATTTCACAGCTAAGCAGGGAATAACATTTGATAAGTCCAAAATTGAGTGCTTCAATTGTCAAAGGACTGGTCACTTTGCAAGGGAATGCAAATTTGTAAAGTATCAAGCAAACAAAATGAGTGAACAGCCCAAGACTGAAAGAAAAGAGGTTCCTATTACTGAACAAAAACCAAAAGCTTTGGTTGCTCAAGAGAATCTATCAGAGATTGATTGGTCCAATGAGTTTGATGATGAACCTGTAACCTACTCAATGGTTGCATTGGAAGATTGGAGCACAGATTTTGATGAAGAACCTGGATATGCTGCTTTGGAGTCAAGAGATGGTCTAGGAAGCTTTGATTGGAGCATGGAATTTGAAGAAGATCCTGTTCAGCTTGCTATGGTAGCTACTTCACCAAGTTCATCCACTATCTCTGAGGTATGCTCTAAGTGTAATGATATGTATCAAAAGTTACTTAGTGAATATGTAACTGAAAGAGATAAATTTCAAAGGGCTAGGTCTGAGATAGCTGGCTACCAATTGACTTTAGAGTCAATGGAAGCCAAAATAATAACTCATGAAAACAATGAAGTAGCATGGGCTGAAAGATATAAGCAACAAGAGTACCAAGTAAAGTTAAGTGAATGGAAACTAGGATGTAAGGTGTCTGAACTAGAGAAAGTTACTAATTAGAGGAATAAGTTGTTAGAAAAACTTGTTGTTTGGAATGAATTAGGTCTGTCACATGTTCAATTTGTTGAAAAACAAAGAACATCAAACATTAAAACTGGCCTAGGTTATGATAATGATAGCATAAAAGGTATTCCATTTAAGAGTAAGGAACTAAATCTTACAGTAGATACCTCAACTAGTGATGAAGAATTCATAAGTTTGGATGAAAACACTTCTAGTGATGAGGAATCACCTAGTCCAACACCTCCTGAATATAAGAATGACAAGGGATACAATGCAGTTCCTAATCCCCCAGGTAGTTTTCAACCACCTAGGACAGATGTCTCTTGTTATGGGGTAGATAACCTAGCGTTTAGGAAAAAGCTTAAAGGTCAATCAAATTCTGAGCCTTTAGGAGAATCTGTTGAACCACCTAGGGTTGATGAGAAAAAGTTTTCAAAACAAGCAGTACCTTCAAACACTTCTCAAACTATTGCTGATCACTTAGAAGTGCCTCCAAGAAAATATTTTCAAAATACTGCTAATTTTAGAAAACCTTTTGGAAAAGGATTTGGGAATATTGGTCCAAAGGTCTGTTATGTATGTTATAGTCCTCACCATTTGATTAAGGACTGTGATTATCACTCAGAATACTTAAGAAAATACCCAAAGACCAGATCTGCAAATCAAAGTCACAGAGAGATTAAGTCAAGGGATAACAAACCAGTTTGGAATTACACAAATAGGGTTAACCATAGTAATTTCTCAAAAGACTATAGGTACCCTCATCAGAAAAGACCATTCTCCAAACCCACAGTACCTTCTCAAAGTACTGATAGAAAGTTCCCTAACCAAGGTGCTCATAGCAAAAACTCAAGTGTAAGACCTAGGAGATTCAATTACTACAAACCTAGAAGGCCTTAAAACACAAGAAAAGATGCTAGAACACAGAACCCAACTCCAAAAGTTACAACTAAATGGGTTAAGAAAGAAAGTACTGCTGGGGAAGAACCAGTACTTTCAAAGGATAAGGGTGAAAAAGGGAAAACTGATAAGAATGAACCAAAAGTTTTGGAAACAAAAACATTAATTCTTGATCATGTTTTTAAAGAAAGTGGCGATTACATACTCAAAGAATTTAAGTATGTCACTCCACAAGGGGAACACAAGTCAGTAATGGCTTGGGTTCCTAAAAGAAACTAACCTTTTTCATGTGTATGCAGGGCAACCCAGAAGAGGAGCTTAAAGATCATCTTATTGTTGATAGTGGTTGCTCTGGGAGTATGACAGGAGAAAAAGGAGCTCTTGTCAGATTTTAAAGCTTATTTTGGAGGAAAAGTTTCATTTGGGAATGATCCTGATGGAGGAAGAATCACTAGCAAAGGAACTATCAAGGCTGGAAACATTGATTTTGAGAATGTTAGATATGTGAAGGAGCTTAAATTCAATCTTTTGTCAGTCTCTCAGATTTGTGATAAGAAGTATCATGTGTTATTCTTTGACACAGAATGTCTTATACTCTCTCCTGAGTTTAAGTTAGAAGATAGAAACTTGGTGATGCTGAGAGCACCAAGAACTAATGATGTGTATAGAATAGACTTGAAGAACATCAATTCTGCTGAAAGAGCAACATGCTTGATTGCAAGGGCAACAATAGAGGAAGCACATCAATGGCACAGAAGATTAGGACATGTGAATTTCAAGAATATAAACAAGCTGGTCAAAGGAAATTTAGTTAGAGGTTTACCTTCTAAAACATTCAAGAATGATCACTCATGTCTTGCTTGCAAAAAGGGTAAACAACACAAGTCTTCCTGTAAGAAGATTGAAGAGAAAACCATTAGAGAGCCTTTGGAATTGCTGCATATGGATTTGTTTGGACCTGTTTCTGTTGTTAGTTTGAACAAGAAGAAGTACTGTTTGGTTGTGACAGATGATTGTAGTAGATTTAGTTGGGTCTTTTTCTTATGTTTCAAAGATGAAACTTTTGATGCTATTCATGATCTTATAATAGCACTTGAAAATCAGTTAAGACTCAAGGTTAGAGGCATTAGATGTGATAATGGGACTGAGTTCAAGAATCAGCTAATGGATGACTTTTGTGCCAAGAAAGGAATTAAAAGAGAATTCAGTATTGCCAGAATTCCTCAGCAAAATGGAGTTGCAGAAAGAAAGAATAGAACTTTAATAGAAGCAGCAAGGACAATGCTTGCAGATTCCCAATTACCTGTTCCATTCTGGGCTGAAGCTGTAAGTGCTGCTTGTTATGTGTTGAATAGAGTATTAGTGACAAAACCTCAAATGAAGACACCTTATGAGTTACTCATGGGAAAGAAACCTAACATCAAGTTTATGAAACCTTTTGGATGTCCCCTGACTATTTTGAACACTGCTGATAATTTGGGAAAATTTGATGGGAAATCAGATGAAGGATACTTATTGGGATATTGTACCAATAGTAAAGGATTCAGAGTGTACAACAGGGCTACAAAGAAGGTTCAAGAATGCCTTCATGTTGAATTTCTAGAAGAGCAAGAAAATCATAAAGGTAAAGGTCCTGATTGGATGTTTGATCTTGATTTAATGTCTTCATCCATGAATTATGTACCTGTTAGGGAAGAAAATCAAGTTGTTCCCACTGTAGAAGCAACACAGTACATTGTTCATAATGTTAATTTAAGATCTGAAGATACGTCTAATGATAAAGTCAATGATGAGAAGCACAGTATTGCTGAGCCTCAAAGTATTGTTGATCCTCAAATTACTGCTCCACCAAAGACCACAGTATCTGATGAAGACCAAGCCATCCAAGATGAACTTAATAGGATGCTTATTCAAGAAACAATGGCTAAGTCCTATGAAGATGATCAAAGGAGAGCTTATGAAGCAGAAAAGAAGAAGGCTAAAGGCACTGACAGTACCTTGCCCCAAAGTACTGCTGATCCATTTGAAAGTACTTTTCAACCTTTAGATACTTCAAATTGGATAAATGCTGATAATTTGAATAATCCAAACATGCCTGCCTTAGAAGATACTGATGATTTGAATGATCCAAACATGCCTGCCATAGAAGATACTGATGATGAATTGGAACAAGAAGCCATCTTCTCAAATTCTAATGAAGATCCTGATTTCACTAATTTGGAAGATAATCTTGAAGTCTCACCAACTCCTACTCTAAGAATTCACAAAGATCATCCTGTCAGCAAGATAATTGGACCCTCAGCTTCAGGAGTGCTCACACGAACTAAAGCTAAGAATATGTCTTAACAACATACTTCTTTACTTAGCTTTATTTACAAGCAAAACAGGGTGAATCACAAGAATCAGAAATTGTGTTTATTTGCTTGCTTTCTGTCTCAAGAAGAACCTAAGAATATAAAACAAGCATTAGCCAAGGAGAGTTGGGTTGAAGCTATGCAAGAAGAACTCTTACAGTTTAAACTTCAAGAAGTATGGGTATTATGTGATTTACCTGATGGTAAGAGACTGATTGGAACAAAATGGGTCTTCAGGGTAAAAAGAGATGAAAGAGGGAATGTCATTAAGAATAAAGCAAGGTTAGTATCTCAAGGATATAGACAGGAAGAAGGAGTAGACTATGATGAAGTCTTTGCACCTGTGGCAAGGATTGAAGCCATAAGGCTATTTTTGGCTTTTGCATCTTATATGGGATTTCCTGTATATCAAATGGATGTTAAAAGTGCTTTTCTATATGGCACTATCACAGAAGAAGTTATGTCAAATAGCCTCCTGGTTTTGAAGATCCTGCACACCCAAACAAAGTCTACAAGGTTATCAAGGCTCTGTATGGCCTTCATCAAGCTCCAAGAGCATGGTATGAAAGACTCTCTAGTTTTCTCTTACAACATGGTTATAGGAGAGGAGCTATTGACAAGACTTTGTTCATCAAAAGAGATAAGAAGGATATCATGCTTGTCCAAGTTTATGTAGATGATATTATTTTTGGTGCTACTAAGCAATCTATGGTGAAGGAATTTGAAGTTCTTATGCAAAAAGAATTTCAGATGAGTTCAATGGGAGAATTAACATTCTTCTTGGGACTTCAAGTGCAACAATCTAGCAGTGAAATATTTATAAGTCAAGATAAGTATGTTGCAGACATTCTTAAGAGATTCAACTTCACAACTGTCAAGCCAGCTTCTACACCTGTTGATACTAATAAGCCTTTGGGAAAAGATGAAGAAGGAGAAGATGTTGATGTCAAATTATACAAGTCTATGATTGGATGTCTAATGTACTTAACTACATCTAGGCCTGATATTACTTTTGTTGTTTGTTTATGTGCAAGACATCAAGTTCAGCCCAAGGTATCACAATTGAATGCTGTCAAAAGGATTTTTAGGTACCTTAGGCAACAACCTAAGCTAGGATTATGGTATCCTAGGGAGTCCCTGATTGGTGCTAAACCGTCAACTTATATTGACCAAAGAATGGTCAACAAAGTTAAAAAGCCTAGAAACAATCTCTGGGTAATATAAGGTATCACCAGGTCGTTAAATCCCGACAAGGTGTGAATTGTGACTGAGCGTGCTTTGTGATCGGGTGTTTATTCACAGAAAAGGTTGGTTATGAGAATTATTTGGAAATTATTAACAGAAATAGCTTAGGAAAGCTATGTGATTGATTACTGGAACTTAGATTGAGAAGAAATTACCAAAAACCTAAAAACCGTACGTTTGCTGAAAACGCAAACAAACGTACGAGAAATAAAAGTGAACGAGGTGATCTGAAAAGGCTACTGGTATGAAAATAGTATTTTTTTAAACCTAATGATTAAAGAAAATTTTTGGAAATTTAAAATTAATTTTTACACTAATTTTATAATTACTACTAATTAAATATTAATTTCCTAATTACTTTTAATTAATTAAATTAACCTTAATTACAAATAATTATGAAATAAACCTAGAAAAATAAAATTTAAACTTAGAAAAATCTAAAATACTATAAAACTAATTTTAGAAATGAAAATATATTTTTAAGACTTTTTAATTAATTATTACTAATTATTAACTAATTATTAATTACTTTTTAATTATTTAAATTAACCTAAATTCTAATTAATTATTAAATTACACTAGAAAATTGAAAATAAAACTTGGAAAAATAAAAAATAACTAAAAACTAATTTTAAAATTTAAATTATATTTTTCTGATTTTCTAATTAATTATTATTAATTATTAACTATTTAATAATTACTAAAAACTAATTTAAATTAAGAAAAATACTAAATGATGCAAGAAAAATCTGAAAAAATTACAGAAATTATTTTTATATACCAGAAGCCTAGGAAAATTATAAAAATGGGAATTGCTTATTAATAAGCTGAAGAATAAGCCAATTGGCTTAAATAGAAGCTATCACTTCTATTAAGTTAGGCTTATTTGGAATTTTCTTTTTCAAAACTGCTTATTATATGATTTTAAGCAATTTTAATGAAAGAAGTTTGGCTGAGACCAAGTGAATAAGCACTTCAAGTGCTTATACCCTTGACAATTGACTTTCTTTGACCAAAGGTGAGAATAAGCTCAAATGAACTAATGTGGGGTCCACCTTGGTAAAAACTGATGCAAATGAGTTATATGAACAAGGTTAAGAAAATTTCACACAAATAAGATGGCTGAATAAGCCAAAATACCACAATAAGCACTTTGCTTATTTGGTTACTGAAACAGAAAATGGACAACCTTTTGGGGCAAATCCAGGTGGGGTCCACAGGTCTTATGGTCAAACAATTGGTCAAAACCCCAAGCCTGCTAGGAGGGGGTTGAATGGGCCAAGATTTGATCAGTAGGACCCACTAGGGTGGTCACAATGAACCACCAAAGTGGTGGTTGTGACTGAGTTGCTGGTGCACAGGGCAGACCCTTGCCCTGCAAGTGTCTTCCAGGGGTAAATTGGTCCACTAAAAAAATTACAAAAATCAAACCATGGCATGAATCTAAAGTTCTACTGGTAGATAACAACCTCAACAAGTTTCAGAACCTAAAACCACCCACAAAATTCACAACAAATCAAGCCATATTTGGAAAAATCTGAAACTTACACTTTTGACTTTTTATGAAAAATTGGAATTTTGACTTTTATGACTTTTGATTGATGATTACTGATTAAGAAACACGTACTAAGTGGTATTACAACTATTTTAAACTAAATGTACTAATTATAAACCAATTATGAAGGTTTGTGAACCTCAATTTCCTCACAGTTGACTGTGGGGGTGGGTAATGGGTGATTTTGACTTTTGGTGTTTGAGATGCAAAGTTTATGGACTATTTAGCTCAGTTATGACCTAAGAAATCTATTTGTGCAAAGTAATCAACAAAACAACAACAAGAACTCAGCAAAGGTGCTAATCCAAACACCCCTTTAAAAGATGTTTTTTGAGGATTTGTGAAACAAAACTAGCTTCTAAACTTAGTGACTGATAAATAAGCTTTCCCTAAGTAATTTTAAGCATAATTAAACAGAAATCACCAACATTAAACACTACTATGACAGATTAAGACAGTAAAGGTAAAATGGGAGCCAAAAACTTTCAATGTGCTTTCCAAGCAAACAACTGAGATCAAGAACCACAAGAACCAATCCTATTGCTTACCAATAAGCACTAACCCACTGCCATCCCATATTCACACTGATCCTTGCTTATTCAACCCTTGTCCATGATTTTTCTTATCTTTTTTTTTCTTTATATTAATTTTTTTTACTTATAAGAATTTTATAAAGCTGAGTTTGGAATTAACAGAGAAGCTTATAAATCTTTTTAAAACTTAACTTCTGAGCTTATAATAAGCTTATAACAACCTAAGTAACCTTAATTTGACACTTGAAATTCTTGAATTGAACTTGAAATTTGAAAACAGAAATTGAACTCAGAACATAACTTTCATTCATAAAAGATAAATTACTGAGGATAAAAATAAAATACTAATACTAATAATATAATAATACATGCCTCTTTAGGCTTACATGAGCTTAATATATAAACGAGCTAAAGACTAGGTCCCATAAGCTTCCACATGGCTTCCCTTTGAAAACTTTCACTCTCCTTGGTATCCCCATTGACCTTTGACCAAATCCCCATCGTCCAATTGAGCTATGATGCATCTATACCCTTGATTGCAATTTTGGCGCCAAAAAACTGATGGGGCAAAACTGAGTGGGACTGGTGAGGAACATTTAATGTGGTGGTGGGGGTTGGTTAGGTTGGTGAGATTATTGATTGTGGGGGGCTAATAGAGGAGGGGGGAGGCATGTGGAGGAGACACTTCTCCCTGGTTTTGCGTTGAATGTTGGGGGGGAAGAAGGAGGGTCAAGGGTGTTTGACCCTTGTTGACTATTTGACCCTGCGTGGTTTTTATTAAAAGGGAGATAGGCTGGGTGTGTTGTGGGCTTAGGGTAATGGTTGGGCTTTGGTTTTGGTTTGGTTTGGATAATGGATTTGGGATAATAATAAGGGTCCGGTTGGTTGTTAGTGTAACAAGGACCAAATTTGCAATTTTACCAAACCTTAAGGACTGAAAATGTAATTTTTCCAATTTGCTTCCAAGGACCAAATATGCCAATCATCAACAAACCAAGAACCAATTTTGCCATTTTCATTTTTCAAAATTTCCCAGGGACCTATTTTGCCAAATTTGAAATCTCAGGAACCAAACTTGTAATTTTGGAAAACTTATGACCCAAGTGTAATATTTTATGATTTTTGACTTTCAAAACCTTGGGTTGACTTTTCCTTTCAAAATAAATGCATAGGGACTAATTTTGACAAGTTTTGAAACTTGGGGGACTGAAACTGCCAATATTGCAAACTTTGATCGTTTTCCTTTGTTTTTGCACATTTTGCATTTTAAACACATAAAACACAATCCCTGGGATAATTTAAGTATTTTGATAACCTTTTGATTGTTTTTGTATGTTTTGGCAGTTTAAATACGACAAAAACGATGAGTGTTTGAGCACTCATCAGTCCCCTCTTCATCTACAAGCCTTTTCAGATAGTGATTATGCTGGAGATAACTATGACAGAAGATCCACAACTGGAGGGTGTCAGTACCTTGGAAGTAGATTAGTCTCATGGCAATGCAAAAAGCAAACAATTGCAGCAACATCTTCCACAGAAGTAGAGTATGTAGCTGCTGCAAGTTGTTGTGCACAAGTACTTTGGTTGCAAAATCAGCTTTTGGATTATGGATTCAACTTCAAGAATACTCCTATCAACATTGATAATGAGAGTACCATTTGTATTGTGAAGAATCCAGTCTATCATTCCAAAACAAAGCACATTCAAATCAGACATCATTTTATTAGAGACTGCTATGAGCACAGGCTTCTCAATGTGGTTAAAGTTCATACAGATGATAATGTAGCAGATCTACTCACAAAGGGCTTTGATGTTTCAAGATTTACCTTTTTAGTTGTGAGTATTGGTATGATTAATAATTAAGCTATTATTGAGGGGAGGCATTAGTAGTTAGTCATTAGTTAAGGGGAGGCTACATGTATCATTCAAAAGATAAAGATTTTTATTCATCGTGATTCAAAGAGTTACATTCATACTTCCAACAGAAATAGTCAACCATGACACAGACACTAACAAGATACACAGACAACTACAACAAGCATTCTCCATCAAACCTACTTATCCTACCCAACACAACCTACTCCATTGGCCTTTTTCCTTTGCCTTCATAACTCTGCTTTCCCTTTTGAGCAGTATTTCTTTTGTCATCAAAAGAAGCTTGCTTCCTTGGGCAAGCCAGGCCAAGAACCTGCTTGGGAGGTCTCTTTTTTCTTGGAGCAGGCCACTTCATATTCTTTATGGCTGATTCAAGGGCTTGGGTCAAAGCATGTGGAAGTTCATTGGCCAGAGATGAACCAGGAGCAGGGACAGACTTTTTCTTCTTGGGCTTTGGATTAGTAGTGCTTGCTGCATCAGTAATGGTACAATTTGCTACACTCATTGATGAGGTTGATACATTAGGAGGAAAGTACCCACTCCATCCTGCATCATCATCAAAGTCAGAGTCAGAATAGTAGCTGATCTCTGAGTCTGTGGAGCCATCTGAATCAGAAGAGATGTACACTAATGGGAAGTGACTCATGGTTATCACTAGGGTTTTTGTGGTATATTGCAAGTGTTGATTAAAGAAGTATGTTGGTGGTAAGTTACTTTTATAGGAAAGAAAAGGTATAAAGGTAATTAATGAAGTTCATTGAATTCTACTTGCGTTGGTAGCTTTGGGAATTAATTTGGGAAGGTATTAATTACCTCGGGTTGACTTTCAAAGATATTTTGGTCAAACAGTCAACACTAAAGATATTTTGATTGGAAAGTACTTTGTTCAACGTACTGCTTGGTTTTACAACTGAAAGTACTGCTCCATATTCTATGAAGGGTACGCTGACGTGTCAGAATACTGTTCCAACGGTCAAAAATGTGGGTAACAAACTTTCGAATGATATGGGGAAGATAACTTCCAAAAATAACGGTAAAATAATTAATTAACCGTGATTTTTTGTATATTATCCCTTTATAACTCATATCCTTTTCTTATTTATATACCCGTATTCATTTGCCATTCTCATTCATTAAACCCACCAATATCATCAACGATTACTACTCTTCTCTCAAATCCTTATCACAATGGCACATCGACCAACCATCAACAAACACAACATGATTGCAAATCTTGAGAAAACATAGAGGAACATTGATTTTCATGGAATCATTGATTTTCTCACCGGAACCACCATCAATTACTCACTCTTAGTCAACCCAGAGATTATTGGACCTTGGATACAGGCGTTTTGGGCTACGGCAAGGGCTGAGATTGAAGATGGAGAGGATGTTATTCATGCTACAGTTGCTGGAAGAACAATTCATGTTACTGAAGCAACAATCAGGGAAGTTTTGTTATTTGACGATGAAGGAGGCTCTGTTTTGTTTGCTAAACCAACTATTTGAGATGCACTGAGAGATATTGGGTATGAAGGGCCTTTGAACAAGATTACTTTTCAGAAAGCAATGGTAAGTCCTCATTGGAAGTATCTTATTCATGTTTTACTTCATTGCTTAAGTCCAAAAAGTACTGCTTGGGATCAATTTGGACATGCCATAGCTTCTGCATTAGTTGGCCTAATTACCAATCAATCCTTCAACTTTTCTTACATGATCATTGATGGTATGATCACACATATTAAGGCTGGATCACCTTTTCTGATGTATCCTAGATTTGTTCAACTTATCTTAGAGAATCCACTTGTTGGGATCCAAAAACCTCAGGATTATGTACCTACTATTAGGATGCCACCTAAGGTGTTTACTTTCATGTCTCACAAGGGAGTTAATTTTTCTGGTAACGATACCCCTCTCAATGCTTATATGTTAGAGGTAGCACAGGCTGTTAGGGATGATGTTCATAATGCTAGTGGTTCTGCTAAATCTGATGATGCTAGTCATTCTGATCATTCTAAGCATTCTGCATCCGTACATACACCTACACCACCTATTGTTTCACCTCAGCCTGATGACATAAGTGAAAGAACTCCCTCAGTTTCAGTTTCTATGGAAAAACGTATTTCTGCTGAAGGTACTTCTCCCCAAAGTACTTCTTTACAAGGTACTGCTTCAGAGCATACTCCAGTACCTTCTCCCAATGATTATACTCCCACAGGTGGGTTTCAAACACCTGGAGGAGATGAGGGATTTGGAGGTCCTTTGAATAACTAGGCTTTGACTAGAGAGTTGGAGAGGATGAAGAAAGCTATGGCTGATCAGACTGCAGAAATCAAGAGTTTAAAAAAGAAGTTCAGAAGGTTAAAGAAGTTTGTGTGGCCTCTTGTACAAAATTTTAGGCTTTATGTGAAAGAAAAGAAGCAATCTCAAAAGCAAAAGTCTAAATCATCCAAGAAAGCTTCTAAATCCAAGAAGAAGCATAAGAAGTCATCATCTTTCAAATTGGGGAGGACTCAAGATGATAATTTGAATAGAGATGATGCTGGGATTAAATATCCAGAAGATGCTCATCTTTGGCACTATCCAGAAGATCCAAAGAATCTTGTGCCAGAGAAAAAGGTTGAAGAAGATGTGAATATTGCACAAGAAGAAGCTGTTGAGCAAGATGTTGAAGAACAAAATATTCAAAGCACTCATAATCAAAGTACTGATGTTCAAAGTACTATTGATGAAAGTACTGGTTTGCAAGGTACTGCTGCTATGAATATTGATGGAATTGGAACTTCTACAGCTGGACCTTCTACAAAGGATTTTGAAGATGAAGCTGGTCCTTCCAATCCCATGCAACAAGAAGAAATCAAGGTGTATACAGCAAGTGATGATGAAACTATAGCTCAGATTATGATTAATTTGGATAGACCTTCAGGAGGTATACATATTTCTGAGCCTGCACAACAAGTTTCTGAATCTTCTTCTGAATCTGAAGAATTAGATCCTAAAGACAAAGGGAAAGGGATCATGAAGCAAAAGAATATTAAGAAGAAAAAGAAGAAATTTACTCTTGCACAGCTTAGAGAAATAAAGATAGCAGAGGATGCAGAGATTGCTAGAAAGCAACAAGCTGAGTATGATGCAGAGTATTTGGAAGAGATAAGTAAGCCAATTACAAGAAAGCCAATGACAATTGCTCAAGAAAGAAACTGGATGATTATTTTCTTGAAAGGAAGAGGATACAAGAATTTACAAAAATTGAGATATCCAGAAGTGAAAGCTCTATGGGATGAAGTACAAGATTCTATCAAGAAAGAGTTAGAAAGTTTTGTACCCATGGATGCTGATAAGGAGAAGAAGTTAGAAGATATAATGAAAGAACAAGTTGAGAAAAGAAAATTGAAGAGGAAGAAAGCAGTTCAAGATGATCAATTGTCAAAGAGACTCAAAATGATTCATGAAGATACAATTAATGAACTGAGGAATTATTTCAGATTGGTTGATTTTGAGAATAAGAAAACAAAAGACTCTGGAAAGAAATCAAAGATTATCTCATTCTCTGTGGTTAAATCAAAATAAGGGAATTATCTTATGTTCAACAGAGAAGATGGAAGCTTCACAGTATTTAATATGTTATGGGATGTTCTGCATTTTATTACCAGAGAAGATCTATATGATTTATACTTGCAAGTGCAGACATACCATGAGGATATTGAAGCAACATGAGTGGGATTAATCTTACTTGGAGATTTGATAACCATCTGGGAAACAGAAGAAACAAGTGTTGATACTCTGTTGAATGATCAAGAAAATTGGGAAATTACAAGATGAAGATTTTTGAGTCATCAGGAGTTCATTCACTTGAGATGGAAGATGGTACCATGATTCACATGCTTTCTGAGAGAAGATATCCATTGATAAGAGAAATTATGCTCAGGATGTTGGATCATGGAATGGAGCTTGAAGATGAATCTGATGTAGCTTTAGATGTGATTAAGCTATTTATTAGGTGGACTAAATCTGAAGAATAATATTGCAAAATACTGGTATGATTTGTTTTGTATAATAAGTATTTTTTTCAAAGTACTGCAAGACAAATAGTACTTTATCAAAGTACTGCTTGCTGCATAAAACCAGTATAAGTCCTTTGTAAAATAAAATAAGAAGTTTTTGATGTTTAAAGTGAAGTAAATAAAAGGATTTGAAGAGAAACACATGGTGTTAGTATTAATACTGCACAACAAATGGTAATCAACTCACCATGTTTAACAGACAAGAAAGAGTTTGACTCATCATGAGGGTATGACTCTGATGTGATAATCAAATCCATTTTTAGTTGACAATTTACTAAAAATTGTATGGTCTTCAACTCACCATTTCTGTAAAAGTGAAGAGTTGGCTAGCCCACAAGAAAAATGGCTTGTGGTAAAGGCTGTGGAAAATCCATTTATGGTAATTAGTTCACCATGGTTGAGATCAAAGAACTAACTAGTCCAAAGCAAACGGCTCTTGGTAAAGACTATTCAAATCCGTTGATAGCTGATGATTTGCTAAAAATCATATGGTTATCAATGTACCATGGTTGTTCTAACCTAAACATTGGCTACTCCAGAGTTAATGGCTTTGGTAAAGAGACATCAAAATCCATTAATTTTCAATGATTCACCTCTCATAGGAGTTTACACACCTAGAAGTGATGAGAATAGTATGAAACTTTAAAAGATTTGATGGACATTTTGCCAAAATGTTGCTGAGTAGCTGTGAAGGTTTATTGTTGAGAAGATATGAACTGATGCTGATAAAGGGTACTTTGACACACATGACAGATAAAAGATAAAGAGATAAAGAAACAATCTTTCTGAATGATTAAGATATTGAAGATCAAAGATAACAAAGAAACTTGAAATCAAGCAAGTGGAGTTCAAGTTAGGGGAGGATTGTTGGGATATAAAGATCAAGGTACTTCTGTATTTTAAAGTACTGCTGTGTCAAAGTGCTGCTTGAAGATCAAAGTCAAACATGGTCAAAGTACTGCTACATATTGAAGAATTATTCAAAGTACTTCGAAGAGAATAAGGACTTAAGTGCAATATTGATTAAAGGATTATTATGTAATATTGTATGAATATTCTAGAATTAGTTAGGGATAATTACTTGTCGTTCAAGTATTGTAAACCGACTTAAGGATATCCTTGTGTCTATAAAAGGAGCCTTAAGAGGTATTAGTCGTAATAAGTTTTACGTGTTAAAAATATAAGTTAGAGAAGTCGATGTTAGTCAAGTTAGGGATTGTTAGTGAATCTGTGTAACAAAGCAGGTTCAAGTTTGGTTTAATATAAAAGTTCTTCTTAAGCTGTGTTAGTAGATTCCGCATACTTTACAAAGTCAAAACAGTGTTTCAATATTAATAGTGTTGAGTTTATTCAATATTGTTAAAAACCTTACAAGCTACAAAGTACTTTGGTCAGAGTATATCGATCCAACAGTACTTGTTTTATATTTTTATTAGGTTTTATATATCATAAAATAATTTTAGGAAATTTTTCATAATTTTCACTGTTCATTTTCTATTTTTCTTAATTAATTTAGTTTAAATAGTTTTTAATTAATAATTAAGTTAACAATTAGTAAAATAGTTTAAAAATAATTTTTATAAACTTTTTATAATTTTATAGGATTCCTGTGATGGTTAATTAGTTTTATAAAAAAATTCATAATTATCTAAGTCATTTTAGTATTTTTAGTAATTTAAATTAGTTTAATTAATATAATTAGTAATTAATTAATATTAAATTCACAAAAAGACAAAAAGTTATATTTTTAGCTATTTTAGAATTTTTAAAAGTAAATTTTCGTTTTCTTAAGTTTAACTTAATATTATATCACATTTAGTTTAATTTAAATATTAATTAGTAATTAAAAAGTTTTTAAGTAATATTAAATAATAAAATAATTTTTTTTATTTTTAATTAAATTTTATTTTAATATTAAGTTTGTAAAAGTTTCATTTCTACCCCCTGTAGTTTTAATTTGTGCAAAACTCACCTTTTTCTCTGTTTGTAAACATTTATGATTGTTAATTTGTTTACGTTTAGTCATATATGTGATTCTGTAATTGTTAATACTGTTTCATTATCTTAATTTCAAGCAATCAGTAGTGTAAATTAAATCCAAATCATCTTTGGTTACTGTCCTTGATTGGCTCTAAACAGTCAGATAATATTAACCAAGTTATGGTCAACAAGTCAGACAGCCTAAACCAATACTCCGGTGAGTTTAGTGTTTCCCCGGATCGTTAGATCCCAACGAGATGTGAAATCTGAAATAAAACGACTTTAAGATCAGGTGAATTGAACAGGAAAAGGGTTTAAGTGATTTGTACTACTGAAATATAAGAGTGAATAGCTTTAATAAGCTATATCAACTAATACGTGAAATCAGATAAGTACACGTGAAAAAGGTACTGAAAAACGTAAACGTTTATTAATTAAACGTAAACAAAAACAAATTTACTTATAGTAGGATTTTATAAGCCTTAGGGGCTTAAATGCAAATTAAATAAATTTAAAATATTTATTTTATAATTAAAAACTATTTAATTAATTATTTTTATTTAATAACTATTATTAATTATTTAATAATTAACTATTAATTATGGAAATGTAAAATAAGTCTAGAAAATTAAAATTAAAATTTCTAAAAATCTAAAATATTATAAAACTTATTTTAAAATTAAAATTATATTTTTCACACTATTTATCTATTTATTATTAATTAATTATTATTTAATTATTATTTAACTAATTATATTGATTAACTTATTTATAATTACTAAAAAGACTTAGATAATTATGAAAAATTTTATATATCTAATTAACCATTACAGGAATCCTAGAAAAATATAAAAAGTCTATTTTATGTATTTCTATACTATTTTAATAATTACTAATTTACTTATTAATTAATAACTTATTAACTTAATTAAAATAAGAAAAATACTAGATAAATAGTAAAAATTCTAGAAAAATTCCTAAAAATGTTTTAACTTATATAAAAGATAGGAAAATTATAAAAACTAAGTATTGCTTAGTAAAGTCTAGTTATACTATTTAATTACTTAATATTTATTAATTATTAATTAAACTAATATTAATTCTAAAAATTACTAAATGACAAAACAAAAATCTAGAAAAATTCCTAGATAAGTTTTAAGTTACCTAGAGCCTAGGAAAAATATAAAATTGAGGTGTTATTAATTAAGAACTATTATCTCTATTTTAAATGTTAATATTATTTAAATATTAATTAACCTAATATTAATTATAAAAATAGCAAACAAAGAAGGAAAAATCTAAAAAAAAATTATTAAAAATACTTTATATTACAGAGAACAAAGGAAAAATAAGAAAACTTACAAATACTTTATAAAAAGAATAAAAGAAAAATAAACTAAATAGCTTCTATTAAATAGAAGCTATCACTTGAAATTAAAGTTGGATTTTCTGGTTTTTCTTGATTGAAATCTATTTAGAACTGAAAAATGAACAACTCTTTGGAATGAAATCAGCTAGAAGCTCAAATGCAAGCTTTTGAGAAGCTTAAGCTAAGACAGTTGACTTTGGTCAACTGTCTAGGCTTATGAGCTTTAAAACAAACCACAAGCTTCAAGGTTAAGTGGAATCTAGCACAACTAGTGAATTGGACAGAGTTGAAGCAAAACAATTTAGTCAAAACCACTCAGGAAGCAAAATGGGTCAAAACCATATAACAAGTGACCCAACTACTAGCTGTGACTGCCTCTTGTTTTAGCTTGAGTACAAGCTAGCTCAAGAGAGCTTTAGGCCAAACAAAGTTGTAAACTAGATAGACTGCTAGGTTGTGGATCTAGGGAACCAAGATTTATCTAGTGGGGCCCACTGAGGTGCTCAGAACACACCACCAAAGTTGGTGGTGTGGAACTGTGGTGGTGATGCTGAGGTGCACAGGGCACAGACTTGCCCTGCAAGTCTGTTTGAGAGACAAAGGGGCCCACAATAAAAATTATAAAAATAAAGTAAAAATAAGCTTGTAAAGACAAGCTGGCATACTGTGAGAGTGCCAAAGGGCTCAAGCTAGTTCCAAGTAACAAGTAAACTAAAGATTCAACAAATCTGGCAAAATTTCAAGAGATGCAATTTGACTTTTTTCTCATAACTTGAAGATTTGACTTTTATGAAACTAGAGGCCAATTTCTTGCTTGATTTATGTAAGTTATGATATAAGAACACAATTGTAAGCTAGAGGGACCAACTAAGATCCAAAATGGTGAGCTTAGAAGCTCACAGTCCCAACAGTGGACTGTGAGGCTTAAGTAACTAGGCTTTTTGATTTTTTCTTGTTAGAAATCTTGATTTTCTGACCTAACTGGTTATATTTAGACCTAAGTTAGTCAGATAAACAAACAACATTAACAAAAAAGGACTAGAAATCAACACAAGCAGTCTAAACAAACACCCTCTTAGTTGACAGATTTTTAGATATCAAAGGGAAAAGGTGATGGAGATCATGAAACTGATATACAAAGTTCTAATATGATTTCATGATACCATTTCAGCACAAAGTATCAACCACATCATCATGAAGCATGTTAATCATCATTAAGGTATGTGGACTAAAAAAAACTTAAACTGAATAACTATGTGAGCTAATGAACACCCAAGACCTATTAACTACAATACTACTGAATTCTACTTGACAGATATGAGCATCACAAACAAAGTCAGCAACAAGAGCTTGAGTATTGAAATAAGAAAAACAAGAAATGGACTTACACAAGGCTTCAAAGTTGAAATCAGTGAACCAAGACCTTAGGACCACTCTATAGAGTCTCCACAGACTCACTAACCCAAGGGCAATCCATTACCTCCCTTGCTCCAGCTTGTCTTCACCATTGCACTGATCATTATTTTTACTCTATATATTTTTTTTTTGTATTTTTCTTGTTTTTTAGAATTTGACTAATATAACTGGATTTAAAGTCTCTAATAGCTTTGATAAGCTATATAAGGATCTTAAATGAGCCTATCAGTTCATAACAATAACTACTAACAATATTTAAATAAGCATGAGAAATTGATACGAATTTTGCATAAACTGAGTTTATATTGATACACTGAAATTAAGAGTTGAGATAAGTTTCAAAAGCACTCAAAAGCTAGGAATTACAACTGGAAAGCTTAAATGAACACTGGTAATTAAAAAGACATTAAAAATGACATAAAGTTATACTATGTTACTCTAGATATCTTTTCTTCTGCTTCCTCTGTCTCTTTATAGACTTTTGGACTTCCACTAGCATTCCGAGCAAATCCCACTTGGATTCAGATATTTTCCAAGACTTTTTGGCCTCCTAGATATTTTGGCGGGAAACGTGGGTTTGACAGCTTAGGGTTGCTTGGCTTGATTTAAATCCAATTAAGGATTCTTGGAAGTTTGTAGAGGTGGAGGGGAGAAGGTGTGATGGGATGGCAGAGTTGGTGGATTGGTTTTAAAGATTGCAGAGGAACGTGGGGGGTTGAGGTGGAAGAAGGGGTAACAGTGGGTGAGTTTGTGTGTTTGTTTGACTAAAGTCAAACTGGGGAGGGAGTTTATAATTTTCTGTTTGGGCCGGGTATTGGTACTGGGCTGGATTTGGGTTGGTGTTTGGATTGGGGTAAAATAAAACAAAGGGTCCGGTTTGGTTTTAGCTTAGGAAAAATCACAAGGACTAAATGTGTAATTCGGCCAAAGTTGAGGGGTTTGTTTGTGATTTTTCCAAACTTCAATTAAGGACTAAACCTGCAATAAACCATTAGTATAAGGACCACAAGTATAAATTTTATCATTTTAAACCTCAGGGACCAATTCTGCCAATTCCACAAACTCCAGGGACCAAAACTGTAATTTTCTGATTTTTGAAGGGTTGAATTTGTAATTTCTCAAAAGTTATCATAAGGACCAATTATGTCTTTTTAGAATAGTACAAGGGTGTAGTTTGATAATTTTCCATTTTTAAACACCCAGGGACTAAATTTGACACTTTTCAAAAGTTGAGGGACCAAAGTTGTCATTTTGCCATTTTTAAACTTTAAAGCACTTTTCTTGACAACTTATGATTTCCAAGGACCTTTTATGACATTTGTACAAGTTTTGATTTACCAGGGACTAGATTTGCCAATTTTCCAAAGTTCAGGGACTGAAACTGTAAATTATGTAAAATGTTTTGTTTTTCATCAGTTTTCAATCCTTATGCATAAAAACACAATCCAGGGATAATTTTATATATTTCAAGGCATTCCTGTGTGTTTTCATATGTTTTTGCAGCTTAAATGTAACAGAAATGATGAGTATTTACACACTCATCAATCCCCCACACTAAACTATTGCTAGTCCCTAGCAATCTATTTGAGAAAAAATTAATGGATTTTTACTCTTTACCAAAAGCCATCACTTCTGGAGTAGCCAGGTGTAAGAACTGTGGCACACCTGATAACCGTGTGATTTTTAGCAAACCACCAGCTGTCAACGGATTTGATTTGTCTTTACCAGAAGCCGTTTGCTTCTGGACTAGCCAACTCTTGATGGAATAGTCAACATCTTGGTGAGCTGATTACCAATTATGGATTTTCTACGGCCTTTACCACAAGCCATAATCTTGCGGGCTAGCCAACTCATTAGCTTATTAGGATAATGGGGAGTTGAGGAACCATACAATTTTTGGCAAATTGCAAGCCATCAACGGTTTTGAGATGTCTTTACCAAGAGCCGTTTGCTCCTGGACTAGCCAATCCTGTTGTGGGTTAGACATGGAGGATTGATACCATTTATTGCATTTCTAAGTGTGAAAAAACTTTAAATTTTGATCAAATGAGGGTGCTTGATGGAACATGTGTTTGAATTCGTGAGAATCCCCCCCCCCCCCCCCCACACTTAGAAATGAATATTGCCCTCAATATTCAAAACACCGGGTGTTAAACCGATACTTAGAACGTAAGAAGGAAATATTAATAACCTTTATTTTAGGCTATTTACATACAAACTCACTTTTTTCTTTTGTTTTAAACTTTTTTTTTTTTTTTTTTTTTTTTTTTTTTTTTTTTTTTGAAGATATATACATATATACAACATGTGGGGGCATCTCCCCCACACTATGTGGTAGAAAAGAGAAAGAAATCAGAAATATGAGTGAAAACCCATATTGCTATGCTTTTGATTACCGAGTCACTAGCTTGACTCGACCTCGAATTGATTTGTCCATGAGGTAGCTTGTTTTTTATTCCCGAGTCACTAGCTTGACTCGACCCCGAATTTAATTGTCCTTGGGGAAAGTTTGGAGATCCGGGACAACCATGTTTGGGATGTCCTCTCCAAAGTAGTGTTTAACGCGATGGCCATTTACTTTAAAACATGGACCGTCATTTTGAGATAACTCAACGGTACCATATGGATAAACCTTTGTGATAGTAAATGGACCAGTCCAACGGGTTTTTAATTTACCCGAGAAGATCTTTAATCTAGAGTTAAAGAGAAGTACTCGATCACCGACGTTAAAAACGCGGTTCTTTATTTTTGAGTCATGAATTCTCTTTGTTTTTTCTTTATAGATTAAAGAGTTCTCGTAAGCCTGATCACGTAGTTCATTTAATTCATTCATTTGAACTTTTCTGTGATCACCCGCAGTTTTGAGGTCAAAGTTGGCATGTTTCAAAGCCCAGTAGGCTTTGTGCTCAAGTTCCATTGGTAAATGACATGTCTTTCCGTACACAAGCTTGTAAGGTGTACACCCAATGGGTGTTTTATAAGCTGTACGAAAAGCCCATAGTGCGTCATCTAATTTATCCGACCAGGCAGCACGGTTTTCACCAACAGTCCTCTCAAGTATCCTTTTGATACCACGATTTGAAACTTCAACTTGCCCACTTGTTTGTGGGTGATACGCGGTAGAAAGACGGTGGGTTACACCATACTTTTGCATGACTTTATCAAATTTGTCATTGCAGAAATGCGTACCACGATCACTTATAATAGCACGTGGGGTTCCAAAACGGGCAAAAAGAGATTTCAGGAATTTCACTACAACTCGGGCATCATTTGTGTGTAAAGCTTTTGCTTCAACCCACTTTGATAAATAATCAACTGCCACAAGTATGTACTTGTTTCCTCTGGATGATGGAAATGGCCCCATAAAGTCAATGCCCCAGATATCAAATATTTCACATACTTGAATAGCATTTTGTGGCATCTCATTTCTTTGTGAAATGTTTCCATGACGCTGACAAGCGTCACAGGTTTTAATGAGATCCTGGGCATCTTTATAAATTGTGGGCCAGAAGAATCCGGAATCAAACACCTTTTTGGCGGTGTAATTAGGACTATGATGTCCCCCAGTGGGTCCAGCATGGCAAGCCTTAAGAATTTCAGTGGCTTCCTGTCCATATACACACCGTCGGATGACTTGATCCGCACAGATTTTGAATAAGTAGGGGTCATCCCAGAAGTAATGTTTAACATCCTTAAAGAATTTATTCTTCTGTTGGGTTGACATCCCTTTCACAACAAAGTTACCCGCATGGTAGTTTGCGAAATCGGCAAACCATGGGGTAGTAGAATCTCCACGAAAAGTAACCGCATTGAGTGTTTCGAGAGGAAATGTTTCATTTATTTCCTTTTTCTCATACACATTTTGATGAGGGTTTTCTAATCGGGACAAATGATCAGCAGCCAGGTTCTCAGCTCCTTTTTTATCACGAATAATGATATCAAATTCTTGGAGGAGGAGAACCCAACGGAGCAATCTCGGCTTTGCATCTTGTTTTGCAAATAGATATTTAAGAGCCGAGTGATCCGTATACACTACGCTTTTAGTCAAGATTAAGTATGTCCGAAATTTCTCAAAAGCATACACCACAGCTAATAATTCTTTTTCTGTAGTGGTGTAATGAGTTTGAGCTTCGTTCATAGTTTTGCTTGCGTAGTGGATAGGCTGAAAGTGTTTTGTTTTGCGTTGCCCCAAGACTGCACCGATAGCAAAATCACTTGCATCGCACATAAGCTCGAAGGGTAAATCCCAGTCGGGGGCAATAAGAATGGGTGCCTCAGTAAGCTTTTTCTTTAATGTTTCAAAAGCTTCGATGCACTCTGGTGAGAAGATAAAAGGAGTATCCTTTTCAAGGAGATGAGTCATAGGCCGTGAAATTTTAGAAAAATCTTGTATAAATCGACGATAGAAACCGGCATGACCCAAGAAACTCCTAATACCTTTGACGGTAGTAGGGTGAGGCAGTTTTGCAATGACATCAACCTTAGCTCTGTCAACCTCAATCCCATTCTTGGAAATCTTATGGCCGAGGACAATGCCCTCTTTGACCATAAAATGACTCTTTTCCCAATTTAGACATAGATTGGTGTCTTTACACCTTTTCAACATTGTTTCTAAATTGGTGAGACATGTTTGGAATGAATCCCCAATGACCGAGAAGTCATCCATAAAGACCTCCATCGTTTTACCAATCATGTCGGTAAATATGGCCATCATACACCTCTGGAACGTACCTGGAGCATTACATAAGCCAAAAGGCATACGTTTATAAGCAAAGGTTCCATAAGGGCATGTAAAGGTAGTCTTTTCCTGATCCGATGGATCAATGGGGATTTGAAAGTATCCTGAGAAACCATCAAGGAAACAATAATACTCGTTCCCTGCTAATCTCTCAAGCATCTGGTCCATAAAGGGCAGCGGAAAGTGGTCTTTGCGGGTGGCGTCATTTAACTTACGATAGTCAATGCAAACACGCCATCCGGTAACCAGCCGAGTTGGTATCAACTCATTTTCCTCATTAGTGACAACAGTAATGCCACCCTTTTTTGGAACGCAATGAATGGGACTAACCCATGGACTATCAGAGATAGGGTAAATCAATCCTGCATCAAGAAGTTTAAGGACCTCTTGTTTAATCACATCATGGATTTTTGGATTCACCCTTCTTTGATGTTGCACTGCAGGCTTGAAGTCATCCTCCATCAAGATTTTGTGTGTACAAAAATCTGGGTTAATACCCTTAATATCGGAGAGTTTCCAAGCAATTGCTTGCTTGTTTGACTTCAAGACCTTTATGAGAGCACTCTTCTCCTCAACACTCAAACCTTTAGCAATAATGACGGGTAATTTATCATCACCCTCCAAGAATGCGTATTCAAGATGAGGAGGTAAGTCCTTAAGTTCGACCTCAGGAAAATCATCAGTTTCCTCAACATATTTGATTTCCTGATTATGAAGTTGTACGGGAGGGAGTGGAGGAGAATTGTCTTGATTTAGCAATCTCTCAAGGAGAAGAATATCTCCCTCCAGATCAATCTCAGTGTTATCAATTCCCAATGGGACTGAATCACTTTTGAGAAAAGCCTCGACCTCTTCCAGAAGGAAATCACTTCCCTCAAACGGAGTGAGAGAAGGGGAAGAGTCGGAAATGATAGGTTCAGATGATGGAGTGGCATCCCCACTCACAGAATTATGAGAATAACCAAGAAACTCTTGAGAGTACTCCTCAGAAGCAATGTCTATGACATCTATTTGATTAACTGCTTCAGAATCATAATTGGAGGAGTACCTCGAAGTTTGATCGAGGTTAAATGTAACAGCTTCATTACCCACACGAAGAGTGATTTCTTGCTCAAATACATCGATAAGAGCACGGCCCGTTCTAAGAAAACCCCTCCCAACAATGAGAGGGACCCTTTGATCGGCATCGAAATCAACCACTACAAAGTCAGCGGGGAGATGAAATTCTCCTACCTTTACAAACACGTCCTCGGCAATGCCGAGAGGACGAGATATCGATCGGTCTGCAAGCTCTAAAGTCATACAGGTAGGAGTAAGATCAGGAAGAGAAAGTTTCTTCCAAACTGAGTACGGCATTAGGTTGATACTTGCACCAAGATCGGCCAAGGCATAGCAATCAACCATTCCCGGAAATACACATGGTATTAGAAATTTTCCAGGATCTCCCAGCTTCTCGGGAAGCTTCTTTAAAAGAACTGCTGAGCAGTTCTCATTCAAGGGAGTCTTTGCCATTTCAAACAGTTTCTCCTTGTTGCTTAACAAGTGTTTGATTGTCGATGCAAATTTGGGCATCAGAATAATAGCATCCGCAAAGCTAATGTCAAAATGCAAATCTTGGAAGATTTGAAAGAATTTATCCATCTGGTGACTAGCTTTTTCACGGAGTTTTTGTTCACTCAAACGTGAGGGATAAGGAATAGAGGAAGTAGAAGGTCTGGACTGAAGTGTTTCAACTGGAATATCATTTGGTTCAAAAACAACTCTAGGTTTTGGTTTGGGTTTCGGGACAACATGAGGTGGGACGTTTTGGGTACCTCCCTTATGAGTAGGAAGTACTTCGTCCTTATTTACCTCTACGTTATTTTCCACTACCTTGGGAGAAGAAGAAGAAGGGGTAGTGGGAATAGTAGGTCCATCATATGAAACTCCGCTCCTGGTCGTGATCGCCTTTGCATCGCCCCTCGGGTTTGCGATCGTGTTGCTCGGAAGTTTTCCAGAGCCCGAGGGTTGTTCATTTAAAGATTTCTTAATTTCAGAAATTTGGCTGACCAACAACCTGTTTGTCTCTTCTTGAGTTTTCATGAACTGCTTTAACAACTCATCGGATGATGGTTGTGGAGCTGGGAGAATGGCTTGTGTTTGGTTAGGGAAATTTTGGACACGGTTATTTTGATTATAACCTTGTTGTGGCTGAAAATTTCCCTGATTTGGATTACCATTTCCCTGAAAATGATTTCCGGGGTTGAAATTGTTTCTGTTAAAGTTTCCTTGATTGTGGAAACCTTGATTCTGTCCAGGATTGAAATTCCCTTGGTTTTGATAACCTTGGTTCATTCTGGGTTGGTTCTGGTTTCTGTTTTGCAAATTCGGGTTTTGGTTAAACCCGGGTGGTCCCATATGAGTGTTAGCACGGTAACTTGGTTCCATTTGAGGACGGTATTGATTACCTCCCTGATTTGTATTACCGGCTAGGGCATTGGCTTCAAAAGGACTACCATCGGTGGCAGTACAATTGTAGTAAGCATGTGGGCCACCACAAGTGACACAAACTTCCACTTTTTTAACTTCAGCATGTGAAGGGTTTTGTGTGAAAGTGACTTTTTTCTGGCTTGAGAGAACCAAAGCTTGAATGGCGTCCGTGAGTTTATCTATCTTAGCATCGGTGCTAGAAGTACTCACGGGTGATGAAGAGGAAGGACCAGCACTCACTTGGGAGTGATATGGTTTTGTTCGTGTAGTGCGGACCTTGGACTTATTTTCAATGATTTCTAAGGCTTCTTTTGTGGTTTTGCTCAAAAAATTACCTCCTGCGGAGGCATTGAGAGAATCTTGGTCAGATTGACTCACACCATTATAAAACGTGTCAATTTGCATTAATTCAGTGAAACCATGATGAGGACATCGACGAAGCAATTCTTTAAAACGATCCCACGCGTCACCAAACGATTCATCAAACCTTTGAGTAAATTTGATGATTTCATTTTTAAGACTTGTCGTTCTGGACGGGGGAAAAAATTCGTTTACAAATTTGGTAACTAAATCTTCCCATGAGTGTATTGAACGAGGAGGTTGTTTTTCCAGCCAAATCCGGGCTGCTCCCTCAAGAGAAAATGGGAAAAGAAGAAGTTTAACTGCTTCGGAAGGGACGTTCTTGTATTTGATGGTTGAAGTGATTTTATTAAACCATCGGATATGAGCATGGGGATCATCCCTCTCAAAACCATAAAATTGGCTTGAAGTTACTAGATTTAGTAACCCGGTTTTGAGCTCAAAATATTCAGCCACGATGGCTGGGACAACAATAGCGTCTCCGTAACCCTCAATGGGTGCTTGGAGAAGCTCATTCATCGGACGGTCTTCCGCCATGATAACTTTTTTCGGTGAAACAGCACGTTCCTCAGATACGGCTGTTGGGGCAGAACGTCTACGGCGTCTTCGAGGAATTCTAACAAGCTCACGTAAAGGGCTTGTTGACCTAGAAGAACGAGTGCGCATGCACTAGATACGACTCTAAGAATACTTAGAGTGACGGGAAATTTACAAATAGAAAATAAAATATGAACAAAAAGATGATATATAACAAAGGGTGAAAATTCAAACTCACAGATATTTCAAAAAGTCGTAATACGCAGCACACCTCCCCGGCAGCGGCGCCAAATTTTGATTGGCTCTAAACAGTCAGATAATATTAACCAAGTTATGGTCAACAAGTCAGACAGCCTAAACCAATACTCCGGTGAGTTTAGTGTTTCCCCGGATCGTTAGATCCCAACGAGATGTGAAATCTGAAATAAAACGACTTTAAGATCAGGTGAATTGAACAGGAAAAGGGTTTAAGTGATTTGTACTACTGAAATATAAGAGTGAATAGCTTTAATAAGCTATATCAACTAATACGTGAAATCAGATAAGTACACGTGAAAAAGGTACTGAAAAACGTAAACGTTTATTAATTAAACGTAAACAAAAACAAATTTACTTATAGTAGGATTTTATAAGCCTTAGGGGCTTAAATGCAAATTAAATAAATTTAAAATATTTATTTTATAATTAAAAACTATTTAATTAATTATTTTTATTTAATAACTATTATTAATTATTTAATAATTAACTATTAATTATGGAAATGTAAAATAAGTCTAGAAAATTAAAATTAAAATTTCTAAAAATCTAAAATATTATAAAACTTATTTTAAAATTAAAATTATATTTTTCACACTATTTATCTATTTATTATTAATTAATTATTATTTAATTATTATTTAACTAATTATATTGATTAACTTATTTATAATTACTAAAAAGACTTAGATAATTATGAAAAATTTTATATATCTAATTAACCATTACAGGAATCCTAGAAAAATATAAAAAGTCTATTTTATGTATTTCTATACTATTTTAATAATTACTAATTTACTTATTAATTAATAACTTATTAACTTAATTAAAATAAGAAAAATACTAGATAAATAGTAAAAATTCTAGAAAAATTCCTAAAAATGTTTTAACTTATATAAAAGATAGGAAAATTATAAAAACTAAGTATTGCTTAGTAAAGTCTAGTTATACTATTTAATTACTTAATATTTATTAATTATTAATTAAACTAATATTAATTCTAAAAATTACTAAATGACAAAACAAAAATCTAGAAAAATTCCTAGATAAGTTTTAAGTTACCTAGAGCCTAGGAAAAATATAAAATTGAGGTGTTATTAATTAAGAACTATTATCTCTATTTTAAATGTTAATATTATTTAAATATTAATTAACCTAATATTAATTATAAAAATAGCAAACAAAGAAGGAAAAATCTAAAAAAAAATTATTAAAAATACTTTATATTACAGAGAACAAAGGAAAAATAAGAAAACTTACAAATACTTTATAAAAAGAATAAAAGAAAAATAAACTAAATAGCTTCTATTAAATAGAAGCTATCACTTGAAATTAAAGTTGGATTTTCTGGTTTTTCTTGATTGAAATCTATTTAGAACTGAAAAATGAACAACTCTTTGGAATGAAATCAGCTAGAAGCTCAAATGCAAGCTTTTGAGAAGCTTAAGCTAAGACAGTTGACTTTGGTCAACTGTCTAGGCTTATGAGCTTTAAAACAAACCACAAGCTTCAAGGTTAAGTGGAATCTAGCACAACTAGTGAATTGGACAGAGTTGAAGCAAAACAATTTAGTCAAAACCACTCAGGAAGCAAAATGGGTCAAAACCATATAACAAGTGACCCAACTACTAGCTGTGACTGCCTCTTGTTTTAGCTTGAGTACAAGCTAGCTCAAGAGAGCTTTAGGCCAAACAAAGTTGTAAACTAGATAGACTGCTAGGTTGTGGATCTAGGGAACCAAGATTTATCTAGTGGGGCCCACTGAGGTGCTCAGAACACACCACCAAAGTTGGTGGTGTGGAACTGTGGTGGTGATGCTGAGGTGCACAGGGCACAGACTTGCCCTGCAAGTCTGTTTGAGAGACAAAGGGGCCCACAATAAAAATTATAAAAATAAAGTAAAAATAAGCTTGTAAAGACAAGCTGGCATACTGTGAGAGTGCCAAAGGGCTCAAGCTAGTTCCAAGTAACAAGTAAACTAAAGATTCAACAAATCTGGCAAAATTTCAAGAGATGCAATTTGACTTTTTTCTCATAACTTGAAGATTTGACTTTTATGAAACTAGAGGCCAATTTCTTGCTTGATTTATGTAAGTTATGATATAAGAACACAATTGTAAGCTAGAGGGACCAATTAAGATCCAAAATGGTGAGCTTAGAAGCTTACAGTCCCAACAGTGGACTGTGAGGCTTAAGTAACTAGGCTTTTTGATTTTTTCTTGTTAGAAATCTTGATTTTCTGACCTAACTGGTTATATTTAGACCTAAGTTAGTCAGATAAACAAACAACATTAACAAAAAAGGACTAGAAATCAACACAAGCAGTCTAAACAAACACCCTCTTAGTTGACAGATTTTTAGATATCAAAGGGAAAAGGTGATGGAGATCATGAAACTGATATACAAAGTTCTAATATGATTTCATGATACCATTTCAGCACAAAGTATCAACCACATCATCATGAAGCATGTTAATCATCATTAAGGTATGTGGACTAAAAAAAACTTAAACTGAATAACTATGTGAGCTAATGAACACCCAAGACCTATTAACTACAATACTACTGAATTCTACTTGACAGATATGAGCATCACAAACAAAGGCAGCAACAAGAGCTTGAGTATTGAAATAAGAAAAACAAGAAATGGACTTACACAAGGCTTCAAAGTTGAAATCAGTGAACCAAGACCTTAGGACCACTCTATAGAGTCTCCACAGACTCACTAACCCAAGGGCAATCCATTACCTCCCTTGCTCCAGCTTGTCTTCACCATTGCACTGATCATTATTTTTACTCTATATATTTTTTTTTTGTATTTTTCTTGTTTTTTAGAATTTGACTAATATAACTGGATTTAAAGTCTCTAATAGCTTTGATAAGCTATATAAGGATCTTAAATGAGCCTATCAGTTCATAACAATAACTACTAACAATATTTAAATAAGCATGAGAAATTGATACGAATTTTGCATAAACTGAGTTTATATTGATACACTGAAATTAAGAGTTGAGATAAGTTTCAAAAGCACTCAAAAGCTAGGAATTACAACTGGAAAGCTTAAATGAACACTGGTAATTAAAAAGACATTAAAAATGACATAAAGTTATACTATGTTACTCTAGATATCTTTTCTTCTGCTTCCTCTGTCTCTTTATAGACTTTTGGACTTCCACTAGCATTCCGAGCAAATCCCACTTGGATTCAGATATTTTCCAAGACTTTTTGGCCTCCTAGATATTTTGGCGGGAAACGTGGGTTTGACAACTTAGGGTTGCTTGGCTTGATTTAAATCCAATTAAGGATTCTTGGAAGTTTGTAGAGGTGGAGGGGAGAAGGTGTGATGGGATGGCAGAGTTGGTGGATTGGTTTTAAAGATTGCAGAGGAACGTGGGGGGTTGAGGTGGAAGAAGGGGTAACAGTGGGTGAGTTTGTGTGTTTGTTTGACTAAAGTCAAACTGGGGAGGGAGTTTATAATTTTCTGTTTGGGCCGGGTATTGGTACTGGGCTGGATTTGGGTTGGTGTTTGGATTGGGGTAAAATAAAACAAAGGGTCCGGTTTGGTTTTAGCTTAGGAAAAATCACAAGGACTAAATGTGTAATTCGGCCAAAGTTGAGGGGTTTGTTTGTGATTTTTCCAAACTTCAATTAAGGACTAAACCTGCAATAAACCATTAGTATAAGGACCACAAGTATAAATTTTATCATTTTAAACCTCAGGGACCAATTCTGCCAATTCCACAAACTCCAGGGACCAAAACTGTAATTTTCTGATTTTTGAAGGGTTGAATTTGTAATTTCTCAAAAGTTATCATAAGGACCAATTATGTCTTTTTAGAATAGTACAAGGGTGTAGTTTGATAATTTTCCATTTTTAAACACCCAGGGACTAAATTTGACACTTTTCAAAAGTTGAGGGACCAAAGTTGTCATTTTGCCATTTTTAAACTTTAAAGCACTTTTCTTGACAACTTATGATTTCCAAGGACCTTTTATGACATTTGTACAAGTTTTGATTTACCAGGGACTAGATTTGCCAATTTTCCAAAGTTCAGGGACTGAAACTGTAAATTATGTAAAATGTTTTGTTTTTCATCAGTTTTCAATCCTTATGCATAAAAACACAATCCAGGGATAATTTTATATATTTCAAGGCATTCCTGTGTGTTTTCATATGTTTTTGCAGCTTAAATGTAACAGAAATGATGAGTATTTACACACTCATCAGTCCTCAGTATCACTCATTCACATAAACGTTTCAAAACATAATTTCAATCTCGTTGGGACTTAACAACCCGGGGATTTCCCTGTACTTCCACAGATATTATATCTTGCACTTTCCCTCTCAGGTTTGACCTGTTGACCACACCTGGTTGACTGGTTGGTTTGGGAGGAGTCAAACCCAAAGCCACACCGCTGTCGCAAAAAAAAGGGTTTTTTGCATATATATTCTTCCGAAAATGCATAATTGCATATATATCCAAAGCATGCATAAAAAGTTAAATACTATTGTACTATGTGCATAAAAACCTTGTAAAAATGATATATATGCAATTATTCACTTTGGGAGGGATATATATGCAATTTTGCCAAAAAAAAACAGGTATATTTCAACAAAAAACTTTAACATTCTAAATCTTACATTACTTAAACACTAACACCACATATAAAACCAACATATAACAAGGGTCTTTTTTTCTTATTAATCATCCACTGATTTAAACCATTAAAAATCTCAACAAAATATCCCACAAAACCCTAGGCACTCCCAACTAACTCTAAACCTAAGATACGTATTCTAAAAACACAAACCAGCCACCATCAGTACGGCAAGCACTTCAACTTCTCAATCAGCGACAAAAGGTCTGATGCTCGCTTCTGCTTCTTGACCACATTTACCAAGATCAGCGACACTTCTGTCAGATCTTGGGTTTGCAAGTTGTTGAGTTCTAAAATGCTATGCACAGTAGAGTCAAAAGAAAACAAAAGCTCCAGCTCTCCAAGCACTAGATCCCTCTCAGCCACACGAGACATTATTTCTTTGGCTTTCTTTCTTAGCTCAGCTTCATCCAACAATGTCACTGTAATCTCCCTCTGAAACTTTACCACCATCATATCTTTAACTAAACTCGAACCCACAACAGCAGCAAGCTCATTGCAGAATGGCATAGGTGTTGTCATTTTCTTGCTTTTATTATGAAAGGTTCTTTTTGAGGATGTGTGTGTGTGTTTTAGTTGTAGTTCTACTTGCTTAATGACTATTCATTTGTATTTCTGTATGCCTTATAAAGGCACTTGGTTTAATTGCCCCTCTTGGAATGCGAAATACAACCAGTTTTTCATTATTAGTTTGTGTTTCTATGTACCTTATCAAGGCACTTGCTTTAATTGCCCCTCTTAAACTGCTCAATACAAACAATTTTTCATCATTGATTCATTAACACATGCATGAACATGCATTAATTGTCCAACCTTTCACATCTTAGGCACCTTAACCAAACCAGCTCAAACAAAACTGATGAAAACTAAATGGCGTGTCCCCAAAAAAATGATAAAAAAGGAAATATATATATATATATATATATATATATATATATATATATATATATATATATATATATATATATATATATATATATATATATATATTCTTTTCCTTTTTTCTTTTTTCCTAACAAATCGGATATGACCATCAGACACATAAACCTGAGGATAAATTAATGATGTAAATTGTTATGCTAACAAATACGTCTGTGATATTTTAGAGATATGGTCATAATTCATTCCTATGGTGGCTCGGCTAATCCTGTTGGTCAGCTATCAATTTATTCCATACAGTTTATTTAATATTGATTATATGATATGTTTTAATTCAATATGTGTTATGTGCCTTACGTTTTCTATAATATGCAGCTCTGTAGGAGAATAGATGAAACATCTGTGACTTCTCACTTTGAAGATCTTACTTCCACCAGAAATGTCTCATCAGAATATTACAACATCACGAAATGCTAAAGTTCCAAAAGCCCAAGAAAAGAAATTGCTGAGAAAAAAAAAAGAAAGAGTTAGGCCTTCAGGCACCTGAAACAATAGACCGGTACACAAGATTGGGTTCAGGGGACTATGGTTCACACGCTGATGGAAAAAGAAAGCCCTAAAGAGAGGAAAACAAAAGATCCGAGACATGATCTATTAACCATGAATCTCGACATTTTATAGATCTGATATTTTCAGAGTAAGAAAATAAGTTCAGCGAGTGTCGTTCATTAATTCAGTGACCGAGTCACGACATATTGATGTTCGATTCTGTGTGGTTCAATGAGTCTATTCAGGCTCTGTATTCATGGGGTGTGTTCAAGAGGTGAGTTTGGTGATTGGGTCAGTCTCTGGGTTCAGTGACTGAGTTGCTAATTGTGTTTGATGGGTGCATCGACCAGGTGGGCTCAGTGGACGTCTAAATCAATTACAGGTACTTCATTCCCTTGCTATTATTTGCCTCTTTTTTTCGGTTAAAGGAGCAACAATCACTGGTAAAATGATGTTATTTATCTCTTAGTTAAAGGGTATTTCAATTTCTTATCTGTATGCATGTTTATGCTATTCTCAGATCTAAAAAGGGTGATAGCTTCAGAAGGAAATGGTTAAGGTCAGACAAAGGGTAGTCAGCCAATGGTTCAAAAGGGGTAAGCTATGATAATCTATTTTGCTATTACTGTAATAGTCTAAATACAGTTTCAACCTTTAGTGTTTAATTGTCGCATGTGATTTTTTCAGGAACCAAACAGATAGATCAGAAGATAGTTGCTTTGCCTTTTGGTTATGATCAAGGTGGATAGTCCCTGACCAAATTCATAATCAGAAGCTAAACAACATAAAACATATGTACTAAAATCTTGTTTGTTATACTTTCCTGAAATTCCTTACATTATGTATTGAAACCTATATCAGAAACTTTAAGTATTAGAAATTTCTTTCCACCATTTGTGTTGACTTATCAGCTTTGGAAACAAGCTGCTAAATGGCAAGACTTTTACTCATAAATCTTATGTATAGATATTTAGTATATATAGATTTGAAGTTAATATCAATCATTTTGTTGCTTTTATCAAGTGTAATTTTCGTTTACGATTTACATCACATGTTCTGCAATTTATTTGTTTCAAAACTTTATCTGCATATTGTGTACAACAACATATATAGTACCCATTCTTTTTTGTGCTATCTTACAAAATACTTTTGTACACAAACAACCTAAACTGCTTCTTTATCGAAACACCCTGCCGCAATGCGCGGGTCATCTAACTAGTTACAGTATGTTTGAAGACGTTTAAAGTTTGAAGTTCAATGCAATTTCAGCAACACGAAGTTTATGTTTTTGATATACAATTTGTTGTGTTTTGTAGCCATCATCGAACGACCTAATGGTAAGGTTTTTAGTTTTCTCACAAGAAGCTAAGGGTTCAAACCTCACATTTGAGGGTGTGCACAGAAGGGTCGGAAACAGTCACGAGATTAACCTGTTGATGTCGTGTACGTTCGAGTAAAAAAAGGCTCGCCATCCACTGGGTAACGTGAATATGGAAAATTTCATCCGTTTAATTTATTGTGTTTTGTGTGTATATGTAAGAGGTCTTTAGGTAGGTGGTTGACGTTAATGCTCGTCACCACACCAGGGCAATGTTGTTGTTACTTGTCAACATGCTCGCACCAAAGTTTTTCACGTAACCTTGTGACTCGTGTGTGCGTATTAGTGTGTTTCTTTCTAAAGAAACTATATGCGTATATGACTGAATGCGTGTTTTAATGAGTTCACTTTCAGTGTTACGAGGGAGAGGCAAGACTTTTCCGAGTTAGTAATAAAACAACTAGAATTGAAAAGAAAAAGACTATACTACACATTTTTGGTACCAATAAACAACTAACTTATTCCTAAACCTCACCATAGGTTTAAGTATCAAAATAGTACTAATTTACTATTCAGTGTCATTTCTATTTCTATTTCTATTTCTTACAAACCAAACACAACTTGGGATGTTGGGAGACTTAGGGTGCGTTTGGTTTCCTCCTAAGGGAATCAAACTATCACTATGAAAGTGATAGTTTGTGTTTGTTTGTGTTGCCTGGGCCCACAACTATGACTATGAAAGTCTAATATATTCCATACTCCATATACAACTCTTGAGGGGGGAATGAATCTTTCATAGTTGAGGGACCCACCACTACTATCAAACTCATACCCATTGTCATTCCTCGCAGCATACCAAACGCACCCTTAAATTCTGACATATATAACTACCAACTTCTTTCACAATTTTCATCACAAAAATCCAAAACCCATTAAACACCACCATGACCACAAACCACCAACAACCACCACCATCACCATCACCATCACCACCACATCTCCACCTCCGAACCACCCCCCAAATCATCAAACAAACCACCACCACCATCTTCTTCACCGGCAAACACCACCTCATTTCCTTCCTCATCCTCTCCTTCCTTATATTTTCTACACACAAAAACTCACAATTCCTCACTTACTCACTCACTTCATACATCAATCATCCATCTGTCAATACCCTTATACTCAACATCCAAAACCCACCAAAACCCTCCACCAGTTTCCGCCGCCGTGACCTCGATCGCCGTCACGCCGGAACCCTAGAAACCCTAAAAACCCTAGAAAATGAGCTTTTTTCCGGCGAAAATGAACTGAATCACCCAAATCACCGTTTTTTTGGTAAAATTCTGAAACCCCACTTGAATGTTACTAATACTACACTTGATTACTTTGATCACCATTTGGGTTTGTTTAAATCTATTGAATTCATTAAAGATCAAGAAAATCTTAGTACTAATGATGATGACGTCATTGATGATGGAATGGTTGTGATATTTGGGCTTACATATAGTGATTTGGCTACATTTGGGTTGCTTGTTTGTTGTTTTAATGTCGCGTATTGGTCTATGTTATTTGCATTTGTTGTTAATCATATGTGGGTTCATGGGGGGATATTTCGGTTGTTAGTGGAGGACATGTTGAAGGTTCGTAGGCCGGGGATTATGACGGTTTGGGATGGTAACAAATTTTTTTCGCGAAACATGGCTTTGTTGATTTTTGTAAAATGGGCGGTTGGTGATGTATTAGCTCAGTTGTTGCGTTTATTGTTTTTTGGAGTAGTTGGGGATAAAAGTTTGTCGATGAAGATTTTCATTTGGTCGAAGTTTATGGTGTTTTCACTTGTGTTTCCTGGGGTTGAAGAGTTTGAGATGGAGTTCTATTGTTTTTCGGCCGTGTGGTTCTTGTTGGATATGTTAATGTCGGTTATCTTGACGGTTGGTGTTTGGGTGGTTATGGCGGATTCTAAAAAGCCTCTTGAGGAAGTTTTTAAAGAAGGGTGGCGTTTGTTGAAGTTGATGGATATGATTGCTGTTCATCTCAAGTTGTTAGAAGTGAACTTTTGTGGGTATTTTGCAAAGATTATACTTGCACGAAATTTTGGGATTTTGTTTGCTTTGGTTGTACAGTCTATTATGGAGGCTTACTTTTTGGTGGCGTGGAACTTGTATTACTTCTCTTTAAAGTCTATCGATGCTAAGGCTGATGGGGTACCTTTTGGTCATCGAGAGCTTGAAGCTATGGTCAAGGATGTTAAATGATCGCCAGTGTGAATTTCGCTCACTGAAGTGGTAAATTTTGTTGGTTTTCTTCTCAAACATGTTTCAACAAATTTTACTTAGCAATTAGCATTACAAATGTTAGTTGATATCAATTTGATGCTTTATACAGTCTGTACATGTTCTTATAGAAGGAATAGTTGTTTTTTCACATCACAACGTAATACTTGTACCTCGTTTCTACAGTTCTTCCATCTCTATAAATCTTGTTCTTTGTGGTTTTCTGTTATAATTATTTGATCGTGATAGTGTTGTCCTAACTTTTGAACAATTTCGGTATGGTTTCATTAGCTGTGACCCAAAATTTGATCAAATTAGTGGAGTTTGATGGTTTTGCTATCGTAACTAGTTCATACTTTAAGTAACAATGGAACTAGGAAAACAAGTTCTAGGGAAGAGAAGTGTTGACAGATTTATTCATGAACACGGATGACTTGTACCAAAAAGAAGTCAACAGTTGCTCAAAGATTGTCTGTATGCATATTAGTGGTGCATTGAAAGTAGATTTTGTTTTAAATTTTAGTGCGAACACCATCTCTTGCTTGCCATTTAGTTATATAGTTGATTATATGATTCTGATTATACCCTATGGCTAGAGAAAGTTTATTCTAGATGAAACTGGAAATCACCGATGACTCGATTGGATTCATGTTTATATAAGAATCCCTCAAAAAATGGGATTCCTTTTATCTTACAATTATAGCTGCGCACTTTACACTAATTTTTAAATCCAGTAGGAAAATCCCTCTTAAGATCAAATGCAGAAAATAAATCTCCGACTCCGTGGCAGAGTAGAACAGCGTACCACACTGAGGAAAATATCCTCATCACAGGGGATATAGAGTCTGGAATCAGCAGTGAAGTCGTACTCTTCTCGAGCTTGATCCAGCAATGCACTAAACAAAGGACTCTTTAGTAAATTCACATTGATGACAAACCGGCTTTGGTTTGCACCTACATAGACTACCAAGTGACCCTTTGGGACATCCCTTGGAATGTAGTCTTCCTCATCATCATCATTACACATCCATGACGATGCTCTGCTCATTGCCCAGGGGCACCACTTTTCGCAGCTTAACCAAGGTACAACTCCATTCACATGTCTTCTTTTCCTTAGCCATGCTTTCAAAATCTTCACTTGCATCATCTTTTGTTAATGTAGATGTAGATAGATGTGCTTGTAGCAAGGGATGTGTGTGTGTGTGTGTGTGTGATAAAGAGAGGGGGAGAGAATGTATTGATTGTATGCAAATAGGAGACTTGTATATATAGTGTGAGCATGGGCAGTTTAATAAGAGATTCTAAGTTTGAGTGCTAGTTTTAGTTTGATTTGAAGGCGCTTTTTAGGTTTCGTGGTTGATTAAAATTTATAATCTGGTACGAAAATTGTAAGTTTGAGTGCTAGTTTTAGTTTGATTTGAAGGCGCTTTTTAGGTTTCGTTGTCGATTAAAATTTATAATCTGATACGAAAATTGTACTTTTGTACGAGCATGTAATTAGCATGATTTAAAGAAGTTCTTTAAGTAAACACTCTCTGCGGCAACATCCTAAAATTATACGTAAGATGAATTTTGCTTACTTTCTTCATATATATCTTTTTTAAGATCTTTATTGTTTTCTCCATGTGTTAAAATCATTTCTCTATACAATCACTAATATGCCACATGCACCACATGGGGTTTTGGTTCTATGAGTCGTATGCCGCGTGTGTTACTAAGACATT
The DNA here is from genome assembly GCA_030686995.1 of Artemisia argyi. NCBI lineage: Eukaryota > Viridiplantae > Streptophyta > Magnoliopsida > Asterales > Asteraceae > Artemisia > Artemisia argyi. The sequence goes on from CM060695.1 coordinate 42,910,581, forward strand.
GAAATCAAGTGATGGATAGTAGTAGGTGTGACAAAAATTCTGTGGTAGGGGAGGTTGAAAATGATTGAGCACTTTGGTTGAGCATTGATCCTCTCATCAAAATTTGGAAATGTGAACCATACATATCTAATGTTTTTTTGAACAGGAACCATATCCAGTCTTAGTGGAACTTGGCTCATTACATTGAAGTGATTGAGAACTTTGCTTTCTTTTTTCACACGATTCTAATGTAACTTTACTTATATATGTTTATTAACAATGATTATATAAAAAAATGGTAAAGCTTGTAAGATTTTCATTAGATTAAGTGTTAAATTAGTTTTAAAAAATAGAAAGTATTAGATGCTCATTGTTGATGGTGATGGAGATACCATGATAGGATAATGATTATACTCCACCAAGTGGATGCATCCCCTCAAGCCAAGGGTACCTGGCTACATGAAACAGCCCACAAGATTTTATACCATATCATTCCCTACCCCATATGCAAATCATAGTGGGGATACCCACATTTCAATTTTTCATTATTAGTTAAGACCTTAAAGTAAGCTATTCTAAAATAAAATAGAAAAAAAGCATTTAAGTTAATAAGTAATCTAATATAATGCTTGATTAGTAACTAATTTTCAATATATTGTCATATTGCCTATGTCTATGGTTCATATAGAGAGCCAAGGATCGAGAGCGACTCATAGATAGGAAGTTTTGGCAAAGTAATTCATGCGCGCTCCCAACATGGTTAACTAGTCGTATTTGTTATATCTTTGAATAGAACAATGCTGTTGTCTACAATGCAACTAGATATCCTTAATCCAAAAGAGTGAATCAATGTTTTAATAAAGCATTCTCCTATATGAACATATACATGAAATCATTTTTTGACGAGTTTTAGCACATAAAAGTAACGAGCTATAGGTACTCCCTATAACGAGCTACACTCATGTTTCCAGTGTGCACATCATTGTTTGTGATGGTCGTATCACTACCTTGGCGGTCTAAGAAATTCATGTAATTAACACCAAATTACTTAAACAAAAAGATAAAAGAATTTCAGGGGTGTATCTTAAAAGATCGTATAGTTGGTTGTGCTACATTTTTATAGAAACCAATAATGTTTTCTGTTCATATATGTACATCACATTTAATTTTGATAAGTAAATTAAGGTTTCAAGATCTTAAAAAACAATTTGTTAATTGAATGTTGGTGATTGGGGCGCTCAAAACGCCATTCTCTCGAATCTCGATCTTCTGACATCACAAATGTTGACAGTACAATTATAGTTATTGTACAACTTTTAATGAATAGTGTACATATGCAAGTAAAATAAAGCATAAAGAAATGTATGAGATGAGATTGGTTCATCAGGTTCAGTGTTTACAGACGCACACGACTACAAATGGAAACAAAACATTAATGTTGCATTTGAATAAACTATTGTAAGGTAATAAAATAAAGATTTGCTAATTTGGTTGTTAATATATGAACAATGTACTCTTGGTACACATATGGATTAATCATTATTCATTAACAAAGATGTTTACTTTTTTTATAAATCTTTTTGAGCAAGTTATAAATTCATAGCTTGATATATAACTTTCTTCCGAATTTTTTATTTGTTTCATCTTATCAGAAGCGGCTCAACTTTTACGTGAACTTGAAGCGAAACTCCAAAATGAGGTTTTATATTTCAAAGTTATTTGTGCAAAAAATCGTTTACATAAAATTTATCTTTTTAACTTCTTTAACGTAAAATCTTTCTCTTAAGTTTTAAAAATCAATTTCGCATAGAATCACTTTTTCAATCTAGAAGTGAGATTTTTTTTTTTTTTTTTTTTTTTGGCTAACTTAGTCTCACATTAAGTGTCCACTACGACCTTTTAAGTTTTATTTATTTTTTTGTTTTTATTTTTATATATATATATATATATATATATATATATATATATATATATATATATATATATATATATATATATATATATATATATATATATATATATATATATTTTAACTTAGTCCTACATACATTAAATGTCCACTATGACATTTTTAAGTTTTTATTTTTATTTTTTTATTTTTTTTTATTTTTCTTTCAAATTTGACCTTAAATATATTTGTTTGTGTTATATAATACTTAATGAAAATTATACAAATGAAAATACATTTAAAAACTTTATACAAATGAAAATACATTTAAAAACTTAATCCATTCATATGTCTTGCATCAAATATTATATAACACGAATTAAAATATTTAAAGTCAAAGTTGGAGAATAAATACGTAGGCTATGTTTGGCACAGAGTTTTTTGGAGCTTTTTAGGGCGATGAGCGGTGAGTAATGAGTTTTTTGATTCTTAATGTTCGTTTGGCCAAAGAGCGTGAGCTTTGCTGTTTTTTAGGAAAACTCATTTTTTCAACACAGCTCACAACTACTTTTGCCAAACATAGCCTTAATGTGGGACGGAGGGAGTTTAGTTGTTGTTGGTGGTGGTGTTTTGTTTTGTTTTGTTTGTTTTTTGTTTGTTTGTTTGTTTTTTTTTTTTTTTTTTTTTTTTTTAATCTTTGTTCGTTGGACTGATGAGAAGCTAGTTGAGTGCATTAAGAATAGAATTTGAACAGAGAGATTTAAAAAAAATAACAAAATAAAAAAAAAAATCTAGAAATGACTTTAATTTATTAAGCAGCAAAATTAGCTTAATGACTTACTACCTGTTTCTATCATGCAACATGGGGCTTTTTATTTACATGAAGTGCAAAATTAGCTTAATGACTTACTACCTGTTTCTATCATGCAACATGTGGGGCTTTTTATTTACATGAAGTATTAGGCTTAGACTTTTTATAAATTATAGACTTAAGATGTAAAATAGAAGATGCTCAAAAATCTCAGTTATTGCATCAGTTTTAATAGTATGGCCTTCCAAAATAATGGGGATTATCTACATTGAATGCTAGTCTAGGACTTTCATAGATTTTTAGCCTGAAATAGAAAAGACAGTTATTACTCGTTTTAGCAAATTAGGGCCTTTTAAAATTGTGGTGCTCTATATATGATTGCCTAAAAACTGATGTGACTGACGCTATATATATTCAACGCTTTTGTAAAACCAGGCGAGTGTCTGTGCATAACAACGAGATTTTATAGCGGCAAACAGTTATAGTTGTGATATTGTGGTTAAGTGTTTCGTGTAATGTATATGCATACAACGTAAAATAATCAAAATGTAATTGAAAAATATTCTAACAAGCGAGATTGGGATTAAATTACGAATCGGGATTAAGAGCGAGATTGTGATGAATCTGTAAACAATAACGAAAAAAAAATGAATAGATGGGTTAAAAAAAAAAAGAAAAAAAAAATTATACTAACTTCGGATCACTCATTTCTATCAATCAACTAACACAATCAGCTCATCAAATAACACAAAATGATGTGTTAGAATGTGTGGATGCATTTTTTTGAAATTAATTATGTTGTTATTAAACAATCTCATTTTTTTGATGTTACGGTGTAATGATGTTATTCAACAATCTCATTTTTTTGATGTAGAATGATTGTTGAATAACACCATTACATGATGTGTTAGGTTGGGTATATATGCAATTCTCGCTAATACTAATTGAGATTTGAGGGTATAATGTTAATGGCTTATGGTTTGGCCTGGTTTAAGCGGATGATATAATGTAGTTATGTGAGTTTTCATCTTTCTAAAAAAAAGAAAATTGAACTTTTTGGATTTTGGGTTTGGCCATTGTGGAATTAATTAACACGGTTGGTTAAGGAACAAATTAAATTAAATCAGAAGAAATTTTAAAATAAGAATAGTGACACATTTTAAATAAGAGAGAAAAATTTAAATGACATGCATTTAATTTTATAAGTGCATTCGACACGTGCGGTTGTAGTTACTTCTCACCTTTCTCATTTGATCTTCGGTTAGCTAAACCCGTAACTTTAATCTTTTTACTCTTAGAAAAGTGAAGAGTCACACAACTATCGCACACTTATGTCTTCATTGAGATGAGGCCAAAATACGTTACATGTGTTGTGTACGCAGTGGCGTATATGAGGGTGTGCGAGGTGTGCTATCGCACAGGGCCTCAAAGTTTTAAGGGCCTCAAAATATATACGTTTATATATAGTTGTGGCCTCAAAATTCATTTTCAACATCAAAGTATTGACAACATATGAAATTTTGTTCTAAATATTTGCTAAACTTAACTTTAAGTACGCGATATTGATGAAAAATTCATTAAAATTTAAATTAAAACGTTACCATATTTTTTTAATATTCATATTTAGTTATCATATAAGCAGTTTTGCACCAGCCTCCGCTAGTCCAGCTACGGCACTGTGTGTACGAATTATGTGTATCCATGCTAGCGCTCAAGAGTCAGTCTAATCCAATTAAGTGAACATGTCGTATATATTCAAGTCGGGTTCTAACGATTCCCACCTCAACAGGACCATTGCTTACACTTTAAACAGTTTGCATATGAACTTTTTTTAACAAGAGTTGAATTCGTAACTAGATGACACAACATTGACGAAGCAATATGTTCAAGGGAAGTGACATGTAAATGGTAAACGCTAATTGAGGGTTTTCAAGTTCAAAATATTTGGAGGAATTATTGGGATGGCTAAATATATGGCTAATGGTATGACCGAAACGGTATAACAATAATTGATTTGTTCATTAAGAAGTAAGTCATTTTGATGCAACCAATCAGGGGTGCGCAGAAAACCGAAAAACCGAACCTAAATCGAAAAAAACCTAGAAACCGAAACCAATTGAAAAACCGATGGTTCGGTTTTTGTAATTTATAAAAACCGAAGTTTATGGTTCGGTTTGGTTTTAACAAAAACACCAAACCGATAAAGACCGAACCGACAAGATACATATAATTTTAAAACCTCATGTTTCAGTTGCTTCCTAAATGTGTCATTTGTAACATAAACAATTCTTATCTAGAATTTTTGTGGTCGTTAGTTTTTTATTGTCGTTATTGTGTCACTTTACGACGCAAAAACAATTCTCTTATATATATTTATTTTATTATCAATAGTTCTTTTTGTCATTATTTTTGTGTCGTCGTTTTTGAAACTTGAAAAAGTTATTCTATGTTGCATTGGAAGTTCGACCATTGAAAGACCAAACCACGATAAACGAAATAAAGACCAAAAAAACCGAAAATAAACCAAAAACTGAAAAACCGAACCTAGAATAAACCAAAACGAACGATTTCTAAAAAGCAAAAACCGAATTTTTTCGGTCCGCTTTCGATTTTAGCAAAAAACCTAGCCAAACCGAATCATGCTCACCCCTACAACCAACCAACTCAAAGCTCACAAATATATGTTTTAGTCATCTCAATTATCTATACTATCTATAAAACAAAAAATGGTCAATGTGAAAGTGAAAAGTCAAGAAAGTGAAAAGATGAAAACTTAAAAAGAAAAAGTTGAAACTAAAAAAGGAAATGTTGAAAATACATGTTTCAAAAGGAAACTATTAATATAAATTCAAAGTCGGGTTGACTCGGGACGCTTCAAACCCGGCGGGTTGACCCGGTTTAATTTGACATGTTTTTCGACCCAACCCGTCAGGTTGAACCACCCGGGTCGAACCAGGTTTCAAAACATTATGTTTAATCCCCAAATTCACAAACTTTTACTGTATTATTTTTCGGTTATAACCAATAACTTTTTTTTATGACTAAAACTATCTGCCTCTCTAAAATCCCGTTGCTATTTACGATTACTCGTCTACTTTCAAAAAAAGGTAAGACTTATACTTAAATGTATACAACTTAATCAGGGTATCTACAACTTAATCAGGGTATCTCATGACTCTGAAAAAGATCGATGAATGTTTCTAACCCTTAACCCTCTTTTTGACCAACAAGATGAGTTTTGATAAAAAAAAAAAAAAAAAAAAAAAAAAAAAAAAAAAAAAAAAAAAAAAAGAGTAAACTACATTTTTGGTCCTTGTGGTTGTATCAAAATCTCACTTTTTGTCCAAAATTCAAAAAACGTTCAATATTAGTCCAAAAGTCCACGTGGACTTCACTTTTGGTCCAATTTTCGTCCCTAGTTAGTTTAGTCGTTAAGTACGTTGCACCGTTAGTCCTTTAACCTAACGGTCGTTAGCAATGTTTACACCGTTAGTCCTTTCAGTTAAAAAATTGAAAAAATTCGAAAAAAAAAATTCCAAAAAAAAAATAATTTGAAAAATTAGAAAAAAATTCTAAAAAAATTTTTTTGACGAAATTTTTTTTTTCCAAAAAAAAATTTGAAAAAAAATTTCTAATAAAAACTTTTCTTAAAAAATTCAAAAAAATTAAAAAAAAAATTTTGACGAAATTTTTTTTTCCAAAATTCGAAAAAAATTCGAAAAAAAATCCAAAAATAAAATTCGAAAAAAAAATTTCTAATAAAAAATTTTCTTAAAAAATTCGAAAAAAATTTCTAAATTTTTTTTTGACGATTGTCCCGGTTTGACACTTAAATTAAAATATGTATGTATATATATAAAAAATTTTCCTAAAAATTTCTGATATGTATATATATGTACATATATATACGTATACATATATATATATATATATATATATATATATATATATATATATATATATATATATATATATATATATACGTATATATATATATATATATATATATATATATATATATACGTATATATATATATATACGTATATATATACATACATATATATATATATATATATATATATATATATATATATATATATATATATATATATATATGTATATATATATATATATATATATATATACACACACTTTAATTTTAGTGTCAAACCGGGACAATCGTCAAAAAAAAATTAGAAATTTTTTTCGAATTTTTTAAGAAAAAATTTTATTAGGATTTTTTTTTTCGAATTTTTTTTTTGGAAAAAAAAAGTTCGTCAAAAATTTTTTTTTTTTATAAAATTCGTTAAGAAAAATTTTTATTAGAAATTTGTTTTCGGATTTTTTTTTTTTGGAAAAAAAAAATCGTCAAAAAAAAATTTTTTAGAATTTTTTTTGAATTTTTCAAATAATTTTTTTTGGATTTTTTTTTTTTCGAATTTTTCCAAATTTTTAACTGAAAGGACTAACGGTGCAAACATTGCTAACGACCGTTAGGTTAAAGGACTAACGGTGCAACGTACTTAACGACTAAACTAACTAGGGACGAAAATTGGACCAAAAGTGAAGTCCACGTGGACTTTTGGAATGATATTGAACGTTTTTTGAATTTTGGACCAAAAGTGAGATTTTGATACAACCACAAGGACCAAAAATGTAGTTTACTCAAAAAAAAAAAAAAAAAAAAAAAAAAAAAAAAAAAAAAAAAAGTGTTGAAAGAGCATGGGTCAATTTTAAATCCCAAAGTAAAATAATCTAGGTTTACCTCCGTTTTTTTAATTCAGAAAACAAATTAAGGGTTTAACATCTTATCTATCCAAAAAAAGTTACCCCAAAAGTAGGACTCAAATCAACGGTAAATTTTTTATGATTCACCATCAAATCCTAAATACTTTACCCACCATTTCTTTCTCCTAAAATCATGCTCATCCAACACAATCCCATAAACACCTTTTTTTCACCTAAATCTTGTTCTTTTCTCAAACTCAAATAATTTTCATACATTTTTCTTCAAGATTTTCTAAATCCCAAAATACCCATTTTAAATTCACAATATTTTCATAATCTTGATCAATTTGCAAAGTGGGTTATACTAAAAAAAACATTTTTTGATTCATTTTGGTGGGAAAAAGCCATGCATGCATGATTTTGTTGCATGGTGAATAAGAAGATGAATATTGGTGTATATTTGGTTCTTGTACTGTTTGTGTTTGTGGGTCATTTTCCAAATAATGTTTGGTGTCAAAATAGGAATTCAAGAAAGCAGAAACCGAGATTATCGCCTATGCTTTCGAATCTTTTACTTGGAAGGTTTAATAAGACGATTGAGAAATTGCAACCCGCTATCGAGAAAGAGATCGGATTTTGCACTGAAGATGTGTAAGTGTAAGATATATGTGTATATCTTACAACAATGTGTGTGTTGTATGAGGGTTAAGTTTATTTCTATTGTGTTTTGCAGGAAAAAAGATTTTAATGGTGCTTTTGATTTTCAAGGCAGAGAAGATTTTTTTCAGAATTGCCAGGATAAGTTACAAGGTGATGCATTCCTTTTTATTTTGTTGAATCGACTATGAAATGTTTCGATACTTATACATCCCTTTATGTTTTGGTTTAATGTTTCCATATATACTTATATAATGTAGCGATACTTATTTTAACTGGTTAAGAATATATTAACAAGTACGGAGTAATATAGTGCATGCTTCTCAATTTATCCAGTATGCGTCACACCTAGCTGCTGAAACGAGTTCACTATATAAGGGATGTTTAGGATTGCTCATTTCGAACCGCTTATCTACTTGAAAGATAAGCGGGTAGGAAAATACTTAATGTTAAGTGATTAGTTTCTCCAAACTGCTTATCTGCTGAAAAGATAAGTGGATATGCACTTAATTAGACAATAATACTTTCATAATTGACTATAGGGGGTAACCTTATTCCTGGTGCTTTATAGCTAGCTTATTCTATTATTAACCAAAACAATTTAAGCTCCAAAAAGGTGTTTGGTAAAATTTTATCTTTGAAGCATATTAGCTAATTATTTGTGTAGAAAAGAAGCCTACAAGCTTAAGCTCCAAAAGAGCTTTTTGGAGATGTGTAAGCCTTTAATTATGCTTAAGCGTATCCAAACACACCCTTAGTATAATATATAGCTTCACCTAGCATCTGTAATGATTTGGGATATCAGATTTAACACAATATATATATATATATATATATATATATATATATATATATATATATATATATATATATATATATATATATATATATATATATATATATATATATATATATATATATATATATATGCATATCAAAAAAGCAACTTTTTTTATAGCTCATAAAAGAAAGGTCATTGAGCTTATTTTCTAATTCTTGACATTGTATTACTTATTTTCAGACCTTCCAATTCGATTATGTACTGTGGCGGAACTTAAAGTATTCTTCACCAGTTTTCTGAAAAATGGTGGCGATAGGAGAAGTGTGTCTCAGTCTCATTTCTTAGAACCCACCAGAAACTGTAACCAGACATCATGGTCGGCTGGGTGTGAGGCTGGATGGGCAAGTGCAGCCAATCCAGGCCAAAAATATGATTACAATGAGACTGATCCCAAAAAAATGCCTTTCCGGACAACTGCTAGTAAACCATGTTGCGAGGGGTTTTTCTGCCCTCAAGGTCTCACTTGCATGATACGTAAGTCTACTTCACCGTAAATTTCAAAATTTTTGGGAAAATGTCACTTTGTAATAACCAAGTATTATCACTATTGTAATTGGCTCACCGAATTACTTATAATTTGTATTTCCTTTAAGTTGAAACAATTTTCAAACTTGGTTACCATTTGATAATATCCCCTAAAGTTTGCAAATTTCTAGCGAATTACTTACAATTTGTATCTTAAATTGTGACTACTACAGCATGCCCGTTGGGTGCACACTGCCCTGTAGCAAAACTTAATCCAACAACTGGCATTTGTTTACCGTAAGTGATTATCTGAATTTGATCAAGAATTTGCACATTTCTACACCCTTTGATGCTTTATCTACATTATTAAGACATATATTCTTAGAAATCGTCTTGCAGATACCAGTATCAGTTACCTTCAGGCAAGCTGAATCATACTTGTGGTGCAGCAGATATGTGGGTTCCTGTACATTTGGGCAAAGAGATATTCTGCGAGGCAGGATATTATTGTCCAACAACTGTCAAGAAAATCCAATGCCCTCAAGGGTATTTTACTATCTAATTCCATTATCATGGCATTCATATTTTGCTTATTGATCCTTGTGATATGTGTTCGCTCATGCATAAACATTTGGTTCTTCTGCAGATGCTATTGCAGGATGGGCTCTAGGATTAAATACCGTAAGTTCTTTTGATTAATAAAATGTTGATAGATAGCAGCACACCCATCCATTTGGCTTATATTAGTAGTCTTGTGAAGATATGAAATTTAGCGTTTTTGAGTGAATTATTAATATGCAGGATGCTTCACTGGCACTAAGTGTGATAAGGGAACAGAACTTCCAAGCATGCAAGTTTATGGAATTTTGCTCATTGTAAGTACTTGATCATTTATAAAAGGAGTGTTGGATTTGTATTTTGGTACCAACTATATGATTATTGTCACTTAAAGTCTCAATAATCAGTCTTTAATATTTGGATAGACAGTTTCTGCTGCTATATCTTATCTTGTAATTATGGGTCAAATAATCAGTTTCACCATGTCAAAATTGAGCATCTGATGATATTGTAACATTATCAGGAAATTTTTAGCAAGTAGAACCACATCCAAAACACACATAAATAACATAATCACTCTCAAAACGCACATCCAAACACCCGACAGTTACATCTTACGTCTATCTGTATACAATTTCTTATTCCATGGACTATGCATACATATTAATGTCCAAAAAATTTGTAGGTGTTGCTGAGTGCTATATTGATTGTCGTCTACAATTGCTCAGACCAAGTAATATCAAATAAATATGAAAAACAAGCAAAGTCAAGGGAAGCAGCAGCCAAATATGCACGAGAAATAGCACAAGCAAGACAAAAATCTCGAGCTGGAAAAGATTCTGGCTGGAAGCCGTCAGGGTTACAAGGGTTACAAGAAACACTCTCACGAACCTTTTCCAGAACAAAAACCACCAGGAGTACACTAGGGAACAAAAAGGAAACACATTTAAGTGACGATAATTTAGAAAATGATAAAAGTTCCAATTTAGAAAAAGGAGACAAAAATACAGATACAAATGCAAAACACGCACGTAAAGCTTCAAAAGAATTACACACGACGAGAAGTATGATATATAAATACGCATATGGTCAAATCGAGAAAGAAAAAGCAATGGAGGACAACATGAATGTGATGTTTGGTGATGATTATATTATAAGAAGTAGGCCAAGGATTGAGGTTGCGTTTAAGGAGTTAACATTAACTCTCAAAGGTAAACGCAAAAATATCATGAGATGTGTTAGTGGTAAAATATTACCTGGTAGAATATCGGCTGTAATGGGTCCTTCTGGAGCTGGAAAGACTACTTTTTTATCTGCTTTGACCGGAAAAATAACTGGATGTACTATGTCTGGGAAGATTGAAATCAATGGAAAGAATGAATCTATTCACTCTTATAAAAAGATTGTCGGGTTTGTACCACAAGATGATATAGTTCATGGTGATTTAACTGTAGAAGAGAACCTGCGGTTCAGTGCACGCTGCAGGTATGCCTTTTTATGAAATTAGTTTAATCGTATTATATTAGTATCTATATACTGACTCATTGTCTTGTATCATTGCTAAAATCCTGCAATGTGAAGACTATCTGCCGATTTGCCAAAAGCAGATAAAGTTCTTATAACAGAAAGAGTAATCGAAGCGCTAGGACTACAAGGAGTGAGAGATTCTAAAGTGGGGACGGTTGAAAAACGTGGAATTTCTGGAGGCCAAAGGAAACGAGTGAATGTTGGACTCGAGATGGTCATGGAACCGTCACTTTTAATCTTAGATGAACCCACTTCCGGTTTAGACAGTGCTTCTTCCAGTTTACTTCTTAGAGCTCTTCGACGTGAAGCTCTTGAAGGCGTTAATATAAGCATGGTCGTTCACCAGCCAAGCTACTCGTTATACAAAATGTTTGATGATTTAATACTTTTAGCAAAAGGTGGGTTAACTGTGTACCATGGACCCGTAGATAAGGTCGAGGAATACTTTTTAGGAATAGGAATTACTATACCAGACCGTGTGAATACCCCCGACCATTTAATTGATATTCTTGAGGGGATAACGAAACCGGGTGGAGATGTGACAGCTAAGCAGCTTCCTGTGAAATGGATGCTTCATAATGGGTATACAGTACCCCCAGATATGTTGCACCTTTGTGATAATAATGGATCATCATCGACGCCAGCGATAGTTACTGAGCATGGTGAGGGCCAACGGGAAGTTGAAAAGTATAATTACTTTACAACTCCGGATTTATCAGGCAGAGTAACTCCCGGGGTGTTTAGGCAGTACAGATATTACCTCGGAAGGTAATGATATATATTTATTCTGCGACCCGTACTTTTTACCATTTTTCTATGCAACTTAAGACATTTTGTTTAGTTTAACATATTTATATATGTCATAGGAACTATCATTTTTTAAAAGCTGGTTTTTAGTGTTCTTTGGATACAATGACTCATACGTGACACAAGTTAAATAGCTCATGTACAAAAAAGTATCACGAACTAAAACAACGCAAATGTGAAAGTACATTGATCATATATATATATATATATATATATATATATATATATATATATATATATATATATATATATATATATATATATATATATATATAGGGTAGGGTTATAATAAAAAGTCTCTTAAAATAAAAAGTCTAAGAAGGCGAATTTTGGTCCATCACAGTTAGAAAGTTACTGCATCACATTTTTAAGTCACTGCATCACAGTTATAAATTGTATTCCATCACAGTTACTGCATCACAGCTATAAAAAGTTACGACATCACAGTTAGTGCATTGCAGTTATTAAGTTACTGCATCACATTTAAATTCACTGCATCATAGTTATAAATTTAGTGCATCAGAAACTTTTTATTCTTTTTATTTTAAGACCCTTTTTATTTTAACCCAAACCTATATATATATATATATATATATATATATATATATATATATATATATATATATATATATATATATATATATATATATATATATATATATATATATATATGCAAAATTAGAAACCCTATTACAAATGTTATCTGTATTTCCATCAAATATAAAGTTAATTGCGTAATTTGGGTGTCACAGGGTTGCTAAGCAGCGATTGCGAGATGCAAGAGTACAAGCAGCAGACTATATAATTCTTTTGCTTGCTGGAGCATGCTTAGGAACCATGGCTGAAGTGAGTGATGTGTCATTTGGATATACTGGTTATCAATATACCGTCATTGCTGTCTGTAAGTGCCCAAAATAAAAACAATAAGATGACTTCTGTTTTACATTACATTTGCATTTTATTGGCATTTATGAATATCAATTTGCTTCGTTTGTCACTGTCATATGACCAGATGGGTTGATTGCATAAAATGATAGCCACATACGACTGACATCTGACATGTCAACCTGTCTCATGTCACGGTTGCCTTCTAGTGAAATTTTGAAACTTTTTGATATTTTTTGACCTAAATAAGTTTAAAGGTGGTTAACTTTTTATGCAGTTAGCCTTTGTAAATTGAGAGTCGCAATTATTTCTTACTATTTTATTAATCTTTTTGGAGCTTTATTACTCTCTCCTTGCTGAATATAAAGACTATTCTGTTTCAAAATGCTAATATTTGAAATAATCTTTTATCTTTTATTTTTAATTCATCTTCACCATGATATCAGTCAACTTTGAGTATATTCGGCCGACATTCTGCATTTGGGGCTTTACAATACTGGCCTGATATTTTAGAATAGAGGGAATTGGAGTATGGTGTGCATGTTGCAACATCAGCAAAGAATTCCTATGCTAAATATTCTTTTGATATATGATTGCAGCTTTGTTATGCATGATTGGGGCGTTGAGAACATTTGCAATGGATAAATTACAATACAGGAGGGAGAGTGCTAGTGGCATGAACAGTTTATCATATTTTCTAGCCAAAGATACAATGGATCTTTTAAACATAGTGATGAAGCCGTTAGTTTATCTATGCATGTTCTACTTTTTTAGCTACCCAAGGTCAAGCTTCGAGTCGAATTATTTAACTTTGCTGTGCCTGGTTTATTGTGTGACGGGCATATCTTATACTCTTGCCATCGCACTCGAGTTTAGTCAAGCGCAATTGGTATGACACCTTTTAAAATACCAATACCAATCATACTAATTATATTATGTTATGTGACCACTAACTTAAACCTGGCCAACCGTATTGTCCAACCAACTTTAAATAATCTCTTTCTGATAGATTTCATGATCGGCTGGATTTAAGTTAGTGGTCAAATGACAGTACCAATATGAATGCACATAAGTTGAATTCAATAACTATTTATCTTAGAATTTTATAAATTTACATCTAATACGTTTTCTATGTTTTCCTTAGTGGTCGGTGCTTCTTCCTGTTGTTTTGACCCTCATTGCGAATCAGGACAAAAGTTCAGCTATTTCATTGGTTTCAAAGTTCGTCTTTCCTAGATGGGCTTTGGAAGCCTTTGTGATTGCAAATGCGAAAGAGTACGTTTTCAAAACCATTTATAGAAACATGACAAATATTGATATGAGCATGAAATTCTGATAACTCATATTGGTGTTTCAGGTACACAGGCGTTTGGCTGATGACACGATGTGCTGCATTGAAGAAATTTGATTTTGATATACATAACACAAGGAAATGTCTTTGCTACCTTGTTGCAACTGGCGCAGGTTGTCGTGTCATAGCATTCATGTGTTTGATGTGTAGGTCTAAATAGTGGCATTTAACTCCATCGAGTTGAATTTAGAGGTCAAACACTGATTGTTGGTGGCTGAAGAAGCAAGGGGTCTCGAGTTTTATTATGATCAACTATGTGGGTTAAGTATGCTGGTTGGAAGGCTTAAGATTTGTTAATGGCCCTTATGGAAGGCGCGAATACGGACCCTTAGGAGCAAAACGGGTTAGACAACAGAAAATTGCTCCGATTTTCTAGCTTTCATTCTGTGCAGAGCTTAATAGTTTCAATGTTTATTCTGAATCCTATAGACCCAAAGGAATTGTACAAATGATAGTGTTTCCATATGGTTTAGATGATATTAGAATAATCAAGTGAATTTAGCAATTTGCATAGGCGGACTTTTTTTTTTTTTTTTTTTTTTTTTTTTCTTTCTTTCTTTCTTTCTTTCTTTTTAGCCATTATGAGATTGTGCAAAACTCTATTACAAGGTCGTGTCAATGAAATTTTGTTTCCTTTTATCAATTTCATTCATGTGGGGATTGTTGAAAAATATGGTCAAATGGTTTGAATGACAATTCATGGTCATCATGTATATTAATGAGAGTTAATCACAAGGTTAATGTTGGCCTTGTAACCACCGAATTAAATATGTGTTTATGGGCATTAGTATGATTAATTGTAGTAATTAATCCGACTTTTCTTCACCTCCTTCCCCTATATATTGAGTGTCCTTTCAAGTTTTTAAAAACATCGAAAATACATAACTTATTCCTCTCCTTTCGTTGTTGACCTCGATGTTGATTCATTTTATATCGGTTCGTAATAGAGGGAAGGCACAATTTTGCTTCGCCTTGATAACCCGTTTGTGCTAACGGAGTTATCCGTTGTTCTTGTATCCTGGGAGATAGACGTTCATGATTCTCAAACACAGTGGAGAGGACGAATATGTCTTAAGGAAACTGTGAGCATCACAGGCCTCAACATTTTCCTTGTGTTTTTTGTGTCTCAACAATTCAAAGAATTACGGTATCGTTTCTCTACACTTTTTATGTTATGGTTTATTCGTTTCTAGTAGCAATATTCACTTACTAATATACAACCGGACACACAAGGTCAGGATGAACGTTAAACAAATGGAGAGGAATGAGTTGTGTTTCTTGGTGTGTTAATATGAAAGAAGAGTTCTCAATATATAATGAATAAAGATGGAGGAATGGTCATATTAATTAATAAAATTAATCTTACTAATGTCTAATGAGTTAAAAATTAACCACACATTTATGTTATTCTTAATTCACATTAGTATTTTAAATGACACAATCAATTGTCATTCAAATCTTTGACTTTTTTTTTTAATTGTTATCTACCAATATCCTTTACTCATTATGAATGACATTTTTATAATAAAAGATCAAAATGTTTTTTCCATGTTTGTAAAAATATATGATATGCATTATATATTAGTACCTTGTGACTTTTTTAACATTCACAGATCTGACTTTAACTCACCCAAACATCTAACAATCGATGGCATACCTTATAATATAGTCCTTGTTGGTTCTGAAGGGCGTGGAACCTATTTTTGAGCAAAGTAAACCATGTCCTAAACAAAACAAGTATATGTGGAAATTTTGACTCCTATGAATTGGTTCTGGTTATGTGTTATCTGGATCATAAATTTGATTTGGGCTAAACTAAATGATTGGACTACCCATTAGAATTATAAGCCGAACCCATCAAGTTGTCATGAGAATTCTATGAAAAGAATCTATAGAAGTGTTTAGAAAAATGTAATAGATTGTGATAAGAAGCATTAGTTGTAGTAGAATGTCTTTTATGATTATCTAGTAGAATTATTTAGAGATCCATGGAAAACATTTAACACCTATAACATTCTATGGACTAGTATAAATAGGTGATGTTATAAGCAATATAAGAAAAGAAAAGTTAAGCAATAAATTACATTGTAGAATTTCTCTAAAGTGTTCCTCTCTTCATTAAGTATAAGCCTAAAAAGCTCTCAAGTTTCCAAAAGTCTCATACGGGTCATGCAACAAGTAAAACACAAATTATGGTTTCAAATCAGGCCCGACCCTTAACAAATTACCCATTTGACCTCTTACTCCACCTGTCCACCTTTCCACATATCTTAAGACATAAAAGACAAGAAAAGTTGTACCTGAAAAATCTGCCCAACAACCCATGCCAGATTTACTCGGAATTGACCATAAAGCAATCTTTATCAGAATATTACACATAGACAAAGACGCCAATACTCTTGTTAGTATATTCTTACTGCCTCAATATGTCGGTAAACGTTACAATTAACTTGTTGGTGAATAACAGGATAACAGCTACATGATAAAAACATTCAAACCAAATTTAATGCATCAAATAGACTATTGTTGTCTCGTAATAAGTTTAACACATTGAAGACGCTAACCTAAAATGAAATAAGTTAACACATTGAGTAATTATTTAGAGATTAAACATTGAAGAAGCTAACCTAAAAAGAAATAAGTTTAACACATTGAGTAATTATTTAGAGTTTACGTGTACTAGGAGCATGGCTAACTCAATTGCTTGGCTTTCAAAATCAACCTCAATATAGCATTTCCCCTGCGAATATAGAAATGAAATGTCAAGCCATTTGTCACTGGCATTTTGTTTGGTATAAAACTCCTCAAACACAACCACAGGCTTCACCTAAATATCAAAAGAAACCTGTTAAATGCAACGATGTCCAATAATGGATCTCCAATCATCACAATGAAAAAAAGTAGCCATACCATCTCACTTGGAGGTGAAAAGAAGGATAAGGTTCAAGCATACTCCATAAATATACCTTAACATTGGTTCAAGCATACTCGCGTTAAATCGGTTAGAGATTTACTTAGACGTTGATAGATCATCAATCTAGAAGCAATAATGATCGGCAAAAGAACCATGAAGAAACATAAGGGAAGAATTGTAGAAAAAAAAGGTAGAATAATCACCATTTTGTCCATGTTGCAAGTTCATGGATAGCCTAGCTTTGCTAATTCTGAAATGATGGCTCATTCTATGTTGATATTACTAAGGTTAGACAGTGGACACCCAACGAGCTTTTTCCTACAATCACAATTAGTCAGTTACTTCAAACATATATTATACTTTCCTTTAGGGTTTCACATAAAACTCATGAATATGAAATTAGATGAATGTTTCGGTGAAAATACATGCATGTAAAGATCTTCTGATGAACAATCATCAACTAACATCATGAGGTGGGCAATACCAACTCATTTACTTATGAATGGATTGATGGGGGATTATATTTCATCTCTAACAAAAAAAACGGGTATTAAAAAAGTACCACAAAATACACCAGTTGAAAGTGACCTTAAGCATATCATTTAGTACCAAAGGACAATAATTTATTTATATGACCAGATTAATGCATTTACCGTATATACTTCATTTTTTAAAGGGATGTATATTAGTGTTTTGGAGGGTCAACATAAAGATTCGTAACTAAAATTATTATATATATACACACACAGGACCACTACAAGACTATATAACAGAATAAATGCACCGAAAATATACCAACCTTTAAACGGGTTGGGCGCTTTAGAAGCAACGTTGTAAAGGGGCTCTCATACTTTTCATGTAATTATAGTAATTTCTTAAAGAGCTCCTGGAAAATAGTAACCTACCTCAGTTATTGCGTTTTCTATATATCTTTGTGTGGTGAAAAAACAGGCAGGTCAAGTATAAGGTCAAAACAACTCAATTCAGGTTTACCCATAACAATCATCAATCTATAAATTGTTAGCATGTCTAATTTAAGTGTTTCAATAAAATGATTTAGAATATTTAATATTAGAATTATTTAGTAACCAAAACTATTGTTGTTCATTAACTTCTTATGGTAACTTGTAGGATATTAATTATATTTCTAGATGTGCATTAAGAAATAAGAACGTACAAATCTTAATGTTTCAAAGATAACTATGTTCGTACAGTAAAAATCTAAATGGCTATAGAAAAATTTTAGGAGGCAATATGCATCAATATTTAGACTTTGGGAAAACTTCAACCGCCTTTTTGCTAAAGTCTTTGCTTTGAACAGGTTTGACTTAATTGAGTTAAAAAAAATAAATAAAAAAAGGGCCAAACAGCCTATTCATAAGTAAACGGGTCAAAAAAATTCACCACAACAAAAATATCATATGATATGACATGATATCACACCTACTTGACAAAAGCTTTAGATGAGAAAAATCTTATGTCAAGAGTAAACTCACTGTGCGCCTTTCTTCAGGACGGTAATGACTATATGAACATTGATGACGGGAAAAATCAGAATGATGTGCATTATGGAAATGACTATATCCTAACCATGATTGCAACCCAGTACCATAGATCAGATGGATCAAGGTTTGGAAGGGGATTTTGCTATGTCTCATCTTCCTAGAATTGCATCGCTCCCCAGGATCTATTTTGACATTTTGAAGAAGCTGATTTAAGTTTTAGATATTAAGTAAATATGTGGTATTGAACTGTGCATATAGCGCATTTGGTGAAACCTCTCTAGATTTCATTTTACCTTTTATTATGGGGTTCACTTGGTTATTTTTTCATCATTTATTGATGTTGATCTTGTAAATAAATTTATGCATTTTGGATTGTTTACTAAATTTTTTTTGCGAAAGCTTGACTTGTCTATTGATATTGTTGAAATTAAGTGTTCAATCTAGTTTAATGCTTTTCTTTTAATGGGATTCAGTAATAACTAATAGATAGTGTAACTGTTGGAGCTGTTTGTCTCCTTCGGTAACTATTGGTCTCTTGAGGTCATGTTTTGGGTGTTTGGTCTTCCTTTCTTGTTCTACCTATATATAAAGGCTCTCTTTTTATGCTATGTCACATATCAACAAAACATTGATCTGCAATATCAATTTATGGTATGTGTTAATTCACATACCATTTTATGGCCAAATATCGACCCAAATTGACTAATTGAGCTAACAAATGCCAAAGAAACATGTGTTTTTATGTTGTGAACATGCAGGTACGGATTTATCACAAAATGACAAAAAATCAAGCGAATACCAGAAAAACGGGCACGAGAGTGGAAGATGGTCAAAAAGTCAAAGTTGGGATCTACAAGTCAACTTCAGTCCTTCATATATTCAAGATTTGCAAGAATAGTCCCTTGATGATATTTTTGAAGAAATTCAACTCAAGTCCTCCAACTATTCAAGAATTACAAGAAATGACCCTTGAATTATACTTTGGAAGTTTGACAGAAACAGTCCTTGGTTTTTCAGCAAATTACATAATTGGTCCTTGATAAATACTACAAGTATTAATAGTACAAATCCTGGTCCAATTTATCTTATTCCAAAAGCCCAAATTAATTACCAAAGCCCAATGTCATTTCCCTTGGTCAAAGCTCACACTCTCGGTCAATGGTCAAGATCAGTCAAATAAGTAATAAAAATACTCTTTTACCCGCCCCTTAATACCGAACCCAGAATCCCCAAAATTGCTATGAACCCTAATTCACTATTGGCTCAATTGGCTCAATCCATCATAATTAACAAATTATTTCCAATCATTGGGATTTCTAGAAGACTATTCACGTGTCAGAGCACATGTCAGAGAGAATGTATGAAGATATGAGGACACTTGGCAAGCAGTGATTGGAAGAAACACCTCACGACTCTTCCTTGGATCCTACTTCTAGAAGATTGCTGACAAGTCAGAGAGAATGCATGTTTGGAACAGATGGCAATGTGTAATTGGTCAAGCCACGTCTCATAATCTCATCTAAGGGCTATGATTAGAGTGAAGAATCACAAAGCAATCCAAGGGCTGTGAGATTCTTTGAAGAAACACAAATTGCACCAGGATCGCCAGCATGGCAAGAGACCTCCTACACTCTCTCCTCATCTATATATAGTACTCATTTTAGCTCATTATGTATGTAGGATTTAGATACTGTTACTCTGTCAAAATGTTTACCTAAACTTTGTTTAATTTTTATTTCCAGTTTATTTTCTTGTAATAATTCAGTAGAGTTAATAAAATTTCAGTTAGTTCTCATTAATCATTGTTCTCTTCTTCAATTTAAATAGCTTTGAGTATATCAAATAGATTTAAAAAGTTCTTCTTACTGTTTCATTTAAGCTCTCAGAAGCTTGTATAAGCTTTTAAAAACCTTTACATTCACTTTAGTTTACTCTTTATAAAAAAATATAAATAAAAATAAAAACAGAAAAAAAAATTATAAATAATAAAAAAATCATTTGATCTCATTTGTAAAATCAACTTGCAATCAAGCTAATTCAATAAATTTACTTCTCATTCAGCTTTTTAGTTGTAGTGAGAATTAGTAGATATCATTTCAAATCTGTCAATGAGTGTTCTATCCAGTCAACATAAGTCAACAATGCATGAAATGGAGAGTTATTGGGATTTTTGACAGAACAAAGAAGGATTTGGAAGTTCTTTGCCTGTCTAAAGACATGCTTGCTTAGTGAGCCCCCTCTGTTCTAGCTGAGGGGGATGTTTTGGTAATTTCTGTTTTGAACTTTTGAATTAGTAGTATCTGTTTTTGAGTTCTGTAGTTGCATAATTAGTTACTGTTTCATTGATTTGAATTAGAGTTATTGTAGAATTAGCTGCTGAATTTGAGTTTTCTGATTCATAGACTCATCTGTGTTGTGAGAATTGTGTTGTTTAGCCATAACTGTTTACTATCATAAATGTGTAATTGAGTTACTATTAGATAATATTAAGTTTGGAAGTTGAATTTTATTTCACAAATAAATTTGTGATTGCATTTGATTAGTAGTTGTTGAGATTTGTTTCAGTTAAGTGGATCTGAGTTGCTAAAGTTTAGTTAGAATTTCTGTCATTGCTTGGATCTGTTCATCTGTTAATATAGGTGGAAATTGATTGCTGATAGTGTTTCATTTTAGTGATTGTTAGCTGTGAGGTGCTGTTGTTATGAGATTTGTGGAGTTTATCAAGGTTTTATATTGTAACTATCACAATAAGATGGTGTTTGGAACTATGGTTTGCTGAGTTGTAATATTGATGAATTGTTGATTCACTGTCTTACATAGATTCAATTAGTGTCATAATAGAGTATTGAATCAATAAAACAGTAGTGTAGCTCATTAAAAGTCATAGTAATAGTTAATTGCATTAACTGTTAGTCATAGAGTAAAATCTGCTAGTGTAATTGAGTTTAGAGTTACATGATAGTTAGAGATAACTTAGATTAGAATAATTGTAGCTAAAAACAACAGATTACAAGTAGAAATTAGCTGAATAAATTAGTTTTAGTCAATTAGAAAAGTTTCAAAAAGTCTACTGTTGCATTGATTGAAGTTTCATAAGCTGCTGAACTTAGTTGAATTTAGAATAATAAATAGCTGTTTCTGGTTAAACATTTGATTGATCTAGGTGCTCAGTTGTACATTTGTGCTTTTGCCCCAATAAGCTGGTATATTTGAGCTTATTCTGTGTACTTATTGCTTCTGTGACTTAATACATTTGAGACAGAGTTTCTGTTTTGAGTTTTAGCCTGCTAGTGCTAATTCTTGCTTGAACTTGTGCTAATTTGGTTTAACTGAGTTTATCTGTTGATACTTAAGTGAGATTCATGTTTAATATGCTTCTGGCTTATTGTGTTTCACCATTGCTTATTGTTTGAGCTTTACATAGTGCTTATTACATCTTACCTGCGTTTCTGAGTTTGTTGAGAGTTGTGATTTGTCATTTTTAAGCATATTAGATCAAAATACATATGAGTTAAAAGTTTCCTTCAGTTTTGTCACAAGTGCTTATAAATAAGCACTTGTGATATGCTAATTTGGCCTGAAAAAGCAGTTTATCAGCTTATTTTTGTTTCAAAATTTTTCTCCAAGTTTATTTTTATATTTTTGATTTTCTGGTAATTTTTCAGATTTTTCTAAGTTGTTTTGATATTTTTCTTAATTTTTCTTTGATTTTAAGCATTTCTATATATTTTTTAATAAACAAAAATCAATAAAAATTCAAAAAAAAAACCATAAAAAATACAAAAATATTTTAGGAAATTCTTTTATAATATTTTAGAATTTTTAGAATTTAATTTTCATTTTTCCACTTTATTTTTCTATTTTTCTTTATTTTTAATTCATTTTAAATTCCAAAAATCAATTTAAATTCATAGAAAATAAAAAAAAAAGTCAAAAAAATATTTTTCTTTTTTTGAAAATTCATTTTATTAGTTTAAGATTTTTAGAAAATATTTTCAAGTTTGTAGGATCATTTTTCAATAAACGTCACGTTTTAAATAACGCGGTTGTATTTTCGTTTTTACGTTTTTCACTTTGGTGCATAATTAGCTTGTACTCTTTGCATATTTCATAATTATTTGTGATTACTTGAATATCTTGATTGCTATTTTCACTATTTCACTTTTCAATTCACGGTTTCACGAATCAATATTCTTGATTCTATTCGCCTTCACTGGGAAACGACTCGGGTGATCCGTATTTTACGCAGATCACTTCGATATACTACTATATATTATATAATTGGTTTTCACACGAATCAATTTACATATATACTTCCACTGTCCTTTGTTGTTAATCTCTCAAATAACCAACATTCTAGTACCAGAGACATGTTGCAACCTTGGTTTTACCACTTAATGGCGTCAAGTAACATAGAAGTGAATGTCTCTCAATCGCAGATTCCGATTTTCAAAGTTGACTCACACGAGTTTTGGAGCATTAAGATGAAGACTCTCTTTATGTCTCTAAGATCTTTGGGACTTTGTTAAGAGTGGCTTTCCAGAAGAAGAAATTTCGGACAATGCTCGACAGACAAAGAATAAAGAAATATTAAAGTCAATGATGGAAGAAAGATTGACAAGTGTGCTAATTGATCAGGAAGTACTTTCATCGGGGTTTAAGTAAACCATCCTTTCATCACATGAGTTTGGTTGGACCTCAGGTGAACGGACAATCTGCACACTTATCTTTTGGCCAAATCAAAAATATCATATGATATCACATATAAAGGTATAAAAGAAGCACTCACCCCAAATCAAAATATGCCTATTTAATAAGCATATAGAATTGGAGGACAAGTAAGTTTATCAAAGAAGCACTCACCTCATTAAAAGCAACAGCTTTTTGAGCATCTTGGAGCAATGTGTTTCCTTTGGTTCTTAAGTCCTAACAAAATGAGGCACAAGTAGTAAGTCCTAGCAAATGCATTCATCTCTCATTTCACCACAACACAGAAAACAACATTTCACCACAACACACAAAACAATAGCAACCAAACATTCTTTCTCAAACCTTGCGATCATAAATCCGAATGGCGAACCCTCCTTATCCCCAAAATCTGAGATCTTGTATCTTTTCATTTATGTTTCGAGTCTTATTGTTTGCGGATGGGATTCTGGTTTGTTCAAGTTGTTTTCGTTGATTGATGATGTTGACGGAGATGGGATTAGGATAGATGTAGGGACATAGTTTGTTATTGTTGGTTATTCCTTGTTCTTGCTATTCCTTTTTGTGCAGTTCTTGTAATTTTGACTAGGGAAAACTAAAGTCAGAGGTCAAAACAACCTTGGTTTTGGATGCCTTGTGGTATCTTGTGACCTTGGTTCTATGTCTTCCTAGTTATCTCAGTTTTGTCGTTGTAGATCTATATCTCAGTTTTATGTCATGAATCGGACAGAGTTTTGTTTTATGAAAGGTTAAAAACACAAAAAGAACCGAGGGTTTGAAACCGAGATTGAATCAGACAGAGTTTAATGTAGCTTGACAATGAGTTGTTGTGTGGTTTTGTTTTTATAGTTTTTTGTTTTAACCCCTAAAGATTTTATAGATTAGTCCCGTTTTTCAAAAGTTTTATTTTTTATACTTTTGACACATATTTTTGTACTCGAATTTCTAAAAAAAATTATATATATACTTTTCCCAGATCTAGAAATATTTAATTATCTGGAATGATATAGTTTTTCAAAATATTAAAACCCCCTTATTCTTAAATGTCAAACACCCAATTGGGTTTTCCTTTATTATATAAAAGATCATGTAGTGTTTCAGTTTTTAGTTAAAATATAAGTGGATGTAACAAAGCCCACACAAAATTGAACGTTGGTGCAAATAAAAGGACAACAGACACATTTGTTTTTTAAATTTTGAACATCTAAAACACTATTCTTGATCTTTAACTGAGAAAATGTTTGATCTTCTTGGGCACCAGATGATCTATTGCTTCAACTTAAAAAGGTTTGATCTTGCTTATCTTAGTTTAAAGTTGAGTATTTTGATTTTTTTCTACAGATTATTATCATGTTCATCTTCAATTTTTATTAAACATGTTATTCTTATTAAACATGTTATTCTTCATCTTAAACTTCAACTTTTATATAAACACACACAGCCTACAGAATACGTACACTAAACAACAACAATTTATAAAAATCAAACCCGTAACCCTTATCCAATTCTCTCCTTTCTTTATCAAGATGACTTTTTTTTTTTTTTTTTTTTTTTTTTTTTTTTTTTTTTTTTTGGATTATTGATTCTTTGAGTGAAAGATTAAACATGATGTAAATAAGTAAATTTATGATTTTTTAACTATTTTAAATTAATCATGTGGATGTATAACCATTTATGCATATAAAAATTGGAGTATGTCAAATATAATCATTGGTCATGTCAACTACTTTTATCTGTAAACTTATTGCTTAAGGTTTATATTTAGTCATTGATGTTGTCAACTACTTTTAGCTGTATTGAAACTTATTGCTTAAGGTTTATATTTAACCTGCTTTCTTGACATATGTATGTCTAATTTAGACGAAACTTGCTACAACTAATTTTATAACTTTTTGTACCAACTTAATTAGCTTTATCAGGTGCAAATAACAATGACTACAGATACTACCTAAAAAGGTTTAAGTTGGTTTTAACGATCAATCATTGTTTTCTTCTCAAAACTTATACTTTTGTTTTCTTCTTTTTTTTCTTTTCTTAAAGGTTATACAGTAAAATCATTAGATGTTGTTGCTGCTTTTTTCGGCGCTCATAAACCTAATAAAGTAATAAGAGTAAATTACATGGTTGGTCCCTGTGGTTTGTACATAGTAACAACTTTCGTCCCTATCTTTTAAAAGTTGCATGGTTAGTCTCTAAGTACGTAAACAAATAACACCACAGGTCCTTTGGTTTAACTGGTGTTAACTAGGTTAGTTAAAATTTACAAGTTAGCCCCCTTTGGTTAAATAGCGCTGCATCGTTAATCCTTTAGCGCTACATCGTTAATCTTTTTACTTAACGGCTCTTATAATTTACTTAACAGCTGTTATAATTTACGTTTTCGCCCATTTTCTTTCATTTTCATACGTTTTTGTCATTTTTTTTACGTTTTCGCCCGTTTTTGCCCATTTTTTTACGTTTTCGCCCGTTTTTGTCCGTTTTTTTTACGTTTTCGCCCGTTTTTGTCCATTTGTTTACATTTTCGCCCGTTTTTGTCCGTTTTTTTTACGTTTTCGCCCGTTTTTGTCCCTTTTTTTTACGTTTTTGCCCCTTTTTTTACGTTTTCGCCCTTTTTTGTCCCTTTTTTTAATGTTTTCGCCCGTTTTTTTACGTTTTCGCCCGTTTTTGTCCGTTTTTTTTAAGTTTTCGCCCGTTTTTGTCCTTTTTTTTACGTTTTCGCCCGTTTTAGTCCGTTTTTTTTGCGTTTTCGCCCTTTTTTGTCCCTTTTTTTAATGTTTTCGCCCGTTTTTGTACGTTTTTTTTTAAGTTTTCCCCCATTTTTGTCCATTTTTTTTACGTTTTCGCCCGTTTTTGTCCCTTTTTTTTACGTTTTCGCCCGTTTTTGTCCCTTTTTTTAATGCTTTCGCCCGTTTTTTTTATGTTTTCGCCCGTTTTTGTCCCTTTTTTTATGTTTTCGCCCGTTTTTTTCCGTTTTTTTATATGTTTTCGCCCGTTTTTGTCCTTTTTTTTATGTTTTCATCCGTTTTTGTCCCTTTTTTCGAAAAAAAAGTTTCTAAAATATGTTTTTCGAAAAAAAAAAT
The DNA here is from genome assembly GCA_030686995.1 of Artemisia argyi. Classification (NCBI taxonomy): domain Eukaryota; kingdom Viridiplantae; phylum Streptophyta; class Magnoliopsida; order Asterales; family Asteraceae; genus Artemisia; species Artemisia argyi. The sequence continues at coordinate 42,937,285 of CM060695.1, forward strand.
TGGGTAAAAAAAAGTTTCTAAAATATATTTTTCGAAAAAAAAATGGATAAAAAAAGAGTTTCTAAAATATATTTTTCGAAAAAAAAAATTGGGTAAAAAAAAGTTTCTAAAATATATTTTTCGAAAAAAAATTTTGGGTAAAAAAAAGTTTCTAAAATATATTTTTTGAAAAAAAAATTTGGGTAAAAAAAAGTTTCTAAAATACATTTTTCGAAAAAAAAATTTGGGTAAAAAAAGTTTCTAAAAAAAGGGAAAAAAACAGACGAAAACGTAAAAAAAATGGACGAAGACATAAAAAAAAAAAACAGACAAAAACGGGCGAAAACATTAAAAAAACGGACAAAAACGGGAGAAAACATAAAAAAAAAAAGGGACAAAAATGGGCGAAAACGTAAAAAAAACGGACAAAAACGGGCGAAAGCATAAAAAAAGGGACAAAAACGGGCGAAAACTTAAAAAAAAGTACAAAAACGGGCGAAAACGTAAAAAACGGGCGAAAACATTTAAAAAAAGGGACAAAAAAGGGCGAAAACATAAAAAAAACGGACCAAAACGGGCGAAAACGTAAAAAAAAACGGACAAAAACGGGCGAAAACGTAAAAAAATTGTTAAAAACGGGCGAAAACGTAAAAAAACGGACAAAAACGGGCGAAAACGTAAACAAATGGACAAAAACGAGCAAAAACATAAAAAAAAAACGGACAAAAACGGGTGAAAACGTAAAAAAAAGGGACAAAAACGTAAAAAAAGGGACAAAAACGTATGAAAATGAAAGAAAATGGGCGAAAACGTAAATTATAACAGCTGTTAAGTAAATTATAAGAGCCGTTAAGTAAAAGGATTAACGATGCAGCGCTAAAGGATTAACGATGCAGCGCTATTTAACCAAAGGGGGCTAACTTGTAAATTTTAACTAACCTAGTTAACACTTGTTAAACCTAGGGACCCGTGGTGTTATTTGTTTACGTACTTAGAGACTAACCATGCAACTTTTAAAAGATAGGGACGAAAGTTGTTACTTTATACAAACCACAGGGACCAACCATGTAATTTACTCAAGTAATAAAGAGGGCAAATAAAGCCACGAAGAGGACATAACTTGCAGAAGCCACCGATTCATAATTGCTTATTATCTCAATCACCGGAGAAGCCAAAAAAGAGAATGCATGATCCCTGAAAGGATTCTGCCCATCCTTTCTTGTTTAAAAGAAAAAACACAAATTATAACATCAATCTAAAACAAAAAAGCAATCTTTCATTCAAAGAATAACTAGCAGGGTACCCGTGCAATGCGGCGGCGGGTACCTGGTGACTAATTTTGTGGCGAGCAACTATTTCTCATTTATATCGCGTGTTGCAGCGGAGTTGATTTTTAGCCGACGTATTTTTTTCATTTTTTTATTGTAACTTTTTGGTTCCGTAATTTTTATGATATTTGTATAAATATAAACCATAAGCCACTCGTAAAGCAAAAGTAACATGTTCATGTTTTAGGCTTCTACTGGATCTTGAATAATGTATTAATTATATTGTACTTTGTGGTTAAAAAATTGTATTTTTTGATGAGGGGTGTTTTTAATAATGTATTAATTTATTAGGTGAGTATTCTTTTTTTTTTTTTTAGTTTTATGTGTGCTTTGAGTCCTTATAAATAATGCTTATAATGTAGTTTTTTCACTTAAAGGGTATTTTAATGACTACTATTTAATGACATTAATATTGTTTGATAGAAAAGTGGTCTGAAAATGACTCCATACTTATTTTTGTTGTACCATATGCTTGTTTTGTTGTAATTCTTAAAATTTGGTGCATTAAAGTGTTGTAAACCATGCTTTATTTTTTGTAAGTCTGAAAATTTTGGAGAGAGGTTCATTTGTGCATTATATGTAGTATAGATAATCCAAAAAAGAATAATTATATGAGTAGATCGTTGCCCTATGGTTAGTCACTTTTTGGACCAAGGGTAATTTTAATTCTAAAATAGACCGGACAACTTGTACAACAGGACACTTGTCAGCTTATGAAATTTGACAAGTGTCCCGTTGTACAAGTTGCCCGGTTGCCCGATCTATCGAAAAAGTTGCCAGGGCGACTGGTCTATTTTGGTAATTTTCCCTCCAAATAAAAGCAATCTTTTATATGCTTTTATCCGTTAGCAATCTTTTATACGCTTTTATCTGTTTTTATCTTCTTTTTTTTTACGTTTTGGTCTGTTTTTATACGTTTTCGCCCGTTTTTATTTGTTTTTATATGTTTTCGTCCATTTTTCTTATATTTTCATACATTTTTACCCGTTTTTATACATTTGTATCCGTTTTCATTCATTTTTATATCATTTTATACGTTTTCACCCGTTTTTATACGTTTTTATTCCTTTTCTTCCATTTTTATACGCTTTCGTCCGTTACATTTTTGTAAGTTTTCATCCATTTTTATTCGCTTTAGTCTGTTTTTATATGCTTTCATCTGTTTTTATAAGTTTTCGTTCATTTTTATATGTTTTCGCCTGTTTTCATAAGTTTTTATCCGTTTTCATCCGTTTTTATACTCTTCGTCCGTCCTTACATCTGCATACGTCTTTATCCGTTTTTATACATTGTAGGACCTTAAATATCACAACTTTATCACAAATATAGAAGATTAGAAGAAGAAAGATGGTGACTTGGTGAGAGTATATGGATCTTATATGTGTAACTAGAGAGATGGAAAATGAGAGAATATTATTAAGAAACACACACACTTACACACACAAGCACACACCTCAAATGAGCCTTTGAGGTGTTTAAATAGTTCTAAACATGAGATGCCCTATGGGCTTGGGCTTGGACTTGGTTACATGGTTGGATAACTAGGCTTATGAAACATGGCATATAACATATTAGCTTGCCAAGTCCAAGGCCCAATGACTAAACTATTACTAATTTTAACAAACGACACAAAGTTACAATATGAGAATGACCATCACTTCATAACACATATTTTTAATGCTAACAATCTCCCCCTAAGGGGTGGTCATTCGAATGATGCTCCACGTGAGTGGGTCTTCCGTGTTCTTTGTCTTTAACTTTGTGTGTCGTTGTAGAATAGTCTTTAGTCTTTGTTCCTTCATGCTTTGTGATCTTTGATAACTGATTTTCATCGTTCTTTGTTCCTTTGTGATGTGGAGTTATCTGCCATTCGTCACTTCTGAGTCTGTGGTGGTTGTTTGCCATTCCAACATGCTCATACATCTTTGGACTTTGATATTCATATGCACGTAGTTCCCTTTCTTTCACTTTGATCTTTAGTCTTTATACTTTGTAGATTCTTCTTTTTGGCGTAGAATCTTTCTTTGAACTTTGCGTTGTATAGATCCTTGAGGGAGCTTTCTTTATCTTCCAGATGTATGTATGAGCACGTGGAATCTGTCGCCATGGAGATGAAGTGTCCCTGCATATAAACAGTTAGCAATAAAACATCTGGTACTTACAGATAAGGAATTAGAAATTGTCAACAGCATAGTGTGAAGACTCCTTCTAATCCTTACCAAGGCCGTTCCCATGTCAGATACTCTCGAGAGAGCTTACAAGACCTACTAAGTAGCTCAATGACTGGGTGAGTCGTTGGGGATCACTCCACGACTGTAGGCCGTAATGGAACCACCATGAACACTAAGCGTAACCCATAAAGAATTACCGAAGTGACCTGCTGTCAGGGCTGCTTGATGTTGACCCTGGCAGGAATTTCCATTCAATCATTGAGAATCACAAAAGTGAATCCTCTCATAAATGTTCTGGCAGATTGCTAAGATCTGCGTAGGACTCTAAAGTTTACATCTGGCGTCCTTAATGTTGAACAACCAGAGTAGAAATATCATGTGTTCCTATGAGATCTTTTGATGAATCTCGAGGCTCTAGACTCGATAAGTGCACATTTGATTCCCTATGCGGAGATTAGGGAGAGGTCTCCTGCTTCAATATCAACCATCTCTAAGAGACAAGTCGATAGATTACACCGGTTCCCCGTGAGAATGAAACAAGCTCTTTTAAGAGAACTTGAGTGGTTAAGAAGGTTTAGTGCAGTGCGTCACTGGGTCCATGACGTCTTTGTCTTCAATACCGGTGTCACCTTAGTAACAACCAGTAGCATATGAGTTGAACCCGGTGTCTGCCCTAAGGTTGAACATATGGAGGGCTATTTCTTTTCACCCTTTTCATTTGCTTTTCTTTTTAATTCTTCAACCCCTTCTATCTCCTTTCTCATTTTCTCCTTTTTTTCAATCATACCTAAGGACTTCTAATTCTAATCTATTGGAATTGTCCTTGGGTAGATCCCTCCGGCTCTGGCGGATCATAGGACGGTTTTTCCTAACCTTAGTCACCTTATAACTCCATGACTATCCTATCATTGCCATAAAATCATTCATTTGAAAATCTCTCAAAGTGTTTTTGATAATAAAACATATTGTTGTTACCACTTTGAGGGTTTTGCATTTCTTTTGAAGGATTCCCCCTTCACATGTGCTCATGAATTTTTTAGAAATTTGCACATGCGTGAGGAGTTTGTACTTTTTGAATTGATCCACTTTCAGTGAACATGACCGATTCGAGACACGCTTACATCACTAGTTAGACTAGCTTGAAATTATTACCCGTCCTGGTCAAGTCCAAAGAGAGTCTCTCGATACGGTACATTCTACTCAGACAAGTCCTATTCGAGACACGCTTACATCACTAGTTGGACTAGCTTGAAATTATTACCCGTCCAGGACAAGTCTTTTCGATTACTGACATTTTAAGCTTCGTCAATTCATTGGTACTATCTGAGTCGAGCTCTTTTGAGATTCAGCCACACATTTTGATCACATTTTAATCATGTCTTCTCCCCCTCAAAAATAGCATATCGTGATATTTTTGATATCAACAGATTAATAAAAAGCTTTTTGGAGAGAAAGACAGATTTGTTTTTGCATGAAATCGGAACATTTTTATTTTTATGAAATACTCCCCCTCAAAACTCGTATATGTTTTTGAGAAATGTTAAACTTTTTAAAGTTTAGAGGGAAGGAGTCTTCTTGAAGCAAAATTCTTAAAGAGAAAGAAGTTTCAGATTTGTTGAATTTTGCATCAAGGTTTTATGAAAAACAAAGACTTCTCTTTGTTTGAATCGGAATGTTGCACTGAGGCGTACAACTGTGTCCATTTTTAGGATAAGTGCACTTTTTTGATGAAAATCATTTTTGCGTAGCACTTTCCTATCTTTAAAAACTTGAGTTGTGCACTGTAAGGTGTACACAAGTCATTTTGATGATGAGCACCGATTTTGATAGATTTTGAAAATCTTTTTGAAGAATCTTGAAAAGTTGGTGCTCAAAATAAAAGAGAGTTATTGTTTTTAGGATAAGTGCTCGAGAAATATTTAAAACCTTGTTTTTGTTAAGCACTTTCCTTTCTTTGAAGAACGAGTCCTTAGCTGAAATACTAAGAAGTCGTTGTTGAAGTCCGGGTTTCGTACTGAAGTATACGAAAGCCATTGTGAAGAAACTTTTTGAGAAACGACATGTTTTAGAAAAAAAACATTTTAAAGAACTCTCGCTCAAGCATCTGTACATATCCGTATCATTGTTGAATGACATTTCTAGAAACGTACAGAATATCGATTATACAAGAGACATGTCGTGAGAAGAATATTTTTGGATTTTTTGATTTTATAATGTTTTTGGATTTTTGAAAATTTTATATTTTTGTATTTTGTATTTGATGGTTTTTCAAATTTTTATTTTGTTTTTCAAAAATATATACAAAGAAGAATTGAAGAAAGAAAAAATTAAGCTTGAACAAGTAAAAGTGGGGTTAAGAGTGGAGTTAGAAAAGGATGTCCACATGCGATGTTGGCGTAAAGTTCCTCTTTACCATATTGGGTGTATGCACTCTCTTCACTTTCACAAGTACCTGCATCCACAGAAGAAGAGTTTGCACAAATAACAGTGTTAGAAGTACATGTTTCCTCACATAGAGGGTGTTTGCTATCAACGGTTGTTGTGGTTTCAACTTCCTTATCATGATGATGAACACTATCATTAGTCTTTGTGCAACTATCAAGAATCTTCCCTGTGGGAATCCATCTAAGACCAACAGTATTAAAAACTTTTCCCGTGGGAATCCACCTAAGGTAAGATTTAGACGTAGTTTCCTTATCAGATGCAGCGGAAGTCTCAGTTTTTGACAAACTACATCCTTTAGATATCGACCTATTAGGTTTCTTATCCATTTTCTTGTTATCAACGGGTGTGTTTCTATTTGGCGTCTTAGTGGATTGTGCCTTGACACTTGATTTTCCTTTCTTGAGAAATTGTGCAACACATGCATCGTGATTAGCTTAAAAAACACATTCTTGACATGTAGGACAGACAAATTCAACATTCTTGTTTAACACAGCAACTTTAACTTTGTTACTACAGTCTTTTGGAAATTGTTTGTTGTTCGATGAGACCCTGGAATTCTTTGTGTTGCATTCTACATTCCTAGCATTCTCTTTTGTGTCACTACTCTTAGATGCAATCCAATCCCTAGTATTTTGTAGATAGTTCCTAGGTAATGGTTTACTACTACTAGCAGTGCTTTGGAATCTATTAGAATTCATCACACTAGGTTTTGGACCTAAAATTCCGTTTTTTCTATGTTGTGCCTTTTTCCTAGCTTCTTCTAGATGTTGATTTTGGACCATGTCATTAGAACCAACAGATTCCTTTACAGATTTTGTGGTCACATTTGGTGTACTATTCCTAGAAGAGCCAGGTGAAATCACATTTTTGTTTCTTTCAACAAACAATTTTTGTTTTTCAACAATTTTATCCATTACCTTTTCCATGGGCAAGGGTTGTAGAGTGACTGGTTTTGACAAATCCTTTTTCTCATCGACTTTTGGAGCAAACCGTGAAATTGACATTTTTGGTTTTTGAACCGTGTTTGAAACATTTGGTTTCTCCGAAGTCGATGGTTTTGCAAACTTAGTATCCACAGCCTTCCCTTTTATACTTTGAAGCTGAGCCCTCAAAAGATCATTTTGCTCTTTGATATTCTTGAATGCACGCTCATACGATAATTTGTCATACTTGCATTCTTCCTTTTTTCGATCAAGTTGTTTGAAAAATGACACATTTTCTTTTTCAAGTTTAGTAAGAGCATTTTCATATTTTGAAACAATTGCGGAGGTCTCAGCTCTCAGTCTTTCATCGTCTTGAACAGAATATGTTTGTAAAATGATGGACATAATGTCAGTGGTCATAACAGCTTCGAAGAGAGAATCATTTAGGTTTTCCAAAACAATCATGTTTTCACGAATATCATTAGCTTCGTTTACCAGGGATTTGTGGTCCTTGACAAAGTCGGCCGTTTCTTTTAAGAAAACTTGTTCAAAATTTTTTACACTCGCGCTGATGTTATTCAGTGGAATAGTAATTTCGTTTTGAAACACCTTTTTCTGTTCGATGTGAAAACTAGAATGCCAGTTGTTAATATCGATGGAAGTTTTAGATTTAACAATGTTTTGAAGTTCTTGAATTCTCATTTTAACGTCATCGAGAATGTTTCTAGCCTCACTTGTTTTAAAAGTGTTGTTAGAGGACATTTGTTCTAATTTTGAAAGAGATTTGGAAACAACTTTCTTTTTAGACAAGAATTTCGCAAATGGTCGTTTAATGGAAAACACAGGTGGTTCTGTTTGTGGAACAAAAGTGATTCCCGAAAGTTTGTTCAATTTGTTGTAATCAATGGGTTTCAAATCCTTTTGTTTCATTTTATTTATGCTCTCTTCGACATGTTCAATCGTTAGCACAGAATCCCGAACGACGGGAGGATCATGTTTGGTATAAATCACATTACCATTGTACAAAACATTCTGTTCTTGCTGAGCTTTCTTGAGATTACAAGGAGTGTTGTTACCAAGAGCCATTTTATGTTTCGTATGGTAAATCGGATGAATTTGATTTGAAATCATTTTCATTGTTTGACTCGACTGACCCGACTTAACCACTAATTCCTCTAAATGAGCAATCATGTGTTCTGACTCTACGATTTCTTCCAAAAGTTTGTCTTCTTTCTTTGCAAAATCCTTTTTCAACTCATCCATTTCTTTTTCAAGATTGGAATAAGCTGTTTTTTGTTTAGAAAGTTGGTTTTGTATATCAGAAATTTCCGTATTTAAAGATTTTATCTTTTTGAAAGAGTTAACATCAAGTGTATCGAACTTGAGTTGCAATTGTTGTTTCTCTGAAACGGAATTTTGATAACCAGTTTCTAATTCAGACAATCTTTTGTTATGAAATTCGAAAGCTTTAACGGTTGATTTGTAACTCTCAAGCTCAGCGGTCAATTTAACATTCGCGGCCTTAACATCGCGATTGACCTTTTTCACTTTCTCGATTTCAATACCACAGTTATTTAATAATGATTCAAATAAAGCACGTGTTTCCTCATCATTAGCACCATTTTGTGCAACTTGAACTCCATTAGGATCCATATATGGAGTTTCATAGTTAACATTGCTATTAACTTGTTCCCCCACATATGAATCATAATTAGGTTCAGGTGGTACATAATGTGGCTTCTCATGAGCAAACAGATTAGCATTATTACCATAATTTGGTACCTCATGGAATGAATCTGAATCATAAGTAGGAGGAAGATCAGAATCACTGCTTGATGTTGTTGCCTGCTGATTTGCCATAAAGTTGTAGGTTGCATTAAGGTCTGCTGAATTGTCATTAACTCTTGTTGTAGCTCTAATCTCATGTTCCTCAGCAGTCAACGGTATTCCCGATTCTTCTTTATTGGCTAGCATAATCAAGTACTGAATCTTTTCTACCCTCGTCATTGCATCACTGCGGTGAATTTCAGATGCAGGCTTTTGAATTGAAGTCATAAAACAATCATTCCCATTTTGATTAACCACATTCTGACTCACAAACTGATCCATCGGATCTCCAACATATTCCCTTATCTGAATCCCCGTCTGTGTACTCGTAGCATATCTATGTTGATTCCCAATAACATGTTCATTTGCCAGTATACCTTGATTCCGAGTAAAGTCAGTTGGAAATATTTCAGCTAGAACCTCAAGTGCTTGCTGCTTTTGTCTCAACATTGCTTCATCAAACCTAGCCTTGTAGGCAAGTTTCTCTTCCAACTGCTTCTGCTTCACATTCTCAGAATCTGGGGAAAAGGTTGGTTCTGGAAGTTCCGTATCAGTTGTTGCAAAGAGATCGTAACTAGGTTCAACAGTCTCAACTTGCATTGTCAACTTCTCTTGTGGTGTGTCGGAGTCATATGAAGGTTCTGCGTTTTCAGGTTCATCTGACTTATGTTCACATGATTCTTTACCATTTTGTGCCTTTACACTCAATGGTGGTCGCTTCATATGCTCAACGAGTGTGAATGGAAATCTCAGGTCAAGATATTTTACGTACTCTGGAAGCTCATTTTCATCAACGTCTTGTTCAGTATCAGTTAACGGCTTCTCAGTCTCATTCCATAGTTGCACAATCTCAGTAATCGGCTTGTCAGTCTTAGGATATGGAGCAAAGAATTGAACAAGAGGTTCCATGTCCATTGTTGGAAAGAAATTGTTTAGAAAAGGCATTTTAAATGTTTTCGAGTGAGATCTACGTTTCCCTCCGAAATATAATTTTGAAAATTTTTCTTTCCCAGAATTTTGAAAACACCTAGAAATGCAATTCTAAGGTTACAGAAAAATTTGAGTTTCAAAAAATTTTGACGCCAAATTTTACCGAAAAAATTTGAATTTTGGCCTAAAATTTTGAATTTCGGGCCAAAATTTTCAACCTTATACCAAAATTTGAATCTCGCGTAAAAATTGAACGTTAAGTCTCGTGTGAAAAATAAATTTTACTCAACTTTTCCCGCCAAAGTTGATTATAGGATCGTTCCAACGAAATAGGATAAAGTTGATTATAGGATCGTTCCAACGAAATAGGAGTAGAGTTTTGTGAAGGTTATTCTCGAAACTTTGAATTCTCGAAGACAGTGTTCTCGATAATTTACCCAAGTTCTCGATAATTTTTCAAGTTCTCGATAAGTTCACCCAAGTTCTCGATAAGTTACCCAAGTTCTCGAAAAATTTTTCCAATTTTCTCGAAAGATTCAAGTTTGCGAGACTTTGTCCAAGATTTCGAAAAATATCAGGTTTGCGAAAAAATTGTCCAAAATTTTTCTCGACAAAAACAGGTTTGCGAAAAAAATTGTCCAATATTTTTCTCGACAAAATCAGGTTTGCGAAAAAAAAATTTCCAATGTTTTCGAAAATGTCAGTTTTGCGATAAGAAAAAATGGTCCAATGTTTTCGAAACTTGCCAAGATTCCAAATTAGATGGCACTTAAATATTCGAAATAATCTTGTCAGAGGATCTTGTCAGGAAGTTTCGAAATATCAACAAGTGATTCTCGATAATGTAGCAATATTTCTCAAAAATATGCACTTATCGAAAATTATAAAAACTTTTCTAAATTATACAATTTAGAAAGTTATCCCAAGTCGAAGTGTTTATTCTAACTTATACAAGGAAGAAAAACACCGAGTAAACCACGGAATCGTATGATGATAACTAGGATGAGATTCTCGATAAATGGTAGCCAAATCGTGTAGCTCAAAGCACCCCAAAATCAAGTTTGTGTTCCAATAAACTTGTACTTTTATGCATAAAATCACCAAAACTTGAAGAAAGTTCAAAACTTGATGATTTTTATGAAACTTTTTTGAGATCTAGAAAACAAGTACAAGAACCAAATCGAATTTTTAAGCTTGAAATTTTCAAAAAGGTTGAAACTTTCTTGTTAGAAAAAGTTTATAACACTAGTTTGTAATCAAAAAAGTGTTAAAAACCAAGAAAAACAAGAAAAGTGAGAAACTTTTCTAAAAAAAACGTGAGAAAGCTTAAAAAAAAAACTCGACACACACACACTCTCAACCTCCTAAATCATTGTTAGGCGATTGATACCACTTGTAGGACCTTAAATATCACAACTTTATCACAAATATAGAAGATTAGAAGAAGAAAGATGGTGACTTGGTGAGAGTATATGGATCTTATATGTGTAACTAGAGAGATGGAAAATGAGAGAATATTATTAAGAAACACACACACTTACACACACAAGCACACACCTCAAATGAGCCTTTGAGGTGTTTAAATATTTCTAAACATGAGATGCCCTATGGGCTTTCTATGGGCTTGGGCTTGGGCTTGGACTTGGTTACATGGTTGGATAACTAGGCTTATGAAACATGGCATATAACATATTAGCTTGCCAAGTCCAAGGCCCAATGACTAAACTATTACTAATCTTAACAAACGACACAAAGTTACAATATGAGAATGACCATCACTTCATAACACATATTTTTAATGCTAACATACACTTTCGTCCATTTTTCTTACATTTCTATCCGTTTTTCTTACGTTTTCATGCATTTTTATACGTTTTCGTCTGTTTTATGTGTTTTTATCCATCTTTATACGCTTTCGTCAACAGATAAAATGTATAAAAACGAGTAAAAACGAACGAAAATGTTAAATTCGGATGAAAACTGATAAAACTGACGAAAACGTAAAAACCAATAAAACGTATGAAAATGTAATAAAAACGGTTGAAAGCCTATTAAAAAATGGATGAAAATGGATATAAATGTAAGAAATCGTATAAAAACGGATGAAAACGCATAAAAACGGATAAAAATCATAAAAAAATGAGCGAAAACGTATGAAACGGATGAATACGTATAAAACGGACGAAAGCGTATAAAAACGGATAAAAACATACAAAAACGGATAAAAACGTACAAAAGTGGACAAATACGTATGAAAACGTAAGAAAAACGGACGAAAGCGTATAAAAACGGATGAAAATATGTGAAAATGTATAGAAACGGATAAGTACGTATGAAAAAATAAGAAATAACAGACGAAAGTGTATAAAAACTTATAATAACGGATGAAAACATCAGAAAAATGAACAAAAGCCTATTAAAAGGATGAGAAATGGATAAAACCATATAAGAACGAATTAAAACGTATTAAAAAGGATGAAAACGTGTAGGGATCTATATCTTGATAGATCACGAGCCAATAGATCGTTAGCCAACTAATGTAATCACTAGTTAAACTAAGTTAGATAATCTCTGTGAGCTTGTAATTATGCGGAATATAAAAACAAACTTATACTAAACTTGATCCTCTATGGATCGATAAACTAATAATATTAATGAAACTCGTACTAGAAAACTTGTGTCTATTACAATGATCTAGGGTTTCTTATATACTAGTGGAAACCCTAACCTTTCTTACAAGAAACGAATAATAATAAACTATTAAAAGATATTCTACATATCTTGTCCTAAAATACATAAGTTCTATCCATGGTTAAACACTATCCGTAGGATCTATATATGTCCGCAGGAACCAGTCATCAGCAGAAAGTCACTAAGCCTTCCGCAGAAACCTGTCAGCAGTATCAATCAGTAGTATCTTCAATAATTCCTTACAATCCTCCCCTAATCTTGAATTTGACACAGTTAAGTTCAAGATTTATTGATAGATCACTAGTAACACAAACCAGAGGATTGAGAAAAAGCATCAGCAGCAAAGAATCTCCATAAGCAGAATCTCTATGATCAGCAACCAATTGAAAAACACCATTCTTTGTAGCAACACAAGACTAAATGTATATCAAAACATATAAGTTTCATACTATTCTCATCACATCTAGGTGTGTTAACTCCTGTGAGAGGTGAATCATTGAAAATAATGGATTTGATATCTCTTTACTAATAGCCATCACTACTGGAGTAGCCAAGTGTTCAAAGGTACACTGATAACCACATGATTTTGAGCAAATCATCAGCTATAAACGGATTTGAGATGTCTTTACCTGTAGCCGTTTGCTCAGGACTAGTCAATTATTGATGAATAATCATCTTGGTCAATTGAATACCAAATATGGTTTTCCACTGCCTTTACCACAAGCCATATACATGTGGGCTAACCAATTATTTGGAATCTATAAGGAAAAATCCATGGTCAATTGACAACCATTTTAACTACTCAGCAATAAAGCATAGGTGAGTTGAAAACCATATGATTTTGAGCAAACCATTACAGCTATCAACAGATTTGATGAGTCTTTACCAAAGCTGTACCCTTTGGACTAGCCAAATTTTTGATGGAATAGTCAACATCAGGCAAGTTGATGACCAAAAAGAGTGTGATAAGAATCAACACCAAACCTGCATACAACATACACAAAACTATAGAAACATGTTAGTTGTTTTTTTTTATTGTTTTTTTTTTTATTATTTTTTTTAAACTAAAAGAAAATAAAAACATACAACCAAATACAATACCAAGATCAGCTCATTGCATATATGAATCCATTTGAATGCCATGCTTGGTTGCTAGTTCCTTCTTAGTCAAAATACTTCTTTTGATGAACCTTACTAATTGTTCAGCAAGATGAAGATCATTTGCAGTCATATCTAAAGGAACAGATAGCTTTGTCTCCAGCATAAGATTCATGACTTCCTTTGTGATTGGGTAAAGAACATCAGCCCAACAATATAAGGTCTTACCAGTGGTTGTTACAATCATATGAACATTAGGAAGTGGAAAGAACTTCCAAGAGTCAACCACCCATGTCTTTTGACCTTTCCATACTTGAAATCTTACACCTGAACCACCTTTATAAGAATCACACAGAATCTGTAAATCACCCATCAAATACAGTCCAATGTCATCAGAGGAATGAGTTTGATAATACTTGGTAACCTAATCATAAAGTGAGAGGAGATCTTGTTTACCCACCATATGTAAGATTTGACTCAGAAATAAGAATGTCTTGGTAGTTCCATCTTGTCTAGTTATGACATTCACTTTTCCTTGACCAAGCTCAGAGTCAACAAGTTCCCACTTCACAATTTTCTCCCATGTAACAGGATCTTGACCATCATCAGAATCATGGTCAAGAAAAGTAGTACTATCCTCTAAAGGAATATCTTGTGAAGCCTTCCTCTTGATAGCTTTAGTCTTTCTCCTAGTGCCAGTAGTAACACTAATAGAAGGACCATCAACAGGTTCTTCTTTAGGCACTTGTTTGGAAGTATCAGCAGGAACATCTGCAGAATCATCATCATCAGGTACTTCAATAGGAGTATCTTCTGAAGCATCATTGGTAACATCATATGGAACTTCAGTGGCATCAGGATGAGATTCAGCAGTATCATGATGAGAATCAGCAGGAGTAGCATCCATCTGAGCATCAGGAGTAACACCCTTTTGACCATCAGGAGTATCATCCTTCTGAGACAATACTGAAGGAAATTGTACATTCTCCTGACCTCCATGAAAAGACCCAATAGACTCAGCAGGTTGAGCAGCAGGATCTAAAAGCTTAGCTTTCTTAGCTTGAGGCTCATCCAAAAGTCTTCCTCTGAATTCCAAAACATCTTGAACATTTATACCATAAGAATGAAGATTGGAAATGATCTTGTCATAGTAGAAGGTGAGCTGCTTGTCTGAAAGTCCCCAAACCTTCTTTTGATTCCAGCCTGACCCAAACATAGAACATCCCTGATTCTTCACAAAATTCCTCATATATTTCTTTATTTCATTCTTTGTCCAAGTTCTTTCCTTTTGATACTTAGCTTTAATCTCTGCCTCCTGTTGTCTCTTCAATCTTCCTCTTTCAACCATCATCTGAACAAAAGCAGGATTATCAATTCCAAGCTTAGATTCACCCAAATTAGGCTTGGAAGCAGCCTGTTCAGCCAAATTCTCCCATTGTTCAGCAGTAAGATTCTGAGCTATTTCATCAAGCTCATTTTGTCTTTCAGCAGGCAAGGTGGTAGTGAATTGAGGTCCCATCTTATCCAAATCATCTTGAATTTTTCTAGCCAATGCTTCTGAGGCTTTCAAATCTAACTGAATTTTAGTAACTGCAGCATCCTCTTTGGCTTGCAAATGTGCAACAACATTCTCACTAAGTTTTTCATTAGCAAGTTCCACTTTGGTTTTCACTCTAGAAGGAATGTCTTGATCAATCAATATAGACTTTCCTTTATCTTTCTTCTCATGAGGGACAAAAGTCTTATCAGGAGAATCATGAGGAAGATCAGCTGGAATATCTACTAACGGATCATGAGTGCTCACTTCTGGCATAGTAGTTGGAAAAGATTCCTTCCTATGAACATCAGCAGAAGTCTTCATACTAGGAGCATCAGCAGACTTCTTGTCAGCAGAATGCTTTCTTCTGACATAAATGACCCTGGAGTCCTTTGGTACACTTGCATCAGCAGAATGAGCAACATTAACAGTGGGAGCAACATTAGTAGTTGGAGCAACATCAGCAGTTGGAGCAACATCAGCAGTTAGAGCAACAGATGGTTCATGCCTAGTGTCAGCATTCTCTGAACACTCTCCAAAGTGGTAGCAGCAAGAAGTTCAAGGCCTTCCAAGTCAATGTTGTCAGATGCTTTAGTAGAATCCTCATCTGAATCATACACCACACCTTGTTTCTTCCTTTGCTTAAGCTTACCCTCCAACTTCTTAACTCTTCCAATTAGAGTCAAAACAGCACTGCTGAGGTTCTTTTTGGTGAAGTTCAAATCATTCTCCAATTTGTCCACCTTTAATACATACCTGTTCAACAAAGCTGATACAGAAGTGAGAGTGACAGGACCTTCAGCTCCACCAACAGGGATATCTATGGCATTTGGAGCATCATTGGTCCTGTAAGTAGAATAATCGAAATTTACATTTACATCTACATGTTCCTCAAAGTGAGGTCTCAAAGGACTGGGTGAAGAAAGTCTTGTAAATTGTGGTGAGTTTACAGATTGGTCAAAGCCTAAATTCTCATTGAGCTCATGCTCAGGAGAATTGATATCCATTGGTGAAGGCACAGGAGAGGGTGGTGGCTGAACATCAGGAGCAACTGATGCATTTGCATCAGGAGCATCTTCAGTTCTATCAGGAAAATCCTCTGGTGCATGAGCATCAGGAGAATCCTGACCACCACCAGCAACATCAGCCGCTTCTCCAACAGGGGGATTGCCCACTGGGGCATCAGCAGCTACATCAGCAGCTGCTCCATCAGGAGCATGGCCACCAGGCAACATGGCTGGAAGTAAGGGTCTTTGTTCACCAGTAAATTTAAATTTCATTTGGGTAAACAACTTTTTAGATAGACCCTTAACAGGCAAGTGAGTGGGGTCATTGGTCTTAATGTCTAAAATGATTTGAAGAAACCTAGGATACAATAAATATTTAAGTTTGGTATCCTTAACATTTTCAAGCATAGCGTTAAAGATATACCTAGAAAAGTTAAATGTTCTTCCCTTAGAGAGACACACAATGGCAAGAGCAATGTCTGTAGAGAATTGGTCCCATCCACCAGACTTAGAACCCATGCACTGAAGTAAGGTGTGGGTCAAAAATCTCCATTTTGGACAAAACAGATTCTTGTACCTTACTTTCTCATCACCAGTATAACCAGCAGCCTGAAGCCCTCTAAGTATGTCACTCTTAGGCAACTCAGTCACCCCTCCTTCATCATCCAACTGTAGTTTGGTCCTGACCAATGACTCAGTAACCACATATTCTTCCCCATCTATTACAGCAATAATCTCTGTTGGTCCATCTTCAACAGTCCTTGTTTGTGCTGTTTCCCAAAATTGTACAACAAGAGATTCATGAATAACACTTGGGTATTGGAGCAGAGCATACCGAATCTTGGACCTTTGAAGAAATTCCATCATGTCCACATAATCTTCATCATCCTTACCACGACCAAGAAAGGCATGTTTGTTATGATCTCCTTTGAAATATAGTTTAGCCATTGATTGAGAATAAGAAATTAGAGTTGGGATTTCTGATGAATTTTGAAATGGTTTTTGAAAATATATAGCAAGAGGGAATCAGTTAATTTGGGAATGGGATATGCACGTCTTGATGAATTATAGAAGTTACCAAACGTAGAATGAAACTAATATGAATTATTGGAAAGAAATCTTTGACCAATAATCAACTAAGGTAAATCCCAATTAATAGACTCATCCGAAGAAACCAAATCAAACGGCTAAAATCAAATGGTCAATCCGCAGAAAATAGTCAAACGTTGACTATGGTCAACAGAACCATCCGCATATTCTATCAACAGAATCTACCATTCAGTGGAAACCAAATATCTTTGAAAAAGATCTCTTAATTCAAATTTCAAAGAACCCTTAATTATCTCCAAACTGCCTCACATTAATGGTAATAAAGACATGCGGTTGGGTGATCTTATAAATAAAGGCAATTATCCCCAAATCTCTTCACTTCAAATCAAAAATCCCTAATTATCATATCTCCAATTAATAACACATCCATGGCTTCC
Organism: Artemisia argyi; assembly: GCA_030686995.1. NCBI lineage: Eukaryota > Viridiplantae > Streptophyta > Magnoliopsida > Asterales > Asteraceae > Artemisia > Artemisia argyi. The sequence goes on from CM060695.1 coordinate 42,954,708, forward strand.
AATCAACCCATCATCAACCTTTCTTCTGACTCCTCTGAATCCTCTGATTCACTAACATGTCCACCTCCACTCAGAATGCCAACCCTTCCCCGTTGTCTTACAAAAGAACAAGCCAAGAAGAAGAAACATGATGTGCCTGCACCATGTTCATCATCATCTGAAGATCTTCCACCATATCCCTCTGAGATTGATGATCCTGAGTATCAGAGAGAGATGGAGAGAAGGTGGAATGAATTGGAGAGGGCAAACAGAGTTCCCAATCCTGATGAGTCTCTCATCTTCTTTACATCTTCTGATGAAGAGGATGATGAGAATGATGAACTTTACACCCCTACAACATCTGATAAGCCTCAGTCCTCTTGTCCAAGAAGAAGAAAAGTAAATCTTCCATTGCCAAAGACCAGAAAGGTTGTACTAGGTTTGCCCTGTCCTCAGTGGCAAGGACTCTTCAACATCAATAACAAGGGTAAGAAGAAGACTGTGGAAGGCAAGGGCAAGGGCAAAGTAGAATAGGAACTTTGTTGTTTGTCTTTCACTTTCATTATCTTGTATTGTACCTCTGAAGAATCAATAAAATTTGCCTTCTTAATTATTGTTTGTTTTAATTCTTCTAATTAGCATTCCCCTGAATAAATTGAACTTGAATAGGCCATCAGCAGGAACACACTTAACAACAAGATAAATAGTATCAGCAGCATGTTGGTCAAACCATTGACTTTCATCTGAAGAATCCAATTAAGTGGACAACTTGCACACTTAGTAATTGCTACTGACTCAACTACCTCCCATTAACTTACATTAACTCCCAGTAAACTCAAATCAAGTCTTTAAAAGAAGTCTTCAAGTCATAATCAACTCACCATTCCACAACAAAACATATCCCAAAGTCATTTTCATAACAAAATCATGAAGCCATCCCCTAAAGTCATTGAAATCTCTTCTGATTCATCAGACTCTACCTTTGACATTCCTCAAATACAAAGATCATACCACTACTTGGGTGAAGGTCCTTCAGAGATTTGTCCATCTCCAACCTCATCAGATGAAACCACTGAGGCTGAGGAACCACCAACTCCTCTAGCTATGGTTGTCCCTGATTTCACTCCTGTCACTGCATTCTTAACTAGTGAAATGGAAAGAGTCTGTGCAGATATGAGAAGAATCTCTGTCCCTAAAGAGCCACAGTCCTCAAGTAGAAAGAAGGGTCCATTGAAGGTGGTGCTTGGTCTTGCAGCTCCCAAACTCTGGAACAAGGACATGCAATCCAGAGAAATCCACAAGAAGATGCCAGACCCAAAGGATTTGGGTAAAAGGAAGAGAAAGATGGATTAGGTTGTTGCTTAGGGATGTGTTGGTATGATGGTGGTTGATTGTTGTTTAGGGATGTGGTGGTAGGATGGTGGTTGGTTGTTGTTAAATGATGTATTTTGTGTCTCTTCTTCTGATGACAGAACTTGTAATGGTTGTACCAAACTTGCCACTGATGAATAAAATTTTACTTTACTGTCTTTACATCTAATGCCACTGAATGTAAATCTTTGGCCATCAGCAGAAATATGACCTGAAACCAGACATTCAAACAAAACACAAAAACACAAAAGAACAACCAGAATAATGTACAAGATTAGTAATAACCTGCAAAAGAAAGTTAGTAAACATAATAATCTACATATATTCAACATGTATAATCCTCCCCTGAGGCATATGCCTCCCCTGAGGCTTATGCCTCCCCTCAAACATAGCATTCAAGGGTTAACCATCCCAATATTGACAACCAGGTGATTAAACCTAGGTCCATCAAAAGCTTTTGTTAACAAATCAGCCACATTATCATCAGTGTGAATCTTAAGCACTTGAATTAGATGCTTCTCATTTGCATCTCTTATAAAATGGTGCCTAATTTCTATGTGTTTAGTTCTCTGATGAAAAACAGGATTTTTAACAATAGAAATAGTACTTTGATTGTCAATGTAGATTTTAGTGTTCATAAAGTTAAACCCATAATCCAACATCTGATTTTGAATCCAAAGTACCTGACCACAGCAATTGGCAGCAGCCACATATTCTGCTTCAGTGGTAGAAGTGGCCACAATGGTTTGTTTCTTGCACTGCCAAGAGATGAGTCTTCTTCCAAGAAATTGACAACCTCCTGTTGTGGATTTCCTATCCAAATTAGCTCCAGCATAATCACTATCACTGTAAGCCTCCAACACAAATGGTGAATCCCTTGGGTACCAAAGACCTAGTTTGGGTTGGCCCTTGATGTACTTGAAAATTTTCTTCACAGCATTTAGATGGGAAGTCAGTGGAGTGACTTGATGTCTTGAGCAAGAACTGACAGCAAAGGTAATGTCAGGCCTAGAAGCTGTTAGATACATGAGGGATCCAATCATGGACCTATAAAGATGAACATTTACAGCCTCATCTTGCTCATTTGGATGCTTAAGCTTGGGTGGTTCATATGGAGTGGTAGCAGTCCTCAAAAGTTCAAAGTCAAACTTTTTCAAGATATCTTTAACATATTTCTCCTGATGAATAAAGATCCCTTCAGGGTGTTGTTTGACTTGTAACCCTAGGAAAAAGGTTAACTCCCCCATTGCACTCATTTGAAATTCACCTTTCATCAAATCTTCAAATTCCCTGCACCATGCTTCCTTTGTGGATCCAAAGATGATGTCATCCACATATACCTGTACTAGAATGATATCCCTGGAGTTTTTCTTAATAAAGAGGGTCTTATCAATAGCTCCTCTTCTGTATCCATGCTCCAATAGAAATGTAGACAATCGAGCATACCATGCTCTTGGTGCTTGGTGAAGTCCATAAAGTGCTTTGACAACTTTGTACACCTTTTTGGGATGATGGGGGTCTTCAAAGCCCTGTGGTTGAGTAACATAAACTTCCTCTTCAATTTTGCCATAGAGGAAGGCACTTTTGACATCCATCTGATAGACCTTAAACCCCATATATGAGGCAAAGGCTAAAAATAGTCTAATGGCTTCAACCCCAGCCACTGGTGCAAAGACCTCAGTGTAGTCAATCCCTTCTTCTTGTCTGAAACGTTGAGCCACCAATCTTGCTTTATTTTTTACCACAATACCTCTGGCATCCCTCTTGCATTTTAAGATCCACTTGGTCCTAATTACAATCTTCCCTGCAGGCAGATCAACAAGTTCCCAAACATCTTGATTCTTGAATTGTTGCATCTCTTCCTGCATAGCTTCAACCCAACTAGGCTCACTCAAAGCCTGTTTAATGCTTGTGGGTTCAACTTGAGACAAGAAACAAGCAAACAAACAATGATTCTGATCTGTGTGATTGTCTCTCTTCTGAGTGGATACATAAGTCAAAAATGCACATTGCCCAAACTTGGTATTCTTAATGGCACTCCTGGTGAGTACCATAGCATTTGGATCACCAAGTATATTATCTTGTGGATGTATGGTGTTGATCCTTTTAATTGTAACAGGATTAACATCAATTGAGGTATCAAGATTGGTTAAAGTGGGAGCAAAGTCTTCATCATAGGAAGCTGATTGAAAAATGCCATCACTTTGCTCAACATTAGCAAGATCTGAGGGAGTAGGAAACCTGCCATAAGGTTCATCAAAACTTGTGGAAACTTCAGTGGAAACAGGAACTGCAGCAGAAATGCCTTCAGCAGAATCTCCATCAGCAGAATCAACAGCTGCATCAGCTGATGCATCAGCAGAACTAGGTTTTCTGCTTTCTTCAACAGCAGCTTGTTTTAAGAGGGCTTCAGTGTCTTGAGCAAATTCAAGACCAAGTCTTTTAGCTTCCTCAGCAGCTGCATGTTCTTGCTTTTTAGGTCTAGCAAGATCTTCTGCATAGGTTGAATTTTCCACATCATCAGCAGATTTGGCATCAGAGGCTTCTTTGGTAGGAGGATCTGCTATCTGGATTGGTAGAGTTGTTACAACAATAGTGGGTTCATCACATTCTGAATCACTGTCTGAATCATCCTGTAGTGTACCTGCATTGGTAGAAGATGACACTTGTATACCTGCAGATGGGTTAGATGTGTGTCTAGCATACCCCAAATAATCAGTAAGGTAATCAAGGTCAAAGTACCATTCATGACCCTTGCCCTGAACATTTACATTATCCTCCAGAAATTTCAGGTTAAGTGTCTCTTCTATCTTCTTTGTAGCCAAATTATAGACCCTATAAGCCTTGCTATGAACTGAATAACCAACAATATATCCTTCAGCAGCTTTTGCTTCAAATTTGCCTAGGTGATCACTTGTATTAAGAATGGTCACCTGACACCCAAAAGGTTTCAAGTGTTCAATATTAGGTTTCTTCCCTGTCAATAGTTCATAAGGTGTTTTATTGTGAGGTCTAGAAATCAACACCCTATTCAATACATAACAGGCAGTACCAACTGCCTCAGTCCAAAACATAGTGGGAAGCTTAGAGTCAGCAAGCATAGATCTTGCAGCCTCTATAAGGGTTCTATTCTTCCTTTCTGCAACTCCATTCTGTTGTGGAGTCCTAGGAGTGCTATAATCTCTTTTAATACCCTTTAAACCACAAAGTTCAATGAGATTGGCATTTTTGAACTCTGTCCCATTGTCACACCTAATACCTTTAATCTTCTTGTTAAGTTGATTTTCAGCTAGAGCCATAAATTCTTTGAGTGCCTGAAAGGTTTGATCTTTAGTCACTAAGAAAAATGTCCAACTGAATCTGCTGAAAGCATCAGTGATCACCAAACAGAAGTACTTATGCTCAATACTCCTGATGGATGTAGGACCAAAAAGATCCATGTGAAGCAGCTGCAATGGTTCTGAGATTGTGCTTACAGTAGTAATGGCCTTATAAGAAGCTTTGTGTTGCTTTCCCTTGTTACAAGCCACACAATTATGCTCATTGGTGAAGATCTTGGAAGGAAGTCCATGAACAAGTCCATCTTTAGCAAGTTTGTTGATGACTTTAAAATTAACATGTGCCATCCTCCTATGCCATTTTGTAGATTCATCCAAGGATGCTTTAGCCACCAAGCATGTAAGATCAACTTCTGGCTTGACATCATTCAAGTCAAAGGTATAAAGATTATGGTTTCTTGGAGCCTTAAGTAACACATGATTTTCATCAGGCATTTGGAATTCAGGTGAAAGAATGAAACAACCATCTTCAGTGAAAAGCACAGGAAGCTTTTTGTCACAAATTTGTGAGACTGAGAACAAATTGAATCCTTGAAGCTCCTTCACATAGTAGACATTCTCAAAATCCACCTTTGGAGTTCTAATGGTTCCTTTGCCAGTAATCCTTCCTACTCCACTTCCAAACCTCACAATGCGTCCATTAAAAGGCACAAAGTCATCCAGCTTCTCTTTATTACCAGACATGTTTCTTGAACAGCCACTATCAACAATACCTAAGTCTTTATTAAAAAGAGGATGTTCCTACAACAAAGAAAGTTAATATTCAACAACAACAAGTATTCAGAGACTTAAGTCATGAAAGACTTGAGCCTGCCCTGTGGATCATTCTGATGAACCCAAGATGATGAGTTAGATCCACAATTGTTCCTGGATTCCCTGTAGTTAAATGGTCTTTTATATGTCCAAGAACAATCTGCTGAGGACTTTTCAGCAGAATCCCAATTACCCCTTCCCATACACATTTGGTCAGTATATTCATACCAATGATTAACACCAATAAATGGTTGAGATCCATAACTATTTTTATTGGTATTCATATATCTATTATTAAAAACAGACCTATTAGAATAAACAGGCCAATCAGCTGGAGTGGAATACATTCTGCTGACATGATACTTAGCATGTGGAGCTAGTGAGGGTTTGGTACAGGTATTAGTCCACTTTTGTCTAGGTCTATTATTAACCACAGAAACACCCATCCTCTTTTCATGAAAATCACAATCCTTAATTAAATGCAACTTGCTACCACAAACAAAACACTTCTTTTTCTTATAAGATTTATTAAATCCAAAAGATGTCTTATTAAACATAGAATTATTCAAACAAACATCAGAAACAGAATTGTTTTGTAAACACTGAAAGGAATTGTTTTCATAAGAAGTAAATAACAAGTCTTCAGAAAAGGCTGGTTGATAAAGAACTTCATCAGCAGCAACTTCAGAGTCCACAGACTTGTAGGATGACTTGTCAGAAATCTTTGTTGAGGACTTGGGTGAGTCTGACTTGGTCTTGGAATCACAGCTAGCATAACTAGAGGTCTCTGAGGTCTTGTCCCTAGAAGAACAAGAGACATAATTGTTAGAATCATTACTAGATATACTTCTAGTGTCAGGGGAGTCATTGATCCTAATGCCAGTGGTTTCCATTGATGCTGGTAAGTCAACCTTGTGGGATGTAGGTCTAGGTGTTCCTACGGTTGGAGGGACTTCAGACTTATTTGGCAAGTCTTTAGACTTTTTTCCAAAGAGATGGTGTGAACCATCAAAGTCAGAGGTTTTGGTAGTAGACATAAATACACCTCTGATAGGTCCTGGTACTGCATGCAAAGCTCCTTCTTTAACATAATTTGCTAAGCCTGCTGGTGTAGATTTACCCACATCATTCCTAGCCTCTAATCCAAGATATTTTTTAAACCCTAAACCTATCCCAGAGTTCACAGCTTGACTACCATAAAGACAACTAGCTAAATTATCTCCTGAAATTAACCAATTTTTATGTAAAGCTATTTCTTTATCTAGTTTCTCTTGCAAAACATTTTTCTCAGACTCAATCCTAGCTTTTTCTTTTTCAAAAAATTTTAATTCATTGCTAGCACATTCTAAATCTCTACTTAAAACTCTAATCTTTTCCTCATAAGCTAATTGATTCTGTTGAAACCACATCTTTTGTTGTTCTAAAGTTTTAAAAGCCTCTTTATAAGTTGCAGCTTCAATAAAACAAGCATTATATTTTGGTTTCATATCATCATAAGCTTCTTTTAGAGTTGTATATTTAGAATCACAATCACAAGCACAAGTAGATACCTGAGGAGAGATTCCCATGAGACCAAAGCTATCATCACAACTAGCCATGCAGGAGATTTGAGGAGAGCTGCTTGTATCATCATCATGCTCATTCCAGTCCACACTAGTATCTATAGCAGTGATCAAGGCCTTTGATTCTCCAGCTTCCACTTCTTTCTTCTTGTATGCTGAATACCTGGTACTAGCTTCACCCTTCTTGGCTGTGCATTCTCTTGCAAAGTGACCAATTTCTCCACAAGCATAACACTTCACCTTCCTTCTATCAAACCTAGCTGCATCTCTTCCTTCAACATTGAGCTTTTTACCAACCTTTTGCTCAAATCTTCTAACCTTGAGAGATAACATAGCCATCTGCCATTTTAAGTCCAACTCTTCTAAAGCAAGTTCATCTATCTGCTCAAAATCTTCATAAGCTATTTGTTGTTGTTTATCAACTTCAACAACAAATGAATGAAGTACATCTTCCATCACATTGCTAATCTTTGGATGAGTTATTGGATTAGCACTTGAAAAAGACAATGTCGTCATTGGAAGACTTTGGCTTGGGGTGGATGGACTTGAGTAAACCTGTGGTGCTGAGGATGGACTGGTATAGGTATGTAGCCTGTAGTTTGAGTTAGAACTGACAAATGCAGATTGTGAAGGAGTTGCTGCATATGGAGAGAATCCCTTTATGTCACCTTCCAAAGCTCTGAGTTTGTTGTACAAGTCATCAAAGGTGAGGTAGTCCAAGCCACCTTTGGTTTTCAATGATATACTCACCTGAGACCATGAGGGAGGCAAGGCTCTTAGAAACCTAGAGTTCACCTCCTCATTGTCAGGTCTGGCTAGCAGCTAATTCAAGTGACTCAGAATCTTCTGAAACCTGTCATAACCTTTGTGGAGACCTTCCTCTTCAGTAATCTTGAATTCTTGGAACTCCATCTTCAGCATACTTTTTCTCATCCTCTTTGATTCTTCATTCCCACCAAATCTAGCTTTTATGGCTGTAATACACCGTAAAATCCCAGGTCATTTATTAATGCAAAATACCAACATTATTCTTAACTAAGCCATTTTTGCGGCCTAATTTGAAATTTTTACATAAGACACTGTTTTTTTTAGCACCCGAATGTTATAATCACCGTCTGTTTAACACCCGATTATGTTTTATCACCCGAATGTCACTCTTGGATGCCACCCAACGAGGTTAACACCGGTAACTCCACTTGCGACCCGACACTTTGATTTAGACACCGGTACATTAATATAATATATATATAATGAAGTATATATATTAATTTTTTTTACAAACTATTGTCACTACGTATATATATGAGTATATATACCTAGGAACGACACCGTTTATACATATGAGAATCACACGAACCGACACCAACACCGACACCGATATCAAAACCAATCCCACCATTTTACGAATCACCGACACCCTCTCCATTTTGGGCCGAATACACCCCAAGCCCACACGATTTTTCCTTTCACACTTGGGCCGAGCCATTTTCACAAGCCCATGCGAATTCTATTTCTTTCTTGTGTTAATTTGGGCTGAGTTTTCCATAGCCCAATTGGCTTATTTATTTTCTTTCCTTGCGTACCGAGCTACACGAACACAAAAACCATTTCCTTGCTAACTATATTTTGCACATGTTTTGGAAATCTTTGTTTCCTACTTACATGACACTAATAAGCTAAACCCCCCTTTGACTTCGTTCATGAGACAAGAGTGCCACCACTTTGAGCCGTCAAACCTTTGGACTAAACCAATAACCACCTTCGAGCCATAAACCCTTGGATCGAATGTTCCACAAAACACTAACACAACATAAACAATATCTAAAGTACACCATAGCTCCTAAAAACTTGCCCAACTAGATTTGACAATGCCTTTGAAGGATAGACAAGATTGTCGAACATGACAAGACCACTCGGTTTGTGTTGCAATCTTAGGGACATCGAACCACCCATGAACTCGCTATATAAATCACATTAAATGCTACAAAACTCACACACTCCCAATTCCACAAAATTTCTAAGTCAAACACTCTATTGCTTCGTTGGTGTTGCTGTCGAGAAGAATCAAGGAGGAAACGAGCTAAGGATTTGGGTTTGAACGAGTTGGATAACTATTGGGATAAAGGATTACTAAGACGGGAAGGGAGTACCACGTTGCTTGACCGTTGTCTCGTACACACGACCTCATCGCCACCACTTTGGTGTTGTAAGTTGATTTCCATTTCTTTCAATTTCATACGTTAATTGTTTCATGCATATCACGGGTATTCATCACACGTCACACACCAAACTTTTGAGTATAAAACTTTCATCACTTGCCTCGACACCCATAGAAATGCCCTCGCCATTTCGTTTCTACACGTACGACCCACTTAGATTTTTCGGCCATTCATATCTGCTACTCACCCACAATCGAATTAACCAAACATGCACAACTCACTCGACTTTATGACACGAAAACTAGACCCAAATCTAATGCTAGTCGAACGTGACTTTTAAAAACAAAGAACTACCCTTTGGGCTCCTAACGGGCTAACGAGCCCAACTAGTTTCAAAAGGAAATATTTTCGGTTAGAACTTGAATTTTAATGAGGAACATAAGACCAAATTTTAATACTTTTACAAGATTTAAATGCTACTTTGGTGAAATGGAAAGTTTGGTTTTCGAAAAACTAAATCAAGGACCATTTTTGCAAAAGTTCCCCGTTAGGGGACTAAGACCGTCAAAATCATAAACTTTCGGACTAACTATGATAATATTGGTTTCGAATGGAAGTCAAGGGGTAGGAAATGTAATATTTCAAAAGTCAAGGGAATAAAGTGAAAAGAATGCAAAAAGGACCAAATGGTAATTACTTTTAACCAAGGGTAAAAAGTGTAATTTTGTAAAATTTAAGGGTTAAATTGTGACAAGGTATATTTTTATAATTAATTATTTCATATAATTTTTATAAATATATATATATACATTTTTCTTTAACTTTAATATATATATATATATATATATATATATATATATATATATATATATATATATATATATATATATATATATATATATATATATATATATATATATAACTTTATTAAAAATATTTAATCGTAAATATTTTTAAAACGATATTATTTTCACAACGAGTTAATATTTATCAAACACCTGTTCGTAATAACGATACAAATAACTACGTGAAGTTATATGAAATATATTTAAGACACCCGAAACGGATATCACCGTACACGAGACATATCACATGTCATTTACGAACCGAATCTAAAACACCGATTACAATGTATATTTAGGTCGCAAGTCGGAGGAATTCCATTGCTAGCCGTAGCAATACACCATCACTTTTGAGCACCTTGTGATTACGCACCTTTCAGGTAAGTTCATGGTCCCACATTTTTAATTGTTTTTAAACCCCGTGGGGAGATACATGCTATAAATCGAACACAAGTATTTTTCTGTATGCTGTTATCACCTGATATTGCCTAAGTTGACACCTGTGCTACAAGTCCCTCATATCACGAACCTTAATCACTTGCGAATGAGCGCGAATATAGTTGATAGATCTATTGGAATGGCAGCCCACCTCTGTCAAGGTGATTACTTGGCAGGAGGTGTGCTATATTCGAGGTATTATGGAAATTTGGCACATTTCCTGTCACCGAGGGCCCTTTGTCATTTACATCTGCTGTGGTGTAGATGATTATTATTATCTTTATGATATGTCAAATCAATGTTAAGGCTTGCGTTTCGTGAGGCTTAGGAGCAATATTACACCCGATTTAGTCAAGACCTGTCTATCTTGGCTTGTTTATTTCAAATGCTTGACTTGTGTTCACACTATTACTATTTTAAACTACTATGGATTCACTCAACCTTTGTGTTGACTTTTTAAGCATGTTTATCTCAGGAAATTAGCAAGCATGGCGGCACGGAGCTGGCAAAGGGCACAGGACCTCCCTTTTGATTTCAGTAATTATATCATTCTTTACAAACTCATCACCACTTTTGTGAAACAATTAACATTTTGGAAAAATGTTTGTAACTCTGAATATTTGAGTTTTCATGGAATGATATTTACAATCTTTTGAATTGTTTTCTATGAGCATGACTGTGTACTAAACTGTAATGACCCCGATTAGACTTCCGCTGCTTAATCAAATTTCGGGGTGTTACAGATTGGTATCAGAGCCATGGTTATAGAGAACCAAATGATTTTTCAAAATAGTGGACTATAACCTCACCAGATTTTAAACAAACTATTTATCACCAAAGTGCCCTCCGTGCCAGCACTTGCCAACGTCATGCTTTAAGGTTTGATTTTTAGCACCCATCGCATTTAGTTCACTATGACACTATGATCACTGTGCATGTATCATTATGTAGACTAAATGACTTATATCACTGCTATTTTTGGGATATTACAGTACCATGTCGCCCCCGGTTATTATTTTGTCCGACAGTGACGACGTCGTACCAGCATCATCCACTCACCCTACTATTGACTTATCTGACTATGACACCCATGACACCCGAGACACCCATGATTCTGACCATGACACCCAACCTGTATCACCTGCTATACCATCTCCTGTTCCATCTGGAGACCCCTCTGCCGATACTGAGCCCTTTGAGGAGGGTGAGGTTGCTTCTACACCCATTGATTCTTTTGCTATTCAGCCTCTCTTTCGCCCTGTCTGTGGACCTATGACACAGGGACAGTACCTTTATGACCAGTACCTGACATCTCACCAGTTTCTTGCAGCTGATGATCGTCCTACACCACCTGCTAGTCACCACTCCGATTCAGATGCTGATGACGAGTCTTCTGACTCCAATACTTCTGACACTGCTGCTTCTGTTCCACCATCATCCCCGCCTGCACTGATTCGTCGGGGCAAGCGAGTGAGGATTCTTGAGCCCTTTGAGCCTGAGCCTTTCGGTGAGTTGTTTCGATATCATGAGGGAGACTATACCCGCAAATGCACGGCTCAGAAATGAGTCTGCTTTTTGCCTGCTTCTACTGTTACACCACCTGTATCTACACCTGTACCTACACCTGTATCATCACCCATATCTGTACTACCACCTGTTTCTATGCCAGATTTGACACCTGTGGCATCACCAGCACCCCCACCATCACATGTATCACCCCCACCTGAGCCACATTCGTACATGTTGCCTACTTACACCGCACCCCACACCTCTGAGGCTTTACCACCCATGCCACCACCTACGGTTTTCTACTCACAGACTACCACTGTACCGATACCATCACCTGTTACATCAACTGTACCATCACCTGCTCCCACCGAGACACCCACCTCACCTGGCATTCATAGATTGGTTGATGCTCGTCGATGGTCGTTTTTGTTAGACTAAATTCGTAGATGGAGATTGGTTGAGGGATCGCCTAGGGCTGCTGAGCTTGGAGATGGCTCTTCAGCGGTGTTACCGGTCACTGGAGAGCCGATACACCATACTATCCCTCTTTTGGTTGCTAGATTAGTTAGACATGAGGGTCGTCTTAATGAGCTGTTGAGCGTTATTGAGGATATATCCTTGGAGAGGATAGAGTGTATGCAGGAGGAGGTCACGAACCTCGTGGTACATAGGACAGCCTTAGAGATGGTATTTGAGATGATGGGGACAGACATCGAGGAGGCACAGGCTACCATCACTGAGTTTGGTCATCGACTAGATGTTCAGAGACACGAGATTGATGATTTGAGAGCGATTGCAGCCATTACACAGGAGATGATGGAGCATCAGGCACAGGAGTTAGCTGCATCCAGTTCTACCATCCATGCACTTTCAGCTACTATTGAGGAGATTCAGGCCCGTGAGAGATCCAGAGATATGGAGATGTTGGGGATGATCAGGATCATCAGAGAGCTAGAGAGGAGATCAGGAGGCGCACCTGGACCTTCATAGATCTATGACATGTCATTACTTACAGAGACATCTTAACTTGCCGCCTGTGGCATTAATAATTGTTGTATCTTATTGTTTTGTAACAATGAATTCAAAAATTATTAAAACTTTATGTTGGTTACGATTGTAACGTATTGATATTGATTTATGATGTTCTAGTTGTTTGATCTTTTATTATGCTCCCATATTGAGATTCATTATAATTTCCATGTGTGTTGTTACATGTCGTGATGTTTATTTATGAATGATATGGTTATGTTGATGTATGTATTTATGGTGTGGTTGTGATATGTATTTTGTGATGATCTCGACTATTATGAGTTGGTTACACTATTTCTCTTGTTATTGATGTTTGGATTTGTACTTATGCACTTGCGATTTTATAGAGTTATGGCCCCAAGGAAAACCACTACTGCTTCCTCGTCACCCGCTAAGACCCAGGCTGCTATAAGGAAGTTGGTTGCCGATAGTGTTGCTGCAGCTTTAGAAGAGCAGGCTGCTGCAGTGGCACGAACTAGTAGCAATAACCGAGCCACTGCTGAGAGCGAGTCCGCTGCGACTCGGAAGTGTACCTATAAGGACTTCATAGCTTGTAAACCATCTCACTTCAAAGGAACAGAAGGAGTGACAGAGCTTTCTCGATGGTTTGAGCGAACTGAGACTGTGTTTGTGAGGAGCGGTTGTGCCGCGGAAATCCGAGTCTCGTTTGCTACTGGAACATTGTTGGAAGACGCGTTGTCTTGGTGGAATGCAACTGCTCAGAAGATAGGTGTGGAGGAGGCCTATCAGATTACCTGGGCTGATTTTAAGGAGAAGATGTTGAAGAAGTTCTGCCCTAGAGGTGAGATCAAGAAGTTAGAAGATGAGTTTCACACATTGGTTGTTAAAGGAAATGATCTCAGGGCTTACGACAGGAGATTTCAGGAGCTTGCCACACTTTGCCCTTCAAAGGTTCCCGATTTGGAAAAGTTGGAAAAGGTACATTGAAGGATTACCCAGGAGTATTGAGGGAAACGTCACCTCGTCTAAGCCTCAATCTTTGGATGAAGCAATGTCCATTGCCCAAACTGCTAGACCGGGAGATTAAGCGTAACTCTGCTCAAGGGAACAATGATCACAAAAGGAAGTTTGATGATCGAAGAACAAACAACAACAACAACAATCACAACAACCACAACAACAGCAGCAACAACAACAACCGAAACCCCAACCGTAACTACCACCATGACAGAAACATCCACCACAACCAACAGAACCGACGACAGGAAGTTGTCAGAGCTTATGTCGCTGCACCAGTTAAGGATGCTAGGTATGCTGGACCTCTTCCATTCTGTGACAAGTGTAAGATGCATCACAATGGACCCTGCTATGCTAAGTGCGGGAAGTGTTCAAGGGTTGGACATAAGACACAAGATTGCAAGGCGACATGAGCTAACTTGCAACCAGTGGCTGTGGTATGCCATGCTTGTGGAGAGAAAGGACACTACAGGCGTCAGTGCCCTAACAAGAATAACAATGCACGTGGAAGAGCATACGTGCTGGGATATGGGAATGTCCAGCAAGATCCGAACGTAGTCACGGGTACGTTCTTTCTAAACAACCGCCTCGTTAAAGTTTTATTTGATTTCGGAGCCGATCAAAGTTTCGTATCTATTTCTCTTGCACCCCTGCTTAATATTATACCCACCCAACTAGACACCACATATGAGATTGAACTAGCCGATGGAAAGCTAGTAAGCACTAACACTATACTCCGAGGTTGCACCCTACGACTATTAGACACCCCATTTGACATTGACCTTATGCCTATTAGACTCGGTAGTTTCGACGTCGTTGTAGGAATGGATTGGTTATCCGAGAACCGCGCTAAGATCATTTGTGACGAAAAGGTCGTTCACATCCCACTGAATAACGAAACCCTGGTTGTTCGCGGAGAGCAAAGTAAGACACGTTTGAGCGTCATTTCTTGCGTCAAGGTTGTAAAGTACATCGAACGAGGATGTCAAGTCTTTTTGGCTCAAGTCACCGAGAAGAAGTCGGAAGAGAAGCAACTCGAGGATGTGCCAGTAGTCAGGAACTTTCCAGAAGTTTTCCCTGAGGACTTGCCTGGCCTTCCGCCGACTCGTCAAGTGGAATTTCAAATTGACTTGATGCCAGGAGCAGCACCCGTAGCACTAGCACCCTATAGGCTTGCACCGTCAGAAATGAAGGAATTATCTGGACAATTGGAGGAATTGTCGGATAAACGATTTATTCGCCCTAGTTCATCACCGTGGGGAGCCCCGGTGTTGTTTGTAAAGAAGAAGGATGGAACCTTCAGGATGTGTATCGATTATCGTGAGTTGAACAAGCTGACGGTTAAGAATCGATATCCGTTGCCAAGGATTGACGATTTGTTTGATCAACTACAAGGATCGAGTGTCTACTCGAAGATTGATTTGAGATCGGGTTATCACCAACTGAGAGTTAGGGAAGAAGACATCCCTAAGACAGCTTTCAGGACAAGATACGGTCACTACGAATTCCAAGTAATGCCATTCGGTCTAACGAATGCACCCGCTGTATTCATGGACTTAATGAACCGAGTGTGCAAACCCTATCTGGATAAGTTTGTGATTGTATTCATCGATGATATCCTTATTTATTCACGTAGTAAGGAAGAGCATGCAGAACACTTGAAGGCTATACTAACACTGCTCAGAGAAGAGAAATTATACGCCAAATTTTCCAAGTGTGATTTTTGGATTGAGAAAGTACAATTTCTCGGGCATGTTATCGACAGTAAGGGTATTCATGTTGATCCCGCCAAGATCGAAGCTATTAAAAATTGGGCGTCACCTACAAGTCCTACCGAGATACGCCAATTTTTAGGTCTTGCCGGATACTATCGGAGATTTATTGAAGGTTTCTCAAGGATTGCTAAACCTTTGACTGAGTTAACACAAAAGAAGAAGAAGTTTGAATGGGGAGATGAGCAAGAATCGGCATTTCAGTTCTTGAAGCAGAAGCTTTGTGAAGCACCGATATTAGCACTACCCGAAGGAAGTGAGGACTTCGTAGTATATTGTGACGCATCAATCCAAGGTTTGGGTGCCGTATTGATGCAAAGGCTTAAAGTGATCGCTTACGCTTCTAGACAACTTAAACCCCACGAGGAGAACTACACTACTCATGATCTAGAATTAGGAGCGGTGGTATTCGCTCTGAAGATCTGGAGACACTACCTATATGGAACCAAGTGTACGGTTTTCACCGATCACAAGAGTCTTCAACACATTTTAGATCAAAAGGAGTTGAACATGAGGTAACATCGATGGCTAGAGTTGCTAAGTGACTATGATTGTGAGATACGTTATCACCCGGGGAAGGCAAACGTTGTAGCAGATGCCTTGAGTCGAAAGGAACGACTTAAACCCCTCAGAGTTAGGTCATTGGGTATGACAATTAGATCACCACTTCCGTCTCAAATTCTTGAAGTTCAAACTGAGGCACTTAAGGAAGAGAATAGACCGCACGAGAAGATTTACGGCATGCCAGAAAGCACGAATGGATTTGTCAAGAAACCAGATGGAAGGCTGTGTTTCAAGGACAGAAGTTGGATTCCATTGTATGGAGGAATACGAGACCTCATCATGCACGAGTCTCATAAGTCTAAATATTCCATTCATCCTGGTTCGGACAAGATGTATCAAGATTTAAAGAAGTTGTATTGGTGGCCAAACATGAAAGCTGACATTGCTGAGTATGCCGGTAAGTGTTTGACCTGCTCAAGAGTAAAGGCTGAACATCAAAAACCATCCGGTCTTTTGATTCAACCCGAGCTACCAATGTGGAAATGGGAAAGGATTACAATGGATTTCATTACGAAATTACCCAAGACATCGAGTGGGTTGGACACAATATGGGTTATTGTTGATCGTCTCACGAAGTCAGCACACTTCTTGCCAATCAAAGAGACTGATGATATGCATGTTCTTGCACGTTTGTACCTTAAGGAGATAGTTTCCCGACATGGAGTGCCAATTTCTATTATCTCCGACCGAGACAGCCGTTTCACGTCTAACTTTTGGCGATCTTTACAGAAAGCCTTGGGAACTAAGTTAGATATGAGTACAGCTTACCATCCACAGACTGATGGTCAAAGTGAAAGGACAATACAAACCCTGGAAGACATGCTTAGGGCATGTGTGATTGATTTTGGAAAAGGTTGGGATAAACACCTACCATTAGCAGAATTTTCATATAACAACAGTTATCACGCTAGCATTAAGGCTGCACCGTTTGAAACACTTTATAGAAGAAAGTGTAGATCACCAGTTTGTTGGGCTGAGATTGGAGATGTACAACTCTCAGGTCCCGAGTTGATTCTTGAAACCACTGAGAAAATTGTAAAGATTAGGCAACGATTACAAGCCGCTAGGGATCGGCAAAATAGTTATGCCGATGTGCGAAGGAAACCGATAGAGTTTCAAGTTGGAGACAAGGTCATGCTTAAGGTATCACCTTGGAAAGGGATGATTAGGTTTGGAAAACGTGGGAAGCTAAACCCAAGATACGTTGGACCCTTCGAAATCATTGAAAGGATCGGTCCCGTGGCATACAAACTTGAATTACCTGAGGAACTCAGTAGAGTACACAACACCTTCCACGTGTCAAATTTGAAAAAGTGTTTATCGGATGAAACACTTGTGATTCCACTAAAAGAGATCAAAATCGATGACAAGTTGCACTTTATTGAGGAACCCGTTGAGATTATGGACAGGGAGGTCAAACGACTTAAGCATAGTCACATTCCCATTGTTAAGGTCAGATGGAACTCTAAGAGAGGACCCGAGTACACATGGGAGCGCGAGGATCAAATGCGTGCCAAATACCCACAACTATTTGATGAGACAACCCCGAGCACCGATTCAACTTTGGATTCCGGGACGAATCCAATCTAACGGGTGGGTACTGTAATACACCGTAAAATCCCAGGTCATTTATTAATGCTAAATACCAACATTATTCTTAACTAAGCCATTTTTGCGGGCTAATTTGAAATTTTTACATAAGACACTGTTTGTTTGAGCACCCGAATGTTAAAATCACCGTCTGTTTAACACCCGATTATGTTTTATCACCCAATATCACCCGAATGTCACTCTTGGATGCCACCCAACGAGGTTAACACCGGTAACTCCACTTGCGACCCGACACTTTGATTTAGACACCGGTACATTAATATTATATATATATATATATATATATATATATATATATATATATATATAATGAAGTATATATATTAATTTTTTTTACAAACTATTGTCACTACGTATATATATGAGTATATATACCTAGGAACGACACCGTTTATACATATGAGAATCACACGAACCGACACCGATATCAAAACCAATCCCACCATTTTACGAATCACCGACACCCTCTCCATTTTGGGCCGAATACACCCCAAGCCCACACGATTTTTCCTTTCACACTTGGGCCGAGCCATTTTCACAAGCCCATGCGAATTCTTTTTCTTTCTTGTGTTAATTTGAGCCGAGTTTTCCATAGCCCAATTGGCTTATTTGTTTCCTTTCCTTGCGTACCGAGCTACACGAACACAAAAACCATTTCCTTGCTAACTATATTTTGCACATGTTTTGGAAATCTTTGTTTCCTACTTACATGACATTAATAAGCTAAACCCCCCTTTGACTTTGTTCATGAGACAAGAGTGCCACCACTTTGAGCCGTCAAACCTTTGGACTAAACCAATAACTACATTCGAGCCATAAACCCTTGGATCGAATGTTCCACAAAACACTAACACAACATAAACAATATCTAAAGTACACCATAGCTCCTAAAAACTTGCCTAACTAGATTTGACAATGCCTTTGAAGGATAGACAAGATTGTCGAACATGACAAGACCACTCGGTTTGTGTTGCAATCTTAGGGACATCGAACCACCCATGAACTCGCTGTATAAATCACATTAAATGCTACAAAACTCACACACTCCCAATTCCACAAAATTTCTAAGTCAAACACTCTATTGCTTCGTTGGTGTTGCTGTCGAGAAAAATCAAGGAGGAAACGAGCTAAGGATTTGGGTTTGAACCAGTTGGATAACTATTGGGATAAAGGATTACTAAGACGGGAAGGGAGTACCACGTTGCTTGACCGTTGTCTCGTACACACGACCTCATCGCCACCACTTTGGTGTTGTACGTTGATTTCCATTTCTTTCAATTTCATATGTTAATTGTTTCATGCATATCACGGGTATTCATCACACGTCACACACCAAACTTTTGAGTATAAAACTTTCATCACTTGCCTCGACACCCCTAGAAATGCCCTCGCCATTTCGTTTCTACACGTACGACCCACTTAGATTTTTCGGCCATTCATATCTGCTACTCACCCACAATCGAATTAACCCAACATGCACAACTCACTCGACTTTATGACACGAAAACTAGACCCAAATCTAATGCTAGTCGAACGTGACTTTTAAAAACAAAGAACTACCCTTTGGGCTCCTAACGGGCTAACGAGCCCAACTAGTTTCAAAAGGAAATATTTTCGGTTAGAACTTGAAGTTTAATGAGGAACATAAGACCAAATTTTAATACTTTTACATGATTTAAATGCTACTTTGGTGAAATGGAAAGTTTGGTTTTCGAAAAACTAAATCAAGGACCATTTTTGCAAAAGTTCCCCGTTAGGGGACTAAGACCGTCAAAATCATAAACTTTCGGATTAACTATGATAATATTGGTTTCGAATGGAAGTCAAGGGGTAGGAAATGTAATATTTCAAAAGTCAAGGGAATAAAGTGAAAAGAATGCAAAAAGGACCAAATGGTAATTACTTTTAACCAAGGGTAAAAAGTGTAATTTTGTAAAAGTTAAGGGTTAAATTCTGACAATGTATATTTTTATAATTAATTATTTCATATAATTTTTATAAATATATATATACATTTTTCTTTAACTTTAATATATATATATATATATATATATATATATATATATATATATATATAACTTTATTAAAAATATTTAATCGTAAATATTTTTAAAACGATATTATTTTCACAACGAGTTAATATTTATCAAACACCTGTTCGTAACAACGATACAAATAACTACGTGAAGTTATTTGAAATATATTTAAAACACCCGAAACAGATATCACCGTACACGAGACATATCACATGTCATTTACGACACGAATCTAAAACACCGATTACAATGTATATTTAGGTCGCAAGTCGGAGGAATTCCATTGCTAGCCGTAGCAATACACCATCACTTTTGAGCACCTTGTGATTACGCACCTTTCAGGTGAGTTCATGGTCCCACATTTTTAATTGTTTTTAAACCCCGTGGGGAGATACATGCTATAAATCAAACACAAGTATTTTTCTGTATGTTGTTATCACCTGATATTGCCTAAGTTGACACTTGTGCTACAAGTCCCTCATATCACAAACCTTAATCACTTGCGAGTGAGCGCGAATATTGTTGATAGATCTATTGGAATGGCAGCCCACCTCTGTCAAGGTGATTACTTGGCAGGAGGTGTGCTATATTCAAGGTATTATGGAAATTTGGCACATTTCCTGTCACCGAGGGCCCCTTGTCATTTACATCCGCTGTGGTGTAGATGATTATTATTATCTTTATGATATGTCAAATCAATGTTAAGGCTTGCGTTTCGTGTGGCTTAGGAGCAATATTACACCCGATTTAGTCAAGACCTGTCTATCTTGGCTTGTTTATTTCAAATGCTTGACTTGTGTTCACACTATTACTATTTTAACTACTATGGATTCACTCAACCTTTGTGTTGACTTTTTAAGCATGTTTATCTCAGGAAATTAGCATGCATGGCGGCACGGAGCTGGCAAAGGGCACAGGACCTCCCTTTTGATTTCAATAATTATATCATTCTTTACAAACTCATCACCACTTTTTCTGAAACAATTAACATTTTGGAAAAATGTTTGTAATTCTGAATATTTGAGTTTTCATGAAATGATATTTACAATCTTTTGAATTGTTTTCTATGAGTATGACTGTGTACTAAACTGTAATGACCCCGATTAGACTTCCGCTGCTTAATCAAATTTCGGGGTGTTACAATGGCCCACCAGATTTCTCTTGGATCAGTCATGGAATGAAAATCTCCCATGTGGTCATCAGGGATTGCCTGCAGCAATATGGTTCTTGCTTTGTTCTCCCTTTGAATAGCAAGAATTTCTTCAGCAGAAACAGGTTCCAAAATTGTAACTTTCCCATTAGCATCAACACTTTGCTTTTTAGGACGACAACCATTGAGTATAACACTCCAGAGGTTATAGTCAACACTTGCAATCCAATTCTGCATCTTCATGGCCCAGATTTCATACTCATCCTTCCTAAGAAAAGGAAGTTTTGCATTGCTGTTGGAGAAGGCCACATGTTGTAGTTGTTGAGTGAGAGAGCCTGCTTCAGAGAGAGCAACATCACCTCCTGGTTTGTCTGCCATTGGTATTGATTGAATAGTTATGTGATTGTGTAGAGGTTACAGAGAGTATCTAGTGGCTCTGATACCACTTGTAGGGATCTATATCTTGATAGATCACGAGCCAATAGATCGTTAGCCAACTAATGTAATCACTAGTTAAACTAAGTTAGATAATCTCTGTGAGCTTGTAATTATGCGGAATATAAAAACAAACTTATACTAAACTTGATCCTCTATGGATCGATAAACTAATAATATTAATGAAACTCGTACTAGAAAACTTGTGTCTATTACAATGATCTAGGGTTCCTTATATACTAGTGGAAACCCTAACCTTTCTTACAAGAAACGAATAATAATAAACTATTAAAAGATATTCTACATATCTTGTCCTAAAATACATAAGTTCTATCCATGGTTAAACACTATCCGTAGGATCTATATATGTCTGCAGGAACCAGTCATCAGCAGAAAGTCACTAAGCCTTCCGCAGAAACCTGTCAGCAGTATCAATTAGTAGAATCTTCAATAATTCCTTACAAAACGCATTAAAACGGACGAAAATATACAAAAATGAATAAAAACGGATAAACGGATAAAAAGGTAAGAAAAACATACTAAAGCGTATGAAAACGGATGAAAACGAATTTAAAACGGACGAAAACGTATAAAAACGGACAAAAATATTTTAAAACTGCTGAAAATGTATAAAAATGGACGAAAACATATAAAAACGGATAAAAGCGTATGAAAACACAAGAAAAATGGACAAAAGCTTATAAAAACAGATAAAACTGTATAAAAACATATAAGAGCGGGCAAAAACGTGTAAAATAGACGAAAACGTATAAAAACGGACGAAAACTTATTAAAACGTTTAAAAACAGACGAAAGAATATTAAAACGGATAAAGAAGTATAAAAACAGGCGAAAACGTATAAAAAGGAACTTACTAACGTATAAATAGTTAATTAAATATATATATATATAAAAAAAAAAAAAAAAAAAAAAAATAGGCACTAAATTCGTGATACTATAACATTAGGGACGAATGCATATAAAAAGGAGTGACTAAAAAAAGTTAGAGTAAATTACATGGTTCGTCCTTGTGGTTTGGCCAAAATTCCTAATTGAGTTCTTATCTTTTTAATTGCGCTAATTGAGTCCTTATTCTGAAACTATGTAACACTGTTAGTCCTTATCGCTAACTATCGTTATCTCAATTGGCAAAGTTAGTCCATTAACCAAACGATCATTTGCAACGTTAGTCCTTTTACTAACGATCGTTAGTCAAAAAAAAATAATTTGAAAAATTTGAAAAAAATTCTAAATTTCTTTTTCAAAAAAAAAATTTGAAAAAAAAAATTCTAATAAAATTATTTCTTAAAAAATTCAAAAACTTTTCTAAAATAAAATTGACGAAAATTTTCTTTTCCAAAAAAAATAATTTGAAAAAAAATCTAATAAAATTATTTCTTAAAAAATTCGAAATAATTTCTAAAAAAAAATTTTTTGACGAAATTTTTTTTTCCAAAAAAAATTCTAATAAATTTTTTTCTTAAAAAATTCGACAACGTTTCACATCACTCATATACACACCTAACATTATACCCATGTTTGAGTCGAGTATCAAATGATTAAACCTAATCGTACTAAACAGATTCGAGTAGCCAAAACCCCAATCGTACTAGAAAGTGTATGAGATGATGATAAAAACATATTCGCTAATTTGGTAGTTTGGCTAGTCTAATTTGTTTAGTACCATTGGGTTTAATCATTCGATACTCGACATAAACATGGGTATAATGTTAGGTGTGTATATGAGTGAAGTGAAACGTTGTCGGGTTATAAACAAGTCTTACATGATTTTTTTTTTTCAAATTTTTTAAGTTATCTTAGTAAGTTATATAATTTTTTCGAATTTTTCACGAAAAAAATTTATTAGATTTTTTTTTCAAATTATTTTTTTCGGAAAAATAAAATTTCGTCAAAAAATTTTTTTAGAAATTATTTCTAATTTTTTAAGAAATAATTTTATTAGAATTTTTTTTTTCAAATTATTATTTTTTTTTTTTTGGAAAAAAAAATTTCGTCAATTATTTTTAAGAAATTTTTTCGATTTTTTTTAAGAAATAATTTTATTAGAATTTTTTTTTCAAATTATTTTTTTTTTGAAAAAAAAAAATTAGAATTTTTTTCGAATTTTTCAAATTATTTTTTTTGGACTAACGATCGTTAGTAAAAAGACTAACGTTGCAAATGATCGTTTGGTTAATGGACTAACTTTGCCAATTGAGATAACGACAGTTAGCGATAAGGACTAACAGTGTTACATAGTTTCAGAATAAGGACTCGATTGGCGCAATTGAAAAGATAAGTACTCAATTAGGTATTTTGGCCAAACCAAAGGGACGGACCATGTAATTTACTCAAAAAGTTATGGACTAAATTCGTGATACTTCACAAACCCAAGGACCTTACTTTTAAACATAATAGGGTATTTATGAAATTTGATTTTTTTTGCAAATAGACTAAAAACAAGTCGTATAGCAGACCCTAGTTGCCCAAGAAATTAGATAAACTAGTGCCTGACACACACGTAGTTGACAACTTGACATGTACTTGTTTCTTAAAAAATTAGTGACATGTGTCAATATATTAGAGGAGTCACTCAAACCCATGGTCATTTAGAGAAATAAAAAAGAAATTGGGTAAGTACAAACATGCTTCTTTGACTTTACTTTTGACCAATACTTTTAGAAAAGAAGGTTATTGTTGAGTTTTTTTTGTTGACTATTGTGATTTCAAAAATAACTACCTGTTTGTTTTGTAGGTGGGTTTAAAATTAGATTTGAATTTAGGAATAGTTTGAAATATTTGAGAAATGTTTGAGAAAAACTAAGAGAGAAGATATATATTATAAAATAAATATATAATTAAAAAAGGAAAAAAGAAAAACAAATATATAAAAGAAATTTTTAATTTTTATGAGAGATGGAACATAAAATATTGATTCTCAATAGTAAAATCCACAAATTTTATCTTGAATCATTCAATTGGTTTCCTAACAACTTTTAAAACGGTATCCCATACCAAAAATGAAACAAACAATTATTAACTATCAAATCAACACAATAAACGGACCCTAAGTTAACAAATGAGTAGTTTGAAAAATATTTAAAATAACAAAACATATTTGAAATTTAATTTAAAACTATATATATATATATATATATATATATATATATATATATATATATATATATATATATATATATATATATATATATATATATATATA
Organism: Artemisia argyi; assembly: GCA_030686995.1. NCBI lineage: Eukaryota > Viridiplantae > Streptophyta > Magnoliopsida > Asterales > Asteraceae > Artemisia > Artemisia argyi. The sequence goes on from CM060695.1 coordinate 42,979,457, forward strand.
TATATTCTTACCATGAGACACGAATTTCCCTATTCCCCCAATAAAATATTTTTGATAGAACAAGGATATTGTAGCCAACAAAACAGTAGCAAGATTTAATTTAAGCACTTACTTATGTTGCTTATCATATAGTCAGCTGTTTGAACGTCTAACAAATTATTTAATGATTTGCACATGGTCCTAATGTCCTTTACTTGATCCTTCTATTTGATTTAATTGACTTAATATGATTAAAAATAAATAAAAAAAATAAAGAAAAGAAAAAAATTGAATTAAGAAAATTATATGAAAAAATGTTTGTTTATGAGTTAATAGAAAAAGATGACTGGATATATAAAGTGATAAAATTAAAAATGTATGCATAAGTCATCTGTTATTTAAACACATATAATATAAAATTTAAACACGCAAGCACTTATACTAGCCCACGAAAGCTTCAAGACTTAAAATATATCTATAAACACTCTTGCATCAAGGACGATTCTTATATAAATACCTCCATTTAGAATTAGATAATTCATACTTGTAACTAGACATTTATATCTTACCAAAATGATAGTTACATAAAACGAGGGTGTGTTTTGTAAGCGTACGTGTGTACATGAGTTGGTTTTTCGTTTATAATGATTGTGTTTGTTTAAAAACAGAGGTACAAAGTTTTTACATTTCATTTTTTTAGTTAGGTAGGGAAAAACGGTTTAATAATGGAATATGATCAGATGATGTGGTCAAAAAAAATTTTTTTTCATGTTTTCGTTTGATATATGTTGAAAGCGCTAGCAACGAAGGTAATTATTGTTGGGATCGCTCCTAACAGTTAAATGTGACAACATTATCAGGATTACAATAGTTATCATATTTAGCTTAAACACAAGGACTTGTTATGTAATATTGCAATAGTATAATTGTGTTAGGCTATATAAGCCCTCCTAGACTTCACTAGGAGGGTGAGACTTTGTGTAATTTACTCTTTCATTATCAATAAACACATAGTTTTTCCCTTTAATCTTTATTCTCTCTCTCTCTAACCATGGAGTTCTTATTCTTTCATCTTCCCCGTCCTCCCGAATCACAATAATCAATCAAAACTACGATCCTACAAGTGGCATCAGAGCCTTGGTTATTAGTTTTGGTTGATTTTTGCGACATTATCTTGTCAAAATCTGTCATTTTAAAGCTGTTGGAACAAGTTGTTAAATTTTTTAGACATATTCGGGTTTCAGCAGTTTTATGCATTCTAAATGGTCAAACAGTCCAACTTTCACCAACAGTTTATCATATATGTTTTTTTGTGCCTTCTTTATACAAATATTACCCGTATATGTTAACTAGTACCAAACCGTGAAGTTGTGTAGTCAAAATGATATGATAACATGGTCAAAAAGGTTGTAATAGTGGGCCTTCATGAGGTATTCTTATCTGGTCAGAAAAATGAACGGAAAAATGGTCGGAATCTAGTCGGAAAAGGACACCGGAACATGGTCAACAGGTCAAAACCCTCTTCTTACGCGAAATCTTCGATTTTCTACGCATAACTTGGACAAGTTATGCGTAAGGTTCATCTAAGGCATAAAACCCTTGTCTTACGCGTAATACTTACGCAAAAGACAAGGTTTACGCAAAAGATCATGTTACGCTTAAGAATCTTACGCAAAAGTCTTCTGGCAGGTCTACGCAAAAGGTTACGCGTAAAGTTACCAAATGAAAAAAAAATTAAGATGAAGATGAAGTTATGCAGTTTGACCTTTGACTAAACCAATATACCATTGACTCTCATTGACTTCAGTATTTAAACATCATCAGTCAACACAATAACCAAAACTGATAATGAAATTTAACATCATGACTGATATTTGAACAACGACTCAACAACCATACCAAATCCAAACCACCACCTAATCCATCATACCCCATCCTCCTCATAATTAATCACTTCACTCTTCTTTTGGTTGGGTTTAAAAGAAACTATTTGATCTCAGTTATCTCTTTGTGTGAGCAAAGACAAGTTGACATTCATGAACCACATGAGATAACTACATCATCGATCTTTTCTTTTGATGCAAACCTTCTTGTTCCATATCCGAATATTGTAAAGAAATAACTACAACAATTCTATTGGATTATTTCTTTTATTCGGTCGAGACACAACAAAAACGTATAAAAGAATGGTGTTGGAACTTACCCGTAGCCTTAATTGAAGGCATGAGTGTTATGCGTATTCTTTGAAACTGAAACAAGTAAATGGGATTCTCGGATGTGCTTAGAAGTTATCATATTTGGGCTTGTGTTTGATTAAACATGAAAGGATATTTTTCTTTTGTGGATGATGAAATGAGATCATTTAGGGTTTGAAGTGATGGAAAGGAGACTGTTATCAGATGAGATCATTGAAAACAGATGAAGATTAAGATCAATTTGTGTTGTGTGTGGTTGACTGGTTGTGTTTGACTGCAAAATGAGAGAAAACAGATAAGATGGGGGCGTATTGTTTATTGTTAGGTTTACAAATGAGAGACATATTAGGGTACTTTGTCTTATATTACCACAACTGGATCGGGTCTTTCATTTGTTGGACCAAAGTTTATTTTAGTGTTGGGCCGGGTATGCACACATTGGATCGAGCCTTACATTTACTTGTGTTTATTATCTGAAATTTATATCAAGTTTTGGGCTAGAAATGTTATTAGCATCAAATGTATTTTTTAATACATTGAGTTAATTTGATATAATATTTGGAGAAAAAGAGTGGTATTTTAGTGATTGCAAATTTTCACGGGGTGATACATATTTGACAAGATCGGGAAACCATTATCAAAATTCATTAAACAGTCAAAAGGGCTAGTGTTTGGGCATTTAACCGCAAGATGTGACTACGGCGTTAATTCTTTATTATTTATTTGAGGTTGAAGTGGAATTTCACGGGTGTGTGTACTTAGTATCTGAAGATATTGGGGTTGGTTGGATGCATGATTCTTCGAGATCCTTGTTCGAACTTTTATCCGTACAAATGACCAAGACTTGAGTTGTCTAGTTATACCTGATGTAAGGAGTTACGTTGTTGTGCTCACAGTGTATAGCTATCACTTTAAAGGAGTTACGTTGTAGTGCTCAAGTGTCACTAAAAGATGTGGATAATTCAAGAGACGTTCATATACAATAAAGGATGGTTGGATGGGTATATGATTTCCTACAATTATTGAAATTCTCAGTATTGGTTCTTAGTCAGACAATAGTGAAAGTTTAAGTCAAAAGTTCGGGTTATTTTACTTCAGTCTCAAGTTCGTCATATTGGGTTTTCTCCATCAGTAGTCACTACAAAAATCCGTCAGAATGATAATGGGGTCGGTAAAGAGTTAGCTGAGAGGAATATAAAAGAGTAGAGATGTTTATCAGCAGTTGATTTTCACGGGCTATTTATGATACTTCACACATAATCGGTTGATTGGACATATGGGGTTATGTTGCCTCTGTTTCCATCGCATACATAGTGTGTATGCTTCCGATTCCGCGAGGACATCGTGGGGGAAGAGAGAGTGGGTGTTCTTTTGATTCTTTGACTTTTCTTGACTTCTTTGCGAAAACACTCATTTTCCATGAGAATCTGCATTTAGGGGGAAGAAACGTGCACATCAAGGACGCATAATAGACTCACGTGATCGAGCTTACAATTTTAGCAGAGATGATCAGTGGTTCAGTTTTATGATTTTGGTGTAATCGTTTCAACTCTCGCAGGTTTTGAAGTGTGAAGTAGCCTGCATATGTGAGAAGATCTTGCTGATTTCTTGCATGTTACCCTCGAACGGAGCCTCCGCGTAGAGCATAACTGTGATTAAGTGTTTGTCAGATTTGCTTAGTGTGGTTTACGGTGTCATCTACAAATTCCGCTGCGTACTTAAAACTTCAATAGTTAGAAGACATGTGGACTACATCAAAGTTTCGAACCTGCTAAAGAAGGTTGTCAGTTTGGGGGGAAGCTGATTCAGAAACTTCGCCAAAATGAAGTGTACGAAAAAGCCGCTAAAGACATGCAGCATGAATTGGGGGGAAGTTAATCCATTTCATGCATATTACATCATTTGCCTACAAGTAAAGATAAAGTTCTCAAGCCAAGGTACAAGATAAGGACAAAGAGCGTCAACTGTCATCATCCTCAGCAATTTGAAGAGCTTATGAAGACCTTTCTTTATTCTTATTTGTCCTTGTAGGAAATGTTGTAAGTAATCCCTTGTGTTGCCACATTGGGGGAAGATTGTTGGGATTGCTCCTAATAGTTAATTGTGACAACATTATCAGGATTACAATAGGTATCATATTTAGCTTAAACACAAGGACTTGTTATGTAATATTGCAATAGTATGATTGTGTTAGGCTATATAAGCCCTCCAAGACTTCACTAGGAGGGTGAGACTCTTTGTGTAATTTACTCTTTCATTATCAATAAACACATAGTTTTTCCCTTTACTCTTTACTCTCTCTCTCTAACCATGGAGTTCTTATTCTTTCATCTTCCCCGTCCTCCCGAATCACAATAATCAATCAAAACTACGATCCTACAATTATATTTAAGCATTTATTAGGTATATCTTACCTTTTGTGAGAATCGATGTATTTCATATGAAGTGTTGTAATAGTAATATCAAATAATCGAAAATTTGAAATTCTAAAAAACTAATTATAGTGAAATACATATGTTGAATACATGAATGGAACATCAATTACACAACTCGATTGTCCATTTGTAGTAAACGTAATAGTGATAATTCCAGTTTTGAACTACCACAGAGTGAAACAAAGTTACAAACAACGAAGCATTGGTTGCCATTGAGTTAGTTGTTACCGGATAGCGATTTCAATTCAGCCATAAAGGTGTTACTCTCTTGTGTGCAACAAAACCTACAAAAGAATGTGTACAAACAATTAAAACACTTAACAGTTGGAAATTTACGAAAATTTGACTTTCTTTTTTGTTAGCTTTCCTGCTCCCCTGACAAACAGATAATATGCTGTTTTTTTTTCCTTTTCATTTTTTCTCTCTCTATTAGTATTTGATGCGTGGGAATTGCACCAGGCTTTACCTCTCGAGGGATCTCGAGAAGCTTATAACCCCCACCAGGCAGTGTACCTGATAATTGTAGTATAGTATAGTGACAAGTACCGGGGGATTGATCGTTCAACTCAGTAATAGTGTCGCTAGGATTAGAAAGCCTAAAAACTAGGTCTAGAGGTGAGGGATGATTCTTTTTGTATTTTTATATTTTTATGAAAGCAAGTAAAAATCTCGGGTTTTAGAAAAGTGGGCGAAATTAGTTGCTAGTCAACTAACCCAATAACTAAGATGCAATCAAAATAAAATAACAAAAATGTAAATAAAGCTAATTACTAATGTGGTGTGAATAATAAATGGGAAAATTGTGTTTATTTAGATTTCACTACTCCCTAGATATCTTTTACAGGTTGATAGTTTGTTACAGTTGCGTGGATGACGGGTTATATTCCTTAATACCAGTCGTGGGGTGGCGTACGTACTTCCCCAACTCTATAAGCTCCTACTTCACTCCTATGTCGATCCTGCAAGAAGCTCCTAACATGGGATTATTAGAATTCGCTCATGCATTAAATACAACCATTAAAACCTAGTACGCATTGGTTCATGTTTCTTAAGACGTTCAAGCAAGTTACACTATGGAAGTCTGCCAGTTTTCTTAAGCCTAACATCGAAATCATTCATCCATTACAACTATAAACAAGCAATCAACCCATAATCAACATCTAGGTTTTGTTACATCTAAGCAAACACACAAGAGATCTAGCCTAGCATGTTAAAATCAAGACAAGCGTAAGATATATTCAAACAACACATAGACATATTGAATGAATTGAAAGGATACTTATCTTAATTGAACATGAAAGGTTTCAAGGTGTGAAAACCTTTGAAAATACTGTAAAAGTCGAGCTAGGGTTTATTCAACTCGTCCCTAAAATTGTCCTCTTCTCTAGAATGAAAATTACAAAGACAATATATAGATTTCCTAAGGTGACGACGTCAAGAAGAAAATTCTGACGCCGTCAACCCGCCGCCAAAAATAAAATCGGATTGCCTAGATCCAGATCTGACGCCGTCATGTGTAATGTTGTTCTGGGCCGTCACTACTTTTACTCTTGACGGCCATGCTTTGACGCCGTCACATTTCTACTGGACCGTTACCACTTTTGCTCTTGAAGCCGTCATCAAAATACTCTTGACGCCGTCAGGTACTGTTCCCAGCAATGAAAATTAAGACTTTGCCGTTTTCTTCACTTTTATGCTCCAAAAACGTTCAAAATGCTTCCTTTTCCAGATTTCACTCCAAAAGTACCTAAAATCACAAAAGGAACGATTGAGGGCAATATTTGATCAAATAAATTCAATTCCGGGCTTAAATGACCCTCTAAAAACGGATCATTTTTCGCCTCATCAGTATTACTATTTTTTTATTCCGTTTCATGCATGTGGCAGCATGAGTAATGATGCATTACTGTTCATAAGGAGTGGCTCAAGGGTTGCAATTAAAGGAAATGTCCTTTTAAAGGACACACAAACAAAAATTAACAATCATAAGGCAAGAAAACTGTAATCTAAACACACACAGACACAAAAAAGATCAACTCTTTCATAATCAAAAAATAAATAAATAAATAAATAAATAAGGATGTCAACTCCCATGCCCTTTTGTATGGAGTTAGCTGCTGCTGTTGGGTCATCTTTAGTGAGGGATATGATGGTGGTCAAGTTTCAGAGAGAGGTGAGTGTTTTGTTTTTGGATGAAGCTGAGTTGAGGAAGAAAGCGCAAGAGATAAGGTCTCGTGTGGCCGAGAAGGATCGTGTCCTTGGAGAGTTGGAATTTTGTTTGCTTTTGATTCATCTTTGCAAAGCATTGCGGAGCTCACCAGGCTGCAAACTCAGGATCTGACAGAAGTGTCAGCGATTTTGGTGAACGTTATGAAGAAACAGACTCGAGCAGGCGAACTTATGTCGTTCATCGAAAAGCTGAAGTTGTTGCCATACTAATCTGTTTTGTGTTGGTATTTATGAAGATGTTTTTTGGGCACAGGGTTTTGTGGGAATGGTCAGGTGTGTGGGTATTTTGTGGTGAAAAGTTATTAAGTTTTAACTTGTTGGATGTTTAGTATGTAAACAAATGGTTAATTATATGCTATGTTTATTGTTCTTTTAGTATTGAAAATCTATTATCGTAACATACCTGTGTTGTAATGCATGGTGTAATCTTGTGGTTTGCTTACGTCGTTTTCTGCCCATGTATTGTTAATTTGGTCTGTGCATAAGGTGACTTACTATGGCAGTGTTGGAATGTAGGTTTTCTGCAAGAATGCACCTGTTAGAATAAAGGTAGCGGTTATACATAAGTATGAAATTTAAAGTGCAGGTCTTTATCGGATTCATAAGAGAAATTTAACTTTCAATGTAAAGCTAAATTGAACTGTAAAATTTTGAGTTTGGTGTCAAATACGGCAACAATTTCCTTTTAAGAGATAAGAGGTGACGCAATCGTAAACGTGTTTTTTTTTTTTTAAGTTGTGTTTTTTTTTAAATAAAATAGATTATAGGAGTGTAACACCATGAGTTTCTCAGATCAAATTGTTGACAGTGTTGGAGAAATAAGGTCTTTCGTATTTCTTGGAAATAAAGCCTCCTCATAATTTCCAAGGCACATAATTCATAACAAAAATACCCTGAAAATTATATATTTATTTTATAGTGAACTAAGAAATTTGATTCATTATTATTTGAAATTGCTTATGTGTTAGATAATCAAGTTCAAAGAAGTAATCTCAAACCGGTTATTATCGTAGTTAAGCACATTTGTAACAGAATGTAGAGCAGCAACTGTGTTTGTATTTGCTTTTGCTTATTCAGTTTAGAATAAGCAATCACAAAGTGATTAGGTGCAATAGATTTTATGACAAAAAAACACACACTAATTTTAGAAAGCGATTTTAAAATAACAAAATAAGTAGGTAACCACTTTAGAAACCAATTTAAAAAGAGCTACTTATCCGTTCTATCCCTGCAACTCCAATTAGGTGCAACAGATCTTCATTGGACACTATGGTTTGATCACATAGAAACATAAATTTTGAGAAAGCAAGTCCTTTAAGATCATGCTGGTGATCAGGTGGTAAGTTAATCATTGAGTTGTATACTAATTAAATAAAACACACACACACCCCTTTCAAGCATTCTTATGCATAGATACACCTGGAGTGTGGTGTTGCGCCTATGCCTCCAAACCATGAACCGAGTGCGTACCTTAGGTCAGCCTGTCATTCACATAACCTGAAAAGTTTACGAAAACCGATCTTTAGTTCACAGTCAGAAAAGTGATTGACATAAATAAACCACAACAAACCATTCAAACCTAAGCAATTACAGATACAATTAGACCTAAAACATTGAAATCATCTACCATCTTACAATCATACACCACAAAAGCTCATTAATGTAAGTTAGTTGAATAATTGTCGAGCCACGAATCGAATACTTGAGATAGTTGATGGTTTACATACTGTGGGAGTATCTGTTGAGACGCTTTGCACCATTGAAGTGAACCTCTGTTCCAACATGCTTCAAATATACAACCGGTGTACCAGTCTACAATCAATAAAATAGTAGCTTTTAAGCATCGGTGATCAAATCGAAATACTGTAACAACATTTTGGTTAACCATTTTATCAAAAAATTGGCATGCCCACTCCTTAAAGAACTTATAACCACAAATTTTAGTTTCAAAAGAACCCAACAACTTTTACTTAAAGCAAGGGATGGCAAAAACACTATCCAAAATACTTTTTTAGCCGAGTCTTTCTATCGATATAACCTAAAAATATTCTAAATTTTTTATTCATAAGCACCATAATCAAAGAATCTTGACGTACAAACACATATTAATAAATAACAAATTAAAAGTAATCACTATGAATGATAATGAATACCTCAACAATGTTAAAAGCGTAAATATACTTGTTCAATTCGGTGAAAACCAAAACAAAAAGTAAAAAAATATATTCAGGGTAAACATTTGGTTAGGTAATTCTACATTAAATTTAACTATCACCTTGCCTGAACTGCTATCAGGTACATGTTAATTGTTCGGGAAAAAAAAAAAAAAAAAAAAAAAAAAAAAGGTAGATAAAGGTTGTACCATTTGAAAGAGAATCAGTCCATATTTTTGCCACTCAGTGGTAATGCTTGTGGTCAAGGAGAAGGCATGCGTAAATAGTAGACAATTTGGATGTTAGTTTTTTATGATAGGGTGAGATATTGTATAAGTGCAGGTGATATGATAATAGTAGTGCATTTTTTTTTACTGGTGGTCAAACCTATTCTCTTAAAAGAATATATTACATCTTATGGTTCTACATCCAGGGTTTTTTTTATAAAGATGTTCAGTATGTTTATCTAATATATAATTGAAAAAATATTGGATTTAATAAAAGATAAAATGAAAAGTGGGATTAATTATTTGTGATGTGTTTCTTGAAAATGAATAAGAAGCAAATCTGCATAAACAATCTGTGTATTTTGTTTCTATGCAAATCATATCCGAGGTGTAATTATGTGTTAGACTGTGGCCTATTTATGTTGGTGTTTGTATTTGTAGTTATGTAGATGTGTTGGATTTTAGTATGAGTGTTGTTGTTATGGTGTGCTGTATGCTTTGCTAGCTGAATGCAAGATATTTTATTTAATAAAAGCTAGTGTTTATGTTAATCTAGGTAATGGTTGTAACATTTTTTCTGAGTTTCCATTTCATGGTTCTAGTTCTAATGGTATTGATTCTAAGATATTCTAAAAATAGTCTGTTAATACAAATATCGCCTAAAAACGTTATTTATATTTTACGATCTTTGCTAAGTTTTGTTAACGACAAAATGTAAACTTTAGTTTCTAAGTAAATCATAATCTTAGTTTTAAAGACTTGCATAACTAGACATTTTGCTACATTTCATATTTCATAAAACACAACACTTTTTATTTCTTAAAATAGAAATATCACATCACATTTATGGCAAGTTTTGTCAATATACATTTATAGAAAGAAAGTGTGTTTGACTAACCATATGTTTGCTTGCACAAGTTTTGTGTTTGACTAGGTGTAATGAGACGTGACATTGTTTGGTTTGCAAGATTTATTGCAAAACCAACTGCAAGCCTGGCGGAACCCAGGGGGTACACGGGCGGAACCCATCTGAGGGTTCCGCCGTATCCGCCAGGCCTGCAAAAGGTTTTGCTATAAATACTAAGCCACAAGTGTGATTTTTGGCTTATCACTCTACATCATATTTTCACACACATTCATTCATTCTTTCATCTAACCCTTTAACATCTCATATGTGAAGTTTCTTTTTCTAACAAAGAGATTCACGAGTTCATAAAAAGTTACAAGTATTCAACACAACGTTGCAAGACTTGTTAGCTTAGCATTGTGTAGACTTGTGTAGTTTACACTTCATTTGATTGTGTATTTTCAGTAGTGATCGTTTAGTATTTTAGTCCTCAAAATACAAAGTGTGACGGGAGTTGTTGTATCCTTGTAAAAGAACTAACGGGAGTGGTTGTACCCTTGTAAAAGAACTCGAAATCTAGCTTAGTGTCGGTAAACGTGTATAAGCGACGTGTAAGGTTTTCTCCGCCGGTGAAAGGAGCTTGTTGACTAGTGAAAGAAACTCTCGAGTTGGATACTCGGGGCGTGGACGTAGGGCAAGGAAAAAGAGTCCTTGTAGCCGAACCACGATAAATACTCGTGTTGTGGTTTGATCGTTTCTTTCTTTATACTTGCATGTTATATATTGTGTTTGTGTATATATCTTTGATCAAAACGGAAAGTTTCAAAAGATAACTAAACAAGTTAAAAAGATTTTAAACGGTAAACTATTCAACCCCCCTTCTAGTTTTCCACAATTGGTATCAAGAGCTACGTTACTCAAGCTTTTAAAATATATTGTGTTTTAAAACTTGAAACGATCCATGGATTTTGAAAATTACAAAGAAGGGCAATCTATGCAAAGACCACCACTTTTTGTAGCAAATGGTTTTATATATTGGAAAAACCGTTTTGAAACTTACGTGAAATCTAAAGATATAGATTTATGGTATATAATCATTGATGGTGATAATATAGTTACTAATATTAAAGATGATGATCAAAAGAAATTGATTGCTAAAAATAATGAAGCTAAAATGATGCTTTACAATGCTTTGCCTAAGAAAGAATATGAAAGAGTCTTTATGTGTAAAACCGCCAAAGATATTTGGCAATCTTTAATTGTCACTCATCAAGGAAACTCACAAGTTAAAGATAACAAAATTGATCTTCTTGTTCAACAATATGAACAATTTTTTATTTCCGAATATTAGATTATTGATAATGCATTTGCTAGGTTTAACACTATTATTACTTCACTTAAAGCACTTGATGAATCTTTTTGTAGTAAGAATTTTGTCAGGAAATTTCTTAGAGCACTCCATCCGAAGTGGAGAGCAAAAGTGACGGCAATTGAAGAATCCAAGGATCTTTCAAGCATGTCACTTGACGAGCTAATTGGAAACCTCAAAGTTCATGAAATGGTAATGGAAAAAGATTCGGAACTAGTTAGAGGCAAGAAAGAAAAAGTTAAGTCCATTGCCTTGAAAGCTAGAATCCAATCAAGTGATGATGAAGAATCTACTTTGGATAGTGATGATGAGGAATATGCTATGGCCGTTAGAGACTTCAAGAAGTTCTTTCGTAGAAGAGGGAAGTTTGTAAGGCAACCTAAAGATGACAAGAAAACTTTCCGAAAAGATCGTGATGATAGGAAAGGAGAGGTTGAAAGGAAATGCTATAGGTGTGGAGACACAAGTCATCTAATAGGAGAATGTCCAAAACCACCCAAAAGCAAACCTCAACAAGCTTTTGTGGGTGGTGCTTGGAGTGACTATGAAGGAGATGACGATGAGCCAAAGAATGATGATATTGCTCTCATGGCTCACGACTCAAATGAGGTACTCTCCGACTCATCTTATTCTTCTATTGATGATGACACCTTACAAAAAGAATATAACAAACTTTGTGAATTGAGCTTAAAAATCATAAACAAAAATAAGTTTTTGAAAACTAAAAAGGAGTTTTTAGAAAATGAAGTTTATGAGTTAAAAGAAAAAGCTAAGAGATTAGAAAAGAGTAAAGGTATTGACATATCTTGCAAATCATGTGAAGAGCTTAAACTCGAAGTTGAGAAACTTAAAATTACTCAAAATGATCTAATAAAACAAACCACAAAGTTTAAGAAGTTCGATAAGAGCATTTCTTGTGCGGATGAAATTATGAAACTTCAAAAGTCACCCTTTGATAAAACTGGACTAGGATTCATGAAAATAGAAACTTCAAAGGGTCAAACAAAACAAAAAAAGAATGCACAAGAAACTAACAAAACTGCTACAGCAGCCTGCGGAACAGACGGAACCCAACCCAGGGTTCCGCCCGTTGAACCCGAAGGTTCCGCCAGGTCTGCTGCAGCAGTAACATCCTCCACATCGGTTCGTTCAAAATTTGTTAAAGTCACATATAAAAATGGAACAAAACCTGCCTTTAAAACTGGAGTAGGACTTAGTAAAAACGAATTTAGAGCTAAGACTACTCAACCAAGACCTAAGACTCCAATTCCCAAACGCCCCTTTCCAAAGAGCAACTTCAACACACGACCAAACTACATGTTTGGAACCAAAACACTCCTGGACATTACCAAACTCCAAACTACATGTCATGGAACCCTTATGTTCTATTTCCGTACTTGGAACAAGTTAATGGTATGCTTAACCAAAATGGACCCATGAGAAATTGGGGACCAAATGTTTGAGTATTTTTCGTAAAATAGGTGTGCCTCAAAGTTTGTTTGGAACCGGATGAATGGATTAAAGATAGCGGTTGTTCAAGGCACACGACGGGTAACAAAAGCCTCTTCACTACTTATTTCAAATGTGATGGAGGTAATGTTACGTTTGGTAGTAAAGCTAAGAGCAAAATCATCGGAAAAGGTACAATCTCTCATGACTTCCTTTTTATAGATGATGTAGCTCATGTTGATAACTTAGGTTTTAATCTTCTTAGTATTAGTCAACTTTGTCGTAATAAGTATAATGTCCTTTTTAGTGAAAACGGAAGTAAAATACTTAAAGATGGTATAACCATAGCCAAAGGTGTTCTTAAGAACAACGTATACGTCATGAAGATGGATCCAACATCTAGAGACAAACTTTGTCTTACTTCATTAGATGAATCTTCAAATTTATGGCATAGACGTTTAGGACACGCTAACATGAGACTAATTCAAAACCTCTCCTCAAAAGACTTAGTTCGAAACCTACCTAAGTTGAAATATGACCAACACTTTTGTGATGCTTGCAAAGTCAGTAAACATGTCCATAGTAGCCATAAGGCTAAAAACTTGGTTTCTACATCTAGGTGTCTAGAACTTTTGCATATGGATTTATTTGGTCCATCCGCTATACAAAGTTATGGAGGTAACTTCTATACTTTGGTCATAGTTGATGATTACTCAAGATATACTTGGACAAAATTTTTGAAAAGTAAAAATGAAGTTTTTTGATAAATTTGAGATTCTAAGTAAGAAAATTCAAAATCAAGTAGGGTCTAATATTGTGTCTATTAGAACGGATCACGGTCGTGAATTTGATAATGAATTTCAATTTGGAAACTTTTGTGATATTAATGGTATTACTCATAACTTTTCGGTTCCATGTACCCCTCAATCTAATGGTGTAGTAGAACGTAAAAATTGGACATTGCAAGAGATGAGTAGAACAATGCTTAATGAACAAAACATTCCACAAAAGTTTTGGTGTAATGCCGTTGACACATCAACGTACATTTTAAATCGAGTCTTAATTAGAACATTTTTGAATAAAACTCCTTTTGAACTATATAAAGGTAAAAAGCCTACATTAGGATACTTTAGAGTGTTTGGGAGTAAATGTTTCATTCTTAACACCAAGGATTATATCACCAAATTTGACCCAAAGTCTTATGAAGGTGTATTTCTTGGATATTCATTAAATAGTAAAGCTTACATTGTTTTGAACAAAGAAACCTTAAGAGTCGAGAAATCGTTGAACGTAACATTTGACGAGAGTCCACCTCCCTCTAAGACATCACCCTTGGTAGATGATGACTTAGTTGAAAGCCAAGCAATAGAAAGTCAAGAGATTTTAGGTAATGACAAGGAAGATGAACTATTAAACAAAGAACTTGTCAATGTCAAAGAATCTAAAAGTCATCCATTAGATGGTGTCATAGGCAACATTAACGAAAGAACACTAAGATCAAAAGTTCAAAATGAAAGCAACTACTTTTGTTTCGTGTCAACCATTGAACCGAAAAACATTAATGAAGCCATTAAAGATGAGTCTTGGGAAATTGCAATGCAAGAAGAGTTAAACCAATTTGTTAGGAATGATGTATGGACATTAGTTCCTCAACCAAAGAGTCAAACTATAATTGGAACAAAATGGGTCTTTCGTAATAAAATGGATGAAAATGGAATTGTGTCTAGAAACAAAGCTAGGCTAGTTGCACAAGGATATAACCAACAAGAAGGCATTGACTACGATGAAACTTTTGCTCCGGTTGCTAGGCTCAAGTCAATTAGAATCTTACTTGCATATGCATGTGCACACAATTTTAAACTCTTTCAAATGGACGTCAAAAGTTCATTTCTAAACGGAGTCATAAATGAAGAAGTGTATGTTGCTCAACCACCGGGCTTCATCGATTTTGAAAAACCAAATCATGTTTGCAAACTTAAAAAGGCTCTTTACGGACTTAAGCAAGCTCCAAAAGCATGCTATGATCGACTTAAAACCTTCCTAGTTGACCATAAGTATACCATGGGCTTAGTTGATAATACTCTCTTCACTAAGAAGAAAGATTCACATATTATCATAGTCCAAATCTATGTTGATGACATTATATTCGGATCAACTTGTCAAGAATTATGTGTGGATTTCTCAAAAATCATGCATGACGAGTTTGAAATGAGTATGATGGGAGAACTCAACTTTTTTCCTAGGACTCCAAATTAAACAACTAGAAGATGGTATCTTCTTTAACCAATCTAAATATATTAAGGACATGCTTAAGAAATTTGGATTAGAAGATTCGAAACCAATCAAAACTCCCATGTCCACGGAAACTAAACTCACCAAGGATGAGGAAAGTGAATCCGTAGATAGCACTAAATATAGAGGTATGATTGGAAGTCTACTTTACCTAACGGCTAGTAGACCCGACATTATGTTTAGTGTTTATCTATGTGCTCATTTTCAAGAAGATCCTAAGACAACTCATCTCGAAGCCGTCAAAAGGATTTTTAGGTATATTAAGAGCACTACACATTTAGGTTTATGGTATCCCAAAGGAACGGGTATAGACACCATAGTGTATGCCGACTTGGATCATGCCGGTGACTATGTTGATAGAAAAAGCACAAGTGGTATTTGTACTTTTGTTGGACATTGTCTCACCTCATGGTTCTCTAAGAAGCAAACGGCTCTTGCTATCTCAACAATGGAAGCCGAGTACGTTTCGGCCGGAAAGGCATGTCAACAAGCCCTTTGGATGAAGCAAGCTCTTGTCGACTACGGAATTCAACTTAACGACATCACAATTCTTTGTGACAACAAAGGTGCCATTGATCTTAGCAAAAACCTGGTTCAACATGCTCGTACCAAACATATTGAAATCCGTCATCATTTCCTTCGTGACAACATTCAAAAAGAAAATATCTCAATTGAAAAAGTTTCTTCCGAAGACAACATAGCCGACATTCTCACGAAACCCCTTAAACGCGAACCTTTTAACCTTCTTAGGCTAGGCTTAGGACTCATGGAACCTACGTTGTAGTTCTGGACATTAGACAAAAATCACAAAAATCAAAACAAATCCATAACTCTTTTTCTCAGCAGGATCGGCGGAACCCTCAGACACAACGGACGGAACCCAATTCAAGGGTCTGCCGTATCCGCCGATTTGCAGAACCATTTTTTTTGTTTATATTAAACCAAAAACCCATTATCTCATACCACTTCCAAACTGTTACTATTCACTTTACCATCCATCCATACCTGCGATTTCTTGGTCTTCTTTTCACTCACATTGCAAAACAATCATCATTGTAAGCATTCTAAACTTGATTACAATCCTGATCTGAGTCTAGGAATTCTATTTTTTGCACAAAAACAAAAAATTGGGGTTATGCGTTAACTTGAGAAACTCATGCATGAAATTAGGTGTTTAACAAAACTAATCATGTTCCCCATAGTTAGGAATTGCATTCTTACAAAGTGTAAACATGTTTGCTAAAACACCCCATGTCAATTTTTTCCAAAAATTTCACAAATAGGACAAATATTTTTTCGTCTCACATTGAGAATACAAAATCAAAACGTTATGTTTAAAACATCACTTACATAATGTCTCTTGAATGCTAAAGGGAATACATAACCAATATGTATTTTCGGGTACATTCAAACGAAGCTACATTGAACTAGGAGCGCTTGGGTTATCTTTTGTTTTATAACAAAACTTGCATTATAAAACATTTTTGAAGCATCAAAATGAGTCAAGATAACCACACCTCCACATTGTTTTCATATAGGCACACACTAGAACAACCACATTACAATAGTCGTTTACTTAGACTAAAATGTGAAATTTTGTTTTTCTAGGAATCATCATGCCTCCTCTAACCCACTACGACCACAAGAACACCATTAAGTACCTACCCAAACACCACAAAACCAAAGGCCTTACCCCAAATCAAGTCGATGTTTTCAAAGCCTTAGAAAACATTATATCCATGAGGGTAGAACCATTGACCCGTCCTTCCTAGAAGGCACAAACCTCTACACCGAATTTGCCACAATCAACTTTAAGTGTCTTTTAGAAATCGACGAGCCTATTTGTCCTAGGTTCATTCTAGAATTCTATGCATCCGTCACTCTCTCCACGGATGAGTATGGTCGCATGTCTATCAACTTTAGGGCTAGTGGTCATCAATACTCCTTCACTCTTGAGGAGTTTGCTCAAATCATAGGTGTCCCAAACCGTGGTACTTGCATCTACTCCAACTTGCACTCCCTCTCAACTCTTGACACACTCTTTGACCGCATCCATCCCTATGACACCCCTCTTGTGTCAAAAGATGTACTTCGTGACCACCTCTTTGTTAGGACAACCAACACTAGGAGAACCCGTTCGGGAAATGAGGTCGAAAAGGACCCATATGGAATGGAAATGAATGAACTCAAGCCCCAATTCAAGAAATGGGAGGAAGTCCTTAGAGCAAATGTCATTAGCACCATAGGAAATCGAGATCATATAAATCTTTGCCTTTGATACATGCTCTACTCTTTGTCCGTTAGGCAACCCTTCAACCTTGCCTACTACATGGCCAAGAGAATGGCCGCCATTCCCGTGCATGGCACAACGGCTATGCCGTATGGAATGCTCTTGACCCGTATCTTTAGGTTCATCTCTCCCATTCCACCAACTCCAAACGGTCTTTGTCTTGACTACTCTCTCATTCCACACACCTTTGTCCCACTTAGTGATAAGAGAGTTTACAAAGCCCAAGGAAAACGTCCTCATCCTCCTACCTCCTCATCATCTTCCTTAATGAGTGAAGATGACTCTTTGCCTAACTCTAGGCTCCCACCTCTAGAATACCTATCCCAACTTCCGGATATTCCAAATGAGTCGGCGGAGTTCAAGCAAACAAAGGGGATGTTTAAGAATCTTGGAAGATTCCTTGGAAAGCTCAAGAACAAGATTGACCGTCAATGAGTGCGGGTGTGTAGGAGTGTTTGGCACAAGGTGCTATTTGAACAATTTGGTCGTTTAAATAACGTTTGTCATGTATTTGTATGTTGGTACAATTTGTGATACTATTTGGAACATGTATTAACTAACAATGATGCAGGTAGACAACTTTTGGCAAGTTGTCAAATTTTCATGTTTATGAAATTTTCACTAAGTATAGTGAAATTCGCTACCCCCCCCCCCCCGGTCAAAGTCCTATGGTATGTGTGTTTACATATCCATTTTTTGCATTGCCTAACCAGATATGCATTATATTTTTGATTTTAGGAGTTTTCGAAAAATTTGAAAATCGTCTCGCGGGTCAAAATCGCGGACTGTATAGTTTTTCAGGTCTGGCGGATCTAGCGGCACCCTAAATTGGGTTCCGCTAGTGTAATTTCTGGGCAACCCAGAAATGGCCCAACGGACCGGACGGAACCCTCATACGGGTTCCGCCTGTGTATTCTGAAGGTTCCGCCAGATTTCCTGCAGATTTTTTTTTTCAACATTTCAACATCCAATCAACAAAATACCATCCTTTTAGATAGAAACCAATTTCTTGCAATTTGTTAAGCACAATAGGGTAGTTCTCGTTCCTTATAACTCAAAGAAAACCATTTCCCGCCAAATTTCAAAAATACCCATAACTACCTCAAGGAACCTTCACACATAAAGGAAGGAACCCTTCCAAAGGTTCCTTGAAATCCCTGAGACATATCCTTCAACAAATTTGCCAAAACCACTAAGCATTTAGTGCAAATCTTTGTCTTCCTACTTTACCATTTTCATTGGATTGACTTCCATGATTTGACAACCCACAATTAGTCTTCCAAATCATTAGGAACCTACATTTTTGTATGGCTAAACATCAAATCTAAACACTCCTTCCAACACTCCTTCATCACTATAAATTAAACCATCCTAAACACTATCAAATCACACCTTCTCCATCACAATCTCTGATCTTTAAACCATTTTAACAATGACTAAGTCAACTATCACCTCTCAACCACCAAGACCCGTCCGGAAAACAGCCCGGATAAGTGTCAAACCACTTTGGTCTAACCAATCCATCAACCTAAGCTCCTCATCCTCGGATGAATTCAGCTCACCAATCAAAATGAACATTTTCTAAACCTTGCATCTCCATCTCCATCACCCAATGAACCCAATGAGCTCACTCCACCACCAACAAAATCACCCATTGACCCAACTCCACCAAGTGCTCCAACCCAACCATCCAAAACTCCATCACCATCACCATTACCCAAACTTGAACCTATGGAGTTATTTGGGTCTCCTCCAACATCACCACACCCTTTTGTCCTAGATCTCAATGATCTTCCACCAAGACCAACACAACCACCACCTTTTGCAAATGAAACACCAAGGTCATTTCTTGACCAAAATGAGCATTTTAACAACCAACCACCATAACAAGAGTACCACCAACCCAAACCATTGTTGTTTCACCCTATCTACCATGACATCCATGGTCCTCTTTATGGAGAACCAAATTTTGAAAACCATGATCACCCAACTCCACCACATTCTCAAGCCCAAACCTTTGAGTCTTTCTTTCCTTCCTATGAGGAAATCCAAAGCATGGTCGAGAATCACCTCCATCAAGCAATGGAATTTCAAACCACCTTGCTTGACTCTATACTAAACCCATCCTCCAACCAAGAACCAAAAACCAACCAACCCTCATACCAAGAAACCAAAACCAACTCATTTCTACCCACTCATCCCCATGTTTGCTCACATTGTGAGCAAATGGGTGAAAGCATCAAATTGTTGCTTCACCAATTTCAAGACGAAACCCATTTTGCATTCCAACACGTCATAGAACGTTTGGATGCTCTTTCCCACCCAAACAAATCCTAGACAACCTTTGGAGGCCTTTTGCCCCATTTAGGAAAGTAGGATTTGATTTTTTTTCATATCTCTTGGTTATTTTTCATTTTAGAAGTAGTAGGATCTTTTTCATTTCTTGTCTTTGACTTTTACAAGTCAAATTTTACTTGGAATGATATCTTTTTCTACTTACTTACTTGCATTGTTGGTTGATCATTTTTAAGTTGTTATTGTGGTTGCATTATGTGTGGTAACTACAAGCTTGATTATGTATATCACCAACTAACCATTTTTTGTAGGATCAAAATCCATGTTTCCCATCTTGGCACTCATTTTAGGGGGAGTAGAAACCAAGGGGGGGCACGTGCATTATTCCGCTTCGCTACTCTACTTTTTGTTTCGACAAAAAGGGGGAGAAATATATTAAACCTTTAAACTTAATATGAGTTCCATCACTTAAGTAAAACAAGTTTAATATAATTTTTTTTAAGTCTTAAACATTAAGATTTTGTGAGTTACTTAAAAACAAAGTTTATGTTTTGTCATCAACAAAAAGGGGGAGATTGTTAATACAAATATCGCCTAAAAACGTTATTTATATTTTACGATCTTTGCTAAGTTTTGTTAATGACAAAATGTAAACTTTAGTTTCTAAGTAAATCATAATCTTAGTTTTAAAGACTTGCATAACTAGAAATTTTGCTACGTTTCACATTTCATAAAATACAACACTTTTTATTTCTTAAAATAGAAATATCACATCACATTTATGGCAAGTTGTGTCAATATACATTTATGGAAAGAAAGTGTGTTTGACTAACCATATGTTTGCTTGCACAAGTTTTGTGTTTGACTAGGTGTAATGAGATGTGACATTGTTTGGTTTGCAAGATTTAATGCAAAACCAACTGCAAGCCCGGCGGAACCCTGGGGGTACACGGGCGGAACCCATCTGAGGGTTCCGCCGTATCCGCCAGGCCTGCAGAAGGTTTTGCTATAAATACTAAGCCACAAGTTTGATTTTTGGCTTATCACTCTACATCATATTTTCACACACATTCATTCATTCTTTCATCTAACCCTTTAACATCTCATATGTGAAGTTTCTTTTTGTAGCAAAGAGATTCACAAGTTCATAAAAAGTTGCAAGTATTCAACACAACGTTGCAAGACTTGTTAGCTTAGCATTGTGTAGACTTGTGTAGTTTACACTTCATTTGATTGTGTATTTTCAGTAGTGATCGGTTAGTATTTTAGTCCTCAAAATACAAAGTGTGACGGAAGTTGTTGTACCCTTGTAAAAGAACTAACGGGAGTGGTTGTACCCTTGTAAAAGAACTCGACATCTAGCTTAGTGTCGGTAAACGTGTATAAGCGACGTGTAAGGTTTTCTCCGCCGGTGAAAGGAGCTTGTTGACTAGTGAAAGAAACTCTCGAGTTGGATACTCGGGGCGTGGACGTAGGGCAAGGAAAAAGAGTCCTTGTAGCCGAACCACGATAAATACTCATGTTGTGGTTTGATCATTTCTTTCTTTATACTTGCATGTTATATATTGTGTTTGTGTATATATCTTTGATCAAAATGGAAAGTTTCAAAAGATAACTAAACAAGTTAAAAAGATTTTAAACGGTAAACTATTCAACCCCCCTTCTAATTTTCCACATAGTCGTATATATTGATGATTATATGAAAGTAACAAAGTGGTAGATTATACGTACCAGCAATAAAGAAAAAGAATTGTCTCTAAAAAAAGCAATCTTTCTGGGCTGTTAAATGCTAATTTGTGACACATAGTTCGCATGCTTCATTAGATTTATGTCACACAAATAACATTTAACATATCAGGAAGGTAGTTTTTTTTACTGGTTCTTGTGCAGCAGATGTTGTTTGCGTATAGAGAAAAGCTGTTGATGCAGACAAACCCAAAAAGTGTAAGATGAACATGAAGCACATGCGTATATGAAAAAAAAACATTGGGAAAAAGTGTAGGTTAATCAGACCTGTTTATTCTAATGCAAACAGATTGAAAAGATGATGTTTTGCCAAACAATCTTCATTCTTTTTCTTTCCGGCCTGAGCTCATTGCTTTTGACACCACTGTAGTTTCCATCGTGTCTGCATACGTAAAAAACAAATAAGTATTTTTATCAGCGGAAGCAAAAACATGACTGAAGTGTTTGAAAAACCTTTGTAATTTATAAAGTTGTACAATAGGTGTATACTTTGTTCTACGGGTTTGCTCCCTGTATTTATTGTATTATTCTTTTTGTGTATATCATATATATATATATATATATATATATATATATATATATATATATATATATATATATACATATAAATTTTTTTAAGTTTATTTTGTCATGTATTTTGTGTTTGCTTATATTTATTTTAAACTGACTATGTAAAGATGTATCTGGTAAATGAAGAAGTTTCTTTTTTCACTCTGAAAATATAAATCACTTTAAGAATAAAGAAGTAAGATGTGATGACGTTTTTTTTTTTAAATGGTATCATGTGGTGGTTAGGTAGAGGATGAGTCTGACCAACTCTTGGCTGTATATCTTCATCTCTTGCCTATATAAAGAGTGGCTACACACATATGAGTGTAGCTTATATGTGAGTAACCGTCTGGGAAAAAGTGTACAAACAAAAATGAGCTTGACTCCTAAGTTTGATTAACTGAAGGAAGCATGTGGTTCTGATAAGCTGCTCCATGCTCTACGGTTACTGTTTCTGCATGAGGAGGCGGATAATGAAGGGCTTATCATCCTTTTAAGTGAGAAATGTGATGATGTTCATGACAGAATCGGGAAAAAAGGGAGTTGCTTCAAGAGGGTGGAAGTTTTAGTCGGTTTGATCCTATAGCTGTTAGTGGGATTCAATGTTTGCAAGAAGCACAATCCAAGGATTTTCAGTTGCTGGCTGCGTTGGTTGTTTTTCTTGATCTAGTACGTGAAACACGTACCGAGAAGTGATGCTATGTCGTGACAATGGAACAATATGATTAGGGGGCTTTTCAGTGGTTTTAGATGGCCCAGTGTTTCTAAATAAAAGTCTATGTAGGATTATATCTATGTGTAATATTACAGTCATGGACGTTGTTTTTAATCTTTGTATCTGTTGTTGTAAGATATCGCGTTTATTAATAAAAGGCGTTAATTTGTGTGTGTAAAAAATGGTTGATCTGTTATTGATTCACTGTTTTGTGCAAGGATATGTAAATCAATACAAAAAATTCTTTTACGAACATGTCTATGAGTAAACATCAATGGTACCAAGTGTGTCTCTTTGTGGATGAAAGTTAAAATGTTTTCAGAAACAGTAAACCTTGTGAACCTGTGTAAGTGCAATAGGACAATGAAAACGGTATTTTGTGTATCAAATTAAAATGGTGTGCGCAAATACTAATCTATTTTACCATCCATTTTCAATCATAAGGGGAGATAGTGTACTAGTGTAGTGCATATGAGAGTAACAATACATATGAACGGATTGTTTTCACTTGCAAAGAAGATATGCATGTGTGAAACTATGCGGTGTATAATCACAGCAAAATAACATAACGCAAACCTCATTTTTACCTTTTATGAGGAAAAAAAGCCAAATATTCAAATAGTTTCCGTTATGAAATAGCTTTTATGCGCACAACTCAGACTGTGTTACCTAAAGAATACAAATTTAAAAGGATTAAATGTAAGTTTCAAAAGTTGGAAACCAAACTGCTGGAACTTATCCAGCAAAGCATATCATTTGCCTCCGAACGAAAATAAAATCTAGTATATATCGCCCACAGTATAAATACTACAAATGTTTGACATCTAAAACCTGTAAAAAGTTTAACAACTTGCTGTTGATTTACACTATATAGAATGTAAAAATAAGAAGTATATACATTTAGGTCTGTATTAATTAGTGTAGGTAATTTGTGTGAGTCATATAAAAGAAACCTGCCTTTATTTTTCTTCTGAATGGTAGTAGTCTCTCCATCTTTTTGTTTTCCCAAAATCACATCGAGTACGAATACAGTGGCCAGCTACGTAATCCCAGCACACCTGAATCCCGGAGCAAGCTTGCAAACAACAGTAAGATGAAAAAATATATAAATTTTTTAACAAAAACAGAATCTAAATTAGGTTACAATCTTGAACACCTACCTGTTTAAAATTAACGCAAGCATAACATCCTAGATTTACAATTGCATAAACGTCATTGTTAGCTTTTATGCGAAAAAAAGGCAAATATTCAAATAGTTTACGTTATCAAATAGCTTTTTGCGCACAACACAACTCAGACTATGTTACCTAAAGAATAGAAGGTTAAAAAGATTAAATGTAAGTTTCAAAAGCTGAAAACCAAACTGCGGGAACTTATGCAGCAAAGCATATCATTCGCCTCCAACCTAAGTGAAATATACTATATATCGGCTACATTATAAATAGTACTAAGGTTTGACATCTAAAACCTGTAAAAAGTTTAACAACTTGGTGTTGGTTTACACTTTACACTATACAGAATGTAAAAAAAAGAAGTATATACATTTAAATCTGTATTAATTAGTGTAGGTAGGTCGTGTGAGCCATATAAACGATACATGTCTTTACTTTTCTTCTGAATGGTTGTAGTCTCTTCATCTTTTTGTATTGGAAAAATGACATCGCGCACGAAGACAATGTAATCCCAGCACAGTTGAATCCCGGATGAACCCTGAACATAAGACTAAGATGAGAAAGCATACAACTTCTTTAACAAAAACAGAATCTAAATTAGGTTACAATCTTGATGACCTACTTGTTTAAAATCACCGCAAACATAACATCCTAGATTTACAATTGCGTTTAACTACTTATCTGCTGATTGCACTTTGATAAATCATTAAACCGTAAAACATATCATCCAAGTTACCTAGTCCATTTCCTGAACAGCATATCAAAATCCCTAATACTATTAAACTACTTATTTGCAGCACGAAAAGACAATAAGCATAAATCATTTTGAATAACCAATCTGAAACACGTAGATGGCAAAAAAAATGTTAAAATTCACATTTTTAATACCATTCAAACAACACTTTTATCCCATATTGAACTTTTAAAAAAGATTCATTTTTTTACTGACACGCAAGCGAGGTTGAAATCCACATATATAATCTCACAAAAAAAACAGAACCAATAAGTCGAAGTAAAACAAATTTTTACCACAAAAAAAAAAAAAAAAAAAAAGAAAAAAAACCAAATCAGATAAACTATAACTAATGGAAAATCTTAGAAAAATAGAATTAGGGTTCGTTACATTGATCTTCAAAACCAGTACCTCATAACAGTGGTTGTGGGTGAATAGTAGCAGCTGATGATCCGGTCTGACATTAAAATCTTCAATTCATTGATGGTGTATTGGATCTGTGTTGGCGTGTCTCCGTTTTTGGGACTTTGATTATAAAATTATTGTGTGGGCTTTGGTGGGTGATGAAATTAGTGTTTTTTGTATGATAAATTAGTGTATGTTTTTTGGGGGTCAAATTACTTTGTGCCTTTGATGATATGCAGTGAAGACACAGAAGGGACCATTACAGCGATGAAACGGAGGTGAACAGTAGGAAAAACGGGGTTTTTCTAATGAATAGTAGTAGAAGAACGGGACGGAATTAAATAAAAAACGGCCCAATATGAACCTTTTTAAGTACGATGCATAGTAATAGTTTGTACCAATTCTTTTTCAGCCACAATTTATCCTGTAAAAATCCCGTAACAACTATGTGAAAAACGTACTTTTAACGACCCAAACATTTCGCTTTTAGTATATATAAGAGTTTTCTAAACAACTACGTGGGCTTGAACTTGAAAATTATAATGAGTAGTCCAATCTTTTAGCTTAGCCCAAATAAAGTTAATTATATATATATATACTAAAACACGACGTCGGTGCATAATATAATATTCTGAAAATCTTAGCCTGCTAATGGGCTCCCTTTGGTCCACTAAACAGCCCATCACTTCATACCAAAAAGGTCCATAAATAATATGAATCTCACTACCTCGAGCCAAGATCTTAAACAAATATTTCTTTCATAAAAAAAAACTATATTTATTCGTATAAAATAATAATAACGATTAAAGTAGCAAACTTTTTGTGATGTTAGAAAAAATATATATATACAAATTTCACCGTGAACTATGCAGTAACTTGCAAAAACCGCCCTAGACTTTTAATTATTTACAAATTTTTCATATTACAAACTTTATTTATGAAATACCTAAAAGATATCTCGTGATTTCATGAACAAAAAAAATTCCGCTGGAAAGATCTTTCGATGACGAACAAAACGAGCCCAATACTGATATACTTTTGAGTTACGCACGATTATATAAGAAAATGTAAAGTTTGGTATATAAAAAATAAAACAACTTTTATAACGCACCATTAACTTATCAAATAACTTTGAAAATTATTTTAAAATTAATTTAAACCACAGGGTAAAAACCGTACACTTTGATAAAAGTTTTAGTTACGTGCCAAATACCTACCAATCAAATAAAGCGAGCTCAGTATTGATATGCTTATAACACATGTATGATTTAGAAAAAAAATACTCATGCTTAATACGTGTATATATATATATATATATATATATATATATATATATATATATATATATATATATATATATATATATATTTTAAAAAAGTATCAAAATGAACATTTAACATGCCAAATAACTTTTAAAACTACCATAAATTTTTTGTAATAATCTACGCAACTACCCTAAAATTCAAAATGATCAAAAAATAGTTTAAAAGCTCAACCACGACATTCAAAAATGAACTACCAAAAAGATAAGTGACCTCGCCACTATTGATATACTTTCGAGTTTCGACATACGTACGCTTTTATAAAAAAAATGTTAAGTTTGATATATTTATATATTACATTGAGTATGCCCCTATTTAATCGACAAAATATTCGAACGACATACAGACTTAATCAGAATTGGTGCAAAAGAACCCGTCGCAACGCGGCGGGCGCCTACACCTTGTTCAATGCAAAAACCACGTACCAAACCGCCTTATTCATTTATTTATATATACCCGACTTACGATTTATTCATTCATTCGTTCGTACACTTGTATTTTCTTGATCCCTAACTTTTTTCACGATTCAAAACCCTAGTCGATCAGCAAATTAAATAGCTGAGATAGAGAACAGGCAACGAATATGTTATCTCTTGATACCTACCTTTCTCACAATTTTCATTCCAGGCCATATTGGCATGTGAGGGTAATATCAGCTGCAAACCTTTATTACCGTGTCAATCATATACATGTAAACTCAGAGGACATAAACGGAACTGGATACACATACATTATGCCAAAGAATATCTTGAAGAAATTCATATGCATTGCCGACTTAAAAAGTCAGATTTCTGGCTACTTGTATGGTAAAAGTCATCCTGACAATCCTCAAGTGAAAGAAATACATTGCATCGCCATGCCGCCACAGTGGGGTACCTCTCAAGAAGTGCATCTTCCATCAGCTCTCCCTGAACATCATGGCTTCCTTAATGATCTTGAACCATTGGGATGGATGCACACTCAACCAAACGAGCTCCCTCAGCCATCACCGCAGGACCTTACCTTCCATGCTCGGATTTTGGAAAACAACAAGCAATGGGATAGGGAGAAATCAATCATACTTACTTGCAGTTTCACTCCGGGTTCGTGTTTATTGACTGCATATAAGCTTACCCCATGCGGGTATGAATGGGGCCGTGCTAACAATGATAATGGAAGCAATCCTCATGAGTATCTTCCTCGGTTTTTATATGAAAAGGTCCCCATGCGTCTAAGTGACCGTTTCCTCGGTTTCTATATGGTTCCTGATAACGGTCCTTGGAACTACTATTACATGGAATTCGAGGAAGAGAATCATATAACAGACATGAAGTACGGGTTGAAGCTAGGAACTCCACCAGAATATTATCATGAAGATCACAGGCCAAAACATTTCTTGGAGTTTAGCAATCCGGAAGACGGTGATCATATGGTACCGGGTGATCATCCGGAAGAAGGTGATCATATGGCACCAGGAGATCGGGAAGACACATTCTCTTAAACAAAAATGATATTCTTAAAACTAGCTGTAAACTTCAACTTTTTTTACCAGTCGTGCAAACTAGCTAGACTTAATCTCAAAGTTGGTGTAAATTGTTCATCTTGATGATCTAATTAAGTGATCTTACTCTGCTTGTAAACGCCAGGCTTATCTCAGAAGATATTGTCTGTTAAATTTATTGCACTGTTGTCTGTTAAATGACTATAATCAAAGAAAAAACATATTTTATGTATTATTAACCCCATATTTTATAAAGTTAAGTTAATTGCATTGTTTTACTTATTACATTTTTACTATTAGTATGTTGCTAATTAAATCATATCGTTGTGTTTAGGGTTTGGGGAACTATTGATCTGTTATGGCTATTAGTTGTACAGTTGTATATAATAAGGTATGAATGGGGCCATGCCTGTTTCTTTTCATATTAAACAAAATCATGTTTGCATGATGGAATGTTTGACGATGCTTGTGGCTGATGAGTCTGATTTTGTGGAGGTTGGAGCGGACCTATTATTATGAAAGGGAGAGAAAGTTATATGGTTTGTGTTCTGAAGATGATGATCGGAATGGGGATTCGGATGTAAGTAATTTGGTTTATGGGGATAATATACAAAGCTTGGTCTGCTCATCAGATGGCCCTGTTTCAAATGTCACATTGCAATTTCAGTGCCAAGCCAATATGCTGTTCCTTGAGTCCTATTTATAGGTGTGTTACTCTTTTACCATTTTACCATCCCCGAGCTGTTTTTTACGTTTGCCATTGTCTTCCTTTGTTAGGTAACCATATGGTTGGAAGATACATGACACCAGGTTGCAGAACTTAACATTTGTAGTTGTTGCTATATAAGGTTTTTTAGCTGTTGATATAATAATACAAAATTTATCAGCTGAATTGCACCTATATATTTAGGTGATTTGACATCTATATATTTAGTGAGATATGGAAGATGTTTAGGTACCAAACTGGCGACATATCTAGTCTTTAAAGGGAATTCCAACATGTACTTGCAACTGAGTTACAAAGAATGGAATATGACAGATATTTGTAGCAAGTGTAGTTGAATTAACTTGTGTTTGTATCAAGAAGACTTGTCGACTTATCAAATCAAGTTAGAGCTTAATGTAACATTAGTAAGTCAAATTCAAAATCGGCTTATAGCTCATTTTCCAACCCAACTTAGCAAACATGTTTACATTTTATGAGATTGTCATTGAATCCATCATACTTTTTATATGGATGAATGACATTTCTATTCGCAGATACTTTGTCCTCCTAAGAAAATAGTTTATATAGAAATAAACTATGCCAAGTGCATTCATATATAGATTTATGCCACTATGTCAATGAAGAATTTACATAGGGTTGACTTTCTATGTGCATGTTATATCCATAGAAGCTGAAAAAATACAGAACATTGCATATTAATTTATACCATGGGTCCACATAAATGATTATAAACTTAGAATTATGAGGGTCTCATTTTTTATTAAACTTGTCAGCTCTTTTTTTCTTTGTTTACTTGTGTTTGTTATCTTGGTCTGTAGTTGCTGAGTCTTCATTCCAAAGATGATGGTTATCCTGTGTTGAAAGGTGCATTGTCTCCATCTTTTGAGCTTCCTATTTTGAAATTAAATGTTGGTTTTTGTTGAATTCTTAGATTGTTGTTAGATACATTTTAGTTTAGTGCGGGTTAAATGAGTATGCTTTATTTTTATTATGAATCATACTAGAGGCGGAAATTCCCACACAATGACACAACCATACACGGGGCCATACATAGGTTAGGCTTGAGTTTGGGTTAGGGTTAAGTGTTTCAGGCCATACACGGGTAACCTGCTTATGGTTTATAAACAGGTTTGACTTGGCCAACCCGTTTACAGTCTTTGACCATGCCAACCTATTTACAACCTGCTTGACCCGTTAACCGGTTTGACCCACTTAGATAAACAGTTATTTGGATCGTTTCCGGTTTTGATATAATTGGACCGTGTTCAGGTTGGATGACACCAACCTAACAACCCAACCTGACACGAATTTACCACCTTCCATGATGATTATGATTGGGTTAGATATTAGTTTGACTAATTAGATATGTGAACTTTCATTGCTATTTAATTCATAGGTTTACAGTTGAAGGGCAAGGCTGGAAACATTAATGAGAGATTAAAAAATATTCGGCTATATGCGGATATGCCTATATATGTATTTAATTACTCTTATCATTCTATCTCACAAATTCGAAGTCAGTTATGCATTAACGATAACACTGATATTCTGCTAATTAGATCTGCATTGATAGTGAACATCTTAAATCGTGTTATTTTTAGTATGTGGACATTTATTAAGGAGGAAGAAGTGAATAATGGTATTCTATTGTCGATGTTGGTCCACTCGAGACATGAGATATGAACCAAATAAACAAGGTGATAATGTTCGTTCCAACTCTCCAGATTCTGATACCAGACCACCCATTCCCCAGAATATGTGGTCTGAATGGTCTGAGACTGAAACTGATACCCCAAATCCAAATGTGAGATCAAGCAGTCTTAGAGTTTTCACACATTTGGAGCTTAAGAAAGCCATTAAAAAATTTAAAGTGTCGTCCGAGATTGCTGATAGTGGATTTGGGAGTGTGCATATTAGCATCATCAAGAGTTTGGAGCATCCTTTTGATGATATCCATGTGGCTGTGAAGCGGGTTAACAGAGGCCAAAAAGCAAATCTTTCTTGAACTTTCTATATATAGAAATATTTAAAGTTACTATGGTCTTACGTTTTCGGATGGCAGGGTGGACACAAGCTGTGGGAGGCGAAAGTGAAAGTTGTTGGAGAGATTAAGCAGCAAATCCTTGTGAAGTAAATTGGCTACTGTAATGAAGATAATGGATATGAATGCTTTTTTAGTGTATGAATATAAGCCTAATAAAAGTTTGGATGGTCATATATTGGCTCTCTCTTGGGCTATGCGACTAATAATAGCCCAAGACGCTGCTACTGGTTTGGCATACCTTTCACGAGGGTATGCATAGTCAGGTGCTCAGCTCAAATATATTTCTTTCTTTAATCTTATACTAGATAACATTAATGTAACCTAAGTTGCAGATCATCTTTAGAGACTCCAAACCCTCTAATATTCTTCTAGACAGCCAAATGAATGCTAAGCTTACGAACTTTGGACTTGCTAGGGAAGGTCCTCAAGATGGATCGACCCATGTCTCAACAACATCAGTATGTTCATTTCAAACAATTTCTCTTTTTCTTTCTGTTTGCTAATACATCATTGTTATCGTGAGAACAAGATGCAACTAAACCTGTGATATACTTAGGTCCTAGAAACAAATGCATACTTAGCTCCAGAATATATCGTTACGGGACGTTTATCATCCAAGATCGACGTATGGAGCTATGGTATCTTTCTAGAGGAGCTGATCACAGGTAGTCTGCCTAAACCTGTCCAAGAAAACACTGAGAGCATCAATGTATTCGTGAGATGGGTATGCGGCTATCCAATTGTAGGAAAGTCAAAGATAATAGCTGAACCAAGACTTGAAGGAAAGTATTCTGAGAAGTCAATTGAAAAGGTAGCTGAGATAGCCAAGAAGTGTTTGGCCAAAGATCCAAAGTTGAGGCCGAATATGAGTGAGGTCCTGAAAATGGTGAAAGAGGCTTTAGAATTGGAGATGTTGAATCAACAACTTCCAGATGCTCACAAGACTTGACACCATTGTATGGTATGTTGAAAGTGAAGACTACTTTAAAGACACCTATTTTCGGTTTAACTATTTTTGACATATCAAAACCCGTATATGTAATTCATTTGAGAAATATTCAGGCTCAGTGCTCGAAAAACAGTGCGAGTTGTGTGTATACTGTATATTGACATTGTTTAATCACGCATAGTTTTGTTGATAACTTTCGACATTGTTGGTAATCAGCCACCAATCTGGAAGAGCTAGTATGCAGAACTCGACTTATGAAGAACACAACACACATACAAGAAACTGTTGAGTGTTGACAGGAAGTATATAGATTACACAACCACAATGGACATATACAAACTAATTACATTTTTGTTCTAAAGAATATGAAAGATCATATCTCATTTTGAAGTAACCATCATATCTCATTTTGAAGTAACATTTTTTACTTTAATATATACTCCGTATGTTTGTAAGATAATGCTTATGTTGATGCTGTAACTATTTTTAGCATAACATTTGATCGTAAATAAATTAAATTGCAACGTATCTGTCGCCGGAACGTGCGAGTACCGAATATTTATTACCGAGCATCAGGCGCGGTTCTAAGAACGTAAAAAAAAATTAGGCCCGGCACGAAAAAAAAATGTGTCCCTATATTATAATATCTATAGACCATAATCAAGTACGAAAAGGGTTAAGCCTAGTACATATAATGGGTATAAAAAAATTTAGTGCCCCTTAGTGGGTTGAGCTCGGCTCGGTTGCTGATGGTGCGCCGGCCCAAAACCGCCCATGCCGAGCATGGCCAATTTAGCACTATTGGGATTATCAATAAACTAATCACCATTTTTTATATGCAGAACTAACATAGTAATAATAGATGGGTCAATTCTAGTGATAACCGCTATTATTTTTCTTTTGTTTTTAAAATATAATTTTAAAGATATTATAATATGCAAGTGAAGTGATACGCGGATGAGCCGCGAGTGCTACGCGGTTTATGAAGACTTTCCATAGGTAAACTTTCTTTGCATATGTTTAATCCATAATAAATTAATAATTCTTGTTTATTAAAAATATCATTCAATATTAAGAAGCCACTTAGTGTGAAAATAATGTTGACAAATGATAAGCAAGCATAGGTTTTATAGGTCCAAACCATTTTAAAGTGGTCACGTCAAATTTAAAAAAAAAGAGCTTTATCTGATTCGAGATTGTGTGACGATAGTTCAAACACCATAAATTAGTCAGTTAAAATGTCAAAAACAATAGTTAATAAAAGAGGAAAAAAAAAAAAAAAAAAACTTATGAACCTACATACCGTAAGTCCGTAACTTGGACAAAAACAAATAAGCCAAAAAATAAACGAATAAAATATTAACCGAGGATAACACTGTAAACTCCAAAATAATCTTTTTCCATGTTTTAGACCACACGTGTCAACAAAGTTGAGAGGCTCGTTAGACCAAAACACACGCGTGACTCCCCCTATGTCCGCTACTATTCACGCGCGAACAAGGTAAAAACACGCTCACAATGGTGAAGACTTTCCATAGGTAAACTTTCTTTGCACATGTTTAATCCATAATAATTCTTGTTTATTAAAAATATCATTCAATATTAAGAAGCCACTTAGTGTGAAAATAATGTTGACAAATGATAAGCAAGCATAGATTTTATAGGTCCAAACTATTTTGAAGTGGTCACATCACATTTTAAAAAGAAGAGCATTATCTGATTCGAGATTGTGTGACGATAGTTCAAACACCATGAATTAGTCAGTTTAAATATCAAAACAATAGTTAAAAAAGTGAAAAAAAAAGAGAGAAAAAAAAAAAGAAAAGAAAAACTTATGAACCTACATACCGTAACTTGGACAAAAACAAATAAGCCAAAAAAATAAACGAATAAAATATTAACCGAGGATAACACTGTAAACTCCAAAATAATCTTTTTCCATATTTTAGACTACAAGTGTCAACAAAATTGAGAGGTTCGTGAGACCAAAACACACGCGTGACTCCCCCTATGTCCGATACTATTCACGCGCGAGCAAAGCAAAAACACGCTCACAATGGTGAGTCTTTGACTTTTTGGTTTTTGTGAAAATGTGGGCCTCCGTATATCAAATGGATATATCTTTTATAAAAAACAAATAATTAAATAAAACCCCAATATCATTTTCTTTATCTATAAATGCCTTTTAAACTTTAACATTTTTAAACACAACTTCTTTATATAACCTCTACCAAAAAACAACTGCTATCTACAAAATATCTTATAGATTGTCCGCTTTCGCATACCATCGATGAAATCAAAGCTTGTGTTGAGAAATTAATTGAGGAGGATACCGTTCGTCAGCAAGCGATTATCGACTTAGCCGTACAATTTGACAATGCAAGCACAACTAAAAATGATATAAGGAAAGCATACTTGAAATGCAATGACATTCTGCAAGAAAACCGTGCTGTGATTGACATTTTTTAAAAGAGGAATCTTGAAAAGATTACGAGATGCATAATGCTTTGTTTAGAAAGGTGATAAAAATATAAGATCAAATCAATGCTAAATTTGTTTGGCTACATGCAAAATACATATAGGACGATATGTTTTAGTTTTGGCATTGTTTTTAAAATATCGTATTGTAATTTCATACGTTAACGTTTTTAATTATCTATGTAACGTTTTTAATTTATGAATAATAAAAGTTCTATTTTTAAATAAATAAAAAATGGCTTGAATGATGGGCGTTATTTGATTAATAAGGGTGAATGGTAAGTGAGAGTGTGAGTGAAAAGTTGGAGAGAGAAAGCTAATGTGACGATGAGATGGAAGGTGGGTGAGTGTGTTTTGGTGTGACAAATAAGGTAGCCTTAGGCCATCCGGAGTGGTGGGTGTCCGGTTCACCATTAGTGCCAAGTGAACGGTGACCACCAAAACGAAAGTGAGATGTCATGCTCAAATTGATAAGTATGGTGACCCGCTCACCAAAGTGAGGTGCAAATTAAAAACGTGAGGCCCATTTCCAAAAATAAATATTTTTTATTTGTTTGTGAGTTGTGTGAGATATTTAGTAGGGTATATTTGTAAAAAGTGAGTATTTTAATAAAAGGTGAGGGGAAAGTGACCAAAACGAGTGAAAGGTGAGAGGTGAGAAGGAGTAACGGAAAGTGAGAGGAGAGAGAAAGATGATGTCTATGGTGAACCGATCACAACCACTCCCTTTAGCCTTAAGTGTGTAGGGTGACATCGGAAAAACCACAAAAATATGCCATGTAGGCAAAGGAAAGAGAAAATGCCTTAACACGATTACTGGAAAGACAAGAAAAATATATCCATGTGACTGAAGTCTTGAACCATTTTAGAGAGAGAAGGGGCATTTTTATTGGTTATTGAGGAGAAGGAGTGTCCTTTATTGTTATTATGAGTGATGTGTATGTATTAGAGGTATTTATAAATAATACTTCTTCTGTCATAAAATAATTATCCTTTTTTGACTTTTAAAGTTATTATTTTTCAACTTTGATCTTAAGTATTTTTGTTTGTGTTATATAATACTTTTTTGGAACGACTTGCTAGTTGTTAGTACTTCAGGTACAACAGTGACATTCAATTGGGCAGTATACTGGCCCTGAGACCAGCCTGCTACTCTTTTTATCGTCTGGAGGGGTAAAAGTCCCGAATGGGACTTGAACTTGAGACATCCCCTAACCAAACATCCCTTTCCCAAAGCACTTTAAAGAAACTTTGGTGGCCAACTGAACAAATGAAAAATATATAAATTAATTGAGTTTTAAATGTATTTTTATTATTATAATTTTTATCAAAACTAGTATATTATTTATCATAACAAAAGTAACTAATGTTAAAGTTGGATTTAAAAGTTAAAAATGGACAATTATTTTAAGATGAAGTAAGTAAAAAAAAACAAATGTCCCCTTTGGTTGGGGAGTATGAAAATGAGACTATAACTTTGAAAGTCATTAAAGGTGTTTGTTTTGTTGGGCCAAGTAATAAAATGAGTATATCATAGCTATAGATTCATTACTTATCAATTTGATGTTTATGAAATTCATTCCGTGTGTTCATCTCTTTTCCATTACAAAATTTAAATATCTATACATTTTTTCATATCATATTTTATCATTCAAACATAAACAATCATAATAATACACTTTTTCCTATCTATTACTACCCATTGTCATTCCTAACAACAAACCAAACACCTTTTTACAATAGTTTGAATAAAAGTTGTATAAAAATATAAAAGCTATGTCTAGCGAGTGAAAACCCTCCGCCTTGACCCTCCACCCTCCACCCTAATTAGAGCTGGCATAACAGGTCACACGAACCTGTTAAGACACGAACCTGTTAAGGTCAGACACGAACACGACCTGTTAGCTTATCGTGTCATTTTTCTCAAACACGAACACGACACGAAAATAAACAGGTTAACCTGTTAAGACCTGTTAAGGACCTGTTAACACTTGGCATGCATAGAACTATCAGCAGATCCACAGAACAGGAAACATACAATTTCAAAGAGCTGCAGCAGAGGTGCAGTATAACCAAAAGGACAGGAACTTTATCACATCACAACTATTAACTAATACATAATGATAATAATCCTTAACATTATTACAAAAGTTCATAAAACTCTTAATTAATACAAATATATATCAATCAGACAATCAAATATCAATTCCGAGTTTCCGACGCCTTTACTCGTATCTTCCATTTTAAACCTGAAAAGTCAAAAGAGTAAATATTAGAAAATGGGACAGAGAAAAGCAGTTCAAATAAGCCTAAAGCAATGAAATAAGCAAAAGGAAATTAGGCAGCTAGGGACAGACTAACATCAGCAGGATTCAAGCCTAAAATGAGCCAACCAAGAGCATAAACTGATGGTGCAAGGGTATGACAATCAGCCAAATAGGAAATACAAATAAGCCAACCAAATCACCTCAAATTGCAATCTAAGTTCAGAAACTAAAATCTAGTATTACAATCATGCTATAACACCAAAATTCGGTTAACCATGAACTAAGTAGGGGCTTATGCAGGGCTGCAAAAGTGGCTTATTAAGTATCACAAACCTATTACCTATCTATTTATTAAGGTTATTGATAAAGAAAAAGGTCACTAACCACTAGACTGCCATCTTCAGTAACAGAAGTATAGCGCAACAACCAGAAGTCTCGAGCAGTAGCCAATGTTGTGGGGGGCATAAAGCTACAATATATTTGAATTCAAAATCAAAATCTGTGCAAGTCATGTGCCAATATTTGACCCAATTTCTTTTTAGCTAAAAACTACACAATTTTCCAAGTTTGGCCAGTTACCATTAAGTTACAATTACAATGTAGAACAAGGCAATATTTACCTGCAATGCATGTACAAAAGTTCAATGGTTCCACCATTAGCAGTAGGTAGCACGTCGAGAACATCAACAGCTCGGCAGTCACGAAGCCACGCGGGGCGATCCTTGAGGATCTCAGCAACCTGAAACAATCCATTTAGAAAATGAAACCATATGTTCACAATGTTGAATATATGAATTATAGTGACATGACATTAATAAATCACATCTAAACTACCTACCCTTGTAGGTTCAAGACTGACCAAGCCGCACGCTCGTGCTGCCACGCCAGTGCAACCAAAAGTCTACACACCAACAAAGAAATACACACGTTAAACCAAAAAGCTTCAGCATTTTAACAAGACTTAACAAAGTCAAACCAAACACAAAGAAATACACACGTTAAACCAAAAAGCTTCAGCATGTACTAAAAATGTAACAATTTTTCACTCGCACAATATTTTTTTTGTTGTAAAGTCACAAAAGCACACTTAGAGGGTGTTTCTTTAAGCTACTTTGTGAGCTAACCAGCTTGTTTGATTTCGGCTTGTGGGCTATTATTAGTTCCTTATATAGTTATATCATAATGAGCTTATCTAAACCAAGTCTCGAAATAAGCCAAAATTTTGAACTTCTAAAATAAACCCCGAAATCAAATAAGCTTGTAGGCCAACAATTAAGCTTAAACAAACACCCCATAATCTACTCTAAAATGGGTAAATTGAGGATATGGCCAACAAAACTGTACCAAACACCCCCTTATTACCTACTCATTTTGATATTAGTTGATGCTCAAAGACTAAATAAGCTATAAGTAATATGTTAAAGCTAAAATGATTCAGAGATGCAAATATGGCAGTTAAGAATAAGCTAATCCAATAGAGCAAACAAGCAACAATATAAGTCAGTAACCATAACTAATAAGCACTAATATGAGCAGTATGAAAGTAATTGCATAAAATTAAGATTAAATAGAAACTTACTTGAGAATGAAGCATTCAGAAACCAGTAAGTCAGTAACCATAACCAATTAACCATACGGATATCTGTAATTTAAGTGAGTAGTTTAACCAATAATACAATATTAATTGTGACATCTAAACCCATCACCAACATCCAAACACATCACTACCGAGAGCCTATTCGAACCAAACCCGACACAAAACAAAACCCAAAACATAATACCAAACACTTTTATTCCTTTTTATTGTTATTATTCTCGTTATTATCATGGAACAAGGTGTTATTGACGGTCAAAAGGTGCGTATGATAGCTCAAAATGACGGGGAGGAAAAATGGTGAATGATGGTGGTGGAGGTGTAGATGGACGCGCGGTGGTGGAGGAGTAACGGCCGGAAAAGTGGCCGGTTTTTAGTGTGTGTTAAGTGTGTGTGTTTGTCGGCGAAGAGAGAGAGAGATATAAGAGAAGACCTAATTTATTAGTGTAGTGACTTTATATATATAATATAATATTAACAGGTGACTAACAGGTCTTAACAGGTCTGACCTGTTAAGACACGAAAATTAACAGGTCTGACCTGTTAAGAAACGAAACCTGTTAAGGTCAAACACGAAACCTGTTAAGAACATGTCGTGTCGTGTCGTGTTAACAGATTTTATGTCAAAATTGCCCGCCCTAACCCTAATCCGATGGAAGATTCGAATCCCGCGTCCTCAAACATAATAAACCCACACTATAAAATAACACAACAAACTCCCAATAATTAATTTGTCTTCTAACCAATTAAATACGAGTATATGTTTACCAACCAACTAGAATAGTAATAAATTCATAATCTTGCTACATTCTCATTTACTTTTCTTTCTTATTTTTCACTAAAGAAGATCATGGTCTTTCTGGGTTAAAAGGTACTCACTAGTTTCTCATCTTTTTGAGTTTCCATTTATAATAGGCTTTTTGTAGAATTATTTGTCTTGTAATGAGTAAATTTGGATCATATACTGTTTTAGTAAATTTTCAGTTAGTTGGATTATATGTTGGACTTATTGTAGTATTTGTGAGGTAGTATTGCTAATTATAGATAATTAAGAAAGACCTAAGGGCGAATTTACTGATATGTTTAAGAAGTATAGATAGAATATGTTTCTTTTTTGGAAAAATGTGTTCTGTTACTTGGATTTGTAATTTTTGTTGCTTTTCGGATCTTTTTAAGGGGTGTTTGTTTCGGCTTATATAGCCGGCTTATGGCTTATTTGGTTTTGGGCTTACGTTTCATAAGCTCACTTTTTGTGACTTATTTTGAAACTTTTCGGCTTATATAAGTTTATTATGTTTCATAAGGTCACTGTTTGTGGCTTATTTTGAAGAGGAATGCTACATCCACTCACAAATTCCACATAAATTACTCACACGCTGAGGTGTCACCCACTTATTGGTGGAGATTATTACAATTTCTCTCTCTTCTCTCTCATACTACCAATTAGTGAATGACACCTCAGCGTATGGGTGATTTATGTGGAATTTGTGAGTGGATGTAGCATTCCTCTATTTTGAAACCTTTCGGTTTAAATGGTCACCACTCCCCTCACTTTTTGTGGCTTATTTTGAAACTTTTCGGCTTATATAAGTTCATGTGTCGGAAGTTTCAAAATTTGGGAGAAATGCATAAAAAATACTTTCTTGAAGCTATTCCATAGAAAGCTAATGATTTCGTTTAAGGGGTCATATTTGAAGTGGGGTGAAATGATGAGATGATCCCTGAAAAAATAGACAATGGAAGAAATTATTTTGATGGATGATGCTTAAGTTTATCCTTTTCCGGCTGTGATCAGTTGCATATTTGGTGTTTGAATTTTCGTACATAATTACAGTTTGTTGCCTGGATTTGTGACCCGTAGACGTTTTCAAGAATTACCCACAAGCTAATTTTTGACATTATCTCTTGAGTTTGAAAATTCATTTATTAGTTACCTAGTGTATTACCTTGGATGAGGTTCTCGGTCTTAAAACTTATGTTCCCCAATATTAACGATAAGTTCTTGAGATATTGTATCTAGGCATGAATCCTAATGTCCTCGATTGTCCTTGTGATTATTGAGTTTGTAGATAATTGCTTACTTACAGCCATTATTGTAGATATGGATAGACAGTGAACAAAAGTCGAGGGAGGGTATACATCTTTCTCTCATTTCATTCAACGGTTAAAAGAATGGTTTTCCGTGCCCGATTTTTCTCATTTGTAGAAACGATAAAAGCAAACACATCAAAGTATTTTTCTGCGTTTTCAAGTTTAGATTTGAAACGATCTGGGAACGCAATCAGTTCTCAGAACGTGCCATATGTGATCCCCGAGTTTACAAGCAATCTCAGGGCTTTCACACTTGCTGAGCTTAGTGTAGCCACTGGAAATTTTGGCAAGTCTATCGGTGAGGGTGGATTTGGGCGTGTATATAAGGGAATCATCCAGAGCTTAGATAATCCAGGTAGTGATATTCATGTGGCCGTGAAGCAAGGCAAAAGAGGAAAACAAGTAAGTCATCGTTTAATTTTCCTTACAAAAGACACGGTATTCTTATTTCAGCTAAACTGCTCAATTTGTACCATAAGTGTGTGCAGTTGTAATTGCTTGTTAAGTGATTATTAGCTTATTGTGTTTTTTTCTTTAAATGCCAAACACTTCATTAATAATTGTCTATCTGCTTAGAAGGAATATGTACACTAAATAAGCAATCCCAAACACCACCTAAACTGCTTTCCTGCTTTTCTCAGTTTTGAATAAGCAATCCAAGTTTCTTATTTAAAACAGCTTATTCACTCACAAGTAATTAAATAAACAACCTACAATTCTAATAAGCGATCCCCAAACACCCCGAAAACAGCTTATAAGCACTTGAACAGTTTTAATTAGCAAGTCAAAGAACCCTTAAAATGGGAAATGGTTACTTTTGTAATGATTACTATGGTGTTATAGATGCTTCAACTTGTTTTGTGAATTCCTAAGCTAGTAATGTTGCAATTTTGTGAGACCGGGACACCCCAAAAAGTAACAGTTGGGATTGTTGTGGGTCACTAATAACTCCCACCACGATTTTAAGTTATTAAGTCATTCTACCATTGTGGGTTTGGGATGTTAAATTAGCTTAAATTGGTATCCGGTAAATGCCCAATAAATAGAAGCTTTTGCCTGACAGGAACAGAGACAGTGGGTAACAGAAGTGAAAGTTCTTGGGGAGACTAAACATCCAAACCTTGTTGAACTAATTGGCTACTGTAACGAAAATAATGGAAGTGAAAGCAACTCGCTTTTGGTGTATGAGTACATGCCGAATGGAAGCTTAGATAAACATTTATATTCAGTTACACCTCCCTCATGGGTCACGAGACTAAAGATAGCCAAAGATGCTGCTACTGGTTTAACATACTTACACGACCATAAGGTATATATCAAGTTTTTTAGCTATATTTTA
This sequence comes from Artemisia argyi, assembly GCA_030686995.1. Taxonomy (NCBI): domain Eukaryota; kingdom Viridiplantae; phylum Streptophyta; class Magnoliopsida; order Asterales; family Asteraceae; genus Artemisia; species Artemisia argyi. Next base: position 43,020,828 of record CM060695.1, read on the forward strand.
TACGGGTATAATGCAATAATGAACGATAACTAAATATTGCATATGTTGCAGATCATCTTTAGAGATTTGAAACCATCAAATATTCTTCTCGACAGAGAAATGAATGCTAAGCTTTCTGACTTCGGATTTGCTAGGGACGTTACTCCTGATGGACGGAGTCATGTCTCAACAATGGTATGTTCATTCGAGTATTTTTAGCAAGTTAACAAAAATGGTCCCTGTATGCAAAAAAAATACGAAATTAGTCCCTCGCATATATGGTCCCTAGAGATATTGTTTGCTTTCATATTTGGTCCCTCACCCATCTACCCTTTACTCCTTGAGGAACCAAAAGCAAACTTGACATACTTGAGGCACAACATATCAAGATGGTATAATTTGAGCATTTTAGGTAGAATATGAATACCATTTCTTTATACGAAAACATAATCTATATTGGCGAGTGGCCTATCTTGTAAATTTTGTGCAAATCATAGGGTCCATTTGTTGTCTGTGTTCTAACTGTCTTGAAAATAAACATAGGTGGTAGGAACAAAAGGATATGCAGCTCCAGAATATGTCCAAACGGGGCGTCTGACATCCAGTTGTGACATATGGAGTTATGGCATCTTTCTTAGGGAGCTGATCACAGGTCAACGCCCACTTACCCAGAATACCCGCGAGAACAATCCTGAATGCATGAGATGGGTATGCTGCTATGCAGGTCCGGGACTGTCAAATACAGAAGTTGACTCAAGGCTTTATGGGAGCTACTCTGAGAAGTCAAAGCAGAAGATGTTTTCCATAGTCGATAAGTGTTTGGTCAAGAACCCAAAGTTGAGGCCAACGATGAGGGAGGTACTGGATATGGTTAACGATGCTATAGTATTGGATAATCAACAACTATTGAATGGTGGCCGGACTTAATAACTCGGGTGTCTTGAAGATCTCTTGTATGTAATTTAAAGGGTTTTTTTTTTTTTTTTTTTTTTTTTTTTTTTTTTTTTTTTTGTTTAATGGACTCTCGGCACTTTACCACTGCATAATTGTGCTAAGTTTGTGTCGAATATTCTTTGACTTGTCAATATCTTTCTGGAGAGGTGATTGAGAGGCCTAAACCATGTGCCTAAATTTATGCCTAAACCTATGTGGCATCATCTTGTTGGCCGCAATCAAGTGACCCACTTTTTCACAAGCCAATAGGATCATGCCACATAAGTTTAGACATGAAATTAGGCATACAATTAGGTCTCCCTGACTCCCCATCATTTTCCTATCGGTCTGTGTAAATTGTTAGCGGACATTTTGTGTATATGGGCCATCTATAGAAATATAATGTTTACAAAGACATGTTTTTTGCCAATTTGGGATAAGATTAAATCCATAAATAGCTGTGTTCTTTTCAGTTTTGATGCATATTTAATATTTTTCAATGATTTCATTTCATAAGTGAAGGTTTCTTAGACTAGTCCCAGCGGGGAAACTTCCAAGAGAGCTGCTTTCGCTTCGGTAATTCGCTAACGAGCACGAAATATCTTCTTTAAAGATGGATGAGTTGATGTCGGTCGGAGTGAACACACTTATGTGGAATTCCAAAAACCATCGAGATGGCAACTAGCTGACTTCTTTTTGTCACTCCTACATTTTTTTAACGGCAAAAGATATATTAAAAACTACTAGTAAGAAGCTAAAAAATTACGAAAGATTACATGGCCAATATGTACAAATTAACTTTCCTCCCTCTATATTTTAACCAAGTAAAAGAAAATAAACGAATTGAGTAAGAATTATCACATTTTCGATATTTCCTAGTGAGAACGTGACGTTATTTTGATACTCCCTAATGACCCAGAACATAGAGGCAACGATAACATACACACGATCCTTCTTGACGTTTGCACCCGACATATTGTCAATCCAAGATATCCAATCGGTGTACGAAGGCATCGATAAATCAGAAATGTTACACCAGATACAAATCAATCTCCAAGCATTTGAGGCAAGTTCGCAAGAGAAGAATATGCGATCATTTGATTCGATATTATTATTGCAGATCGGGCAAAGAATAGAGTCAATTTCTAAACCACGCTTGATTGAAGATATTGCACTACAAAGGGATAGATAGTCACTTCCGAAGATTGAAAGAGAGGCAATCCCAGTTCGATTGTCTTGTTGCACTTCTTCGAGTTAATGACGGATAGCTGGTTAGGAATTGCATTTCATCGCTCCGAAGGAAGTCACTATCAAATAGCTCGCTCTATTGAAGTACCAAAGGTGCGCAGCCCGGTGACTAAGAAATGGGTTTGCGCTGGAATTTAGTGATGAGGTTTTTCAAGGGAAGTAGGGCTATTTTTTACACGCGGGAAGGGCTTACTCTACACCTCTACTAGTGGCTCGGTTTAGTCTCGCTCCTTTTCCGTAATATTCCTCCCCACTAAAAGAAGAGCGATTTAGAATCTCGAGAATCTTTATGGACGTATGTCTTCGCGAGGCCATTTGAAAAGCAACGCATGTGATGATTTTAAGTGCGACATAGTCCCTTTGGCTATATAATCGTGTGGTTTCTGGAATCCTCACAGGCTCACATGATGTTGCTTCAACTTTAGTAATGAGTCCTCTTGAAACCAAGGTTATAGTTTTTGTTTTTCAATTTGGATCATGAAAAAGTCAACATGGTTTTGGACAGTCAAATATACGTAGTAAAGTATGTTTTTATAGAAACATTAGTATCAAGAAAAATAAATAAATAAATAAATACAAGTATTTAACGAGTGTCACATTGATTAAAATGGACCCTTTCCTGTCGAATCAAGCAAAAAAAAAGGTGGGACGCGGCTCGAGAGGGTAGACCCGTTGGTTCTCCGTTATTTTTTAATTTGACGATTGCCAAATTGTCAATTATTTTTTAATTTGACCATTGTCCTCAAAATAGAACCTACCCATTTGAAAATCAGAAGAAATTCTCCTTTGATACCCATTTTGATTACTTGCAAATTCTTACTACTTTACATTTTGGTTTACTTTCTGCTCTGCCTTTGCACAGCCTTTTTCTAAAGAAGATGGTTTTTCTTAGTTGAAAGGTGCGTTTTCTTCATCCTTCCAAGTAGTATGTTATAAGTCTTAGTTTTTGAAAATTTAGGATGGGATTCTTGTGTTTTAATGACTATGTTATGATTATGCCTCGTTCTTGATTTGATCTAGGTTCACAGCTTTAGACTTTAGAGTTTACTTCATTAATTGAGTGATTGACTTTTGTTGAATTATGTTGTTGACTTGCTTAGTTATGTCAACAAACTCTTATTGCTATTGGTTAGATTCTGTGTTGATGGATTTTCACTTCAGGCAAGTTTACTTTGGTGAAAATGCGTTTAACTGTATTTTCTTAGTCAGCCGTCGCTGCTTTTTGTAGTGCCATGGTTCTGTCGACTTGTGTGGCTTGAAATTCTGACGCTTTTACTTCTCGCCATGGTCGGTTTTTCAACCCGTTGCCTTTAGTGATAATATGTTTGGTGGATTTAAAGGCCGGGGTTTTACATTAGTCTGTTGGATTTTGACATTTTAATGTCCCTGTTTTGGTCCTAGCGTAGATGTAATGTAAGTTTTAGGGTCGTTTAATGGTATTGCAAGTTTAGAATCAGTTTGGTTCGTATTGTAAGTTTAATATTTGTATTGTCATGTTAGTGTTGATGTTATTTTAGCATATTTGCTAGTTCCTATTCATCTATATACGAGTTATTTATATTTCCCAATGATAAAAAGTTAAGAATTGACTTTTGTTTTGGGGGGCTTTTCAGTCATTTGCATTTGAAATGTGATACTCTATTTCCATTTAGTGAAATCTTGTCCTTCGGTTTCAGTATAATTTATATCAGTACTTTCAGTTTTCTATGTAGCCATTTACCACATTTTTATAAAATATGGGTTTGTGGTTTCTTTCTTGCAGCAAGAGAGGTAATGCTTGTTGCGGATATGGATAGATAGTGAACACGAGTCGAGGGCGGATATTGATCTTTCTCTCATGCCATTAATTAAAATATGGTTTTTCCTTTCCGATGTTTCTCTATGTCATATTTGACACATGATGACACGAGTGTCCCAGGAAACACAACTTTTTTTAGCACTTATACAAGTTTTACTGAGACACGATCTGGAACGGTACCCAGATCTCAGAATGTCCCAGATACGATTCGGGAGTTTCCAACCACTCTTAGGGCTTTCAAACTTGCTGAGCTAAATTTAGCTACTAACAATTTTGACCAGTCTAGAAAGATCGGTGAGGGTGGATTTGGGAAAGTACATAAGGGCATCATCAAAAGCTTAGAAAATCCATCTGTTGATGTTAGCGTGGCTGTGAAGCGGGGTAAAAGAGGACTACAAGTAAGTCTTCCCTTTAATATTCCTTATAAATGTAGATAGACTAAAGTTGCCGTGTCTGGTGTCCCATTTGATAACTAAAGTTATGGATTTTTCTTTGATAATTAAAATTAGTAGGGTAGTATAAATGGTATACCTCTAATTAAACTGCTTCTTGTGCGTAAAAATTGCAAAACTTGATCCATTATTCCATTGCACGTTCATGTTGAAGCAAATCTTGTGGATGAAGGGAGTGTTTGGGATTGCTTATATTAGTGCTTATTGTATTGTTTGTAAGAAGATAAACAATCCCAAACACTCAATTGAAAACTGTATATCTGCTTAGAAGGAATAAGCATTATAAAAAGAGTGATTAAGAATTTTATTAGGGGAGTTCATACCAAATCGTCCCACATGGATAAAAAAAAAAGTGGGAATGTTGTGGGATACTAATAACATTTTCCACGGTTTTAAGCGATTATTTTAGTTTATCGGGGCACTTTGACACTTTAGTTCTGGAATGTTAAATTAGCTTAATTTGCAACACTCGCTTAAAGAGAAATCCAGTTATTGCCTGATAAGTGAAAGCTTACTATTGGTTGGCTGACAGGAACGCCGGCAGTGGGAGACAGAAGTGAAAATTCTTGGGGAGGTTAAGCATCGAAACCTTGTTGAATTAGTTGGTTACTGTAATGAAGAAAGTATAGATGAAAGCAACTGGCTTTTGGTATATGAATATATGCCTAACGGAAGCTTAGATGATCTTTTATCGGGTAAGTCAAACATCCATCTCTCGTGGAGTATGAGACTAAAGATAGCCAGAGATACTGCTACTGGTTTGACATACCTACACGAAGGAATGGGAGTCGATCGTCAGGTGTATATCATGTGTTATTTGATTTTCTCTTACCTGTGTGATAGTATATTCATAATGTTCTCTAAATCAATGTTACATACGTTGCAGCTCATCTTTAGAGATTTCAAACCTTCCAATATTCTTCTAGACCGCCAAATGAATGCTAAGCTTTCGGACTTTGGATTCGCTAGGCAAGGTCCTCAAGATGGACGGACTCATGTCTCAACAGCAACGGTATGTTCATTTCAAGAAACCTTTTTCCTTATTTGTCCATTTCTGAGGCAATTTTACTGAAGTTACATGTGTAAAATTGAATCTAGATGGTAGGAACAAAGGGATATGCTGCTCCTGAATATGTCCAAACGGGGCGTCTAACTGCCAAGATAGACGTATGGAGCTACGGCATATTTCTTAAGGAGTTGATCACAGGTCGACACCCACTTGCCCAAAAAACCCCTGGGAACAAACCTGAAGGCATGAGGTGGGTATGCTGCTGTGCAGGTGTGGGGAATTCAAAGCTAGTAGTTGACCCGAGGCTTGAAGGCAGGTATTCTGAGAGATCAGTGCAAAAGGTATCTTCTATAGCAGACAAGTGTTTGAACAAGGACCCAAAGTTGAGGCCAACGATGAGTGAGGTACTGGATATGGTGAACGAGGCTATAGTATTGGATAATCAACAACCTCCGAATGGTGGCCAGACTTAAGAACTCGGGTATCCTGAAGATCTGCTATTAATATGTAATTTACATATTCATTTCAAAGATTTTGTTTTTTTTTCCATTGGACTCTCGATACTTTCCACTGCATCATTATGCTAAGGTTGTGTCGACTATTTTTTGACTTGTCGAAACTGGTCTATTCAGGCTAAATGCTGGTAGCAAACCAGGACATGTGTGTATAGAGATTCAATGTTTATAAAGACATGTTTTTACCAATTTTGGGAAAAGATTAAATCCATAAATAGTTGTGTTGTTCTAACATCATGCATATTTCAAGTATGTTATGTTTTAATGAGAATGGTTGACGATTCAATGCAACCAAAAAAAAAATTGTAACCTAACGGTACATAAGTCGTGTAAGATTACTCCCCAACTAAATGATTATGGGTTCAAGTAAACGATGTTTGTTTGACTTAAAAAATAAATAAAAAATATAATAAAACAAAACAGTGTTTACTAGTATTAAATATGTTTGTTTTTTTAGCATTGAATTGTCAACCATTTTAATTTCCTCACACTACACTTTGAAAAGCACAAGAAATTCCTCATAACCTATTTTGTTTTCAAACAAATAAGATATTATAAATTCGTGGTCTTTCAGATTTCTGTTTACTTTCTTTCTTTGCAGACACTTTCTTTGAAGATGGTTTTTCTGTGTTGAAAGGTGCATTTTCTTCATCTTTTGAGCTTCCAAGTATATAATCATTGGAAATTAAATATGTGTTTTTGTAGGTTTCTTAAATTATTGTTTTTTTTTTTTTTTTTTTTGGGGGGGGGGGGGGGGGGGGGGGGGGGGGGGCTATAATGAATATGTTATGTTTCATACATGATGAGTATGATTGTTTAAGGTTCTTGATTGATCTGGGCAAACAGGTCTAGTGTTTAGTTGACTTGGTTGTTATTTTTAGCATCACCTAGCTAAATAAGCTGTTCGACTAATTAAGTATGTCAGAACTCAGAAGCAACTCTTATTGGTATTGATAAGATCTTTTAACTGTAAATACTTGGTATACATACGTATTTGATGATACTTGAACCTGGAAGCTCTAAATTGTGTGGTGACTAGGCACTTTTGGCACCAATGGACCAAAAGCCCGTAGATGGATTCTCAGTCTCACCTTATTGCAAGTTTATTTTCGGTCATATGTGTTTACTTCATTCGATTTGGCTTTCGCTGCTTTTTGGGGGCTTTTCAGTCATGTGCATTTGATATATGATACTTTATTTCCAATTTGGGATATGTTCATTTAGATCACTATACTTTATATTTCAGAACTTCCATGTGGACTCGAACCATATGTTTTGTAATTAATGAGTTTCTAGTTTGTTTCTTACAGTGAAATCTGTAACTTCTATTGTAGATATGGATAGATAGCCTATAAGAGTCGGGGGAGGGAATTCATCTTTCTCTCATGCTAAATAAGGGTTAAAAAATGGTTTTCCACTTCCGGTGTTTCTCAATTGGATATGTGACACATGATGACACAAATGGACTATCAGTTGATAACTTTTATACTGCGCCTTCACAATTAGAACTTAGACCAGATGGATCCACGCCCATTCCTCAGAAAGAGTACGTCTCGAGTCTAGATGTAAGATCAAGCAATCTTAGGGTTTTCACACCTGATGAGCTTAAGAAAGCCACTAAAAAGTATGACCAGTCTACTTTTCTCGGGGAGGGTGGATTTGGAAGTGTGTATAAGGGCGTCATCAAGAGTTTAGAACATCCATTTGATAGTATTCATGTGGCTGTGAAGCGGTGTAAAAGAGGCCGAAAGGCAAGTCTTTCTTTCTTGAACTTCTATTAAAATAAAAATAGTTTATTTATTAATAATTACTTTGTTGGTATATGTAATTATGTTTATTAAGTCCATACTGCAAACACACTTACTGCTAACCGAAGCTTCAGTAAGGGTTTATTACATATGTAGGTAGTAACTTAATTAGCTAAGACAGATTTCTGTTTTAGGTAACCATGTATAATTTCACTCGCAATAATCCTTAAAAGTACAAAAGATTTCGATTTGAGGTAATCCATACAGCCGTACGGGTTACCTCACCAAAATGATGAGATAACAGACGATGTGTCTGTAAGTTGCTAAATTATTACTGTATTTTTTTTCATGTTACGCTGAAAAAACCTGCAACCTGCTGTCAAGGTTGAAAATTACCTTTATTAGGAAATTTTTAGAATTTTATTCTAGTTTTTTATGGTTGAAAACAGAATGATTGCCGTAATTAGGAACCTGACCAAACTATCTTACCATTTTATACGATAAAACCCATATAACAAATATATAATTCCCTCCAAAAGTTCCATCGATGTTCTATCCATATGATATGAGAAGCTTAATGCTTTAATGTTTCGGGTGACAGGGTCTTAGGGAGTGGGAGACGGAAGTGAACTTTCTTGGGAAGATTAAGCATCAAAACCTTGTGAAGCTAATCGGCTACTGTAATGAAGATAATGGAAACGAAAGCAATTGGCTTTTGGTGTATGAATATATGCCTAATGGAAGCTTAGATGCTCATTTATCGGCTGATTCAAAAGCACCACTCTCGTGGGGTATGAGACTACAGATAGCCAAAGATGCTGCCACTGGTTTGACATACCTACATGAGGGAGCAGGAGTTGATCGTCAGGTACTGTTATCAAGTATTTTCTTGTTTAATACGCGTAATGATATACTAATGAAGTTATCAAATTAATGTTGCGTACATTGCAGACCATCTTTAGAGATTTCAAGCCCTCCAATATTCTTCTTGATAGCCAAATGAATGCTAAGCTTTCTGACTTTGGATTTGTTAGGGAAGGTCCTCGAGATGGACGGACACATATCTCAACAGCGGTAAGTTCAATTCAAGAAAGTTTTTCTTCTTCTTCTTCTTGCTGTTAATGTGCTAATGCATCTGTATTATGATCATACATATGAGATAAAATTTATTCCCGCCAAATTACTACTGTGTTTTTCATTGAGCGATGGTATTACTTAAAAGTGAAAACATCTTTTGAGAAAAGAAAAAGTTTATAATATGACTGAATGACCCGAATCTTACAAGAAACATGAATTTGTCCACGTGCCGGAACTTGAATAATTGTTTGTTCATTTTTTAAGTGATATCATGATCATATATTTAGGTAGTAGGAACAAAGGGATATGCAGCTCCAGAATATGTCCAAACGGGGCATCTAACTGCCAAGGTAGATGTATGGAGTTATGGAATCTTTCTTGAGGAGCTAATCACAGGTCGACACCCATTTACCCAAAATAACTCTGAGAAAACTCCTAAAAGCATGAGTTGGATATGCTGCTGTTCGGGCTCAGAAAAGTTAAACCTTGTTGCTGACCCGAGGCTTAAAGGAAAGTATTCTGAGAAATCAAAGCAAAAGCTATCTTCTATAGCCGACAAGTGTTTGGTCAAGGACCCAAAATTGAGGCCCACGATGAGGCAGGTACTTGAAATGGTGAATAAGGCTATTGAATTGGAAAACCAACAACTTGTGAACGGTAGCCAGACTTGAGGAGTTGAAAGATTTATGTTTTATATTTTCTACATTGGAGTCTCGATACTTTGCCTCTGAGTAATTCTGCTAAGGCTGTGTCGACTATTTTTTGAATTGTTAAAAGTTAAAACGGGTCTGTATAAATCGTATGATAGATTTGAGCCGAATGCTCGAAAGTTAAGCTACTTGGACTTGTTCTCAGATTGTGTTGTATACTTGTATAGCTATATATAGAAACTTGAGTGTCTATAGATATGTGCTCTTGCCAATTTAGGATTTGATGCATATTAAATACATCTTAACATGCAACCATGTCACACATTATCAAAAACCATATCAGATATATGGTTTCTATTAGATGATATATTAATAAGCCCAAGCCCGGTTTTTGGGCTTTGGACTTGTTAGGTTTTAAGTTATCTAGATTATAAATAGTCGATCAATAAAACATAATACCTACGGGGTTATCAATGTTTAACAGTTTCGTCAAAGGTATGTGAAAAACTAGACCATATGTTAATTGTTAAATCATCTTTAACCCTATGGAGATGCCTTAAAAATGGAGACGGGTTCATAACAAATATTGGCAACTTCCAGAAAAAGACTTTTTCATCCTAATAAACAAATTATAAATCCAAGATTGGATGATATTTTAGTTTCATTAGACAAAATGGTTACATTAAACTAATTATTATTTAATCACCAATAGCTGCTAAAAGATTCTATCCATTATTGAGTTAGTATATGTTAGATCATCACGTACATTAAGTTAGGTGAACATTATTTAATAATTTCCTAGAATACGCGTTTTAAATACATATAAAAAGAAATAAGTCCTTCTCAAGTTAATTCGTCCTCATACGTTAGAGTTACAAAATATTATTTATTTCTCACCCATTATATAAAAAACCTTCTTTGAGTTACCTTGTTTACAAGAAATGAACATTTAAATCCATTTGTTTTTATTTGTGATATTGTGATATAAGTAAATACAAAAACTATAAAATGATGTTGAGTAGTTTCTTAGAAACCACCAAGTAGGAGATGAGAAATGAAGCAAGAAAGCCCCATATGTTTCATCCCAACAACCCTTGTAGTAGTAGCCTATTGGGTCAATAAAATTCATCAAGCAGTCAATTCTAAATATTTTCAATTTATACTAAGAGTTCAGTCAAATTATCTTAGAAGCTTGATTAATTTGAGTATCAAAGATAAACTTGGTTACTGCAAAATTAATTGGGTTTCATGTAATAAAAGTAGGTATTACAATCGTGTTATTATTATTATTATTATTATTATTATTATTATTATTATTGTTGTTATTTTCTTTAAAAATTTGTATTATTTTTTTTGAAGGAGGTGATTTGTACATCATTTTTTTGGCCATCCACCACTAAATTATGCATAGCGGTGTTATACTGTATGCATCACTGGTGTAATTTAGTGGTGTATAGTCAAAAATAAATGATGCACAAATCATTTCTCTTTTTTAAACTTATTGTATTATTCACCAATGAGGATTCCTAGCACTTCTTTTTTCGGGCAAAAGAATTTTTGATTGGGTTTTCAGTCTTATTATTAGCCGGTTTTGTTAGTCCGTGCAAGTTGGTGCAAATAAATTTGCATTTATGATTTATCACTCATCAAGTGGTGAAGTGGGAGGCTTTATCCTTTTTGATTTCATGTTGCAATATTTAAACTCAGTTGATTTATCAGTCAAAAGGTTAAAATTTTTGTTTATCTCTCTACTACTTCCTCCGTCTTAAAAAGAGATTCAACAAACAAAAAATGTAAAAATTATGATATGTATAATTAATGCTAATTTTGATTGATAAAAAGTTATTTTTACCTTCATAGTTAATATAGAAATAAAAAAAATAAGTAATTAATGCAAGTTTTAATTAGGAGAGTAAAGTAGGAAAATTAGTTATAATTACTATCTATATATAAAAACTAGTAATTAATGCAATTTTTTTTTTTTTTTTTTTTTTTTTTTTTTTTTTTTTTTTTATGTTCAAAAAAAAAATTGGACACTTATTTTGAGACAAACATAAATAGTAAGGTGAACATTTTTTTTAAGACAGAAGGAATATGTATAAAGCAAAAATGTTTTTGCTTAAAACTTAAAAACTTGTAAATAAATTTGCATTTATCAATCTCAAGAAGTAGAGGGCTTTATCCGGTTTGACTCCGTGTTGCGATATTTTAAACCCAATTGACTAACTCTCTTTACCTCTACTATATATAAAGCAACAATATTTTTTTCTTTCAAAAATATTTTTTAACACAAGGCATAAATATGTTGTACATCTTTTTAATGCAAAAAGAGTGTTAATCTTTTGGGCAACCACCCATGGTTTCACTTTCATTGACTCGACCCTACTCCCCCTTCGTCTCTCTTTCTATCAATTTGGTCTTTAATTAAAACCTTTTTAGACAGGTGATAGGCAAATTCCAATTTCTAATTCCAAATAGGATAACATTTTTTGAAATATATCTAAGATATATTTTTGGTTGGATGTTGCAAGTGGAATTTCCATATCATACAAGATAAACGAAGTGTCTATGCTTCTTTTTGCATGAGCAGCCAGATTACCTAACTTAAAAAAGGTTGCAACTTTTCAATTAAATAAATAAAGTTTTTCTTAATGAATTTTCAAAGATAACGGATAACATAAGGGTTTGGTTTAGTACCAATAATTTCGTTAATATGGCAAACGACCAATAATATCATTGTAACGTAAAAACATAAGACGTAAAAACATAAGATTATTTGAGATTTTTGGTAGGTTTTGTGACTTCGTCGTTGTTATAGGGTCATGATCAGTTCTATCCATTTCCATACTTTGTTTGGCCGATTGCTCTTGAGTAGCTACAAATTTTGGTAGGGTTAGATGATGTGGTTCTATCTTGGATCATCTGACACAGATTTATTTTGAGGATCGATAGGGTCGTGTTAATTTTAAGACCAGCTTGGCAAGCTTATTCTTTATCATTGTTGAAAAATCTAACACCTTGCTAGTTTTTATTTATCATGAAACAGTAAGGTGATGTTTGTTTTTTTTTTTAAATGTCCTAACAGGCTCTTAATGAGCCAAATCTTTTAATTCGTCTGACGTTTTGAGCAGTCAGGCCGTTTGTTTTTTTCTTTTCGTTTAGACACGGTCAGACCTAAAAACATATTAATAGTCCAGACTTGAGAAGAGTATCTTAATGGCTCTTAATGTCTTTTATTGACACAAAATAATAATTAAAAAAAAAAATGTTTCACTCTCCCTCTCCCTCCTAACATTTTTTTTTGTTAGATTCTGATCAGACATTTACGGCTCAGATTCATATTCAGATGTACAATTTAGATTCACCGATCATCTTAAATTTTTTTTTTCTTTGAAGTTATCACTCGCAAGTAAAGTTATGATTGGTCCAGCCTTCATAAATGTCATCTATGATGTAATAATATGAAAATTAAATAATTTGTAGTAGTTTCTTTAAGACAATGTGTACTGTATATTGACTTTTCAAATTTTCCTCATTAGTTTATAGCAAGTAGATATTATCTTCAGCTGCCCATTTTGTACTCCATTTCTCACTTTCCACACACAGATACACACAAAAACATGTTCTCGAGTCTTTCTCTCCATTTTGAGGTTTCCTGGAAACATATCAAACTTTAAGCTCATTCAGGTGTGTGTTTTTATTCTATTTATTAGTTTGATCACATAACTTATGCTTTATTTTTATTTTTTTAAAAACATATGGGGTCTTCACTTTGTGTCTTGTGTTGATATGTTGCATGTTTATTTTTTTGATTATGTGTTCTCAGTTTGTGTGCTGTGATAATATATATGTTCATTTTTTTGTTGTCACAATAGAACAAGCTTTTGGAGGCACTTCAGGGGAGATCATCTTTCACTATAAGATTAAAGGTGAGCTATTTTGTTAAATCTTTACTCTTATGTGATATAATTTTTATTAATTATTGGGTACTGATTATTTATTTATTTATTTATTTATTTTTATGGAATTTGAGTTCATGTGAAGATGGTTGTGTTGGATTCTTGATCATATGTTGTTGTGCATAGTCTACCTTTAGATTGCAAGGAAATCAATATTGTACTAATTGATAAAAATGGACAATAAGCTAGTACAAAAATGATTTGGATGCTTAAAACCTACACCTAAAATTAGACCTAAAGATGTGATTGGTTGATTTGAAAATTTGATTGGTGGGAAATGATAAAAGTGAAAAAGTGAATTACACTAGTCAAAAAATTAATAGTGTAGGCCTAATATTAGGTCTCATTGTTAGGCCTAAATATCACCACTCAAGCTAGTATATCTAGTTTTTTTCCTTGAGCAAAATTAACAACCTTCACATTGATGATAGAATATGCAAACAAATCAAATCCATAACTTTTAACATAACACATGGATGGAAATTGTCAATCACTCTGAAGTCATTTGAATTCGAAAAATTTCCAAAATGGAAATTTTTTCTAAGAAAGATTCAAATCCATAATGAAGAAATGTGACCCATTTTCACCCCTTTCGGAATGTTTCTTGATTTTTTCATGCTATACGTCTAGCAATATATGTGTATGTGTATGTTTTGTGCACATAACTCTAAACTTGATCATGCTGACCACAATCCAACTATTTACAGTTGATACAAGAAATATTAGGAGGCTATGAAGTGTTTTATTTTCTCTAACCGTGAAGAAAGAGAAGAAGGGTCAAAAACACCAACAAAATCGTTATCAGTTCTGTCGTTCACTTCTTTATTTACCGGACGATCGTGGACAAATTCTCAAGCTGTGTCTGATGCTAGCGAGTCAATGGAAAGGTCTAATATGCCTAGTTTTTCACAGAGGCCAAGTAACCTTAAAGTGTTCACTTTTTCTGAACTCAAGTCGGCTACCAATGGCTTTAGCCGGTCTGCAAAGATTGGAGAAGGAGGGTTTGGGTGCGTCTATATGGGCTCGATCAAGTCGCCTCAAGACCCAACTAAAAAGATTCAAGTTGCTGTCAAGCAGCTTGGCAGACGGGGTTTACAGGCAAGCTTTTTACATTACATTTAATAACACATAAAAGGGGGTGTGTGGGATTGCTTATTGCAAAATGCTTATCTGCTTGAAAATAAGCAGGTATTAACCTGCTTATAATAATCAAATAAGCAATTTTATCCCAACACTTTAAACTGCAGTTATCTGCTTGAAAATCAGCGAATAAGCACCTAAATAAGTAATCCTAAACACCTTCTAATATATGTTATACTAGCACTTTGCAACAATATGTCCTTTTGTTGATGAATAATTTATACATAATTAAATGATCGTTGATTAACTTTTGAACTTTTGGTCCAATAGGGGCATAAGGAGTGGGTGACGGAAGTGAATGTTCTTGGGATTGTTGAGCACCCAAATCTTGTGAAGCTAGTCGGCTATTGTGCAGAAGATGATGAAAGAGGTATCCAACGGCTTCTAGTATATGAGTATATGCCTAATGGAAGTGTTGAAGATCATTTATCATCTAGGACCGAGAAACCTCTTTCATGGGCGATGAGACTTAAAGTAGCTCAAGATGCTGCTCGTGGCTTGACATATCTACATGAGGAAATGGGCTTTCAGGTATTTAACCATTTCTGTTTCGTTAAAAATGTTTTCCTAAGCATTTGTGTGTAGAAACTCAATTTTTAATGTTTGGAATGACATATTCTGCTTCTAGTTATTTTTTTTACAACTTATGTTACAGGTAATAGTTTTTAATCTGTCTGATCCTCATTATTCAGTCCTAGATAGTAATAGTTTTTTGTGTTGGATGTATTTGTAGATTATCTTTAGAGACTTCAAATCTTCCAACATTCTTCTCGATGATCAGTGGAACGGCAAGCTTTCCGATTTTGGATTGGCTCGCTTAGGTCCTCAAGAAGGACTAACACATGTCTCCACAGCGGTACGTTTATTCAAACTTATATTCTAGAAACTTTTTATCTTATACATGTTAGAATTAAACATGACATCTTATATTATTATGTGATCAGGTTGTCGGAACCATGGGATATGCGGCTCCTGAATACATCCAAACAGGACGTCTGAGATCCCAGAGTGATGTGTGGAGCTACGGGGTCTTTTTATACGAACTCATTACGGGTAGGCGTCCATTGGACAAAAACCGTCCCAAAAACGAGCAGAAGCTTCTAGAATGGGTGAAACCTTATCTCGACTCAAAAAAGTTTAGGTTAATAGTCGATACCAGGCTACAAGGTAAATACTCGATGAGAGCAGCACAAAAGTTGTCCATTATAGCTAACAAGTGCTTGGCTAAGAACCCGAAAGCAAGACCAAAGATGAGTGAAGTCTTGGAAATGGTTAACCAAATCATTGGGGCTCCGTCAGAAGGAACCAGTCCTAGACCACCAACTCCCAAGAGTCCGGTCCATGTGGTTCCTTATGTCCAACCAATCGAGCCCAAGAAAGTATTTGTGGATCCCACTGAGGAGAAAAAGACATCCGAGGACGCGCCAAGTCAAGGCAAGAGAAGGTTTTTAGATTTCAAATTCGCTCGAATTTGGCCTGCAAAACTGTTGAAAACTTGATGATCTTATGTGATGAAATGAAGTACATATTATAGATGTTTCGACGAGAAGGGTGTTACAGGCAGGTTAGTAAATGTCGTTCTTACCCTGCTGTTGCATGTATACAAGGGCAGTCGTGTGATCGACGTGGTTAGAGGTAAAGGGTAATTAAGTAATTTCATTGATATAGAAGTGAGTGAGAATGGTAAGAATCTTTCCTATATATATGAAATGTTTTGTATTTTTTAGGCACTGTCTACATACTTTGGAGCAATTGTTAAAGGATGTGTCTCTTTGTAAAATATAAGGAAATGTCACAAAGCAAGCTGTTTTTTTTCCTCCATGTTAGCGATTTGAACTCACAATGTTGCTATATTCATACGAACTTGCCAATCTTATGGTTGCATTTCGAGTTGTATATCAAGTTATCGACGCTATGATGCAGTTTAGGAGCCCGTGTGCATTTTTCGGGTTCATTGGTTTGGGATATAGGCTCCTACTTCGATTCAAATGTTAACTTGTTATAGTTAGCATGTCATATATATGGCACTTGTTAAATCATTTACTGAATTACTCTATTTTTTCTGGAACTGTGTTTCTCTTGATATCCCAAAAAAAGGGGGCGGCCCAACAAACAACCTAGCAACATTTGATCAAATGTTTGGCTCAGCTGTATGTTATCGGCCATCAACTAAGAGTTTGTGCGTAAAAGTCTCGTTAAAGATACATGTGAAATACATGGTGTAAGTTTTGAAGTTTGAACCCTCCCCCCCCCAAAAAAAAAGGCCAACCATAAGTTTAGTTTATTGAGAACTCTTTTTCTTTCGTCTATAGAATTGATCTATTGGGTTAAATTGAATCTGAAACATTAATAATAATGCAAGAATACTCTCTAAACAATACGCTCTGTCTCAAAGAAGGAATTGAACCATTACCACTTGTTAGGATTAAAAGTGCCGATCATTATTGAGTCAAATAGTTAGTTAAATATATTCATGTAATAGTTAGTGAAATGCTAGTCTATTAAGGTTATGTAAAAGCCTAAATGGCTTAGCCCAAAAGAAGGCCCAAGAGAAAGCCCATAGTGACATATGTAAAAACTATAAATACCCTCCTAAGCTTGTTAGGAAGGGTGGGAGTTCATGTTAATACAAGGTTTATTTCACACATAGTGCTCTCCACCTCTCTCTCTCTCTCTACTTTCTCTATCTAGCTCTTCTATCTCTCTCTAACATCATAATCTTAGGTGATAAAGCTAGATCTACGGTCCTACAAGTGGTATCAAGAGCCAAGGGATGATTTTAGATTGATTTTGGGTGAAAAAAATGAATTTAGGGCTTATTTTTCGGATCAGGTTACTGTTCACCGGCGTTTTTCCGAGTTAGAAATTTTTTTATCGAGTTAGAACATTTTTTTTTCGGAGTTAAAATTATTTTTTGCGAGTTAGAAAGTGTTTTAGCGAGTTAGAAAAGTTTTTTAGCGAGTTATAAAAAATTTTTCCGAGTTAAATTTTTTTTAGCGAGTTATAAAAGTTTTTTAGCGAGTTAGAAAAGTGTTTTAGCGAGTTAGAAAAGTTTTTTAGCGAGTTACAAATTTTTTCCGAGTTAAAATATTTTTACTGAGTTAGCTTTGGCAAGTTAGCCATTTTAGCGAGTTAGCTAAAACACCTTATCGTTTATCGAATAAGGATTTCACTTGGGTTTTTCTAAACAAAACTCTGCCAATTTCTCTAGCTTTACCGAGTTAACAATCTTATCGAGTTAGAAAAAAAAATTGATGGGAAAATTTGAGTAAAATTTATTTTTGAGAGGTGACTAATAGTTCAATTATTACGCAAAATTCAAATTTTGGTATAACGTTGAAAATTTTGGCCCAAAATTCAAATTTTTAGGCCAAAATTCAAAAAATTTCGGTAAAATTTGGCGTAAAATTTTTTATAACTCAAATTTTTCTAGTAACATTAGAATTGCCTTTCATAGTGATTTTCAAATTTTGGGAGAGAAAATTTTCAAAATATTTTTGGAGGGAAAATTCGAAATCACTAGGATCTACCATATACGATTTTCAAACTTCGCCAAAAACATCTAATCTTCAAACAACGACCTTTGTTATCTTAAAAGATCCTAAGATCAACTTTATCACACATCGTTACACAATGGAAATGAAAGTACAAATCCAAGAGAGAGATTCGAATAAAGTGTTTAAAGTGTTCAAGTCACAAGTTGAGAAAGTCATTAATATATCAGGATATGAGTCAAGGTTCGATCAAGCATTTGAATACTCCGGTAAAGCCAGTGTGGAAACCAAAACAAAGCCGTTCAAAATATTTGAAATATTCATACTCTGAAATGCTTCCGCTACAACAAAAGAATGGCTATGCTTTGAAAAATCCTAATTCTGGAAGGTTTCCATTCATCTCAAAAATGAATTTTCGAAATGAAATGCCGAGTTTCAACAATGGATGGAAAACTTCTTCTTTAAGTTTTAAAACTCCAAGAGAAACACCGAGTTTCTTAAACAACTTTCAAAAGCAAAAGATTTTTAAATCACCGTTGATTCCACGAGCTTTATTTCAAAATGAACACAGGTTTTCAGTCCTCATTGGAATTCAACTTCTTTGTCTCGGATTGACACAACTTTCAAATGGATTTCAAAATATGGTAAACCCGTTGGCGCCGTGCTTGAATGGGTTCCAAAAGTTGTTGTCTAATCCAAAAACATAATGACTTCTTAGTACTTGTGCTAAGGACTCGAACTTCAACATAATGACTTCTTAGTATTTCAGCTAAGGACTCGTTCTTCAAAGAAAGGAAAGTGCTTAATCAAACAAAGTTTTAAAGATTTTCCGTGCACTTATCCTAAAAACATAATGGCTTATGCACATATAATAGTGTATAACCCGCAATTTTCAAAGAAAGGACCCTGTTGTACATTTCTGTGTGACAATCCTAAAAGATAAGAAGACTTCTCACCAAAAAGCTTATCAAAGTTTTCTTAATTTTTGAGCAAAATTTTGAAAAATGTTTCAAAATGTTTTCAAAACTTTTCACGATGTTGCTCAATATATTACTCCCTCAAATCCTTAAAAGCTTAAATTTACTCAAAATGTTATATTTTTGAGGGGGAGTAATAAAAAGAAGTTCCAAAAAGATCATGCTTAAAAGAAACTAATTCGGAATTTACAAACATCCGTTTCTCTCATATGCTATCCAAAAAGAAAAGGTTTTAATCAATTGGTATCAAAAATACCATGGATATGCTATTTTTGAGGGGGAAAAGACGTGATTAAAATGTGATCAAAGTGTTTAAGTTTGTGGCTGAATCTCAAAAGAGCTCGACTCAGAAAGTACCAATGAATTGACGAAGCTTAAAATGTCAGTAATCGAAAAGACTTATCCTCGACGGATAATAACATCAAGTTAGTTACTAGAGCTAGTTGTCACCTAAAAGCTAACAATGGAACTCTTTAACTAGCCACGTAAGCGTGTCTCGAAAAGGAATTGTCTTAGTAGAAATGTACCGTTTCGAGAAACTTTCTGTGGACTTGACCAGGCCGGGTAATAACTTCAAGCTAGTATAACTAGTGATGTAAGCGTGTCTCGAATCGGTTGTGTTCATTGAAAGTAGATCAATTCAAAAAGTGCAAACTCCTCCCACATGTGCAAATTTCTCAAAAATCCATGAGCACATGCGAAGGGGGAGTCCTTCAAATGAAATGCAAAACTCTCGAAGTATTAACAAAGTATGTTTTATTATCATAAACACTTTGAGAGATTTTCACAAATGGTTTGATGGCAACAATAGGATAGTCATGAAGTTATAAGGTGACTAAGGTTAGGAAAAACCGTCCTATGATCCGCCAGAGCCGAAGGGATCTACCCAAGGACAATTCCAATAGATTAGAATTAGAAGTCCTTAGGTATGATTTGAAAAAAGGATAAAAGAATGAAAGGAGAAAGAAGGGGTTGAAGAATTAAAAAGAAAAGTTATGAAAAGGGTGAAAAGAAATAGCCCTCCAAATGTTCAACCTTAGGGCAGACACCGGGTTCAATTCGTATGCTACTGGTTGTTACCAAGGTGACACCGGTATTGAAGATAAAGACGCCATGGACCCAGTGATGCACTACACTAAACCTTCTAGCCACTCAAGTTCTCTCAAAAGAGCTTGTTTCATTCTCACGGGGAACCGGTGTAATCTATCAACTTATCTCTTAGAGATGGTTGATATTGATGCAGGAGACCTCTCCCTAGTCTCCACATAGGAAAACCAAATTATGCACTTATCGAGTCTAGAGCCATGAGATTCATCAAAAGATCTCTTAGGATACACTTTCTATGAATACACTTGTGTTCGCCAAAAAGGACACAAGTTGTAAGAGTCTTTATGAGATCTACGGATCATGCCTTATCTATCATGATGGTTACTATGTCTCAAACGGTCTACAGTTGTGGGGTGATCTCCAGCAACTCACCTGAATCATTGATGTACTTCGGTGGATCTAGTAAGCCCTTTCAGGGGTATCTGATTCAGGAACGGCCTTGGTAAGGGTTAGAAAGAGTCTTCACACTATGCTGTTGCGATCTCTAATTCCGAACCTGTAAGTACCGGATACTTTATTGCTAACTGTTTTATGCAGGTACTCATGAATGTTCCTTGGAGAAAGACCGTTACCATCACTCAAAGATCCACATGCTCATACCATGCAAAGCTCTCTTAAAAGATCTAAGCAAACCAAAGTTCATAATGTTTCTAAGTCAAAGTCAAAGAATCTACAAACTAAAGAAACAAAGATTAAAGTCAAAGAAAAGAGAACACCACGAAGATTCAAAGTCAAACAAAGTATGAGCATGTTGGAAAAGACATAAAGACAACAGAGTAAAGATGTTGATCAAAGGCAAGAAAGATCACAAAGCATGATTAGAACAAAGGAACTAGCAAAACTATTACACAACAAGACTCAAAGTTCAAAGAGAACAAGTTTCAAAGATCAAAGATCAAGGTCACAAAAGAGAGATCTCAATGATCACCCTTAGGGGGAGATTGTTAGCATTAGAAGTGTTGATCATTTATGTAATCAAAGTGAGATCTCAATGATCATCCCTTAGGGGGAGATTGTTAGGATTAAAAGTGACGATCATTATTGAGTCAAATAGTTAGTTAAATATATTCATGTAATAGTTAGTAAATGCTAGTCCATTATGTTTATGTAAAAGCCTAAATGGCTTGGCCCAAAGAAGGCCCAAGGAAAGCCCATTGAGGCCTAATGTAAAAACTATAAATACCCTCCTAAGCTTGTTAGGAAGGGTGGGAGTTCATGCTAATCAAAGGTTTTATTTCACATAGTGCTCTCCACCTCTCTCTCTACTTTCTCTCTCTAGCTCTTCTATCTCTCTCTAACATCATATTCTTAGGTGATAAAGCTAGATCTATGGTCCTATAGCCCTCAAGAGGATTACAATGGCAATGCATTTTTAGTTTTTTACCATGCTTGGCCAAACTGCCAAACGCCATGTTTTGGAGAAAAGAACAACGCTATTTCTATTAGACAATATAACGGCCCATGCCCGAATATGGGTTGGGTCCATTAGGGTTACTAGTATCTTAACGCATTTGTCAAAAACCTAAACTATACATATACGTATCTCATGTTAAGCATGTTTGAGTTCGAATTTTAGTCGTGAATTACACATTGACGAAACTGAGATGGGTCTCGGGGCACCATTATTTTTTGTAGAGTAGCGTTAACTTTGTTAAAAAAATTTGATTTTTTTTTAAATGCACCTGATCCTTATAAATCGTATTTGTTGTCTTGTTTAGTTTATTTTAAATGCATGTGATTAATTTGTGTCATGATTCTGTCCCTAAAACCAAACCGAATTAATTAAACTGGTTGTTTTGTTCAAAGTAAAATGAGGACCAAAGTGGAAATCTAGCTGCTTTTAACGGCTTTTTAACATATATCAATACCATAAACCAAAAACTGGAACCTACATGGATACATTTTAAAGACTTTAAACAAACATGAGTAAAGATCATTTGAGGACCAAAATTTTTTTAGATACCAAGGGACTAATCTCCATACTCCATCTTTCCTCCATCTTTATTTGATCTAATGGATGAGATTAATCCCAACAATTTAAAAAACCCACTTTCATCCTTTTTTTCAAATATTAATATCTTTCAAACCGTTAATCGTTAAGCGAAAAAAAATATACCGTTACGACGAGCATTTAATTATCTTTCTATAGATAGGCTAATTGATATATTTTCGACAAATTTTTTTTTTTTTTCGTTTTTTTCATGTTTTTTTTCGTAGCCGAAAAAATCATATATGATATTACATATAATATCATATATGATATTACATATCATATATGATATGTAATATCATATATGATATTATATGTAATATCATATATGATATTGCATAGCATATATGATATGCAATATTATATATGATTTTTTTTTCGGTCACAAAAAAAAACGTGAAAAAAATGATTTTTTTTTTCGAAAGTATATCAAAGTGCCCGTCTATAGAAAAATAATTAAATGCCCGTCGCGATGGTGTAATTATTTTCGCTTAACGATTAACGGTTTAAGAGATATTTAAATTATAAAGAATGGGTGAAATAATAAAATGCTTTTAATCTCAACCATTGATTTCTTTTTTAGATGGATGGTGGGGATGAGTCCCTTGGTATATGAGGAATGTTTGGTTTGTAGAATAACTCGACTCAACAAACATTGTAATTTTAAGACGGTGGGGGAGTACTTGGTAGCCAGTTGCTGCACGTCTCTCTTGTACACAAATATTTTAATAGAGATAATAAGAACGCAGCTTTCACGTGAAAATGACCAAACGCGTGGATTTAATTTCTGTACACGGTATGGTTTTTATTTCATTTATATCGCTCTAAGATAAACCACTTCGTTAAGGAAATATATGACTTAATCGTGTCACAATCCACACACTATAAATTCACAAAACCTTAGCTCAGAATAATATCATACATACACCAATCTTATTCACAATATATCAAGTGATCAAAGATATAAGAAAACATAAAGAATTAAAAATGCCGGGACACCACCATCCACCACCGCATCACCACCAGCCGCCACCGCATCACCATCATCCTCCACCACCTCATCATGGTCATCACCACCACCCGCCACCACCGTTTCATCACCACCCTCCTCCACCACCACCACACCACCGCCGCCACCACTTTTGTACTATTATGTAAATAATAAAGCCTTTGTATTTCCTTTTTTACGTAAATTTTACACACATTTGTACGTTTTTATTTTATTTATTTCTAGTGATGATTGTATGTGAGATATGTAACAAATAATAATGGACGTTAAATTTATTTGATGTTGTTGTGGTTGTATTATATATTTATGCGCTACATTTTCTTGTTTGCTACTATGTGAGATTGTTAAATTTAATAGACAGGTTTTTTTATATGGTTATGGGCCTTATGGCACGTTCACGTCGTACATATGAATATTATGAACACATGCATCGTTCAGGTTATCCTTTCAAAAATGGATTCGTACGTTTTTTTGGTGTTGAAGCCATACTATTGTGAGAAATCCTCTTTAATATTGTTTTACAAATCTTGTAGTATGTCTTCGAAGTTAGATATTATTATTATTATTATTATTATTATTATTATTATTATTATTATTATTATTATTATTATTATTATTATTATTATTATTATTTATTTATTTATTTTATTTATTTTTTTAAATTTGACTTCTCAGTTGGTATGTATCTTACAGTTACGTATTTTAGTAATAACAAACTACGTTATACGTTACGTGCGTGTTAACAGCCATCGACCAACGATTTATCTTAAATCTTCTTTTCGCAACTGTGATTTTATTAAAAGAAAAAGAACTTGCAAAAGGCTAAGAGGAACAATTAAAAAGAACCTGATAAGCAACAAATAAGTCTTAAGTTGTTTAATAGGAAGTGATACTTACACCACTTTTTTTTATGCACACACCACAATGTTACATCATTAATGCACATGTTACAACATGCTATATGCATAATTGTGGTGTGTGCATAAAAAAAAGTGGTGTAAGTATCACTTCCGGTGTTTAATTGGCGACGTGAGGTACACACAAATGAGTTATCTCATGCATGTGAGGTGCACGTGACAAGCTCCAAAGCCTTCAACAGACTTTGGCGTCAAAATTCCCATTTAAATACTTTATTGTCATTTTGTAAAAACTAGCTATCAAATTGTAATTCTCTCCTCGTTCTTTGTAAATCATTCACCGTAACAAAATCCAACAACTTTTCCCTCCATTAATAATCAACTAAAACTTCGTCGGTATATTTCTTATTGTCTTGACAAGCCTAATTAGTTGTGATCTTCTAACGGAACTTAATTGATCCCTAGAAGTGCTTATCAAGTGGTATCAAAGCGCTTTCTTGGCACCATAACCATCACAATCCACCGTACAATAGTCGTATTGTTTAATTTTCGGTCAACTTTCCGACAATCCCCATTAAACAATTATCTTTCTTATCAAAATACACTTCCAATCCAAAATATGTTCAACAAAATTTGTTTTATGTTCATTCCTGATAAGGAGAAATTTGTTAAGCTTTTAGGGGTCATTTAAGCCCTAAATTGTGTTTTTATGAACAAATATTATCTTAAATCGTTTCTTTTGTCAATTTAGGTAATTTGGAGAAGAATTATAAAAAAATGGAGCATTTTAGACATTTTTGGAGCATAAAGTGAAGAAAACGACAAAGTCAATAATCCAAGCTGGAAACAGTACCTGACGGCGTCAAGTGTCACAAGGTGACGCCGGCATATGAAGATCAAGAGGTGGATAATAGCTTTACACTTGACTCGCCAGAAAGAAATTTAGAAGATTACGCATGACGGCGTCATGTTATAAAACGCCAAGGCCGTCACATGTTAACATAAAGAGAGACGCGTCAGAACCCTTTTGAACCAGACGACGTCAAGAGTAGATCTAGGCAATCCGAGAAGATGTACGTCGGCGACTTGACAGCGTCACGACCCAAAAGGTGACGCCGTCAGCTTGTATATTCTATATATTTTTTTTTTTTTATTTTTCATTCATTAGGGGAGGAACTTTTGTGCAACAAACCCTAGACGATTTTACAGCTTTTGTAAGGGTTTCAAACCTCTTCTTTCATCCATGTTTAATTGAAGATAAGTCATCATTTAATCATTCAATATGTCTATGTGTTGTTTGATTATCTTGTATGCTTTTCTTTCTATTAACCTGCTAGCCTAGGTTTATTTGTGATTGCTTAGATCTAATGAAACCTAGTTATTGATTATTGATTGTTGGTTTGTCATTGATTGTTGTGGGTGATTGATTTTAGCGTTAGGCTTAAGAAAACTGGCTAATCTCATATACGGTAACTTGCTTGAACGTCTTAAGAAATGTAATCGGATGTGTACTACGGTTTTATTGGTTGTATTAAATGCATAAGTAACTATTAATGAGGCCATGATAAGATACTAAACGTGTTGTCATAGGAAGAGATAGAAGCTTATAGAGTTGGGGAAGATCGTACACGGCCTCACGAATGGTATTAAGGAATGAACCCTTCATCCATGCAATTGTGACAAATCAACTAATCAATAAAAGATAACTAGGGAGTAATGAAATCTAAGTAAATACGCTTTTCTCCATATAGAAGTTCCTACAATTTATTTTCTTGTTATTTTATTTTTATTGTGTAAGTAGTCATTTGGGTTAGTTGGCTAGCAACTAATTCCGCCCACTCTTCCAATACCCGAGATATTTACCTACATTCCATAATCATAAAAATACAAAAAGAATCATCCCTCACCTTTAGACCTAGTTAGATTAGTTTCAATCCTAACGAAAACTATTCCCTGAAAGAACGATCAATCCACCA
The DNA here is from genome assembly GCA_030686995.1 of Artemisia argyi. Lineage (NCBI taxonomy): Eukaryota > Viridiplantae > Streptophyta > Magnoliopsida > Asterales > Asteraceae > Artemisia > Artemisia argyi. The sequence goes on from CM060695.1 coordinate 43,046,746, forward strand.
GTACTTGCCACTCACTATACTACATCGGTCAGGTACACTACCTGGTGGGGATTGCAAGCTTCTCAAGATCCTCTGAAAAGTAAAACTTTTTGCAAGGTTGCAAAACCACGCATCAATTCCAATCCAAAATACTTAGCGCATGATTCATTGTGTCACATTATACATTTAATCAAATCTTTAGTGATCAATTTAGAGAATCTTTAAAATCTTAATTGTAGGGATAATCGTGAATCAGTTAGACACGGTAACTGCAACTAGGAATTCTATTAATGGATGAGGGACTTCTAGTGGTACTCAAGCGGTTCTTGATGATGACAATAGAAGATTTCTTGCAAAAACTATTGAAACAATGGTAGAAGGTTCATTAGAGGGAATGAAAAGATCAATGGATGAAATGGCTAACAACATTATTGGGCTCAGTTTGCAGAATCAACAAGTTGGAAATGAGAATCGCGGAAATCAATCATAGCAGAATGGCAAAGATTGAATTCCCTAAGTTCAGTGGCGGTGATGTAAGAGGATAGGTGTTTAGAAGTGAGCAATTATTCCTTAGTGATCAAGTCCCAGAGGTAGAAACTGTAAATGTCATAGCAATACATTAGTATGCTAAAGCTTTGTTATGGCATAAACAGTTTGTCAAGAATAATAGCGCATTTGTTAGTTGGGAAGTGTATAAGGAAGCAGTCTTAGCAAGATTTGGTAGTGTGTATGATGACCCTATATCAGAGTTAAAGAATTTGAAATATGGTAGAACTGCTAAGGAATATGAGGATGCTTTTGATAATCTGCTAAATAAAGTAGAAATCAGTGAAGAGCATGAGTAGAGGTGACAAAACGGGCGGGCACGGGCTACGGGCTAAAGGGGCTATGGGCTAAACGGGCACGGACAAAATGGGCGCATGTTGTACGAATCTCTTTAGAAAACACCTGAAAAAAAAAAAAAAAAAAAAAAAAAAAAAAATCCTCAAACGTAACACCTCATTTATATTAAGTAACTAAATATACTTTATCCATAAGTTTTTCATTAAAAACAATTTATCTAATTGAGAGAAAAATATGTGCCCATTATACCCATTTAACTTCTAAATGGGCAAGATATGCCCATTTCAAAAAAAAAAATAATAATAAATAAATAAAATAAAATAATGCCCAAATTAATGTACCCAAATCATTTAAAAGTTTGCTCATTTAGCTAATGTTTTTGATTTTAGGCACAAATTGCCACCTCTAAGCATGATATTAGTTCGTTTATGGGTGGGCTACGAACTAAAATTGAAATGGGAGTTAGGATGTTTAGACCCAAGACACCTGCAAATGCATATTGTTTGAAATGGCCGGATTTGGGCACGTGCAGGGTGCTCAACCGCACAGGGCCCCTGATTTTTTGGGCATCCAATTTCTAAATCTAAAGATTTAGAAAACCGAGTTTGGGATGATTTGAGTGAATTCAATGGTGTTTCGGATGGAAAATACACTTTTTATATGTTCACGAACTAGTTACGGAAGGTGTAGAAATACAGAGAGCATGGGTTATGGGGTTATACGTTCTTATGAAGAAGATGACCTGGTAACTTTTTATAACTTGCTACAGTAATACATTGACCACATTCTTAAAAAAGTATCACTTTCCCGAAATACTAATTTTGTATTTGAAAATTAATCATTGTACAACAAACTTGATCTCTTAAATACTACTCCGTAATAGTTTGCATCCCACATATTTTTGTCTAAATATAATATTTTTCAACTAAATTGTTACTGCAATAAAAAGATTCATGTAGTATGACTCAATGAATAAAAAATGCAAAAATTTGCTATCGATATAAATCTCTAAACTAATGTGTGCTTAAATCAAGCTCAACCACTTTTACAGTCTTAAAAATTTTGGTGGTCAAGGGCTTAATTCGAAGTTTTGACACAGGTCCTCCAAAATCCACGAAACGGACTTGTTGTTTGACAAACTCACAAGATGCTACTTTGAATGTTGTTAAGAAGAAAAATAAAATGCCATTAGTTAGCATTAATAGCATATACAATCAAACAACCCTAATTAGTCAAACCCAAAAGCGCTTATTTGTAGGGCTGTAAACAAACCGAATATTCAATGAATATTTTTCATGAACCGTTCGGTAAAAAGTTCATTTATGTTCGCTTATTTATTAAATGAACGAACATGAACTATATTTTACATTCGCTTAATTAAATGAACAATCATGAACTAAAGTCGCGTTTGTTCATTTGTGTTCGTGAACGTCTGATTATGCGTTTATTAAAGTTCTTTTATGTTCATTTATTTGTTTATGTTTGTATATTATATCTTTTAATTTTATACTTTTAAAACTGGTTTGTTTAAACAAACAACACATATAAAACACAATATTATGCATAATTTAATAAATTTTATGTTTGTTTTTATGTAACACCCTCATTTTTCACTGATCGCAGCGGATAAAGTGTTTGGGGCATTACTCATGGAAACAAAGACAAGATAATAGAAAACAACTCGAAAAGAGACGTTTTTGAAAAAGGTTGTTATCATTCATTTATTCATCAGAGTTTTTACAGTAAAAGATGTAATTTTACCAAAAGAAATGTCCCTAAGATACGTTTTACGACACAAAATTGATGAATGATAACTATTCTGGACGTCCTCATGTCCAGTGGTTCTCCGTGCCAGGGTTCCTATAGTGCCTAATTATCTAAGATAACATGCTCAAAAGTCAACACGTATGTTGAGTGAGAGTCATAGGTTTAAAAAGTTAAAGTATAAATACAAGTTCCACAGAGCTCAGCTTAAAGTCTATGTGTGGAAAAGGGTTAGTGTTAGAAAGAAGGTATATTGCACTAAGCTCATGAACCACACGTTAACGATCCAGGTCATGGGGTCTGCAGACCAAACCATGAGGGGATGGGAAGGATAACTTGCCAAAGTTAAACCTTCAGTGGGTTCAAATATAGTACTTATTGGTACCCCTAGTGTGGTGTTAATACCAATGGGAGTTGTCAAACTCCAATAGATCTATCAACTATATTCGCGTTCGCTTGGGTAAAACGTCTCAAACGATTAGATTCATGAATTTTGGTTATGTAATGATGGCTGTTAGTTTACTCATGCAATAACCAGAGCAAAGACTTGCATTTGGTTTTAAAGCATGTATCCCCCCCCCCACAGGGTTTGTAAAACATTTAAAAAGCATTTAAAAGGGTGTGAGGCTATGAAAACTCACCTGAGTCTCTAGCTAATTATAGTAGGGGTTTAGACAACTCACTCACGTATCCTGGGGTAGTGCTGGTGTGTGTATGTCAAGTCTTACTCTAGGTTTTCTTAACTAATTACTATTTAGTTTTTATATATAACATAACACCGTTCGGGCCATTGTAATTCAGAAGTATATGACTCCTCACATGAAGCTCCCTACTATTGTATTATGTGATCAACATAATACCGTTCGGGCCATCATAATTCAGAAGTTAATACTCCTCACACAAAGTTCCCTATTAATGAGTTATGTTGTTATTAGGGTTTAGTTATAAGATAACACCGTTCAGGCCATCATATCTCAGAAGTATATGCAATAATCGTTAGAGGAGTCAAGGCACTTTAATTCGTAAACCCAACAAACTAGTCAAAACGAAATATCCACATAGTACTCCTCGCATGAAGCTCCCTAGTATTGTGTTATGTTTCTAACTTAAATAGGTTTTTATATTTTATGAAAATAGTCCATTTTTACCCTTTATGTTAATATATTTATGTTTTCTACCCTAAACTTATAAACTTATAACAAATAGGCATATAACTTTCTATCTAATGCATAGTTAGTCCCTAAACTATCATATTTTAAGGAAATGACACATATAGTTCCTAGATTATACTAACTTCTATTATTTACTCTATTTACCCTTATTTTTATACTATTTGCAGTTTTAGTCCTTTTAGTTTTATATTTGTTTTATTACTTTATTTTAAGGTTTAATATATTGCAAATTTAGTCCTTACACCTATATCTTTTAGGAAATGTCAAAAACAGTCCCTAGACTTTATAGTTTCAAGAATTTACAATATATACCCCTATGCATGTAATATTTTGCAAAACTAGTCCTAAATGCATGTAATTCATAATTTAGCATGGCAATCTAGTTTCTAAGCTTATAACTAACTCATATAAGTTCAAATAAGCCACATAATGCAATTTATATCAAGTAAATAAGCTATAAAACACATAAGCATGCAATTCGACCTAAAACTAGAGCTACGAAAGGAAATAAGCATTCAATGGCTATCCTAGGTTTTCTAAGCATACTAGATGTAAAGTAAAGGTTACCTAGGTTAGGGGAGGGCTTACGAGAGTTTTATAGGGTTTCTAGGGCTCATACGACTTCAAACCACAACACAACGCGACCAAAGCTTCCTTGCTCGAATCCTACTGTTTCTAACAACTTAACACTATAGAAATATGAGGTAGAGAGGGAAAGGAGAGGTGTGAAGAAGAATGAGAGGAAGAGGAGGGTATTTATAAGGTGCGTATTGGCGGTTTGGGTAAAAACGGATGCCTAGGTGTCGTGCAAGGGGAGGACTGAGCAAGCATGGCTAGGAGAGGTGGTGACAGGTCTAGTGGTGATGGGGATGAGCTATGGTAGCTAGGAGGCTGAGCTCTAGGCCGGTTGTGGTGGGAGGAAGCCGTGAGAGGCGGTTCGAAGAATGGAGGTGATGCACCTCCTAGCTTGGGTGCTTGGAGGTGCTAGGGTTCTAGCTTAGTTATATTAAGGTGCTAGGATGGTTGCTTGTTCATATTAAGGTGCTTAAGTAATATAGTTTAGGTGTTTAAGTCCAATTTTTATCTAGTTTTGTTTTATAAGTGTTTAGGGTTTTAGCTATGTTTTAGTATCTTAATTAAGGTCCTAATGATGTTTAGTAACTATTAATAGCTTATACTAGGTGATGGTATCTTATGGTAAAGTTTTAACCTAGTTTTGACCTAGTTTCGGGGAGTTATGACCTAATTAAGGTTTTGTGCTTAAATGACTTGTACCTAAGTTTCTAGGGGTTGTACTATATCCTAAGGGTTCTAATATATCCTAAGGTATCTATTTGAAATTATATCTAAGTCCTAAGTACTTTGCATGTAAGTTCAGATAGGCAGTTAGGGTTTTAAGACTAAGTGGAAACACATAGGTGCATTTAGGGTTTTCTAGCAAGTATAGGGTATTATAGTACTAGTTTTCTTAGTGAAAATGTGTTTATTACCTTGACTTGACATACCGGCATGTTTACATTAAGTAAACATAGTAGTGGTTGGCATAGGTGGATACGTGAGCTTGTCTGAGGGTTAGTTAGGTTATAATGATATATTAAAGCAAAACTTTAACTCGGGAAAATTATATAGGCATATCTAATCCTAGTGTGCTCTAATAGGGGCCTGAGTTAAGTTAGTAAGGCATTTCTAATCCTAGGGTGCTAGTGAGGGCCTAAGCTAAGTTAGTAAGGTATTTCTAACCTAAGGGGAAGTTAGTAGTTTGTGACAGTCTCCCATCCTGAAAGAAAATCTCGTCCCGAGATTTAACTATGGTTAGTATGTGATGGTGTGAATAGATGGGGATATTTAGCACGGATTTGATCCTCTCGTTTCCAAGTATACTCTAGTCCTCTTTGGTAGTCCCAGCGTACCTTAACGATAGGAATCCGGTGATGTTTTAGATTTTTGACCTCTCGGTCCTTAATTTCCATTGGTTCTTCAGTGAAATTGAGCTTATCATCGAATTGATGCTCGTTAATAGGAACAACTAGTGACTCATCCGATAAACACTTCTTAAGATTTGATACGTGAAACGTGTCGTGTATATTACTTAGTTCATCCGGTAATTCAAGTCGGTATGCCACTGGACCAATTCGTTCTAAAACCTTAAAAGGTCCAATTTATCTCGGACTAAGCTTTCCTTGCTTTCCAAAATGAAAGACACCTTTCCTAGGTGAAACTTTCAACATATCCCTATCTCCGACTTGAAATTCTAAAGGCTTACGTCTTATATCGGCATAACTCTTTTGCCGATCCCTTGCAGCTTGTAAGCGTTGTCGGATTTGAATTATTTTCTTATTTGTCTCATGGATTATTTCCGGACCCGTGAGTTGTACTTCTCCAACTTCAGCCCAGCAAACCGGAGACCTACACTTTCTCCCATAAAGTGCCGCATACGGTGCTGCTTTTATGCTAGCGTGATAACTATTGTTATATGAGAATTCTACTAATAGCAAGTGTTTCTCCCATCCTTTTCCAAAATCTATCACACACGCTCGAAGCATATCCACAAGTGTTTGGATAGTTCTTTCACTTTGACCATCGGTTTGCAGATGATATGTCGTACTCATGTCCATCTGAGTACCTAAGGCCTTTTTCATAGATTGCTAACATCTTGACGTGAAGCGAGAATCACGATCCGATATAATAGATATTGGCACTCCATGTCGGGAAACTATTTCCTTGAGGTACAACGTAGCAAGGGTTTCCATATCATCTGTTTCTCGTATAGGAATGAAGTGTGCTAATTTTGTAAGGCGGTCAACTATTACCCAAATAGTATCATGCCCGTTGAATGTTCTAGGTAGTTTAGTGATAAAATCCATCGTAATTCTTTCCCACTTCCAAATGGGAATCTCAGGCTGTTCCAATAAATCGGATGGTCTTTGACATTCAGCCTTTACTCTAGAACATGTTAAACACATGCCCACATATCTGGCAATGGATGCCTTCATGTCGGCCCACCAATAGTGTTTCTTCAAATCCTGATACATCTTATCAGATCCTGGGTGAATGGAGTACTTAGATTTATGGGAATCGTGCATTATTACATTCCTTAAGTTACCATGATAAGGTAACCATTTTCGACCCTTAATACAACGAGTTCCGTCTGAACTTATTTCAAAAGCCTTATCCATCCCTCGTAAATTCTCAAGTTTACGATCCGTCATTTTGAGGGCTTCATTCTGGGCTTTGAGTATTTGAGAAGGTAGATTCGAATGAAGAGTCATTACTAACGACCTAACTTTAAGTGGTTTGATTCGTTCCTTTCGGCTCAAAGCATCTGCTACTACGTTAGCTTTGCCAGGATGATAACGAATCTCACAATCGTAATCAGCAAGAGGTTCTACCCATCAACGTTGTCTCGTGTTCAACTCTTTTTGATCAAGAATATGCTGTAGGCTTTTGTGATCAGTGAAAACTGTACACTTAGTGCCATACAGATAATGTCTCCATATTCTTAGAGCGAACACTACTGCTCCTAATTCTAGATCATGTGTAGTGTAGTTTTCCTCATGTGTTGTGAGTTGTCGTGATGCATAAGCGATTACTTTATCCTTTTGCATTAACACAGCTCCAAGACCTCTTCGAGAAGCATCACAGTAAACGACAAAATTATCGTTTCCCTCTAGTAATGCTAAGATCGGAGCTTTACACAACTTTCTCTTCAAAAGTTGGAAAGCTATCTCTTGATCTTTTCCCAAGTCAAACTTCCTGTTTTTCTGGGTTAGCTCTGTCAAAGGTTTAGCTATTTTTGAAAATCCTTCAATAAACCTTCGATAGTAGCCCGAAAGTCCTAAGAATTGTTGTATCTCAGTAGGATTCTTAGGTTGCGATCAATCCTTAACGACTTTGATTTTTGTTGGATCGACACGAAGTCCTTGTTTATCTATCATGTGTCTGAGAAATTGCACAACACTAATCCAGAATTCACACTTAGAGAGCTTTGCATAAAGTTTCTCCGTCTTAAGCAGTTCTAGGATTATTCTCAAGTGTTTAGCGTGCTCTTCCTCATTACGTGAATATATAAGGATATCATCTATGAACACTATAAAAAATTTATCCAAGTATGGTTTACACACCTGATTCATGAGGTCCATGAAAACCGCTGGTGCGTTTGTCAAACCAAATGGCATAACATGAAATTCATAGTGCCCATATCTTGTTCTGAAAGCGATCTTAGGGATATCTTCTTCCCTCACTCTCAGTTGATGATAGCCTGATCGTAAGTCAATTTTTGAGTATACGCTCGAACCTTGTAGTTGATCAAATAGGTCATCAATCTGGGGTAATGGGTATCGATTTTTGATAGTAAGTTTGTTTAATTCACGATAGTCGATACACATCCTCATAGATCCGTCTTTCTTCTTTACGAATAGGATAGGAGCTCCCCAGGGTGATGTACTTGGACGTATAAAACCTCGATCGGTTAATTCCTGGAGTTGTTCAGAGAGTTTCTTCATCTATGAAGGGGCTAACCTATAGGGTGCTTTGGCTATAGGTGTTGCTCCGGGAGTTAAGTCGATTTGAAACTCAATTTGACGAATCGGAGGTAAGCTAGGTAAATCCTTAGGAAAAACTTCTGGGTATTCCCTGACTACAGGGATCTCCTCCAGTCATTTTTCGTCTAGCTTAGTCTCCATTACTTGAACCACAAAAACTTGACAACCTCATGACATGCATTGTTTTGCTTTGATACATGAAATGAAGTTAAGTCTAGTTCTACTTTGATCTCCTCGGATAGTTAAAGTCTCACCGTTGATAGTTACATGGATGATTTTCTCGTCACAAAGAATCTTTGCTTGATTCTTGGACAACCAATCCATTCCCACAACAACGTCAAAACTACCAAGCCTAATGGGTATGAGATCGATCTCAAAGTGGTGGTTAAGTAATGTTAGGGTACAACCTTTAATGACCGTGTTAGTACTAACTAAGTTTCCGTCGGCCATTTCTATCTCATAATAATTATCTAAAGCTATGGGTTTAATCCTAAGTCTAGAGGCTAAGGGTATAGATACGAAACTTCTATCTGCTCCAGAATCAAATAATATTTTAAATAAACGATGATTTAAAAGAAACTTACCTGTGACTACGCTTGGATCTTGTGGATCATTCCTATCCCTCAACATGTATGCTCTACCCTGGGCACCATCAGTATTCTTCTTTGGGCATTTATTCATATAATGACCCTTTTCCCCGCAAGTATGACAAATGACTGTTGCTGGTGGTGGATTCCCTCCAGCAACCGGTCTTTTGTTCTTGCAATCCTTTGGGTAATGGCCCGTCTTGTTACATATGTTACATTTAATGACACAAGGCCCTGTGTGATGCCAGCTGCATCTCCTACACAGAGGGGCATTTCCAGCATACCCACTTTTCTCATTTAAAGTGTTAGCATAAGCTCTTGCATTATCTTGCCTTGGTTAAGGATAGGGATTTGTATGATTACCTCTGGTGTTATTACGGTTGTTATAGAAAGCTCTCCCATCATGGAACTTTCGTTTATTATCGTAGGGCACTGGCACAGAGTTGTGCTTTGTTACTTGGTCCATTAACCTTAAGGTTATGTTAATGGCCTCCTCTAACGTTTGAAGTTTAGAGGCTGTAACATTCCCTTCGATACTCTGGGGCAAACCTCCGATGAAAACTTCTATCGTATTTTCAACAATTGGTACCATTGTAGGGCACAAAGTTGCCAACTCTTGAAATCTCCTAATATAAGTTTTAACATCGTTCCCCTTCACAGTCAAGTTATAAAATTCATCCTCCATTTTCTTGACTTCTGTCCGAGGGCAGTATTTCTTAATCATAAGTTTCTTAAATTCAACCCAAGATAACTTATATGCCTCTTCTATTCCTATTGGTTGGGCTTACGAATTCCACCAAGATAACGCTTCCTCAGTAAGCGTTCCCGTTGCAAACTTAACCCTACAATCCTTTGTACAATTACTTCGGGAAAACACCGATTCACATCTCTTAAACCAATGAATTAATCCTATGGCCCCTTCTGTCCCCTTGAAATTGAAGGGCTGGCAGCTTATAAATTCCTAGTAGTTACTCTTCTTCACTACAGGGATTTCAGGGTTTCTAGCCATGTTTGCATCCCTAGCTCCTAGTGCTGCTGTTACACTATCAGTCACTAGTCGCTGGATATCTTCCTGAGTCATGGCGGGAGTAGTGGGAGTGACAGGTGGAGTAGTTCTTGTACGTGCCATTCTAAAGGTAAGACATGGTAAGAATTTTGTTATAGTTTATGTTTTAAGTGCTGAAAGCACTTTTCTGATACCGGATGGGTTTAAAAAGATCATGTTCCTAGCAAGAATTGTTGCGGTTCACCGAAAATAGTTTCCCCCTCTGTCTAAAGGCATAGTGATTCTAAGGGATCCTAAGTTTTTACTATTCCTAGGTATGTCTACTTGTTTTAATTTTTCCTATTTGTTTTAATTTTTTAAGTCCTAAGGCAATAGAGTGTGTTCTAAGGCAATGGGGAATCCTAATACAGGATACGAGTTTTATGAAAAACCTTTTTTTTTGAAAACCTAGCAAGTACCCGTTTAATTAAGTTATCTACTTATATTATCTAAACCTATAACCTCATTTTTGCTCTAGGTTACTCTTGAGTTGAATGGCCTCTAAGAGTTCGTCTATGTCAGACCTATGATTATCCGTAAGATCCTCGATAATCATTTCGATGGAGGAAAGTCTAACATGTGCGGTGCTTACTTCGTCAGAGTGTCCTTCATATTTTGTTTGTAACCTAAAGACTTGATTACGAGTTTTCTCTAATTCATTTTCTAACCTATTTTTACCTATTCCTAATTCCCTAATTCTAATTTCTACTTCTTCCATTCTTTCTAAAGAAAGTTTATCTAGATGACTAAGTATTTCATCTATTTGTTCATCATTCCTTTCTAAAGGTGTTTTATACGAACTACTAACTATGTGGAACCTAAGGGGAGGTGATGGTGGTATAAAACGTATTTTCTTAAGGGGAGGTGAATTTATTTTGGGAACATAACGATCTTAACTAGTATAGTGGGGTTCAGATGGGGTAGGGGTTATAGTAGGTATAGTAGGAATGTTTCAACCATATGCCTGCATATACCCATTATATGCTTGCATATAGGGGTCATTCGAGGAAAGTTCTAATCCTAGGTTAGTTAAGATATTCTAGGCTAATTCTTTTGGAGAATTAGAACCAGTAGATGAGTGAGTAGGAGTAGCCGGAGCATACTCATAACCATCGGATGAAGTATCCGTCTCATCGGTATCCAACACGATGATAGGATTGTTAAAGGATGACATATCTTACTGTAATTCCCGAAGGAATATCTTAGAATAATTCTAACCTAAATAAGCATTTTAAGGGCAATTCTAATATTGGGGATTCTATCCTAAGGGCAATAGTGAGATATCTAATCCTAAAGGCAATTCGGGGGTTCTAATCTAAAGGCAAGTTAGTCTAAAGGCAAGTTAGTTCTAAAGGCAAGTTAGGGATTCTAACCTAAAGGCAGTTGGGGATTCTAATCTAAAGGCAATTTGGGGATTCTAACCTAAAGGTAGTTGGGGATTCTAAGCTAAAGGTAGTTGGGGATTCTAACCTAAAGGTAGTTGGGGATTCTACTGGCACCGAGGTCCTTTTTGAAAAAGTGGTTATAGTTTTAGGAAAATCCTTTTGTTCTCTATAACCAAGGCTCTGATGCCAATCTGTAACACCCCCATTTTTCACTGATCGCGGCGGATAAAGTGTTTGGGGCATTACTCAAGGAAACAAAGACAAGATAATAGAAAACGACTCGAAAAGAAACGTTTTTGAAAAAGGTTGTTATCAATCATTTATTCATCAGAGTTTTTACAGTAAAAGATGTACTTTTACCAGAAGAGAGGTCCCTAAGATACGTTTTACGACACAAAATTGATGAATGATAACTATTCTGGACGTCCTCATGTCGAGTGGTTCTCCGTGCCAGGGTTCCTATAGTGCCAAATTACCTAAGATAACATGCTTAAAAGTCAACACGTATGTTGAGTGAGAGTCATAGGTTTAAAAAGTTAAATTATAAATACAAGATCCGCAGAGTTCAGCTAAAACTCTATGTGTGGAAAAGGGTTAGTGTTAGAAAGAAGGTATATTGCACTAAGCTCATGAACCACACGTTAACGATCCAGGTCATGGGGTCTGCAGACCAAACCATGAGGGGATGGGAAGGATAACTTGCCAAAGTTAAACCTTCAGTGGGTTTAAATATAGTACTTATTGGTACCCCTAGTGTGGTGTTAATACCAATGGGAGTTGTCAAACTCCAATAGATCTATCAACTATATTCGCGTTCGCTTGGGTAAAACGTCTCAAACGATTAGATTCATGAATTTTGGTTATGTAATGATGGCTGTTAGTTTACTCATGCAATAACCAGAGCAAAGACTTGCATTTGGTTTTAAAGCATGTATCCCCCCCCCCCACAGGGTTTGTAAAACATTTAAAAAGCATTTAAAAGGGTGTGAGGCTATGAAAACTCACCTGAGTCTCTAGCTAATTATAGTAGGGGTTTAGACAACTCACTCACGTATCCTGGGGTAGTGCTGGTGTGTGTATGTCAAGTCTTACTCTAGGTTTTCTTAACTAATTACTATTTAGTTTTTATATATAACATAACACCGTTCGGGCCATTGTAATTCAGAAGTATATGACTCCTCACATGAAGCTCCCTACTATTGTATTATGTGATCAGCATAATACCGTTCAGGCCATCATAATTCAGAAGTTAATACTCCTCACACAAAGTTCCCTATTAATGAGTTATGTTGTTATTAGGGTTTAGTTATAAGATAACACCGTTCAGGCCATCATATCTCAGAAGTATATGCAATAATCGTTAGAGGAGTCAAGGCACTTTAATTCGTAAACCCAACAAACTAGTCAAAACGAAATATCCACATAGTACTCCTCGCATGAAGCTCCCTAGTATTGTGTTATGTTTCTAACTTAAATAGGTTTTTATGTTTTATGAAAATAGTCCATTTTTACCCTTTATGTTAATATATTTATGTTTTCTACCCTAAACTTATAAACTTATAACAAATAGGCATATAACTTTCTATCTAATGCATAGTTAGTCCCTAAACTATCATATTTTAAGGAAATGACACATATAGTTCCTAGATTATACTAACTTCTATTATTTACTCTATTTACCCTTATTTTTATACTATTTGCAGTTTTAGTCCTTTTAGTTTTATATTTGTTTTAAAACCATCTAGTGGGGTGTTAATACCAACGAGGGGTTTGCAGACCAAACTATGAGGGGATGGGAAGGATAACTTGCCAAAGTTAAACCTTCAGTGGGTTCAAATATAGTACTTATTGGTACCACCTAGTGGGGTGTTAATACCAACGAGAGTTGTGTCAAACTCCAATAGATCTATCAACTATATTCGCGTTCGCTTGGGTAAAACGTCTCAAACGATTAGATTCATGAATTTTGGTTATATAATGATGGTTGTAATTTTACTCGTGCAATAACCAGAGCAAAGATTTGCATTTGGTTTTAAAGCATATATCCCCCTCACAGGGTTTGTAAAATATTTAAAAAGCATTTAAAAGGGTGTGAGGCTATGAAAACTCACCTGAGTCTCTAGCTAATTATATTAGGGGTTTGGACAACTCACTCACATATCCTGGGGTAGTGCGGGTGTGTGTATGTCAAGTCTTAGTCTAGGTTTTCTTAACTAATTAGTATTAAATTTTTATATATAACATAACACCGTTCGGGCCATTGTAATTCAGAAGTATATGACTCCTCACATGAAGCTCCCTACTATTGTATTATGTGATCAGCATAATACCGTTCGGGCTATCATAATTCAGAAGTTAATTGATGCGTGGGAATTGCACCAGGTTTTACCTCTCAAGGGATCTTGAGAAGCTTACAACCCCCACCAGGCAGTGTACCTGATCGTTGTAGTATAGTATAGTGACAAGTACCGGGTGATTGATCGTTCAACTCAGGAATAGTGTCGCTAGGATTAGAAAGCCTAAAAATTAAGTCTAGAGGTGAGGGATGATTCTTTTTGTATTTTTATATTTTTATAAAAGCAATTAAAATCTCGGGTTTTTTTTTTTTGGAAGAGTGGGCGGAATTAGTTGCTAATCAACTAACCCAATAACTAAAGATGCAATCAAAATAAAATAACAAAAATGTAAATAAAGCTAATTACTAATGTGGTGTGAACAATAAATGGGAAAATTGTGTTTACTTAGATTTCATTACTCCCTAGATATCTTTTACAGGTTGATAGTTTGTTACAATTGCGTGGATGACGGGTTATATTCCTTAATACCATTCGTGGGGTGGCGTACGTACTTCCCGAACTCTATAAGCTCCTACTTCACTCCTATGTCGAGCCTGCAAGAAGCTCCTAACATTGGATCATTAGAATTCGCTCATGCATTAAATACAACCATAAAAACCTAGTACGCATTGGTTCATGTTTCTTAAGACGTTCAAGCATGTTACCATATGGAAGTCTGCCAGTTTTCTTAAGCCTAACATCGAAATCATTCATCCGTAACTATTATAAACAAGCAATCAACCCATAATCAATATCTAGGTTTCACTACATCAAATCAAACACACAAGAGATTTAGCCTATCATGTTAAAATCAAGACAAGCGTAAGATATATTCAAACAACACATAGACATATTGAATGAATTGAAAGGATACTTATCTTAATTGAACATGAAAGGTTTCAAAGGGTAAAAATCCTTGAAAGTATAGTAAAAATCATGCTAGGGTTTCCAAGTTATCCCTCCTATTGTCCTCTCTTAATGAGTGAAAATTACAAAACTATATATAGATTTTCCATCATGACGGCGTCAAGAAGAAAAATCTGACGCCGTCAACTCGCCGCCCATAGTAATATGGGATTGCCTAGATCCAGATCTGACGCTGTCAAGTGCAAATTTTCTCTAGGCCGTCACGTATAATGGGACCATGATGGCCTATGGTGACGCCGTCATGCCCCTAGTGTAAAAACTCTCTGGATCGTCACTGATGAGTGTCTAAATACTCATCATTTCTATCACATTTAGACTACAAAAACATATGAAAACATACAGATTTGCCTCATAATACAGGAAATATCATCAAAATGTGTTTTTAGGTGTTATAAGTGCAAAATGGATGAAAACTGATGAAAAACATACAAAATATACTTAATTTACAGTTTCAGTCCCTGAACTTTGACAAATTGGCAAAACTAGTCCCTGGTTACTAAAAACTTGTACAAATATCATTTTAGGTCCTTGGGATTCATAAGTTGTTAGGAAAAGTCCTTTGAAGTTAAAAATCATAAATTTACAACTCTGGTCCCTCAACTTTGAAAAGTGTCAAAATCAGTCCCTGGGTTATTTAAAATGGAAAAATATCAAATATAACCCTTGTACTATTCTATAATGGCATAATTGGTCCTTTGTGTTAACTTTGGTCCAGTGGGTCCCACAAACCCTAGAAGTCCATTAAAAAGGAGAAGGAAGCAGAGGAGAAAAATTATTAGATTAGTCTTAGTTTAAATTAATCGTAGGTAGTGTATTTTCTCCTTCAGTTGTAATTCTCAGTTAAAATCACTTGTACTCAGTCATTTTAGTGTAATGAAAGCTTATTTTAACCTTTAATTACATTATTGTTCATTAAATTTGTATTTAGTAATTTCAAGTGAAATTGACAATTTCACTTAACTTTGCTAATTGTTGTTGTTTTTGGATTCTTAAGCTTACTTAAACTCTGACAAAGTTTATCTAAGTTTTTAGAAACACTAAAAGTCAGTTTAGAATAAAAAAGCAAAAATACATAAAAAAATCATATTAAATAGAAAATAATAAAAAAATCAAGAAAGATGATGATACAAGCAATGGAGCATGGTGATTTTGGATTGCACTGGTTGTAGTGCTCATTGGTGAGCTTTAGGAATAGTTTATGGTACTTGGTTCAGTTATTCTCAGTTGGATCCAATTTTGTAAGTCATTTTTCAATTTTTGCAAATCACTATTTCATCTTCTGATGTTGGAATTTTTATGTGTTTTAATGTTTATTAGGATTAATATAATAAGTTTATGAAGTTAGGTTGAATGCTTGTTCAAGAAAATCTTTGGTTCTTTAGTTTTTTTTAAGTTGACAGTCAAATTAGCATCTTGGTGATTTAGTAGTATTGGTTGTTAGTGTTGTTATTTTTGAGTTTCTATAAGTTGTATTAATCATAATAAATCTTTATAATACAGTTTCATGGTCTAATATAGTCATTTGCTTTGAAATCTTAAAATCAGTCAATCATTAGGAGTGTTTGGCTCAGGGTTGCTCACTGAGCTCCACTGAGTTTGAGTGTGAAGTTGTGAGTCAAGATAGTAATTTAGGTTCATACAAGCTCAGTCCAACCATCACTTTGGGTATTACACAAGGCTAAAGTCAAAATCCAATTCCAATTCCCTTGACAGTTAACTGTCAAGGATTTTGGATCCACAAACCTTCATTTCACATCACAAGTAGGTATTCTAGCTTAATTAAGTAATATTGTAGCTTATGATATCACATTCAGTCAGTAGGATCAAGTTAAAATTCACCAAAGTCAACTGAGTAGTTTTCACTAAAAAGTCAAAAGTCACCATTCCAGAAAATCTCAAAACTTGCAATAATTTTGTAGAATTTTAGATTTGGTTTTAGAATCTGAAACTTGTTGTAATCATAGTCTAACAGCTCAACTTTTGATTCCCCACCTTTTTTATATTTTTGTGATTTTTAGGGTGGGCCCCACAGATCTCCAAACACACCTGCAGGGCAAGGTATTGCCCTGCTGCAGTCACCACAATCCATCACCACCACTTTGGTTGTGATTTGTGACCACCACAGTGGGCCCCTGTCCTCAAATCTTGTTCCTTTGAACCCCCCTCCTAGTATACTTTCAGAGCTGACCAGTTATTTGACCTAGTACCTAGTGGACCCCACTTTGAATTGCCATTGAACTTTGTCCCCTAATCTGTCTCAGTCCACAATAAGCAAGTGCTTATTGTGGCTTATTGGCTTATTCAGTGTTCCACTTGTGCTTTTTCTAGCTTATATAGGTTTAATTAACTAAGTTGAACTGGATTTTACTCTTGTGGACCCCACATAAGTCAGTTTTAGCTTATTTGCTTGTTTGGTCAACTTTGGTCAACTGTCACACTAATAAGCTTACACACAGCTTATTAATAGCTTATAAAATTATTGTTTTTACAAAAGTTGTCTATTTTTAGGTATAATTTAGTTTTGTAAAAGAAAAATCCAGAAAAGACAATATAAAAATAAGTGATAGTTTCTATTTAATATAATTTAATTTTAATTTTCATTTTTAGATTTTTATTAAGTAAGCTGTGTTTTTATATTTTATTAATTTCCTCTTATATTAAAGTATTTTTAATAATTTTCTCAGATTTTTATTTTGTAATTTGGTATTTATTAGAATTAAAAATAGTTTTATTAGTAATTAATTAATAAGTAAGTTTTAAATAGCATAATTAATTTTTATAAAGCAACACCTAGTTTTTATATTTTTTATAGCTTTTATAAGTCATAAAATAGTTTTATAAATTTTTTTCATAATTTTCTAAGTTAATTTAGTATTATTTGTAATTTAAATTAGTTTAAATAGCTTAATTAATATAAATAGTTTTTAATTAATAGAAAATCCATAAAAAGACAAAAATATTTTTTTTTTTTATACTTTCTTCAAGTTCTAATTTAAGTTTAGAAATTATTTTTGTAAGTTTTTAGTTTAATTTGTAGTATTTATAATTTTTAGTTTGATATAAATTAGTTTTAATTAAATAGTTAAATAAGTTTTTAATTAAATAATTAATAATAAATAATAAAATAATCTAAAAAATAATTTTCTTTTTAATTTAATTTTCTTTTAAGTTTAAGTTTATAGAATTTTCATTTTTAACCCCTGTAGTTTATTTTTCTTAAAACTCACCTTTTTCTCAGCACGCAATCGCGTCTGATTTTAATTTGGTCTACGTTTATACGTTTTAGATATCTAGGTTTCACATAATCGTTCTAATAAGTTATTTTGTTTTATAAAACCCTAGTGTAATCACACACACACACTTATTCATATCCCTGTTCACATTCACTCGATCACAGATTCGTTTTTAATACCATCACAACCTCGTTGGGACATTACGACCCGGGGAAACACTGTATTCCACGGAAGCATTTGCCTTAGACTGTTTGACTTGTTGACCATCCTTTGGTTAATATTATCTGACCGTTTGAGGCGAATCAGTCACGGACTCTATCCACTTCACATCTTGTTTTACTCTTGACGCCGTCATGAAGAACTTTGTGACGCCGTCAGGTACTGTTCCCAGCAAGAAAAATTAAATCCAAAAACGTCCAAAATGCTTCCTTTTCCAGAATTCACTCCAAAAGTACCTAAAATCACAAAAGGAACGATTTAGGGCAATATTTGATCAAATAAATACAATTCCAGGCTTAAATGACCCCTTAAAACGGATCATTTTTCGCCTTATCATATACCCTTACACTTGAGATTTGCTTGTCCTCAAGCAAATGCGTTTTTATTCTAATCAAAATACAAGTTAGGGGTCATTTAACACTAATATAAAAGTAATTCCAACAAATAATCGTTCCACTGAAGACCAAAGACAAGCATGGAGGTCATACACTAGCACCTCACAAATAATGTTTAGATACTTACATCTCTCGGGTGTAATAAAGTATATATCACAATATAGAAATGGAAAACATCTCTCACTACCTATCATAGCAAAATAGATTACCATAGGCTTGGGAAAGGATCAAACCTCCACCACTTGGCTTAAGCACCTAGGATAAACTATCAAGGAGGTCTTTTAAAGGGTTATAACGTTAGGTGTAGGGATATGGAATACACGGTTTTATTGGATATAGGCAATCTTTACTGGTGGCGAGTTAATCATCTTGGTTAATTACATGTACAATATGGCGTTGCTAAGCCAAGACTAGACTCGACTAATAAATCAAAAATAACAAAAACGATTTGCCTAATCTTCACATTTATCAAAAACAAAAATCAGAGACCGTAACGGAAGTGATGGAAATTCCTAGCTCTCAGAGCACACCACTTGTCCCACCTCCAGATTTTGTTCCTTGTGTCGGTTGTGGTGAGCCGCTTTTCGGTTTTCCATGTTGTTGGTGTACATGTGAACAATGTGGTAATGATATTCAAGATGGGAGTTGTTTGTTTTGTGGATCGAGTAATTCATTTGCTTATGATCCTAATCAAAACTTTTTCAACGACTCCTCAAATTTTTCCAACTACCCATCACATTCATACGAGAAAGAATCATATTATCCAAATATCAATGATGCTTCGTATCAAAATACACCAAGCCAGACTCAACAGTTTTACTGTTGTGAGTACTGTGGAGGTCCACACTTTAGCTCTGATTGTCAAACAAGGAATCCATTTCCTTGTAACAATTACGACTATTCGTTTCAAGACCCACCTCCACAGTGCCAAATGATTCAAGCAACTCCTCAAAACCAGCAAGACCCTTGTCTAGAGGTTCTTGAAAAACTTAAAAACGTTAAGGAGGAGTTGGCTAATATGTCATCTCTCAATGCACCAAGTTTTTCTTGTGTACATTGTGGGGGTCCTCATGATGATTTTCAATGTCAACCGTATTATAAACCAGAACATTGTTCTAGTTCTTATACATTCGGTTTTGACACATCCACACCCCCACAGTCTCCATTCACTCAATATTCTCGTGATAAATCTATCACGGAATTACTTGCTGAAAAACATGCTGCTAAAGATGAAAGAAGCATGGAAGAATTACTAGTCTTAGAACAAGCAGCTATAACACGTACCAAATTTCAAAATGTTGTTTTTCTCGATGAGGATGATGAAAGTGATGATACCTCATCAAGTTCATCAGTTGAGACTCCTTCCATGGATATACATGGAGAAAAGAATATAACTGAATCACCAGCAATAGAAATAATGGAACTTGTAGAATCCATTACTGCTAGTACCTCTCAACTCCCTGAATCTGCTGTTATCACACCCGAGGTTCCCACTCACTCTCTGAACATGGGGGACGAGCATCTTGACACAATTCCTGCAAAGGAATCTGACGAATTCATAAAGTCTAGTGTTGAGAACCTTGTCTCAATCCCAAGTGAGTCACAGGGAATTCTTGATCATATGTGTGATATTCCTCCCCCTCTTGTCTTTCCAAATGATCATATTGAGATGTTCTCTGATTCTGATGAGAACTATTCTTTATCTTGTGGAGACATAAGTTATGTGGGGGAATTACCTTCTGAGCTTGTCAACTCAGAAGAAGAGAATGAGGAAGAAATAATCCAAGACGAAGCTCTTCGTCTTACTTTACTAAATGCTAATCTTCTAATTTCTAGAATCGAGGCTTTTAATGAAAGGCCTATTTCATCTCCTATCCCCGTCAAGGATAGTGAGGTTTTGATCAATGATTCTATTATGGAATTGCAAACGTTCCATTTTGATCAAACGGGAGAGAAGATAAGTGGTATCACCACTTCTCATTCTTATAATTCTCTTCCCGTTTATGAATCATTTACTTTTGAGTAGTTCCCCAATGAACTCACTCAAATCAATCCCGAATACGAATCATTCACCTTTGCGGAGTTCTCCGGTGAACTCACTCATATCATATCTCTACCGGAGTATGATAATTTCTATTTTGATCTAGACATACCTATAATATGTCTTGATCAAACGAGCTTAAAAGAGGAGATTCATGAAACAATGAATTCTCCTATTGAAGATGAGGAGTTAATCATGATTTTCATCATGACTTTCTTTCTTTTCTTCATATATCCTGTGGCTTATCCTGTTCTTCACTCTTTCGGGAGTGAAGACATTATCTTTGATCCCGGCATTCTCATTTATAAATTATGAGCCGGTTACTTATCTCATCGGTGTGGAACTTTCACGTGCTTCAAATGTTTATCCAAATATCTTGAATGAAAGTCCGATGCAGATTGTCTCTTCCACTTGCTTCCCCATGGACAAATAAATTCGGGGTCGAGTCACGCTAGCGACTCGGTAAATAAAAACAGTAGCATTTACTTAGGGTTTTCACCCTAAGTGTGGGGGAGATACTAACCCACATGATGTATATATGTAAATATCTCTAAAAAAATAATAAAAAAAAATGTAAATATAGTGATAGCTTCTATTTAAGAAGTTTTATCTTAAAAAATATATGTATGTATATACACATAAAATAATGGCTAGTAATATTTCCTTCTTACGTTCTAAGTTCGGTTTAACACCCGGTACTTTGAATATTGAGGACAATATTCAGTTCTAAGTGTGGATGGAGATTCGTTATTCTAACGAATTTAAACACATGTTCCATCAAGAACCCCCATTTTTAGCCAAAATTAAAAATTTTTTTTTCTCACTTAGAACGCAATAAATGGTTATCAGTCCGCCATGTCTAACCCACATAAGGATTGGCTAATCCAGGAGCAAACGGTTCTTGGTAAAGATATCTCAAACCCGTTGATGGCTTGCAATTTGCCCAAAATTGTATGGTTCCTCAACTCCCCATTATCCTCAAAAGCTAATGAGCTGGCTAGCCCGCAAGATTATGGCTTGTGGTAAAGGTCGTGGAAAAACCATAATTGGTAATCAGCTCACCAAGATGTTGACTATTCCATCAAGAGTTGACTAGTCCAGAAGCAAACGGCTTTTGGTAAAGACTAATCAAATCCGTTGACAGCTGGTGGTTTGCTCAAAATCACACGGTTATCAGGTGTACTACAGTTCTTACATCTGGCTACTCCAGAAGTGATGGCTTTTGGTAAAGAGTAAAAATCCATTAAATATTTCTCAAAAAGATTGCTAGAGACTAGCAATAGTTTAGTGTGGGGGATTGATGAGTGTCTAAATACTCATCATTTCTATCACATTTAGACTACAAAAACATATGAAAACATACAGATTTGCCTCATAATACAGGAAATATCACCAAAATGTGTTTTTAGGTGTTATAAGTGCAAAAGGGATGAAAACTGATGAAAAACATACAAAATATACTTAATTTACAGTTTCAGTCCCTGAACTTTGACAAATTGTCAAAACTAGTCCCTGGTTACTAAAAACTTGTACAAATATCATTTTAGGTCCTTGGGATTCATAAGTTGTTAGGAAAAGTCCTTTGAAGTTAAAAATCATAAATTTACAACTCTGGTCCCTCAACTTTGAAAAGTGTCAAAATCAGTCCCTGGGTTATTTAAAATGAAAAAATATCAAATATAACCCTTGTACTATTCTATAATGGCATAATTGGTCCTTTGTGTTAACTTTGGATAAATTACAGGTTTAGCCCTTCAAAATCAGAAAATTACATAAAAGGTCCCTGGAGTTTAGAAAAGTGGAAATTTTGCATCCATGGTCCTTGGGGTATTCAAATATGACATAAGTGGTCCCTATAACAACTTTTCAAAGTTTACACATCAGGTCCCTTAACTTTGGCCAAATTACATTTTTGATCCTTGTGTAACTTTAATACCAAACGGACCCTTTATATATTAAAACCCAACAAAAAAAACCAATCCACTACACCATTACCCCAGCCCACCCTTGTGTTTTTGTGATCCAATCCACCAGGCCCAAACATAAGCCCACCCAACACCCCTTAGTATTAAAACGGGGTCAAAGCCCCTTACCCCTGGTCAAACACCAAAACCACCCCAGTCACCCTTCCCTCCCAAACCATACCACCACCATCACTGCTACATACCACCTTCCACCTCACACCTCTGCCTCTCCACGCAATCCCTCCACCTCCACTAGCTCCCAAGCCCCATTTAATGCCTTGAAAACTCTTCACGCAATCTACAGTGCTCCAACTGTCACTTTGACTATTTTGGCGCCAAAAGCTAATTTGAATGGCTAGGATAACTCAGACCTTATCAACGGCTAAGATATGGTGGGAATTGGTCCAGTGGGTCCCACAAACCCTAGAAGTCCATTAAAAAGGAGAAGGAAGCAGAGGAGAAAGATTATTAGATTAGTCTTAGTTTAAATTAATCGTAGGTAGTGTATTTTCTCCTTCAGTTGTAATTCTCAGTTAAAATCACTTGTACTCAGTAATTTTAGTGTAATGAAAGCTTATTTTAACCTTTAATTACATTATTGTTCATTAAATTTGTATTTAGTAATTTCAAGTGAAATTGACAATTTCACTTAACTTTGCTAATTGTTGTTGTTTTTGGATTCTTAAGCTTACTTAAACTCTGACAAAGTTTATCTAAGTTTTTAGAAA
This sequence comes from Artemisia argyi, assembly GCA_030686995.1. Classification (NCBI taxonomy): domain Eukaryota; kingdom Viridiplantae; phylum Streptophyta; class Magnoliopsida; order Asterales; family Asteraceae; genus Artemisia; species Artemisia argyi. The sequence goes on from CM060695.1 coordinate 43,069,905, forward strand.
CACTAAAAGTCAGTTTAGAATAAAAAAGCAAAAATACATAAAAAATCATATTAAATAGAAAATAATAAAAAAATCAAGAAAGATGATGATACAAGCAATGGAGCATGGTGATTTTGGATTGCACTGGTTGTAGTGCTCATTGGTGAGCTTTAGGAATAGTTTATGGTACTTGGTTCACTTATTCTCAGATGGATCGAATTTTGTAAGTCATTTTTTAATTTTTGCAAATCACTATTTCATCTTCTGATGTTGGAATTTTTATGTGTTTTAATGTTTATTAGGATTAATATAATAAGTTTATGAAGTTAGGTTGAATGCTTGTTCAAGAAAATCTTTGGTTCTTTAGTTTTTTTTAAGTTGACAGTCAAATTAGCATCTTGGTGATTTAGTAGTATTGGTTGTTAGTGTTGTTATTTTTGAGTTTCTATAAGTTGTATTAATCATAATAAATCTTTATAATACAGTTTCATGGTCTAATATAGTCATTTGCTTTGAAATCTTAAAATCAGTCAATCATTAGGAGTGTTTGGCTCAGGGTTGCTCACTGAGCTCCACTGAGTTTGAGTGTGAAGTTGTGAGTCAAGATAGTAATTTAGGTTCATACAAGCTCAGTCCAACCATCACTTTGGGTATTACACAAGGCTAAAGTCAAAATCCAATTCCAATTCCCTTGACAGTTAACTGTCAAGGATTTTGGATCCACAAACCTTCATTTCACATCACAAGTAGGTATTCTAGCTTAATTAAGTAATATTGTAGCTTATGATATCACATTCAGTCAGTAGGATCAAGTTAAAATTCACCAAAGTCAACTAAGTAGTTTTCACTAAAAAGTCAAAAGTCACCATTCCAGAAAATCTCAAAACTTGCAATAATTTTGTAGAATTTTAGATTTGGTTTTAGAATCTGAAACTTGTTGTAATCATAGTCTAACAGCTCAAATTTTGATTCCCCACCTTTTTATATTTTTGTTATTTTTAGGGTGGGCCCCACAGATCTCCAAACACACCTGCAGGGCAAGGTATTGCCCTGCTGCAGTCACCACAATCCATCACCACCACTTTGGTTGTGATTTGTGACCACCACAGTGGGCCCCTGTCCTCAAATCTTGTTCTTTTGAACCCCCCTCCTAGTATACTTTCAGAGCTGACCAGTTATTTGACCTAGTACCTATTGGACCCCACTTTGAATTGCCATTGAACTTTGTCCCCTAATCTGTCTCAGTCCACAATAAGCAAATGCTTATTGTGGCTTATTGGCTTATTCAGTGTTCCACTTGTGCTTTTTCTAGCTTATATAGGTTTAATTAACTAAGTTGAACTGGATTTTACTCTTGTGGACCCCACATAAGTCAGTTTTAGCTTATTTGCTTGTTTGGTCAACTTTGGTCAACTATCACACTAATAAGCTTACACACAGCTTATTAATAGCTTATAAAATTATTGTTTTTACAAAAGTTGTCTATTTTTAGGTATAATTTAGTTTTGTAAAAGAAAAATCCAGAAAAGACAATATAAAAATAAGTGATAGTTTCTATTTAATATAATTTAATTTTAATTTTCATTTTTAGATTTTTATTAAGTAAGTTGTGTTTTTATATTTTTATTAATTTCCTCTTATATTAAAGTATTTTTAATAATTTTCTCAGATTTTTATTTTGTAATTTGGTATTTATTATAATTAAAAATAGTTTTATTAGTAATTAATTAATAAGTAAGTTTTAAATAGTATAATTAATTTTTATAAAGCAACACCTAGTTTTTATATTTTTTATAGCTTTTATAAGTCATAAAATAGTTTTATAAATTTTTTTCATAATTTTCTAAGTTAATTTAGTATTATTTGTAATTTAAATTAGTTTAAATAGCTTAATTAATATAAATAGTTTTTAATTAATAGAAAATCCATAAAAAGACAAAAATATTTATTTTTATTTTTTATACTTTCTTCAAGTTCTAATTTAAGTTTAGAAATTATTTTTGTAAGTTTTTAGTTTAATTTGTAGTATTTATAATTTTTAGTTTGATATAAATTAGTTTTAATTAAATAGTTAAATAAGTTTTTAATTAAATAATTAATAATAAATAATAAAATAATCTAAAAAATAATTTTCTTTTTAATTTAATTTTCTTTTAAGTTTAAGTTTATAGAATTTTCATTTTTAACCCCTGTAGTTTATTTTTCTTAAAACTCACCTTTTTCTCAGCACGCAATCGCGTCTGATTTTAATTTGGTCTACGTTTATACGTTTTAGATATCTAGGTTTCACATAATTGTTCTAATAAGTTATTTTGTTTTATAAAACCCTAGTGTAATTACACACACACACTTATTCATATCCCTGTTCACATTCACTCGATCACAGATTCGTTTTTAATACCATCACAACCTCGTTGGGACATTACGACCCGGGGAAACACTGTATTCCACGGAAGCATTTGCCTTAGACTGTTTGACTTGTTGACCATCCTTTGGTTGATATTATCTGACCGTTTGAGGCGAATCAGTCACGGACTCTATCCACTTCACCTCTTGTTTTACTCTTGACGCCGTCATGAAGAACTTTGTGACGCCGTCAGGTACTGTTCCCAGCAAGAAAAATTAAATCCAAAAACGTCCAAAATGCTTCTTTTTCCAGAATTCACTCCAAAAGTACCTAAAATCACAAAAGGAACGATTTAGTGCAATATTTGATCAAATAAATGCAATTCCGGGCTTAAATGACCCCTTAAAACGGATCATTTTTCGCCTTATCATATACCCTTACACTTGAGATTTGCTTGTCCTCAAGCAAATGCGCTTTTATTCTAATCAAAATACAAGTTAGGGGTCATTTAACACTAATATAAAAGTAATTCCAACAAATAATCGTTCCACTAAAGACCAAAGACAAGCATGGAGGTCATACACTAGCACCTCACAAATAATGTTTAGATACTTACATCTGTCGGGTGTAATAAAGTATATATATCACAATATGGAAATGGAAAACATCTCTCACTACCTATCATAGCAAAATAGATTACCATAGGCTTGGGAAAGGATCAAACCTCCACCACTTGGCTTAAGCACCTAGGATAAACTATCAAGGAGGTCTTTTAAAGGGTTATAACGTTAGGTGTAGGGATATGGAATACACGGTTTTATTGGATATAGGCAATCTTTACTGGTGGCGAGTTAATCATCTTGGTTAATTACATGTACAATATGGCGTTGCTAAGCCAAGACTAGACTCGACTAATGAATCAAAAATAACAAAAACATAAAATAAACATAGAATGAAACGGGATGGTAGTCCGTATGTTTTTTCTTTTCTTTTTCTAATTTTTTTTTCTATTTTTTTTTTGTTCTTTTTCTTAATTTTTTTGATTTTTATTTTATTTATTTTTTTGATTTATTTTTTTTGCATACACTCTTACCCTACCATCCAAAATAATACATCATAGGGAATGAATATTCTCCTTACACTTGAATTTTTACATACTTTAGAATAAACTAATCTAATGACTCGAATTAAGATAATCAAAACACTTGGAGTACTTTTACGATTAACACACATATGGGGGTAATAAATGATTTTCTTCCCCATTACTCCATAACATAAGTACTTTACCCATGAGTCTCAATCGTCCCAAAACAATATGTACAAGATATGACTCGACTTAGCAACCATGTAATCAATTAGATAATTAACTAAGGGTTTAAACATGTAACAATAATGCACTAAAGATGAGTGCATACACGGAAGGCTAAGGCGATTTGGGTGTACATTTAAGTGGGTTGTAACAAATTCTTCCTTTAAGTAAGATGCTTAAAGTTAGAAACGAAAAGATAGGCTCGGAGGGGTGTACTAGGGGTTTCGTGTACTAAAAATGAGTACAACGCTAATGGTGTGGGAAAAATTAGTTGACTTTACTAGCCAAGTAATATGACTTAAATGGTCATGTAATTATGATACGGGTTTAAACACAAGGGTGATCCTAATGCCTCTTATCATGTAGTAAATCCTACTACACGAATGTAGTCTCACTAGCGGTCCCGGGATGCATCACTAATGCAAGTTCTAGAATCTAAATGCTACCGGTACACTCATAAGCACTAATAGTAAATGCTTTTACTATCAAATCTAAAGGCGAACCTCACATATTTGGGTGGAAAATTTTTATGAATAGTACGGTTTTGTGCTAGTCATACAACTCCTATCCATGAGACGCTTGCTAAGGCTAAAGTTTCAGTCCTAAATGTTGTAAAAAAATTAAATTTAGCGCTAAAATTACACTAACAAGTATTTCTCTTAGTTTTATTACATACCTACCATCGAACAAACAAACTAAAGTGCAAGTGTATCCTATAAGGTATCATCATTTACCCTCCCCTTACACTTAGGATGAACATTGTCTCCAATGTTCAATTAAAGAATGTAAAAGTGAAATAGGTAAAAGAATGAAATCAAATACTCCCCTGATTCGTTCAGTGTCGATAGTGCGGTAACAAGGTTAGATCTTCCTCCAAGAAAATGAACAATCAAAGCTTCCCTTCCAGAATATAAATCATCTTCTTGTCATACATAACCTGTTAAACCTGAGAAAACAAACAAGGCAACCTCGCGTAAAATCGGCGGCAATCTATATATACTAACAAATTCTAGAAAGCAATGTAAGTTATAATGCTTGTGGAATGAATGTTTGCAGATTTCCCGGAGTTTATAAAACTAAAGATTTAACAAAAACTTTAAGATTCCGTTAGAAAAACAAAACTAGCAAAATTTTCAGAATTTTACACATGACGCCGTCAGGAATTAATTACTGACGCCGTCAGAAGTGACCTGCAGAAATTTTTACATTAAGTTTCCGGAAAATTTCTGGAAAGCTTATGTCCTACTTCCTGGAAAATCCTGCAAAACATCATTATCACTCGATACAAGCATTTGACTCAAACAGATACGAATATATATGTCCGTTTAATATTGTGGGAAATCATCATCGATTTTGTTTCTTAAAAACATATTTGGGGTTTCCCCTTACACTTATCTTTTGTGAAAAACCTTTGGATGAAGTTAAGACGAAGTCAAACGACAAAATAAAGTATTTTTACCATTTTATTTTTGAAACTTGATATACCAACAATAAAAATAAAGCAAGCATACGGAAACAAATAACAATCAAACAAATAAAAATCACACAAAGCATGGGTTGCCTCCCAAGAAGCGCTTTTCTTTATTTATGAGTCTTGTTGCTAGACTCAAGGTCATGGGCACTTACGTGACCTCATCGTTGGTCTCACTTTCTAGGTCATCTCCTATATTAGTTTTGTATTCCGGACCTAGTTGCAAGCATTCTTTGTAGAAACCAAGTATTCTATTCATAACATATTCTACTCCTCTACGTCTATCCTCATCATTCCTATAGTAAACCGCTTGTTTGTGTTCCTTTTCTATGTTTGATAGGAGGCGATATTGTTCAATCTTATAGGGCATTTGGTAAGCAATCTCATCATTCTCTTCCTTGAATCTAACTATCCCTAGAGTCGGATCATAACTCATCTTAGAGGCCTCAACGAACGGTTTTCCGAACACTACTTGAGTTAGGCAATCATCTATCACCGGACGAGTATCCTCCACTATCACAAAGTCGGTCTCATAAGTGAAGTTTTCAACAATCACAATATCACATGCAATCCTTTCACTCTTCCTACAAAATTACTTATCAAATTCTTGTTGGGCATCATCCTATAACCAAGTTGCTTCTTCATTACCCAATTATAATAAGTCCTAGTCATGATGTTTATAGGAGACCTAGGATCGATATAAGCTTTCCATACATGCATATACCCAATGTTGCATGGTATGTTGATGTTAGAGGGATCACCTACTTTAATAAGGGGTGAACCAAGGATATATGGTGTCTCGGGATCATTGAATAAATCTTTGTGATATTCCCGTTCTTCCTTGGTGGGCAACTTATCAAAGTACTCTTCTACGTTTTCTACTTCCTCTAACTCTTCTCCCTTATTAACCTCAACTTCCTTAATTTCATCCCTAGTCTCAGTTTCTATTCCAACTTCATCCTTGTCACTCTCTTCTATATCCTTATCTGTTGGCTTAATGGTGACAACATTGACAAAGTGGACGTGTTTGGATGACGAGGGGTCCTTAATTTGGATTTCGCTATTTGCGTCCCTGGTGTCCTTCCTAGGTGTAGTTAGCGTTTGGTTGTTGAGGGCATTCAACAAGTTGTCAATCTTATTGGTCATCTCCGTTTGTTGTTGATTGAATTCGGTTTCAAACTTAGCTATGCGAGCTTCTTGAGATGCCATAAACTTGGACATCAATCCTTTAACATTGTTGGTACTACCATAGTTATTAGAAGGATTGTTGTTGAAAGTGCGGTTGGAGGGTGGACCGTTTGGTTGGTAATGATTAGGCAGATTGGAAGAATTGTTTTAGTTTTGTTTCCACCTAAGGTTCGGGTGACTTTTCCAAGAAGGGTTGTAGGAATCACCGTAAGGGTTTGGCTCGGGTTTGAAAGTGTACCACTTATCTCCCGCTTCCTCGGTACGCGAAGATGCGTAGTCCGCAAAAGCTGTTCCGGGGAGTTCCACGCAATCACGAGTGTCATGGGGACCGCTACATAAATCGCATGAAGAAGTGATTTTGTTCACTTGGCTTGAAGGCTTAGGAGATTTGTAAGATTTCATGAGGAACTTGACTTGGTCCTCAAGTTCCATGATCCTACGGTCGGGAGTGCTAGAATTGTTCGAAGGCAAAGATATTGCCTTGACCGTTTTGTTCAAATCACGGGGATCATTCCAACTTTCTTTGTCATAAAGAGAAAGATCTTCTATGAGTTCCCATGATTCTTCCGCACTTAGATCACGTAGCTTACCACCGGCCGATTGGTCAATGGTCCGCCTTGTGGAGAGATCGACATGGTCATAGAAGATTTGGACTTGGAGCCAAAGATCTATGCCATGATGAGGGACTTTTTGGAGTAAGTCCTTGAAACGAGTCCATGCTTCATATAGAGTTTCACCTTGACGTTGTTGAAACATCAAGATATCATTTCTAAGCTTGGTAGTTCTCCCCGGTGGGAAAAATTGAGCAAGGAAACGAGTGGTGAGATCATCCCATGAGGTGATGGATCCCGCGGGTAAACGTTCAAGCCATTGACTAGCTTGATCACATAGAGAGAATTTGAATAGGCGTAATCGGGTCGACTCTCTAGTTGTAACTTCAAGGTCTATAGAATCTACAATTTTAAGGAAGTCCTTGAGATGTTGGTTAGGATCTTCGGAACGAAGTCCATGGAACGCACATCCGCTTTGCACCAACCGGATGGTGTCGGATCGCAAGGGGGACACATTGGCTCCTTGGGTGAGCTCAATAGTGTTTCAATAGCCTTGGTGGCTAGGACGTGAATACTCTCCTAGGGTTCGGGGCCTAAGAGGTTGGTTTTCTAGTGGTGGGTTTTATTGTGGTGGGTTGATGGGTTCAAAGACGTTACCACCTTCCATGATGTCGGATGGTAAAGATTACGAACAAAGACACGAAGAAATAAGATAGACTAAAGAAAACCTAAAAATAAAATAAAATCTTACTAGAAAGGAATCTAGCAAGTAGACCTAATAATAAGAAATCCTAACCTAGACAATAACTACTTCCCCGGGCTACGACACCAAAAACTTGATGCGTGGGAATTGCACCAGGTTTTACCTCTCAAGGGATCTCGAGAAGCTTACAACCCCCACCAGGCAGTGTACCTGATCGTTGTAGTATAGTATAGTGACAAGTACCGGGGGATTGATCGTTCAACTCAGGAATAGTGTCGCTAGGATTAGAAAGCCTAAAAATTAAGTCTAGAGGTGAGGGATGATTCTTTTTGTATTTTTATATTTTTATAAAAGCAATTAAAATCTCGGGTTTTTTTTAGAAGAGTGGGCGGAATTAGTTGCTAATCAACTAACCCAATAACTAAAGATACAATCAAAATAAAATTACAAAAATGTAAATAAAGCTAATTACTAATGTGGTGTGAACAATAAATGGAAAAATCGTGTTTACTTAGATTTCATTACTCCCTAGATATCTTTTACAGGTTGATAGTTTGTTACAATTGCGTGGATGACGGGTTATATTCCTTAATACCATTCGTGGGGTGGCGTACGTACTTCCCTAACTCTATAAGCTCCTACTTAACTCCTATGTCGAGCCTGCAAGAAGCTCCTAACATGGGATCATTAGAATTCGCTCATGCATTAAATACAACCATAAAAACATGTTTCTTAAGACGTTCAAGCATGTTACCCTATGGAAGTCTGCCAGTTTTCTTAAGCCTAACATCAAAATCATTCATTCGTAACAATTATAAACAAGCAATCAACCCATAATCAACATCTAGGTTTCACTACATCTAAGCAAACACACAAGAGATCTAGCTTAATGATGAGGCGAAAAATGATCCGTTTTTAGGGGGTCATTTAAGCCCGGAATTGAATTTATTTGATCAAATATTGCCCTAAATCGTTTCTTTTGTGATTTTAGGTACTTTTGGAATGAATTCTGGAAAAGGAAGCATTTTAGACGTTTTTGGAGCATAAAAGTGAAGAAAATGGCAAAGTCTTAATTTTTTTTGCTGGGAACAGTAGTTGACGGCGTCACAAGCTTCTTCATGATGGTGTCAGGAGTAATACAAGAGGTGGAAGTGGATAAAGTCCGTGATGGTCCAGAAAGTTTTGTGCATTGGAGATGACGGCGTCACCCAAGGCCATCATGTGTAAAATTAAAGAGTGATGGCCTAGAAAATTTCCTGAAGGTGTCACGTAGGCCGTCACGTGTTAACTTGTCAAAACTTGCGCGCGAAGTAGCTGATATTATTTTGGTCATAACTTTTGCATACGAACTGGATTTAGGTGATTCAAAAGCCCACACAAAGAGGACGAAGAAATCTACAATTTGGTGAAGAAAAATTGGTCATGACGCCGTCACTCTTTACGGGGTGACACCGTCAAGCCTTGCCGACAGAAAACTTGCCTATAAATATAACATCGTAACTTCACTTTATGTAAGCCCTAAACCCTAAGGTCGATTCTTGGATTTAGGTAGGTGTTTTTCCAGCAACTTAGAGGGTTTCAATCACTCCATAAACATCATGTATTGATTTGATGATTCTATCTTAATTATGTTTTCCATTATCATTGTTGTTTGCTCTTCTTTGATGATGATTTGGTAATTCACCTTGTGTCTACTTATTATTATGTGAAACTTGTATATAATTGATTAGATCTTATTGATTCCTTGTTGATGTTTGTGTCTATCTTCATCAATTAGGGTGTGACACTTCGATAGGTCTAATTGGTTTAGTTTATAATTCATGATCCCTATTGTCTCTTGTTTAATTGAATGAATTCGATGTTAGGCTTAAAAAACTGGCAGACTTCCATAGGGTAACATGCTTGAACGTCTTAAGAAACATGAACCAATGCGTACTAGGTTATTATGGTTGTATTTAATGCATGAGCGAATTCTAATGTTCCCATGTTAGGAGCTTCTTGCAGGCTCGACATAGCAGTGAAGTAGGAGCTTATAGAGTTAGGGAAGTACGTATGCCACCCCACGAATGGTATTAAGGAATACAACCCGTCAATTAAAACAAGGTGTGACAATTCAATAGGTAGAATTGGATAGCTAGCAAGAAGTAACATATCATAGGTAGACATGCTTCGCTTATCTTGTAGAACCTTAGTTTATTTTTCTTGCACATTAGTTTGATTAGTAGCTTTTGGGTTAGTTGATTAGCAACTAATTCTGCCCCTCCTTCCAATACCCGTGCTTTTTACTTGCTTTTCATAAAATATAAAAATACAAAAAGAATCATCCTTCACCTTTAGACCTAGTTAGATTAATTTCAATCCTGACGACACTATTCCGGAGTTGAACGATCAATCCCCCGGTACTTGTCACTATACTATATTACAACGATCAGGTACACTGCCTGGTGGGAGTTGTAAGCTTCTCGAGATCCCTTGAGAGGTAAAGCCTGGTGCGATTCCCACGTATCAAGTTTTTGGCACCGCAGCCCGGGGAATATTTATTGTTTAGGTTGAATTTGATTTTTATTAGGTCTACTCATTAGATTCCTATCAAGTGAGATTGCTTCTTTTTATTTTGTACTCCCTCCGTCCCATAATTATTGTCCACATTTGACTTTTTTAGTCTTTAGTTTCCAACTTTGACCGTAAATATTTTTCTTTGTGCTATATATTACTTGATGCAAAATATATAAACGGATTGAGTTTTAAGTGTATTTTCATTGGTATAATTTCCATCAATTATTATATAGCACAAATAAAAATATTTATGGTCAAAGTTGCAAAATAAAGACTTCAAAAGTCAACAGTGGACAATAATTATGGGACGGATGTAGTAGCTTCCTCGTAGTCTATCTTTTCTTTGTGATTTTGTTTGTAATTTGCTTCAAATGGACTTTACACTTAAACTTCCATGATTGCAAGACAAGGTTGAGTGGCTAAAATACCAAAGAGTTCAAAATACCTCATTTAGAGACACCTATGAATCATATGAGCCTTCACCTAGGATAGATTCTTATGAACAACCTCCATGTTTAAGATCTAGTTTTAGCGAGGCCAATAGGAAAAGAGAGCTAGTTTGCCAAGGAATTGTGGATAGAGCTATAGCAATAAACCATAAGTTGGATGAAGCAATAGGTTTGCTTTTATCACTACCTAAGAAAACAATTGAGGAGGATTTAGCCGAGCATGATCACATTGATCAAAAAGACCTAGGTTTTATGACCAATGACTTTGAATCTCAAGGAACATATGATGAATCCTTTAGGCAAATTGAATATAAGATTATTAAGGATGATCCTTATGATTCGGACATAGAAGTTGAGATGCCTGATTCGCCTTAAACTAGTTATCTTTTATTTCTCAACCACTTGTGAATGGTCAATAGTAAAGTCAAAGTAATCAAGACAAATGCTTCCGTGAAATACAGTGTTTTCCCGGGTCGTAATGTCCCAACGAGGTTGTGATGGTATTAAAAACGAATCTGTGATTAGTGAATGTGAACAGGAAAGGTGTAAAGTGTGTGTGAGTGATTTAAACTAGGGTTTTATAACTTAAAATAACTTAGGAAAACTAAATTAACGATTACGTGAAACCTAGATATCTAAAACGTTAAAACGTACACCAATTTAAAATCAGACGCGACTGCGTACTGAGAAAAAGGCGAGTTTTAAGGAAAAATAAACTATAAGGGTTAAAATTGAAAATTCTATAAACTTAAACTTAAAATTAAATTAAATTAAAAAGAAAACTATTTTTTAGATTATTATATTATTTATTATTAATTATTTAATTAAAATTTAATTTAAATCAAACTAAAAATTATAAATACTACAAATTAAACTAAAAACTTATAAAAATAATTTCTAAAACTTAAAATGAACTTGAAGAAAGTATAAAAAATAAAAATAAATCTTTTTGTCTTTTTATGAATTTCTTATTAATTAAAAACTATTTATATTAATTATACTAATTAAAATATTTTAAATTACCAATAATACTAAACTAACTTAGAAAATTATGAAAAAATTTATAAAACTATTTTATAATATTTAGAAGCTAGGAAAAATATAAAAACTAGGTGTTACTATGTAAAAATTAATTATGCTATTTATAACTTAATTATTTATTAATTATTAATAAAACTATTTTTAATTCTAATAAATATCAAATGACAATATAAAAATCTAAGAAATTTTTTTAAATTACTTTAACCTATAAGGAAATAAATAAAAATATAAAAACACAAATTACTTAATTAAAATCTAAAAATGAAAATGAAAATTAAATTAAATTAAATAGAAACTATCACTTACTATTATATTGTTTTTTCTTGAATTTTCTTTTTCCAAACTATATTATACCTAAATATAACTAACTTCTGTAAAAACAATAATTTTATAACTTATTAATAAGCTAGTTATAAGCTAATATCCTAGACAGTTGACTTTAGTTGACTGAAAATGGGAAATAAGCTCAAATGAGCTTGTGTGGGACCCACCTTGGTATTTTCTGGTTCTAATAAGTATATTGGATTTGTCAAAGCTAAATTTAGTCAAATAAACTCAGTAGATAAGCTAATAAGCACAATTAAGCTATTCCAAAATCTGATTTAGAACACAGAATGGGACAAAGTTTATGGGCTTATTTAGGTGGGGTCCACAGTGGCACAGGTCAAACAAAGGGTCAATCTAGGTTCTCTAGTAGGAGGGGGTTCAAAGATACTAATTTGGAGGCCTGGGGCCCACTGAGGTGGTCACAAACCACCACCAAAGGTGGTGGTGTGGCCTGAGCTGCTGATGTGCAGGGGAGGTTATCTCCCTGCAGCTGTGTTTAGGGTTGAGTGGGGCCCAGTACTAAATTCCTAAAAATATAACAATTGTAGAATCTAAAAGTTGGGCTGGTAGAGTATTGCTAGGAACAAGTTTCAAGTTTTAAATCTAATTCCTAAATTCTAAACAATTCTCCCAAATATTGGAAAAATCTGAGAAGTGTGAAATTGACTTTTTAGCAAAACTTGATAGTTTGACTTTTATGAACTTCTAACACTTCTAACTGATTACTTAAGTAATAATAAGCTATGTTAGATCTAAAATAAGCTAAAGCTTATAGATATGAGCTAATGTGAGGGTTTGTGGATCACAAATCCTTGACAGTTAACTGTCAAGGAGTTATGAGATGGATTTTGACTTTTTATTGTATAAGGCCTGAGTTTTAAGACCACTATAACCTAATATGACCTAAAGTAATATGCTTAGACTATCCTAGACAACTAAAACTACCCAATACACTCAATAACAAGCTGAGCCAAACACCCCTTTAAATGACTGTTTGTATGATTTTTAAAGCTACAGACAATTTAAAACCATGAAACTGAATCAAATAGTTCTAATGTGAGATTACAAACTTAAATGAACATATAGAAACAGATTACAATTCATTTTCTCATAAAAAACAAAAATTACAAATTTAACTTACAAATGAGTTGGGGCTGAGAAACAAAGAACCATGAATCAAATCATAACCTAGTATCCCCCATAGGATTCTATTACCAATTTCAATCCAAATGACACTTGCTCCACTGCTTTTCCTTCTTCTTCTTATGATTTTTATTTTTTTCACTATTTTATTTAATTTTCTTGGAATTTTTGTATTTAACTACTAAACTAGATTCTGAGATATCTAAAAGCTTCCAAAAGCTTTGTCAGAGCTTAAATGGACTTATGAGATCATACAACAACAACAACAAACAACATACAACTATGTGAGATTTTTGAGATTTTATGAAAATGGCATAAACTGATAAGTGAGCTGAAACTTTAAATTAACTTTAATTAACTATTGAAATACATGAAAGTAACTGAGTACAAGTGTTTTTAATAGAAATTACAACTGAATAAAGAGTTTACACTACATATGACCTAATTAAACTAAACCTAAACTAATACATCTTCATCCTTGCTTCTCTTTTGCTTTATAGCCACTTTCTGAGTTTTGTGGGACCCACTTGACCAATTCCCACTTCAAATCTGAGCCATTGGTTGGCTGAATCACTCTGAACCTTTGATTTCACCTTTTGGCGCCAAAAGTCGTGGGAGACTGTTTGTTGCGTGGAGAGGGTTTTTAGGGCAATTAAGGGGGCTTGGAGGGTTGTGTGAGGTGGAGGGTGAGGTGGTGAAGAGTGGGGAGCAAGTAGTGGTGAAACCAGTGAGGTGGTAATGGTGGTATTGAAGCTGTGAGGGAGAAAGGAAAAAGGAGGGAGTGGTTTTGGTTTTGGTTTTGGTTTGGTCAAACGGGGTTTGATCCGGTTTTATAACTAAGGGTTGGACTGGGCTTGGAGTTGGGCCAAGGTAATAGGATAGTGGACTGGTTTGTTATTTATTGGGTAGGTTTTATTTTGGGTTTAGTTAATAACTTAGGGTCCAGTTGGTTTAATTGTAGACAAGGACCATTTTTGTAATTTTCATTTTTATAGGGACTGAAAGTGTAAGTTTTCTAAAGTTATCCAAGAGGTGTATTTTTGTCACTAATGAATAGTACAAGGGCAATAAAGGTAAATTTCCATGTTTGAATACCCAAGGACTATTTTTGCCAATTTGGAAACTTTAGGGACTAAATGTGTAATTTCTTCAAAACTTTCATCCAGGGACTAATAGTGACAATTATGAATTCCCTAGGACCCTTAATGATAATTTTCCCATTTTGAACACCCGGGGACTAAAACTGTCAAGTTTGAAACTTTGAGGGACCTGTTTTGCCAAACTGTGAAACTTCAGGGACCAATCATGTAAATTCACCAAACTTCACACCAAGGACCATTCCTGCAAAAGATTATTAGTACAAGGACCAAAATTGCTTTTCTCAAAGTTTTTACATCCCAGGGACCATTTCTGTCCATTTCCAAAGTACAGGGACTAAACTTGTAATTTTGTGAAACTTTGCACCAAAGGACTAAATATGTAACTTTATGATTAAAAAGGACCTTTGATGACTTTTTCATGTTTTTAGAATAACCAGGGACTAGTTTTGCCAATTTATGAAACTTGAGGGACTGAAACTGCCAATTATGCAAACTTTGTACGTTTTTCATCTGTTTTTGCATATTTTGCATTGAAAACATATAAAACACACCTTTAAGATATTTAAAGTATTTTGATACATATTTGAGTGTTTTTGTATGTTTTGGCAGCTCAGATTGGTATAAAATGATGAGTATTTAGACACTCATCAATCCCCCACACTAAACTATTGCTAGTCCCTAGCAATCTATTTGAGAAAAACTTAATGGATTTGAAAAACTCTTTACCAAAAGCCATCACTTCTGGAGTAGCCAGATGTAAGAACTGTGGCACACCTGATAACCGTGTGATTTTGAGCAAACCACCAGCTGTCAACGGATTTGATTAGTCTTTACCAAAAGCCGTTTGCTTCTGGACTAGCCAACTCTTGATGGAATAGTCAACATCTTGGTGAGCTGATTACCAATTATGGTTTTTCCACGGCCTTTACCACAAGCCATAATCTTGCGGGCTAGCCAACTCATTATCTTTTGAGGATGATGGGGAGTTGAGGAACCATACAATTTTTGGCAAATTGCAAGCCATCAACGGGTTTGAGTTATCTTTACCAAGAACCGTTTGCTCCTGGATTAGCCAATCCTTATGTGGGTTAGACATGGCGGACTGATAACCATTTATTGCGTTCTAAGTGAGAAAAAATTTAAAATTTTGGCTAAAATGGGGGTTCTTGATGGAACATGTGTTTAAATTCGTTAGAATAACGAATCTCCCCCCACACTTAGAACTGAATATTGTCCTCAATATTCAAAGTACCGGGTGTTAAACCAACACTTAGAACGTAAGAAGGAAATATTACATAGCCTTTATTTAAGATGTATATACGTACAATTATTTTTTTAGATAAAACTTCTTAAATAGAAGCTATCACTATATTTACATTTTTTTTAGAATATATATATATATATATATATATATATATATATATATATATATATATATATATATAACATGTGGGGCATCTCCCCCACACTAGGGTGTTACACACGGGTGACAAGCCTAGAGAAGCATGTGAGATACTTAGGAGAATGCGTAGGATAGATTCTATCAAAACACATGATGAGGATATAGGTGATCTTGACACATGGAATGATGAGGTAAATAACATAAGCCCACAAAATACTCATCCATCATTTGAGGCACACACACTGCCCGTGACTTACCCGGAAGAAGTAGAAGAAACTTTAGGAATTCCGATGGAGGTAGAACCCTTGGACCAGACACTAGTTGAGGATATAGGTTTGAATACTTGTAGTGATAACCTTACTCCTAGTTCTAGGGAATTTCCTAGTGTTGATGAACCGGAACCTCAATCTTTACACACCTTTCCATCCTTAGATATATTTCTAGGAGACAAAAGAGGAACCGACCCACCCATCAATCAATATTATCCGGGTAGTTTTAGGATGAAGGAAGCCATTCACTCACCCCCTTCACCTCACGTGGCATATTTCAACCCTAAGGGTGTGTATCGCTACTTCCACCCGCACTTAATTCAAAGTGTACGAAAAACCTCCCCTATTTCCATTAAATAAGGGTAGAGTCAGGCTCGTGACTCGAACAAAAACAAGCGCTTATTGGGAGGCAACCCAAGCTTTATTTATTTATTTATTTATTTGTTTGTTTATTTGATTTTATTTGTTTCCGTATTCCTGTTTTATTTTTGTTGTTTGTGGCTCATCTTTCAAAGTAAATTGTGAAAATGCTTTATTTTGTTTTTAACTTTGTCTTAATTGCATATAAAGGTATTTTGCAAAAGCTAAGTGTAAGGGAAGACCCAAATTTGTTTATGAGAACGAAATTGAGCATGATCCACAACAATATTAAATGAACATGTATATTAGTAATTGTTTGAGTCAAATGCTTGTATCGAGTCATAATGATGTTTTGTAGGATTTTCTAGGAAGTGAGGCATAAGTTTTTCCAGAAATTTGCCGGAAACTTAACATGAGATTTTTGCTGGAACATTCTGACGGCGTCAGGAGTTATAACCTGACGGCGTCAGGTACAAAAATTCTGCAAAATTTTGCAAGTTTTGTTTATACCGGAGTCTTAAAGTTTTTTATTGATTCTTTAGTTTTATAAACTCCATGAAATTTGCAAAGTTCATTCTACAAGCATTATATCTTTAATTGTTTTGTTTTTATTCCTAAGTCTGGAATTACATCAAGTTGTGAGTTTTCTTTGTTCGGATTGATACTTTGGGTTTTTGTGATTGTTTTCTCAGGTTTAACAGGTTATGTATGACAAGAAGATGATTTATTTTTCTGGAATGGAAACTTTGATTGTTCATTTTCTTGGAGGAAGATCTAACCTTGTTACCACACTATCCACACCGAACGAATCAGGGGAGTATTTGATTTCATTCTTTTATCTATTTCACTTTTACATTCTTTAATTGAACATTGGGGACAATGTTCATCCTAAGTGTAAGGGGAGGGTAAATGATGATACCTTCTAGGATACAATTGCACTTGAGTTTGTTTGTTTGATGGTAGGTGTGTAATAAAACTAAGAGAAATACTTGTTAGTGTAATTTTAGCGCCAAATTAAAATTTTTTTTACAACATTTAGGAGTGAAACTTTAGCCATAGCAAGCGTCTCATGGATAGGAGATTGTATGACTAGCACAAAATCGTACTATTCAAAAAAATTTTCCACCCAAATATGTGAGGTTCGCCTATAGATTTTATAGGAAAAGCATTTACTATTAGTGCTTATGAGTGTACTGGTAGCATTTAGATTCTAGAACTTGCGTTAGTGATGCATCCCGAGACCGCTAGTGAGACTACATTCGTGTAGTAGGATTTACTACATGATAAGAGGCATTAGGATCACCTTTGTGTTAAACCCGTATCATAATTACTTGACCATTTAAGTCATATTACTTGGCTAGTAAAGTCAATTAATTTTTTTCACACCTTAGTGTTGTACTCATTTTTAGTACACGAAATCCCTAGTACACCCCTCCGAGCCTATCTTCTCGTTTCAAACTTTAAGCATCTTACTTAAAGGAAGAATTTGTTGCACCCCACTTAAATGTACATCCAAATCGCCTTAGCCTTCCGTGTATGCACTCATCTTTAGTGCATTATTGTTACATGTTTAAACCCTTAGTTAATTATCTAATTGATTACATGGTTGCTAAGTCGAGTCATATCTTGTACATATTGTTTTGGGAAGATTGGGACTCATGGGTAAAGTACTTGTGTTATGGAGTAATGGGGAAGAACATAATATTATTACCCCCATATGTGCGTTAATCTTAAAAAGTACTCTAACTATTTTGATTATCTTGATTCGAGTCATTAGATTAGTTTATTGTAAAGTATGTAAAAATTCAAGTGTAAGGGGAATGTTCATTCCCTATGATGTACTATTTTGGATTGTAGGGTAAGAGTGTATGCAAAAAAAAAAAAAAAAAAAAAAAAAAAAAAAAAAAAAAAAAAAGAGAAAAAATATACGTACTACCGTCCCGTTTCATTATATGTTTGTTTTATGTTTTTGTTATTTTTCATTTATTAGCTTAAGTCGAGTCTAGTCTTGGCTTAGCAACGCCATATTGTACATGTAATTAACCAAGATGATTAACTCGCTACCAGTAAAGATTGCCTTTATCCAACAAAACCGTGTATTCCATATCCCTGAACCTAACGTTATAACCCTTTAAAAGACCTCTTTGATAGTTTATCCTAGGTGCTTACGCCATGTGGTGGAGGTTTGATCCTTTCCCAAGCCTATGGTAATCTATTTTGCTATGACAGGTAGTGAGAGATGTTTTCCATTTTCATATTGTGATATGTACTTTATGTAGGACCGTAGAACAACCTAAATCACTATTGAATCAAGCCTAAACCTAGAGAGAGAAAGTAAGTAGAGAGAGAGTGAGTGAGAACTCTAGTGTGTGGAATAATAATTTTGTTAATACTAAGAGAATCACTAAGAGAACCAACCTCTCTAATGAGGTTTACAAGAGTATTTATACTCAAAGTCTAGGGCTTCACATATCTTTGACCTTATTACATAACTAGCCCTTAGACTTTATAAAATCATGAAAACTAAACATAAACTTCATCATAATGATATTCTAAAGCAACCTATTACTACACATTAATGACCGACACTTTTTATAAATAAAAATACGATTCTAACAATCTCCCCCTAAGT
Organism: Artemisia argyi; assembly: GCA_030686995.1. Classification (NCBI taxonomy): domain Eukaryota; kingdom Viridiplantae; phylum Streptophyta; class Magnoliopsida; order Asterales; family Asteraceae; genus Artemisia; species Artemisia argyi. Next base: position 43,088,732 of record CM060695.1, read on the forward strand.
GTTGGTCATTGAGGTTGCGCGACGTCATCATCTTTGTCTTTAAACTTTATCATTCATAGATCTTGACGTCTTTAAGAATCACTAGATGAATCATAGTTCCAGTTCATCATGCTTCATTGTTGTTGAAGTGATCCGATGATGTCATCTGCCTTTCGTCACTTCAGTGTTTGTGGTGGTTGTCTGCCATTCCAACATGCTCATACGTCTTAAGTCTTTGTCATACATACATTTGTTATTCCCGTTCTTTCACGTTGATCTTTGTCACTTTACTTTGTAGATTCTTCTTTTTGGCATAGAATCTTTCTTTGACTGTTGCTATCCTTTGATCTTTGTGAGAACTTTCCTTTGACTTTGTTGATGCATGTATGAGCATGTGAAATCTTTCGCCATGGAGATGATATATAGCTGCAGGTAAACAGTTAGCAATAAACAACCGGTACTTACAGATAAGGAATTAGAGATCGTCAACAGCATAGTGTGAAGACTCCTTCTAACCCTTACCATGGCCGTTCCCATATCAGATACTCTCGAAAGAGCTTACGAGACCTACTAAGTAGCTCAATGACTGGGTGAGTCGCTGGGGATCACTCCACGACTGTAGACCGTTTGAAACCACCGCGAACACTAAGCGTAACCCATAAAGAATTACCGAAGTGACCTGCTGTCAGGGCTGCTTGATGTTGACCCTGGCAGGAATTTCCGTTCAATCATTGAGAAACTACATAAGTAAATTCTCTCATAAACGTTCTCGGCAGATTGCTAAGATCTGCGAAGGACTCTTAGGTTTACATCTGGTGTCCTTAATGATGAACAACCAGTGTAGAGATATCATGTGTTCCTATGAGATCTTTTGATGAATCTCGGGGCTCTAGACTCGATAAGTGCACATTTGGTTTCCTATGCGGAGATTAGGGAGAGGTCTCCTGCTTCAATATCAACCATCTCTAAGAGACAGGTCGATAGATTACGCTGGTTCCCCGTGAGAATGAAACAAGCTCTTTTAAGAGAACTTGAGTGGTTAAGAAGGTTTAGTGCAGTGCGTCACTGGGTCCATGACGTCTTTATCTTCAATACCGGTGTCACCTTAGTAACAACCAGTAGCATATGAATTGAACCCGGTGTCTGCCCTAAGGTTGAACATATGGAGGGCTATTTCTTTTCACCCTTTTTCATAACTTTTCTTTTTAATTCTTCAACCCCTTCTTTCTCCTTTCTCATTTTCTCGTTTTTTTCAATCATACCTAAGGACTTCTAATTCTAATCTATTGGAATTGTCCTTGGGTAGATCCCTCCGGTTCTGGTGGATCATAGGACGGTTTTCCCTAACCTTAGTCACCTTATAACTCCATGAATCCTATAATTGCCATGAAACCTTTGATTGAAAATCTCTCAAAGTGCTTATGAATATAAACACATTTTTGTTGACACTTTGAGAGTTTTTGTTTCTTTTGAAGGACTCCCCCTTCACATGTGCTCATGAATTTTTTTAAGAAATTTGCACATGCGTGAGGAGTTTGCACTTTTTGAATTGATCCACTTTCAGTGAACATGACCGATTCGAGACACGCTTACATCACTAGTTAGACTAGCTTGAAGTTATTACCCGTCCTGGTCAAGTCCAAAGAAAGTCTCTCGATACGGTACATTCTACTCAGACAAGTCCTATTCGAGACACGCTTACATCACTAGTTAGACTAGCTTGAAATTATTACCCGTCTAGGACAAGTCTTTTCAATTACTGACATTTTAAGCTTCGTCAATTCATTGGTACATTCTGAGTCTAGCTCTTTTGAGATACAGTCACAAGCTTTAAACATCTTTGATCACATTTTAATCATGTCTTCTCCCCCTCAAAAATAGCATATTGTGATATTTTTGATATCAACTGATTAAGAAAAAGCTTTTTGGAGAGATAGACAGATTTCAATTTGCATGAATTCGGAACATTTTGTTTTTGTACTCCCCCTTAATGATAGCACATTTGAAAATCAATTAAGGGTTTAGAGGGAGTTTTCTTGAGCACTAATTTTGAGAGATTATGAGAAATCTTTTGAACAATCTTTAAAAATTGCTTCAAGAAATATGTTTGAAAACGAGTTTATGTTTGAAATCCTTTTCGTTTGTTTAGACTCGAACTTTTTGAAAAAGATTTCGTCCTTGAAAATACGAGTCCTTGATTTGAAATAATCAGAAGTCATCGTTTAAGCCCGGGTTTCGTACTGAAGTATCCGAAAGCCATTGTGAAGAAAATTTTGAGAAACGACATGTTTTAGAAAAACATAAAGAAGAACTCCCACTCAAGCATCTGTACATGTCCGTATCATTGTTGAATGATATTTCTTGAAACGTACAGAATATTGATTTATATGAGAGACATGTCGTGAGAAGAATATTTTTGGATTTTTTGATTTTATATTGTTTTTGAATTTTTTGAAAATTTTATATTTTTGTATTTTGTTTTTGTTGGTTTTTCAAATTTTGTATTTTGTTTTTTCAAAAATATTTACAGCGAAGCGATTTTGAAAACTTTTTCAAGAAGATTCGAGAAGACGTTCTAGCTCCTCAGGAGTTAGGCTTCGCATGCCAATTCGTCGAACTAAATAGTCAAACCGTTCTTTTAGAAGGGCTTTAGTAAATAGATCGGCGAGTTGGTAATCAGTCTTAACGAAAAATAATTCAACAGTACCCTCTTCCACGTGTTCTTTGATGAAGTGATAGCGGACTTTGATATGCTTCATCTTAGAGTGATGTACGGGATTGCACGAGATGGCTATGGCACTTTTTGAGTCACAATACATAGGTATTTTGTCAAAAGTAAAGCCATAATCTGTGAGCTATGTCCTCATCCAAAGAACTTGGGCACAACACGCAGATAGAGACACATACTCGGCTTCGGCGGTTGATAGCGCAGTACAATCTTATTTCTTTGACGACCAGCTTACTAGATTTTCACCCAAAAATTGTGCTCCACCTGATGTACTTTTTGCTGTAACTTGATCTCCTGCATGGTCGGCATCTGAAAAGGCTGTTAGAGTAAACCCCGAATCCTTCGGATACCGAAGTCCCATGTTAATGGTTCTTCGTAGGTACCGAAAGATCCTTTTAACCTCTTTGAGGTGAAGTTCGGTAGGCTTTGCCTGAAACCGTGCTAACAAACAAATAGCAAATTGAATATCAGGTCGACTAGCAGTTAAGTACATGAGAGAACCGATCATGCTCCGATATTTCTTTGGATCGACGAGTTTCCCAAACAAATCAGCATCAATTTTTGGTGAAGTGACCATTGGAGTACCAACAGAATCACAATTTTCCATTTCATGTTTTTTCAAAATCTCTATTGTATATTTAGCTTGATTGATAAAAATACCACGAGGGGATTGATGTATTTGTAAACCAAGAAAGAATTTTAGTTCCCCCATCATGGACATTTCAAATTTGCTTTTCATGAGATTTTCAAAATGTTTTGAATGGTTAGGATTGGTTGATCCAAAAATTATGTCGTCCACGTAAATTTGAACGATCAAAATGTCATCTTTGAATTTTTTGATAAACAAGGTGTCATCAACCGTTCCTTTTGTGAAATTGTTTTTGAGCAAGAAAGATGATAGTTCGTCATACCACGCTCTTGGAGCTTGTTTTAAACCATAGATGGCTTTCTTAAGCTTGTAGACGTGGTCTGGATGATCTTTGTCGATGAATCCCTCTGGCTGACTCACATACACTTCTTCTTTCAGAGTTCCATTTAAGAAAGCTGTCTTAATGTCCATCTGATAGACTATGATGTTTTTGTGAGCTGCATAGGCTAAGAAAATCCTGATTGCTTCAAGTCTAGCTACAGGCGCGAATGATTCTTCGAAATCTATCCCTTCTTCTTGTGGATATCCTTTAGCCACGAGACGAGTTTTGTTACGAATTACAGTCATTTCCTCATCCAGTTTGTTCTTCCACAACCACTTGAGATCAAGAACTCGTTTATCAAGTGGTCGTTTAACAAGTTCCCAACTATCATGTAACAGGTATTGAAGAAGTTCCTCCTGCATCGCTTCAATCCAAGGGTTTTCTGCCATTGCTTCCCGAATGTTCTTTGGTTCTTTGAGGCTTATAGAGCAAATGTAAATGCACAATTCGAGATCGGTGGCAAGTTGTCTCCTCGTCTGAACTGGCTTTGAAGGTTCACCAATAACTTGTTCTATTGGATGGTCTTTTGTCCATTGAAATGTAGAAGGGTACCTTGGGTTTAACGTATGTGTGTTAGACGGTTCTTGTAACCTTGAAGAAGATTCAGCAGAGTCTGTTGCAAACGGGTTTTCAAATACTTCTTCTCCTTCTTCTAACGCAACATCGTTTGAATTATTTGTTGGTTCTTCTTGAAAATTTGTGTTTTGATTTTGCTCATCAACTCTTGGTAGTTCAGTTTCAAGTACTGGAGTGGCTTGAGTAGATGTAGATGATGTTGAGGTAGTTGGTGCTTCAGCTTCGATTGTTGTAGATGCATCCAGTGGTGGTGGTGGTTGATTTTGAGCGGGTGCAGCGGAATGTTATTGAGATGCATTTGTCGAAGTTCCACCATAATATTCATCAAACATTAACTCAAAGAAATTTTCCAGTTCTTGTTCTGAAGATTTGTCCGTGTTTGTTGACTGAGCTCCTTGAGGCACGAGTCCTGAACTGATGTGTAAAGAAGTCTAACTGTTTGGTGCGGCTCCTAATCTGGTTTGATTAAAATCCATTGGATTAAGCGCGGGTTCTAGAGCGTATCTCTCAGAAGCCATTTGTGAAATCTCGTCAAACTTCACATTCATCGTCTCTATTATCCTTTTAGTTCTTCGATTATACACCATGAATGCCCTTGAGTTTTCTGAATATCCAATGAAGATTCCAATATCACCCTTAGCTTTCAACTTTCCTAGATCTTCTCTGTCGTTCGTCGGATAGCACAAAGCGCCAAACACGTGAAGGTAAGAGATGTCACGTTTCCGGTTATTCACAAGCTCATATGGGGTTTTATTGAATCTTGGATGGATTAGGGATCAGTTTTGAGTAAAACAAGCAGTGGCAACAGCATCAGCCCATAAGAATAGTGGTGCACTAGAATATATCAGCATTGTGCGAGCAGCTTCCACAAGTGTTCTATTTCTTCTTTCAACTACCCCATTCCGCTGTGGAGTTCTAACAACTGATGTTTGATGTGTAATTCCAACATCTTCGACGTAAGTTCTTAACTCCTGGTTTGTAAATTATGTGCCATTGTCTGTTCTTATAATCCTTATTGGAGCTTGAAGTAGAACTTGAATACGCTTCAGAAAGGTGATGATGATGCCTGGTGCTTCGTCTTTTGATCTCAAAAACTTTACCCAAGTATATCTTGAATAATCATCAACAATAACAAGAATATACTTCTTCCCATTAATGCTTTCAACTCTCATTGGGCCACATAAGTCCATCTGTAACATATGTAACCTTGCTTCCGAACTAGGTACGGTTTTGGGTTTATATGATGCTGTTTTACTTTTTCCTTGTTCGTATGATGGACATAGGTGTTCCTTGGTGTATTTGAACTTAGGAAGTCCGGTGACGATGTTGTCTTTGGCTAACTTGTTGATGGTGTGGAAATTGAGATGGGATAATCTTCTATGCCACAGCCAGGACTTAGTTTCGGTTGCCCTTGTCATAAGACAAATTGGTGATGTAGAAGCCATTTGGTTGATGTCGATAGCATACAAGTTTGTACCACGATTACCAGTTAGGAGATCATCACCAACCAAATTTCTAATAAAAACCGTGTTTCTCCTGAATGCAACTTCTAAATTTGCATCACAAAACCACCCAACTGAAAACAAATTATGTCCCAACCCTTCGACGTAGTAGACTCGAGTGATTAAAAAATTCCCAAACTGAAGATCTCCAAAACCCAGGATAGCTGCTACATGATCATTTCCAAAGCGTACAGTTCCCATGAATTTCCAGATGAAATTGATCAGCAGCTTTAAATTCCCGGTCATGTGCTTGGAGCAACCCGAGTCGACGATCCAAAGACATATTTCGATAACCTGCCAATAACAGAAGAGTTTGTATTTGGAAACCATTTTGAATTTGGTTCCATGGGGTTAGGGGTACAATCAAAATCACACTCATAGACAGTTGCTACTTGTTTAGCTTGAACTATTTCTAATTTGCCATCCTTGAGTATAAATTCTCTACCCGTTGGAATCCAAACACAATGCTTAAGATAGTTCCTAGGCGTGCGACTATTAGTGGTGTTCCTAATTCTTTTAATTAGGTTTCCAACAAATCTAGATTTTGCACTAGAACCTTTCGAAACGCTCTTCTGTTCAAGCGTAACATTCTCATTCTTATAAACACATTCATCATGAACATCATTAATTAGACTTTTCTTGCATATTAAACAAACAGTGTCATTACATGCATTAGAATCAGTACTCTCGACATTACATTCAGATGAAATATGTCTCTTATTAGAAAGCGATAAATTTCTAGGGTGTTCTTCTACTTCTTCCACTTTATTCTTGCAACTACTCTTAGAGACAGGCGAGACTCTATTGTTCCTTGTATTGCTCCTAGGCTGTAGTCTGCTGCTCCTAGAGGTGCTTTCTAATCCTGTAGAAGTTGAGGCACACACATTAGGATTTATATTGTTGTCCTTTTTAGCATCCCTAGATTCTTTAGAATTAGCCTTTATGCACTTGTCATTTGTCTTAGATGTTGAGGCAGACACACTAGTGGGACTAATCCTAAAAAGGCCAGGTGCTAGAACTTTTGGTGTTTCGACAACCGTTTTTCCTTTATCAACAATCTTTTCATTTTCAATTTTCTTGGGCAAGGGTGTTGGAGTGACTGGTTTTGCCAAATCCTTTTTCTCATCGACTTTTGGAGCAAATCGTGAAATAGACATTTTTGGTTTTTGAACCATATTTGGAACATTTGGTTTCTCCGAAGTCGATGGTTTTGCAAACTTAGTTTCCTCACCCTTCCTTTTTTGACTTTCAAGTTGAGCCCTCAAAAGATCATTTTGCTCTTTCATGTTCTTGAAAGCACGCTCATACGACAGTTTGTCATACTTGCATTCTTCCTTTTTTTCGATCAAGTTGTTTAAAACATGACACATTTTCTTTTTCAAGCTTTATAAGAGCATTTTCATATTTGGAAACAATTTCGGAGGTCTCAGCTCTCAGTCTTTCATCGTCTTGAACAGAGTATGTTTGTAAAATGATGGACATAATGTCAGTGGTCATAACAGCTTTGAAGAGAGAATCATTTAGGTTTTCCAAAACATTTATGTTTTCACGAGTTTCATTAGTTTCGTTTACCAGGGATTTGTGGTCCTTGACAAAGTCGGCCGTTTCTTTTAAGAAAGCTTGTTCAAAATGGATTACCCTCGCACTGATGTTATTCAGTGGGATAGTAATTTCGTTTTCAAAAACTTTTTTCTGCTCAATATGAAAACTGGAATGCCAGTTGTTAATATCGATTGTAGATTTAGAAGCAACAATATTTTGAAGTTCTTGAATTCTCTTTTTAACGTCATCCAGAATGTTTCTAGCCTCACTTGTATTAAAAGTGTTGTTAGAAGACATTTGTTCCATTTTTGAAAGAGATTTGGAAACAATTACTTTCTTAGAAAACATTTTTGAGAATGGTCGTTTTATGGAAAACACAGATGGTTCTTTTTGTGGAACAAAAGTAATTCCCGAAAGTTTGCTCAATTTGTTGTAATCAATGGGTTTCAAATCCTTTTGTTTCATTTTATTTATGCTCTCTTCGACATGTTCTATCGTTTGCACAGAATCCCGAACGACGGGAGGATCATGTTTAGTGTAAATCACATTACCATTATACAAAACATTCTGTTCTTGCTGAGCTTTCTTGAGATTACTGGGGGTGTTGTTACCAAGAGCCACTTTATGTTTAGTATGGTAAATCGGATTAGTTTGATTTGAAATCATTTTCATTGTTTGACTTGACTGACCCGACTTAACCACTAATTCTTCTAAATGTGCAATCATGTGTTCTGACTCTACTATTTCGGCCAAAAGTTTGTCTTCTTTCTTTGCAAAGTCCTTTTTCAACTCATCCCTTACTTTTTCAAGATTGATATAAGCTGTTTTTTGTTTAGAAAGTTGGTTTTGTAAATCAGAAATTTCCGCATTTAAAGCTTTTATCTTCTTGAAAGAATTAACATCAAGTGTATCAAACTTGAGTTGCAATTGTTTTTCCCTTGAAACGGAATTTTGATAACCAGTTTCTAATTCAGACAATCTTTTGTTATGAAATTCAAAAGCTTTAACGTTTTCTTTGTAACTCTCAAGCTCAGCGGTCAATTTAACATTCGCGGCCTTAACATCGCGATTGACCTTTTTCACATTCTCAATTTCAATACGGCAATTATTCAATAATGATTCAAACAAAGCACGTGTTTCCTCATCATTCTCAGCATGCTGTGAAACGAAGCCTCCATTATGATTCACATCTGGAGTCGCTGAAGGAGTATTGCTACTACTTGGCGTGTCCAGGAATGTATCATAAGTGGATGCTTGCTTCTCAAAATGTTGTTCCTCATGAGGAGACATATTAAATATATCATTATTGTGACATGGGTAGAAATTTGATACCTCAGATGGTGCATTGGTGTCATAAACAGGAAGTGTATCATAATCCGTATCATACTTAGCTTCCTGAAGATTCGCCATAAAAATGCAGTTCGCATCGATATCCTCTTTGTCTTCCATGTCATCCATAAGAGCCATAAAATCATTTTCCTCTGCGTTCAACTGAAATCCTGCCTCATTCTTTTGTGCCAACAGCACTGCCTTCTGCAAGTACGCTGAGTCTCTTTTGTTCGGCTTAGTAGGACAGTTCCTTGCCATATGACCTATACCCTGGCAGTTGAAACACTTTACCGGATTACCCTGATTCACATTTCCCAAATTCCCAACAACTGGGGCTGCAACATTCCTATTCTGATAACCCATTGCCTGATTACCAACATTCTGACCCCTCTAATTTCCAACAAACTGACCCAACTGATTCCCTGCATACTGACCATACTGATTCCCTGTAAACTGACCTGCATTCTGATTCCCTGCATTCTGACCTGCATTCTGCATATTCTGATATCCCTTCTGATTCCCATAAACTCCAACCATTTGGCCTTCATTGCCCATATTGAAACTCGGCTGAGCAAACTGCTTGTTGCGAGTGTTCGATGAGATCCTTTGGTTGTTGTTTGTTGGTGTAGAATAACGTCCTTGGAATGCCTTTGACAGAAAAGCAAACGCTTGGGACAATGCTGTAGTAGCTTCATCATTGTCAGTGAATTCCGGTTCTTGGAATTGTGGGTGTTGCTGTTGTGGAATAACTTGTTGTTGTTGTGGGTAGAACTGTTGTTGGTAGACCGGTGTTGGTTGTAGAATGCATGATGGTTGCATGTAGTTGTGAGTGGAAGATGATGATGGTGGTTGAGTGTTCACTGGTAATGGTGTTGGTGTATTAGCAATTAATGCAAGAGGATCATGATTCTTTGCCAATCTTTCTTTCCTTACTTCATTAGCCTCAACTTGATTTTGCTTCAAAAAGTCATAGAGTTGATCATAATTCACCTTATGTAAGTCCTTTGTTCGATTGACAATTGTAACATAACGACCCCATTCTTCTGGAAGGTTATTGATGAATTTGATGTTTGTTGCAATTGGTCGAGGTGTCAACTTGTTTCTGATTAACTCATTCATCAAAGTGCAAAACCTGGTGTAGTATGATTCAATCTGTTCACCTTTAGTGGATGTGAAATTCTCCCATTCAGTAAGAAGTTTGTTCTCAACGTCTTGTTGTCCAATCTCAGTTCCATGACATATCCTTCTAACACGTTCCCACATAGCATAAGCAGTTTCACAGCTGTCGACCGCAGCAAAGATCTCCCGTGGTAATCCAAGTTGGATTAAATGCATTGCCATATCATCTGCAGCGATCTGCTTCTTGTCGTCCTCTGTGTAATCTGCTTCTGTTTGTTCACGCACGAATGGTTGAGTAGGAGGTGTTGTATTTGGATCACCTTCGATTTGAACTTGTCTTGGCTGAAATGGACCTTTTTCAATTGATTTGATCATTAATTTACCATCAGGCTTTGTTTTGATGTAACGAAGCATGCGGCTTGTCCATGGGAGATATCCACCTTTTTCAAGCATTGGAGGTCGGTTTTCGGCATCGGCAGCATGAATGTCTTGTTGAGTTGCCATGATTTGAATTCAAAGTGAAACGTTGTACTGAGGATCTTTTGAAAGATAACAAAGGTTGTTATTGAAGATTAGATGTTTTGGTGAAGATGAAAGTTCGTTCTCGGTTGATCTGATTGATTTCGTAATTTCCCACCAAAAATTGAGTATGAAAATTTTCTTTCTCAAGATTTGAAAATCACTATAAAATCCAATTCTAAGGTTACTAGAAAAATTTGAGTTTTAAAAATTTTGACGCCAAATTTTACCGAAAAAAATTGAATTTTGGCCTAAAAATTTGAATTTTCGGCCGAAATTTTCAACGTTATACCAAACTTTGAATCTCGCGTAAAAATTGAACGTTTAGTCTCGTATAAAAAATAAATTTTACTCAAATTTTCCCGCCAAAAAACTCGATAAGATTCTAACTCGCAGGAAATTTTCAAACTCGATAAGTCTTAAGAAATTTTCAAACTCGCAAGAAATTTCAAACTCGGTAAGTTATCATGAGGTGTCTAACTCGGTTGATCTTGATGCTTGTCTAACTCGATAAGATCTCAAGACCCAAACTCGGTATGTTTAGAAATCAGTCAAACTCGATAAGTTATGAGTAGGTTTCAAACTCGGTAATACAATCTCAAACTCGGTATGTATTTGAGATGTGTTCAAACTCGGCAATTCCTGAATTAAATCAAACTCAAACTCGGTAAGTTGATAAAATTTGAGCAGAGTTTCCCCTAGTAAGTTGCCACAATGAACCTTACTCGATAAACGATAAGGCAAACAGGCTAACTTGCCAATAAGTAACTTAACTCGATAAAAACTGAAGCTAACTCGCTGGAACCCAAACTTAACTCGGTAAGAATCTTAACTCGGTAAGTCAGAAAAGTTCTAACTCGACAAACTTTCCTAACTCGATAGAAAATGATGCTAACTCGATAGAAAAATCCAAACTCGCTGAAACTTGACCAAACTCGCAAAAATTTGAACCCAAACTCGATAATACCAAAATCCTAGCTCGACAGAAATTATTCTAACTCACTAACTTGAAACCTAACTCGAAAAGAAATTCCTAACTCAAAAAGTTGGTGATGAACAGTAACCTAAATCACAAAAATCACTTTTATACCAAGTTTTTTCAACCAAATCAAACCTAAAACAACCTATATTATCCCTAGGCTCTGATACCACTTGTAGGACCGTAGAACAACCTAAATCACTATTGAATCAAGCCTAAACCTAGAGAGAGAAAGTAAGTAGAGAGAGAGAGTGAGTGAGAACTCTAGTGTGTGGAATAATAATTTTGTTAATACTAAGAGAATCACTAAGAGAACCAACCTCTCTAATGAGGTTTACAAGAGTATTTATACTCAAAGTCTAGGGCTTCACATATCTTTGACCTTATTACATAACTAGCCCTTAGACTTTATAAAATCATGAAAACTAAACATAAACTTCATCATAATGATATTCTAAAGCAACCTATTACTACACATTAATGACCGACACTTTTTATAAATAAAAATACGATTCTAACACTTTATTACACCCGAGAGATGTGAGTATCTAAACACTATTTGTGAGGTGCTAGTGTATGACCTCCGTGCTTGTCTTTGATCTTTAGTGGAACGATTATTTGTTGTAATTACTTTTATATTAGTGTTAAATGACCCCTAACTTGTATTTTGATTAGAATAAAAGCGCATTTGCTTGAGGACAAGCAAATCTCAAGTGTAAGGGTATATGATGAGGCGAAAAATGACCCATTTTTAGGGGGTCATTTAAGCCCGGAATTGAATTTATTTGATCAATTATTGCCCTAAATCGTTCCTTTTGTGATTTTAGGTACTTTTGGAGTGAATTCTGGAAAATGAAGCATTTTGGACGTCTTTGGAGCATAAAAGTGAAGAAAACGGCAAAGTCTTAATTTTCCTTGCTGGGAACAGTACCTGACGGCGTCACAAGCTTCCTCATGACGGCGTCAAGAGTAATACAAGAGGTGGAAGTGGATAAAGTCTGTGACGGTCCAGAAAGTTTTGTGCATTGGAGATGACGGCGTCACCCAAGGCCATCATGTGTAAAATTGAAGAGTGATGGCCTAGAAAATTTCCTGAAGGCGTCACGTAGGCCGTCACGTGTTAACTTGTCGAAACTTGCGCGCGAAGTAGCTGATATTTATTTGGTCATAACTTTTGCATACGAACTGGATTTAGGTGATTCAAAATCCCACGTGAAGAGGACGAAGAAATCTACAATTTGGTGAAGAAAAATTGGTCATGACGCCGTCACTCTTTACGAGGTGATGCCGTCAAGCCTTGCCGACAGAAAACTTGCCTATAAATATAACATCATAACTTCACTTTTTGTAAGCCCTAAACCCTAAGGTCGATTCCTGGGTTTAGGTAGGTGTTTTTCCAGCAACTTAGAGGGTTGCAATCACTCCATAAACATCATGTATTGGTTTGATGATTCTATCTTAATTATGTTTTCCATTATCATTGTCGTTTGCTCTTCTTTGATGATGATTTGTTAATTCACCTTGTGTCTACTTATGATTATGTGAAACTTGTATATAATTAATTAGATCTTATTGATTCCTTGTTGATGTTTATGTCTATCTTCATCAATTAGGGTGTGACACTTCGATAGGTCTAATTGTTTTAGTTTATAATTCTTGATCCCTATTGTCTCTTGTTTAATTGAATGAATTTGATGTTAGGCTTAAGAAAACTGGCAGACTTCCATAGGGTAACATGCTTGAACGTCTTAAGAAACATGAACCAATGCGTACTAGGTTATTGTGGTTGTATTTAATGCATGAGCGAATTTTAATGATCCCATGTTAGGAGCTTCTTGCAAGCTCGACATAGGAGTGAAGTAGGAGCTTATAGAGTTGGGGAAGTACGTACACCACCCCACCAATGGTATTAAGGAATACAACCCGTCAATTAAAACAAGGTGTGACAATTCAATAGGTAGAATTGGATAGCTAGCAAGGAGAAACATATCATAGGTAGACATGCTTCACTTATCTTGTAGAACCTTAGTGTATTTTTCTTGCACATTAGTTTGATTAGTAGCTTTTGGGTTAGTTGATTAGCAACTAATTCCGCCCCTCCTTCCAATACCCGAAATTTTTTCTTGCTTTTCATAAAATATAAAAATACAAAAAGAATCATCCTTCACCTTTAGACCTAGTTAGATTAATTTCAATCCTAACGACACTATTCCTGAGTTGAACGATCAATCCCCCGGTACTTGTCACTATACTATACTACAACGATCAGGTACACTGCCTGGTGGGGGTTGTAAGCTTCTCGAGATCCCTCGAGAGGTAAAGCCTGGTGCGATTCCCACGTACCACTTAACATGTTAAAATCAATACAAGCGTAAGATATATTCAAACAACACATAGACATATTGAATGAATTGAAAGGATACTTATCTTAATTGAACATGAAAGGTTTCAAAGGGTAAAAACCCTTGAAAGTACAGTATAGATCGTGCTAGGGTTTCTCCAAGTTATCCCTCCTATTGTCCTCTCTTAATGAGTGAAAATTACAAAACTATATATAGATTTTCCATCGTGATGGCGTCAAGAAGAAAAATCTGACGCTGTCAACTCGTCGCCCATAGTAATATCGGATTGCCTAGATCCAGATCTGACGCCGTCTAGTGCAAATTTTCTCTGGGCCATCACGTATAATGGGACCATGACTGCCTATGGTGACGCCGTCATGCCCCTAGTGTAAAAACTCTCCGGATCGTCACGGACTCTATCCACTTCACCTCTTGTTTTACTCTTGACGCTGTCATGAAGAACTTTGTGACGCCATCAGGTACTGTTCCCAGCAAGGAAAATTAAATCCAAAAACGTCCAAAATGCTTCCTTTTCCAGAATTCACACCAAAAGTACCTAAAATCACAAAAGGAACGATTTAGGGAAATATTTGATCAAATAAATGCAATTCCGGGCTTAAATGACCCCCTAAAAACGGATCATTTTTCGCCTCATCATTAATACTCCTCACACAAAGTTCCCTATTAATGACTTATGTTGTTATTAGGGTTTAGTTATAACATAACACCATTCAGGCCATCATATCTCAGAAGTATATGCTATAATCGTCCGAGGAGTCGGGGCACTTTAATTCGTAAACCCAACAAACTCGTCAAAATGAAATATCCACATAGTACTCCTCGCATGAAGCTCCCTAGTATTGTGTTATGTTTCTAACTTAAATAGGTTTTTATATTTTATGAAAATAGTCCATTTTTACCCTTTATGTATATATATTTACGTTTTCTACCCTAAACTTATAACAAATTGGCATATAACTTGCTATCTGATGCATATTTAGTCCCTAAACTATCATATTTTAAGGAAATGACACATATAGTTCCTAGATTATACTAACTTCTATTATTTACTCTATTTACCCTTATATTTATATATTATTTGCAGTTTTAGTCCTTTTAGTTTTATATTTGTTTTATTAGTTTATTTTAAGGTTTAATATATTGCAAATTTAGTCCTTACACCTATATCTTCTAGGAAATGTCAAAAACAATCCCTAGACTTTATAGTTTCAGGAATTTACAATATATACCCCTATACATGTAATATTTTTCAAAACTAGTCCTAAATGCATGTAATTCATAATTTAGCATGGAAATCTAGTTTCTAAGCTTATAACTAACTCATAACTCATATTAGTTCAAATAAGCCACATAATGCAATTTATATCAAGTAAATAAGCTATAAAACACATAAGCATGCTAAAACTAGGGCTACGAAAGGAAATAAGCATGCAATGGCTATCCTAGGTTTTCTAAGGAATCTAAAGTCTATCTAAGTTCTATTCTAAGCATACTAGACGTAAAGTAAAGGTTACCTAGGTTAGGGGAGGGCTTACGAGAGTTTTCTAGGGTTTCTAGGGCTTGTACGACTTCGAACCACAACACAACGCGACCAAAGCTTCCTTGCTTGATTCCTACTGCTTCTAACAACTTAACACTACAGAAATGTGAGGTAGAGAGGGAAAGGAGAGGTGTGAAGAAGAATGAGAGGAGGAAGATGAGGGTATTTATAGGGTGCATATTGGCTGTTTAGGTAAAACGGGTGCCTAGGTGTCGTGCAAGGGGAGGGCTGAGCAAGCATGGCTAGGAGAGGTGGTGGCAGGTCTAGTAGTGATGGGGATGAGCTATGGTAGCTAGGGGCTGAGATCTAGGCCGGTTGTGATGGGAGGAAGCCCTGAGAGGCGGTTCGAAGAAAGGAGGTGACAAGGAGGTGATGCACCTCCTAGATTGGGTGCTTATAGTTTCTAGGGTGCTATCTTAGTTATATTAAGGTTCTAGGATGGTTGCTTGTTCATATTAAGGTGCTTAAGTAATATAGTTTAGGTGTTTAAGTCTAATTTTTATCTAGTTTTGTTTTATAAGTGTTTAGGGTTTTAGCTATGTTTTAGTATCTTAATTAAGGTCCTAATGATGTTTAGTAACTATTAGTAGCTTATACTAGGTGATGGTAGCTTATGGTAAAGTTTTAACCTTGTTTTGACCTAGTTTCGAGGAGTTATGACCTAATTAAGGTTTTATGATTAAATGACTTGTACCTAAGTTTCTAGGGGTTGTACTATATCCTAAGGGTTCTAATATATCCTAAGGTATCTATTTTAACTTATTTCTAAGTCCTAAGTACATTGCATGTAAGTTCAGATAGGCAGTTAGGGTTTTAAGACTAAGTGGAAACACATAGGTGCATTTAGGGTTTTCTAGCAAGTATAGGGTATTATAGTACTAGTTTTCTTAGTGAAAATATGTTTATTACCTTGACTTGACATACCGGAATGTTTACATTAATTAAACATAGTAGTGGTTGGCATAGGTGGATACGTGAGTGTGGAAAACTAAAAGGGGTGGGGGTTGAATAGTTTTACGTCAATTTTATTTTTATAAAAACTTTGTTTACAAAATAATCGATTCTAGTTTTATGTGAGATCAATAAACAACACTTATATATACTAATATCTACGAAATGAAATGACAACAATATAAATAAATAAGTAAAGAGATAGAGATGGAAAGATCGCACCACAAGACAAAGGATTTATAGTGGTTCGGCTACGAAGCACCTCTTCGCCCTACTCCACTCCCCGAGCACCTAACTCGAGAGTTTTCTTCACTACGTCAACAAGCTCCCTTATGGCGGAGAAAACCTTACACAACTTTTGCTTACACCAATTTACAACACTAAGCTAAATGTCGAGTCCTAATAGTAGCTAGAACCAATCTCACACCACTACACACCTTCTTCACAACTTATACACACCACTATAACTACACTACT
Source organism: Artemisia argyi (assembly GCA_030686995.1). Classification (NCBI taxonomy): domain Eukaryota; kingdom Viridiplantae; phylum Streptophyta; class Magnoliopsida; order Asterales; family Asteraceae; genus Artemisia; species Artemisia argyi. Next base: position 43,105,307 of record CM060695.1, read on the forward strand.
TCTCACACCTTCACAACTTCTTCTTCACAACACAACTATTTCTTCACTACTTCTATTCACAACTACTAACACACCTAGATCTATTTATTACACAACTTCTACACCTTTACAATATACGCAAGCCTACAATACTTCTTAACAAGATGTTGGAGGAGTATTCTTCTCTTGCACTTTGAATGATGAAGGATTGGATCACTTGAAACAAGAACTAATATGTTTATGATCAAAGGATTTAGGAATTTGATTTGAGAGAATTAGAACAGAAAGTTTTAGTGCAAAACGTGAGGAAAAAATTCAGATTTGAACCTGTATTTATAGGCAAAGAAATCTGACACAGGAGCGTATGCCGACCCCCTTAAAATTAAGGGAGCCGCCCCTTATAATTAAGGGGCCGCCCATTGAAACGGCCAGATTTTTTTTCTTTTCTGGGGAAAGTTTATTTGGTGAAAATTTAACTGAATTTGGTTAAAAATTTGAATTCATTTAATTATTATGACATAAACATTTTCCTTTAATTACCAAAAATGTTTTTCTTAAATATATAAAATTTTTATGCCATTTTATATAATTTGTAATTAGTAAATAAACCTTCCTTTGATCATAAAATGTATTAGGCACTTGTTTATTCATACCTTAAGTGAATTAGTTGGATATAATGATATTTTGTCACTAAATACTTATTTACGTAATGATTTTATATTTTGTGATCGTCAAAACATAGGGATATCAAAAAATATTAATAACGTTTTTACGCATTATTTATATCAACAATCTCCCCCCTTTTTGATAATTACAAAATCTAAACTCATTAAATAAAAAATTATTATATATGCAAGTATTTAGTGAGTTTATATCACTTCTCCCCCTTTTTGTGAACATCAAAAAGGTTGTCCCGAAGTAAGATGAGCTCCCCCTTGATGTGTACTCCCCCTCGTTTTAAGGTTACAAGACAAGTCGAGATATGGAATGCTTGCAAAAATATTTAGAACATACAATATATAATGCAATAAACTAAATATATAACAAGAAAATATGTAAAAAGCAAACAATAAATCTCAACAAGCATTTATTATTTATAAAAATAGATTATGTTGGAAAACATAATCATTGTTACATAAGCATACATATATGCTTTTCTTAGTAAACTAAATTAGATAATACTAAGTTGCCATCTTGAGGTCTCTAGGACTTGCTTGGAGATGTGAATCATGGAGCATAGATTTAATGGAGGTAGACATTGGTGGGAATTTTGTTTGGAGAGTTTGGAGTGGTGGATGGTGGTGAGCTTGGAGCGGAAGAGTTGGATTGTTGTGTTTGTGATGGTGGTGGGGAAGAACTTGTAAGGAGATACGCAATCCAAGTGAAGTGCTCATTGAGAGCAATAGTCTGTTTTTGGAGAAAAATACAACAAGGACAAATGTTGACATGATTCTCAAGTGGGACAATGTTGTTGGATGGTGAGGATGGAGTGGTAGAAGGTTGATACATCCTGCGTTGAGCAAGATGTAGGGCAAGGAGAGCACAAAGCTCATGGGCTTCTTTGAGCTCCTCAACGAACTTTTTATGTTCGGAGGAAGGTGATGATGGAGGAGTTGGGTTATTGTTGGGGATTGAGGTTTGGGCACTAGACATAGTAATCATGTCTTGATGAGAAGGATGAATGTGGTTTTGGGATTGAGAATGGTCCTCAAAGGGATCATTTGGAAGATTTGTGGTGAGTGAGATTATAAGGTTGTCATGTGGAGGTAAAGAGAAGGTATCATTTGGGTGAAGTGAATGTTTAGTTGTTGGTTGGTTGGAGACAACATCATTAATGGATGAGAATTTTTGACATGTGTCAAGTTTTCTTCTCCACACGGGTTTGATGGTGATTCTTGCACCTCTTGTGGGTTTGGTTCTTGGATGATTGGGGGAAGACATGATTGATTGAGTGATGATTAATGATGAATGAGGGTATTTATAGTGTGATGATTTGGTGTTTATGGAAGGATAATATGTGGTATATTTGATAGACAAAGGATGTTTGTGAGTTTAGGGAAGTGGGGAATCAAAATAGGGTGAAATGGGCTAAAAAGCAGAAAGCAAACAGGGAACCTCGACCATCAGGTGGCCGGCCCCCTTAATTAATGGCTGGCCACTTTAATTTTAAGGGGGCGGCCCGTTATAATTATGGGGGGCGCCTAATGTTTGGTCCCCAAATTGCCAGAAATGGTTTTTAGCACAGGTTTTTACAGAAAGATGTTTGTTTTGAGATTTGGTTTTGGGCAAGTACATCTCTTTAGGCAACTAAACAAATATTATCTTGATGAAGTATGCATGGAAAGTATATATATGTAGGCAACTAAGCAAATATAATAGTTTTCATGCAAAGGCAATAATGATAAAGAACAAATAAGCAAGTTATGTAACCTAAGGCAACAAATAGAGTATAAGGCAATTTAGTGAGGGAGAAACTAATGATGGAAAAAATTAGGACCAAGTGATACTTGACATTTTTCTAGTGTGTGCCTATATGCAACAAATGTGGAGATTCGATTGCTTCGACTCCTAATGCAAAGAAATATATGTATCCTAAGAAGCAATCCAAATACTCCTTGATTTAATTTGCTTAGTCCATGATTGCCAAAGATATATATTGGATTATATATTTTGACACTTCATGTTAACTCTTATGCATGATTTTAGAAAAACGTTTTAACCATTATTCAACAATGAGTTTTCCTAATCGTGAGAATGATTTCAAAATGAATTGAGGTTTTCTTTTGAGATATATATGCAAAAACAAAATATCTCAATTCCTGATTTTTGTGCAAAACAGAATCCTAGACTCAAATTTGAGAAGATAGAAAAGAAAATTTTGATATTTTTATGCTCAGATGGCCGGCCCCCTTAAAGTGAGGCAGGTCCCTTTAATTTTAAGGGGGCCGCCCTTATAGATTTAAGGGGTCCGCCCAACTGACAGTCAGAAAAAAAAAATTCAGAATCATGAAATTTCAAAAATAAAATTTTAATCTATTTGTTCCATCATTCCTGATCCTAAACGCAAGTGGTTAAATAATTCACGCTTAAGGGGCTTAGTAAATATATCCGCAATGTTTTCTTCCGAGGCTACCTTTTCTATTGTTATGTTTCCCTTTTTTATGTTATCCCTAAGAAAGTGATGACGTATTTCTATATGTTTAGTCCTAGAGTGTTGAACGGAATTCTTACTTAAATCTATTGCTCATTTATTATCACACATTATAGGAATGTTTTCTAACCTAATGTCATAGTCTACGAGAGCTTGTTTCATCCATAGTGCTTGTTGACATGCCTTTCCAGCGCTTACATATTCAGCTTCGGTGGTCGAAATAGCAAGAGCGGTTTGCTTCTTGGAAAACCAAGACGTTAAGCAACATCCCATAAATGTGCAAATACCACTAGTGCTTTTTCGATCCACGTAGTCTCCCGCATGATCCGAATCCGCGTAGACAATGGTTTCTATGCCGGATCCCTTAGGATACCATAATCCTAAGTGTATAGTGCCTTTAACGTATCGGAAGATACGCTTAACCGCTTCTAGGTGAGAGGTTTTGGGATCCTCTTGAAAGCAGGCACAAAGGCAAACACTAAACATGATATCGGGTCTACTTGCCGTTACGTATAGTAAACTACCTATCATTCCTCTATACTTAGTGTTATCTACGGACTCACCTTCTTCATCTCTTGTGAGTTTCACTTCCGTAGACGTGTCTTAAGGGGTTTTGAGTCTTCTAGGCCAAATTTCTTAAGCATTTCCTTAATGTATTTTGATTGGTTAAAAAATATTTCATCCTTTAATTGTTTTATTTGTAATCCTAGGAAGAAGTTTAGTTCACCCATCATGCTCATCTCAAACTCATCATGCATGATTTTGGCAAATTCATCACACATATCCTGACAAGTCGATCCAAATACAATGTCATCGACATATATTTGAACAATGATGATATTTGGGTCACTTCTTTTAGTTAAGAGAGTGTTATCTACCATTCCCATGGAATAATTATGCTCAACTAGGAAAGCTTTAAGTCTATCATACCAAGCCTTTGGAGCTTGCTTAAGACCATATAAAGCTTTCTTTAGTTTGTAAACATAATCAGGTTTTGCGAAGTCAATAAATCCCAGAGGTTTTGCCACATAAACTTCTTCATTGATAAAACCGTTGAGGAGTGCACTCTTCACATCCATTTGGTATAACTTAAAGCCTAGGGCGCAGGCATAAGCTAAAAGGATTCTAATCTAGCTACAGGAGCATAGGTTTCGTCATAATCAATTCCCTCTTGTTGATTATAACCTTTGGCAACTAACCTAGCTTTATTCCTAGTTACTATTCCATTTTCATCTAATTTATTCCTAAATACCCACTTAGTTCCTATTATGGTCGCATTCCTAGGATTTGGGACTAGTTCCCAAACATCATTTATTTTAAATTGATTTCATTCTTCTTGCATAGCCATAATCCAACTTTCATCTTTTAAGGCTTCATTTATATTCTTAGGTTCTATTGTTGACACAAAACAAAAGAAGTTATTTTTATCTTGAGCTTGTGATCTAAGTGTTCTTTGATTTAGGTGACCTATTATGTTATCTAATGGATGTGACTTTGATTCTTTAACATTTACAACTTCGTTTTCTTCTAAAGTTTCTACTTCAAGATCATTACCTAAGGGTTTAGTTTTACTAATCTCAATAGCTTCTTCTTCTATAACATCATCATCTTCTAAGGGTAATGTTTTAGGTAGTGGAGGAGTTTCATCAAAGGTTACATTTAGGGATTTTTCTACTTTCATGGTATGTTTATTAAGAATTATATATGCCTTACTATTTTGAGAATATCCTAGAAAAACTCCTTCATAAGCCTTAGGGTCGAACTTAGTGAGATAGTCTTTTGTATTAAGAATGAAGCATTTACTTTCGAATACTCTAAAGTAGCCTATATTAGGTTTTCTACCTCTTAATAATTTATATGGAGTTTTCATAAGATTCGTCTAATGGAAACCCTATTAAGTATATATGTTGATGTATCTACGGCGTGACACCAAAATTTTTGTGGGATAGATTGTTCATTTAACATCGTTCTACTCATTTCTTGTAAAGACCTATTTTTTCTTTCTACTACCCCATTTGATTGTGGAGTACGTGGAGCGGAAAAGTTGTGAGATATTCCATTCTTATCACAAAAATTTTCGAATTGTACTTCGTTATCAAATTCCCTACCATGGTCTGTCCTAATTGAGACTATAGAACATCCTAACTTAGTTTGTATCATTTTACTAAATATCTCAAATTTTTCAAAGGCTTCGGTTTTATCACTTAAGAACCTAGTCCACGTGTAACGTGAATAATCATCTACTATAACTAAGGTGTAACGATTGCCACCGTAGCTCCGCACAGCGGATGGACCAAAAAGGTCCATATGAAGTATTTCTAAGCATCTAGTTGTGGATAACATATTTTTAGCTTTGTGACTAGCATGTGCTTGTTTTCCAATTTTACAAGCATCGCAAAAGTTTTGATCATATCTTAGGCTAGGTAAGTTTCTAACTAGTTCCTTAGAGGCTAAAGATTGTATTTGTTGCATTTGCATGACCTAATCTTCTATGCCACAAAGTGGAGTTTTCATCTATAGTAGCTAGGCATATCTTATCTTCCGGATTGTCTCCTAATTTCATAACATATATACCTCCTTTCCTAATTCCTCTAATTATAACTTTCTTATCCTTAATTATTTCACAATCTTTTTCGGTAAAGGTAACCCTACACTTATTATCACATATTTGGCCTATACTAAGCAAGTTATAAGTTAGATTATCTACATGCTCGACATTTTCAATAGTTAGAGAGTCTTGAGAGATCGTACCTTTGCCTATGATTTTTCCACGACGATCACTACCAAAAACAACATTACCTCCGTTGTATGCCTCATATGTAGAAAATAGCTTGCGATTCCCTGTCATGTATCTTGAGCATCCACTATCCTTTATCCACTCATCGGGCTCTAAATCTACTCCTAGACATATTTCATCGGGTGCATGAGCCACGAAACATTTGTGCTTCATTGTTCATCTTCGTCACTAGAAATTCTTCTTCGGGTGGTTTTCCTTTTATCTTGTGCTTTTAGTCGCTTCTTAATAATATTCTTGAATTCTTTAACGACCTTTGCATATTCTTCATCTTCACTTTCGGAACTATAATAGTCATCATTATTATGTTCAATCGTTGACTTTGTACACACTTCTTGTTTGCTCTTGGTATGACTCATTGGGTTTTCGTCATTATTACCTACACATGCAAAATTTGAACTAGTAGCATTTGTACTCATTTCAACTAAATACTTATCTACTATACTTTCATTTTCAACAATTTTATATATAAAATTTTCTTTGGCTTGACATTTCTCTTGATGAAAATTTAAGAGACTTTTCCACATATCGTTTGCCGTTTGACAAAAAAATATTCTTTCATATTTAATATTTGGTAAAGCTTTGTATATAATCATTTTAGCAATATCATTTTTATCAAGCACTATTTTCAAATAATTATCTTGTTTTTCAAAAGTGGTTTTTGTTGATTGAAAATTACCAATTGAAATGACACGCCAAAGATCATGATCTATTAATTTCACATAACTTTCGAATCGATTTTTCCATTCAAGAAAACTTGTATTTTCAAAATGTGGTGGTTTAAATGTCATGTTCCCTTCTAAATATTTTTCCAATTCCATAGATCGATTTCAAGTTTTAAAATACAATTTATTTTAAAAGTCTTGTTTAACCTGTCTCTGATGCCAATTGTGGAAAACTAGAAGGGGGGTTGAATAGTTTTACGTCAATTTTATTTTTATAAAAACTTTGTTTGCAAAATAATCTATTCTAGTTTTATGTGAGATCAATAAACAACACTTATATATACTAATATCTACGAAATGAAATGACAACAATATAAATAAATAAGTAAAGAGATAGAGATGGAAAGATCGCACCACAAGACAAAGGATTTATAGTGGTTCGGCTACGAAGCACCTCTTCGCCCTACTCCACTCCCCGAGCACCTAACTCGAGAGTTTTTTTTTACTACGTCAACAAGCTCCCTTATGGTGGAGAAAACCTTACACAACTTTTGCTTACACCAATTTACGACACTAAGCTAAATGTCGAGTCCTAATAGTAGCTAGAACCAATCTCACACCACTACACACCTTCTTCACAACTTATACACACCACTATAACTACACTACTTCTCACACCTTCACAACTTCTTCTTCACAACACAACTATTTCTTCACTACTTCTATTCACAACTACTAACACACCTAGATCTATTTATTACACAACTTCTACATCTTTACAATATACACTAGCCTACAATACTTCTTAACAAGATGTTGGAGGAGTATTCTTCTCTTGTACTTTGAATGATGAAAGATTGGATCACTTGAAATAAGAACTAATATGTTTATGATCAAAGGATTTAGGAATTTGATTTGAGAAAATTAGAACATAAAGTTTTAGTGCAAAAGGTGAGGAAAAAATTCAGATTCGAACCAGTATTTATAGGCAAAGAAATCTGACACAGGAGCGTATGTCGGCCCCCTTAAAATTAAGGGGGCCGCCCATTGAAACGGCCAGATTTTTTGTCTTTTCTAGAGAAAGTTTATTTGGTGAAAATTTAACTGAATTTGGTTAAAAAATTGAATTCATTTAATTATTATGACATAAACATTTTCCTTTAATTACCAAAAATATTTTTCTTAAATATATAAAGTGTTTATGCCATTTTATATAATTTGTAATTAGTAAATAAACCTTCCTTTAATCATAAAATGGATTAGGCACTTGTTTATTCATACCTTAAGTGAATTAGTTGGATATAATGATATTTTATCACTAAATACTTATTTACGTAATGATTTACGTTTAATGATTTTATATTTTGTGAACGTCAAAACATAGGGATATCGAAAAATATTAATAACGTTTTTACGCATTATTTATATCAACAGTGAGCTTTTCTGAGGGTTTGTTAGGTTACAATGATATATTAAAGCAAAAATTTAACTCGGGAAAATTCTATAGGCATTTCTAATCCTAGTGTGCTCTAATAAGGGCTTAAGTTAAGTTTGTAAGGCATTTCTAATCCTAGGGTGCTAGTGAGGGCCTAAGCTAAGTTAGTAAGGTATTTCTAACCTAAGGGGAAGTTAGTGGTTTGTGACTTTTTATACATCCAATTATGTTCGATCGTTTATATTCGTTTAGTGTCTTAAACAAAAAACATGAGCAACTGATGTATTCAATCTAGGTGTAAGATTTCTACCAGGCTTTAATATTTATAATTTCCAACTAACCTATAAACTAACACTAACGGCTGGTGTACCCGATCAGATGTAGCTAGTGAATGGTAAGTATGATTCGTTTATAAGGAGTGAGTGAACTAAACCTATATTTAAGATATTCTAATTATCTATCCTAGCTATTAAAGAGGGTTCAATCTGAGAGATTGGCACGAATTTGGTATTTCTAATTAACTAATAATTAAACTAAGAAATGCAAATTAATTGTAATAAAGAAGGTAAGATATATGTCTTAAGATGGAGAACTTACTAACCATGTTCATCATATCAGGTCATAATGATTCATCTACTAGTGCAATGACTAATTTGCTACTTTTGTTGGTGAGTTAGAGAATGTAAACTAAGACTTGAGGAGCATCGATTCGGCCTTGTGAGTACACTCCCTATCAACGGTAGATTAGGCCAGATGGTCACAGTTACCTAGCCCTATCTGCCCTTAACACGATGGTTACAGTATTAATAAGCTTCAAGCATTCATGAAGTAGTTCAACTATCAATTATAATCTACCTTGTCAATCGCATACAAGTGCAACTACTAAACCCTCGCGAATGGTCATCTATAAGGGTTCTCACGCTAACTTACTTGCCATAATCATGCAATGACTAACCTTAGGATACGGTCGGCCTCTAGTCCTAATGGCAACTGTCACACCTCACCGCGGCGGAAACACGAGGTGTAACAGTTCATAGTACATCGCAAGTCATAGGTAACACCATACAAGATTTAAATAAAAGCATCCTATTTTACAATAAGTTTTTACATTTTTCAAAAGATAAGACATAATACATTTGTCACAAGTTCCCAACGATAACATTAGTTTTTAAACTTCTGCAAAAGATGATATGATACAAGTAAAAGAGTGCCCATGCAATGCATCCAGAAATCACCACTTACTTCTGATCACCTGAAAAGCATGATAAAACAGGTCAACTATGGCCATAGTTGGTGAGTTCACAGGTCTTAGTACACCAAATCGCTTTCAAAATGAAATTATCAACTGGTTGTCGAATTGCAAAAAGGTCCAATATGTATACAGCGTGTTTATGCCTTGAGAGGTCCACTACTTAAGCCGATTCAGCCGAAAACTTGCCCCTACAAGTAACATGCTCTAACCTAGCATGGAAAGGTGATACTATGCACTCCGGTTAGTGGGAGTGAGGGGATGGCTCTACCCCTAATAGCGCTATCCATAGACATCAACGGCTCTTCCCGTATAGTGGGAGTAAGTTAATAAGTAGTGTTGTTCCAGGGGACTTTCACGATTGTTCTCAAGCGTCAAACATAAGCATACATATCAATTTGCATAAAATAGCAGAGCACAACTCAGTAGATTAAATCAATTCAGTAAACTCATAATTCCATAAACGCACAACCAATCTAGTTTTAAGTAATCATGCTTTCCACCCCAAAACGAGTAAGATAGTAAAACGGGGCTGTGAGAACTCACCTTAACTAGTAAGACGAGAGTACAAGTACAAGAGCGATACAACGAGTATTCACTAAGCAACCCTCGAACGTAGGCCTCCTAGACGCGACCTATGGCATGTAAAAATACTTATAAAAATCCAAATGATATGCTCGGACAAGGAACGACGACTAGTTAGGTCACCCATTTAGACTTATAAAAAAAACATGACCAAGAATCTCAAAAATAATCTCAACTGACAGGCATAAATATAGTGGGACTTTATATACTTTTTAGTTTAAAAGTCATTTATACAGATGACTAGAGTACGACTTTGTAGAAGTGTTATATGTCGTAATTTATAACTTATCTCATCTAAAATAACAAAACATGTCTTAAAATACTTTTTGGTTAAACACTAACTTGATATAGCATCATATATACTTATTAATACATTTCTTAATAACAGATTTATGTATAATTTATACTCCGTATTAAATAGAAGCAAATAATAGGATTCATGTGAACACCATTTATACGTAAAAGTCTCTGGCTCTAAATCAATAAAATTTGTTAGACAACAAGTTATAAAGATTTCATTGCATGGTAAAACATTACTGATTTGGCAATTGGTCTTAGTTGTTTAATTAATCTCTATTTTTATACTCCAAATCATATGCTTCTTTTGAAGGAAATTTTAATAGTCAAGACTACGTACTTATTAATATTAGCACTAATTGTCAAATTTACTTTGCAAGAGTCTTAAAAAAAATGTTCCATACTTGGTACATATTTATATACTGTAATATTAGTTAAGACTACCAAACACTTATAAGACATATATGCCACTAAACATGGGTATCATTTATAAATTTCAAAACTTATTTAGAACACCAAGATGTCTCAACTAGTAATACTAAAATCATGAGTTAAGTATTATACCTTCAATAGTTCGAACTAGGCAAGAAATATTACACTGTCTTAACTCTTAACACCAATATTTGATTCTTCCCTATGTTTCCTTTATAATCTTGTTGCCTACGATATGATACCCCACTAAAAGTTACTCAACAAATCGTTCACTAGTGTAGTTATGTCTTCTGTGTGGCGCCTAAGCTTCTCTTTTATTATCTTGTTTGAGTCCTACTAACTGAGGTAACATACAATTTAAGAATATATATATTAAACGTTATAATATTCAGTCATGAAATTATAAAGGTTACCTTGCCACTTGATAGCTAATATGATACGTGTCATATATTATGTTGAGTTTAGTGTCCAATGTTGACTAATAAAAATCTACCGTTTACTTACTCATGAAGCGAAAATTATGTTATGCACAATTATATTTTACAAGTAGTTTATACAAGACAACAATAGAAGTGCCAAATTGGTATTTCTTTTAAATGTAGCAAATAGCGAGAACTAACAAAAGTGTAAAAGATTATGTCACCTTTACAAAGGTAGCATGATGGCATTTTCTTTTCACTCACTTTGTTTTGTTAGATTTATACTCAAAATGATATATATATATATATATACACATAAAATTGGACAAAGTTTTTTTTTTTTTTTTTTTTTTTTTTTTTTTTTTTTTTTTTTTTTTTTTTTAATGTGGGTGACACTAATTATTTTAAAATAGCTTGAGCATATCATTTATAATTAGTCAATATTAAATAAAATTGTAGGTCGCGGGTGCGTTCGTAACGCGAAGGTGCCTAAAGGAAGTGAACACAAGATATGAAAATGACAGATTAACGCAAAACTATCTTAAAAGCACATTTTGAGTCAAATGTGTTATAAAATATTATCGGTCACTAACCTGAGTCTAGACGGTTGTTATAGTATTTTCCCCGTTGAAAGGAATTTTGTCCCCAAAATTCAACTCATTTCCCCTAGAGACGTGTCGTTCGTGAATAGGTGTGGGTACTTGCGTTTGATTTCGTCCTCGCGCTCCCAAGTAAATTCAGGACCTCGTCGTGAATTCCATCGCACCTTAACAATAGGAATTCGACCCCGCTTCAGTCCCTTGAATTCACGGTCCATGATCTCCACTGGTTCTTCAACGAAGCGTAAATTTTCATTTATCTTGAGTTCGTTTAGGGGCACGTGTAAGTCTGTATCTGCTAGGCATTTCTTCAGGTTTGACACATGAAACGTATCATGAATGCCGCTCATTTCTTGAGGTAATCTTAGTCGATACGCTACATCACCAATGCGTTCAACAATCTCGAATGGTCCCACATACCTTGGTGCTAACTTGCCCCTCCTACCAAATCGAACCATACCTTTCCAAGGGGATACCTTGAGTAAAACTTTATCGCCGACGCTAAACTCTAAGGGCCTACGTCGATTATCGGCATAGCTCTTTTGGCGATCTCTTGCTGCCTTGAGCTTCTCCTTGATTTGAAATATCTTATCGGTTGTCTCCTGCACGATTTGTGGCCCAGTCAATTGACTTTCTCCAACTTCAGCCCAAATGATAGGTGATCGACATTTCCTCCTGTACAGTGCTTCAAATGGGGGACGTTTAATGCTTGAATGGTAACTGTTGTTGTAAGAGAATTCAACTAAAGGGAGATGTGTATCCCAGCTTCCTCTAAAGTCAAGAGCACATGCTCTAAGCATGTCTTCCAATGTCTGGATAGTACGCTCACTCTGACCATCGGTCTGAGGATGATAAGCTGTACTCATGTCCAAACGTGTTCCCAATGCCTTCTGTAATGTCTGCCAAAAGTGTGATGTGAACCGACTATCGCGGTCGGATATAATTGATATAGGCACTCCGTGTCTTGCTACTATCTCATTAATGTAAATTCTTGCTAGCTTCTCCATCTCGTAGTCCTCACGAATTGCTAGAAAATGTGCAGACTTTGTCAATCTATCCACAATAACCCAAATTGCGTCGTGCCCACTACTAGTTCTAGGAAGCTTCGTAATGAAATCCATGGTTATTTTCTCCCATTTCCACTCGGGAATCTCTGGCTGCTGCAGCAATCCTGAAGGTTTTTGGTGCTCAGCCTTAACCTTCGAGCAAGTCAAACACTTGCTAACATATAAGGCTATGTCCTTTTTCATTCCAGGCCACCAGTAAATATCTCTAAGGTCGTAGTACATCTTATCCGCTCCTGGATGAACAGAGTACTTTGTTGCGTGAGCTTCGTCCATAATTAGGGTTCTTACATTACCTGTCAACGGAACCCAGATTCTATCTAAAAAGTATAATCCGCCATCACCTTTTCTCTCCATCTGTTTGGGTAATCCTCGTAGCATTTCTGCTGGTGCATTTAAGTCCTTGGACGCTTCATTCTGAGCTTCCAGTATCTTGCCCTTGATACCCGAATGAATTGTCATGCTCGTAGCCCATACTCTCTTTGGTTTAACCCTTTCCTTCCTACTTAACGCGTCAGCTACCACATTTGCTTTTCCTGGATGATAGCGAATCTCGCAGTTGTAATCACTAAAGAGCTCAATCCAACGTCTCTGTCGCATATTTAACTCCTTTTGGTCAAAAATATGCTGAAGGCTTTTATGATCAGTATAAATAACACTCTTCGTGCCATATAAATAGTGTCTCCAGGTTTTGAGGGCGAATACTACAGCACCCAGCTCTAAATCATGGGTGGTATAATTCTTCTCATGAACCTTTAGCTGTCGGGACGCGTAAGCAATCACCTTACCCCTTTGCATCAGCACGCATCCAAAACCTTGGTTCGACGCGTCACTATAAACCACAAAGTCGTCTGGTCCATCGGGGAGTGTTAGAATTGGGGCATTACACAATTTATCTTTCAACGTTTGAAAGGCTTCTTCTTGTTCTTTGCCCCAATCAAATTTCTTATCTTTTTGAGTTAGTAAGGTGAGAGGTTTGGCAATCCTAGAGAAGTTCGCGATGAATCGTCGGTAATAACCTGCCAATCCTAAGAACGAGCGGATTTCTGTCGGTGATGTAGGGGCTTTCCAATTCTTTACCGCTTCGACCTTACTGGGGTCCACATGAATGCCATTTTTATCAATTACATGCCCGAGGAAATTTACTTCTTGCAACCAAAATTCACACTTCGAGAATTTGGCGAATAACTTCTCTTTCTTGAGCAACTCTAAGATTAACTTCAGGTGCACTTCATGTTCTTCCTTAGACTTCGAATAAATCAAAATGTCATCGATAAACACAATGACAAATTTATCTAGATATGGCTTACATACGCGATTCATTAGATCCATGAAGGCCGCAGGTGCATTGGTCAGACCGAAGGGCATAACCGTAAACTCGAAGTGCCCATATCGAGTCCTAAACGCGGTCTTTGGAATGTCGGCTTCATGCACTCTTAACTGATGGTAACCGGAACGAAGGTTTATCTTGGAAAAGTAACGCGATCCTTGCAATTGATCGAACAGATCGTCAATTCTTGGGAGTGGATAGCGGTTCTTAACGGTCAATTTGTTTAACTCGCGGTAGTCTATACACATTCGGAACGAACCATCCTTCTTCTTGACGAATAACACAGGTGCTCCCCATGGTGAATAGCTAGGCCGAATGAAACCCTTGTTTTGGAGCTCTTGGAGTTGATTAGACAACTCTTGCATTTCAGTAGGTGCCAACCGGTATGGTGATTTTGCCACTGGTGTTGCTCCAGGAATTAACTCTATGCGAAGTTCAACTTGTCGAAGAGGGGGTAATCCTGATAGATCTTCAGGAAATACTTTGGGGAAATCTCGTACAACAGGGATATCTTCGAGTTTCCGCTCACCTGTTTTTATATTCCTAAGGTGCTTCAATTTTCCTTCGGGTTGCTCTCCATAAACCTTCACTACTTCGCCACTCGGCAAGGGTATTCGGACCATCTTCTCATGACAAACAATTTCGGCCTTAAACTTTGATAACCAGTCCATCCCCACAATTATGTCAAAACTTCCATGACCGAAAGGTATTAAGTCGATAGTAAAAGAATGGCCTTCTAACACTAAGTTGCACCCACGAACAATTCTATTGGTTTCTACCCTTTGGCCATTTGCTATTTCAATCTCATAGCTAGGGTTCAAAATACTAAGTTTTGCATCTATTAAGGGCATAAATTTCGTGGAAATGAAACTATAATCGGCACCAGAATCAAATAGTACAGTGGCATAATGATTGTTTAAAGAGAAAGTACCCGTCACGATGTTTGGGTCCTCCCGAGCTTCATTGGCACCCATGAGGTAAACTCTTCCACGAGCTTGATTGCTATTATTCCTTTGGTTCGGATTTCCTTCAATAGCCAAGGCTGGATTTGGGCGATTTCCTCCTTGATTAGCTAATGCTGGATTTGGGCGATTCTGGTTTCCTTGGCCTGGAGCTCTGTTCAGTCTTGGACAGGTTCTCCTTAGATGATCTCGACTTCCACACTCAAAGCAAGTCAACCCTGGTCTATCATTTGTAACCCTGCTTGTACAATACTTGGTGAAGTGACCCACTTGCTTACATTTTCCGCATACTGGGCAATCCCCCGTATGATGGAAACGGCACTTAGTGCATTGCGGGAGTTGACCAACATATTGATTTGGTCCTTGGGCTGCCATCCCAAAATTCCCTGTAGTCCTTTGTCTTTTGTCTGAGTTACCTCTACCCCGATTCCTTGATTGGTTATCTTCTCTTCTTTTGTTCCCAACATTGTCTTTTTTCCACACTCCAGCTCTAACTGCATCATTGGTTAAACGATTTTCCAAGGCTACTGCACTCTGTATAGTGAGTGGGTTCGCTGAAGTAACCATCCCTCGGATCTCAGGTGCCAAACCCCATATATAACGATCAATACGCTTGTCCTCTGGAGTAACCATGTGAGGCACTAGCCTGGCAAGTTCATGGAATCGAGTGGTGTACTTTTCTATATCACTACCCACCATAGCATGATTCCAAAATTCTGACTCTAACTTCTGCAACTCTCCTTTAGGACAATATTCTTCAAACAGCAATTTCTTGAACTCTTCCCAAGTTAATCGAAATGCAGCTTCACATCCACGAATTTGAACTTGAGTGTTCCACCATGTCAAAGCCCTACCTTGAAGTAGACAAGTTGCATACTCCACTTTGTGATCCTCTGAACACTTGCTGATACGGAGCACAGTCTCCATGCTTTCTATCCAAGATATCAATCCAACAGCACCTTCCTTGCCGTTGAATTCCTTGGGCTTGCAAGTCATAAATGTCTTGTAGGTACATCCTTGGTTATTGTTTGCGGGGATTCCTCCCGGATTCCCGCGGCTGGCATTCAGGGCTTCGGTAAGTCGAATGACAATGTCTGGCAATGCCGCATTAAGTTGTCGGGTAACAATTCTTTCCAGATCGTTAGGTTGATCTTCATTGTTGGTATCCTGTGTGCTCGTTTGCCCAGACATGGTTCTACAATTTAACACAACCATTTATATGAGTAAAGTTTTGACCAAAATGAATTTCAAGTAATATTTAAAATATAGTGAAATTTGAAGTTTATCACATTAACAATCATACAAGTAAAAGCTTCAGAAGGATTGATATAAGGAAAATGGTAAACATCCTTTCATACATGATTTGGATTATAATATTCGACAAAATTTTGGCATTTAGCCATACATTATAATATAAGATTTTGGTACAAACACAAGCCTACCATCTAAGTACAAATAACCCACACAACTAAACGTTTACAAAGAAATCTACATGTGCATTGGTTTGAACAAAAGACTATATTGACCCAAATTACATCTAGCCCCGGAACACAATCATCACTGCAAGTACCAACACCAAGATCAGTAAGAATGTCACCATAAACAAACATAGATACCAAGCCCTGTAGCTAATCTCCCTAGCCTCGTCAGCTGTACCTAAAGCCCTGGTTACCTGTTGTGTCAACCTTCCAGCCATCTCAGAAAACTCAAGTAGGAGCTGTGCCTGATACTCAACTCCTATTCTGCAGTCTCGCACCTCTGCAGCTAATCGTTGCATTCTCTCAAGCTCCTCTGATGTCATCCCTGACTCTTGACCCACTGGTACTCCAGTAACCAAGCTGGGGTACCTACTCGTATCTGGTTGAAATCCTGTAGGGTATCTAGTGTGGTTTATATGATTCTGCCACCTATATCTATCACTCACCTGTGCGGTGGAGTATGGGTCAGATGATGATGATGGCCCACCGAGGTGGTACTCACTTATAGCTGGTGGTGATGGTCGGGGACCCATCTCTCGTACAAGAGTCTGATGTGAAGATGTCCCTAAAGATACTCTCTCTGGAATCCGGACACTCATTCTCGCCGTCTGCCTCCTAATGGGGCCCTGGTGGGTCGGCGGAGACGGAACGAATGTCGGTGTAGGTGTGGGAATACTAGAGGGTCTCTCGCTACTCACCTCATGCTCAGACTCGGTATCTTCCATGGGTTCCTCCTCAGAGTCCAGCGTGGTGTGTCTAGAAAGACTAGTAGTGTGTCCTGACTCACTAGCAATGGGAGCGGTATGGGAAGACGAGGAGTGCGACATACTGTGAATGGAAAGTGACCGATATAAAATTATACTTAGAAACATAGGGGAATATATTAAAGCATAAACATGTCAGAAATGAAGTCATGCTTAAGTACTAATAGTGGAAATATAAATGCCAACAATATGCAATGCACATGCGCCATAGTTATGCTTTTCAGGGATTTAAGTGGAAAATCGACTTAAGAAGATTTCAAAGGTAACTACTCCCAGCATTGCATGATCCTTCCCAAATTATACATAGGTGATCAGGCTATGTATAATTAAGGATGAATACTGCACTGCTCGGATTAGTCAAAATAGTATTAAGGTTAGTTAAAACAAAATTTTAATGCATGGTGTTTTAAGAAAGTAAAATTTTGGTTATAGTTGGGGTTTTTGTTTAGAAAAAACCGGCATTCTCTATAACCGAAGCTCTGATACCACTTCTGTCACACCTCACCGCGGCGGAAACACGAGGTGTAACAGTTCATAGTACATCGCAAGTCATAGGTAACACCATACAAGATTTAAATAAAAGCATCCTATTTTACAATAAGTTTTTACATTTTTCAAAAGATAAGACATAATACATTTGTCACAAGTTCCCAACGATAACATTAGTTTTTAAACTTCTGCAAAAGATGATATGATACAAGTAAAAGAGTGCCCATGCAATGCATCCAGAAATCACCACTTACTTCTGATCACCTGAAAAGCATGATAAAACAGGTCAACTATGGCCATAGTTGGTGAGTTCACAGGTCTTAGTACACCAAATCGCTTTCAAAATGAAATTATCAACTGGTTGTCGAATTGCAAAAAGGTCCAATATGTATACAGCGTGTTTATGCCTTGAGAGGTCCACTACTTAAGCCGATTCAGCCGAAAACTTGCCCCTACAAGTAACATGCTCTAACCTAGCATGGAAAGGTGATACTATGCACTCCGGTTAGTGGGAGTGAGGGGATGGCTCTACCCCTAATAGCGCTATCCATAGACATCAACGGCTCTTCCCGTATAGTGGGAGTAAGTTAATAAGTAGTGTTGTTCCAGGGGACTTTCACGATTGTTCTCAAGCGTCAAACATAAGCATACATATCAATTTGCATAAAATAGCAGAGCACAACTCAGTAGATTAAATCAATTCAGTAAACTCATAATTCCATAAACGCACAACCAATCTAGTTTTAAGTAATCATGCTTTCCACCCCAAAACGAGTAAGATAGTAAAACGGGGCTGTGAGAACTCACCTTAACTAGTAAGACGAGAGTACAAGTACAAGAGCGATACAACGAGTATTCACTAAGCAACCCTCGAACGTAGGCCTCCTAGACGCGACCTATGGCATGTAAAAATACTTATAAAAATCCAAATGATATGCTCGGACAAGGAACGACGACTAGTTAGGTCACCCATTTAGACTTATAAAAAAAACATGACCAAGAATCTCAAAAATAATCTCAACTGACAGGCATAAATATAGTGGGACTTTATATACTTTTTAGTTTAAAAGTCATTTATACAGATGACTAGAGTACGACTTTGTAGAAGTGTTATATGTCGTAATTTATAACTTATCTCATCTAAAATAACAAAACATGTCTTAAAATACTTTTTGGTTAAACACTAACTTGATATAGCATCATATATACTTATTAATACATTTCTTAATAACAGATTTATGTATAATTTATACTCCGTATTAAATAGAAGCAAATAATAGGATTCATGTGAACACCATTTATACGTAAAAGTCTCTGGCTCTAAATCAATAAAATTTGTTAGACAACAAGTTATAAAGATTTCATTGCATGGTAAAACATTACTGATTTGGCAATTGGTCTTAGTTGTTTAATTAATCTCTATTTTTATACTCCAAATCATATGCTTCTTTTGAAGGAAATTTTAATAGTCAAGACTACGTACTTATTAATATTAGCACTAATTGTCAAATTTACTTTGCAAGAGTCTTAAAAAAAACGTTCCATACTTGGTACATATTTATATACTGTAATATTAGTTAAGACTACCAAACACTTATAAGACATATATGCCACTAAACATGGGTATCATTTATAAATTTCAAAACTTATTTAGAACACCAAGATGTCTCAACTAGTAATACTAAAATCATGAGTTAAGTATTATACCTTCAATAGTTCGAACTAGGCAAGAAATATTACACTGTCTTAACTCTTAACACCAATATTTGATTCTTCCCTATGTTTCCTTTATAATCTTGTTGCCTACGATATGATACCCCACTAAAAGTTACTCAACAAATCGTTCACTAGTGTAGTTATGTCTTCTGTGTGGCGCCTAAGCTTCTCTTTTATTATCTTGTTTGAGTCCTACTAACTGAGGTAACATACAATTTAAGAATATATATATTAAACGTTATAATATTCAGTCATGAAATTATAAAGGTTACCTTGCCACTTGATAGCTAATATGATACGTGTCATATATTATGTTGAGTTTAGTGTCCAATGTTGACTAATAAAAATCTACCGTTTACTTACTCATGAAGCGAAAATTATGTTATGCACAATTATATTTTACAAGTAGTTTATACAAGACAACAATAGAAGTGCCAAATTGGTATTTCTTTTAAATGTAGCAAATAGCGAGAACTAACAAAAGTGTAAAAGATTATGTCACCTTTACAAAGGTAGCATGATGGCATTTTCTTTTCACTCACTTTGTTTTGTTAGATTTATACTCAAAATGATATATATATATATATATACACATAAAATTGGACAAAGTTTTTTTTTTTTTTTTTTTTTTTTTTTTTTTTTTTTTTTTTTTTAATGTGGGTGACACTAATTATTTTAAAATAGCTTGAGCATATCATTTATAATTAGTCAATATTAAATAAAATTGTAGGTCGCGGGTGCGTTCGTAACGCGAAGGTGCCTAAAGGAAGTGAACACAAGATATGAAAATGACAGATTAACGCAAAACTATCTTAAAAGCACATTTTGAGTCAAATGTGTTATAAAATATTATCGGTCACTAACCTGAGTCTAGACGGTTGTTATAGCAACCACCGTGAAGCTATATTATCACGCGTACCAACCATTATGATACAAATCATAAATCACAAAAATGCATCTATAACCTATGATCTAGACAGTAGCCACAACACTTCAAGCACGTAAACAAACGTAAATGAGCATGATAAATATAAGAGATATTCAACGAAAATGTAATTAATCGAGTAAATGAATCAAAACAACTAGATAGTCATAAACAAGGCTAACACCTAAGGTTGTTAGCCCATAATCTCAGTAATAATACATCATGATTGAATCAAATCTATACGAGTAGAATTCATAGTGAATTAAAACTATAAAGAATGATTAATAAAGGTAAGGGATACTCGAGATGCCCTCCTAGCGAGTCGTGGTGTTTCCTGACCATCCTTGCCTCCTAAAATCGTCCTAAAGCTCTGTGGTGTATGGTGTGATTGTGTGAAAACCGGTGAATGAGCTCTCTATTTATACTTTTCTATCAGTAGGTCGATACGCCGTATGGCGCATTGGCCTATTTGGCGTGGGCTCCACTCATAAATTATTAATCTTTTAGTCGCCATTGTGTACAACGTATTTCAGGATTTGCATACGTTATATTCTTCTTGTTTCAGACTTGGGTCGTCTTGGCTATTGTTCATGTAGTATATGGAGTATTACTGAGGTTGGATACGTCGTATTCTTCTGTTGAGTTTATCTCTTCATCTGTAGACCAAGTTTATACAACGTATGTTCAAATGGGAATACGCTATATTCTTCAAAGTCAGACAAGGTTTTAATTTCTTCTAAGTGTGATGATACGGCGCATCCAGTTAACACTGATGCGCTGTATAGGATGTCAGCTCAGCATGTATTCCTTTGACTTCTTCATTTAGGATCTAAATAATGTTGATACATGTTCCTTATCCATAATTGCTCCATAAACACTAAGAATCACAAAAGTAAACAATTAAGTAACTTTTATTATATAAAATGATAGTAAATGAGGCAACGAGCAATATAAACGAGGATGTAAACCCGCGCGTTGCCGCGGGGTGTTTGTATCCATTTGTTTAGTCAGCAAAAAAATAAGGGTCCGAACTCGGAGCCATTTTTCTGTAAACTATAGTAGTTATTCCATCACTACGATACATATTCGAACACATAAGGCGCATATAAATTCTCTTTTATAGTTGTTAAACCTTGAGTACAAAGTGCAAGAAATCAGAAACTTACCCATCAACAATGATAACAGTATCAAATACACCGTGGTCGCGCTGCAGCATATGATCATCTTTTGGGCTAAGCATCATTGCTGGATCAATCAAAATCACACCACAAACACTTGAGTACATTAGTGGATGTGGAATCTTTTCAACTGCACTACACTTTTCATGAAACTTTAATCGTCAAAATGACCAATATGAGAACCTTTTTCTTGCTTCAACCTGTCCCAAACCAACCAAATTCATTTCAACCCGTTACCTTTTTCTACTCTCTGTCTCTCGGCCTGTATAACAACAAATTACGGAAAGGTAAATTCAAATGCAAAAAATTGTGGATATTGAAAGCAATAAATTAGAAAAGAAATGTACCCTTTGCACTTTTTATTCCAAAGTTTGTGCCAGTCGCGCTAGTCGTATCTCCATTTGTTGAGAAACGGATCCGGCTACCATACATACTCTCTCACGCATCTTATACTGTGCCATAACCACATGTTTTGAGAGCAGATTTCGTTATTTTTAGACATACATGTCATTGAAGATTATGGAATTTCTGTTGTCCAAAATTCATCTTTAAAAACCGCAAGTTTTTTAAGTAGTCCACATGATGTGTTCCTAAATGATTGGCATCGACATCTGTTACAGGTAGGTGTCTATTATAACAAAAACAATAGATGCCTATAACAAATGGTTTTTCAACTCGTAAATAAAAATTCAATATAAGTACATGAAACAATAATTGTATCTTCAAATTAACTGAACGGAACATCAGGAAACATTTTTACCGTCAACATCAACATCAAGCATCTTCACATCGAGAGTTTTTGTATTGTTAGCCGTTCGATTACCCAAAGAACAATGTTGCTCCGGTTAAACACTGCAGCCTTCAGCAATGTTACTGGTTGAAGCTGAATTTTATAAAATACGATCCACAACTTGGTGCATCAGTACGTCTTGTTGAACACGCTGTGGCATCCAAAAAGAATGTCATTATCAATAATCATACATAATAAAACCAAAAAAAGAACTCTGAATTACACCATAACTTGTAGAGGTTTGACTTGATAATCATCCACACCAGAAGTTCCATAACTTGCTTCAGGGATCCCTTGTGTATTTTGAAACATCACAACGGGGTATTCGGTAGAGGGTGAAAATGATTTCAATGAATCACCACTTGACTGAAAACCGGGAACGGCTTCTGCTTTCCTTCTGTATATATGAACAAAAATCCATCAAGACATAAAATTAATCAGGAAACACTTCATGGTTGACCTATTTATCTGGTTACTTACCTGCCACATTAATAAAAGACCAACGTGTCATCTTTCTTTCTCCGTATTCACCACCACCACCAATTACCATTTCAACCCTGTGACGAAACAATACAATTTTCAAACAACATATATACATAAGTTATACTGTGGTTAATAGGTCTTTTGGAAGAAATAAAGAAGTTCAAATTTCACAATATAGAGATGAAATTAGCATCCTGTAATTACGTGTGTTTATGAAACTGCTATCTCAATTATGAGGTAAGAAAAAAAATGACAATACCTCTAACTTAGAACAACTATTATCTCCATAATTATCTTTAGATGAACTGGCCGCCACCATCAACGGGTGCAACATCACAGATCCTCTGAAAAAAGGAACAAAAAATAGATTAGCTCAAATCGCGCAGCATGAATAAAGACTGCATAAGCACCTTAAATACACAACCCCAAATATCCACTAATCACAGAATCCGATAATTTGACCCAAAACAATAAAATAATCAGAATACTTGTGAGAAACTAAAAATGCTAATTTTTAGTGCTTATCCGCTTAACCGATAGTTCAGTTTCAAATATGGCCATAAACCCAAGAAATATGCTAACCCACATACCAAGCCTCGGCAGCATATGAAAGGTGGACTACGCAGAAGGAATTCCAAAAGCTACTTATTTATGCACTGACATATTACAGTTAAACTAATGAGAAAAATACGTCTTACAAATTATAGTGCTAAATAAGCATGATTAACCAAATTTTGAAACCGATATTCTGCTATTAATAAACTATACTATTAATCAACTTGATATATTAAAAGCGTTTTAACTCTAGTACTTGACTCGATCATATAGCACTAAAACAATACAAACATTGCAAAATTTGATCAAGTAACCTTCCAACCAACATCTTCTCAACAAAAGGGGCAACATTATTATTCCAACGGGTGCACAATATTCGTTTAAGCCATACAGTTAAGCCTTTTAAGGGTGGGGTAAAACTAAAAGTTAGGGTAAAAGAACTCCACCGAATGTAATGTATGGCTGCCATAACGGTAGCCAAAACCTGGCATGGCTGCAATCACATAGCTGCCATGCCAATATAGCCGGTTTGGCAAACAACGCTTAGAAAACAGGTACCAAATACCAGAACAACTTGCCATTTCGAACTGCCTTTATACATAAGTAGTGCTGGAAATCAGCCAACTGTTTCCATTTTGTATAACCGAGGCTTAGAGAGATTAGTCAAAATAGTGGGAGCACGCACAATGGTTGCAACCCTAGCCGGCTGCCATGCCAATAGGCCGCCACCCTGACTTGTAGTCGACCTTATCCATGCTCATCATAGCCAATCAACACATCACTCTGTACGGAGTTGCGTACATTGCCGCAAAGAATGAATAGTAGCCATAGGCTGCAACGACAGTATACCACAACACTTGTGCCAAAACCTCATTGTTTCCTTTGTGTACAACTGAGGCTCAGACAGGCGGGTCGAAAAAGCGGCGCACTCGGTGTGGCTGCAACCTTAGTAGGCTACCATGACAATAGGCGGGCACCTAGACCTTTAATCGACCCTACTCAGACTCATCATAGCCGATCAATATACAACTGTACAGTGTGCAAGGCACAGGGCTGCAAACATAGCCGTAAAAACACCAATAGCAGCCATAAGCCTACAAATGAAACACACACAAAAAGGTCATAAACCACTTAATTAATATGACACCCAAATCCGAAACACCCCTAAATTCAATGCCAGACTCGCAATCCCAAACACCACTGATTTCACAAAAAAACCTAGCAATATGTATAAATGAAAAAACCTTGCAAACTGTAATTACCAAGAAACACGTTCGGGAGGTCGAGGTTGATGGAAATACACCATTATTCTAGAGAGAGAAAGGTGGAGAACTATGTTTTTTATTAATATGAAATGAAGTGGAGCTTACACACACTTTCCCACACCCCTCATGGAGAGTCGTGAGGGGTATTTATAGGCTCCTAACACTACATGTTTGCCTACTTGACAATAGTAGTCCTTGTAGTTTCTAATCTAGTCCAATTCACTTGTGTGACGTTATCTTTATAAAAAAAGCGAGGCTAACAATCTCCCTCCAAGATATCGTCACACGTGAATGGTTACAATGAGACCTATAAATACATAACCAATGTAAATTGCAACAAAGTAAACTATGTTGACGTTGTTGAAGTGCAGAGTCTCTGTAGTCTAGATACTGAGGCAGACTTGAAGTTCTCTCTTCCGACGATCTCGGCGTTTGATCTTTGACACTGACGACAAAGGTCTTTGTAGCTATGAACTTCAACTGTAATGGTCTAGTTAGGTTATTACTCCCTCCTAACTAGTGAGCCTTTATTCTTTTTCCTGCTCCCTCCTGAACCGACAACTCTTCTTTCATCTCGCAGCGGATAAAGTAGATTTAAAAGTGTAGGAACATGGTTGTCGTTCGGGTAGCAGCATAACAATATAACTCACATAACATTGCATAGAAGGTTGGTAATAAGCTCCGATGTACACATACTTGGTACCTCATAGTACTTCTCTGATATTAAGCACAGTTCCCTCGATTAACCAACGTACTGAAGACAAAACACTACTTATTTTGGCATGTTTTTCTCCCTCCTGATGGTTGCGAGTTATCGGAATCATCATAATCTTGTGTACATGCCATACAATTACCTGTACTTTACACTTCTGATGCAATTTAGAAGCCATAACAGCTTTTTGAAGCACATTCTGTGAGTATATGTCGCTAAGATATGGCTCTCTTTTTCTATAATCTCATCTCTTCTCTTCAACCTATAAGCGACCTCTTCAAATTCCAACCAGCTAGTAAATGACCAATGACTAGAGAAATAACCCAATATAACTAATCTAAAAATGAAGTAAACATCCCTTAGATATGTGACTTAATCTTGTACGATGGTGTGACTAAGAACCTATACTGAGCACTACAACATAACTCCTTTAAGCATAGGTAGATCCATATACTCAAACGTGCAAACAATATATGAAATCTCTGCCACTTGAACTATCCACAACTTCGTGCGACACTGAGTACTACAATGTAACTCCTTAAAGTGATAGATATAACCCGTGAGCATTACAATGTAACTCCTTACAACGGGTATAACTAGATAATCCAAGTCTTAATCACTATCACTACCAGTGTTTGCCCAAACAAGTATCTTCGAAAGTCATGCATCCATCCACCCCTATACTTTGAGATAAATACGTACTCATGCCCTTGAAATGAACTTTAAACCCAGAAAAGTGATAAAGAATTATCCCCATAATCACAAAATCCGATACTAGCCTTTGTCATTTGATTGTGATTCTTGATCAGGATCTTTTAAGCAATACGTGGTGTGTTTTGGTGAAGTATGAAATTCTATCTCGTTGATCTTAGTGATTTCGTATTTTCCCTCCAAAAATTGAATTGGAAAATTTTCTCGCTCAAAATATGGAAATCACTAAGAAATACAATGCTAAGGTTACTAGAAAAATTTGAGTATTAAAAATTTTTACGCCAAATTTTATCAAAAAAATTTGAATTTTGGCCTAAAAATTTGAATTTCGGGCCAAAATTTTCAACGTTATACCAAAATTTGAATTTTGCTTAAAAATTGAACGTTTAGTCTCTTCTCAAAAATAAATTTTACTCAAATTTTCCCGCCAAAAAACTCGGTAACCCCTTTGTAACTTGGTAAGATCTTGAAATGCTAACTCGGTAAGAAGGAACGAACAAAGTATAGTTTTGGCTTAAGTAGAAACCAAGAAGAAACTTACTCGATAAACGATAAGGTGTTTAGCTAACTCGCTAAAATGGCTAACTCGCTAAATAAGGAACTCGTATGAACTTGTAGCTAACTCTGTAACCCTTGTCACTAACTCGATAAAATCAACCAGTAACTCGATAACCCGAGAATTTTGCTATCCTAGCTCGATATATGCAGTCCTAACTCGATAATAGCAATCCTAACTCGATAAACTTCATACTTAACTCGATAAAACACGATCCTAACTCGATAAGATCGTCATTTTTTCGAGAAAAAACACCAAAAAACACGATTTTTCACCCAAAAACACCACGATTCGCCCCTGTTTAGCTCTGATGCCACTTGTAATTACCAAGAAACACGTTCGGGAGGTCGAGGTTGATGGAAATACACCATTATTCTAGAGAGAGAAAGGTGGAGAACTATGTGTTTTATTAATATGAAATAAAATGGAGCTTACACACACTTTCCCACACCCCTCATGGAGAGTCATGAGGGGTATTTATAGGCTCCTAACACTACATGTTTGCCTACTTGACAATAGTAGTCCTTGTAGTTTCTAATCTAGTCCATTTCACTTGTGTGGCGTTATCTTTATAAAAAAGCGAGGCTAACACAAACTTAAAGAACAACACCATAAAATCCAAAAAACAAAGTAAAATTAACATAAAAACTTACTTGGAAAAATTAAAGAACAACACCATAAAAATTAACGGAACCCTAATTTGTAAAAATAAGAGAAGACATAGATTGTTTGTGTGTTTTTGTGTTTTGTGGGTTATGAAGAATCCAGAAGAGATGGATGTGGCTAAAAAAAACCCAGCAATTGTAGATTGTACCAAACGCATTCATACAACCACAAAATAATATGAATCCTCTCACATATATATTGTTCCCCCATTTAAAAATTAGTGTCCTGTAGATGTTTCTGTAGAAACGCTCACAACCTGCTCTGTGGATATCCCTTTGTCGGATCGGAGCAATTCGGTCCATCGGTTTTTTTAAATGGAGGTGAGAGAGAAGTGTGAGTGGGTCCGAATAAGTGGGTATTCTTTTTCTCGGGTCTGGGCAAACCGAAAAAAGTTGGAGCCCCAAAGTTGGCATGAACAGAACACGCTCTTTATACTTATTTATAATGGGGTATATGACGTATGAATATAGTACTCATTTGATTACATCAACAACTTATTTTCTTAATAAACGATCATTAACAAGAAAATTGTCGGTTTAAGCATTCGTGTTCGTTTATTTTTCCGATTAAGATTAAACAAACGAACATGAATAAGGCTCCGTTCATTTTCGTCCGATTCGTTTACAGCCTGCTTATTGTGTTATGATCGAGCATAAGAAGAAGGGTCGACCAAAGAGGGTCGTGTCTAGTCATGCATGGCATAAAGATTATGTCGTGGGATAAGTTATATCTATCTATTTTATTTGTTAGGTCGTGTTTGAGTCCAATTGGGATAAGTGTCAGTTAAGTTTTATTGTTTAGGATATATATTCGAGTCGTAATAGGATGCGTATTATCATTGTAAGGGTTATCCCAACCGGTATATATACAGAGCCATTATAATGAATGAAGTCATAGTTCAATCAAAACAACTCTCTTCTCTTACTTTAATTCTTAAGGAGCCTAGCACTCACAAAAAGTAGTGCAAATTATCGATATAACCAAACCGGGTTGTATCATATTGGCATTGCCAAACACTAGTTCTTTGGGAGCAAACCGAAACCAAACACTCCACATGTTAGAAAACAGCTATTCCAAAAAGAGTATGCCAAGAAAAGATCTCAAAACTTAGGTTTTTACTGTTGCCAAAAGTATGTTCCAGGGCATAAATCGAGTTGTAAGTTAGGATAGGTATAATTGGGCAATTCACGCAAGCATAAGTTATACATGTGTAATTTTGAATTATTTTGAAAATTTACATTGATATAAAAATATGAGTTTAACGGATTTGGTCCCTCGAAAGATTTTTTCTCGGATCCTCTCCCCGTGGTTTATACCTGTAACGGGTTTGGTCCCTCTGGCTAACGCTCGTTAGTTTTTTCCGTTAGCTAACGACCGTTTGCAACAAACATTTGCACCGTTAGTCCTTTATACTAACGGCCGTTTATATTTAACAAAAAAATTGTTTTTTTTGTTTTTGTTTTTTTTTTATTTATTTTTTTTAACTAAAAAAAATTTAAAAAAAAAATTAAAAATTAAAAAATTGGTTTTCTTATAATTTTTTTTTTTCTAAATATCTTTAAAATTTATACACGTTTTTATACACATTTTTATACACGTTTCATACACACGTTTTTACACTCATTTTTATACACACGTTTTTACACACTTTTTTATACACACGTTTTTATACACTCATTTTTATACACACGTTTTTATACACACGTTTTTACACGCGTTTTTATACACACGTTTTTACACATTTTTATACACGTTTTTACACACTTTTTTATACACACATTTTTATACAATCGTTTTTACATACGTTTTTATACACACGTTGTTTTTACACACGTTTTTATACACACGTTTTTACACACGTTTTTATACACACGTTTTTATATACACATTTTATACACACTTTTTTATACACACGTGTTTACACACATTTTTATACACACGTTTTTATACACTCATTTTTATACACGCTTTTTAAAATGTGTCTAAAACGTGTATAAGAATGTGTGTATAAATGTGTACGTGTGTTCAAATGTTTAAAAATATGTGTATAAAAACGCGTGTAAAAACGTGTGTATAAAAACGTGTGTAAAAACAACGTGTGTATAAAAACGTATGTAAAAACGATTGTATAAAAACGTGTGTATAAAAAAGTGTGTAAAAACGTGTATAAAAATGAGTGTAAAAACGTGTGTATAAAAACGTGTGTAAAAACGTGTGTATAAAAACGCGTGTAAAAACGTGTGTATAAAAATGAGTGTAAAAACGTGTGTATAAAAACGTGTGTAAAAACGTGTGTATGAAACGTGTATAAAAATGTGTATAAAAACGTGTATAAATTTTAAAGATATTTAGAAAAAAAAAATTATAAGAAAACCAATTTTTTAATTTTTAATTTTTTTTTTAAATTTTTTTTAGTTAAAAAAAAAAAAAAAAAAAAAAAAAAAAAAAAAAAAAAAATTGTTAAATATAAACGGCCGTTAGTATAAAGGACTAACGGTGCAAATGTTTGTTGCAAACGGTCGTTAGCTAACGGAAAAAACTAACGAGCGTTAGCCAGAGGGACCAAACCCGTTACAGGTATAAACCACGGGGAGAGGATCCGAGAAAAAATCTTTCGAGGGACCAAATCTGTTAAACCCGTTAAACCACAGAGACGATTTATGAAATTTACTCTAAAAATATTAAATGGTAAATCAACCGACAACAATAGTACTTTTAACACATACCAAACAAATTTGATGGATATTCATTCATAAAAAGTTGAGTGTTTTAACGATACCGCTTGATATTTTATACCAGCTTTTATCTTGTAAAATATTGTTTAAACGCCTGTACCGACATATATGAAAGTCACTTTCTTGAATGTTGCCCATGGTTTCACACAAAGACACAACCATGTGGCCTTGAAAATTCACACTACGTCACACAAAATATTACATTACACAATTTTATATGATAAAAAAGGACTCTTCAATAATTGTTAACCACGTGGATTAGCATCTATCCATTTTTTTATGTCGATAAACCACTCCATTAAGGAAAAATAATGAGTAAATTACATGGTTGGTCCCTGTGGTTTATACAAAGTAACAAGTTTCGTCCCTCTCTTTTAAAAGTTGCATGGTTAGTCCCTAAGTGCGTAAACAAATAACACCACAGGTCCCTTGGTTTAACTGGTGTTAACTAGGTTAGTTAAAATTTACAAGTTAGCCCCCTTTGGTTAAATAGCGCTGCATCGTTAATCCTTTGGTTAAATAGCGCTGCATCGTTAATCCTTTGGCTAAATAGCGCTGCATCGTTAATCCTTTTAACGTTTTTGCCCGTTTTTGTCCGTTTTTTTTAACGTTTTTGTCCGTTTTTTTTTTGTTTTCGCCCGTTTTTGTCCGTTTTTTTTACGTTTTCGCCCGTTTTTGTCCGTTATTTTTTGCTTTCGCCCGTTTTTTTACGTTTTCGCCCGTATTTGACCCTTTTTTTACGTTTTCGCCCGTTTTTGTCCTTTTTTTTTGTTTTCGCCCGGTTTTGTTCGTTTTTTTTTTGTTTTCGCCCGTTTTTGTCCGTTTTTTTACGTTTTCGCCCGTTTTTGACCTTTTTTTTTACGTTTTCGCCCGTTTTTTACCGTTTTTTTGTTTTCGCCCGTTTTTAAACCGTTTTTTTTACGGTTTCGCCCGTTTTTTACCCTTTTTTTACGTTTTCGCCCGTTTTTATCCGTTTTTTTTGTTTTCGCCCGTTTTTGTCCGTTTTTTTATGTTTTCGCCCGTTTTTTTTTTGTTCTCGCCCGTTTTTGTCCGTTTTTTTTACGTTTTCACACTTTTTTGTCCGTTTTTTTTTGTTTTCGCCCGCTTTTGTCCCTTTTTTTTGTTTTCGCCCGTTTTTGTCCCTTTTTTTTTACGTTTTCGCCCGTTTTTGTCCGTTTTTTTTTGTTTTCGCCCGTTTTTTACCCTTTTTTTACGTTTTCGCCCGTTTTTGTCCCTTTTTTTTACGTTTTCGCCCGTTTTTGTCCCTTTTTTTTTGTTTTTGTCCATTTTTTTATGTTTTCGCCCGTTTTTGTCCGTTTTTTTTTACGTTTTCGCCCGTTTTTGTCCCTTTTTTTACGTTTTTTTTCCGTTTTCGCCCGTTTAGAAAAAATATTTTAGAAATATATTGGGGTAAAAAAAAGTTTCTAAAATATATTTTAGAAAAAATATTTTTTTTTACCCAATTTTTTTTCGAAAAATATATTTTAGAAACTTTTTTTTACCCAATTTTTTTTTCGAAAAATATATTTTAGAAACTTTTTTTTAAGCCAAAATTTTTTTCCAAAAATATATTTTAGAAACTTTTTTTTACCCAAATTTTTTTTTCGAAAAATATATTTTAGAAAAAATATTTTTTTACCCAAAATTTTTTTTCGAAAAATATATTTTAGAAACCTTTTTTTACCCAATTTTTTTTTCGAAAATATTTTTTTCGATGATTATTTAAAAAAAATCAAAATTATATTTAGACAAAAGACGGA
The DNA here is from genome assembly GCA_030686995.1 of Artemisia argyi. Lineage (NCBI taxonomy): Eukaryota > Viridiplantae > Streptophyta > Magnoliopsida > Asterales > Asteraceae > Artemisia > Artemisia argyi. Next base: position 43,137,051 of record CM060695.1, read on the forward strand.
CGAAAACGTAAAAAAAAAGGGACAAAAACGTGTGAAAACGTAAAAAAAAACGGACAAAAACGGCCGAAAACAAAAAAAAAACGGACAAAAACGGGCGAAAACATAAAAAAAACGGACAAAAACGGGCGAAAACGTAAAAAAAAAAAAGGTCAAAAACGGGCGAAAACAAAAAAAAATGACAAAAACGGGCGAAAACGTAAAAAAAATGGACAATAACGGGCGAAAACGTAAAAAAAGGGTCAAAAACGGGCGAAAACAAAAAAAAAGGGACAAAAACGGGCGAAAACAAAAAAAAAAACGGACAAAAGCGGGCGAAAACAAAAAAAAAAACGGACAAAAAAGTGTGAAAACGTAAAAAAAAAGGGACAAAAACGGGCGAAAACAAAAAAAAACGGACAAAAACGGGCGAAAACATAAAAAAACGGACAAAAACGGGCGAAAACAAAAAAAAAGGACAAAAACGGGCGAAAACGTAAAAAAATGGGTCAAAAACGGGCGAAAACGTAAAAAAAAAGGGTCAAAAACGGGCGAAAACAAAAAAAAACGGCCGAAAACGTAAAAAAAAACGGTAAAAAACGGGCGAAAACGTAAAAAAAGGGACAAAAACGGTCGAAAACGTAAAAAAAAACGGACAAGAACGGGCGAAAACAACAAAAAAAACGAACAAAACCGGGCGAAAACGTAAAAAAAAACGCACAAAAACGGGCGAAAACAAAAAAAAAACGGACAAAAACGGGCGAAAACGTAAAAAAAAGGGTCAAAAACGGGCGAAAACGTAAAAAAACGGACAAAAACGGGCGAAAACGTAAAAAAAAGGGACAAAAACGGGCGAAAAAAAAAAAAAAAAACGGACAAAAACGGGCGAAAACGTTAAAAGGATTAACGATGCAGCGCTATTTAGCCAAAGGATTAACGATGCAGCGCTATTTAACCAAAGGGGGCTAACTTGTAAATTTTAACTAACCTTAGTTAACACCAGTTAAACCAAGGGACCAGTGGTGTTATTTGTTTACGTACTTAGGGACTAACCATGCAACTTTTAAAAGAGAGGGACGAAACTTGTTACTTTGTATAAACCACAGGGACCAACCATGTAATTTACTCAAAAATAATAGTAGTACGTTACATACTTACATGTCACCTACCCAAATCGTTCCCATATATTATTCCCATAACCTAAGCTCAATTTTTTCATACCTACTACATTTACTAAAATATCAAGTCAAGTGAAGAAATAATAAGAAAGAAAAATGCATAACCACCCTCCACCACCAGCACCTCACCACTCTCCACCACCACCTCACCACCCTCCACCACCAGGACCACATCATCCTCCTCCGCCTCCGTCTGGTGATCGTCAGGGTTGTTGTACTATTTTGTAAATTTGTTTCTATGTATAATTATAATATATTGTGACATCTATCTCTAGCTAGCCCTCCTTGTTCATGCTTAGAAATGAGATGATCATATATATGATATCACATGTAACAATAAACTTTTGAAAGTATGATAATGGTTTGATTATTATAACGATATGATGTATGTAGCGTATTTTATTTGATCATATTCTATGAGGTTTTATTTCATTAGTGTGAAAGTATCGTTCTACAAGATTTGTAAGTAGAGTTTCTGTTGACGTTGAAATGAGGATGTAGATCAAAATCTTTTAACTGTTTGTTATTATTATTCGCTATTTATTAACTAGCTAGTTCAAAGATACTCAGCTCGTCGACTGCTACACTCCGTCAAATAGATCACTACTAGAAATAAGACTTTCAGCGACGGATTTTCCGACGAATAATTATCCGTCACTAATTTTTGCTAACTTCCAACGATTTTCCATCGGATCACCAACAAATGTTGCAGCTAATTTAAAACGAAGCTTTTGCGATGGAGTTCCGACGGCTTTCCAAGGGATATGATTTATCTGTCACTATTCTGTCGGAAATGTTTTTATTTATTACTCCCACCGTCCCAAATTATAAGTCCACTTTCATATTTCACAAAGTTTAAAAAAAGTGGAGCCCTTACAATACTAACCAATAAAAATTTATTCTCACCCACTTACAAGCATTCTCATTAGTTGAAATTAAAGGTGGACATAAATTTGAGACAACCCAAATTGACAAAATGGACTTATAAAATAGGACGGAGGGAGTATTAATTTTAAATTTTTTTATTTTCGTCGGAAATTTATCACAAATAATTATTACAATTAGATTAGCCCGCGTGTTGCCGCGGGGCTTCTTTATTTGTATGCAACAGAAATGATTTTTTTTTTCAACTGAGACTGGTTTTAGCAATGTTAATTTCACTATTGGCACCGGAAAAAAGATTACTTAGTTGTACTCTTAACGGTGAAATATTGCCATCAACGGTTTCTTTTCTTTCATCTTTTGTTAATGTTCCGGTCCGTGGTGAGTTTATAAAACCTTCTATAAGCATCCTAGATTTTCAGTCTAATACATGAAGGTCGAACTTGTAAGGGGTGAGGATCGAATCATTGATCTCTGTCTCCAGTCTAGAGGCAGAGGCAGAGGCAAAGATGTTAACCACTTGATTCAACCTTGCTCTTTTTGAGATAGAGAAAGAGTGGCAACAAAAAATGAATGACATTACCTCGGTGTTAAAGTAGTTTACCAATTCATGCCCCCCTCTGTAGTTGGATGGCGTTGTATCACTATATTTGGATTATATACTCTAATTTTCTCTTGAATGTTTTGAATGGTTCGATTTGAATGCAACTTTAGTAATTTGAATGTTAAATTTTCGTAATTGATTCATTTGATTTTGAATTATCTATTTAAATTTATTAGTTTTCTTTTATTTATTTTACATACAGGATTGCATAAATGTGAGGTTTAAGCTATGAAATTATTGTATCTTTACAGCATAAATACCCTTTACTGACTGCAACTTACCGATGGATTTTCGACAGAAGTTTTACCGACAGTTTTCCAACATAAATTATACCAACACAAATAATTAGGTTGTAACTTGAAAAAAAAACCTTTCGTAAAAATCCCTCTGGCGAGTTTTTTCCCTAAAAAACCCTAAATCGTTTTCATAAAATCTGCCAAAATCTTGTGATTCTTGTTTTAATCTTATCTTGTAATTGATTAACACTCATGTTAATTGATTCTTGATTTGATTCTTGCTGTGTTTTCACTTATTTTTGTAGATTTGCATCAATCGTTTTTTAGGGATCTATTAAAATCGTTTTTGCCTAAACCGACCTTATGGTTTACTAATCGATCTGTCCTATATCTATTCATTTAAGTCGGTTTTTATCCCTTTTTAATCTTCCTTGAATCGTTTACTAATCGATCTGTCCTATGTTATCATGTGATTAGTGGTTTTGTTTTCTTGTTTAGAAAATAGGAAGTATCTTGTTATGTAAGCTTTTCGCCTATGTAACCGGCTAAGATATGAGATTCACCCATATCCGTTGTACTTAAATGCTTTTTAGAGTAATATATTTACCCGGTCGTTGACCTTTTACCCAAAAAAACATAAATTATACCGACTGACTTCCGACGAAATATTACCAACAAAGTTTCGACGCATGATTTTTGTCGGAGTTTCCATGGGAATTTCGACGGACTGCAATTACCGACCATGGATTTCCCAACAGACTTTTTTCGTCACAAATCTGTCAGAAACAACTTATACCAACTGATTTCCGACATAAACGTCCGTCGCTACAGACCTGTCATGTAGTAGTGGATATTGTAAAACCCTAATCGGTAGAAGATTATAATATCATCAATATTTCAGTATTTCACTTACCATTCTAATGGCAACTACTAAATCACTTTTCAATTTCATGTAAATTATTATACCTGAAATAAAATAACTAAATCACTTTTTGTCTTCTTCCCACATACATACAAAATTATCTTCATCTTTCAATTCTTTCTTTTTTAAAAAAATAAAAAATAAAAAAAATCACTAAATCCAAATTCATCTAAAAAAATAAAAAAAATTCATTCATCTACATCCTTGTTTTATTCTCACACACGCAAAAGGAACACCAACACTGAACCCTAACCATAAACTCTTTTTCTTCATCTAGCCACCTTCTCCATGTTAACAACTCATTAGTCAATAAACATCAACAACCACAAACAAAAACAAATCCTCAACATTCACCAAGATTCAAAACGAAAATCATAAAAACAACTCCAACAATATACGAAACAAAAAGAATAAGATCTTAGCTTTATTTTAGTTTCTTAACATAACCTTAGGGTTCATTTGGTTTGTAGCTAAGTTTAAGATTAAAAATTTGATTTAAATTTAAATTTAGAATTGATATAAAGGAGAGAAAATAAATTAATAATTATCTATAAATTTAGAAACTGTTTAAAATTAAATTTTAATATTATAAAAAAGACAATAAAGAGAAAATAAATGGTGGATGTATAAATTGGGCCTACATCTAATAAATAAAAAACATAAAACGTGACTATAATTTTAAAACCTTGACCTTTTGACTGGAACTGAAAATATAGAATTCAAAGCTTTGAGTCCAATTCTATGGGCCATTACTACCAACCAAACAATTATTTTCTACAAAATCTTTAAATCAATGCCGACCCCTCAACCAAACTAGCCATTACACTTTGTTCCTGAGTTTTCGTTTGGAGAGAAATGGAGAATAAATAAAAGAAAGAAGTCGTATTCCCGAGTTTTCTTTGGATAGAGGAGAAGAGAAGAGATAAGGGAATTATGTCAAAATTCTCTTCTAGTCTTCTTCTTAAATTATGATGATTTGGTTATGTTCGGCAACAAGCATTATAAAGCATTTAGGAGCGTCAAGCGATAAGCAGTAAGCCTTTTAGATTAAAAGCTTGTTTGGCAACACATCACTCAAGCGTTTGAATATTGTGTTACCGCTCCAATCTAAATGCTTTTTGAATGAGCATTCCAGAACTACTCCAAGCAGTTGGCTTCTGAAATTACATGTGTACCCTCATTTGTTTAATCATTTATTTTATTTTAATGTATATATGGCCCTCTTCGTAATTTTACACTTTATAATTACTGCTACAGCTACATTATCAAACACGTTTTTTTAAACAAACAACTACTGCTTACTACTTATTGCGTAATGCTTACTGCTTACTACTTACTGCTACTGTTACGTGTCGCCAAACAAGAAAATGATTTTAAAGCCTTTTTTTACTTGCATCCCTCCTTCTATTATTCTTGGGAGCATCAGATTAACAATCAAATTTTTTTCTTCTGCACTTTTTTTTTTTTTTTTTTTTTTTTTTTTTATTTCCGTCTATACTCGAAAACATAGCGTTAAAAATCAAAGATATTGAAAACCCTTCATCAATCAGTTAATATATAATCAAAAAGGGTTATATACCGAACAACTTTTTTGGTTACATAGAGATCACTAGCTATAAACCGAACAACTCTTTTTTTTGCTTTTATTCGTTTGACACATACGTGTACTTCTTTTTCTTATAAGATTATGTTCATACCTCTTATCGTATGTTTCGATAAATTAAACCACTCTGTTAAGAAAATAATATGTTACGTGTCACCTACCCAATATATATTCCACCTCGTACATTATTCCCATAACCTAAGCTCAAATTTTTCATACATGCTACAATATTTACTAGTAAAAAATATCAAGTCAAGTGAAAGACAATAATAAGATAAAAATGGAACAACCTCCACCACCACCACCTCACCATTCTCCACCGCCACCTCATGACCACCCTCCACCACCACCAGCTCACCACTCTCCACCGCCACCTCACCACCCTCCACCGCCACCAGCTCATCACTCTCCACCGCCACCTCACCACCCTCCACCGCCACCAGCTCATCACTCTCCACCGCCACCACCAGCACCACATCATGATCCTCCTCCACCTCCACCTCCGTCTGGTGATCGTCAGGGTTGTTGTACTATTTTGTAAATTTGTTTCTATGTATAATATATTGTAACATCCATCTCGATCTTCACTATTCATGTTTAGAGATGAGATGATCATGTCATGTGTAACATAATAATAAACGTTTTGAGGGTATGATTATGGATTAATTATTATGCTGTGTGTAAGTAACGTTATATTTATTTGATCATATTCGATCTATGTAAGTTTATTTCATTTAGAGTGACAGGATGAGTTGAGTTTGTGTTAATTGACTTTTATCTTGATGTATTTGACCAGCATATGATATATGAAATTTATAAATCTGGTACATATGATATATATTGTTCTGTATGTAGATTTATACTACTAGTATGCATTCCAAGTTATCTATAATTTGTTCATGTTTATTTTAGCTCTTCTTATCAATTCTGCAATAAGGGCAAGTTCGATCTGTAAAGTTATTAACTTCCTTAATTTGGTTCTTAGTTCACGATTTTATTTTGTATGGTTTAATCTTTGGATATGTCATGAGCTAAACAGATGAACTTTCTGTCGTTAAAGTTGGTTAAAACTTTACTCTCACAGCAACAAAAGCTTGAGAATAATGTTGCATCTATCCTCTAGTTTAGGATCGTGGATTTCTGATACTGTATAGTCGTATATAGTTATCCTATCTTAAATGATACTCCTACTTGACAACTGATTTTTTTTTTTTTTTTTTTTTTTTGAACGGCATTATTGGCATCTGAAATATATATAGATATTGAAAAAGACAGAGATATATATTCCAATTAGTGGCAACTTAATATCATTTCTAGTCTTTTAGCTTATTATGTTTTCTTCAGAGTTTTTATGAATTACACTACAAATCCATGAAATTTGCGCTTCGTAACAATATACTCCATTTTTCTATCATGATGAAAAGACAAACAATCATATTTCCAACCCTAACAACCAAAATTAACTTTAATCATAACTCGTAAGTGGCTTTTGACTATTAATCAAGTGGTCATTATATATATACTAAAGGATAAGAGGTCCTTAATGAACTGGTCCGGCGGGGACGGAGGATCCTCCCGGAGGAGTTCTCCCAGTCCCTTGTATCCCGGTGTTCAAGTTTTTCCTTTCCTCCGAATGAGAATCCATAATACAACCATTCATTGCTTAGAACTTAGTAGATTGGTATAAGGGTCCCACGGATGGCGCCAATGTTTGAGCAAACTTCCGTAAGTGCTCTTCAGCCCTGATCCTCAGGAGGTTCTGCAGCTGCTCTTGCGAAGGCCTCGTAGTTGCTCTTGAGGAAGTCTTGCAGTTGCTCCTTCGTCTCTAGGCTGAAATAAGAAAGAACACCGTTAGCTCGCCCCGGGTTTTTAATCCGAGACCAAGCTCCGGTGTGAGAATAAGTATATGCTTGGCATAAGTTTTAGTAAGAGAAACTATAGAGAGATAGTAAGAGAGGTGAGTGAGGATTAATAGAGTGTGTGTGTGTGTGTGTTCATATGTGTGAACATCTCCTTTTATACTACCTGGGCTTAGCCCCACGACAAAAGGATTGTGGGGACTAAGTTGTCTTCTAGGGGCAGCACACATATCGCTGAAGAGTGTCAGGCGTGGTCCTCGGGGTCCAAGTTGTTGTTATGCTACAAGTACCGGTTGTGGACCAAAGCCTCTGTGCTCATTTGTACATCATTGTACTTGTATGTCAGTGGCTATTGTACCAGCACCGATGCAGGCACTGCTGCGGCAGGCACTGCTGCGTCACTATACATCATGTCCAGGCACTGCTCCATCATAGAGTGGATTTGTCTTAGAAATATTAAGGACTAATTGTGATTATCTCCTCCAAAGTATCCGGAGGAGACCATACCTCATCATGTCCCCCCAGTCTAGTATTAACGTATTGCCAAAGAGTTGGTACTAGACTCAGAGAATTTTGCCTGATCATTCGAATGTCTCGATCGGAGGTGAAAGAGTTTCCAAGAATGCCAATAATTTCCAATACAAGAGTGGGTCACTAACTATACTATTTCACCAGTCCCAAAAGATTTGGCTATTCATGCACCTACTCCGGAGAAGATTATTGCCACTTGACCTGATCACAAAGTGGTTGCAAAGGCCAAGGTAGTGACCAAGCAAAAAACCTCTACTAAGCTGCAAGAGCCTTCCGATGCAACCAAAAGGTGGGGATTGACCAAGAGAAGTTCTGAAGCAGGGTTTAGTGAGCCATCAAACGAAAAAGGTGATGAGATTGATGAGAGACTTTATCCTCTTGACTGTATAAGTATTCGGGGTGCGACGGGAAGAATATCGATTCGGTTGGCGATTCCCACTTGGTAATTCACACCGCATATTGGTGATGAATTGTACGACATGTCTCGATAGTCAAGACTAGACCTGAATCTACTTCCTGAAGTGATGTTCCTTATGTTGTTAGTCGCTTGGATCGTGCCGATATTGTGCCTTAATGTCGAAGTTCGCTAGTTAGAAAGTTTGCTCATTCGTCTGAGTGTTTTGTTCGGAGGTTAAGAGATTTTTGGAACATACCAATAATTTTGTACCTTGTATCTCATCATCCCCCCCAGTCTAGTAGTAACGTGTTGCCAAAGAGTTGGTACTAGACTTCTGAAAATTTGACTCACCGGTTGAGTATTTCGCTCAAAGGTGTATGTTAGAGTTCTTTGCCTACTCCGCCGTTGTGTTTCATTCGGAGCTTTATTCGACTGGAATCACAACACGAGGCTGTCATTTGGAGTTTTTGATTGGCCTCAGATAGTCAGATAATATCAACCAAGTAATGGTCAACAAGTCAAACAGCCTAAACCAATACTCCGGTGAGTTTAGTGTTTCCCCGGATCGTTAGATCCCAACGAGATGTGAAATCTGAAATAAAACGACTTCGAGATCAGGTGAATTGAACAGAAAAAGGGGTTAAGTGATTGTACTACTGAAAAATAAGAGTGAATAGCTTTAATAAGCTATATCAATCAATACGTGAAATCAGATACGTACAAGTGAAAAGGGACTGGAAAACGTAAACGTTTATTAATTAAACGTAAACAAAAACAAATTTAACTATAGTAGGATTTTATAAGCCTTAGGGGCTTAAATACAAATTAAATAAATTTAAAATACTTATTTTATAATTAAAAACTATTTAATTAATTATTTTTATTTAATAACTATTATTAATTATTTAATAATTTAACTAATAATTAGGAAAATGTAAAATAAGTCTAGAAAATTAAAATTAAAATTTCTAAAAATCTAAAATATTATAAAACTTATTTTAAAACTAAAATTATATTTTTCACACTATTTATCTATTTATTATTAATTAATTATTATTTATTATTATTTAACTAATTATATTGATTTAAATTATTATAAATACTAAAAAGACTTAGATAATTATGAAAAATTTTATATATCTAATTAACCATCATGGGAATCCTAAAAAATTATAAAAACTTAATTTTATGTATTTTTAATCTAATTTACTAATTATTATTCTATTTATTAATTATTTATCAATTAAACTAATTATATTATTAAAAATAGAAAATGAACAATATAAATTCTAAAAAAATTTGTAAAATTACTTTACCTTATATAAAAGCTCTAAAAATTATAAAAACTATGTGGTACTTTATAAAATATACTTATGCTATTTAATTCTTATTTATTATTTAATTATTAATTTAACTAATATTAATTCTAAATAATACCAAATGAAAAAGGAAAATTATGGAAAAATTTATAAAATTACTTTAATATATAAGAGATTTAATAAAAATATAAAATAGCAGAAGTGCTTATAAATAAGCTAAAAAGGAAATTAAATAGATAATTTCTATTAAATAGAAGCTATCACTATAATTAAGTTTGTCTTTTTCTGGTTTTTCTTTTATAAAACTAATAAAATACTTAAAATAAGAAACTTTTACAAAGGGAAATAATTTATAGACTCAGAATAAGCACTATGAGTGCTTATTATCCAAACAGTTGACCAAGTTTGACTAGAACAAGAAATAAGCTCAACTGAGCTTGTGTGGGGTCCACAAGGGTGAAACCTGGCTCACCTAAGTTATTTTAACTTAAATAAGCTAGATTTGCTGATATAAGCTCAATGAATAAGCTAAAAAGCTGAAATAAGCAATTGCTTATATGGTTACTGAGACAGAAATGGGACAGATTTCTAAGCTGATTTAAGGTGGGTCCCAGTGGTGCACAGGTCAAACCAAGAGTCAAGTATTGAACCTGGGTAGGAGGGGGGTTGTAATAACCAAAATGGAAGTATGTGGGACCACTGTGGTGGTCACAATCAACCACCAAAGTGGTGGTGATGGTGGTGATGGTCTGTGTAGCAGGGTATCATCTTGCCCTGCAAGTGTGTTCCAGGGGTATTTTGGACAATAAGAAAAAATCACAAAAATATGAAAAACATGGAAATCACAAGTACAGATGGTAGACTAATCACACAACAAATTTCAAACTCTAAATCCAAACACAAAAATTAGATTAATTCATGCCATTTTGGTGAAATTCTGAACATGCATCTTTTGACTTTTACTAATTTTAAGCTAGGTTGACTAAAGTGAGATTCTAGCTTAATTTGCTTATTGATTATGATATGTGAAGCTATAATACAACTAGATTGATCTAATTCAATTACTTTTAAACTGCTTTGATGGTTTATGGATCTTAAAACATTAACAGTTAACTGTTATGAAGATCAAAAGATTATCTTGACTTTTTTCTAAATTGTCACTTGATTTTATACTTTCTTAAACCTAATATGACCTTAAGTGATGTGTTTGAAACAAAAGCAATAACAATTACAGACCTAAACCATAAGGAATAAACTGATCCAAACACTCCCTAATCTAACTGATTTGTATAATTTTCAAAGCTAATGATCCATACAATCCATGAAACTGATTCCCAGAGACATAATATATTGTAATAAACTTATATGATCACACCAATACCAAAAATTACAACTAAAGCTCAGATTTCCATAAAATGCTATTTTGAACTGAAAATTTCAATACTAAGCAACCTATGATTTCAATGAACAACTAAGCTATTTCTATTTATATTATTACTAAACAACTTTAATCTAACATAAATAACATAGAGGTGAGCAAGGATAACCAAGATTATATAAAATAAGCTTTAAATGAGTATGAAGCTTACAAGGTGTGACTGTGAGAACCAAACCAAGAACCAAGATCAATTATGTGACTCCCATGAGTCTCTAAACCATAATCCAAGCTGCTTCCTTTCCAAAGTTACTCTGAATCAGAATCCAATCCAAAATATGGTACAGTTTGACTTTTATTGACCAAGTTGTGATTTGTGAGTTTAAGTAATTAGACTAAGTTTTAAGGTATCTAGAAGCACTTATGAACTTCCTGGGAGCTTATATGAGCTTATTTGATCCTTATGTTCAACTGTAAACAACAACTAAGCTATATGATATTTTTGAGTAAAAAGAAAATTTGCAAACTTGAGAATTATACATGAAACTTGAAATTTATTATCACCAAAGATTTAAAACACACTGATAGTCAGGTATTACAACTTAAAAAGCTTAAAGATACAAGGAAACTTGAGAATTAAACTAATCGACATACATTATTTTAAAATTTAACTAGATATATTTGTCTTCTGCTTCCCCTTCTTTCTTTATAGCATTTTTGGGCTCCCCACATGTCTCTGAACCTTTCCCATCAATAATATCAACCGTTGGATGAGTCAAATCCATCCAAGCCGTTTAAATCATTTTTGGCGCCAAATTCCACAAAGGTTGCTTGAGGCAGTTTTATTTTAATTAAGGAACTTTGGGAGTATTAGGAGGTGGAGGGGACAAGATTGGAAGGGTTTAGTGGGTTTAGGTTGAAAACAGAGGTTGTGAGGAAGAGGTGAAGTGTTGAGTGGTGGAGAAGCATTAATTGGAAGTAGTTTGAAATGATGAGGGGTGTGAGGTGTTAGGCCAGCTGGGGGGTTGAGGTGGATGAAAACCATGGTGGTTTTGGTTTGCAGAAGAGGGTGAGGGAGTGGTACAGTGGTGGTGGTTTGGGGAAGACGGTCAACGAGGGGTTTGACCCCCCGTTTTATTAAAAGGGTGCGTTGGGTTTTTGCTTTTGTGGGCTGGGAAACCGGCTAGGCCCAAAAATATAAAAAGGGGTGGGCTAGTTTTAGGTATTGGATTGGATTGGGTTTAGGTTTAATAAAAAGGGTCCGGATTTGGTTTTATTGATACAAGGACCAAATTTGTAATTTGAGCAAAGATTGAGGACTGATTTTGCAATTTTCCCAAACTACTTATAAGGACCAATTTTGCCTTTTATGAATATTCCAAGGACCAAAGATGTAATATTTTTATTTTTAAAAACCCAGGGACATTTTCTGCCAATTCCTCAAACTCCAGGGACCTATTCTGTAATTTTCTGAAAGTTGAAGGGTTTATTTTGTAACTTCTCAAAAGTTATCATAAGGACCAATTTTGTCAATTTAGAATAGTATAAGGCTTATTTTCCATATTTTTGTATTTACAAAACCTTAGGGACTATTTTTGACATTTTCCAAACTTGAGGGACTAAAGTTGTCATTTTGTAATTTTTAACTTTAAAGGACCATACTTGACAACTTATGAATCCCTAAGGACCTTTGATGATATTTTTCATGTTTTGATTTACCAGGGACTAGTTTTGCCAATTTTTCAAAGTTCAGGGACTGAAACTGTAAATTATGTGAAATGTTTTGTTTTTCATCAGTTTTTCAATCCTTTTGCATAAAAACACAATCCAGGGATATTTTATGTATTTTAAGGCATTCCTGTGTGTTTTTATATGTTTTTGCAGTTTAAATGTAACAGAAATGATGAGTATTTACACACTCATCAATCCCCCACACTAAACTATTGCTAGGCCCTAGCAATTTTTTTGAGAAAATTTTAATGGATTTTTACTCTTTACCAAAAGCCATCACTTCTGGAGTAGCCAGGTGTAAGAACTGTGGTACACCTGATAACCGTGTGATTTTTAGCAAACCACCAGCTGTCAACGGATTTGATTTGTCTTTACCAGAAGCCGTTTGCTTCTGGACTAGCCAACTCTTGATGGAATAGTCAACATCTTGGTGAGCTGATTACCAATTATGGATTTTCTACGGCCTTTACCACAAGCCATAATCTTGCGGGCTAGCCAACTCATTAGCTTTTGAGGATAATGGGGAGTTGAGGAACCATACAATTTTTGGCAAATTGCAAGCCATCAACGGTTTTGAGATGTCTTTACCAAGAGTCGTTTGCTCCTGGACTAGCCAATCCTGTTGTGGGTTAGACATGAAGGATTGATGCCATTTATTGCATTTCTAAGTGTGAAAAAACTTTAAATTTTGATCAAATGAGGGTGCTTGATGGAATATGTGTTTGAATTCGTGAGAATCCCCCCCCCCCCCCCACACTTAGAAATGAATATTGCCCTCAATATTCAAAACACCGGGTGTTAAACCGATACTTAGAACATAAGAAGGAAATATTAATAACCTTTATTTTAGGCTATTTACATACAAACTCACTTTTTTCTTTTGTTTTGAACTTTTTTTTTTTTTTTTTTTTTTTTTCAAGATATATACATATATACAACATGTGGGGCATCTCCCCCACACTAGGTGGTAGAAAAGATAAAGAAATCAGAAATATGAGTGAAAACCCATATTGCTACGCTTTTGATTACCGAGTCACTAGCTTGACTCGACCTCGAATTGCTTTGTCCATGAGGTAGCTTGTTTTTGATTCACGAGTCGCTAGCTTGACTCGACCCCGAATTTAATTGTCCTTGGGGAAAGTTTGGAGATCTGGGACAACCATGTTTGGGAAGTCCTCTCCAAAGTAGTGTTTCACACGATGGCCATTTACTTTAAAACATGGACCGTAATTTTGAGACAACTCAACGGTACCATATGGATAAACCTTAGTGATAGTAAATGGACCAGTCCAACGGGTTTTTAATTTACCCGAGAAGATCTTTAATCTAGAATTAAAGAGAAGTACTCGATCACTGACTCCTCCCAAACCAACCAGTCAGCCTTGTGAAGCTGTTAGGCCCACCTGGGAGAAAGTGCAAGTTAATATTGACCGTGGAAGTACAGGGAAATCCCCGGGTCGTTAAATCCCAACGAGATTGAAATTGTATTTATAAACGAGTATGAGAGTGAGTGGTACTGAGGACAGTAACAAAGATGATTTGAGGGTTGATTACACTACTGATTGCTTGATATTTGGAAATTATAAAACTATAACAGAAATGCAGATATAAGCACAAAATCAGATAATCAGATAACAGACAGATAAAAGTGGTATTTAACAAGTTACAAATTACAGGGGTTAAAAGTGAAACTTTTAAAAACTTAGTATTAAAGAAAATAGAAAATGAAATTAAAATTATGAAAACTATTATTATATTATTTAATTACTATTTAATTAATAAAACTAATTAAAATCTAATTTAAAACTTAATTTAAATTAAATAAAAAATAACAACTATTACAAATAAACCTAAAGACTTATAACAATAATTTCTAGACCTAAATAAGAACTTGAAGAAAGTATAAAAAATGAAAATAAATATTTTTGTCTTTTTATAAGTATTTTATTAATTATAAACTATTTAACTTATTTAAACTATTTTAACTATTTTAAATTACTATTAATACTAAATTACCTTAGAAAATTATGATAAAATTTATAAAACTATTTAAACAATACAGGAATATTACAAAATTATAAAAACTTGCTAAAAATTATATTTAAGCTAATTGACTAATTAATTACTTATTAATTATTTTAAAGCTAATTTAATTAATTTAAATAAGAAAATTATAAAATGAACAGTAGAAATTATGAAACTATTTTTTAAAAATCTTAAATACTTTATAAAACTTAGGAAAAATATAAAATTCTACTTTAGTTAATTAAAATTAAATAAATCTATTTAATTACTAATATTACCTATTTAATTACTTAAACTAATTTTAAATCTAATTAATAGTAAACTGCTTAGGAAAATTCTAAGAAAATTATTTTAACTACTTTAAGGTACTAAGTAATTTATAAAATTATAAAATTGGACAAGTGCTTATTAATAAGCTAAAATGAAAATTAATTAGATAAATTCTATTAAATAGAAGCTATCACTATTTTTATGTTTGCTTTTTCTGGATTTTCTTTTATAAAACTACTTAAATACTTAAATAATGAAACTTTAATAAAGACAACTACTTTGGAAATCAAGAATAAGCACTGAGAGTGCTTATTAGCTTAAACAGTTGACTAAGGTTGACCAAATGAAGAAATAAGCTAAACTGAAGTTATGTGGGGTCCACTATGGTGAAATCTAGTTTACCTAAGTTATTTGAACTATATTAAACTAAACTTAATGATATAAGATCCTAAAATAAGCTGAGAAGCTCAAATAAGCACTTGCTTATTTGAGTTCTGACTCAGAAATGGGACAGAGATTAGGGACAATTTAAGGTAGGGTCCACTGGTCTATAGGTCAAACTAATGGTCAACTATTGAACCTGGGTAGGAGGGGGGTTGTAATAAGCTAGGTTTGATGTGTGGGACCTACTGGTGTGAGCTGCAGCCACCACTTAAGTTGGTGGTGTGGTGGTGGTGTGCTGATGTGCAGGGTAAGGCTTTGCCTTGCAGTCCACTTTCAATGAGTGTGGGGTCCACAAAAATAAAAGAGGGTTCAAACTAAACCTAGGGGTTCAAATATGGGTTGATAAGCTACAGATTAAACTAATAAGCTACCTTATTGGTTCACTAATAAGCTCTGAGTGAGCCTTTGGATTGGTGATCAAATACTGAGTGCTCAGTATAGCTTGTTTTACTAAGGTCACAAGTTTGATCCTAAAAGCTATTCAACAATAAGCTAAAGTCTAAATTAAACCTAGATGTGAAAAGCTGGTATATTAAGCTACAATTAAGCTGAAACCTAGGATGTGGGGTCCACTGGAGAGCACAATAGAGGTCTTGGTATTTTTACTAAAACCTGTGCACAGGGTAATGAGTTGCCCTGCAGGGTGCTTTCAGCTTTTGCATAAGCTTAAGAAAAAATCTTAAAAATCAAATAAGCTTGGATTCCTAGAGTTTAGGTGGTAGAGTATTACCAAAACAATTTTCAGCTCCTAAATCCTTATACAAAATTCTACAAAATTCCCCCAATATTTGAGAAAATCTGAGATATATCTTTTGACTTTGTGATGAAAATAAAAACTTTGACTTATTTGGATTTCTAATGACTGATACTAATTGATTAAGTTATAATAAGCTATAAGGTACTTATATTAAACTAGAATTATAAGATTTAAGCTAATGGTGTGGGTTTGAGGTCCCAAATCTCACACAGTGAACTGTGGAGATGATTAGACTAAGATTTTGACTTAGGGTGTATGAACTCACAATTTTATGCCTTAATTAACCTATATTATGCTACTGCAGTCTAGTGAAACACAATTAAACATCAAATAACAACAAGAACTCAGCTCACTAGCTTATTCCAAACACTCCAAATATTGACTGATAAGATGATTTGTGAAGTAAATGGCTTACAAAGCTTATGCTACTGATCCATACTAACTTATTATGCTATAATAGATCTAATTAAACACTTAGAAACAGAAAATGGCCAACAATACACAAGAACACAAGATACACAATATTGACTGTTTGATTTTTATTTTTTTTTAGTAACTATTGATTCCAACAAACAAAGTACTAATCTGAGGTTATATTATCAATATATAAAACTGAATAAACATTAAACAACTAAGAAAGACAAGCAATAAACTAAGCTACAATTCAAAAATAGTTATAAGATTTTTAGAACTTACAAACTTGCTTTCCTGCTCAAACCATGAACCAAGATCATAGAAACTTTTCCTAATATCCACCACTGGATTCTAACCCAAGACCATCCACAATTTGCCTTGCTCCAATTGCTTATCACCAAGAACTCATCAGTTTGACTCTTGTTGACTTTTGGTATTTTTGATTTTTTTATTTTACTAAACTGCTTTTAAAAGTTTCTAATAGCTTTTATAAACTATTTAGGAGCTTAAGTGAGCTTAGGAATCCACTACACTTCACAGTAGAAACAATTGATCTTTTGAAATTTAAGAAAATTAAACTAACATTGCATAAGATTGAGCATTCACAGAAACTTGATATATATTACTTGGAAAGAGTTACAATATACTTGAAAATACTTAGAACACTGCTTAGAAGCTTAGGTTTAAACTAGAAGTTGGAAATTATATTAAACGACATACAATTTTTAAAATTACAACTAGATAGCCTTCCACATTGCTTCTCTTGATCTTTATAGGTGAGAATGAGCTTCCAGGTGTCCTCAGGGACTTTTCCCACTTCATGTGAGCCATTGATTTAGTCCAATTAACATCCACCGTTTAAACTCACTTTTGGCGCCAAAGTCCTCCACGTTAACGTGGAGGCAAAGGGTTGTAATTAAAGAATGTTGGGAGTTTGTGGAGGTGTCAGGAGACAAAGGGGAGGGTTTTTAGGACAAGTTGGGCTTTTATGGAAGAAACAGAGGTTATGGTGTAGTTTGGAGTGAAAAGATTGTGGAGAAGGCATTAAATGCCTATGTGGTTTGATGTGTGAGGTGGAAAGGAGGTGAGGGTGAGCTGGAAGGTGGTGAGGTGGTGGTAGCAGGTGGCAAAACCACCTGGTATTGGTGAAGCGGGGGTGGGGGAGAAGGGTGTACAGTGTTTGGCGGTTTTGGGTGGTCAACGCGGGTCGGCGCTGGTTTTAAATAAAAATGGGGGTGGACTGGGCTTATATTTGGGCTTAGGGGATAGGTGGGCTGGGTAAATGAGATGGGTCGGATTTGGTTTTGGATTTATTAAAATAAAAAGGGTCCGGATTGGTTTAAGTGAACAAGGACCAAAAATGTAATTTTGGCAAAGGTGAGGGACTGAAATTGTGATATTTCCCAAACATTCATAAGGGTGTAATTTGCCAAGAACCAATAATATAAGGACCAAATTCATGTTTTACCATTTTTCAAAATTACCGGGGACCTTTTCTGCCAATTCCACAAACTCCAGGGACCATAATTGAAAATTTGGATTTTTAAGGGACTGTGTTTGTAATTTCTCAAAAGTTTATCAAACTTGTTCCATTTTGTCATTCATGCATAGTACAAGGGTATTATTTGTAAATTTCCAATTTTGAATACCCAGGGACCATTTTGCCAATTTTGTAACTTGAGGGGTAAAAATTGCCAGTTTGTGTAAACTTTTATCCAGGGATGTTTTGTGAACATTTTTGAGTTCCCAAGGACTTAAGTTGACTTTTCATTTATTTAAAACCTTCAGGGACTAGTTTTGACAATATTTGAAACTTGAGGGACTGAAACTGCCAATTATGCAAACTTTGTACGTTTTTCATTTGTTTTTGCATATTTTGTATTAGAAACATATAAAACACTCTTCTGAAATATTTTAAGTATTATGATGCATTTTTGAGTGTTTTTGTACGTTTTGGCAGTTCAGATTGGTACAAAATGATGAGTATTTAGACACTCATCAATCCCCCACACTAAACTATTGCTAGTCCCTAGCAATCTTTTTGAGAAAAAATTAATGGATTTTATCTCTTTACCAAAAGCCATCACTTCTGGAGTAGCCAGGTGTAAGAACTGTGGCACACCTGATAACCGTGTGATTTTGAGCAAACCACCAGCTGTCAACGGATTTGATTTGTCTTTACCAAAAGCCGTTTGCTTCTGGACTAGCCAACTCTTGATGGAATAGTCAACATCTTGGTGAGCTGATTACCAATTATGGTTTTTCCACGGCCTTTACCACAAGCCATAATCTTGCGGGCTAGCCAACTCATTTGTTTTCGGGGAGTTGAGAAACCATACAATTTTTGGCAAATTGCAAGCCATCAACGGTTTTGAGAAGTCTTTACCAAGAGCCGTTTGCTCCTGGACTAGCCAATCCTGTTGTGGGTTAGACATGGAGGATTGATACCATTATTTGCATTTCTAAGTGTGAAAAAACTGATAATTTTGATCAAATGGGGGTTCTTGATGGAACATGTGTTTTGCATTCGTGAGAACGCTCCCCCACACTTAGAACTGAATATTGCCCTCAATATTCACAATACTTGGTGTCCCACCAAGTTTTTAGAACCTAAGGAGGCAATACTATTAACCTTTTTATTTTACTCTATTTACATACAAACTCACTTTTTTCTTTTTATTTGACTTGTACCATCTTTTTTTTTTTTTTTTTTTTTTTTGAAAAAAAATTTTACATATGTACAACATGTGGTTCTTCTCCCCCACACTAGGGTGTTAGAAAGGGATGAGAAGACAGAAATATGGGTAACGACCCATATTGCTACTGTTTTTGATTACCGAGTCGCTAGCTTGACTCGACCTCGAATTGATTTGTCATGAGGTAGCTTGTTTTTGATTCCCGAGTCACTAGCTTGACTCGACCCCGAATTAAAATTGTCCTTGGGGAAACTTGTTTTTGTTAACCGAGTCCCTAGCTTGACTCGACCCCGAATTTATTGGTCCATGGGGTAAGTTTGGAGATCCGGGACAACCATTGGTTGTATGTCCCCTCCAAAATAGTGTTTTAACCGATGACCATTTACTTTAAAATTGGGACCGTCGGGTTGTAATAACTCAACAGTTCCATATGGGTATACTTTGGTTATAGTAAACGGTCCAGACCAACGGGTTTTTAGTTTACCCGAGAAAATTTTCAACCTTGAATTGAAAAGAAGAACTCTGTCACCAACGTTGAAAACGCGGTTCTTTATTTTAGAGTCATGTATCTTTTTAGTCTTTTCTTTATAGATTAAAGAATTTTCATAAGCTTGATCACGTAATTCATTTAGTTCGTTTAGTTGAACTTTACGGTGATCACCCGCTGTCTGAAGGTCGAAATTTGCATGTTTCAAGGCCCAATAGGCCTTATGTTCTAATTCAATCGGAAGATGACATGCTTTCCCGTACACTAACTTATATGGAGTACACCCAATGGGTGTTTTGTAAGCAGTGCGGAAAGCCCATAATGCATCGTCCAGCTTATCCGACCAAGAGGCACGGTTTTCACCGACCGTCCTCTCCAGAATTCTCTTAATACCCCGATTTGAGACCTCCACCTACCCACTTGTTTGTGGGTGGTATGCTGTAGAAAGACGGTGGGTAACACCATATTTCAGCATCACTCTTACAAATTGATCATTGCAAAAGTGCGTGCCACGATCACTGATAATGGCACGAGGAGTCCCGAATCTGGCAAAGAGAGACTTTAAAAATTTAACAACTACTCGGGCATCATTGGTGGGTAAGGCTTTTGCCTCAACCCATTTTGACAGATAGTCGACAGCGACGAGTATATGTTTATTCCCTCGTGAAGACGGGAATGGTCCCATAAAATCAATGCCCCACATATCAAATATTTCACAGACTTGGATGGCGTTTTGCGGCATCTCATTCTTTTTAGAAATATTCCCGTGACGCTGGCAAGCCTCACAGGTTTTGATAAGTTCATGGGCGTCTTTATAGATCGTGGGCCAAAAGAATCCTGAATCAAACACCTTTTTGGCGGTGTAGTTTGGGTTATGATGTCCCCCCGTGGGTCCATCATGACAAGCTTTAAGAATTTCCATGGCTTCTTGGCCATGGACACACCGTCGGATGACTTGATCCGCACATATTTTAAACAAGTAGGGGTCGTCCCAAAAGTAATGTTTCACATCTTTAAAGAATTTTCTTTTCTGTTGGGACGACATCCCTTTCACAACGAAATTTCCCGCACGGTAATTTGCAAAGTCGGCAAACCATGGGGTGGTGGTATCATCCTGGTTAGAGATGAGATTTAGAGTCTCCAGAGGAAAAGTTTCATTAATTTCTTTTCTCTCGAGAATATCCTGATGAGGATTTTCTAACCGGGACAAGTGATCAGCAGCAAGGTTCTCTGCTCCTTTTTTATCTCTTATGAGAATATCGAATTCCTGGAGGAGCAGGACCCACCGGAGCAGTCTTGGCTTTGCATCCTGTTTAGTGAACAGGTATTTCAAAGCCGAATGGTCCGTATACACCACGCTTTTGTTTAAGATTAAGTAGGACCGAAATTTTTCGAAGGCATATACCACAGCTAATAATTCTTTTTCTGTGGTGGTATAGTGTGTTTGAGCTTCGTTCATGGTCTTACTTGCGTAGTGTATTGGCTGAAAATGTTTGGTTTTGCGTTGCCCCAGAACTGCACCAATAGCGAAATCGCTAGCATCGCACATAAGTTCAAAGGGTAAGTCCCAATCGGGGGCAACAAGGATTGGTGCTTCGGTAAGCCTTTTCTTTAAAATTTCAAAGGCTTCAATGCACTCAGTGGAAAAGATGAAAGGAGCGTCCTTTTCAAGAAGATGAGTCATGAGCCGGGCTATTTTGGAGAAATCCTGAATGAATCTCCGATAGAACCCGGCATGGCCGAGGAAACTCCTAATTCCTTTAACAGTAGAGGGATGAAGCAGTTTAGCAATAACATCAATTTTGGCCTTATCGACCTCAATCCCACTTTTTGAAATTTTATAGCCGAGGACAATGCCCTCTTTAACCATAAAATGGCTCTTCTCCCAGTTTAGACAAAGATTAGTGTTTTCACAACGTTGAAGCATTTTTTCTAAGTGGGAGAGGCACGAGTCGAAAGAATTCCCGATGACTGAGAAGTCATCCATGAATACCTCCATGGTTTTTCCGATCATGTCATGGAAAATAGCCATCATGCACCTCTGGAAAGTGCCCGGAGCATTGCATAACCCAAAAGGCATGCGACGATAGGCAAATGTCCCGTAAGGGCATGTGAAGGTAGTCTTATCTTGATCCTGTGGATCAATGGGAATTTGGAAGTATCCCGAGAAGCCGTCAAGGAAACAATAATACTCATTTCTTGCTAGTCTTTCGAGCATTTGATCCATGAAGGGCAGAGAAAAGTGGTCTTTACGGGTGGCTTCGTTAAGCTTTCTGTAATCAATACATACTCGCCACCCTGTAACCAAACGAGTTGGTATCAACTCGTTGTCCTCATTTGTGATAACCGTGATACCACCCTTCTTTGGAACACAATGTATTGGGCTAACCCAAGGACTATCTGATATGGGGTAAATCAATCCCGCATCGAGAAGTTTGATAACTTCAGCTTTTATAACTTCGTGGATTTTTGGATTTACCCTTCGTTGATGTTGCACGGTAGGTTTAAAGTCCTCTTCCATTAGGATTTTGTGTGTACAAAAATCTGGGTTAATACCCTTTATGTCTGAGAGCTTCCAAGCAATTGCTTGCTTGTGGGACTTTAGAACCTTAAGCAGCGCAGTTTTCTCCTCATCCTTTAAGTCTTTTGCAATAATGACCGGTAACTTATCGTTACCTTCCAAGAATGCATATTCTAGATGAGGAGGCAGGTCCTTAAGTTCAACCTCGGGAAAGTCATCATTTTTCTCAACATATTTGACTTCCACCTTATGAAGTTGTGGAGGTAGAACAGGAATGGGAGAAGGATCTTTGTTCAATAATTTCTCAAGGAGAAGTATATCCAACTCCGGGTCAATCTCTTGGTAATCAATTCCTTCGGGAACTGAATCACTTTTGAGAAAGGCCTCTAATTCCTCAAGGACGAAATCACTTCCCCCAAACGGAGTGAGGGAAGGAGAAGAATTAGCGATTATGGGATCAGAAGAAATAGTGGGATTGCCACTCGGAAAATTATCAGCGAATCCAAGGAATTCCTGAGCATACTCCTCGGATGCAATGTCAATGACATCAATTCGGTTGACCGATTCAGCATCATAATTCGAGGAGTATCTCGAGGTTTGATCAAGGCTGAACGTAATTGCTTCATTGCCAACTCGTAACGTGATTTCCTCATCGAAAACATCGATTAATGCACGTCCCGTTCTTAAGAATCCCCTCCCAAGAATGAGAGGAACTCTTGGATCTGCATCGAAATCAACAACGACAAAGTCTGCCGGAAAATGGAACTTTCCCACTCTCACAAATACGTCCTCGGCAATACCGAGGGGACGTGAAATTGAACGGTCTGCAAGCTCGAGAGTCATGCATGTGGGACTAAGTGCCTGAAGAGAGAGCTTTTTCCAAACTGAGTGAGGCATTAAGTTGATGCTTGCACCAAGATCGGCCAAGGCAAAACATTCAACTATACCCGGGAAAGTACATGGTATTAGAAATCTCCCGGGGTCTCCTAGCTTCTCGGGAAGCTGTTTCAACAAAACTGCAGAGCAGTTCTCATTGAGTGGAGTTCGTGCCATCTCAAACAGTTTTTCTTTATTGCTCAACAGATTTTTAATTGTCGATGCGAATTTGGGCATTAAAAGAAGAGCATCCGCGAAACTAATATCGAAGTGTAGTTCTTGGAAAATCTGAAAGAATTTTTCCATCTGATGATTAGCTTTTTCACGGAGCTTTTGGTCTTGCAATCGTGAGGGATATGGAATTGTTGGTTTTGGGTTGGCTTTTGAATTTTCAACAGGACCTTCGGTAGTTTCAAACACGACCCTTTTAGGGGGAGTTGGGACCGGGATAACTGGAGGAGGGATGTCATTGGTACCTCCGTAATTATTAGGAAGTACCGTATCCGTAGTATCCTCAGTTTCACATTCCTCCACAGGGATAGGAGATGAGGTGGAGGGAGCTGTAGGTCCTTGGTAAGAAACTCCACTTCTTGTGGTGATCGCCTTTACATCGCCCCTCGGATTAGCGATCGTGTTGCTAGGTAAAGTTGTACCTTAGCCCGAAGGTCGATCATTTAAAGACTTCTGTAAGTTGGACATTTGATTAACCAGCATTTTGTTTAGTTCTTCTTGGGATTTCATAAACTGTTTTAATAACTCATCATGTGATGGTCCAGTTGGAACAATGGCTTGATTTTGGTTTTGAAAATTTTGAGCCCGATTGTTTTGGAAATTCCCATGTTGCTGATTGTTGTTACCTTGGAAGTGGTTTTGTTGTTGAAAATTACCCTGTGGGTAGTTGTTCTGACCTTGATTACGATTATAGTTCCCTTGGTTCTGATTTTGAGGAACCTGGTTTTGACTAGAGTTGAAATTCCCTTGGTTGTTATAACCTTGGTTCATCCGGTTCTGGTTCTGATTCTGGTTAAAGTTTTGGTTCCTATTCTGAGGTTGATTAAACCCTGGTGGTCCAATATAGTTGTTAGAACGGTAGCTCAAAAGGTTTCGGTCTCCTTGCGGTTGGTAAGAATTACCTCCCGTATTATAGGAACCTTGAGCTGCGGATATGTTTTCACGAGCAAAGCCACTGGAGTGTGGGCACTCTGTGTACGGATGTGGACCACCGCAAGTTTCACAACTTGGGTTAACAATTTTGACCTGATTTGGATTTGTCTGATGGATACGCAAAAATGTTGTAGACAAATCATCCAGTTTTTTAGCTAGGATAGATATTTCATTGCTTGCCGGAGTGACAGACTTAAATGAATCATTCCTCTCAGCAGAGGAGTCCCAAAAATTATGATGGGCAGTCATGTTTTCTATTAAGTCGTAGCACTCTTCAGGGGTCCTTTTCATAAAGGTGCCCCCAGCAGCAGCATTGATGGTGTCACGATGACGGAGTGTCAAACCATTATAAAAGGTATCAATTATGGTGACAAGAAGCATATTGTGATTAGGACACCTATCAATAGCAAGTTTGTAGCGTTCCCATGCCTCAAACAAGGACTCTTCGGGAAGCTGTCTGAAATTACTGATATCATTCCTGAGCTTTGTGACCATAGATGGTGGAAAGTATTTGGCCAGAAATTTAGTGATCATCTCATCAAAAGTGTGGATCGAATTCTTTGGAAGTCGATCGAACCATGAAGTCGCATGATGAGCGAGAGAATAGGGGAACAAATATAAACGCAGGCTGTCTTCGGCGACGCCATGTTGTTTCATGCTTTGGGTAACAGTTAAAAATTTGTCGAGATGCCTGTTGGCATCGTCACCCGGCAATCCGTGGAACTGGCACGTATTCTGGATCTGTTGTATCATGTGGTGTTTTAATCCAAAATCCGTGGCTCCAATAGTGAGTGGTGCAATTGGTCCACCCCTCCCTTGCATGGTAGGTTGACACAGTTCCTCCATAGTTCGGGTGTCAGGAACTGGTTCATCCTTGGGAAGGAATGGGGGCTCGTCGTTCATTTTGATTGTGTGTTCTTCTGTAACAGTACGTAACTCGGGTACGTTTTTCTTCTTTTTATTCTTTGTTTGTGAACGAGTGCGCATGCACAAAAATTATTTTTCAACACAAGATCGAGGCAAAACTATAGTGAACTTAAACCCAATAATCACAAATGAACAGCTCCTTTAAAAAAGGTACACTGTTCACAAGGATATAATGGTAAGTTTTTAATCTTTTAGGTTTGGGAACTTATTATGTTCACACCCCCAGTTGGTAGGTGTTCTGCCTTGGTTTGCGGTAGTAAACTTTTATGTAATTATATTCACAGTAAAATATTTTTGGCTTTTCGTGTATGGGTGAAAAAAACTTGGAAAATATTTTTGGAACTGATTCGTTAACCGAAATCGTCCCTTTAAGATTACTCGCAGGCTAGCGGGAGGAAATAAATGTATTCCTCTTCAGTTCGCAATTTAATGTCAGAACTTACCTTATACCAGCTGTTTCAGGTTGTAATCTTAAAGACAACGAAGTAATTTAACTTCACAGTTTGTTTTGTTGTTTATGATTTGTTTGGTGTTGTTAACACTTCAGGAGAAATGTTAATGAACGTTTTCAGATATGATTTGCTTTTCTTAAAAATTTACAAAGTGGTGGTATTTGTACAGGAGGGTTTTTTGAAAACCACTAAACTTTTACCGTTTTGAAATACGCAACAACCTCCCCGGCAGCGGCGCCAAATTTTGACTCCTCCCAAACCAACCAGTCAGCCTTGTGAAGTTGTTAGGCCCACCTGGGAGAAAGTGCAAGTTAATATTGACCGTGGAAGTACAGGGAAATCCCCGGCAGCGGCGCCAAATTTTGACTCCTCCCAAACCAACCAGTCAGCCTTGTGAAGCTGTTAGGCCCACCTGGGAGAAAGTGCAAGTTAATATTGACCGTGGAAGTACAGGGAAATCCCCGGGTCGTTAAATCCCAACGAGATTGAAATTGTATTTATAAACGAGTATGAGAGTGAGTGGTACTGAGGACAGTAACAAAGATGATTTGAGGGTTGATTACACTACTGATTGCTTGATATTTGGAAATTATAAAACTATAACAGAAATGCAGATATAAGCACAAAATCAGATAATCAGATAACAGACAGATAAAAGTGGTATTTAACAAGTTACAAATTACAGGGGTTAAAAGTGAAACTTTTAAAAACTTAGTATTAAAGAAAATAGAAAATGAAATTAAAATTATGAAAACTATTATTATATTATTTAATTACTATTTAATTAATAAAACTAATTAAAATCTAATTTAAAACTTAATTTAAATTAAATAAAAAATAACAACTATTACAAATAAACCTAAAGACTTATAACAATAATTTCTAGACCTAAATAAGAACTTGAAGAAAGTAAAAAAAATGAAAATAAATATTTTTGTCTTTTTATAAGTATTTTATTAATTATAAACTATTTAACTTATTTAAACTATTTTAACTATTTTAAATTACTATTAATACTAAATTACATTAGAAAATTATGATAAAATTTATAAAACTATTTAAACACTACAAGAATATTACAAAATTATAAAAACTTGCTAAAAATTATATTTAAGCTAATTGACTAATTAATTACTTATTAATTATTTTAAAGCTAATTTAATTAATTTAAATAAGAAAATTATAAAATGAACAGTAGAAATTATGAAACTATTTTTTAAAAATCTTAACTACTTTATAAAACTTAGGAAAAATATAAAATTCTACTTTAGTTAATTAAAATTAAATAAATCTATTTAATTACTAATATTACCTATTTAATTACTTAAACTAATTTTAAATCTAATTAATAGTAAACTGCTTAGGAAAATTCTAAGAAAATTATTTTAACTACTTTAAGGTACTAAGTAATTTATAAAATTATAAAATTGGACAAGTGCTTATTAATAAGCTAAAATGAAAATTAATTAGATAAATTCTATTAAATAGAAGCTATCACTATTTTTATGTTTGCTTTTTCTGGATTTTCTTTTATAAAACTACTTAAATACTTAAATAATGAAACTTTAATAAAGACAACTACTTTGGAAATCAAGAATAAGCACTGAGAGTGCTTATTAGCTTAAACAGTTGACTAAGGTTGACCAAATGAAGAAATAAGCTAAACTGAAGTTATGTGGGGTCCACTATGGTGAAATCTAGTTTACCTAAGTTATTTGAACTATATTAAACTAAAATTAATGATATAAGCTCCTAAAATAAGCTGAGAAGCTCAAATAAGCACTTGCTTATTTGAGTTCTGACTCAGAAATGGGACAGAGATTAGGGACAATTTAAGGTAGGGTCCACTGGTCTATAGGTCAAACTAATGGTCAACTATTGAACCTGGGTAGGAGGGGGGTTGTAATAAGCTAGGTTTGATGTGTGGGACCTACTGGTGTGAGCTGCAGCCACCACTTAGGTTGGTGGTGTGGTGGTGGTGTGCTGATGTGCAGGGTAAGGCTTTGCCTTGCAGTCCACTTTCAATGAGTGTGGGGTCCACAAAAATAA
The DNA here is from genome assembly GCA_030686995.1 of Artemisia argyi. Taxonomy (NCBI): domain Eukaryota; kingdom Viridiplantae; phylum Streptophyta; class Magnoliopsida; order Asterales; family Asteraceae; genus Artemisia; species Artemisia argyi. Next base: position 43,164,746 of record CM060695.1, read on the forward strand.
AAGAGGGTTCAAACTAAACCTAGGGGTTCAAATATGGGTTGATAAGCTACAGATTAAACTAATAAGCTACCTTATTGGTTCACTAATAAGCTCTGAGTGAGCCTTTGGATTGGTGATCAAATACTGAGTGCTCAGTATAGCTTGTTTTACTAAGGTCACAAGTTTGATCCTAAAAGCTATTCAACAATAAGCTAAAGTCTAAATTAAACCTAGATGTGAAAAGCTGGTATATTAAGCTACAATTAAGCTGAAACCTAGGATGTGGGGTCCACTGGAGAGCACAATAGAGGTCTTGGTATTTTTACTAAAACCTGTGCACAGGGTAATGAGTTGCCCTGCAGGGTGCTTTCAGCTTTTGCATAAGCTTAAGAAAAAATCTTAAAAATCAAATAAGCTTGGATTCCTAGAGTTTAGGTGGTAGAGTATTACCAAAACAATTTTCAGCTCCTAAATCCTTATACAAAATTCTACAAAATTCCCCCAATATTTGAGAAAATCTGAGATATATCTTTTGACTTTGTGATGAAAATAAAAACTTTGACTTATTTGGATTTCTAATGACTGATACTAATTGATTAAGTTATAATAAGCTATAAGGTACTTATATTAAACTAGAATTATAAGATTTAAGCTAATGGTGTGGGTTTGAGGTCCCAAATCTCACACAGTGAACTGTGGAGATGATTAGACTAAGATTTTGACTTAGGGTGTATGAACTCACAATTTTATGCCTTAATTAACCTATATTATGCTACTGCAGTCTAGTGAAACACAATTAAACATCAAATAACAACAAGAACTCAGCTCACTAGCTTATTCCAAACACTCCAAATATTGACTGATAAGATGATTTGTGAAGTAAATGGCTTACAAAGCTTATGCTACTGATCCATACTAACTTATTATGCTATAATAGATCTAATTAAACACTTAGAAACAGAAAATGGCCAACAATACACAAGAACACAAGATACACAATATTGACTGTTTGATTTTTATTTTTTTTTAGTAACTATTGATTCCAACAAACAAAGTACTAATCTGAGGTTATATTATCAATATATAAAACTGAATAAACATTAAACAACTAAGAAAGACAAGCAATAAATTAAGCTACAATTCAAAAATAGTTATAAGATTTTTAGAACTTACAAACTTGCTTTCCTGCTCAAACCATGAACCAAGATCATAGAAACTTTTCCTAATATCCACCACTGGATTCTAACCCAAGACCATCCACAATTTGCCTTGCTCCAATTGCTTATCACCAAGAACTCATCAGTTTGACTCTTGTTGACTTTTGGTATTTTTGATTTTTTTATTTTACTAAACTGCTTTTAAAAGTTTCTAATAGCTTTTATAAACTATTTAGGAGCTTAAGTGAGCTTAGGAATCCACTACACTTCACAGTAGAAACAATTGATCTTTTGAAATTTAAGAAAATTAAACTAACATTGCATAAGATTGAGCATTCACAGAAACTTGATATATATTACTTGGAAAGAGTTACAATACACTTGAAAATACTTAGAACACTGCTTAGAAGCTTAGGTTTAAACTAGAAGTTGGAAATTATATTAAACGACATACAACTTTTAAAATTACAACTAGATAGCCTTCCACATTGCTTCTCTTGATCTTTATAGGTGAGAATGAGCTTCCAGGTGTCCTCAGGGACTTTTCCCACTTCATCTGAGCCATTGATTTAGTCCAATTAACATCCACCGTTTAAACTCACTTTTGGCGCCAAAGTCCTCCACGTTAACGTGGAGGCAAAGGGTTGTAATTAAAGAATGTTGGGAGTTTGTGGAGGTGTCAGGAGACAAAGGGGAGGGTTTTTAGGACAAGTTGGGCTTTTATGGAAGAAACAGAGGTTATGGTGTAGTTTGGAGTGAAAAGATTGTGGAGAAGGCATTAAATGCCTATGTGGTTTGATGTGTGAGGTGGAAAGGAGGTGAGGGTGAGCTGGAAGGTGGTGAGGTGGTGGTAGCAGGTGGCAAAACCACCTGGTATTGGTGAAGCGGGGGTGGGGGAGAAGGGTGTACAGTGTTTGGCGGTTTTGGGTGGTCAACGCGGGTCAGCGCTGGTTTTAAATAAAAATGGGGGTGGACTGGGCTTATTTTTGGGCTTAGGGGATAGGTGGGCTGGGTAAATGAGATGGGTTGGATTTGGTTTTGGATTTATTAAAATAAAAAGGGTCCGGATTGGTTTAAGTGAACAAGGACCAAAAATGTAATTTTGGCAAAGGTGAGGGACTGAAATTGTGATATTTCCCAAACATTCATAAGGGTGTAATTTGCCAAGAACCAATAATATAAGGACCAAATTCATGTTTTACCATTTTTCAAAATTACCGGGGACCTTTTCTGCCAATTCCACAAACTCCAGGGACCATAATTGAAAATTTGGATTTTTAAGGGACTGTGTTTGTAATTTCTCAAAAGTTTATCAAAATTGTTCCATTTTGTCATTCATGCATAGTACAAGGGTATTATTTGTAAATTTCCAATTTTGAATACCCAGGGACCATTTTGCCAATTTTGTAACTTGAGGGGTAAAAATTGCCAGTTTGTGTAAACTTTTATCCAGGGATGTTTTGTGAACATTTTTGAGTTCCCAAGGACTTAAGTTGACTTTTCATTTATTTAAAACCTTCAGGGACTAGTTTTGACAATATTTGAAACTTGAGGGACTGAAACTGCCAATTATGCAAACTTTGTACGTTTTTCATTTGTTTTTGCATATTTTGTATTAGAAACATATAAAACACTCTTCTGAAATATTTTAAGTATTATGATGCATTTTTGAGTGTTTTTGTACGTTTTGGCAGTTCAGATTGGTACAAAATGATGAGTATTTAGACACTCATCAATCCCCCACACTAAACTATTGCTAGTCCCTAGCAATCTTTTTGAGAAAAAATTAATGGATTTTATCTCTTTACCAAAAGCTCCTTTTTTATCACGAATAATGATATCAAATTCCTGGAGGAGGAGAACCCAACGGAGCAATCTCGGCTTTGCATCTTGTTTTGCAAATAGATATTTAAGAGCCGAGTGATCCGTATACACTACGCTTTTAGTCAAGATTAAGTATGTCCGAAATTTCTCAAAAGCATACACCACAGCTAATAATTCTTTTTCTGTAGTGGTGTAATGAGTTTGAGCTTCGTTCATAGTTTTGCTTGCGTAGTGGATAGGCTGAAAGTGTTTCGTTTTGCGTTGCCCCAAGACTGCACCGATAGTAAAATCACTTGCATCGCACATAAGTTCAAAGGGTAAATCCCAGTCGGGGGCAACAAGAATGGGTGCCTCAGTAAGCTTTTTCTTCAATGTTTCAAAAGCTTCGATGCACTCAGGTGAGAAGATAAAAGGAGCATCCTTTTTAAGGAGATGAGTCATAGGCCGTGAGATTTTAGAAAAATCTTGTATAAATCTACGATAGAAACCGGCATGACCCAAGAAACTCCTAATACCTTTGACGGTAGTAGGGTGAGGCAGTTTTGCAATGACATCAACCTTAGCTCTGTCAACCTCAATCCCATTCTTGGAAATCTTATGGCCGAGGACAATGCCCTCTTTGACCATAAAGTGACTCTTTTCCCAATTTAGACATAGATTGGTGTCTTTACACCTTTTCAACATTGTTTCTAAATTGTTGAGACATGTTTGGAATGAATCCCCAATGACCGAGAAGTCATCCATAAAGACCTCCATAGTTTTACCGATCATGTCGGTAAATATGGCCATCATGCACCTCTGGAACGTACCTGGAGCATTACATAAGCCAAAAGGCATACGTTTATAAGCAAAGGTTCCATAAGGGCATGTAAAGGTAGTCTTTTCTTGATCCGATGGATCAATGGGGATTTGGAAGTATCCTGAGAAACCATCAAGGAAACAATAGTACTCGTTTCCAGCTAATCTCTCAAGCATCTGGTCCATAAAGGGCAGCGGAAAGTGGTCTTTGCGGGTGGCGTCATTTAACTTACGATAGTCAATGCAAACACGCCATCCGGTAACCAGCCGAGTTGGAATCAACTCATTTTCCTCATTAGTGACAACAGTAATGCCACCCTTTTTTGGGACGCAATGAATGGGACTAACCCATGGACTATCAGAGATAGGGTAAATCAATCCTGCATCAAGAAGTTTAAGGACCTCTTGTTTAATCACATCATGGATTTTTGGATTCACCCTTCTTTGATGTTGCACTGCAGGCTTGAAGTCATCCTCCATCAAGATTTTGTGTGTACAAAAATCTGGGTTAATACCCTTAATATCGGAGAGTTTTCAAGCAATTGCTTGCTTGTTTGACTTCAAGACCTTTATGAGAGCAATTTTCTCCTCAACACTTAAACCTTTAGCAATAATGACGGGTAATTTATCATCACCCTCTAAGAATGCGTATTCAAGATGAGGAGGTAAATCCTTGAGTTCGACCTCAGGAAAATCATCAGTTTCCTCAACATATTTGATTTCCTGATTATGAAGTTGTATAGGAGGGAGTGAAGGAGAATTGTCTTGGTTTAGCAATCTCTCAAGGAGAAGAATATCTCCCTCCAGATCAATCTCAGTGTTATCAATTCCCAATGGAACTGAATCACTTTTGAGAAAAGCCTCGACCTCTTCCAAAAGGAAATCACTTCCCTCAAACGGAGTGAGAGAAGGGGAAGAGTCGGAAATGATAGGTTCAGATGATGGAGTGGCATCCCCACTCACAGAATTATGAGAATAACCAAGAAACTCTTGAGAATACTCCTCCGAAGCAATGTCTATGATATCTATTTGATTAACTGCTTCAGAATCATAATTGGAGGAGTACCTCGAGGTTTGATCGAGGTTAAATGTAACAGCTTCATTACCCACACGAAGAGTGATTTCTTGCTCAAATACATCGATAAGAGCACGGCCCGTTCTAAGGAAACCCCTCCCAACAATGAGAGGGACCCTTTGATCAGCATCGAAATCAACCACTACAAAGTCAGCGGGGAGATGAAATTCTCCTACCTTCACAAACACGTCCTCGGCAATGCCGAGAGGACGAGATATCGATCGGTCTGCAAGCTCTAAAGTCATGCAGGTAGGAGTAAGATCAGGAAGAGAAAGTTTCTTCCAAACTGAGTATGGCATTAGGTTGATACTTGTACCAAGATCGGCCAAGGCATAGCAATCAACCATTCCCGGAAATACACATGGTATTAGAAATTTTCCAGGATCTCCCAGCTTCTCGGGAAGCTTCTTTAAAAGAACTGCTGAGCAGTTCTCATTCAAGGGAGTCTTTGCCATTTCAAACAGTTTCTCCTTGTTGCTTAACAAGTGTTTGATTGTCGATGCAAATTTGGGCATCAGAATAATAGCATCCGCAAAGCTAATGTCAAAATGCAAATCTTGGAAGATTTGAAAGAATTTATCCATCTGGTGACTAGCTTTTTCACGGAGCTTTTGTTCACTCAAGCGTGAGGGGTAAGGAATAGAAGAGGTAGAAGGTTTGGACTGAGGTGTTTCAACTGGAATATCATTTGGTTCAAAAACAACTCTAGGTTTTGGTTTGGGTTTCGGGACAACATGAGGTGGGGCGTCTTGGGTACCTCCCTTATGAGTAGGAAGTACTTCGTCCTTATTTACCTCGACGTTATTTTCCACTACCTTGGGAGAAGAAGAAGAAGGGGTAGTGGGAACAGTAGGTCCATCATATGAAACTCCACTCCTGATCGTGATCGCCTTTGCCTCACCCCTCGGGTTTGCGATCGTGTTGCTCGGAAGTTTTCCAGAGCCCGAGGGTTGTTCATTTAAAGATTTCTTAATTTCAGAAATTTGGCTGACCAACAACCTGTTTGTCTCTTCTTGAGTTTTCATGAACTGCTTCAACAACTCATCAGATGATGATTGTGGAGCTGGGAGAATGGCTTGTGTTTGGTTGGGAAAATTTTGGACACGGTTATTTTGATTATAACCTTGTTGTGGCTGAAAATTTCCCTGATTTGGGTTACCATTTCCCTGAAAATGATTTCCGGGGTTGAAATTGTTTCTGTTAAAGTTTCCTTGATTGTGGAAACCTTGATTCTGTCCAGGATTGAAATTCCCTTGGTTTTGATAACCTTGGTTCATTCGAGGTTGATTCTGGTTTCTGTTTTGCAAATTTGGGTTTTGATTAAACCCGGGTGGTCCCATATGTGTGTTAGCACGGTAGCTTGGTTCCATTTGAGGACGGTATTGATTACCCCCTGATTTGTAGTACCGGCTAAGGCATTGGCTTCAAAAGGACTTCCATCGGTGGCAGTACAATTGTAGTAAGCATGTGGGCCACCACAAGTGACACAAACTTCCACTTTTTTAACTTCAGCATGTGAAGGGTTTTGTGTGAAAGTGACTTTTTTCTGGCTTGAGAGAACCAAAGCTTGAATGGCGTCCGTGAGTTTATCTATCTTAGCATCGGTGCTAGAAGTACTCACGGGTGATGAAGAAGAAGGACCAGCACTCACTTGGGAGTGATATGGCTTTGTGCGTGTAGTGCGGACCTTGGACTTATTTTCAATGATTTCTAATGCTTCTTTTGTGGTTTTGCTCAAAAAATTACCTCCCGCGGAGGCATTGAGAGAATCTTGGTCAGATTGACTCACACCATTATAAAACGTGTCAATTTGCATCAATTCAGTGAAACCATGATGAGGACATCGATGAAGCAATTCTTTGAAACGATCCCATGCGTCACCAAACGATTCATCAAACCTTTGAGTAAATTTGATGATTTCATTTTTAAGACTTGTCGTTCTGGACGGGGGAAAAAATTCGTTTACAAATTTGGTAACTAAATCTTCCCATGACGTTATTGAGCGAGGAGGTTGTTTTTCCAGCCAAATCCGGGCTGCTCCCTCAAGAGAAAATGGGAAAAGAAGAAGTTTGACTGCTTCGGACGGGACGTTTTTGTATTTGATGGTAGATGTAATCTTGTTAAACCATCGAATATGAGCATGAGGATCATCCCTCTCAAAACCATAAAATTGGCTTGAGGTTACTAGATTTAGTAACCCGGTTTTGAGCTCAAAGTATTCAGCCACTATGGCTGGGACAACAATAGCGTCTCCGTAACCCTCAATGGGTGCTTGGAGAAGCTCATTCATCGGACGGTCATCTGCCATGATAACTTTCTTAGGTGAAACAGCACGTTCCTCAGATACGGCTGTTGGGGCAGAACGTCTACGGCGTCTTCGAGGAATTCTGACAAGCTCACGTAAAGGGCTTGTTGACCTAGAAGAACGAGTGCGCATGCACTAGAGACGACTCTAAGAATACTTAGAGTGACGGGAAATTACAAATAGAAAATAAAATATGAACAAAAAGATGATATATAACAAAGTGTGAAAATTCAAACTCACAGATATTTCAAAAAATCGTAATACGCAGCATACCTCCCCGGCAGCGGCGCCAAATTTTGATTGGCCTCAGACAGTCAGATAATATCAACCAAGTAATGGTCAACAAGTCAAACAACCTAAACCAATACACCGGTGAGTTTAGTGTTTCCCCGGATCGTTAGATCCCAACGAGATGTGAAATCTAAAATAAAACGACTTCGAGATCAGGTGAATTGAACAGAAAAAGGGGTTAAGTGATTGTACTACTGAAAAATAAGAGTGAATAGCTTTAATAAGCTATATCAATCAATGTAACACCCCCATTTTTAAAGTTTATTGCAGCGGAAAAGTAATTTGGGTGTTACGGTGATGATCGAAGTTTTAACCAATAAAACGGTTTAAAAGAAACATTTTGAAAGTCATTTGTCATTTAAATAATAATTTTTATAAAACTGAATCATTTGATTTAAAATCTTATGAAAAGATATAAAGGCTTGTAAAAATGACAAATTTGATTTTTACACCATTTTAATTTATCAGAGTAATAAATACCCACTCCGTGTCTTGTCCTGCTCCATTCAATTACCTGAGATACACATGCTTAAAAGTGTCAACACAAAGGTTGGTGAGTTCATAGAGTTTTAGGAAAAACCCTTTATTTTGTTAGATTTCAGGAATATTTGGTATTGTTAAAATACAAACAGAAATGAAACAATTATCGAATATATTCACAATTAAATCATATAAATATTCAATCGCATTCAATAAAGAATCAAAAATCTTAACATGAGCTGGAAACTCATGATACTAAATTAATCAGATAAACAATTCACATATGGGCGAACCTATACAGCTGTATCTAAATATATATGTTGAATACATATATATACTATTCCTTTATAGATATTGCACCAAGCCTCATGATACGCAAGACGTTAACAAATACCGTAAACGGCGGGTGTTCATCAAATCAATGATGAATTTGCCCTCGTGTAATAGGTGATTTGCCAATTCCTATTTTTACTCAAATATAGTGTATCACGACTAATGCGGCTAACCAATTGCAATTGGCATTCCGTCAAGCATTAGTGGGATCGGAGGTCAACCCGAAACAGGTTTCGAAGCTGTCCACTATATTCGCGCTCACTTTTCAGTGATTAATGGCTCATGATAGAGGGGCTTTATGGCGATAAGGTAACTTAGGCAATATCAAGGACCTATGGGCTCACTTAGCACATATCATGAAATCAAGTATCGTATCACAGAAATTCATTTGAAAGCAGTATCGTTTGAGTATCAGAAATTCAGTTTGAAAATAGTATCGCTTGAGTATCAGAAATTCAGTTTGAAAATATTATCATTTGAGTATCAGAAATTCAATTTGAAAATAGTATCGCTTGAGTATCGGAAATTCAGTTTGAAAATAATATCGCTTGAGTATCAGAAATTCAGTTTGAAAATAGTATCGCTTGAGTATCAGAAATTCAATTTGAATATTTCGCCAGTAACACATTTATATCACATATCACAATAATCGAATTGGGAACAACTTTCACATGAATATCAATATTTCAGTCAAATAATTCATCAATATAGATTTTTCACATACCACAATAATCACATTGGGAATATCAATATATCACAAATTATATTATTTTTAATATCAATTAGGAAATTGATTTGAATCATGTATTTTATTTTATTTCATATACTTATCAAGTTATCAAAGTATATGTAAGCATGTATCTCCCCCAATGAGTTAAAAACAATTATTTGAAATGGGGCTATGACTCACCTGGATTGATTTGGAAATGACGAAAAGTAAGATAGGATGAGATTTATGGGAACGTCTTTGACACAGAACCTGATAAATATATTTATCAGAGAATATAACCAAATATTATTTGGTAACTATGAACGAATAACGAATAAACATTATTCGTTATGACGAATAGATGATGTGAAGTGAAATTATTATGCCATGCATGATATGAAAATACTTTATATAAAATATCCATCGTAGTTTTACCTTTTTAAATCGCAAGTAAAAATACTAACCTTTTAAATATCGTTATATATATAATTAACGTAAAAATAAATAATATATATATAAAACATAACAAAATGCATATGTCGTGAGGGTTGCCGTAAAATAGAAAATAAAATAAGAATGTCAAATAAATAATGTGTAGTCCTTGTCCTTTTTCCAATTTTACACTTTTTATACTAACGACGTTAGCGTCACACCGTTAGTCCTTTTTATATATATTTACAATTTTAGTCCACTACATGTCCAATATTACCATCTAAACTTGTAACAATATTATATTATCAATTTCTATCCTCTCTTTCTGTTTCTACATTTTTAGTCCTTAGTTTTCACAGTTTTCACATTTAGTCCCTATACGTGTCGTCGCGTTACATTTTTAGTCCTATTTTAGCAAAAATGATTATAAAAATTTTATAAAAATTTCCTTGGCTTCTTTTATTACTTCTTAGCTTATTTCAACTGCTTATTTCATAAAAAGCTTATTTATTTAGCTTATGGGCCTTGATTCGAACCAAACTAAAGCCCATTTAAAAATTTAGAGGCGAGGGCATAGAAATTCTTTTGGGCTTGAACTTGGGCTTCCATTATGATTCTAAAAATATATTTTATAGGCCCAGTGGGCTGTTAAAACGTAAAGTCTTATTGGGCTTAGATTAAGCCCAATCGACAATCATAATGTTTTTATATAAAATTTAGTTTTTGAAAATCCGGTTTATGTCGATCTACTTTGGCTCGATTGTCATGTCAAAACGTGATTATTTTTATAAGTTATATAAACGAAATTAATAGTTTTCTAGGTGGTCTATTAGGTCGAGCAAAAATATTGGGTACTTGTTACGTGAAATTAGAAGTTATACGTCGGTTTTGTGGCATATTTGGATCGATTACTTATTTTGAAAAACTTGAAATATTCACTAAGTGTTTTAATGAAATTTATACTTGTGACATGATTTGAAATGGACTCGTTATATGCATGTAACATGAAAGTAAAGGTGAAACAAGTGTGCTACGTGACTCCTAGGCCTACCAAGATAGAGGCTAGTCACGTTTCGTGTTCTAAAAACAAATATGTACGCGTATATGTATACTAAAATGAAAGACGATGAAACAATATATATATAATGCATGACATATATTATACGTAGGAAATGGAATAGAAGCGAGTTGTGGAGACTTACAAACACCCTAGAGGTGATCAAGAGTCGAGAGTGATAGGATAGAACACAAGATTATCGCGTTTCCAATATATAACCCAAACGTTATATATGTATATAAAACCCGATTTCCTTTCTTGAGTCCAAGCTAATAAACCTTCGACTTGTGATTTGTAAGAGTGGTGCTTAGGAGGAAAAAATATATGAGAAGTGTTTGAGAATGGAGGAAACCAAGTGCATGCATGGTTCGTATATATGTATTAACTTGAAATGAATCGTATGGTGTTGAATTCATCCAAGAGACACAAGAACTATTTAATGTCAGCAAACCTGGCTTCAAGGACGATTTTTAATAGATTTAAAATGGGTTGTGAGAGCTTGAATGAAGGAATGTGTTTGTGTGATTCATGTACTCATGTCGACATCAATATATATGTATAAACGATTTACAAAATCGTTAACCATTCGTATATACTTGATCATCTCCAATATTTGAGCATAAAATCACCTTAGAAACATTATTAGGATCATTTAGAAACGAACGGGGATTAAAACGGATAGGAAATGAATTAATCATAAATCGTTTGGGTTGATTTATGACTAAACGAAATGCCTCTTAAAAACGTATCAAATATTAACGTATGAACGTGAAATTTGACACACTAATAGTTGGCTAGGTGTTTAACGAGATTGTGCAAAAATATATATAGGTCGTGTGTACGAATTAGAAATGAACGAGACGATTTGGAGCTGCCTTAGTCGATTAATATTATTATTAGAAATGGATTTTTGGGTTTTTGGGTGTGGGCCGGTTGGGCTAAATTAGAAACTAGGCCCGTTTGGATTTTTGTAATTAGTATTATTAATTAGGTTTAGTAAGATTAATGTTTTGTTAATAACTTGTTTTGTCGTTTGACGAATTTGACAATATCGTAATTGTAACCATTTTAATATACAAAGAAAATTTTAAATTTCCCCGTAAAAATGGTAATTACAATAATGACAAAGAATATTTATTAAATTAACCGAAGTTAATTATGTGAATTTTTGCGAGATTTTACAATCAATACGTGAAATCAGATACGTACAAGTGAAAAGGGACTGGAAAACGTAAACGTTTATTAATTAAACGTAAACAAAAACAAATTTAACAATAGTAGGATTTTATAAGCCTTAGGGGCTTAAATGCTAATTAAATAAATTTAAAATACTTATTTTATAATTAAAAACTATTTAATTAATTATTTTTATTTAATAACTATTATTAATTATTTAATAATTTAACTAATAATTAGGAAAATATAAAATAAGTCTAGAAAATTAAAATTAAAATTTCTAAAAATCTAAAATATTATAAAACTTATTTTAAAACTAAAATTATATTTTTCACACTATTTATCTATTTATTATTAATTAATTATTATTTAACTAATTATATTGATTTAAATTATTATAAATACTAAAAAGACTTAGATAATTATGAAAAAATTTATATATCTAATTAACCATCAAGGGAATCCTAAAAAATTATAAAAACTTAATTTTATGTATTTTTAATCTAATTTACTAATTATTATTCTATTTATTAATTATTTATCAATTAAACTAATTATATTATTAAAAATAGAAAATGAACAATATAAATTCTAGAAAAATTTATAAAATTACTTTACCTTATATAAAAGCTCTAAAAATTATAAAAACTATGTGGTACTTTATAAAATATAATTATGCTATTTAATTCTTATTTATTATTTAATTATTAATTTAACTAATATTAATTCTAAATAATACCAAATGAAAAAGGAAAATTATGGAAAAATTTATAAAATTACTTTAATATATAAGAGATTTAATAAAAATATAAAATAGCAGAAGTGCTTATAAATAAGCTAAAAAGGAAATTAAATAGATAATTTCTATTAAATAGAAGCTATCACTATAATTAAGTTTGTCTTTTTCTGGTTTTTCTTTTATATAACTAATAAAATGCTTAAAATAAGAAACTTTTACAAAGGGAAATAATTTATAGACTCAGAATAAGCACTATGAGTGCTTATTATCCAAACAGTTGACCAAGTTTGACTAGAACAAGAAATAAGCTCAACTGAGCTTGTGTGGGGTCCACAAGGGTGAAACCTGGCTCACCTAAGTTATTTTAACTTAAATAAGCTAGATTTGCTGATATAAGCTCAATGAATAAGCTAAAAAGCTGAAATAAGCAATTGCTTATATGGTTACTGAGACAGAAATGAGACAGATTTCCAAGCTGATTTAAGGTGGGTCCCAGTGGTGCACAGGTCAAACCAAGGGTCAAGTATTGAACCTGGGTAGGAGGGGGGTTGTAATAACCAAAATGGAAGTATGTGGGACCACTGTGGTGGTCACAATCAACCACCAAAGTGGTGGTGATGGTCTGTGTAGCAGGGCATCATCTTGCCCTGCAAGTGTGTTCCAGGGGTATTTTGGACAATAAGAAAAAATCACAAAAATATGAAAAACATGGAAATCACAAGTACAGATGGTAGACTAATCACACAACAAATTTCAAACTCTAAATCCAAACACAAAAATTAGATTAATTCATGCCATTTTGGTGAAATTCTGAACATGCATCTTTTGACTTTTACTAATTTTAAGCTAGGTTGACTAAAGTGAGATTCTAGCTTAATTTGCTGATTGATTATGATATGTGAAGCTATAATACAACTAGATTGATCTAATCCAATTACTTTTAAACTGTTTTGATGGTTTATGGATCTTAAAACGTTAACAGTTAATTGTTATGAAGATCAAAAGATTATCTTGACTTTTTTCTAAATTGTCACTTGATTTTATGATTTCTTAAACCTAATATGACCTTAAGTGATGTGTTTGAAACAAAAGCAATAACAATTACAGACCTAAACCATAAGGAATAGACTGATCCAAACACTCCCTAATCTAACTTATTTGTATAATTTTCAAAGCTAATGATCCATACAATCCATGAAACTGATTCCCAGAGACATAATATATTGTAATAAACTTATATGATCACACCAATACCAACAATTACAAATAAAGCTCAGATTTTCATAAAATGCTATTTTGAACTGAAAATTTCAATACTAAGCAACCTATGATTTCAATGAACAACTAAGCTATTTCTGTTTATATTATTACTAAACAACTTTAATCTAACATAAATAACACAGAGGTGAGCAAGGATAACCAAGATTATATAAAATAAGCTATAAATGAGTATGAAGCTTACAAGGTGTGACTGTGAGAACCAAACCAAGAACCAAGATCAATTATGTGACTCCCATGAGTCTCTAAACCATAATCCAAGCTGCTTCCTTTCCAAAGTTACTCTGAATCAGAATCCAATCCAAAATATGGTACAGTTTGACTTTTATTGACCAAGTTGTGATTTGTGAGTTTAAGTAATTAGACTAAGTTTTAAGGTATCTAGAAGCACTTATGAACTTCCTGGGAGCTTATATGAGCTTATTTGATCCTTATGTTCAACTGTAAACAACAACTAAGCTATATGATATTTTTGAGTAAAAAGAAAATTTGCAAACTTGAGAATTATACATGAAAATTGAAATTTATTATCACCAAAGATTTAAAACACACTGATAGTCAGGTATTACAACTTAAATAACTTAAAGATACAAGGAAACTTGAGAATTAAACTAATCGACATACATTATTTTAAAATTTAACTAGATATATTTGTCTTCTGCTTCCCCTTCTTTCTTTATAGCATTTTTGGGCTCCCCACATGTCTCTGAATCTTTCCCATCAATAATATCAACCGTTGGATGAGTCAAATCCATCCAAGCCGTTTAAATCATTTTTGGCGCCAAATTCCACAAAGGTTGCTTGAGGCAGTTTTATTTTAATTAAGGAACTTTGGGAGTATTAGGAGGTGGAGGGGACAAGATTGGAAGGGTTTAGTGGGTTTAGGTTGAAAACAGAGGTTGTGAGGAAGAGGTGAAGTGTTGAGTGGTGGAGAAGCATTAATTGGAAGTAGTTTGAAATGATGAGGGGTGTGAGGTGTTAGGCCAGCTGGGGGGGTTGAGGTGGATGAAAACCATGGTGGTTTTGGTTTGCAGAAGAGGGTGAGGGAGTGGTACAGTGGTGGTGGTTTGGGGAAGACGGTCAACGAGGGGTTTGACCCCCCGTTTTATTAAAAGTGTGCGTTGGGTTTTTGCTTTGGTGGGCTGGGAAACCGGCTAGGCCCAAAAATATAAAAAGGGGTGGGCTAGTTTTAGGTATTGGATTGGATTGGGTTTAGGTTTAATAAAAAGGGTCCGGATTTGGTTTTATTGATACAAGGACCAAATTTGTAATTTGAGCAAAGATTGAGGACTGATTTTGCAATTTTCCCAAACTACTTATAAGGACCAATTTTGCCTTTTATGAATATTCCAAGGACCAAAGATGTAATATTTTTATTTTTAAAAACCCAGGGACATTTTCTGCCAATTCCTCAAACTCCCGGGACCTATTCTGTAATTTTCTGAAAGTTGAAGGGTTTATTTTGTAACTTCTCAAAAGTTATCATAAGGACCAATTTTGTCAATTTAGAATAGTATAAGGCTTATTTTCCATATTTTTGTATTTACAAAACCTTAGGGACTATTTTTGACATTTTCCAAACTTGAGGGACTAAAGTTGTCATTTTGTAATTTTTAACTTTAAAGGACCATACTTGACAACTTATGAATCCCTAAGGACCTTTGATGATATTTTTCATGTTTTGATTTACCAGGGACTAGTTTTGCCAATTTTTCAAAGTTCAGGGACTGAAACTGTAAATTATGTGAAATGTTTTGTTTTTCATCAGTTTTTCAATCCTTTTGCATAAAAACACAATCCAGTGATATTTTATGTATTTTAAGGCATTCCTGTGTGTTTTTATATGTTTTTGCAGTTTAAATGTAACAGAAATGATGAGTATTTACACACTCATCAATCCCCCACACTAAACTATTGCTAGGCCCTAGCAATTTTTTTGAGAAAATTTTAATGGATTTTTACTCTTTACCAAAAGCCATCACTTCTGGAGTAGCCAGGTGTAAGAATTGTGGCACACCTGATAACCGTGTGATTTTTAGCAAACCACCAGCTGTCAACGGATTTGATTTGTCTTTACCAGAAGCCGTTTGCTTCTGGACTAGCCAACTCTTAATGGAATAGTCAACATCTTGGTGAGCTGATTACCAATTATGGATTTTCTACGGCCTTTACCACAAGCCATAATCTTGCGGGCTAGCCAACTCATTAGCTTTTGAGGATAATGGGGAGTTGAGGAACCATACAATTTTTGGCAAATTGCAAGCCATCAACGGTTTTGAGATGTCTTTACCAAGAGCCGTTTGCTCCTGGACTAGCCAATCCTGTTGTGGGTTAGACATGGAGGATTGATACCATTTATTGCATTTCTAAGTGTGAAAAAACTTTAAATTTTGATCAAATGAGGGTGCTTGATGGAATATGTGTTTGAATTCGTGAGAATCCCCCCCCCCCCCCACACACTTAGAAATGAATATTGCCCTCAATATTCAATACACCGGGTGTTAAACCGATACTTTTTTCTCGATCAGAGGTACTCATTAGTCTCGATCGGAAGTACTCACTAGAGAGTTTCGAATGGAGCTTTCCATCGGAGAGGAACTCGTTCGGAGGTAACCCGACCACAAGGGTTTCGATTAGAGTTCTCCATCGGAGGAAAGTGTTTGGTATTTCAAACAAGGTTTTCGATTGGGAGTACTTTTTTCTCGATCCGAGGTACTCATTAGTCTCGATCGAAGTACTCATTAGAGAGTTTCGAATAGAGCTTTCCATCGGAGAGGAACTCGTTCGGAGGTAACCCGACCACAAGGGTTTCGATTGGAGTTCTCCATCGGAGGAAAGTGTTTGGTATTTCAAACAAGGTTTTCGATTGGGAGTACTTTTTTCTCGATCAGAGGTACTCATTAGTCTCGATCGGAAGTACTCACTAGAGAGTTTCGAATGGAGCTTTCCATCGGATAGGAACTCGTTCGGAGGTAACCCGACCACAAGGGTTTCGATTGGAGTTCTCCATCGGAGGAAAGTGTTTGGTATTTCAAACAAGGTTTTCGATTGGGAGTACTTTTTTCTCGATTAGAGGTACTCATTAGTCTCGATCGGAAGTACTCACTAGAGAGTTTTGAATGGAGCTTTCCATCGGAGAGGAACTCGTTCGGAGGTAACCCGACCATAAGGGTTTCGATTGGAGTTCTCCATCGGAGGAAAGTGTTTGGTATTTCAAACAAGGTTTTCGATTGGGAGTACTTTTTCTCGATCAGAGGTACTCATTAGTCTCGATCGGAAGTCCTCACTAGAGAGTTTCGAATGGAGCTTTCCATCGGAGAGGAACTCGTTCGGAGGTAACCCGACCAGAAGGGTTTCGATTGGAGTTTTCCATCGGAGGTACCTCGGAGGTTTCCTTCGGAGGGTTTACGGAGGTTTCCATCGGAGGTAATTCCCACTTCTCTCGTATCATATACCAATATGTATATATTATGCATGTACTTAAGCATAACAAAAGAAACCCACCAGCTAGACATTCTTTGTGTAAACATTCGAAGAATTCTCATTCAGAGGAGATTCCTACCCGGAGTAGTGGCTCTTTATTCATACATTTGTTATGTTATCTTAGTATTTGCACATTTTTGGATGTCTTGGTGTTTCGTATGTGCAATGTTTACAATATCACGGATAGCACCACACCCTGCATCGGTAGGGTTTCCCAGAGTAACATCAGTTAGCCACTCATAGATTTTAACAATTATGGATGCACAACATTAATATTATAATTGTGCCATTGATATTGTCGATGCGTTCCAACACTTAGATAAATACACAACACATATTGTGTTTCACACACATTTGCCAATGGAGCAGCTGCCGATGCAGCAGCTGTTGACAGAGTGTCTAGTTCGGTATAACGCATTTACCATTATATTTTGTAGGTTTAGTGCACCGACATACTTATTCCATGTTTAGATGTAGCACTCAGATCAATATCTTTGTGTTACTTTTATATTTTGACGTAGCGTGTGCTTATATGCAGCGCATACCAATGTAGCACCTTATAATGGTGCTTTTAATATATGCATCACTTGGATATCCTTGTTCTACCCTCTCCCTCAAGTGTAGCTACTTACCGGAGAGTAACTACTAGAGCAAAGTAGAGGTTGCTCAACCAAAGATTTTACCATCACTCCTGAGGAGGTTATGCGCTAGTTAGTCATTGTTCCATTGATTATTTTACCATCACTCCAGAAGGGTTGTTCCGCCACTTCGAAAGAGTTTATGGGCTAGTTGGAGTTTTAGCCAGATCAAAGATTGCACTATCACTTCGGATGTCAATCATTTATGTGGATCATCACAAGTGCATAAACTAAGTCAAGGTGGTTCATCCTTAAGATGTTTCGGAGACGTCCCTCTACGGAAGTGTCCTTCCGTATAGTACTAAACCACATGTTTGCGTTATTACTAGGCCCTGGCGTGCAAGTCCTCCACGGGCACTACCTGCTGGTGATGTATTCTGGACCTAAGTCCTTTGAGTTGCTTAACTTGCCAACTAATGAATGTAGTTATAGTGTGTGTACGTTCCACTACCGATGTAGCTAGTCATCTGGTAGCCTATACGCGCGAAAGGAAAGGTGGGTGTTCCCGACCTTCTGCTACGGAGTCAATTAGCAAAGGTTGCTCAGCCTAACCACCGATGGTACAATTTCACCATGGGGAGCACATTAGTAGGAGTTATCCTTTTTCGTACGGAGGTAGCGAACCATCCGACGTTATTTGATTGTTTTATGATAACAAGTTCAATAACACAATCTAGACAGAGGTTGTTTTACAGACTCTGCTTCCTCCCATTATTTATGAAATGAAGGAAATAGTCTTTAGCCGGGGCATAGTCGAGGATCCCATCCTAGAAAAGAAGCGAATAGCGTCTATCTCCTTTTCAAGGAGGTTCCGATGCCTCTGGCTATAGCATGACTACTCCGACGAAGGAAGTACGTAGTTCTCATTCATTACACCCGAAGGATGAATTTTCTCATATCACTCCCGATGAGTGCCTAACCGAGCATGTTCATAAGATCAGAGCTATTACTTGTGACACAAAACTACACATTGGAGCTCTCTCCCATATAGTAGGATAAGACATTTATATGTATATGACTATAGGATGGCTCCAAAGATACATTGACCCGGAGGCCTATCGTGTAACGGAGCATTGAGTGCATGCTCTTATACCTTTGCATTATAGCTCTTTACGGATCATACCCCTAAAGGTGGGTATTCGACAACCCGTATGTGAATCATTCTCACAAGAACAATTACATTTTAGACTGTAGCTCACGGTGCAATATCATGGAACAAGCTTATAGTTTAAGTCAAGCCTAGTGACTAATAGGGTGGAGATACTCCTCCAGAGGAGACACTCCCCTTAAGGAGGCACTCCTAATCTACTAGATGACATCGTCTTGCCAATTGGTGTAAACTATGCATGCTCCTAGAAAGCCTAACACGATGCTCCTTCATGCACGACGTTCGTTTTAGGTATGAGGTCTAAATATATACTTTGGATATGGTGATATGCATTGTTCACAAGAGGCTAAGGCGAGATTAACAGTTGCAGTACCAACAGATCTATTTATGTGCTTTTTAAATTCTCATGGAATCCTTAGAACACGGGAAAACAAAGAGTTCAAGGACTTACAAGTATTTGCAACTGATATGTGAGATAGAACTAGTGGGTGCAAGACGAATGGCGCTTCGCATGGCCTTGATCCATCTGAGGAGTATCCTTTGACCTCCACCGATGGACTTTCCCGAGACTCCTCCGGTCCAGCACCTCATGATCCTCCGCACCAGAGTCTACGGGGAATTATTTTCTCCTTGCCCTTATTGTCTAGTTCCATCACGGTCCTTAACACCTCAATGTATTGCTTCACGAACTTCGGGGAATGTCCTTAATGAACTGGTCCGGCGGGGACGGAGGATCCTCCCGGAGGAGTTCTCCCAGTCCCTTGTATCCCGGTGTTCAAGTTTTTCCCTTCCTCCGAATGAGAATCCATAATACAACCATTCATTGCTTAGAACTTAGTAGATTGGTATAAGGGTCCCACGGATGGCGCCAATGTTTGAGCAAACTTCCGTAAGTGCTCTTCAGCCCTGATCCTCAGGAGGTTCTGCAGCTGCTCTTGCGAAGGCCTCGTAGTTGCTCTTGAGGAAGTCTTGCAGTTGCTCCTTCGTCTCTAGGCTGAAATAAGAAAGAACACCGTTAGCTCGCCCCGGGTTTTTAATCCGAGACCAAGCTCCGGTGTGAGAATAAGTATATGCTTGGCATAAGTTTTAGTAAGAGAAACTAGAGAGAGATAGTAAGAGAGGTGAGTGAGGATTAATAGAGTGTGTGTGTGTTCATATGTGTGAACATCTCCTTTTATACTACCTGGGCTTAGTCCCACGACAAAAGGATTGTGGGGACTAAGTTGTCTTCTAGGGGCAGCACACATATCGCTGAAGAGTGTCAGGCGTGGTCCTCGGGGTCCAAGTTGTTGTTATGCTACAAGTACCGGTTGTGGACCAAAGCCTCTGTGCTCATTTGTACATCATTGTACTTGTATGTCAGTGGCTATTGTACCAGCACCGATGCAGGCACTGCTGCGGCAGGCATTGCTGCGTCACTATACATCATGTCCAGGCACTGCTCCATCATAGAGTGGATTTGTCTTAGAAATATTAAGGACTAATTGTGATTATCTCCTCCAAAGCATCCGGAGGAGACCATACCTCATCAGATGTTTTTACTGTTACGATAAAATCCATATTTGAGTCTCCTCAACTAGAACAAATCCATGTTTGAGCCTAGGAAACGATATCGCCTTGACATGCAGTTAGCTGTTTGGGTGGTGGTTGTTGCAAACACAAAAATAAATTAAGACGGACAGAAGCTCATGTGGATGGACCTGATGACAGAGCATATGACTTCGTAAATTTTAAGCACGTCTCTTTATTAAAACATTATAAAACAAAATAAAAAAATGCCAGCTTTTGAAATATTCGATACGTGGATGACTTGTTTTCTTTTTATAAAGTCTCAAAGCCTTTTCCTAAATTTGACACATACCACTTTCAGTTCACAAAATATCTGTATATCTAGTCTTGTGACACAAAGAAGCTAGAAGATGCATCACCGTCCACCACCGTCTCACCACCAAGGTCCACCACCGTCTCACCACCAAGGTCCACCACCTCCTCACCATCATGGTCCACCACCTCCTCACCACCATGGTCCACCACCGCCAATTCATCACCACCACGGTCCACCACCACCACCGGTTCATTATCACCACCCTCCTCCACCAGTTTATCACCACCCACCTCCACCAGTTTATCACCACCCTCCTCCACCACCTTACTATGATCGACAAGGATGTTGCACTATTTTGTAACTTTGTTTCTAGCTTGCCATGTATATTTATTTATTTATGTGTACCGAATAATATATATCTGACTTTGTGAGCATTATGATGGCCATGTTATAATTTCTTTTAATTATTACTATTATTATCAGAGACGGAGCCAGAAGGGTTCCGCGGGTGCCCGGACCTCTATGAATTTTTTGGATATATTTTTAATTTTTGAGGAAAAAAAATCAATTTTTTTTAAATGCATTAGGTCCATCGAAATGTGTTTCTATATTAAAGTCAAGGTTGCAAAAATCGTGAATCGGTAGTCGGGCGGTCGACCCCTGTAGCTTGTAGTCGGTCTAGGTGGGATTAATCGGTGGTTAATCGGATTGGCATTTTCAACAAGTTTCCTGTATTTCTGGTAAATTTTAGATATTTTCGGCAAATTTTATGTATTACTGGCACAATTTTTCTTCAAAAAACATCTTGAAATAGATATAATCAACAAGTATAACTTATTAAACAATTTTACGACGAGTTTTGGGTATTTCTAGCAAGGTTTGAAGGTTTCGGGCAAGCTTGACCACTATTGACCGTCATTAATCATCGTTGACCACGGTTGACCGAGTTATTTGACTGATTTACACAAATCAAAAAGGTTGGTGGTCTTGTAGTACCTAATCGGCCTTGTAGGCCTTATTTTGCAACACTGGTTAAAGTTTCAAAAAATTTATGCACATGGTCATATTTGGTCCTGGTGCTATCCAAGTAATATTATTTCAATGCCAAGAAATGTTATAACTTTCGGCCGTTAAAGTTAGTTATAAGTTTATAACTTTACTCTTACAACAACAAATAATTCATGAGGATAATGTTGCATCTATCATCTAGTTAGGAACTTAGAGCATTAAGTGTAGGGCTCGTAGCTCGCCGCTACACCAAATCCCCCTTGCCGATGCTCGTTGTTGGTCACCTCCTCGTGGCCACGGCGAACCAAAAAACTGACAAAGTGGCAGGCTAACGTTGGAGAAAGAAGTGGAAAGTGGAAAACATTACCGTTTATTTTTTTTTTTATTATTTTTTTTTTATTTTTTTTAACGCTCTTTTACATAAACACTATAAATACTAACCTCCTTTTCACTTCTCTTCACTACATTCAACAATCTAAACTAAAAATTTCTATACCTCTTCTCCTAATCAAAACAAAAATGTCTCAAAACCGGAACGAAGGAGGTTATTTCACGAACCTCCTAACGTCAAACCAACGTCAATACGGGAGAGCCTCAAACTCTTCTAGTCCCTCGTCTCAAAGTCCAAACCCTTCACCGCCATACGGTTCGCAACCATTAAATCCGAATGACATTTACCGTAACCAACAATATGCGTTTCAACAAGGATTCGCAATTCAACAACAATTCAATTCGTCGCCACAATTTTATAACCCGAATCAACCATCCACTTTTCCTCCATCACAACCACCACAACCATCTCAAGGTACGTTTAAAGTACCTAAGGCATTTTTGTGAAATGAATTTAAATTACTTCAAGTATTTGTGAAATGAATTTAAATTATTTAATGAAATGAATAAAAAAATAAATGTGTAAGAGGTGGGGTCCTAATGGGAAAGTTAAGATTTGTTGTTTGGTAAGGGAGGATTTGTTGTGGATAATTGAAGTTGAGGTATTTGATGATGTGGCAGGAGTGGGACTCGAATGAGGAGGCAAGCCTCCCCATCTACACCTAATGCTCTTAGGATCATGGATTTCTGATACGCATATAGTTATCCTATCTTAAATGATACTTGACATCTGAATTTTTTATTTGTTATTTATTTTTTTAGAACTGCATTATTGACATCTGAGATATTGAAAAAGACATAGATATATACTCCAATTAGTGGCAATCTTAATATCCATTTCTAGGCTTTTAGCTTGTTATGTTTTCTTCCGAGTTTTTATGAAATACACTACAAGTCCATGAAATTTGCGCTTCATAACAATAGGCATGAGTTAACCGGACCCCTCCTATAGGGAGGGTTTGTGGAAGACTGCCGCCGCCTGTACTGTCGGTGTTAAAACTTGTACATTTTGACTAAAGTAGGCTGACTCCCTCATGATAGGGAGGGTCCGGTTAACACATCCCTAACAATATACTCCAGTTTTCTATCATGATGAAACCCTAACAACCAATTAACTTTAATCATAACTCATAAGTGGCTTTGACTATTAATCAAGTGGTCATTATTGACTAATCTTAAAAGATAAAAATTGACCTAGAAGACTTGATTTTATGTAAATGTCAATTGATAAGTATCTTCTTTGAGGACAAAAATAAATTAAGACGGACAGAAGAACATGCACCTTATGACACAACACATGGCTTCGTATATTTTAAGCACGTCTCCTTGTTAAGTAAAAACATTACAAAACAAAATAAAAAAATGACAGCTTTTGAAAATTCGACACGTGGACAACTTTGTTTTCTTTCTATATATCATTTACTATTTTCCCCACTTCATAAAGTCTCAAAACCTTTGCTAAATTTCACACCTACCACTTTCACAAATATATATTATCTACCTAGTGACACAAAGAAAGAGTAGCTAGAAAGATGCATCACGGTCCGCCACCGCCTCATCACCACGGTCCACCACCGCCTCATCACCATGGTCCACCGCCACCTCCTCACCACCACGGTCCACCGCCACCTCCGGTTCACGTCGTTCACCACCATGGTCCACCACCGCCACCACCTCATCACCATCATCCTCCACCACCTCCACCAGTGTATCATCACCCTCCTCCACCACCTTACTATGATCGACAAGGATGTTGCACTATTTTGTAACTTAATTTGTTTCTAGCTTGCCGTGTATATTTATTCATGTGTAACGAATAATATTTATCTGACTTTGTGAGCTCATATTATGATGATCATGTTATTATTATTATTATTATTATTATTATTATTATTTTGTTTTTGTAGGGCATGTTATAATTATATTGTGTTGTGCCTGTCTTGTGACATGTTTCATTTCAGTATTATTTTATTATGTGTTATTTTGTTATATAGTTTTTTGTTGATGATTGTTCATTTTCATATGGTATTAAATTATTTGTTCATGGTTTGATTTATGAAATACATGTATACCTAGCTAAATATGCGAATCTGGTGTTGGTTTAAGCTATGCAATTGTGTAAATAGCTCAAGCCGGGCAACCCAATTTCCTTTCTAATTGCTCTAACAACAAGCTAGATACAAAACAATATTACAAATGTAAATCCGATCAATTGTACGTAGGATTCCTAATAGTCTTCTAACGAAGGAAGAAATTTTTATCAAAGGGCTTGTGTAGGTATCTCATATTGTTTTTTTTTTTTTTTTTTTTTTTTTTTTTTTTTTGAACAGCAAAAGGAAATTATATAAAAGAACAAAATTCTAGCAAGAAGTTAAAAATTTACAAAGGGTTTTTCAACCATTTATTCCAACATGAGACATTAGATTGCCTATATTTTAACTAATAAAAAGAAAAAAGACGAATAGAATAAAAAATATCATTTTTTTTTTTTTTCATAGAATGAGTATTGAAAGTAATATTATTTCGAAATTTCCAAAGCATCCACCAAATAGTAGCAGCGATAACGAACATCCTTTCTTTGAGAACATTTGACTTCCTCATAGCATCTATCCACTCGATCCCTTCTAGAACTGAATTAAAGACCGGTAATTGGGCATCACACCACGACCGGATTAAACTCCAAACATTAATAGCAACTTCTCAAGAGCAAAACAGATGCTCATTTGATTCCATAGCACAAGATTGAGTTAATATCGATGCCTCTTCTAGATAAGTTCAAACGATGTGCTAATCGATCCAATCTTAAACGCCACATAAATATATTAACTTTCCGAGGAAGAGCTTTACACCATCTCGTACTAACTTGTAGTGAAGGGAGAATAATATCATCAATATGCTTCTGAGTCTTCGAGACTATGAAAGTGCTATCATTACCGATCAACCATTGCCAAGAATCTGTACCTGAAAGAGATGAAAGCTGAGACACTTCATTCTTTAATTGAATCAACGAAGATCCCGTACGGCCAGAGTCTACAGGACGATTCCAACACCAAGACTAGTTGCCATTAACGAAAAGTTCATTTACAAGACATTCTTCATTCGATTCAAGTCTAAACAATCTGTTATACCGAGTAGAAAGTGGACCATCCTCGAGCCACGTATCCTTCCAAAAGCGCACAGAAGATCCATCTCCTACCTTACATTTTAAAATGCCTTTTGTAACAATCCCGCTAGAATGTAAAGTATTAAATGAGCCTACAATCTTTGCCCAAACCCCATTGGAACCACACCCTTTGAAATCTAAACATGCTTCTTTACCATGAATAGCTTTTAATAACTTAACCCATAACATCTTCGGCTGAGTAACGAACCTCCAACGCCATTTTTGTAATAACGCAAGATTAAATGGTTTTATGCTTCCAACCCCTAAACCACCTTTTTCGAAAGATGCCAAAATGTTTTCTCATTTGATCAAAGACATTTTTTTTGGCTTTTGGTCCCCACCCCAAAAAAAACGTGCTCGTAATAGAATATATGAGATAGATTTGTGATATAAGTATTGTGACATGGTTCAAATTGTACGTGGTTTAAAAAAGAGAAATATATTAATAAAAAATAGACTAAATTTCTTGCAATGAATGATCCAGATAAGTATAAACAACCAGTGAGTGAGACAAAGACATATGAACAATCCACTGTTGAGACGAAGGTTTAATCTCATCGATTCAAGTATGTTTCTTGAAAGATTTTATTATTTATTATTTTTTTTTATCAAAGCGCATTTCTGTACCCTCATATATATATATATATATATATATATATATATATATATATATATATATATATATATATATATATATATATATATATATATGACCTGGAATGTATTTTGAATTGTCATTAAAAAAAATGTAGCTTATGCTTTTAACAAGCATATTAGAAGTCGGTGAACGATAGTGATAAACATTGAGCGATGATCCTAGGGGTTTCCAGGGCGGGTACCGATGGATAGTTGCCGAAGTGTAAATTTTCATTAAATATTCTAATTTTAAATAAAGATGTTATCAAAATTTTGTGTTAAATTAATATAAGTTTTGTTTAATCATGACAAAAGAAATTCATGTATTTTTTATTCATTTGTTACTTTTAATGAAATCATTGTTTTAGTTCATTTTTTATTTCTTTTATACTCGATAAAAATATATTTGTATATCTTATGGATTTGGAAGCGTAGATCCGCCTGTGCACCGATGATGATCCACAGGAATGGATATACATCCATCTGTTGACTTGTAAATAATTAAGCACCAATATTCTCTAAAGATCTAATGAAATAATCATAGTCATCCACTTTTTGATCAAAACAAAATAATAATAATAATAATAATAATAATAATAATAATAATAATAATAATAATAATATTTTATTTTTAAAAAGATGTGGAAAGTTTTTTTTTTTTTTTTTTTTTTTTTTTTTTTTTTTTTTTTTTTTTTTTAATGAAAAAATAAGTGATTAGGATTTGTTTACAGGATTTTTAGATAATTTTGTTATACATTGATCTCAACTCTAACAAAATATCAATCGATTGTCTATGTGCAACTTTTTTTTTCTTTTTTTTTACGATACGAATCAATACAAAATTTAGTCTTGACGTATTTTATTTTTGGTATATAAATGAATTCCTCATTTTAGTGATTATTAAAAACATGGAAACCGAAATATTAATACCATTCACTCATTTTTAACAACTAGACGAGTACCCGTGCACAGCAACGGGATTTTCTAGCATCAAACAACTATAGTTGTGATATTGTGGTACGTGTTTCATGTAATGTTTAAACATAAAACGTAAAAATATCAAAATATAATTGCAAGAAATTGTAACATGCGATAATCCAATTCAAACAATAATTCTTAGCATGTATCAAAGAACATATAAAAATAACTAGTGAAACTGAAAATAAAAATTACATCAACTATTAGATAACTAACAATGCACGTTAGTCGTCACATACTTCTAACCTTTTAGTTTAATTCCACTATCATATCTTACAACGATGTACAACTTTTGTTAAAGCCGAGTTTGCGTCAATCGGTATGTATGCATTTTGTTTCAAAATTTTATAAGATTTTAAAACTTACAAAAGCAACAAAATTTGCAAATTTGAACTAATTTATATTATCATCTAACATAAATTTAGGTAGCATCGTTTACTCATTTTGAAAAAAACTTTTATCAACTAACATAAATTTAGGTAGCACAGTTTACACATTTTGACAATTTTTTATTTTAACAACTTATATACCAAATCTATCAAATATATAGAAATTTACACAAACATACTTTACACGGCTTATCTACAATGTATCAACATACTCTTTAATTTTCACATTCATTCTACCATAATATACCTAACAATTTTATTAACAAAACATACAAAATGATAAAAAGATAACCAAACACAATTTAGAAAAAAAATTTACACAACCTTTATTATACTAACCAATATACCAACAGATTTTAAAATGAACTATACACTACCGCTAGCGGCGCAATATTGATTCTGGCAAAGGCGGCGTTGTCAGCAGCACATATGATAATTCTGACAGTACCGATGAACTTATACGGCTTGGCGGCTCCAGCAAATCCTATAAAAGCTCTTTTTGTTAAAAATATTTATACAAACTCATATGTGTAACAACACAAGATCAAAGGAACTAAAACAACGTCAAAATCAAAAAAGTAATCGATAAAAGCTGAGCTATCGTGTTCTGTTTATTCAAATCCGTAAAAAGATACAAATCCACAAGATCAAAGGAAATAAGTCAGTTCATCATGAATACTACAACATTAACCTACATTCATATGCTTCTTACTTTCCTTTTAGTACACATCACAAAAAAGACCAAAAGGAAAGTGTAGGGATCTAAAACAATACTTGAAAACTTGAAGTGCTTGTTGTCAGCAGTGCTTAATTCAGCCGCGGCTGAGTATTCCGTCAACAGAGGCGGCGACGGCTGGACTAAAAAAAGAGAAAAACATTATAAAACTAAGATATACAAAAAAAAAAAAAAAAAAAAAAAAAAAAAAAAAAAAAAGTATAGATGCATACGGATGATCCTTCAAAATTTGTTTAATATAGATCAATAGAAAAAAAATACATGAAAAACCTTTCTATTATGGTGAGTTTGGGGCATGGTGGTGGAGGGTGTGACGTGGTAGTGGCTGTGACGTGGTGGAGGGTGTGACCCAAAATTCAGTTTTTCACTTTTCACATTTGACCATTTTTTTATTATAAGTAGTTAAGATAAAACAACCACTTACATCCCTGCTTAACCCGTTTGCTTAATTAAAATCCACATTTATTCTTAAAAAAATTATAATAATAAAAATAAAAATTAAAAATTCATAAATCTCAAAAACTGTTAATCGTTAGGGCAACTTAAATTACTCGATTACACCAGCTATTTAATTATTTTTCAATAGACACTTTCATATACTTTCGACACAACATTTTTTTTCCGGTACAGAAGTTTGTATACTAATCTGTAATTTTGAATACTCAACATTCATAAAATTGGCATAAGTATTTTCTGTAAAATTCCAATGATTTAATGTTTTTTGCATTTGAAAATACAAATCCATAGCTTTCCAATCATTTATCATACATAATTCTTGAACTTTTAAATTAATACAGTTTATTAATAGAAGTTAGAGAAAATATAAGAATTTTTTGTGTTATTCAAACTCGTTTGATATGGCACATGTGATATAACACTAATTAGTAGATTCGAAGACTGAACATGATGTCGTAAAATTGCCATAAGTATTATTTTTTTGTTCAAACAACGTTGAATCTTTGGGAGTTGTATACAAATAATTATGCCCATTTTACGGCAACATATTAAGTGTTCGAAATTACAGTTTAGTATCATATCATGTGTGATATATCAAGTTTGAATATAATTTTATTCTATTTCTTCAACTTTTATGAATAAACCGTATTAAGTTAGAGGTTCAAAAAATTTGTGTAATATATGGCTGACAAGCTAAAGATAGCGACAGTATATTGAGTGTTCGAAATTATAGATTAGTGTTTATCAATGTTACATATATCAAGCGAGTTTGACTATAAAAAAAATTCTTTTATGTCACTTTTATGGATAAATTTTATTGATTTGGATGCTCAAAATTATGTATTTTTCAAAGTCAAAAAGGATGAATCATTTGGAGTTCGACACAAATACTTATATCCGTCTTACGACTGCATTGATTATTCGAATTTACATAATAATGTTATATCAATGTGATATATCAAGCAAAATACTGTAACGAAAAAATTGTCAAAATTATATTAAAATTTTTATTTATCGAAAGATACTTAAATGCTCGTAACGATGGTATAACAAGTTAACTATGTAAGTTTCTCGAGATATCGATTTTTGTTAAAAAATAAAGATGCAAGTATGTTTTAATTAAATTTATCGATTAATAATGTTATATCAATGTGATATATCAAGCAAAAATACTGTAAAAAAATTTTTGTCAAAATTATATTAAACTTTTGATTTATCGAAAGATACTTAAATGTTCGTAACGATAGTATAACTTATATAAGTTAACTATGTATGTTTCTCGAGATATGGATTTTTGTAAAAAAATAAAGATGGAAGTGTTTTATTTAAATTTATCCATTAATTTTTTCCATTTATATAATATAAGTGGATGATATTTATACTCAACATGCAAGAAAATATTATGTTCATTTGAAATATGGTATGGCATTAGCTACTAGTATGTGATTTACTAACTAATTTTGAGGATGTAGTTTCAAGTTTTACTGAAAACATTTGTGAGATAAATGATATACGGTATAAAAAAAGTTGTTGTCGAAAAAAAAAATTATAAAAAGAAAAGAAAAAAAAAAGTTACACTTACATTTTACGTTATTGGTGTCTTGTAACCTATCAAATGTCCATCTACTTGATGCCAGTTTCTATCCGTTCCAACCTTGAATCGATGCGTAGCAAGTTTTTTAGAGGGGCAGATCAGAATGAGAATAAGGTGTCTTGGGTCAAGTGGGCGAAGTGTTTGTCGAGAAAAGAAAAGGGTGGGCTCGGTATAGGTAGTATATATGGGCTCAACATTGGTCTTCTCTTCAAATGGATTTGGCGGTTTCTTTCTCAGCCTCTTGCTTTATGGTCTCGTGTCATTAGGAGTATATATGGCCAAAGTGGAGGCGTTTTTAATGTTACCAACCGTCGGCCTAAGCAATCTACGTGGGGCACTATTTTGTTTTCGGTCCATCGGCTCAAGGACAAAGGTATTGATCTCCTTTCCTTTTGTTCTAAGAAGCTTGGTAATGGTGAATCAACTCGCTTTTGGGAAGATATTTGGTATGGGAATACCCCTCTAAGACTCCAATTCCCTCGCATTTATAATTTGGACATCGAGAGAAATTGTCTTATTGCTAATAGGATTCCTTTGCTCCTTTCTGACTGTAGCACGGTTCTCAGGCGTTTCCCTAGGGGAGGTGCGGAAATGACTCAGTTTGATGATCTTAAAGATGTTATTAGGAGCGTGTCTCTTGCGGACCAAAGAGATACTTGGCAATGGTCTCTCGATGTCACTGGTGGGTTCTCGGTGGCTTCTGCTCGAGTTTTTGTGGATGACACAATGTTAGAGGCTGATTCTGTAGCTACTCGATGGAATCGCACTATTCCCATAAAAGTTAGCGTGTTTCTTTGGAGATTACATCTGAATAAGCTTCCGTCCAAGGTTAACTTATATAGGAGGGGCGTTCAGATTGATTCTATTATATGCCAAACTTGCCAGCTTGATGTTGAAACAGTAAATCACATTTTTTTCAATTGTGAGATGGCTAAAGATTTATGGTCCTTATTGGCTAAGTGGTGGGATTTGGATATTCCGATTTGTGCAAACATCTCGGAATGGTATGATTGGCTAGATGTTGTGCGTGTTGATGCCATGGCTCGTTCGGCTCTTGAAGGCGTAGGAGGGACTCTTCTTTGGTCTATATGGAACTTTCGGAACCAATTGCTCTTCTCTAGTCCTCCCCCTAAAAAGGCTACTCTTTGGGACTTCATTATTTCTCAATCTTTTTTGTGGTTTTCTTCTAGAAATCCTAAATGTAAGATTAGTTGGATAGGTTGGGTAAAAAATCCTATAGAAACTTTAGCCTCTATGTAGCTCTTCTTCTAGCTTTTGCTAGTTTTAATGCAAGCCGCCGTTCAAAAAAAAAATATTACATTTGCATGATGGTGCTAACTTTTATTAAAATTTATCAGAGCATTGGTAACTTTTGTGTCATGGCTTGGTGCCATGGGCCAAAAAGTACTGCCATGTCAGTAAAAATCTCCACGGCACCAGAAATCCCACGGCATCACATTCTGGCCGTATCCGTTGACACAAGAAATTCTGGTGCTGTCGGCCTATCTTTTTTCTTTTACATAAAATTAAACATACACAATATTAACTAAAATAAACTCCATTAATTAAAAAACACACATTTCAATTAAACTACAATAATTAAATATAAAACATGTTAATTAAACTACGATAATTAAACATAAAATATCTAAATTAAACTACGATACTTAAACATAAAATACGATTAAACTAAACTACGAATCAAGAAAACGAATCACCCGACACATAGCCCTCGTGACTCGAATAGGAGGCACTCGAATCGTCCTCACTCGATGGCACACGGGGCAATCCCATTCGTATTCGCCATTCTGCTCGACGGTTTCTCCGATCCTCTTTACTTTTTAAGTACACCTCACGCTCTCTTGCCTCACGTTCTTCCGCAGCTTGAACACGTAACAATTCTTGAATATCTTGCTGAAACAGTTCTTCATCAGTCAACCCTCTCCAAATGGGTTGGTTTTCCACCGATGAACAATTCACCGGTGGATTGTTCACCGGTTGATCGGGTTGTTGTTGGACCGGTTCATTATCCGGTGTGAATACCGGAAAGATGTCTTCCGGTGGAGTGTTCAGCGGTGCATTCGGAATCATGCTGGAGCTTGGGAATTGCTGAAAAAGTCATGGTGGCTTAGGAATTGTTAGGAGAAGTCACGGTGAGTTGGGAATTGTTGGGAGAAGTCACGGTGAGTTGTGAATTGTTGGGAGAAGTCTTTGCGAGACATTGTTGTCGAGAGAGTTGATAAATTTTACGTGTGTTTATGTATGTTGTGTATGTACAAAGCAGCCAGGGGATAAGCCTATATATAGGGCCTTTTTTGCATTTGAAAAGTTTACAAATATCACGCTTCTTAATTTGAATTTCAACTTATATTATCCACACGTGTTTTTGAATTTGAATTTTAAAAGTTTAAAAGATCCCGCTTTCTGTATGAATTTGAATTTAAAATGTATCCCGCATTCTGTTTGAATTTTGAATTTAAAATGTATCCCGCTTTCATAAACCCCTATTAATACCATACGTTACCATTCAATTTTTCACACACTTCAATATCTACATCATTTTACAATGACTAATCGTTGGTCAATGGAAGAAGAATACTTGCTAGCTAACGTATGACTTGAAGTTCACCATTCTAGAGACCTTGTGAATGAACGTTCTTTTTGGAATGACGTTACACAAAGGTTCAACAATCAGACTGATGGTGAGCACCATGATAAAAATAGTATTACGGCTCAATGGAATAGAATCAACCTTGAATGTCGTAGATATAATGCTATTTACAAAGAGTTGCAACATACAAGTCAAGACCCTTGTCACCTCAGCAATGCAAACCGAATTTATCATGAACGCCATGATGGGAGAGGGATTAAATATCAACATGTGTGGTTCGTTCTGAGAAACACATTGGCATGGGACAGAGACAATGCGTAATGGTGTTTTATGTTAAGTATTTCCGTATCGTGTTTATTTCTTTTCCGTATCGTTTGTAACTTGGTGTAATGTTGCGTAACGATGTTTTATGTATTGTTTTCTCGTATCGTGAATTTGAATTGGAATTTGAATTTACTCATTTTGTTTGAAAAAATATATTAAAAATATGTGTAAAGTATGGATTAATAAGGGGTATATATAAGGTTTTTTTTAGGGTTTAATTTTTGTGATTCATATACATCAAAGTACCAAATCCAAGGTTCATATTTTTAAAAACATGCTCTAACGTTAAAAAAAAAATAATAATAAAAAAAAATAAAAAAAAAAATAATCCCCACGGCGTAGGCTGGCCACCACGGCGCAAGGCCTTATGGCGCCACCAGCGATACCGTGCGCCGTCGAGTTTTCTTGACTGGTAGGATGGCACGATGGCAAAACGCAAAGGTACCATTTGCTCTCATAATATTAGTTACTTTTGAATATATGTGATATGTCGACCAAAGTTGTGAAAGTGTATGACTCGGATGCACGTGACACTTTTATAAATGTGCATCACGACTTCACGTCTCTATAAAAATATATCGCAAAATACGAAACATCATCACTAATAAAAAATGGACACGTGGGCCATTTATTTCTTTTCATATCGTTTATTTTTACCAGGATCTTACCATAAAGTCTGAAGGCCCTAGACATATTTTCATACCTACCACATTTACAAAATATCTGGTGAACTCAAGAAGATGCATAGACCAGGTCATCCACCACCACCGCCACCTCATCACCACCCACCACCACCTCCTCATCATCATCACCCTCCACCACCGCCACCTCATCGTCACGATCGTCAAGGCTGTTGTACTATTCTCTAGCTTTATATATAGGTGTGTAGTCATGCATGACCTAAAGTTATTCGATGTAACAAATAGTATGTGCATGCATGATCAGTTACTTACATTTGATGATGTATTTCGTTTGAGTATTATATAACTTTATCTATGAATAATTGTATTGTTGAATTTATGAAGGTGAACTATTTGAGATTAATGATATTTGTGGTGTCATTTTCAAGTGTATTTATTTGTTAAATGAGTAGTATATAATATCTGAGATTATCTATGATCCATATATAGTTCCTGTTTTATTTTCTATGTCAGTTCGGTGGTTAATTAGTGTATGTAGATGTACAGAGTCTGATGATTTGATTTATTTAGTACCTACCACCCTTTATGAGAAGTCATTGTGTAATTCTCACAAGAGCAATTTCCATTTTAGTAAAGTTGGGATCATTTTCAACTCGTTTTGGTCGTTCGTGTGTAAATGAGTCTTCTGACTTCTGAATCTTGTCCGCATATAGCATATTGGTATTGATCTGCTTCCGCATTGATATGAGTACTAAAGAAACAAGATCGTATTTTTTTTTTGTGTGTAACACAAATGCAATTAAGACGCAGAATTAAATTCTTAGCTTTTTTTTATAGAGAGATTATATCCGGTAAATATATTAAAAAAGTAGGATGATGTTTCGTACAAGGAAATGAGCACACTCTAGAAAAAAACTTCTATCTACGTGCTTTGAACACAATCTTCTATGCGAGTTTGAGCCTTACAACATCAGCAACCACGTTGGTGACTTGATCAACAATCTTCTAGCCTTTGTTATGAATACGGTTTTCTCGTTCTTGCCATATAAAGTACGAAGATGCAGCCACAATTAAACGTCCAACAATACTTTGCGCATCATCATGTTTGCACAAAGGGACCAGCCATCCCATTATATCATCCCAAACAGAAAAACATAAGTTTGAGCCTTACAACATCAACAACCACGTTGGTGACTTGATCAACAGTCTTCTCGCCTTTGCTATGAATAATGTTGTTTCATTCTTTCCATATAAAGTACGAAGATGCAGTCACAATTAAACGTCCAACAATACTTGGTGCATCATCATCTTTGCACAAAGGGGTCAGCCATCCCGTTTTAACATCCCAACGGGAGAAGCAGAACGGAAATCTGCAACTTTTAACACATTCGACCACACCGTTACTGAATATGAACACTTGAAAAACAAGTGCTCATGAGTGTTGGGTTGTATCTTGCATAAAGGACACCTAAGCGTAGATAAGACCACATCATTTGCCACGTCCCACTGATACAAACTATCCAGCGTCTTAAGTCTTTTCCGCATGACAAGCCACACATGTATAGCATGTCGAGGAATGCCAAATCGTGACCATACAAGTTCGAACCAATCAACCTCATTCCCTTGAACAGGCACAGTATGCCACACGTCTCTAACAGTAAAGTCTTTTAAGATACCGTCATGTGATATCCAAAACAATTTATCTCCTTGACCGTTATGCTATAGAGGGACACTAATCTATTTAGAATAGGGAATAAAGTGTACCATGCAACCGGCCATTTCTATTCGGCATTAGAAACAACACTTACTTTCTCTTGTAAGTTATACCCCGCATTGATCACATTTCGGTTTGATACATGGTTCTTTAAAGTTCTGTGAGCATCCCACGTATCACGACACACTGATGCCTTGTTGTAGTTACCGAGGCTGAAAGGATTAATAATCTTGTTGGATGATGAAGGGAAGTCACTACCTTTGCAAAAGGAGGCTGATAATAATGTTGGTAATACTGTTAAGGAGGCGGATCACGTTTTGGACTACATCAATAGTGATGAGTTCGAAGATGTATACAATGAGACTGCTCATTTCATGACAAGTGGAGGTGCATATGATGCTAGTTTATTTGAGGATGAAGATTATGATCTATATGACACTTATGACCTTGAAGGTTTAACTAAGGAACAACGGGCTTATTGTGAAGCGATGGACATTAATCTTCGTGGTCAGTTTAAATGTTAGTTTCTTATTTCGTGTCTTTATACTAGTTGTTCATTAGTTTGGTTTGTCTTTCTTATGATATGTTAGGTTTGAAGCACAATTTGTGCGTTTGTTTCCCATCTATGTTACGGGTCTAGATGTGGTATTCACTAACTTTACTAGGGTTTGTCCCTTTACCCAAAAAAAAGAAGTTTATACCAACAATGAGGTCGAATAAGCATGCGAATCTGGAGCAAACTTATACCAACCCTAGCTTATATTAGAAGCAACAAACATCCCAAAAGCTCATGTTTTTTAGCTTATACGCGTGTATTCACCTTACCCACATGGACTCCTTATGGGTTACTAATTTCCATATGTGATTTTCCATTAAAGCAACGTTAAATTTCTCCAATCTTGTAACCCCAAGACCACCTTCACATTTAGAAAGACACACATCATCCCATGACACTTTTGCTTTGCTACGTTTCATTTCTCATTGACAACACAAAAAACCACACATCAATTGTTTAATATGTACAATGCCAACCAGAAGAATAAAAATGTATGCCCAGTAAACATGCATAGAAGAAAGAACTGAAAGAACAAACTCAAGCGTCCCAGCAAAGGAAAGCCATTTGTTTTTCCAATCCCCTATTATTTTTTGAACACATTCCATAAGAATCTTACAATATTTATGCAAAAGATGGGATGAAATAAGAGGAACTCCCAAGTACTTGATTGGAAGCGTACCGTCTTCAAATGGCATAAGGCATAAGCTAAAGAATAGATGATTTAACATGATCAAGAACATTGCAAAAGAAGATAGACCTCTTAGGGATACTTGGGATTAGCCCTCAAACGCACTTAAATTCCTCTAATGCCTCTATAATAACATTAGCTGATTGGACATCTCCACAAGCAAACATAATCAAATAATCTGCAAAACAAATGTTAAAAAGTTTTGTTTGCTACATCTGTTATGATTTGCAAAATTATTATCTTGACGAACTTTAAGCTTCAAAATAAATGTTAGAATCCCTATAACTAACGTAAATAAGTATGGGACATTGGATCACCTTGGCGCAACCCTCATTTCCCTTTGAAATAACCATGTAAATTACCTTTAACATTTATGCAAAAAGAGGTACTCGTGACACACGCCATAATCCACTTAATCATGGTCTCGTGATAGACAAAACCAACAAGTATTTCCTCTAAATTTCCAACTAATTGTGTCATATGTTTTGGGATATCAAATTTGAAAGCACATATCAGAGGCCTCCTATTCAATTGGTAATTATGCATTAACTCTTCCGTAAGGAGTATATTATCCGAGATGCTACAACCCAGAATAAATGCCGACCAGTTGTCAATAACCACATCATCTAAACCTTCCTTAATATTGTTATTAATTATTTTACTAATGCATTTATAAATGACATTGCAACATGATTGATGACATCAAATAACAACATATTATTAGCATTATTTATCTTATGTTTATTGATTGTT
Organism: Artemisia argyi; assembly: GCA_030686995.1. NCBI lineage: Eukaryota > Viridiplantae > Streptophyta > Magnoliopsida > Asterales > Asteraceae > Artemisia > Artemisia argyi. The sequence goes on from CM060695.1 coordinate 43,202,070, forward strand.
TTATATTATTTTATATGAGAATTGATACTTAATTGCTTACTTTGTAAATCTCAGTTACAAACAAGCAATTGGTGAAAGTTAGCTATTTTGGACGTAAATTGGAGTAAAATGGATCAAGTTGGAAAAGTCTACTAAGTTGACGACAGATACGCCTTATTATTCTAGACAGATACGCCGTATATGAAACTTTGGTCAACGAGAAGATCTAAATTGTTCTACTCCAGATAAGCCGTATGAAAACAATAACATACGTCGTATATATTCTGAAGACTTCACCATATTTCCAAAATAAGAAGACAAGATGCGCCGTATAAAGATTGGTGATACGCCATATCACTTAGGCGGTGTACGAAAATTTCAAAATATAATAATCTTTGACCCCATGTAAAGTTACCTTGATACGGCGTATCAGATAAACTGATACACCCGATTCTGTTTCCAAAAAGTATAAATACATCATTTGCAGCCAAATTTTAGAGATACACAAGAGGCGACAGGGAACCGAACAACTTATAACCACTAAGTACTAGACCAGGAGCAGTAAGAAGGTCCTGCTAGTGCATAATTTCATAGGAAGATTCGCTTAATTCATTTTAGTACTCTTTAATCGTTTGGTTAACGTATTTTTCTCTTTTGATTCATAATTGAATATTTTCAAACATGTTATCTTGTGCTATTACAGAGATTATGGGCTAATAACCTGTAGGTATTAGCCGTGTTTATTAATTATTGATGTTTTATTGGATGCTCATGAGCGTGTTTTGATTACTTTATTGCTTCATTAATATTTGCATGTTAATGTAAGCCTTAAGTGGTTAATTAATAATTTGATAATCGTTAAGGTAGACTTTATGAGGATTTCAGATTAATCGTGACAGGATTAGTCGGTTGAGAAAACTTAAAAGCCGAAATCTAGACGTTTAGGGAGTCTAAACATTGGAACGAGATACGCCACGAAGTGATGCACCATAGAGAGAGAAGAGATTTAGTATTCATCACATATGACCGAACATTAGGCTAATATATTTTCCTTACTATTGGCTTGACCTCTTATCTGTGTTTCTGCTTGTATGTGTTATTTGCTTATCGCCTAGAATTACAGTTTTACTTAATCTAAACATTGTGTCAGTTTCCCAGGCTGAAACCCTTTGCTGCATTAGATTAAGTTTATTTAGACTAACTTTAGAATTAAAATACTGATAGATGTTTAAGTGTTAACATTCTACTCTTAGTGATCGACACTTTACTTACAAACTAGGCTACATTGATCGAGTACACCGCCTGTTAGTGTTTGTTATAGGTTAATTCGACTAAAAATAAATTTAAAACTTTAAACATAATCTATACCTACAAGGATAGCATATCAATGATATAGGACAATAGTTCGCGATGGGTAGATACCTAAGGTAGCAATGCAAGAATGGTATGATTAGTTCTTTCAACAATTGAACATTCGTAAAGAAGTCTTTCACCGCATTACAAACGTCACCTCCAACAATGTCCCAAGCTTTCTTGAAAGAAGAAAACTAAAATGTACCCATCGAGAACCAACGCCTTTATCAATGGAGAACATGGCTTCACGAATTTCAGCATCAATAAAATACGAATCATATTTCCAGCCTTTTCTTGGTCGAAACGTTTATGGAATAGGCCTTCATGGTTAATAGGCGTAGTATCACTCTCAACTCTAATAAAATTCGTATAATGGGAAACAAAAACTGTTGGCATCATATTACCCTCATACATTATATTATTATCTCCAATAACACAATTGATGCGACTACGACTTTCTTTAGCCTTGACAAAACGGTGAAAATATTCGGAATTAGAACCCCCCACACTTAGCTATTCTATCTTTGATTTTTGTTTTAGAAACCTTTCTTCATCGAGCAATGCTTGGGTATAGGCAGTGAGATACACCGCTTCTTCACCATGTAAAGTACTAGAAGATGGGCTTTTATCCAAGGCAGATTTTACCTCTTCAAGCTCCTTCCTAAGCTTCACAACCAGCTCATGAATTTGACCTTGCGCATGAAGTAACTTTCAAAGATGCTTAAGTAACTTGCAATTTTTTCACAATCTTAAGGGTCGACAATTGTTGAGGCAATTTTGCTGGAGTGGCAATTTATTAGGGGAATGCGAAGCAAAACAATACAAATTATGCAAGCAATTTATTGGAGCAGCAAAAGCAACGAAACGAAAAGTATAAAATAAAGGTCGACAATTTTGGAGGGTTAAGGTATATTAGAATTGGGAAAAACTCTATCAAGTATCAACTTAATTCTCATTAATCCAAAAGTATAAATACAATATAATAGCTTGAAAAATAATCAAGTGTAGTAAATCAAAATATAAAGGGTATGTTTGGTAAAACTAGCTGTAAATTGTATACTTTAAGCTGTTAATTGTACCCTGTAAACTGTAAAGCTGTTAATATGAGCTACATGCTACATTTTTTTTTTAATAAAAGTGTTTAGTAAGTTAGCTGTTAAATGTAAATATAAAATGTAAAATGACATAAAAGGACATATTTATAATTGTAAACAAATGTTTGGAGAATATATCGGAAATTTAAAATTTTAATAGCTCAAAGATGTTTAAAAAGCTTCATGAATCAGCTTTTCATTTAGGAGCTATTTATTTGAAATAAAAGCTTGAAGTTTACGTATCCAAACGGAGCTACTTACTTAGAGGATATTATTTTTATAACAAAAAGATAACAGCTAACCAAAAAGATCCAGCCAAACAGGCCCAAAGTAAACTAACAAGTAACAAATACTACGTATGAGCTTAACCCACAATACATTGATCAACTAATACAAACGTTTGGATCAACGTTTAATAGAAACGTGCATGCATGTCAATCCAGTAACTTTGCTCAAATCAGTTAATTAATGTTTGATCTGACAAAATCGAAAGAATATAAAAGCTTATACATGTCGACAGGGGCTGAGCCACCATGCAAGCTATGGGGGAAGGCCCCAATAAAGCTCCACTTGAATGGCTAAGCTAAGAGAAAAAATGGTTAAATTTATTGCAAAGATTAGTGGTGCCCTCAACATAGAAAGTAAAGTGCCCTCTTCAAATAGAAAAAATTACTAATTCTATCTCATTTTTTTTCGTGTTTGTTTTGTTTTTGTTTTTGTGCTGAAAAATCGTGCACTGATATGAAAAAGAAGGTTGAAGTCATGAAGATGAGAATAGAGAGGATGAAGACAAAGAGAGAGGATGAAGACAAAGATATTTAAAATTGGGTAACTTTAAGTACAGTATAGTATTAGCCAATAGTACACTTGTTTGTATTTTAGTTTTCATTTAATTGTAAAGGCTTTATTATTAGAGTAATTTTCACAAAACTATCTACAAAATGACGTATCAGTTGTTGATTGGTTTAATTAGAGAAAAAAGAGAAACTGTGACAAAATCCAACAATCAACCACTAACAAATCATTTTGTGAATGTTTTTGTGAAAGTTTATTTGTTAGCATTCCACTTATTATTAATACAAAAATTGGAATTCTTAATATGTTATTTACATATACGTGATTTTTTTAGTTTGTATATCTATGTCGACACATCTTATGGTGCTTTTAGTTTAAAATTAAGTTTCAAGTTTTGAGTTTACGTTTTATTTGTCGAAACAAGATCAGTTATGTTAACATTTTTTTTTTTTAAATAATCCATATTAAATTAATGAGTTATGTTGAAATGAGAAATATAATTAAAAAAAAAAAGAAAAAAAAAAGAAAAAAAAATGTGAATAAACAACCATAAGATGCAATTACGATAATAGATGAATTTTTCCATTCTTTCTTTTTCTTTATGTGAAATACGTGGCTTATATATCTCACTATTTTCATTTTAATAATTATTTTCTCTTCCTTAAAATTCATTAAAATTCATTAGCATATATAACCGGTTTATAAAGGTCTCATTACTTTTATACAAAGTAATGTACAATTTTAGCCTCTCTTAGCTTGTCTTATTTCTATTTTTAGTTGTGTGTTTACATTTTATAAATGAGATAGATTACCAGTCGAGTAGATTTTATTTAAGATAAACTTGATAAAAGTGCATTATGGATGGATATACATCGCTAGGTTGTTAGTGTTAATTGCCTAGCAAAAGTGGATTTTGCGTTTAATTTATGCTTACCTAACCTGACTTGTTTTAAATTTTGCTGTAAAAAGATTTTCAACACGGTATCGAATCGCTGGTTCCCCCTTCGGTTGGATTTCCTGACTCCGCCACTGCACATGTCGACAAGTTAAACTAGCACCCTTATAGATACGGTCGACTGTTTGGTTTGTTGCTACTTAGATATAACACAAACGAAAGAATACAGATGCATGTTTAGCTACTTATACATGTCGACCATTTAAGTTGTTACTTCGATATAGAACCGGATGAGTTGGATGATATTGACGCGTATGATAGATAATACACCGTAGAGGTGCGATCCCCTAAAAAGGGACTAAAAATACAAAGGCTAGAAAGCCACTCACCATGTGACAAGTGTCCACCACCCACTCCCTCCCTTTTTTCTTTTTTAATTCGGTTAGGGGGTATTTTGGTCATTTTAACCCGTTTCTTTATTCCACCTTAAACTTCAAACGCAAATATCTTTCAAACGACAAACTTTTACGAAAAACCGATTTCACCATAATTTTTAAAATTTAATCCTCTTTAATTTGGTATAAATCTTGTTAAATATTTCGAACTTTTTTTTTTACATATAAAGTGGGTCTTGATTTTCTTGATTTTTTTTTATCATTTTCGGCCCTATTTTTTACCCTCATAAATGTCGAATCGTTAAAAACTTAAAACATGAAAGTTATAGATTTTTGTTCACTTTTTACACAGGTTTTTGAATCACTCAAATCCGATCTCATATGAGTAAGATAACACACGTTAAAGATGGTGTTTAACTCATATTTGTTGCACATAATGTGTTTGATGAAATGTCTAGCTTATATATTTTGTGTTAAAATTGAGCTAAATGCACTAATTTTTGTTTCTCAATGCATTATTAATCATTTTATTAATGTAAGACTCAAAAAGTAAAGTTTTTTAATCATTATATTTTTAAAATATACATTTAGTTCATCAGTTAGGTAATTAGGTTCATCAGTTAGGTAATTAGATTCATCAGTTAGGTTATTAGGTTCATCAGTTAGGTTACTTTGGTTCATCAGTTTTTATGGTAACATTTTTGACTAATTGATGAACCTAAACACATAACACATGACAAATAATTATAAGTTCATCAATTAGTCAATAACTGATAAACAAACTGATGAACCTAAAATTAATGAACCTAACTGATGAACCTATAATTATAGGTTCATCAGTTAGTCAATAAATGATAAACTAACTGATGAACCTATAATTAATGAACCAAAAAATCAATGAACCTAACTGATGAACCTATAATTAGTCAATAACTGATGAACCTATAATTATAGGTTCATCAGTTATTGAATAACTGATGAACCCAAACATTTTATCAAACTTGATGAACCTGAAATTGATGAATCTGAAAAAATTGATGAACCAAATTAACTGATAAACTAACTGATGAACCTATAATTAATGAACCAAAAAATCAATGAACCTATAATTAGTCAATAACTGATGAACCTATAAACTAACTAATGAACCTATAATTAATGAACCAAAAAATCAATGAACCTAACTGATGAACCTATAATTAGTCAATAACTGATGAACCTATAATTATAGGTTCATCAGTTAGTCAGGTTCATCAGTTAGTCAATAACTGATGAACCTATAATTATAGGTTCATCAGTTATTGAATAACTGATGAACCCAAACATTTTATCAAACTTGATGAATCTGAAAAAATTGATGAATCCCAGGCACCTTCTCAAACACAACAAAAAAGCTAATAATGCACATATTTAAATTAAAGCACCTTCATTTCTCTTCTAAAACCAAAAACAAACAAAACCCACTTCAGATTATGCTCAAAAAGACTAATTCTTGAATAAAAACAAAAACCCACCTCAGATTATGTTCAAAAAGTGGTGACGAAATCAAATCTCAAGATATGGATACCATCATAAACCACCGCGACACCATAACAACACTGAGAAGAAGAAGAAGCTGCTATTGGTGTTGTGACGGAATCAAATCTCACAAAAAGTGACGTCACAACCGTGGTTTTGATAATTACGGTGGTGGTGGTGGTGGTGGCAGATTGATGTTTATGACAGATCCACTAGTTGTGATGATAGCGCACCGTCGATGTGGTATTTTGGTAGGAGATCTGGTGAGAGTGGCTGGTGTTGCAACGGTAGTTTCCAGCGTATTTGAAGGTGGTGGCATCGTTGATAGGTGGTGGTGTTAATGGCGGTAGCAGATGTTGTGGTGCGTGTGTGTTTTCTGGTGTTTTTAGTCTGGTATTTTTTTGATGATTGGTTAGCAGAGAAGGTTTAATGATGAGATGAAAATGTATAATTACAAAGTTGCCCTTAATGAAGAAAAGAAAAAGGACACGTGTTGTTCTCTAATTACTTTTTAGGCTTTTTATTTTTCTTTCACTTTTCAATTGATCCTCTACCATACACTGTAATATAATGCTGTCGACGTGAATTTACACTAACCCAAGAAACTAATAATTGTTCAACACGTGAACATAAATTTTTACTTGCTGCTAAAATGAAAAAGCACAATTCCCACTTCCCAGCCTATAAATTCCCAAACCCTTTGCTCAATTTTCATACCAACCTCATCCACAACATATATTTAGTGAAAAAAAGAAGATGCCTCAACACGTTCAACACAACCCACCACCGCCTCCACCAGGCCATCCGCCACCACCACATGGCGAAAAACAGGGTTGCTGTACTATTTTATAGGTTTAATATTATCTATGTAAATTGTTATATGTATCTTCTGTTTATTCATGTACGTTCGTGGTTATCATATATATAGAAATAATGCTGCATGCATGTTTAGGACTTGATTCGAAGATGTATTTCTTTTGAATGTTTTATAAAGTTCTATTATATTTGGTTTAAACGCATGTGTTGTGTTTGGTCATCCATGATATTGATTCATAAATTAATTAAGGTATTTATTGAATATACGAGTTGTGATCTGTGTGAAAAAATTATCATAATATAAATATAAAATGTAACTAAAAAGTGCGATTTGAAGAGAAATAACAAACAAATTATTGTAACATGTTACCTTCTTGCCGTTTATATCAGTTGTCCTTTAATAAGTTCAAAACATTAATTATAGCGACTGGTGGAATATAGGCCAGACTTAAAATGTCGGCAACTCACAACAACCATAATTTAAAGTACTTAATTAAAACATGACAAATAAGTAAAACGAAAATAAAATATGTAAGCTGAAAATTGCCCAAGGTGTTTTAGGTTTTGCAACAAATTCCTTAATGCTCGGTGTCACGAGCTAAATTTGAAAGGGTCGGATTTTGCTCAAAAGAGTAATAAATGCAAGCATTTTTGTTTATCCCGTTGATCTTGTTTGAGTACTCCAACACTAAAGGTACTGTTACGTGTCATGAGTAGAGGACTCGACATAGAATCACACTAGCAAGTAGGAAGGACCGCTCCTGTAATGAGTTCGAGGCATGACGAAATCAGTGAACCTTTACTATACGCGGGGATGGTAAGCTGGTCCTTATTAGGTTAAGGACGCCACACGGGGTCGAAAGAATGACTATGTGACAAGTTGTATTAAAGCCTGGTTGGATCGAGGTGGACCGAAGCAGAATCACTCATGTCACTCTCACAAAGTTCTTATAAGTGTCGGTTGCGCAAAGGTTGCGGGAGGGGTCTCCCGGGATGTTGCAGAAGAGAAAATGATGTCGTGTAGAGAGACAATATCGCATTAGATGGAAGCCAGAGAGTAGTTGACTAATCAAAGTAGGGAAGACAATTGATGCATGTTAAATCTTAAGTCGCCATATAGAGTCATTTAATTGTCTAAGAAGGAAGGTAGTTGTTGCACGCTCGGACACAAGAGTCGAAAGTCAAATGTCCCTTTAAGCCACAGAGGGATGTTATTCGTCGAGGTTAATGACCATGCACGAGGTCACGCATGAATTAGTGGTTGGAGAATGTCAATAGCCAAATTTTGAAGGGTTGTGTTCTGCTTGGAAGCATACTGAATGCGAGGGTACCTGTTTTATCTTGTTGGTCAAAGATACAGTACTAGGATTCGACATGTCCAGAGACACTGGTAGGGACTAGGGAGTTTGGGCTGCTCCCCTGATGAGTCTAATACAAGACTAATACAAGACGCAATCAGTGAACCTCTATATATGCGTGATGAAAGCCTGATGAGACACAACGCGAGGTCGAAGAACGACTCTGTGACATTATGCTAAGAAACAAAATTTTGTTACAGTTCATCGTAAGAAAAAATTATCCGGTCAAAATTAAGCATTGATTATGTTTTTACTTTTTCAGAGACAGAGTCAATGATTTTCAAAATTTTCATCCGATAATAATCATCATCGGTAATTATGTAATTAAATAATTTATCTTTAACCACAACTTTTAAATTGCACTTTACAAAACTCTAAAAGATGAGCAATAATACTAGGGCATTTTAATTATAGTGGGTCCAATTTTTTTTTAAGAGAACCCATAAGTCAAACTCAATAGCTCAATACCTCGGTAAAGAGAGTCAATCTTTCTTATTTTCTCTGTCATGTCAGCTTTTTCTCTCCAACGATATTCAAACGATTGGGTGCCCCAGTAAGGATGACTATGATCAAATAAATGCACAACGTTTAAATATTAAATGCACAAGGAAGAAAGTATCAATCGTATACACGACCTTGAGAAAAAAAAGGTGAGCGATCGAGTGTTGGCAGAAGGAAGATTGAATGGGAATCGATCGAGTATATCGATCGTGAACCCTTACTCGGGGTAGCCTCATAACTTAGTTAAAAAAAAGTAATCATCAGGTATTTATTATTAATTCGATTAATTCTCGCCAAATTGTTTCATTGCTGGGTGAAACCTGACCGCTCAACTAGTGCCTAACGAGTTTTTACTCGTTTCTTTTATTTTTAAAAGTACTTATTACACTAATTGAATTAAAAAATTAGTTTATGAAAATTAATAACTATAAAAACTTTTAACGTTAAAATATTTTTAAGCATTTTTTTATGTAGTAATAGGTGAGGTTTAATTAGTCATTGTGTGTCACCACCTCCCACCTATCCTATACATTCGATCAAGGTTGTCACTGCGAAGCTATAATAAAGGTGCACGGTGTCTTACCGTCTAGCCGTTGGTATTCCGCATCTTCACAGAGAATTCAATTTCACCGGGTCCATGTCGGAGACAGTGGTCGATACACCATTCGTGCAGGTCTCCTTTAAAGGACGGGTTACACCATTAAGTTATGAGAATTATCATAACTTAATTCACTCTAAGTTTGCAACATGCATGGCCTAAGATCAATTAAGTAACTCAACACTAGCTAAAATAAGATGCTTAACCGACTGAGGTTTATGTTTTCCAATTACACATACATTGCATAATATAATCATAAATATTTACTTTTACAAAGTGTTGGTTTAATAAGCAGTTCTAACTCGGGGACCATTTTGGATTCAATGTGATCAGTTCACAAAGATCACAGTACTCTAGGCGATGTTAAGTTCAACTGTCTCCAGTTCCACAAAAATGTTTGCCTAAAAGATAGTCGTTCAAGATCTGGCTTTAACATGAATGTTTATTCTAGATGTTAACTAAAATAACTATATTTGCACGGAAACTAGATTAAATCACATGGTATATAACCATGCCGATCGACAAGCGGTAATAATTTATTATGAAGAGAAGAAAATATCTAGATATGATCAAATCGAAGATGTGGATGCATGTGGTCACACATAAATCTGACCATAGAAATTCGTAGCACTGCACGTCTCTACACTTATAAGTTTCTCACATTATTTTGTATTCTTTTAATGATAAACCATTACGCTAAGGAAATGAAATGTGTCAACATTGACACATAAGATATATTCCCACCCTATATATTCTCAAAGTCCATGCTTCATATAATCATATCATACCAAACCATATTCACAAAAATATATTTCCACCTTAAGATATATTTGATCAACATAAAGATGCATAGACCAGGACACCACCATGGACCACCACCGCCACCACATCACCACCATCACCCACCGCCACCGCCGCATCATCACCACCACCCTCCTCCACCACCACCTGTCCATCACCACCATCCACCACCACCACCTCCTCATGTTCATCATCACTATCCCCCACCACCTCCTATTCATCATCACCCTCCACCACCGGTTCACCATATTCACCACCACCCTCCTCCACCGCCACCACATAGACCACATCCACACCACCACTATTGAAGCTAGCTAGCTAGATAAAATATTTTCTATATATGTTGTAACTTATGTATGTCTAATACTTTTTAATGTGTATATTCCTTTTAAGGATTTTAGTGATCTTGTTTAATGATCATATGTAGCAATAATACTTCATGTTAAATTAAGGATTTTACGATTACGTAACTATCTTTCTATAGTTGTCATGCGTGTTTCACTTCAATGTTGTCTTAAATTTAAGCATGGTTGCAAAAATCGCTAGATGATGTCGAGTGCTCGGATAACGCTTTTTGATTAATCGGTTAGACATGGATTAATCAGATTGAAATTATAAAGGCAAATGGCACGAAAAGTCATCAAAGTTAGGGTATATTTCCAATCAAGATATCCAACTTTTTTTTCTTGTATAAAAAGGTTCTCATTTTTTTTTTTTTTTTTCTGGCGGATTTGGGGTTTTTTTCTAACTTTCGTTAACTCACTTCGTTAGTAAATTATATGTTTGGTCCTTGAGTTTGTATAGTAATTTCATGCACCATCCACCATCACCCACCACCACCTCCTGCCACCTTTACCACCATCCACCACTACCACCTACCTCCACCACACCACCCACCTCCACCACCACCAACTGTTTCCACTACCGCCACAACAACCTACGTGGGTGTTTGCTTGTGACTCGAGGAAGCAAATACAACACACCCATTTGTGGGTGGGTTGGTCTTGAGCCAAAATGACAACCCGACCACCCTTGTGGTTCATGGGCATTGACTGAGAGCCACAAAGAAAAGACTATCCCCAGCATGGGTTCGGCCAAACACAAAGCCAAAATCCGACACACAATTTGTATCAATACAAAGCATTAAGCACAACATAATATAGATTGACACAACAATGAAACAAAACAAGTACTGAGCCAAAACGAATTAACCAAACAGACTCAAATCCAAAATAAACCAAACAATTAAACACTTCCAAGTCTTACAGCCAATACGGTTTTAATATTTGTGTTGGTTTTCTCGATTTTTCCATTATAAGTTTTACCACACAGGCGCAATAATCACAAAAGAATCAACATCAAATCATATAATCGGTTTCATAAAGGTGAAATAATCGACTGATTCACAAAAGCAACAAGACTATAACAAATCAGGAACTTTCAATAACTCACAAAAACATATACGATTAAGAACAAAGATATCGTGGTTTTACTGGCATCATTTGAGTAGATCTGAGCTTGTTATTAGGTGGTGAGGATAGTGAAGCGTAGCAGGAGGAGGGAGGAAGAAGAAGACATTTTATATATGGGGATAAGTGAGAAGTGGTTGTACATTTTATCCCTTTATATATATATATATATATATATATATATATATATATATATATATATAATTTTGGTGTTTGGGTAGTAGTGGATAATTGGTGAACTTCCAAGCTTGAAAATTTTGGTTTTTTTGTTTAAGGATTAAAGCTTTTTGAAAATTTTATTACCTGTTTCAAATGTTTATATTGGACGGTGGTGGTGGTGGACAGTGGTGGTGGAGGTGGGTGGTGGCTGTGGTGGTGGTGGTGGACGCAGGAGGTGGTGGTGGATGGTGCATGAAATTACTATACAAACTAAAGGACCAAACATGTAATTTACTAACGAAGTGAGTTAACGGAAGTTAGGGAAAAACCCAAATCCGCCAAAAAAAAAATTGAGAACCTTTTTATGCAAGAAAAAAAGTTGGATACCTTAATTGAAAATGAACCCTAACTTTGATGCCTTTTTGTGCCATTTGCCCAAATTATAATATATGAAAATACAAATATTTGAAATTACCACGTATATGTGTAACATAAGAGTGGTGGCAATGGTACCGCTGGGGCAGCGGTTTGCCTCCAAACCGCCGGGGAACACCGCCGCCACCCCAGCGGTTTGGTTCGGCGGTTTGGTTGGGCAGGGATTTTCACCGATGCGGTTTGCATTTGAAATGTGAACGTTGGACATGGAATGTGAACGTTGGGGGATAAAAACAAAACAAAAGGGAGCGTGTGTTTGTAACAAAAAAAAAAAAAAAAAAAAAAAATTCTATAAATACCAAACACAACACAAATAAACTACACTTATTCAAATACACACACATTTCACACAATGGCATCATCATCTTCTTCATCCGATGAGTTATATTTCCCCCCCACGACCTTTCAACAAAATCAATCCACGGGTAGTACTCTATCAACCTTTTTAGCCATATACGATTCGATTGAGGACACGGCAACCTCTACCGAACCACGAGCGTCTGTCACCCGTTTTCGTGAAAAAGCTTTACAAAATCTAAAGGATGACTATTTCGTTGAAATTCCAAAGTTTGCCCACCATATTTTTCGAGATAGGTTTCGTATGAATAAAAGGTTGTTTTTAAGAATTGTTGGTGATATTGAAGCGAGATTCGAATGGTTTCAAGAGGGCGTTGATGCGAGGGGGGCAAAAAGTTTCACGGCTTTACATAAATGCACATCGGCCATTCGGCAACTCGCAACGGGTGAACCTCCGGATAGATTTGATGACTATTTAAACATGGCACGAAGAACGTCAGGTTATAATTTTTTTTATTAATGTTGTCGTTATATTTTTTTTATTAATGTTGTCGTTATAATTTTTTTTATTAATGTTGTCGTTATATTTTTTTTATTAATGTTGTCGTTATATTTTTTTTATTAATGTTGTCGTTATATTTTTTTTATTAATGTTGTCGTTATATTTTTTTTATTAATGTTGTCGTTATATTTTTTTTATTAACAGGAGAATGCCTTGATCATTTTTGCAATGCGGTTATTGAATTATATGGTCGAGAGTTTTTACGTAGACCGACATCTCATGACATTGCACGCTTGTACGAGGCACATGAAGAACAACATCACATTCCTGGAATGCTTGGTAGCATTGATTGTACACATTTTGTTTGGCGAAATTGTCCTAGACATTTGAAAGGCCAATATAAGCGTGGCGATCACCAATACCCGACTATTATGCTTGAATCCATCGCTTCATACGATTTGTGGATTTGGCATTCGTTTTTTGGTCCTCCCGGTGCTAACAACGATATAAATGTTTTGAATCAGTCTCCGTTGTATCTTACGGAGCGAAATGGAACGGCGCCAAACAGTTCATTTTCTGTAAATGGACGTAATTACAAACGTGGATATTATCTTACCGATGGAATCTATCCTACCTATTCTACGTTTGTTAAAGCATATAAGCATCCCACTGAGCCGAAGGAAAAGAGATTCAAGACGTTACAAGAGTCTGCAAGAAAAGATATCGAGCGAGCTTTTGGTCGTCTTAAGGCCAAATGGATGATTCTCAGTCGTCCTCTCCGTCCTATGACGGTCGACAAGATTCGGCAAATCGTTAATACGTGTATCATATTGTGCAATATGATTTTAAAAGACGACGAGATGGCAATTTCACCGGTTCATATAATGGATCCGCCAGTCGCGCCAGTTTATGACGATAGTGTACTACCGGAGTTACTCGACGAACAAATCCATTATCGTCTCCAATATGATCTTACGGAGCACGTTGAGGCTCAAAACTTAGCATACCTCGATAACTAGTTATTTCTTTTTTTTATTTACGTATTATGTAATTTTCTATTAATTATGTTTTTTTTTCCAAGTATTATGTATTTTTATTTTAATTATTAATGAAATATTATGTTTTTATTAAATTATTTATTTATGAAAAAAAAAATAAAAAATGGTGGTTTGGGAGGTATGAAAAAAGTATGGTTGCCACTAAAAAAGGGTTGGGAGGTATGGAAAAAGTGTGAGTGAGGTGGAATGATATTATTGGTTGGTTGGGAGGTATGGATTTTTTTGGGAGGTATGGTTGCCACTACCCTAATGCTTTAAAATACTTTAATGTAAAAAATTCTCATAGTTTTTACTTTTCGTACACAATTTTCAAATTCAATTAATGTAATAAATATTCAATTGAAATAAGAAAAATAGCATATTTTCACATTTTATATTAAATCGCTGCTCAAGGTGTGTTTAAATGGTTATATCGACTAATTTTATGAAAACGTGAAGCATATTGGGAAAAAATCTTAATTTTATTTTTTCGAAAAGTTGTCATGCATTACCGTTTTGGCTGACTTAGTTGTTGTTGTTTTTTTTTTTTTTTTTTTTTTTTTTTTTCCGATTTAGCCCATTTTTGCTCGATTAATTAGTATCGTGACTGATTTTGACCAATTCGATTAATAAGACCGACTAAGCTAAAATTGGGTCGTTAATCCTCATCTAACGCTTAGGCGCCGGCTAATTGGCCACCTATGGCGATTCTTACAACTCTCGGTAATAGATCGATGTATCATTTGTCCACAACAACAATTTTAAGTTTGATGTTGTCTTAAATTTGACAACAATTGTAAGTTTGATGTTGTCTTAAATTTGTCTTCATGTAGTAGTAAACATATATCCACGAGTAGGGGTGTGCATTGTTCGGTAATAACTGAATAATCCGAAACCGAACCGAACTTATAACCGAACCGAATTTGCCAAAACTGAACCGAACCGAACTAAAAATTCGGTTTTCGATTTGGATATGGTTTTGGCTATCTGAACCGAAAACCAAATTTACATAAATATACATACTTTTTAATTATTTATATAAACAAAGTGACTATTAAAATTTTATCGTAATTTAAAAAAACACTTTTTATACTTGAAATAATGATTATTTGCTAAAAATCTATATAAAGTCAAAAAAAAAATTATAATTGTGTAATTCGGGTCAACCCAAAAACCGAACCGAATTCAAATTCAGTTTTTGGTTCGGTTCGTTTGAATTTCGGTTTGATTTGGTTTGGTTTTTGTTTAACCCTGGAAAAAATTTTAACTGAATTAAACGAATCAAATAAACCGAACAACCCAATAACCGAACCGATAAACACCCCTGTCACGAGTTTTGAGATCATTTTGATCATCTGTATACCACGACTACAATTATCTATATATACTAATCTCCACGGTGCTGAATAAAATATTCGAATTTTGCTAGCCCAACCTTTTGGCCCATTAAAGTGTTTCCATTTGCCCAACAGTTTAAACCTGAAATGCCCAACAGTTTAAACCTGAAAACAAAAGACGCAATAGCATGATTGGGTGCAAATGATACAATGGTTCAGTATGTACTCTATGTATTTAAAGTTATACTATATTTGTAATTTGCAGTTAGAACCAAATTTTAGCTTTTGCATACGTATTGCATGATTACATGAATTATGAATGCATATATTAAAAAAATAAACTTATCACTGATTTTTGTTCCAAAAGATTAACCTTCCATTGCTAAGGACCAACTAAACTCTTTCACGTTGGCCATTACCGATTTTACAATAATGCCTGAAGAGATATCGACACATCTTACAAAATTCAGCAAACACCCTGCCGCAACGCGGTGGGTGCCTACTACTCGTTTTATCTATTCTGCTTGTAATATATACTTTATTAGTGTACGGAGAGCGACTTATTTTCTCATAATTCTTTTAATTTACCGAAATAATAGAAAAGTTAAAAAAATATTCGGTTATGAAAATAGCATGTCAAATCTTCATTTACCGTTCTCATACAACACGCCATGTACATAGAAATTGTTGTGAAAAATTAATAGGCATCAATCATATCATATCCTTGATAATCTTGACATTAAAACAGTAATGCAAGTTTATAAATGTGAAATCGTCTACTTAGATGTATAAATAGCGGCATGACCAACACTTAATACTCATTAGATGAAAACAAATACATTGCAACAATGGTATCCGCATTTGAGTCTCTCGTTACGATTATTTTCTTCACTCTTCTCATCAAAGGTATAACTAGTGTTATACCCGGGCAACATTATTCTGGGTATAACAGTATTAATCCCGGGCGTTGCCCGTGTGGATTATTCTTTTAGTTACCGGTGAGATTTTAACAATATGTTGGTGGTGTATAATCCATGCCGATAATTGAATGTTTTATGTCTATGCGTCTTCTATTCAGTTATTTTCTAAGCTGTTGACATAAACAGTGTTCATTTTAATAATCTTTGATTATTACTTTTGGAAAATGTTAACAACTAGAGATTAGTGTTAGGTAAATCTATTGCAAAATATGATTACCTACGTTGTTTTAGAGAGAAAACGCACTTTTGATAAAATACCCTAAACATATTGTTACAAACGCATAATATGTCTCGTAAAAGCAAACCCAATTCTTTACGTCTATTTTTCTTTGTTCGTAGGACATGGTCAATGTGCATTAAAAGACATAACAGTCGGGACCGAAAGGACTTCTAGACAAATACAAGGTAAACAAGAATGGAAGGTGATGTTTATAAACACTTGCAAATTATGCCCTCAACAAGCCCTAGTAGTCTCATGCCCGGGTTTCCAAACAGTTGAGAAAGTCGATCCACGTCTCTTTGCACCTATGAGTGGAACGAACAGATGTGTCGTGAATGGTGGTCGGCCTATTGCCCCTTCTGGGAAAGTCGAGTTTCTTTATGCTTGGGACCCTCCTTCCTTCTTTGTGCCCTTATTCTCTCAAGTTCTTTGTTAATTTTGTGAATTTGGTTCAATTTTGAATAAGAATCGGTTCAGATTTCGGTTAATTACGTGATCAATATTACACGTACTTGTAATGTGAACTTTATTGTTTAGGAATGATAATAATATACTAATTTTGAACGTTCACTTAGCTCCTCCATGTAATAAGGATAATCTTTCATTTAGTTTGTAACTTAAATAAATCTTAAAGTTTGTCATATTTGCTAGTTTAATGGTTATTGTCGTAGTTTTTAATGTTTTTATTTAGATGACATTTAAACAAGCAAATCGAATTGTGACAAACCCAATCAGAGCGACTTATGTTAAGACTTCTTTAGTGCGACTTATGTCAATACCCTTCCTGTGCAAAAATATATAAAACTAATAATGAGAAAAGTTCAATGCAAGTCAGATATTTTTTAAAGATACAATTAACTAATCATTGTCATCTATTTTTTGATTACAACAAAAAAATAAACATTCACATTTTTTTTAAAATTAAATATCTCGTAAACTGTTAATCGTTACGCAAAACGAATCATACCATCGCAACGAGAATTAAATCATCTTTCTATAGACGGGCATTTCGATATACTTTTGACAAACTTTTTTTTCGATCAGTTACGTCGAGAAAAATCACATGTGATTTATGAAATCACACATGTGATTTATGAAATCACACATGTGATTTATGAAATCACATTGTGATACAAAACACATGTGATTTGCGATACAAATCACATGTGATTTTTTCAGACGTACTGAAAAGAAAAAAACGAAAAAAAAATTGTCGAAAGTATATCGAAATGCCCGTCTACTGAAAGATAAAAAATATTCGTTGCGATGGTGTATTTTTTTGCACTTGATGATTTACGGTTTGCAAAATATTTTATTATAAAATAATAAGTGGCTAGATTGGTTTATTGGATAATTTTGATTCTATATTGATCTCAACTCTATAAGTATATAACCGTTAGATATTTAGTAGATGATATAGAAGTTAATTAATTTAAAAGATGGGTTTAACTACTCATCTTGTGAATAAATTATACAGTAGAAACTCGGGTAATACTTTTTAAAACACACACACACACACACACACACACACACACACACACACACACACACACACACACACATATATATATATATATATATATATATATATATATATATATATATATATATATATATATATATATTTTCTTTTATTTTTTAATTCTCTATTATTAATAACACTTTTAATTAATAAATATAGATAGTATTTATAGAATTTCCACTATATTTAAAATAAAAAATAATTAACTTAACAAATCAAATACAGTCAAATACTATACTATTTTGCAATCAAATTTCATCTACAATTATCACTTGACTAGAGTTTAATCATGCTTATAATCATACACAATTACATAATCAAAATATTAAATAATGAAATTCATTGCATAAACCTCGTGACCTTTTATTTTATTTTTGGACATAACCCATGCTAAAAGTTCAGCTCCTTTTTTCGCGAGTCAAAAGAATATCTATAGTTAGTAAAAAAAATAATAAATAAAAATTATCATTATGTCATGTCATGTGTTATATCAAGTTTCTAAACTTTTCAATTTAGAGGAAAAAAGTTTCTAAACTTCCACCAATAAATTTACTTAAAGGTTATAATTAGAGTTTGCTTAATAATGCAATACGCTTTAAGTTTATTGCTGAAAGTTACAATTTTTTTTTTTTTTTTTTTTTTTTTTTTTTTTTTTTTTTTTTTTGTTAAGTTGAAAAGTTTAGAAACTTGATATAACACATGACATGATATAACGATAAAAGTTGTTACTATTTATAGATATTTTTTTGATTCACGAAAAAAGGAGCTGGACTTTTAACATGGGTTTATGTCCAAAAATAAAATAAAGGGTCACGTGGTTTATGCAGTGAATTTCATTATTTAATATTTTGATTATGTATGATTATAAGCATGATTAAATTCTAGTTACGTGATAACTGTAGATGAATTTTTGAATTGCAAATTATTATAGTATTTGATTGATATTTGATTTGTTATGTTAATTATTTTTTATTTCAAATACAATGGAAATTCTATAAATTAATATATTTGTAGGCTATCTATGTTTATTAATTAAAAAAGTTATTAACAATGGAGAATTGCTATATATATATATATATATATATATATATATATATATATATATATATATATATATATATATATATATATATTATTTTAAAGTTTAGATTCTTTTACTTTATTTATTTATTTATTTTATTAATTTTTTTAGTTGAAAATTTTAGAAACTAGATATAACACATGACATGATATAACGATAAAAACTATTACTAAATATAGATATTATTTTGACTTATCAAAAAAGGAGCTGGACTTTTAACATCGGTTATGTCCAAGAATAAAATAAAGGGTCATGAGGTTTATGCAATGAATTTCATTATTTAATATTTTGATTATGTAACGGTGTATGATTATAAGTATGATTAAATTCTAGTCACGTGATAACTGTAGATGAATTTTGAATTGCAAAAAATTATAGTATTTGACTGATATTTGATTTGTTATGTACTTATGTTAATTACTTTTTATTTCAAACACAGTGGAAATCCTATAGATTAATATACTTGTAGGATTATCTATATTTATTAACAAAAAGAGTTATTAATAATGGAGAATAGCAAAATAATTAAAAAATTATTTTAAAAAGTATTAATTAATCGAGTTTCTATTGTATATTTTATTCAGAAGATGAGTAGTTAAACCCATCTTTAAAATTAATAGACTTCTGTATCTTTTACTAAATATCTGACGGTTATATACTTATAGAGTTGAGATTAATATAAAACCAAAATTTAAGATCTAATGAACTAATCCTAGCCATTTATTTTTTTCATTAAAAAAATAGAAAAAGAAAAAACTTTCCCCCTCTTTCTTAAAATAAAACATCTTGCAAAACGTAAATAGTCAAGTGAAATAAAAATACACCATCATGACGAGTATTTTTTTACCTTTCAGTAGACGAGCATTTCGATATACTTTTGTCGAAAGTATATTGAAATGCCCGTCTATAAAAAGATGATTTAATTCTCGTCGTGTTGGTATGATTCATTTTGCGTAACGATTAATGGTTTGCGATATATTTAATTTTTTAAAAAATTGTAAAAGTTTATTTGCTTTTTGTTTTGATCAAAAATTAGATGTTCATGGTTGATTCATGAGTTGAGATCAATGTATAACCAAAATTATCTAAAGATCTAATGAACTAATAAAAGTCATTCATTTTTTCATCAAAATAAATATATAAATAACCAACTTTCAGATCTTTTTTTAAAAGAAAATAACTTGCAAATGGTAAATCATCAAGTGAAAAAAATACACCATCGCGACGAGTATTTTTTTTATCTTTCAGTAGACGGGCACTTCTATATACTTTCGACAAATTTTTTTTTTCGTTTTTTATTTCAGTTAAGTCTGGAAAAATCGCATGTGATTTGTATCACAAATCACATGTGATTTCATTAATCACATATGATTTTTCTAGACGTAACTGAAAAAAAGTAAAAAAAAAAAAAAAAGTTCGTTGAAAGTATATCGAAGTGCCCGTCAATAAAAAGATGATTTAATTCTCGTCGCGATGGTAAGATTCGTTTTGTGTAACGATTAACGGTTTGCGAGATATTTAATTTATAAAAAGATGATGAAAGTTTATTTTATTTTTGATCGAAAAATGGATGGTCATGATTGGTTAATTGGATTTTTAAAGAATATTTGATCTACATTTAACTTTTCTATAACTTAAATACCTTATTCACATTATATTTGTGAAGGGATATGATGTTTTTTTTTCCTTAATCAAAAAAGGGATAAATTGTTTAAAAATATTGTTGGTAAGCTTTTTGGCTGGATATGCGATTTTCAGGCTGCCGAAACTTGATTATCATGTGATAATCAAAGAAATAAGATACTTTAAGTATAACTATAATCTGGAAAAAAATGCATAACTCAAATATGTTATTCACATTATATTTGTGAAGGGATAGGATTTTTTTTCCTTAACAAGAAAAGGGGTAAGTGTTTTGAAACTTACAAGAATTAGTTTGGCTAATTGTCTAAGCCATGCATAATATACATGCTTTTTGTGACTAATTTTATTAAAATAGAAAATGTGAATATTGCATTATTGTCAAAGATCCGTCAATCCAAGTTAGCACTTTATTTGTGAATGCATAATATTTCACATGATAATCAAGTTTCGGCAGACAGAAAATCGCATATCCAACCAAAGTGCTTACCAACAATATTTTCAAAAATTTACCCTTTCTTTATTAAGAAAAAAAAAACATCTTATCCCGTCACAAATATAATATGAATAACGTATTTTAGTTATGCATTTTTTTATTGAAGTTATACTTAACGTATCTTATTACTTTGATTATCACATGAAAAAAAAAAAAGGAAAAAAAAAGAAAAGAAAAACAATTTTTGTGAAGGGATTTGCGATTTTTCAGGCTACCGAAACTTGATTATCATGCGAAATATTATGCATTCACAAATAAAGTGCTAACTTGGATTGACGGATCTTTGACAATAATGCAGTATTCACATTTTTTGTTTCAATAAAATTAGTCACAAGGAGCATGTATATTATGCATGGCTTAGACAATTAGCCAAACTAATTCTTTTAAGTTCCAAAAATTTACCCCTTTTCTTGTTAAAGAAATAAAAACATCTTATCCCTTCACAAATATAATGTGAATAGCATATTTGAGTTTGGCAGGATATGCAATTTTTAGGCTGTCAAAACTTGATTATCATGTGATAAGAAAAACATCTTATCCCTTCAAAAAAAAAAAAAAAAAAGCCTCATCCCTTCACGTTGTTGAAAAAAATATCCAAGAGAAAAGTTCGTCGAAAGTATATCAAAGTGCCTGTCTTTAAAAAGATGATTTAATTCTCGTCGCGATGCTATGATTCGTTTTTGGTAACGATTAACAGTTTGCGAGATATTTAATTAAAAAAAAGTGAAATCATATGCATGTCAAAGTATATAAATATTGGGTTCATTTTGTTTGTAATCCAGAGGCCTTTTGTCTAATCTTTGATAAATAAAGTTTGTTATATAAAAAAATTTATTCATATATAATTTAAACTTTCATAGAATTGTACGTCTTTGGTATGTAGTTTAAATAAATTTTAAGATAGTTTTTAAAGTTATTTGATAGGTTAAGGGTGCATTTTGAAATTTATTTTATTTGATAAAAATAAATATATTAAATTTCAACTTTTTTTATAAAGTCGCACGCACGCAAAAAGTATATCAATGTTAGATTCGTTTTATTCGTCACCGGAAGACCTTTTCGGCGGTATTTTTTTATTTAAGAAATCGCTAAATATTTGTTAGATATTTGGTAAATAAAGTTTGTTATATAAAAAATCATAAATAGTCAAAAGTTTAGAATGATTTTCTCATGTCAATGCATAGTTCAGGGTGATTTTTATAAATATTTTTCTTTTTACTAACATTTTTGTGCCAGGCGGGCTCACTTTTTTTTCCCCAAATTTTTTGGCTTTTTAATTGTTTGCCGAACTTTTTATTTCAGCGATAAAATGACCGCGTTTTCAACTATTCATAGTATATTTATATAATCTTTTATTTATATAATAAAACAAAACCTTAAGTGTGGACTTTTGCATTTCAAAAAACTCAACTTTCCCTTATTAAGTAATATTTTTTTCTATTACTATTATTTTTTTATATTGAAAAATAATTAATCCTAACTATTTCCTAATTTGTCAAAAAAAAAAAAAAAAAAAAAAAAAAAAAAAAAAAAAAAAACGTTTTAGTAATCACATATTTGGTCAATGAAAAATATAAATGTGAATTAGGATTTTTAGGTCAAATTAGATGTTGATTTAGGGCCTGATTAAAAAGGATGTTAATTTTTAATTACATTTGCAACAGGTATGGTGTTCATGTCATTTTCCAAAACAATTAGACAAAGGTTTAAAAGATAAATACTAAAAATACTAGTATGTTGTTATCTTTTAAATATTGTTAAGTTTTTTTACGTACTATTTTTTGATAGTATATCTAAATAAAAGATAAGTGTTAAAATATCAAAGGTATATCTTCTCTTAAATAATCAATCAACTCTATGCCTTATATAATGTCAATCACACCTCTTTTAGAGATCAATGGAGAAAAGAAACGGTGGAACATCCATGTGGAATCAATACTTAACAAACAACAATCAATTCTGCCTATTTGGAATTGATATGATCTTGATGGACGGACAAGTATCATTAACTAAGTAATATCATATGGTTTATTTACTCTTAGAAGCTTACTCTATTGCTTATTTATGAATCCATATCCAAATGATGATACAAAATAAATTACATAGGTTACGAAGATCCATGCAACGATCAATGGTTCTACCTGATTTTGATACTCTTTTACAAGAGGATAGGCAACAAACCTACGTCACATCAATTGTATTTTTATCATACATAAAAATAACAATAGGTTTGGAATTAATTACCATATCCAACTAAGTATTCTCCTTACTTAAGTGTTAGATTTCATTGAGCAACACATGTTTACGAGGATATTAGACTATGTTTCTTTGAATTTTGTGACATGAGATTCGTGACTTCCTCACAATTTTATACAACACTACAATCTAGAAAAATGCAAAATTTTTACTTGGTAGGTAGTTTTAAGAAAACTTTGAGTTTTATATGCAAGATACACCCATTCATAGGGGTATTATCATGGATGCCCATAACGTGTTAATTGGTAATGGATCTTGAACAATCATGTCTTACCATGTGGTATGAATACCCTATCTCTCAAAGATACTAATCTCTTACTACTCTTTTGAAGACGTTTGAATCATATTTGAAACATCACAAACGTGAAAAGGTATGTTCTAAATCATATCTCTTTCTCTCTCCAAACTCATATATACAATGATCGGCCAGTCGGGTGTTAGATAAATTTTGTAGTTAATGTGTTATTCGTTTGCTTTGATACACGGTGTATGGTCGAGCTATTTTTTTTGTTATATATACTATCTATAAAGAGAAAATGGTCAAAAAGTCAAGAAATAAAAAATGAAAAAATTTAAATTAATGTTTTGCTTAAATTACCTTTAATTAATGCATTTACTACTCCTTAATACCTCTAATTTAAAACTTAAATCAAAACATGAAAACTTACCAATTTTTTTTGTCAACTTAAAACATGGAAAGTTTAAAGTTAAATGAATAATTAATAAATGAAAACATAAAAATGTAAAATTGTTTTGTCAACTTAAGAATGAATACACACGTATGTAAATTGTTTTGTCAACTTAATAATGAATACACACGTATATAAAAACATGGCAGATAGTTATAGTGATATTTTGGTTACACAAAACGTTACACAAACCACTTAACCAAAATATCATTATAATTAAATGCCGCTATAAAATCCCGTTGCTATGCACGGGTACTCGTCTAGTATTATTAATAGCCTGATCACTTTATATTTTATGTTTATATCCATAAAAGAGGCAAGTCAGTGGATGAGAAATTCAAGCGACTTGATGGAGAACTTTCTAAACATAAAGAGCATATCAAAAGAACCCATCCTAGCACAAATGCATGTAAGTGCTTCATATTATGCCACCTATATTACAATTTATATCATCACATCCCATTTATAGTTTTAGGAAAAGATTTCATATATATCAGGAGAATAATAGTTAGGACAGCTTAACATATTTATATGGACCAGCATATATTAGTTATCTTATAGTATTTGGGGGTATCGTCATCAGCAATACCAAGTAATATTTTACTAAATTCTGTAATTTCGAGCACCTAAAGTAAAGTAGTACATAATTCAATAATCCAACTGGAATCAAAGGCAATTTTTAGTTCTAGATCAGTTTCTATTAGCTTCTTTATGGAAAATCTGACATGGTATGCATAATTCTATAAGATTAAGAAACCAATAAGATTATATATTTGTGTGTGCAAGGTTGTCCGCCAATTAGAAACGTACTAATTATTAATTTGAGATTCATATTTCTGGCCTATTTCTTTAATATATGTGATGATTTATAACTTTGCATCATTCTTAAATGCAGTCTCATAAACATAATAAAGATTTTTTTTTTTTTTTTTTTTTTTTTTTTTTTTTTTTGTACGCAGGGTTATTAGACAGATTCCCTGTACCAAGAAAAATACTTAAAATGATGGAAACAATGGACAGAATAATGGAGGAGTCACCAACATATTGTGATAGTAGCGGTGGCGAGTAACCCTAGCCACTAAACAACTCAGAAGGCATAACAAAGTATTACATAAGTTTATCCCAATGTTCAAATTAAAGTTGGAAACCTATCAAAATTAGTTTTGAGCACAATATGATAGAAACATAAGTTTATTAACTTGCGGGTCAGAATTGGTCAAATGGGTCAAAAGAGATAATTTTTAGCAAAACGTAAGTTTGATACAAAGTCTTTTATTTTGAATTCCTAGTGATAAATAAGACTAAATGGAGCATTATGAGTGTGTATATAGGGTTGGTCAATAGCTATACATCGATAACATAGTGTCGAAGAACAACCTTTAACAACCTAAATAGGATAACATAAAAAAAGTGAGTCTGGTCCAATAGTTTCGAAAACTAACCTTTGTGCACATTGTCAGAATGGACCATGGATTGTCTACGGCTGCTATTTGTTTTGATACAACCTCTTTTATGGTGTTTAGTAATATTTGGTTGATACGTCATGTTAGATATAGGAGAAGGTAAAGAAGTGAGTATGATCCAATAGTGTCAGAAAACAAGCTTTAACAACCAGTTCATCAAATATCTTGGCCTTGTATAATTATTACCTCTTTGTTTTATAATAAAAATTAATTTATGTAAAAAAATTATGCATTTGGATTTTGAGGCTAGTGCGAAAAGCCAGAGTGTGTCGATGTGTGTTGACATGTGAGTGAGGAGTAAGTGATTGTGTTTGTGCTCTTTTGGGTGTGTGTTTGTTGTTTGATGGGGGAAACATATAGAAGAATGATGACGTATTTATAGGAAAGTAGCATAAGTAAATCCGACAGGCTGATTCGGTTTTTAAGTCAAGGGTCAATGGATTGGTTGAAGTTGAAGACTTGGTGGAGGATTTTATTTAAAAAAAAAAGTTTGAATAGTTTATTACTCCATATGTAAGTTTTTATACAACAAAATTTTCATCTGGAAATTTGATTTAATGTTCCTTTATTTATGATTTTCGTGCTTAGAAATACGATGTATGGTATATGTTAGAAAATCCTCCATCAAGATTATAGTTAAGTTATTAGGAATTGGTTAAAATTGACATCAATTTTTATTATCTTTTCAATTTTATTATCTTTATTTGTTTATATATTATATTATATTTAAATACCACTTCCAGGGTAACCTTCACAAATTATCAAAGACCTTATCAGAGATAGGCATTTCATGGAAAACATGCTTATAACTTGATATTCACCATCAATTAGTTTGGAGCCAAGGTAGATGATTCAGTTAATAATGGTTCTGAACTATATGTATTTAAGGTCGAATGTGGGATTTCTCATTGGAAAGGATCTTTATGTCCCACCAACAGATGAGAGAATCCATGATTTTTGCAAATGTATATTTATGACACTAACAATGAAATCTCATACAATACCTAATTACCTATTATTTAATTTTATCTTTATTGACACTTTATGCGGATGAGTCGTTCTTTTTATCGCTGTAACAACTGAGCCACAATTTTTTTTTTTATTTATTTTTTTTTAGTGAATATCAAGGCATTTAAGTTATTTTAACATCGTGATCTTAGACATGAATAAAATATAAGATGTTTAACGCATGAAAAAACCGTACAGTGGTTGTGTAAAAACTAAATTAGTGCATAATGCAACCCAACTAGGATTATGAGCAATACTAACATCCATGTATGACAACAGTTATACACAATATAAAACGTAATACGCTTTAAACATGACCTACACTCACTGATTTAAGCTGGAATTTAAATTACAACTTGGTCAAAATACATTATTTAATAAATTAGAAAAAACCTCGCACGTGAGCGGGCATTATTACTAGTGATTTTTAAAACAATACTTACATTACAACTGAGTCAGCCTTCTTAGATTCGGGGTTGTGAAATCAAAAGCGCATTATGAGACTCGAACCACTTGCTACCGTCGACCATCTTTCTTTCTTATTATTTTGCATAGAATTTATTAGAGGTGTATTTATCTATACTAATAAACCAGAATAATTTACAAGCCCTCTAAGCATCCCTGCAATTAATTTTCATACGTGTCTTCACTGTGATTGGTGAAATGTTTAATGCGTACAACTTGCTTCTTCTGCATTTGTATTATTGGTAACTCATTCAATTCCTCCTTCTGCATATGTATTATTGGTAACTAATTAATTATTCAAGAATTTGTAACCGATTTACATAAATCAATTCAAAATCCCTGTGAATAATTCAACGCAGGGGATCATAACAAATCATCTTTTGTGCAATAACCCTAAAATCGGGGATCTCATTTCGATTGTAAG
This sequence comes from Artemisia argyi, assembly GCA_030686995.1. Taxonomy (NCBI): domain Eukaryota; kingdom Viridiplantae; phylum Streptophyta; class Magnoliopsida; order Asterales; family Asteraceae; genus Artemisia; species Artemisia argyi. The sequence continues at coordinate 43,229,654 of CM060695.1, forward strand.
TTTGTTTTTTATATATATTTCTAATTAATTTTTTTTTTTTTTTTTTTTTTTTTTTTTTTTTTTTTTTTTTATGTTTACATGATTATGCTAATTGAAAGAATAGTTATTCTAAGGTTTTTTGTTTTTTTGAATCTATTTTTATACATGATTGTTCATATTCAAGTTTGTATTGATTTAGACTATGTTTGGCACAAAGCTTTTTTGAGCTTTTTTGGGTAATGAGCGATGAACAATGAGTTTTTTACTTTTTAGTGTTCGTTTGGCATGAGATCTGTGGGCTTTACTATTTTTTAGGAAAGCTCATTTTCCCAATGCTTCTTTATGAAGCTGTGAGCTTTTTTGGCTACTGCTCACAGCTCACTATTACTGCTCACTGCTATTGCTCACTGCTACTTTTGCCAAACATAGCCTTATTATTTGCTCATATTGGTTTATGGGTTACAAGAACTGAAAAATGTTTGATGTTGTAGGAGTTTATTCATTCACTTTTTTTGTTCCTTTTTGTTTCAGGATTATGATATGGAAAGGAGATTAAACCTCTATCATATCACTCATGTAAATTAATAGCTTTAAAGTTAAGTTAAGGTTAAAGATAAAGTGTTAAATGTTTCTAATGAAAGATTTCATATGTAACAGGTTTCTATTAGTTCATATATGTGTTGTTGGAATGGTATTGGATGTTGAACTCAATTTGAAGAAAAGTTATACCATCAAACAACCTGTGAGTACTTTTTTCCATCTTCATTTGAAGCAAGTTTTTGTATTTTCCCTTAAGGTGTTTGATTTTAACTAAGATAAGTTCTTTTGGGGTTCTTTTATGAGTTGATTCCAAGGATTTTACTTTATTTTGCAAAGATTTTGGTATTTGCACATAAACTATTCGTTGAAATGCTACAACAATTGATTTATAAATTGAAAGTAACATGTTAATGTGTGATTCATTGTAAAATTGTGATGTAGGAAGGATTCTCAAATAATCTCAAGAAGCCACACGAATATAGAGCTTCCGAAAAGTAGGTTTAATAAGCCCATAAGCATAAGCCACATGAATATAGAACTACAACACGAAGAGTGTATCCCAATAAGTAAGTGAAGTCTTAATCTTTAGTATAACTGTTTATAACCAAAGTATTTCCGTTATATGGTCTATCAATTTCCCAACCTTTATCTTAATTCCGGTTGATCAATTGATTAGACCAAAAATCTCATTTCCAAAATATTTCTGTTTTTGGTCTAATCAATTGACCATGATTTTTGGTTGACAATTGCATTTTAATTCCGGTTGCAGTGATGGAGCTTTTTGTTGACAATGGCTATTTACATATTACTCCGTACATTGGTAAATGATTCATTGTCTTTTATTTAGTTTTCATGTTTAGATTGTTTATAATATCATAGGCTTCAAATATATGGGAAATAAACAAAGAGTTCTGCGAAATAGATAATCGTTAAGCCTTTGATGGTATTCATTAGAACATAGGGTTGGATTTAAAATAATCCCATGGCAAGTTATTTTCTCAACTAGATTTCATTTAGACAATAACATGAACAGTACTCAAATTTCTAATAGATGGATTTGATAATATTGGTAGTTAATGTGGATTCCAGTCACGAGTGGTTTACATTTTTGGCTATTAATTATTCAAATTCATGTTTAGAAGGCTCTTAAGGTCATGTTTGAATGGATAGTAGATATATCGTAAAGACAAAGCATTACATGGCTATGAAACTTCTCTTAAGCCTAATATAAAGAGAGAAGATTGGTTATGTACAAGCTAATACTTTGTTAGATGCATGTTTTTGTTTGTAATTGATTGCTATTTTATTTGCTCTCTGTAGGCATAGGAAGCTTTCAGTATAAATGGACCCGAAACCCTGTTTTGCATAAGAAGTTTATGAAACAACTTAAGAATGAGTAATGGTATTAACAGTTTTCATCTTCTCATCTGCATATCTTTTACCGAATAATCTATTTTCGTGTCCGTCTTATAGTGTTGTACAACCCCTATGCAAAATCAGGGTAGTGGATTAATAATGCGAAGCAAACCTAGAATCTAAAACATATAGTAGTACATAAGATCGTGCCATAGGTGCCGCATGAATTGTTTGAGCATTTAAAGTTCTGAACTTGATATTCAATATGTCTTTATCTCAAAATGTAGGTCTATAAATTCTATAGAAATCAAATCTAGAAGTAACTGAAAATATTCTGTTAAGTTATTGTGTTGTTCTAGCTGCAAGATTGCATACATCATTTTGCACTTTACTTTATAGAGTCTCTGGGGCGATCTTGCATTATAATTCAATATTTGTAATTGTTTAGTATATTTGTTTCAGTGGCTATTGTCTAATTGAAAACTATTGCTGGTGCACTTTGAGCTGATAGAGCACTATAATACGGTGATGCTGGGTAGTTGAGGTATTAATATCTTCCTAACAGTATTTTCAAACTTGGGAACCACATTAATTTTTGAGATGATTGGGACTTAAAATGAAGTTATAAGAAATAATAATGGATTAAAGTCAAGGTTATTTGTATAACATTTTGTTCAGTTCTGTAATGTTAAGTTGATGCCTTTTAAGATTAACTTAGCCTTTAAGAATGGTAATAATGAAGATGACTATGTACCGAATAGTTGTTTGATGATGCAATTGCCAGTGCGAAGTCATTTGTTGAAAAGTGTTTTTGTATATTTGACTTGGTCTTTAGTTAACACAAAGGACGTTTTAGTTGACACATAATCCTTTGCCATTATGTGCACAAAATATATTTGTTTAAGCTTAAGCTATAAAACACTTCATTTTTGTAAGATGTTGTACTAAAACCCATCAGATGTTTCTTATGCTTTTAATATGTTTTATTTGTGATATGCCCATAGTAACCTCAAAATAGTTTGCAAATGAGACATCAAAACTATATGTTCCGAAGTTTTTGTATAGCATGGTTAGTAAAATGCTTTAAGATTTTCATTGTTTGTGTTCTTGACAAATGCTTGCACATGAGCTTTTAGTGTTTCACATCAAGTCCAATAACGAAACTCATATATGATCAGTTAACTTTCTATTTATATGATCCTACTAAGTCTTGATTTACCATTTGGTATGTGTGCACTTGGTACTTGGGTGGAACGTTTTCCAAAGGGAAACTTTGATGCATAAAACCTCCCGTCATTTTATTATAAAGTAAAATATATTTTTAAACGGATATAGTTTTTGAAAATCTTACTGTACATAAAACGTTGGATTGAAATAAAAATTATGAAGCTTTGTTAGAAAATAAGTAGTTCCAGTAATTGTAATACGTAAAACCTCTTAAATTACATTATTGAAGAAATTAGTGTATTGAAACAATAAACCGTTGAAAATTGACTACCTGTTAAATAGACTATTGGCTCAAATTCTAACAAAAGTTAAAGCAATTGATCTTTGTGATCTCTTTCTTTTGGTTTATGCAGGTTGAAAAATTGAAGATGGCGTCATGTTCATCATCTCAAGTTCATAGGAAGCACAAGGAGGAGTCAAAATGGGCAATTTGGGTGGTGTCTGACGTGTTGACCCATTTAGTAGCTATATTGGATAGGTTAGACGGGTTGAAGAAAGAGAGTTATAATGCAGGGTTAGAGTTTCAGTGCACTCAGGTTAGCGTCTCTTTACTAAACCAAAAATAACATGCTTACAAAATGAATGTGGAGATTCAAGTTATATTTTATTTCAACAAGTAAAAAACAAGCAATTTCAGCTACAAAAGAAAAGGGTCCACTTTTAGTCCAAAACTAAATGTCATTGAGGTTCAGATTTATAAATAGAAACTCCTAAACCAATATACGTATCATAGATGAACTTTTAAGCCTATTTCTAAAAAACGTTATAAGCTTATGGTTAATTTGTTAGTTGTCGTGAGATAGAGAACATTTGTAAAAGAATGTGTTGACTATGGATTTAGTTTCTTAATGAGGTTTCAAAAAAGCTTAATGATCTCTTGCTGCTACTTAGTAAGACGTGAGCTAAATTGCAATTCACTGTCAAATGAACAATTTCTATGGCAACAATTGTTAAGAAAATAAAAAATAATTTCTATGGTTATTTTGTGGAATGCAAAAGTCCGTGAAAACTTTTAATTTTGGTTGGGTCACTTCATAATATTTAGAACATTGGATTTGTACAAGTGTTTTGAGTTGGTCTTCAGGTGATTGTATATAACCATAAGTCTTTGATTTGTCTCTATAAATCTGAGTTTGCATAAGCTACCAAATCCAATCTACCGGTGTGCATAACTCGGTATTAAGATGTTTGATAAACTGTGCATGGATGTGTCTATTTCTTGAACATGTGCACCAAGATTATTCTTTAAATAGTCATTCATGTACTGTTTAAATTTTACAAAAGAAATGTAAGTGTTGGAATTGTATTGCATCTTTGAAAGAGCATGTTTTCATTATGTATATATTGGTTATTGATGCAAGACGTTAATTGCAGGTCACCGTCAACCATACATTTACCTTGCTAAATAGTTAAGAAAACTCGAAAGTTTAGATCTACCAGTTAGTGGGCAACATATATCTGACAATCTCAATCTGTCTGGGTTTTCTTTTATTTGAAAGTAGTCTCAAAAGTGACATGTCACTAACATATTTGATATTTTTATTCATTAACTCTTTCTTTTGTATATTCGCTTTTAATTTTTCTTATTTGACTTGCGTTCTTGGCCCTTTGCGTGAATTATATGCTTAATATTCTTAATAGCATACGGTTATCTCTACAATTATTTGTCAATTTAACAACATAGTGTTATTTCTGCAACCTTTTTAGATTTTTCAAAATATCTATGAAGTGTTGGACTTTGAATAAGAATAGACATATATTCAAGGTAGTTCGTGGGTACAGAAATCACTTGAAAATTACCAGACTTCGAAAAAAATTGTTTCGTTGGCGATGCTAACAAGCCATCTATAAATTTATGATCGGCTCAACTTAGTCAAAATCCGATTATAGATGCACCCAACATAGGAGTATAATGATAAGAAGGGTAGTGTGATTAGATGTGTATATGGGCACATTGATACGATTCATAAGCTTGTGAGTAATGATTAGTTACCTAGGTACCAATATTACCAATTTAAGTATTCGTTTAAATGTGTATACATAAGTTAATTTGATATATATTTATTTTACTAGAGAATTAAGTGAAAGATATAGATTGAGCTGAAGCATGTAGAAAATAAGTTAATTTATATATATTTATTTTACTAGGGAATCAATTTATTTTGCAAAGATTTTTGGTCTAATCAATTGACCATGTAATATGTAAATAGCCATTGTCAACGAAGAGTGTATCCCAATAAGTAAGTGAAGTCTTAATCTTAAGTATAACTATTTATAACCAGAGTATTTCGAGTATGCGAGTGCTGATGACAGAGGATGCCACCACCGCTGTCAGCAGTTACTTCCTACTAGATAGTAATTCAAGGTATATATGCTCAACATGATAACTTTCGTCTTATGAAGACTACATGCTAACATTTTAGGTAGTTGGTTAACATCCTAAGAATATGTCCGTTAGTAGGCTCATAATATATCTCTTTTGGTTGTCGATTTGCTTATGCCATAGGAAATGTAAAAGAACACATTTTGTTTAATCTCAGATTAGCACTTTCAAATTGGCATGTTACAACCTGTAAAGTGTGTATTTTGCCCCAAACACTCTAAACTGCTTAAGTAAGCAAAAAAGATAGTTATCCCAAACACCCTGCAATGTCCGTTAGTCTGCAATCCGGAAAAATGGATACCCATCAACTGTGTCTTTTTGGGTCTTATTTGTGCTATCTACAATATACATACTACATCATTTATAACAATTTTTTTTCCTTCTTGTGTTATAAATCACAAACCTCTTTTATTTACACTAATAATATATTTTTTTTATAACTTTATTAGGTTTTGACGAAATGAACATTGACACCGGGTGTAGCAGTCATTATTATCTTTTTGCGTCATCCTTATCCCATCTCAAACTCATTTTCAAATTATTACTTTCATTTTCCTTATTTTGTTTACACACTATTATGTTTTTTTTGCATGATCTCTTCTAAAAACCCGTCAATTTGACGGGTCTATAAGCTAGTCTTCTAAATATATAGATACTCACTCATTTAAAATTTTGAAACAGTTTTATTCTTCTTTTAATGTGCAATTAATATTTTGATCACTATTTTTCATAACTGTAGCTCAAACGCTCAAAGCAACTCTGAACACATTACTAAATTAGCTTTTTCCAAATTCGCTCTTTTTTATTTCACTAGTTTTCTATCGTGTGCCATGGGGTAGGGGTGTAAATGATCCGAGCCGAGTCGAGTTTTGGCCTAAACGAGCTAGGCTCGTTTATTAACTACTCGGCTCGAGCGAATAAAATTCTAAGAATTGGCTCGAGCTCGAGCTCGAGCTCGAATATTTTTTTTTTGTTCGAGCTCGAGCTCGAAGCTCGTTTAATATTTTTAACTTTTTTGTAATCCTATAATAAACTAACTTTCAAGTTTAAAATGCTCGTATAGAAGATCAAACTTGATATGCTCGTTTATTTACTCAAGCTCGAGCTCGAAAGCTCATTTACAATTATAAAAATTGTTCTAATGCTTAATCTAAAGTAATACTTATAAGCTTGGAAAAAAAAAAAAAAAAAAAAAAAGAAAAAAAAAAAAAGATTATATTCCACATCCCAAGAGTGAAACAAAAAGAAAATAATGTGGGGTCTATAAAAACAAAAGCTCAAGCTTAATAGTTAAAACTTATATTTTATATATAAACTAAAGTGTAAATCTTTGATGTGATTGAAGGTTAACATATTATTAGTTTTGGTTTTTAACCTATAATACTAATAGTAATTAAAAATTTATAATTAAAATATTTTGTAACTACATATTTAGCTCGATTAGCTCGTTCGGCTCGTTTAGCTCGAGTAACTCGTTCGGCTCGAATAACTAAACGAGCCGAGCTAAATACCAGTTTTAAAAGCTCGGCTCATGAAATTATTCGAGCTCGACATTTTGTTTGAGCTCAACTCGAGCTCGAAAATTATCAAGCTCGACTCGAGTTAAACGAGCTCGAGCTCGAGTAGCTCGCTAAAAGCTCGACTCGTTTACACCCCTACATGGGGGTATGGTTTTAAAAGTAATAGTAGGGTCCCCACGCGATGCAGCTGCGAGCACCCTGTAATTTAATTTTTTCGATTAATAATTTATTTTATTTGTATGTTTTTTGACAATAGCTTTACTGATTAATTTTTTATAGCAAAAGTTTGATGAAATTTTGCTTTGTTTGTATTATTTTATTTATTATTTATTTTATGTTTTTGTTTAGTAGTTTACTTGGTTTGTACAATATGTGAACATATTTTAGTTTATTATGTTATTTTTGACAATAAATTTACGGATATCAAAAATTTCGTTTAGCTCGTGTCCGTTCGGGCTCGAGCCCGTTTGACCCGTGCCCATTCGGGCTCGAGCCCATTTGGCCCATTGCCCGTTCGGGCTTAAAAATTTGTATAATATGCTTTATTATTTGTATTAGTGACATTTAATGCAGGAATTGTGTTTAAGTTGACTGTACAATATGTTTGATAATTTGTATTTCTTATGTAAGGGGTGTTTTAATAAGTGTATTAATTGTATTTATTGACTATTTAATTAATTGTATTTAATATACATAATGATCAATTTTAAGTCATTAATTTTCAATTTTAAGTCATTAATTTTAAACTTTAATGGCAAAAACAAAATGGTGTGTACATGTAGCTACTAAATTTGTAAATGTCTAATTATATCTCATTTATTCTATTAAATGTCTAATTGTGTTGAATCACTTGTACTTTTAACATTGAAATGTGTAATGCTTAATTTTAAGTATTCTATTAATAGTAGACATTCATGCTTTATAATATAGTATGATTAATTGGACATAATTCTTTCTTAAATCTTTTCATGTAAAACATTGTTAAACTTGGTAAATAAAAGAAATTTTGGAAAATAATAATATCAACATATATTTAAATATGGCAATTTGATTTTGTTAAATGTTTTTGAAACATGTGCCACCATGACACACTATAGAAAGTCCTTTCATTTTATATGCATACTTTTGTTAACTGAATTCATCCACGATTAATTTCATTTACTATTGCCTTCGAAAAAAAAAAACAAAAACGTACAATTTTAAAAAAAAGTGAGATTTATACACAAGTTTTTAAGGGTCGACTGAATTGTATGTATTCTTGATGGGGGTTACGAGAGAGGGATAAAAAAAAGGTGGGATGAACGGTGGAATACAAACAAGTTTAAGGGCTTCAAAAGTCGTAGGTAACGACGGCTTTGTTGAAAAAATTCATGAATTCGAAAAGCAATTACTGGATGGAAAACTTATGTTTGTGGATGAGGATCGGTTACCACTAAAACCTAGTGTTGATAATGTCTCAAGTCATGGTGGAAGTGACAATGCTAAAAGCCCTATTGGTGTGAGCACACTGAAACACATGTATGATTGTGTCTCGCTTGTAGATCAAACCGATTTGGTGCATGGGAATAAGGCGATGAATTCTGAGATGCCTAAGGTGGCACCTTTTGAGGTTAACGAAAGTGTAAGAGGGCTAGAAGAGCCGGTTCTTGCTGCACTGGCTTCGTTTGCAAGTAAGGTTGGTGCTACTACTACTACTTGGAAGGCTAATTATTGCACGTTTGATACGAGTAAACATCTAAACGAAAAGGCTGAGGTATAGGTTCCTTTGTCTTCAGTCTTGGATGCTAATTCTAGGTTTGAAAACAGCTTGGGGTATATATTGGAAAGAGAGTTATGTGGAAAACTAGAAGGGGGGGGGGGGGAGGTTGAATAGTTTTACGTCTTTTTAATTTGTTATAAAAGATAGTTTTAGTGTTTTCTTAGTTTTTAAAATTTAGATTCGATAATATGTGATCTCAAGTCTTGCACAATATAAACAACTATCAATAAGTAAGATAAAACAATGATAAGTAATGAAATAAGTAAGAGATGGAAAGATCGAACCGCGAGATAAGAGATTTATAGTGGTTCGGCTACAAGAACACCTTCCTTGCCCTACTCTACTCCCCGAGCACCTAACTCGAGAGTTTTCTTCACTATATCAACAAGCTCCCTTATGGCGGAGAAAACCTTACACACCAATTTACACACCACAACTTCTTCACACCTAAATCACAACTTCTACACAACTTCTTCACACCAATCTATTTCACAACTAACTACTTCACGCCTATCTTCTTCACACCAATTTACTTCACAACTAACAACTTCACACCTAGCTTCTTCACTACAATCTAATTCCTAACTTTTCTTCTTCACACCAAACAACTAACTATACACACAGTCTATATACCTAGCACAACTATCTACAATCAAATATACACAACAATCTTCACAAAGAATAATGTAAATAATCTTGATGATGCACCAACAACTTGTATGTGGAGGTCACAACAAGTTGTAATACTTCTTGTCTTGGGGGATAGAAGTATTCTTCTCTTGCACTTGAGAGGATGAAGTTTGAATCACTTTGAAACAAAGAATTATGCACTTATGATCAAAGGATTAGGAGAATAGAAATGTGGATCTAGAACAGAAAGTTTAGGAGTGCAAAAGGTGAGAAAATTCTGTGGGATGAACCAGTATTTATAGGGGAGAAAATTACTGTTCTGGAGCGTGGCCGGTCCCCTTAATGATTGATTGATGCTAAACCGTCAACTTATATTGACCAAGGAATGGTCAACAAGGTCAAACAGCTCAGAGTCAATGCTCCGCGGAAGTATAGTGTTTCCCCGGGTCGTTATGTCCCGACGAGGTGTGATGGTTAACAAACGGGTTTGAGATCGGGTGAATTTGGACAGGAAAAGGTTTGTGAGTGCTTAAACTAAGAAATATACGAAGAAATAGCATAAATAAGTTATATGAGTGATTACGTGAAGACTAGATACTTAGAAACGATTGAAATCTAAAAAAGCGTACGTTCAGTTTAAAGTTACGTGAACGTACAAAATAAAACGCGAGTTTTGGTAAAAATAAAATACTTACAAAGATGAAAATCACGTTTTTACAATCCTAATAATAAAATAAACTTTTTAGAAAATTAAAATTAATTTTTACACTATTTAATTATTTAATATTAATTAAATACTATTTAATACTTATTATTAATATTTAAAATACTTAAATATAATATAATATTAATTTAATACAAGAAAAATGAAAATAAAATTTCTAAAATTATAAAATAACTAAAAATAGGTTTTAAAATTAAAAATATATATTTTTGTCTTTTTGTGATTTTTCTATTAATTAATTACTAATTATATATTAATTACCTAATTAAACTATTTTAAATTATAACAAATAGTAAATGAACAGTAAAAATTACAAGAAAATTTCTAAAATTATTTTACATTACATAAAATCTAGGAAAAATATAAAAACTAGATCTTACTTTATAAAATCTAATTATGCTATTTAAAACTTAATTATTAATTAATTATTAATAAAACTAATATTAATTCTAATTAATACTAAATGACAAAATAAAAATATGATAAAATTACTAAAATTACTTTAATATAAAAGGTAATTAATAAAAATATAAAAATGCTAAGTACTTAATAAAAATCTAAAAATGAAAATTAAAATTTGAATTACATTAAATAGAAACTATCACTTAAAATTAAATTGTTTTTTCTTTTTGAAAACTATTTTACACCTAAAAACAAACAAATTTTGTGAAAATAACTTTTTAGAAATAAAAAATAAGCACTTGAGAGCTTAAAAGCTTTGACAGTTGACTATAGTTGACAAAGTGAGGAAAATAGCTCAAATGAGCTTAAGTGGGACCCTCAATGGTGAATTCTGGTTCAAACTTGTTGAGTGGACATGTATGAGCAGGAAAAAGCCACTGGGGTCCACATAATAAGCAAATAAGCACAATTATAAGCACTTTGTAACTTGTTCTTACTCAGAAAATGGGACAATGTATAGGGCTGATTCCAAGTGGGTCCCAGGGGGTTTAAGGTCAAACTAAAGGTCAATATTAGAAGCCTACCAGGGGGGGGGGGGGTTGAAAGGAACAAATTGGGGGTAGTGGGGCCCACTGAGGAGGTCAGAAACCACCACCAAAGTGGTGGTGGTGGACTGAGTCTGCTGATGCACAGGGCACACAGCTCCCCTGCAAGTAACTTTGGGGGGTGTGTGGACCCCACAAGAAAAATCATAAAAATGAAATAGCACTTGATTCCTAAAGATGAGGTGGGATAGTATAACATGCAAAAAACCACAATGCTTGAATCACAACGCAAAAATCAGAAATATTCTTTGAATTTTTGGTTTTTTCTGCACAAGTTAGATTTGACTTTTCATGTAAACTTGGTTATTTGACTTTGTTGGATTTTGATCATGCTTTACTAACTGAATATGATGAAATAAGCTGAGTGGAGGCTAAAATAAGTTATAACAATCAATAAAGAACTGAAATGAACAATCAAGGGATCCTAAAATCCAACAGTTAACAGATAATGGGGTATTGGGTAGGATTTTGACTTTTGGTCAATTGAAACTTGGTTTTGAAGCATGAGTTGACCTAAACTAACCTAAGGGAGTGTGATATGAGCACAAACAACCAATAAGGACTCACTGAGATGGCCAGAACAGCTAGAGCCAAACACCCCTTAATGTAACTTGATTTTTGGTTTTTGAAGCAAGAAAAAGATTTGAGTTGTGAAACTTATTGACACAGTACTAATATGACATGAGAAGATGAAATAAGCACAAGGACATAAACATAGACCACAAACAACTAGACTTTTAGGTTTTAGTTATTAAGGCAGTTACAATGAGATTGAACACAAATGACTAACAAACTTTAGAACTAGGCTATCTAACACTTATTCTAACCACATTAAGCACAATAATCATGAAAGGATCACAAGCTGAATTAAATGAACAGTAGATGGCAAAAATTGGAAATAAGGACTTACAAATGATCCATACTGAGAACTAATGTACCAAGGATCAAATCACATCCTATTGACTTCCACAAGTCACTAATACCCTGCAAATCCATAATCTTCCTTGTTCACTGCTTCAACCTTCATAAACCATGATTTTTATTTTCTCACCATTTTTCTTCTATTTTTTTTTTTTTTGTATTTTTGAGTTTTTTGCACAACACTTAATTAAATTGCTCAGGAAACTTATAAAAGCTCATAAAGAACTCATATAAGCTCATATGAACAATAAATAACAACTTTTAATAGCATATGAATAAAATGAGATTTTTAATAGAAAATGGCAATAAACTAAATTAACACTGAGAACTTGAAATTTATAATTGAAAAAGGTTTTGATTACACTGAAGTGAAGATTACAACTTACATAAACCAAAAATTACAATTAAAGATGGAATTATAATAAAAATGACCTAATTTATTTTAAACTAAGACTAGTACTACTCTACTGCTAACTGCTGCTTCCCTTCCTTTTCTTTTCTTTTATAAACCTTGGAGTGTTTCTCTCACTTTCCCACCATCTCTGGACCGTTGGATTGGGATAAAACCATCTTGGCCTTTAAATGTGGTTTTGGCGCCAAAATGTATTTTGGCATTTAGGGGGTGCCTTGGAGCAATTCAAGGGTCTTAATTGCACCTTGGGGTTTTGTGAAGGTCAAGGGAACATGGAATGGGTAGATATGGCATAGGTGAGGGGGTTGGAGTGTGGAAGGGATTTATCAGACATGTGGGGGTGAAGGAGGTGGTCAAAGTTTGACCTTGATGTTTGACTGGGGATATATAAAAACGGGGGTGGGGTATTTTTATTAAAAAGGATTGGGCTTGGAAAGTTGGTTTGGGCCTGGGGTGAAGGTGTTATGGATTGGATCAGGTTTTGTTGTGTTTGGATTAGTTTATTTGGGTTTGGTTTTGTTTTGGTTTGTTTATTTCATGTTTCAAAATCACAAGGACCATTTATGCAAAACTGAAAATCAAAGGACTGATTTTGTAAACTTTTCAAACTTGTTTCAAGGTCCTTTCCTGCCAAGTACCAAATACCCAAGGATAAAATTGCAAATTTTCACTTTTGGTCCTCCAGGGACTAAAACTGCCAAATGTTGAAACTTGAGGGGTTAAATTGCAATTTCTTCAAAATTTCATTCCAAGGACCATTTGTGTCACTTTTTAAATTCCCAAGGACCCAAGTTGACTTTTTATCCAAAAACATATTTCCCAGGGACCAATTCTGTCAAATTTTGAAACTCCAGGGACCAAATGTGTAAATTCTCAAAACTTTTCAGATTTTTCACCAAAGGACTAAATATGACAACTTATGATTTTAAAAGGACCTTTGGTGATAATTTTCCATATTTTGAATAACCAGGGACTAGTTTTGTAAATTTTTAAAAGTTAGGGGACTGAAACTGCCAATTTTGCAAACTTTGTACGTTTTTCATTTGTTTTTGCTCGTTTTGCATCTAAAACATATAAAACACAATTTTGAAATATTTTCAGTATTTTAATGCATTTCTGAGTGTTTTTGTATGTTTTGCAGTTCAGATTTGACAAAAAATGATGAGTGTTTGAGCACTCATCAATGATTAAGGGGGCTGCCCCTTCAGAACGTTGGGTTTTCTTGTCTTTTAGTGAGAAATATTTTTCTGGATAAAATTTGCCATTTTTGGTTAGAAATTTGAAATTATATATTTATAATGAATTAAACATATTCTTTAATTCAAAAAGTAATTTTGTAAAAGATATAGAATGTTTATTACATTTTATAAAAATTCTAGTGTTTAGAAAAATTTCCTTTGATCATGAAATGCAATAAACACTTTGTTTATTCATACCTTAAGTGATATGGATGCAAAGACAAATATTAAGCACTAAAAACTTGTTTACGTCATAAGTTTTAGATTAATGAGTTTATGCTTTGTAATTATCAAAACATAGAGACATTGTTAATATGCTAACAATGTTTTTAGACATTATTTATGTCAGCAAGTTGCATTTCCCGTTGTGGAGAACTACGTAAAGAATGCATGGAAAAAGTATGGTTTAGTTTGTGCTATGATGAAATCAAAGGGGTTGTTTTTCTTTAAATTTTCATCAGTTGATGGACTAATGGTGTGTTGGAGAATGGACCTTGGTTTATTCACTCAAATCCCATTATTTTGAAGAAGTGGTCTCTTATGACATGTTTGGGAAAAGAGGATTTGGGGTCTATTCCTATCTGGGTTAAACTTCATGATATACATATTGTTGCGTTTACTGAGGACGAGTTGAGTGCCATGGTTACTAATCTAGGTACTCCTATTACGCTCTATGCGTACACAAGTGCTATGTGGATGCAAGCGTGGGGTTGGTTTGATTATGATCGTGCCTTGATAGACATTAAGGCTGATCGGGATCTCAAGGACAAGATGGTCATTTTTGTTCCGTGTTAGGAGGGTAATGAGTAAGTGTTACATATTGTTCGTGTAGAGTATGAGTTGAAACCACTTAGGTGTGGTGTTTGACCATGATTAAAACCTATGTCCTAAACTTGTAATTGTTGATATAAGGAAGCAAACAGTCAAGAATAATGATGGTTTTCAAGCTCCTTTGAGAAAGGCATCTCATGGAATTGATGTTGGTTAAGGGCTAAAATTGAGCCCTATTAAGCCAAACAAACATGTTTAAAAGTTGTCTCGAAGAAGTCGGATACTACCAATGCTGGTAAGACTAAGATCTCATAAGTGGCTGGCTCGAGCGGGGAGAATATCGTGACACAAAATCCGTTTGATGCTCTTAATATGGTTGGAAATGACATGGGTGATGATCCTAGTGGTATAGGTAGTTCGCATAATGATAGGGCTGATTTGGATATAGGTCATAATAAGTAAATTAAATTGGCTAGAGATGAAAGTGACTATGAGGTGATTGAAGATGCTAATGAAACGACTAGTTTTTTGGCATCTAAAAAACCTACACATTTCTATAAAATCATCTATTCTAAGAAAGGAGGTGGAAGCGGAAGTGGGGGGAAGAGCTTATATGAGTGCTGGAAGGAGAGTTACGATAATGATCCCTATGATGACGATCCTTATGATGATGAAGATCTCGAGGAGCTTTCTAAAGCTCAATTGGCATTCTGTGATGCATATGATATAAAGATTCGTCATAAATCTAGACTTTAGTTTATATTTGGTTGTTGAGTCAAATGTTTACTAGTGAGGTATCGCTTCTCTTTTTGTGAGGATATAAGTGTCTTGTTTTGTTAGCTTTATTGTCTATGCAATGGGCTGAGATGTGTGATTTACTTTTAAGAGGACTTTACCCTAGAAAAAGTCAAAAGGAGAGAAGGAACCGACTTTTTCTAATTTGGAATGAATTGGATGTATGAGATGTACTAATCGGAAAGAGACTCTCTCTTGACCTGACCCTATGTTCTCTCCTGGTCGGGCCAGGGGTGAAAACTGACAAAGTTCATCACTCAGTGGTGGGGTGTTCATAGCCTATTGGCTTTGACTGCGGTAAGTAACTCATTCAAACTATTTTCATTTATGGAGGGTGGGAAAACAATTTCTTTTATTAAGATTAAAGGCTCTGGATAGAAAGATTAAGGGGGTCAGACAAGGTGGATACTTCATTGAATATGGGATTGAGATTACGACTGGAATGGAATTGCTCTATTTATAGATCCAAATTCGAATTCACCGACTTAAGAGATTTCTTCGTGTCGGGTCATGAGCTATGTGGAGCGATAAAAATGGGAGCTATTGGGCTTTCACCTGCACTACCTTCGCCTAGTACATTAAAAAAGGCGAGAAACGACTTGTTGATGGTTTGGAACTCCCCTATCTATTTGAATTGATTTACAATGCCTATTTTCAAGCTTATAAAAGGAATTGCTTGTATTAACTTTAAAGAGTGTCTAACCTGTCTGGCTGGTAGGTGGGTAGGCTTCTATCCGACTAGTAGGGCAGGCACGAAAACAATTAACATCTTATAAAGAAAAGAGGACGACTTAAGACAATAAGAACGACCAAAAGAAGTAAGTCACTTGCAAGCCCAAGAAGAATGAAAATAAATCGATGAATATGTCCCGATCAGGCAACGAAGAAGCGCTAGCAGATGAGATTGGACCTATATATACTAGGAAACACAAGGAAAGAAAGTCTTGAGGGACCCTTAAACAAAGTGAGAACTAGCCCTTTGAGGATCTCTGTAAGCTTTCTAACTCACTATAACCATATGCAGAGGGAAACCAGGTTCAATAGCTGAATGGAGTAAGAAAACAACTAAATAGAAATGAGTACTTGTTACTGATGAAGAAAGGGTTCCAAGAAAAATATCCTTAATGTGACTACGGGAAGGTTGTTCCTACTACATTTCACCGAGGAAGAAATAAGGAATTGAGTCCTTTCACATTATCACGAAAAAAGGGGATTGCCTATTAGTCAATTGTGATTGAAAAAAGACCAGGAACCCCATGCCCTCACGTTCACTTAAAGCCGAGGAGCGTAGATTCATCTTACTTTTTGTTAATGGAAAAAAGACATAAGTCACGCATTCGAGCAAGAGCCTTTGCCTTTCTGCGCTATGTACATAGAGGGCCGAAGGAAGAACTACCAAAATCTCAACAAAAGAATTAAAGTGATAGAGTCTTACAAGAGAAACTAGGCTTCAGAATTGAATAAAAATGATTCCTCTCCCTTGGTTGCCTTCGCTACCCATGAATTCCTTCTCTTTTTCTATTCCAATAGTCTTATGCGGTTTGGTTTGTCCATTAGTTGCTTAACTAATAGTAGTTAGGAAATTGTTGTCCTAATGAGTGTAGTAGAGTGCTCCCTATCCTATTACTCATCTATAGTGCTATCACTGTAGCTTTCCCTATCTCTGCCTTTCTTTCTTAGTCCTGAGTTTTTCTTCTTGACTATTGCTCGGGATTGGGTTTGAAAATATTCAATACTAAATGTCTACTCGCTGAGGGAGGCGAGGCAATAGATTCATCTTGGGTAGTAAGTGAAGGAACTATAAGGCTTAAGGCAACGAGTGAGCCTCATATTTTTATTCAATAGTCTTTAGGAAGGTGAGAAGAGAGCCAATAGCTAGACTTAACAATTCATGGCATGAATTAGAGTTGAAGGAAGAAATACATTAAATGCTAGAAAGATGGAATCTATGAATGAGCTCTTTCGTCTAAGCCTATAACTAGGCAAGAACAAGGAATGGACTTTAAGTGAGTGAAAACCGGAAGGAGGTGACAAAGGTTAGTTCTATGAGTCAAGAAAGCAAGATTAGAAGAAGGAGCAACGCTGATTAACTAAGCATGACAAGGACAAGATAGCTAGACTTTCAAAGACAATAGCAATGGCAAGGAGACTAATCCTGATATTTTTTCCCTAGCAATTGAAGAATTCTATTGATCCAAGACCTGTGTGTAGACCTAGGCCTCCCCCGCTTTTAGTTAAGGCCAGAAAGAATTATCCTACCTTTCTCTTCTATTAGTATTTGAAGTTTCCTTTCTTTGAAAACCAAGGATGAAGCTAGAATGTGGAGTAAGGACTCTTCATGCTTCCCAATTACACTAGCATAAAAGAGTTTATTCAACTCCCGAGAGATTTTATAGTTCCTGAGCTTAAGTGATTCATAGTTCCTGAGCTACCCTAGTTTGATGAGAATGAGGGAAGAAGTCCTTAGCTATTCCTTTAGCCTATAATTAGAAAGGTACATCAAGACTAAAAAATTACCCTCGATCATTTCACTCCCTATAGAAGAGAATTCTTAGCCTTCGTCTTAGAAATTTAGCTCTCACAAAGAAAGTCATTACTTATTGTTTACACACACTTTCTATTTTACTTAGCATACTTCTTTATCATTAGATCAATTAGGCAGGAGAAGACTCTATGTACTAACTTGCTCTTCTTTCTTCTTCTTTGAAATCCCTTATCACTTCCTTTTTTGCTAGCACGTACATGTCTTTGCTTTGCACAAGAGACCCCTACTCTTGACACCCCTCTAGTCCTGATATTGATTATGCATTACTTGGGAAGGATTGCCCTATCTCTTTGTTGGGGGTTTTGGCTACCCTACCTCATTCCTTTCACAAGCCAATGATAAGATGAATCTATTGCCCCACCTCCAAGAGAAGAAATGGAACCAATCGACTCAATAGAAGGCATTAAGCAGACAGAGCAGGAAGAGAGGATATCCTTTATCTTATTGTAGCTTTCATGAAGGCTTTCATTGAAGAATCAAAAGAATCTACCTAGTCTAGGGCTGAAAGGGGGGGGGGGGGGGATGGGCTAAATGCAAAGACAAGGCAACTAAGGATAGCGACTTTCTACTGTAATGAATAGAATAGGCCCGAGAGCTATGAAAGGATATAGTTTCCTATTCCATATTCTGGTTGACCAATTTGCGCATTATCCAATCCAGAATATAGGCTTGCTTTTGCTCTCTCCCTATAGTACATTTATGCTCCTAAATTACTTAATTCAAAATCTGTATCCGATGAAAGGGAGCAAGTGAGTGTAGGTTAATCCTATAATGTTTGGTCTTAAAGCAAGTAGAGCACAGTACAAGCGAATGGAGTTGAATCTACCATTGAATAAATCTATTTGCTTAATCAGACCTTCAAATCGCAGTTCCTGCTTAATAAGGATCGGAAGAAGTTGAAGGTTGGGAAAGAAAGATCAGATGTGTACGAATAGAAAGAACCCCAGATAGAGAAAGCGGACCAAGGGGAGATTTCGGTTTCGATTGGAGTTCTATGGTGAGAAAGATAGTAAGGAGTTTGAGCTCGGAAGTGAGAACTAGCTTGTAGGAGCGAAGTCACTCAACCAGAGAGAGAGGAATGAGTACTTTCTCTCCTCATTCAAAAAAGATAGAGGAATTCTCTTGGCTATAACTAAAGGGGGATAAGTGATAACTAGCTAGATGGTGAGTGCTCAAACACTCATCATTTTTGGTCAAATCTGAACTGCAAAACATACAAAAACACTCAGAAATGCATCAAAATACTAAAAATATTTCAAAATTGTGTTTTATATGTTTTAGATGCAAAATGAGTAAAAACAGATGAAAAACGTATAAAGTTTGCAAAATTGCCAGTTTCAGTCCCTCAACTTTCATAAAATTGCAAAACTAGTCCCTGGTCATTCAAAATATGGAAAATTATCACCAAAGGAACTTTTACAATCATAGGTTGTCATATTTTGTCCTTTGGTGAAAAATCTCAAAAGTTTTGGAAAATTACAAGTTCAGTCCCTGTACTTTCAGATTTTGGCAGAATTGGTCCCTGGTGGGATATTTTTGGATGAAAAATCAATTTTTGTCCTTGGAAATTCAAAAATGTTCAATAATGATCCTTGGATAAAAGTTTTTACAAAATGGCAAGTTTAACCCCTCAACTTTGGAAAATGTCAATTTTGGTCCTCGGGGTTCAAATTTTGGTCCTTGTGTTATCTAAACATGGCAATAATGGTCCTTGTAATATTTTGAATAGTGCCATGTTCAGTCCCTAACTTTTGGTATTTTACAAATTTGATCCTTGTGATTTATTCTACAAATACCAAACGGACCTTATGCTATTATTACCCACCCTTTTAACCCAACACACCCCTGATCCATCCTAAACCCCTAAGCCCATACCCAAGCCCAATCCACACCACCCCTTTAATAATAAAACTTGGTGGTCAAACGGTCAAATGGTCAATCCCAGTCAACCCATCATCCCTAACCTCCCACACACCCCTAATCCCTGGTGCTTTGTCTCCCTCCTCCTCCCACTGTATCACCAACCCTCATAAATATTGCTCACCTACACTCAACCAACCCCCCTCCTCATTAATACTTCACCAAACCCCACTACCTGCCTTTTACACGTTTCCCGCCAAAACCAAATTCAAGGGCTGTGATCATCTTAAGCCATCCAATGGCTCACAAATGAAGTGGGAAAGTAAAAGAAGTGTTCCAGGGACTATAAAAGTCAAGATAAGAGAGAAGAAAATTATTAGTTAGGGTAGCATTAGTTACAGTGTAATTTTCAATTTCGTATTAGTGTAAAAGTGTTTTAAGATTGTGATATTTCATTAAACTTTGTGTAATCAGCTTATTTAGTGTATTTGAAACTCATTCTACTTAGTAATTTCAAGTTTTCAGTTTGAGATTCCAAAATTGCAATTTCAAGTTTAAATTTTAAATTTCTTATCAAAGTGCTTAAATTCTGTTGCTCAGTGTTTGTTTGTGCTTACATCAGCTTATTTATAAGTTCTTATAAGTAAATGAAGCATCAGAATCATTTTGTAGGTAGTTACCTAAAAATACTCATGATTCAAGAAAAATAAATAGAAAATAATAAAAAAAAGATTATGAAGGAAGAAGCAATGGATTCTGGTTATGTGTAAATGGATTATGGTTTAGTAGCTCATGGGAGCATTTAGTTGTCAGTTTGGGATTGATTCTCAGTTGGTTTTCAGATTTGGTGCCAAGTAAGCTTTTGGGTTGCATTTTTCTATAATCTGTATTTAGTGACATTTGCTGTTTGTAACTGTCTCAACTTGCTTAATTAGATTTAGTTTAGCCTAGTGTAACTTAGTTTAGCAGGTTTGTGGTTTGCTTAGTTCATTTCTTTTAGAAATAGCAAAACAGTCATCTGTTAAGGAGTGTTTGGATCAGTGGTTTTGACCACTGATCCCTGTGTTTCAGTTGGAATTATTGGTTTAAGCATGGTACATTATCTCACCTTAGGTCATTCAAAACATTAAAACCTGTTACTCTTTTGGAAAAAGTCAGAATCATCAATGATCCCTCATATCTGTCCACAGTAAAGGTTTTGGGACCTCAAATCCATGACATTAGCTTATAAATTGTAGGTTTAGCCTAATGTAGTTTACTTTCAGCTTAATACATCATATTCAACTAGTGGATTAAGATCAAACTTCAAAAAAGTCAACTTGCATAATTTTCATGAAAAGTCAAAACTTACTTAGTGCAGAATTGCAAATCTTGAAGGATTTTTAGGGAATTTTGTGTTATGAGTTGGGGATTGAAACTTTCATAAGTTAGAAGTGTCTCAGCTTGTCTCTTAGAATCTACCTTTAGCTTAATTTTTAGATTTTAGCTGAGCTTATTGCATTGGTCTAAAGTGGCTTGCAGGGCAAGCTTATGCCCTGCTACACAGACCTAGTCCAAGCACCCAACTTTCAAGCTCTTCCCAGGATTCCTTAGTGGGCCCCACCTGTTGATTTTTGGCTTATTGGAAACCCAATAAGCCAGACTTCATGGATTAAATCTTATTTTGAGTTGTGTACCTTGTTTCCTAGGGCTGCACCAGCCATCAAGGTTGTCCCATTTACATATAAGCTGAGGTCTCAGCTTATTCAGCCCAACTTCCCAAGCCCTTCTTGTGCTTATTAGTAGGTCCCAGTAAAAGTTTCTTGGCTTATTAAAGAGCCTGCTAGCTCAGCTTTTAGGATCAGCTCTTGGTTTGGGATTCCAAAGTCTCAGGTGACCCCCACAGGCCTCCCAAGTTGCCTCAGTTAACCTGTGTTGGACTGTGGTAAATGGTGGTTTGCTTATTGCTTTGCATTGCTTATTCTCTTATGTTTTCTGGTTCAATTAGCTTATTTCAAACCCTCAGATATCTGTCTTAGCTTATTTGTCTCAGTTGTGGTTGTTTATAAGCTTATTCAAGCTTCTCAAATTCTAATAAGCTAATAAGTCCAAGCTGATAGGCATTTGGTTATCCATCTGCTTATTTTTAAGCGTCCAGCCTAAGTCCCTTTTTTAAAGTTGTCCATTCAAAGTTTTTAAAGAGTTTTGTAAAAAGAAAATCCAAAAAAGCCAAAAATACCTAAAGTGATAGCTTCTATTTAAGAAGCTTATTGCTTAAGTGCTTATTTTCCTTAAGCACTTTCTGTTTTTATAATTTTCCTATGTTCCTGTAGTTGTGAAATAATTTCTGTAATTTTTTTCTATTTTTCTCTTTTCATTTAGTATTTTTAATATTTAATATTAGTTTTTATTAATTAATAATTAGTTAATAATTAATAGTAATTATTTAAATAGTCTTAAAAATATATTTTAAGTTTGAAAATTAGTTTTATAATATTTTAGATTTTTCCAAATTTATTTTTCATAATTTTAGTGTAATTTCATAATTAGTTATAATTTAGGTTATTTTAAATAATTAATAAGTAATTAATAAATAGTAATTAATTAATAATAATTATATAAATAGTATAAAAATTAATTTTAATTTTCTAAAAAGTTTATTTTATTATTAGGATTGTAAAATTGTGATTTTCATCTTTGTAAGTATTTTATTTTACCAAAACTCGCGTTTTATTTTGTACGTTCACGTTACTTAAAACTGAACGTACGCGTTTTTAGGTTTTAAACGTTTCTGGGTTTTCTAGTTTTACGTACTTATTAATAGAGTGTATTTAAGCTATTTTCTTTTATATTCCAGTAGTGTAATCATCACAACTCACTTATACCCTTTCCTATCCAAATTCACTCGATCACAAACCCGTTTGAATACAATCCACACCTCGTCGGGACATAACGACCTGGTGATACCCTTTATTACCCGGAAGCATTGGTCTAGGCTCTTTGACTTTGTTGACCATTCTTTGGTTAATATAAGTTGACCATTTAGCATCAATCAAATTTTGGCGCCGCTGCCGGGGAGGTGTGCGCGCTATTCTAAACGGTTTTTCTGATTAGTGATCTTGGAATTCGTTCCATTATACATCTATCCATCATTTGTTCATATTTTCTTATTATCAAAACAAAACCGTTCACGAAAACATTTTAAAATCAGTTTTCAACGAACACAAAAACATTTTCTTTGTCATTTGTATAAAATGTTTTCCAAAAACACCAAAAATATCCTTCTTCACCCTCCTACCCTTTTGATTCTCATTTCCTCACCCTCTATACACATTTGATTCTTTCTATGCCTCATCCACACTTTCTGATTTGCCAGTGGCGTGGTAGTTCCTATAATGGTGGCAATTGCCCCGGTTGTGGCATGGTAGAGTCAGGAAACAGGTCTGTCTATAACCAAGATCCCCATTCTTACCATGATACGACTGATTCATTCCACCAGCTACCACACCATCAGTCTCAGCAGTTTTACTGTTGTGAGTATTGTGGTGGTTCACACTACAGTTCTGATTGTCAAACAGGAAACACGCTTGTCTATGAGCAGTTTCCTGATAACAATTATGACTTTAGCACATACGACTCACAGCCACATCAGTTTTACTGTTGTGATTACTGTGGAGGTCCGCACTTCAGCTCCGATTGTCAAACAAGGAATCCATTTCCTTGTAACAATTTTGACACATCGTATTATGACGAACCTCCATCTCCACCAATTCCTCAAAGTCTTCTCCTTGATCTTTTGGATTTAGTGAAAGACTTGAAAGGAATTACACATACCCCAGATAATCCAAACCAAAAATCGATGGAAGAATTGTTAGCTGAAGAACAGGCTGCTAAAATAAATTCCCAAGATGCTTATGAAAACTCTATTAGGGAATCAATAGCAAAAGAAAAAGCAGCTCTCGATTCCGTTTCATTCCTGATGACAGTGATGATGAGGATACACTTGATATCCTTGGATTTTATAAAGATTCATCAGGTGAAATTCCATTAGTTGAGATTTCATCTCAACCCACTCTTATCACACCCAAGGTTCCCACTCACTCTCTGAGCATGGGGGACGAGCATCTTGACACTGTTCCTGAAAGGGAATCGGACGAATTCATAAAGTCTAGTGTTGAGGACCTTGTTCCAATCCCAAGAGAGTCACAGGGAATTCTTGATCATATTTGTGATATTCCCCCTCCTCTTGTCTTCCCGAATGATGATGTTCAGATGTTCTCCGATTCTACTGATGACGATTCGTTATCTTGTGGAAACATCATTTTTATGGAAGAATTACCTTCTAAGCTAGTTAGCTTAGAAGAAGAGAATGTTGAGATTGACACTGAAATCAAGGATGAAGCACTTCGTGCAACATTATTGAATGTCGATCTCCTCATTTCTAAAATCGAGGCTTTCAATATGAAACCTATTTCATCTCCTATCCCCATAAAGGATAGTGACATTTTCTCCGATGATCCTATTCCGGAGTTTGAGGCCTTTACCTTTGATCATATGGGAGAGAAGATTAGTGGCAGTACCACTCCTCATTCTCAAATTTCTCTCCCCGAATATGATTCATTCACCTTTGAGGAGTTCTCCGGTGAACTCACTCATATCATATCTCCATCGGAGTATGATAATTTTTACTTTGATCTAGACAAAGTTGATCTTTGTTTTCCGGAGGGAAATATTCTCAACCTTGAGAATTTGATTGATATCAAAATCCCAACCCTCCCACCCATAATATGTCTAGATCATACGAGCTTTACTGATGAGATTCATGATTCACCAATCATGAATTCTCTTTCTGATGATGATGAATCAATCTTGATTGTCATCAAGATCTTTCTACCCTTCTTCACCTATCGGGTGACTTCTCCTGTTCTTCATTCCTTCGGGAATGAAGACATTATCTTTGATTCCGGCATTTTCATTTACCATTATCTTGAGCCGGGTACTTATCTCATCGGTGTGGAACTTTCATGTGCTTCAAATGTTTGTCCAAACATCTTGAATGAAAGTCCGATTGAGATTGTTTCTTCCACATCATGCTTCCCCAAGGACAAATGAATTCGGGGTCGAGTCAAGCTAGCGACTCGGTAAACAAAAACAGTAGCATGCTTATGGGGCTTTCACCCTAAGTGTGGGGGAGTCACCCATGCTATGATTACAAAAGTGAAAAACAAAATGGTGTTTTCCATGCTTAGCTTGTAATGTTGCCCTTTTCCGTTCAAAGAGTCGGCATAATAGCCGGGACTTTGAATATTGAGGACAATATTCATGCTAAGTGGGGGGGGGGGGGGGGGGGGGTATTCGCTATTCTAGCGAATTTTATCACATTTTACTATATAATACCCCCGTTTTTAGCCAAAATTTCAAAAATTTTTTCAAAAATTTTTCACTGGTGCTTCAAAATTTTTGTGGTAATCAGTCCGGCATGTCTAACCGACAAAGGGATTGGCTAATCCAGGAGCAAACGGCTCTTGGTAAAGATAACTCAAATCCGTTTACGGCTTGCAATTTGCCCAAAATTGTATGGTTCCTCAACTCCCCATATCCCATAAAGCGAATGAGTTGGCTAGCCCGCAAGATTATGGCTTGTGGTAAAGGCAGTGGAAAATCCATAATTGGTAATCAGCTCACCAATATGTTGACTTTGTCCATCGAGAGTTGGCTAGTCCAGAAGCAAACGGCTTTTGGTAAAGACTAATCAAATCCGTTGACAGCTGGTGGTTTGCTCAAAATCACACGGTTATCGGGTGTACCATAGTTCTCACACCTGGCTACTCCAGAAGTGATGGCTTTTGGTAAAGAGTTTAAAATCCATCAAGTTTTCAAAACAAGTTATTGCTAGGGACTAGCAATAGTTTAGTGTGGGGGATTGATGAGTGCTCAAACACTCATCATTTTTGGTCAAATCTGAACTGCAAAACATACAAAAACACTCAGAAATGCATCAAAATAATAAAAATATTTCAAAATTGTGTTTTATATGTTTTAGATGCAAAATGAGTAAAAACAGATGAAAAACGTATAAAGTTTGCAAAATTGGCAGTTTCAGTCCCTCAACTTTCATAAAATTGCAAAACTAGTCCCTGGTCATTCAAAATATGGAAAATTATCACCAAAGGTCCTTTTACAATCATAGGTTGTCATATTTTGTCCTTTGGTGAAAAATCTCAAAAGTTTTGGAAAATTACAAGTTCAGTCCCTGTACTTTTAGATTTTGGCAGAATTGGTCCCTGGTGGGATATTTTTGGATGAAAAATCAATTTTTGTCCTTGGAAATTCAAAAATGTTCAATAATGATCCTTGGATAAAAGTTTTTACAAAATGGCAAGTTTAACCCTTCAACTTTGGAAAATGTCAATTTTGGTCCTCGGGGTTCAAATTTTGGAAAATATCAAATTTTGGTCCTTGTGTTATCTAAACATGGAAATAATGGTCCTTGTAATATTTTGAATAGTGCCATGTTCAGTCCCTAACTTTTGGTATTTACAAATTTGGTCCTTGCGATTTATTCTATAAATACCAAACGGACCTTATGCTATTATTACCCACCCTTTTAACCCAACACACCCCTGATCCATCCTAAACCCCTAAGCCCATACCCAAGCCCAATCCACACCACCCCTTTAATAATAAAACCTGGTGGTCAAACGGTCAAATGGTCAATCCCAGTCAACCCATCATCCCTAACCTCCCACACACCCCTAATCCCTGGTGCTTTGTTTCCCCCCTCCTCCCACTGTATCACCAACACTCATAAATATTGCTCACCTACACTCAACCAACCCCCTCCTCATTAATACTTCACCAAACCCCACTACCTGCCTTTTACACGTTTCCCGCCAAAACCAAATTCAAGGGCTGTGATCATCTTAAGCCATCCAATGGCTCACAAATGAAGTGGGAAAGTAAAAGAAGTGTTCCAGGGACTATAAAAGTCAAGATAAGAGAGAAGAAAATTATTAGTTAGGGTAGCATTAGTTACAGTGTAATTTTCAATTTCGTATTAGTGTAAAAGTGTTTTAAGATTGTGATATTTCATTAAACTTTGTGTAATCAGCTTATTTAGTGTATTTGAAACTCATTCTACTTAGTAATTTCAAGTTTTCAGTTTGAGATTCCAAAATTGCAATTTCAAGTTTAAATTTTAAATTTCTTATCAAAGTGCTTAAATTCTGTTGCTCAGTGTTTGTTTGTGCTTACATCAGCTTATTTATAAGTTCTTATAAGTAAATGAAGCATCAGAATCATTTTGTAGGTAGTTACCTAAAAATACTCATGATTCAAGAAAAATAAATAGAAAATAATAAAAAAAAGATTATGAAGGAAGAAGCAATGGATTCTGGTTATGTGTAAATGGATTATGGTTTAGTAGCTCATGGGAGCATTTAGTTGTCAGTTTGGGATTGATTCTCAGTTGGTTTTCAGATTTGGTGCCAAGTAAGCTTTTGGGTTGCATTTTTCTATAATCTGTATTTAGTGACATTTGCTGTTTGTAACTGTCTCAACTTGCTTAATTAGATTTAGTTTAGCCTAGTGTAACTTAGTTTAGCAGGTTTGTGGTTTGCTTAGTTCATTTCTTTTAGAAATAGCAAAACAGTCATCTGTTAAGGAGTGTTTGGATCAGTGGTTTTGACCACTGATCCCTGTGTTTCAGTTGGAATTATTGGTTTAAGCATGGTACATTATCTCACCTTAGGTCATTCAAAACATTAAAACCTGTTACTCTTTTGGAAAAAGTCAGAATCATCAATGATCCCTCATATCTGTCCACAGTAAAGGTTTTGGGACCTCAAATCCATGACATTAGCTTATAAATTGTAGGTTTAGCCTAATGTAGTTTACTTTCAGCTTAATACATCATATTCAACCAGTGGATTAAGATCAAACTTCAAAAAAGTCAACTTGCATAATTTTCATGAAAAGTCAAAACTTACTTAGTGCAGAATTGCAAATCTTGAAGGATTTTTAGGGAATTTTGTGTTATGAGTTGGGGATTGAAACTTTCATAAGTTAAAAGTGTCTCAGCTTGTCTCTTAGAATCTACCTTTAGCTTAATTTTTAGATTTTAGCTGAGCTTATTGCATTGGTCTAAAGTGGCCTGCAGGGCAAGCTTATGCCCTGCTACACAGACCCAGTCCAAGCACCCAACTTTCAAGCTCTTCCCAGGATTCCTTAGTGGGCCCCACCTGTTGATTTTTGGCTTATTGGAAACCCAATAAGCCAGACTTCATGGATTAAATCTTATTTTGAGGTATGTACCTTGTTTCCTAGGGCTGAACCAGCCATCAAGGTTGTCCCGTTTACATATAAGCTGAGGTCTCAGCTTATTCAGCCCAACTTCCCAAGCCCTTCTTGTGCTTATTAGTAGGTCCCAGTAAAAGTTTCTTGGCTTATTAAAGAGCCTGCTAGCTCAGCTTTTAGGATCAGCTCTTGGTTTGGGATTCCAAAGTCTCAGGTGGCCCCCACAGGCCTCCCAAGTTGCCTCAGTTAACCTGTGTTGGACTGTGGTAAATGGTGGTTTGCTTATTGCTTTTCATTTCTTATTCTCTTATGTTTTCTGGTTCAATTAGCTTATTTCAAACCCTCAGATATCTGTCTTAGCTTATTTGTCTCAGTTGTGGTTGTTTATAAGCTTATTCAAGCTTCTCAAATTCTAATAAGCTAATAAGTCCAAGCTGATAAGCATTTGGTTATCCATCTGCTTATTTTTAAGCTTCCAGCCTAAGTCCCTTTTTTAAAGTTGTCCATTTTAAGTTTTTAAAGAGTTTTGTAAAAAGAAAATCCAAAAAAGCCAAAAATACCTAAAGTGATAGCTTCTATTTAAGAAGCTTATTGCTTAAGTGCTTATTTTCCTTAAGCACTTTCTGTTTTTATAATTTTCCTATGTTCCTGTAGTTGTGAAATAATTTCTGTAATTTTTTCATATTTTTCTCTTTTCATTTAGTATTTTTAATATTTAATATTAGTTTTTATTAATTAATAATTAGTTAATAATTAATAGTAATTATTTAAATAGTCTTAAAAATATATTTTAAGTTTGAAAATTAGTTTTATAATATTTTAGATTTTTCCAAATTTATTTTTCATAATTTTAGTGTAATTTCATAATTAGTTATAATTTAGGTTATTTTAAATAATTAATAAGTAATTAATAAATAGTAATTAATTAATAATAATTATATAAATAGTATAAAAATTAATTTTAATTTTCTAAAAAGTTTATTTTATTATTAGGATTATAAAAATGCGATTTTCATCTTTGTAAGTATTTTATTTTACCAAAACTCGCGTTTTATTTTGTACGTTCACGTTACTTAAAACTGAACGTACGCGTTTTTAGGTTTTAAACGTTTCTGGGTTTTCTAGTTTTACGTACTTATTAATATAGTGTATTTAAGCTAATTTCTTTTATATTCCAGTAGTGTAATCATCACAACTCACTTATACCCCTTTTCTATCCAAATTCACTCGATCACAAACCCGTTTGAATACAATCCACACCTCATCGGGACATAACGACCTGGTGATACCCTTTATTACCCGGAAGCATTGGTCTAGGCTCTTTGACTTTGTTGACCATTCTTTGGTTAATATAAGTTGACGGTTTAGCATCAATCACTAGACCATACACATATCCTTTGTACTTAAATGTGTTTTTTGGAGTAATTCATTTACCGGGAAAACTCTTCACCAAAAAGAAAAGAAAAGTGAGACTAATACACTCTTCAACAAATCAGATATCATCATTACCCACTAAAAATCTCTTTTGATTGGTTGACACAAGAAGAAGACTGTTATTTTAGGACATCCCGAAATAGAAATGGGCACTATAATTTTAGGACACAAGGAGTACTAGGCAAAGTAAAATAGTAATCTTAAAGTTTTTGGCTAGCATGGAAGATGATGGGCCTGAGCAGCATTAAGCTCACAACTTGTTTGCGCCATTTTTTTCTCAGGAATAATGTAATTTAAAGTTTCATGAGAAGCTGTTGGATCCCAACCTGCACGTTCATGCAAACCATGAATGATATGAACAAAAGTTTTAGCAAGAGAGAAAAACTAATGAACATCAAAATCTTGGACATAGGGTTTGCTTGAGAACGACACAAATACGCTAATAACATCATTGCCATTTTCACCTATTATAAATCTTTATTAATGAATAAATCAACAAGATTTATAAAGGATAGCCTACGGAAAACTACCCCGGTTTTTTGACAAATAAAACTCTCCACAATCAGACAATAAAAGACTGCTAGCTGCTTTGTTGTTCCTAGGAGACGATGATTCTAACCATAATACTTTGTATTATTTTATTTATAGGAATCTCTACTTAACTTAGTTACAACCTGAGTTTATATAGGAAGGGAAACAGTGTTTGCATGTGGGTTGCATCGTAAGTTGTCCACTTGCTATAGGTATGCACATGCCTAGTAAGCTAGTCTGAATCTTACTTTCGGCTCTTCTGATTTGAAAACCTAGAGTTCCAATGCCTGTTTCACGCGTATCGATTAGTACATGAACTTATCTTCTTGTGTAAGCTTCCCCCTTCTCGTTCTGAGGTTAAGGTTGTAATCAAAGTTAAGTCTTCAGGATCACTGCAACATTTTTCAGTTCTCAGTGACTCCGGTGTTGTCTTTCAGCTCTTTGTAACTTCACTCCCTGACACCGCATCAGCTTGTGAAGTCGTTTTCTTCAGTTGGTCTTTGACTTCCCTGTAGCCATTCAGGTTCTTTAGCCTTTTGAGCTTTATACAACACTCACTGATTTCTGTGAGTCATCTTCTGAATAATAATCAGTGAGTCATGTTCTCTGATAACTCTCAAAGAGTATATCACTTTTGATTGCCATTTGATTGTTATGAAGTGACATATTCTCTTATCGTTATCAGAGAGTTGATGCTCACTGACCTTCAGAAGGTGAATTGGCTATTTTATGTTTAAATACTTGTCGGAGGCAATTGAGTTGATTTATCTGAACCAAAAAAAGCATTTTACTTTCAATTGCATATGCGACCAATTTTTCATTTTAAGGTTTTCTGAGAAGGCAAACTCCGCATATGATCAAGTCCTCTTTCCAGTCATAAATAAGTTAACAGTCCATTATGCTTTTTTGAGTTTTTGCAAATTAATTTTTCAAACCTAAATATAGGTAGAGAATTTTAGTCAAGTTACATTACAAATGTTAAAGAAAACAGTGATTAGAGAAAAAAAAAGGTAAGCAATAGTTATAATATTTTTCTTAAATTGTGGTGGACAATAATTTTAGAACGGAGAAAGTGGAGTATAAGAATTCTTGCACAATCGCAAAATCCTCAAAATCACCTCTGAAAAAACTTGTATCTGCTAGGCTAAAGACCCTTTAATTGCCTATATATCTTAAAAAACATCCTCAGTGATAATGAAGATAATTTAATACTATATTCTTAATTTAGCTTTGTGGTGAGGGAGCTTATCTTGTCTTTATGTCTCATGACTAGTGTATTTCATGGGCGGGCTGGAGTGCTAACTCCATGTTTAATAAAAGGGAAATGATTCGCACACTCTAAAAATTTATTGGGATACTCCACTGTATGTAATAGGCAGTTGTACATTAAGTATAAACTGCTTTAACTACTTGTACAATTGAGTATCCCAATAAGATTTGAGAGTGTGCCAATCACCTCCCTTAATAAAAGCATTCAGCTTAAAATTTACACGAAACATGTGTTCACTTGATTTTGATTATATACTTAGTAGAGCACATTTAGTTAATGAAATTAGGCGAATAGGATGAGCTTATATGAAAGGTTAGTAATATAATGATTGTAATCTTGTAATATGTCACTCGCCTACCTCTCAAATTGGAAACAAATGAAAACCATAATGTTACGATCGCAAAACCTTAAAACCTATAAAATACAGGTGCTGGTTGGTTTTAGCTTTGTGTTTTAGGGATTTATGCTCATGCCTAGTGTATTGCATGGGACGAGGCCCGAGTTGCTAGCTTCATGTTTAAAAAGAACACTGATGCTTAAAATTTTAATGAAAAATGTGCTTACTTGATTATATATGCTCTAGAAGCGCATTTAGCTAGTAAAATTAATCAAATAGGACGAGGTTGTATGGAAGGTTAGTTATATAACGATTGTAATCTTGTAATACGTTTTTCTCGACTACCTCCCAAAATGGAAATAAATGAAAACCTTATGGTGTATTTAGTTAGTCAGAATTACCTCACCTTCTTATAGAATTTTTTTATTGAAAAATGAAAAAACATGAAACTTTAGACCCAATTTTTATAGAAATTTTTCTATAATAATGAAAATCTCATTTCACAAACTTTACCTAAAAATCTGAAAAGTCCAATTTACTCTTCTCTACTTGTATCTTCACTAGAAAATGAGAAATTTAAGTCTATCTAGAAGGATTTTCCAAGTTCTTTACTCTTTCTTATAGAAGAAAAAACTTTTCATGCTAAAGAAAACAAAAAATAAAAAAGTGAGAATATTTCTATGCAACTTGTTAAAAGTTACGTATAAATATTAATTAGTAAATGTCTAGTATCGAACCCGAGACCTCGGGATTGCACACTTTACAAACAAGAATAATGTAAATAAATATATATATGTTAAATGTATCGTATATATATATTTATAAACACTTAAGGGACTAAATAATCATTAATATTAAACGTAAGTATTAATTATTATTAAGGGATAAGAGAACGAGGACTAGAGTGTAACTTGGGAGTCAAGAAGGATCTAGAAACACCCCAAGGGTGCCTAGGCCGGTCGAAGCCCACACCATGGGTCGATCCACCCTTGCTTGTGCTCCAAGGAATCACCTAGTATATATACAAGGCCAAGGATTAGGGTTTCACATCTCTTGTGCACACACACAAAACCCTAAAGTTTTCTTCTCCTTGTTTCTTCTCTTGGTCGATCGATCCTCACTCCCATAAGGGTTTTAGGATCGAAATTTTCATAAGCAAATTAAGTGTTTTGTTTACTTGCATCAAACCTTTATTCGTTGGTAGTTTGTGTGTACAAGAACGAGGTAATTACTTACTTTAGTAATTATCAAGAGATCGATAAACAAAACGGTAAGGGGTTTATCATTGATCTAATTGTACAAGAATCAAGGTTTATTTGAAGTGCATCGGGTATGTTTTCTATTTATGTTTTAGTTAATCTTTATACGTGTTATTACTTGATCCTAGCTTCCGCAATATGTGTACTTTGATTGTCAAACTCTAACAGTGGCATCACGAGCCATGGATAACATGTAATTGATTACTAAAACGTAATAAAAATCGGATCTTTAATTGTTTTAGATACATGTTTTTCTAGGGTTTTCTTTAAATTTTTTTTAAAAATTTTTGTAACCCTAACCCTAATTTTAAGGGGGGGGGTCGATTTCCACTATAAAACCCTAATTAGGGTTTGTGGTTTTCTTGATTATATAATAATCATATAGAAACCCTAGGTCTAAACCGGTTTTTGTGAACATACTTGTGACCTATGTGCTAATTGTTAGGTTAATCCGTGACGAAACATGCATGTTAGTCATGGATCTTGTTTGTTTATTTATGTCACATGTTTTAAATAGATCTAAAATTGGGGAAGACTCCATATATATTAAAATCAATTTATATGCTATGTGGTGTGTATATTATCTTTGGCCTACGCAATTGATTCGTCAATGTATGTGGCTCCACTTCCATTAAGAAGGGAAGGCCTTAGGTGATTACATGCATAATTATACCTAGAATTGATTTTATTAGGATCTTTTAATATGGTTTGCATGTGGCTAATTGTTTCAGGTTTTATTATTAGTTGTTTATTTTCTTTAAATTACTTGTTTTATTGTTTTCTTAATTGTTTGACTTGATGTAAGCAATAAAAAGGGTGATTTTCATAAAAGAAAATAATATGGACTAATAATTTTGAAACCCTAAAGTGATAAAGTAAGAATCTTGCAAGGTCTTATTGACAATCGTGGTCCGATTCGCACGGTAATCAGCTCCCAGTCGAGACTAGCAAAATTCAAACTTTATTACTATTTTGAGATTGAATCCATAAACTTTTGCTTGAATGATGTTTTGTGCAAATATGTTTTTAAAATTAAGTCTTTTAAGATGATATTCATAACCGTGATTTGAAGGCTTAGAAAAGAGCCTTAGAGTCTGCCTTGGTTATCACAATCTTGAATATGTCTTAAACGAATTACTTTTAAAATCATATGTTGTAGAAAGTCATCTTAGGGTTTTGGCATAAACCTCAAGTAAAACTTTGTGTATTAATTTCACAAATTGGATATAAAAAGTTTTTATGAAAACTTATGTTATAAAGATGAGTGCATGCATCTTTGTACATATTTTGATTGACATATCAAAAATAAATACCCTTTATAATTTAAGTTACATGCCATCTACCTATAAGAAACACTTGGAATTTTAATTTAGTAAACGTGAGACCTAGGCTAAATTACTATAACAAGGTAAAATTCTTTTAACGCGTGAGACCATAATTGTAATTTTACAGTTTCTAAGGTAGACGACTTAATTAAGTTGTGCGTGAGACCTAGAACTTAAGGCATGAGATGGGATGAAACATGCTTACAAGGCAAATTGATGAATCAATTTGATGTAATTCCCATAATGATCTAGGAATTGGAAATCTTGTTTGCCAATTATTGTTCGACAGATTACTATCTTTTGTACTTTCACCACTAGCAGATCAACTGATGTGGTGGAACTATGTAAAGTTAGA
This sequence comes from Artemisia argyi, assembly GCA_030686995.1. Taxonomy (NCBI): domain Eukaryota; kingdom Viridiplantae; phylum Streptophyta; class Magnoliopsida; order Asterales; family Asteraceae; genus Artemisia; species Artemisia argyi. Next base: position 43,264,106 of record CM060695.1, read on the forward strand.
TCCTAGGTTTTCAAGAAAATTTTGGTGGTTATATGAATATAACTAATGGGTATTTTATTTTCTTGAAGATATTTATTATCGAAAATACTAATGTTTGAACTTTTATCTGTAGATATGGCTCAACCCGATACCCCATCTGTGATTTCTGCTTTCAAGAGTCATCTTGAGAGAGAGAAACTGACTGGAAAGAATTTCAATGATTGGTACCGCTCACTTAGAATTGTCTTGAGGTCGACCGGTAAAATGGACTATTTGACCGAAGAATGCCCAGCTGAGCCTGCTGCTTCTGAACCAGAAGCAGTCAAGGCGGCATGGAGGGTGGAACATGCTAAGTTTAATGAGGTTGCTTGTTTAATGCTCACTAGCATGAGTGCTCAATTGCAAAAGAAGTTTGAGTACTTTTTCCCAAAAGATATGCTTGATGTTCTTAGGCAATCTTATGAGAAACCACCAGCAGTTGAATTGTATGATGAATTGGACAAGCTACATAACTGCAAGCATGGTGATGGTAAACCAGTTGAAGATTATGTGACTGAGATGAAGGAATCTTTTGATCAGCTTCACAGAATTGGATTTGGTTACCCTGACAATGTGCAAGTGCACTTGATCAACAGGTCCCTTAACAAGGACTTTGCTGGTTTTGTGCAGAACTTCAATATGCACTGCTCGGGGAAGACAGTATCTGAATTACTCGCATTGCTTATTGAGTATGAGAAAAGTCTACCAGCCAAGGTCAAGAATCCTACCCCGCAAGTGTTGGCAATTCATGGTGGGAGAATCCAGAAGAAATCGCATGTGAACAAAGGCAAAGGGAAGGTTAACAAAGGCAAGCAGGTCATGGCCTATCAACCTGAACCCAAGATGAAGCAACATCAGCCTAAGCAGAAAAAGGTGAATCCACCAAACAAGAAGGATCAGGCATGTCACCATTGTCATGAAAAGGGCCATTGGAAGCGCAATTGTCCTCTCTATATTCATGACTTGCGACTCAAGAAGCAGGGGAATGAAGCTGGTAACCCCAGTTCATCAGGTGCGTTCTTTATGATTGAATTATTCACTCTTACTCCTAAATTGAATTCATGGGTATATGATACGGGATGTGGCATTCATATTTGCAATACCTTGCAGGGGTTTAGAGTTGAGAGAAAGCTGGCCTATGGACAACAATTCTTGCACGTTGGTAACGGAGCGCATGCAGGAGTTGAAGCTATAGGAGTTTATGATTTAGTGTTGCCTTCGGGCTTAGTACTATCTTTAAATAATTGTCATTATGCACCGTCAATTGTTAGAGGTGTAATTTCATTTTCATGTTTGTTGAACCTTGGTTTTGAGCATACTATTTCTAGCAATGGAATTTCGGTTTCTTTAAATGGTGTTTTTTATTTTAATGCTATTGCTTTGAATGGTGTCTTTGAAATTGATATGAATGATAATGATAAAGCTTTTGTTAAAAATAATTCAATGTATAGCATCAACAATAAGAGAATCAAGAAAGGTCTGGATTCATCTTATCTTTGGCATTGTCGACTTGCTCACATTGGCAAAGATCGCATGAAAAAGCTGCAACATGATGGGCTTTTAGAAAAGATCAATGATGAATCATTTGATAAATGCGAATCTTGCATTGCTGGGAAAATGACTAAGAAACCCTTTAAAAATAGGATTGAAAGGGCGAATGATCTACTTGGTCTTATTCACACAGATGTGTGTGGACCACTTAGACATGTGTCAAGGAGAGGTGCTAGCTACTTCTTAACATTTACGGATGACTACAGCCGTTATGGTTATGTTTATTTACTTAAACATAAACATGAGGTGTTTGAGACATTCAAAGTGTTTAAAGCAGAAGTAGAGTTGCAACTAGGAAAGAAGATTAAAGCTCTTCGATCCGATAGAGGTGGTGAATACCTGAGTCAAGAGTTTATAGATTACTTAGCAAAGGAGGGAATTGTCCAGCACCTTACTTCTCCATATACTCCACAACAAAATGGTGTATCTGAAAGAAGGAATCGTACATTGCAAGATATGATACGATCTATGTTTAATCTAACAACTCTTCCTTACTCGTTTTGGGATTATGCCTTGGAATCTGCAGTTCGCATTTTAAATATGGTTCCAACAAAGAAGGTTGATAAGACTCCATATGAAGTATGGACTGGGAAAGTTCCTAACTTGTCTTATCTAAAGGTCTGGGGTTGTGAGGCGTATGTTAAACGTGACTCAGCAGACAAACTCCAACAAAGATCTGTAAAGTGCATCTTCGTAGGTTACCCTAAGGAAACTATGGGTTACTACTTTTATTACCCAGCTGAAAACAAGGTTTTTGTTGCAAGGTATGGAGACTTCTTAGAAAAGGAGCTCATATCTCAAGAATTCAGTGGGAGAGTATATGATCTGGAAGACGATCATGAAGATGTGACACCTTCTGAAAACACTAGCCAACTTCCTGAAGAACCTGAAAGTTTAGGTCCTCCACCAGAAGTTGAAGTGATTCCCGTTCGCAGATCTTCAAGATCTGTGAAGGCTCCTACACGTCTATGTTTAAACATGGAGTGTGATGACAACTTGATAGGGGATCTTGATGAACCTACAAGTTATAAAGCTGCTATGAATAGTCCAGAAAAGGAAAAATGGCAGGGAGCTATGAATGGGGAAATGCAATCCATGAAAGATAATGAAGTCTGGGAAGAAGTAGACCTACCTCCGGGTGCCAAGCTAGTTGGGAGTAAATGGCTCTACAAGAAGAAGACTGATATGGATGGCATTGTACACACCTATAAGGCCCGTTTGGTAGCTAAAGGCTATACTCAAACTTTAGGTGTTGACTATGAGGAGACCTTTTCTCCTGTAGCTGACATAAGGGCAATTAGGATTCTTATAGCCATAGCCGCTTACTATGACTATGAGATTTGGCAAATGGATGTCAAAACCGCCTTCTTAAATGGTCGCCTAGATGAAGACATCTATATGGCGCAGCCTGAGGGGTTTGTAAATCCAGAATTCCCAGATCGTGTATGCAAGCTTAAGAGATCCATTTATGGATTAAAGCAAGCATCACGACAATGGAATAAAAGATTTGATAGTGAAATTAAGAAGTATGGATTCACTCAAAATCTTGATGAGCCATGTGTATATCACAAAGCTAGTGGGAGTAATGTAATTTTCCTTATATTATATGTCGATGACATATTGATCATGGGGAATGACATTCCAAGTTTACAAAAGGTTAAGGAATATCTTGGAAGTTGTTTTTCTATGAAAGATCTAGGGGAAGCTGCATTTATTCTGGGAATCAAGATATATAGAGATAGATCTCAGCGATTAATTGGATTAAGCCAAAGTGCTTACATTGATAAAATATTGAAGAGATTCAGTATGCAAAATTCCAAGAAAGGATATTTGCCGATGCAAGAGCAACATGGCTTGAGCAACAAAGTTTGTGCTTCAACACCCGAAGAGGTGCAACGCATGAAGAGAGTCCCTTATGCTTCGGCTGTGGGATCTATAATGTATGCGGTAAAAAGCACAAGGCCTGATGTTGCGTTTGCTCAGAATTTAACCAGTCGATATCAGCAGAACCCAGGTGAAAAACACTGGACTGCTGTTAAGAATATTCTTAAGTACCTTAGGGCTACTAAAGAGATGTTCTTAGTATATGGGGGTACTCCATCTGCAGAGCTTGATGTAACAGGTTACTGCGATGCTTCTTGGAAAGGTGATAAAGATGATACGAAGTCTCAGACGGGTTATGTCTTTGTCATTAATGGAGGAGCTGTTGATTGGAGGAGCAAAAAGCAGAGTGTACTGGCGATGTCTGCTACAGAAAGTGAGTATATAGCTGCTTCAGAAGCTGCAATGGAAGCTGTTTGGATTAGGAAGTTTGTTTCAGGGCTTGGGGTTATGCCTTCGATTCAGCGACCTATAAAAATGTATTGTGACAACTCAGCCGCAATTACATTTGCCAATGAACCTGGAATCATGAGAGGCACCAGACATTTCCCGATTAAGCACCACTATGTCAGAGAACAAGTTGAGATAGGTGAAATCGAAATGCTCAAAGTTCACACAGATGAAAACTTAGCTGATCAATTTACAAAGCCTTTACCTGGCACCAAGCTTTACAAGCATGCTGAAGGAATAGGACTTAAATTAGCTGATAGTTTCATGCCCATTTGTGATTAGTATTTGGATAAAGGATGTAATGTACAATTATTAATATTTACTGAAATAAAATATTGGTTATGTTTATTTATTCATTGTCTTATTAATAATATATCCTATATTTGCATGTTTAAGATCCGTGAATAATTTATTATTCTAAATAGTCCGTTGTCGATTAATGATATGGGAATATCATTAAACTAAGACAATTTTGAGTATTGGTTTAGGATATACTTGAAAGTATAGTGATGCGTAGTCATACCAATTTCACATGATATTCAATGAATTGAGTATTGGACTTATCCCAACAATATGATTTAAATTTATTGTGAGAATCATATTTAATAGTTATCCTCAGACTTGAGATACCAGATAAGTGTCATGGATGTAGTGCATTTTGTGGAGCAATCTACCGCTTACCGTAATTGGAAGTCATAAGGGTTGTTTTCAGAATGTTGCAAAGTTCATGGGTTATTCTTGTAGTCAAGAGAGAATTCGCTCCTTCTGATTTGTTCAGAAGTTTAATACTGCTGGGCCCCTCGTAGGGTTGACAAAATGTTTGCGTGGCCACGCCCAAAGTCTATCTGGAATACGTTCAGATGTTTTGGTAATTTTGTTCAATCATAAAGAGACGAGAAACAGAATTTAATAAAGAACCTCACATCTTTATTAATGTAGTATTAGAGGCGAAAGGATAATAATAATGATGAATCATTAAAGGTTTTCCAGGAAACCTAGCTCAGGTCGAACTAGGGGCATTGGAGTGTTGCAAGACGCTAACCATTGTCATTTTACTATTAATAGATATACGAGTGGGAGCTGTTAAAAGTTACGTATAAATATTAATTAGTAAATGTCTAGTATCGAACCCGAGACCTCGGGATTGCACACTTTACAAACAAGAATAATGTAAATAAATATATATATGTTAAATGTATCGTATATATATATTTATAAACACTTAAGGGACTAAATAATCATTAATATTAAACGTAAGTATTAATTATTATTAAGGGATAAGAGAACGAGGACTAGAGTGTAACTTGGGAGTCAAGAAGGATCTAGAAACACCCCAAGGGTGCCTAGGCCGGTCGAAGCCCACACCATGGGTCGATCCACCCTTGCTTGTGCTCCAAGGAATCACCTAGTATATATACAAGGCCAAGGATTAGGGTTTCACATCTCTTGTGCACACACACAAAACCCTAAAGTTTTCTTCTCCTTGTTTCTTCTCTTGGTCGATCGATCCTCACTCCCATAAGGGTTTTAGGATCGAAATTTTCATAAGCAAATTAAGTGTTTTGTTTACTTGCATCAAACCTTTATTCGTTGGTAGTTTGTGTGTACAAGAACGAGGTAATTACTTACTTTAGTAATTATCAAGAGATCGATAAACAAAACGGTAAGGGGTTTATCATTGATCTAATTGTACAAGAATCAAGGTTTATTTGAAGTGCATCGGGTATGTTTTCTATTTATGTTTTAGTTAATCTTTATACGTGTTATTACTTGATCCTAGCTTCCGCAATATGTGTACTTTGATTGTCAAACTCTAACACAACTAAGCGCAACCTTAGTATTATGATCGGTAAAACATTAAAAGCCTTAAGATACAAGTGTTAGTAGGTAAAAGATCTTCGTCTCAAGCTTTAAATCTCCCGTGCGACTAAAGTATATAGTTTGCTATATTTTTTTAGCGAATGTTCCTTCTCCAAAGTATTTTGTTTGCAATAATTTTCAGTAAATGTTCCTAAGAAGTGTGATTTTGCCTCGCATTGTTGCGGAGTTTAAGTTTGCTTTTAATACTTCTTTATAACTTATGCATTATTCGAAGAGTGTACAAAGTTAACATTGCAGTTTTCCGGTCACTTAAAATTCGAGATCATTTAACAAAAATTGCATAACAAAGTTAATGAAATCAGTTATAGAAAATTTTGAATATATCAGTTTATTAATTACATCAAGATATAAATACTGAAAGATATGAATTTGAGTTTTATCGTGTTTAACGTTCATCTTTATGTCTAACATCCTCAAATAACAAATAACTTTATATCTTTATTAGTAAAACCCATGTTAATATTTAATCATTCAATATGATATTCAAATGCTAGATAACAAAAAGGTAGGTTACTAATTGTAAATACTTTTTTATAAATCAAGTATTTATGTGTGAACTATAAAAGTTGAGAGTTAAAAGTACAAGACTCAAGAAAAGAAGATAATTCAAAGTCATTTATATCAAACAATAATATTTGTAAGGTTTGTTATTACAAATTACAAAAAGATGTTGAAAACAATAAGTTTAAAAATCATTTTTTAAAAGTTACTTTGAATTTAAATTAATCACACATAACATGAGAAATATAAGGAGGTTATGTTTTCTAAGGAATAGTAACATACCCTGTTATAAGGGCAAATTACTTGAAAATGTATTTAACTTACCACTTTTTACCATTGTATGTAGTTTTTTTTTTATTATTTTTTTTTTCCAATCTGTCAATGAACTTGCAAAATCCGTTCATTTCGTGTAGCGGTGACCTGTTTGACCTGCTGGAGCAGGTTAAGTTAACGATCGTTAGGTTTATCAATGCAATGTTAGTCCTTTAGACTAACAATCATTTATCATGGCTACATAGAATGACAAAAAGTAACAAGTTAGATGACTTTTATTATTTTTAAAATTTATGTACGTTTTTTACACGTTTTTGCACACATTTTTATACACGTTTTATACAAATTTTTATACACGTTTATACACACGTTTTTATACACATTTTTATGCATGTTTTTATACGGATTTTTATACACACATTTGTATACACGTTTTTATGCACGGTTTTACACACGTTTTTAAAATGTTTCAATACATACATTTTTTACACACATTTACACACACTTTTATATACGTTTTTATACACATATTTTTATGCACGTTTTTATACACGCAATTTTATACACGGGTTTTTATACACATTTTTATAAACACATTTTTATACACGTTTTTATACACATATTTTTATGCACGTTTTTTTATACACATTTTTATACACACATTTTTATACACATTTTTACACACATTTTATTCACACATTTTTATACATGCTTTAATGCAGATTTTTATATGGACATTTTTACACACGTTTTTATACACGTGTGTAAAAACATGTAAAAAGGTTAAATTAAAAAAGTAAAAAAAAAAAGTTCAATTAAAAGTGTCTAAAAAACTTATATAAAATGTGGAAATATCATATGAAAAACTTGGTCACCCCAAGTGTCATCTAGCTTAAGATAGCTCGTAGACTTACACTTAGTTAGTTAGCGTAATATCTTGTGGAGTTCGGTCGGGTCTTTACTCACTGTCAGCTCACTCTACAACCCATACCCACGTTTACTTGTAAATATAAATACCCTTTCCCACACAAGGGAAAGAGTTGGATGTTCATTTTGCTTTGAAGCTAATATATTTCACTGTCTCTCTCTAGAATATCCTAACCTTACTTTCTTTATCTAGGAAATTTGACTTGAGCTTAATCTTTACCTTGTGTTATGATAACCAATATTCTACAAAAACGTATATAAAAAATATAAAAAAGATAAATTAAAAACGTGCGTAAAAACGTATATAAAAACGTGTAAAAAAGTTGAATTAAAGGTGTGTATATAAACGTGTGTAAAAACGTATATAAAAATGTGTAAAAAAGTTAAATTAGAAGTGTAAAAAAAGTTAAATTAAAAACGTATATAAAAAAGTGAATAAAAACGTGTATACAAATGTGTGTCTAAAAATCCGTATAAAAACATGCATAAAAACATGTATAAAAATGTGTGTATAAACATGTATAAAAATGTGTAAAAAAATGTGTGCAAAAACGTGTAAAAAACATACATAAATTTTAAAAATAATAAAAGTCATCGAACTTGTTACTTTTTGTCATTCTATGTAGTCATGATAAATGATCGTTAGTCTAAAGGACTAACATTGCAATGATAAACCTAACGATCATTAGCTTACCTGCCCCAACTGGTCAAACAGGTCACCGCTACATGCAATGAACGGATTTTGCAAGTTCATTGACAGGTTGGGAAAAAAAAGAAGGCTACATACAATGGTAAAAAGTGGCAAGTTAAATACGTTTTTAGGTAATTTGCCCCCTGTTAAAATGTGTATACATGCGTCATTAGTTAATATCAACCATGACTATAAAACTTAACATTAAGTGAACTCTAACTACTATTACCTTTCACTAAGTTTATAAGCAAGGATCGTACAGTTATATTGTCTTATTTGAATTTGCATATTTAACTACTACTCTTAAATGAAATGCAAGTCTAGTGAAACTACAAAATTATTCTTATTCTTAATTCATGCCAAGATCTAAAACATTTTATATAAATAAATTACAAGATCAAGAAGGTTTGAGTTACACCCCATTGAAACATTTTATAGAGGGAAAAAGACGATTACAAATGAAAAATTAATTTGTTTCCCTAGAACTTAACTATATTTACACAGTATTTACAAAATATTTTCATACAACACAATTGCAAACATTATGTATCAAGAAGTACACATCAAGTTATATTCTTGTCATCCATAAAGTTATTTTGTGATGAAAAATGCATAACTGAATAATAGTGCTAGCCGAAAAGTCTTATTGCATTATTAAGCAAACTCTAATTATAACCTTTAAGAAAATTTATTGCTAAAAGTTTATAAACATTTATTTATTTTTATTTTTTTCTAATTGAAAAGTTTAGAAACTAGATATAACACATGAAAATGATATAAGTATATAACGATAAAAACTGTTATTAGTTATTGATAGATATTCTTTTGACTCACGAAAAAAGGAGCTGGACTTTTAGCATGGGTTATGTCCAAAAATAGAACAAAGGGTCAAGAGGTTTATGCAATGAATTTCATTTTTTAGTATTTTGATTATGTAACAGTGTGTTATTATAAGCATGATTAAACTCTAGTCATGTGATAACTGTAGATGAATTTTGAATTGAAAAACAGTATAGTATTTGACTGATATTTGATTTGTTAAATTAATTACGGAGTATTTTTTATTTCAAATACAGTGGAAATTATATAAATTAATACATATGGGACTATCTATATTTATTAATTAAAAGAGTTATTAATAATAGAGACTGGCAAAAAAAGTTATTATTTTAAGGAGTATTAATTAATCGAGTTTATACTTATATAATTTATTCAAAGAGAAAAAAGACCCTAGGGCGACTGGTAGTGTTGTGTGTGCTTGTGTCTTGGTTAACCAAGAGGTCATGAGTTCGAATCATACTTCCCACCCTTATTTTACCAGGGTGCAACATTAGTTCTCTTTAACAAAAAAAAAAAAAAAAAAAAAAAAAAAAAAAAAAAAAAATCATAGATGGTGTTGTTAAACCAATCTTTTAAATTAAGTACTAAACTTCTATTTCTTATCTGACAATTATATGCTTATAGGGCCATCTCATGGATTTTGAGGGCCCTGTGCCATTTTGAAAATATAGGCTTCTTGAACAACACGAAAAAATCAAATATATGTAAGATAGTTATATTAAAAAAATTAAATATACAACAATTACATTACGCACGACAAAAACTACAATTTGCGATCTTGTTAGAGCGGGATATGAGTATAGTATAAGGTAAGTATCCGCAAAAATAAACATAATCGTGTGTAAATCTATATTTATTACATTACTATTATAACATCAACTATCTTCTATAGAGAATGTATAAAAAAGTTCTTTTAGGAAACTGATTGAACTAATTCTAACAAATCTATTAAACATGGGCTAAAAGTGTAGATTTTGTAAACCTATTTGTACTTAACAAGAAATAAAACTAAAAATCAGGATAAAAATGTGAAACTCTATAAACCTTAGGGTTCAAAATGAATATTTCTATTATCATCTTCCAAACGTATAAGGTCTGTAACTCTGTTTTTTTCTTCATAAATTGCTTGTGCTAATCTGTGTTACATTTATATAACGTCACTTGAACATAAAAATACACTTTCATTTAATTTACGTTAAACCTTGAATTAAACAACCCTGCATTTTGTAACATCGGAGGCCCCAAAAATTTGGGGGCCCTGCGCGGTTGCACATACTGCACACCCTCAGATCCGGCCATGTACTTAACATGCTCACATGAAAAATGACGATATACACTTATTGTGTCTTGGTTAACCAAGAGGTCCTGAGTTCGAATCATACTTCCCACCCTTATTCTACCAGGGTGCAATATTACTCCTCTTTAACAAAAAAAAAAAAAAAAAAAAAAAAAAAAAAAAAAAAAAAAAAAGATGGAGTTGTTAAACCAATCTTTTAAATTAAGTACTAAACTTCTATTTCTTATCTGACAGTTATATGCTTATAGGGCCATCTCATGGATTTTGAGGGCCCTGTGCCATTTTGAAAATATAGGCTTCTTGAACAACACGAAAAAATCAAATATATGTAAGATAGTTATATTAAAAAAATTAAATATACAACAATTACATTACGCACGACAAAAACTACAATTTGCGATCTTGTTAGAACGGGATAGGAGTATAGTATAAGGTAAGTATCCGCAAAAATAAACATAATCGTGTGTAAATCTATATTTATTACATTACTATTATAACATCAACTATGTTCTATAGAGAATGTATAAAAAAGTTCTTTTAGGAAACTGATTGAACTAATTCTAACAAATCTATTAAACATTGGCAAAAAGTGTAGATTTTGTAAACCTATTTGTACTTAACAAGAAATAAAACTAAAAATCAGGATAAAAATGTGAAACTCTATAAACCTTAGGGTTCAAAATGAATATTTCTATTATCATCTTCCAAACGTATGAGGTCTGTAACTCTGTTTTTTTCTTCATAAATTGCTTGTGCTAATCTGTGTTACATTTATATAACGTCACTTGAACATAAAAATACACTTTCATTTAATTTACGTTAAACCTTGAATTAAACAACCCTGCATTTTGTAACATCGTAGGCCCCAAAAATCTTGGGGCCCTGTGCGGTTGCACACACTGCACACCCTCAGATCCGGCCATGTACTTATCATGCTAACATGAAAATTGACGATATACACTTATATCATGCTCACATGAAAAATTGATGATATATACTTATATCATGCTCACATGAAAAATTGACAATATATACTTATATCATACCCACATTATAAATGACGATATATCATGAACAAAAATGAAAAATAACTAAAATCTTGTAAACTGATCATGTACTATAAATAAACTACACAAATTATATGATTAAAAATTTTGTAATAAGAATTTCCCTTTCTGATGTTGCTAATATAGACATGTTGAACTTTCAAGCTTCATGTTCAATCGTAAAAATCATGTAGTATAATTATAAAACATTTTAATTTAATTTCTTTATAAGCTATTTAATTTATTGAAATATAAAAATAGTTCTTCATATCGGTTTTCTAATTACTGAAATGTAACATTTATTCTCCCTTAAATTTTTAATAAACATCTATTTATTATACTAAATTTCTGACGGTTATATACTTATATCATGCTCACATGAAAAATGACGATATATACTTATATCATGCTCAAATAAAAAATTGACAATATATACTTATATCATGCTCACATGAAAAATGAGGATATATCATAAACAAAATAAAAAATAGCTAAAATCTTGTACACTAATCATGTACTATAAACAAACTACACAAATTATATGGTTAAAAAATTTGTAATAAGAATTTCGCTTTCTGATGTTGCTAATATAGACATGCTGAGCTTTCAAGCTTCATGTTCAATCTTAAAAATCATGCAGTATTATTATAAAACCTTTTCACTTAATTTCTTTATAAGCTATTTAATTCATCAAAATATAAAAATAGTTCTTCATATCAGTTATCTAATTACTGAAATGTAACATTTATTCTCCCATAAATTTTTAATAAACTTCTCTATCTTCTAGTAAATATCTGACAGTTATATACTTGTATCATGCTCACATGAAAAATGATGATACATACACATATCCTTTGCTTACATAAAAAATTGACGATATATACTTATATCATGCTCACATGAAAAATGAGGATATATCTTAAACAAAAATGAAAAATATCAAAATCTTGTACACTGATGATGTACTATAAATAAACTACACCAATAATATGATTAAAAAATTTGTAATAAGAATTTCCCTATTTGATGTTGCTAATATAGACATGTTGAGCTTTCAAGTTTCTTGTTCAATCTTAAAAATCATGCAGTATAATTATAACGTTTTAACTCAATTTCATTATAAGTTATTTAATTTATCAGAATATAAAAATAGTTCTTCATATCAGTTTCCTAATTACTGAAATGTAACAGTTATTCTCCCTTAAAATTTTAATAAACTCCTATTTCTTCTATTAAATATCAGAATGTTATATACTTATATCATGCTGACATGAAAAATGACGATATATACTTATATCATGCTCACATGAAAAATTGATGATATATACTTATATCAAGCTCATATGAAAAATGAGGAGATATCATAAACAAAAATGAGAAATAGCTTAAATCTTGTAAACGGATCTTATACTATAAATAAACTACGTAAATTATATGATTAAAAAATTCGTAATAAGAATTTCCCTTTCTGATGTAGTTAATATCGACATGTTGAGCCTTCAAGCCTCATGTTAAATCTAAAAAATCATGTAGTATAATTATAACGTTTTAACTTAATTTCTTTATTAGCTATTTAATTTATCAAAATATAAAAATAGTTCTTCATATCAAGTTTTCTAATTACTGAAATGGAACACTTATTCTCCATTAAATTTTTAATAAACTTCTATTTCATCTACCAAATATCTGACGGTCATATACTTATATCATGCTCACATGAAAAATGACGATATATAATTATATCATGCTCACATGAAAAATGAGGATATATCCTAAAAAAAATGAAAAATAGCTAAAATCTTGTAAACTGATCATGTAATATAAATAAACTATACAAATTATATGATTAAAAAATTTGTAATAAGAACTTCCCTTTCTGATGTTGCTAATATAGACATGTTGAGCTTTTAAGCTTCATGTTCAATCTTAATAATCATGCAGTATAATTATAACGTTTTAACTTAATTTCTTTATAAGTTATTTAATTTATCAGAATATAAAAATAGTTCTTCATATCAGTATTCTAATTACTGAAATGTAACACTTATTCTCCCTTAAATTATTAATAAACTTCTATTCTTCTACTAAATATCAGACGGTTATATACTTATATCATGCTCACATGAAAACTGATGATATATACTTATATCATACTCACATGAAAAATTGATGATATATACTTATATCATACATACATGAAAAATGAGGATATATCATAAACAAAAATAAAAAATAGCTAAAATCTTGTAAACTGATCATGTACTATAAATAAACTACACAAGTTATATGATTAAAATTTTTTTAATAAGAATTTCCCATTCCAATGTTGCTATAATATACATGTTGAGCTTTTAAGCTTCATGTTCAATCTTAAAAATCATTCAGTATAATTAAAATGTTTTAACTTAATTTCTTTATAAGCTATTTAATTTATCAGAATGTAAAAATAGTTCTTCATATCAACTTTTCTAATTACTGAAATGTAACATTTATTCTCCTTTAAACTTTTAATAAATTTCTATTTCTTCTACTAAATATCTGACTGTTATATATTTATATCATTCTCACATGAAAAATGAAGATATATACTTATATCATGCTCACATGAAAAATGAGGATATATCCTAAACAATAATGAAAAATAGCTATAATCTTGTGAACTGATCATGTACTATAAATAAACTACACAAATTATATGATTAAAAAAATTTGTAATAAGAATTTCCCATTCTGATATTGCTAACGCTCCCAGAGAAGTCATTAGAGGTATCTTTCCTATCAAAATTGTTTGTTCTTGGATATACCTACGCCTATCGTTTTTCCAAATGTGTCTAGCGGATACATATAATAAAGAAGAATATGTGAGTGATTCATACACAGCATCTCTTTCCTTTATCAGGGGTTCTACCAATTGATATCTTTCCAAAAATAATTCAAAGTCAATTTCTTGATTTGTATCTTCAATTTTAGGAAACTTAGAAAGTTCTTCTCTCAAACCCTGATCAATGAACCTACAAAATCCTTCAAATTGTATCTGATTAAATCCAGGTATTGTGGACATTGCGTCTATCCTGGATTATTTTGAAATTGTCAATTATTTATATTCATCCATATCGAATTCTCTAAAAAAAAATACCATTTTTGCTGGCGCATTATCCATCAAAATCAAATCTAGCAATGATGGAATTTGGATTCTATGAATCTTTGACTGGAATCTATGAAATAGGTGGAATAAAAATTTATACTGAACTTGAATTAATTGTCATTTTTAAGAGATGCAACCGAAACAGAATTGATAAAACAGTCCTAGAAACCCAATTCTCCCACTTAGGCTTACAATGCTTTGGGATTTATAATATCAAAACTTGTTAATTATATTATAATGTATAATAACGGCATAGATATTCTAATCTACTTCAATATTGAATAACAGAAAACTGTATGAATGTTGTATTTATTAACTTATATTATTATTAACGCGGGTATAGCTAATCTAGATCTCCGTCTTCTCTCTTCTTTTATTGTCCTCTTGTCCTGTCTTGTCGTGTCGTTAATTGACAGTATGACTTAGGGCTCAATATAATTTGACCGAACAAATCATAGTTTGGTAAACAACCTTGAATCTACTGCGGAGTAAAGGATCTTGGATCCAACGCATAACACATTGGGAATCAGAAAGATAAAGACGAGAAAGACCAATGAAATCAAGTTTTAAGATTGTATAGTTTAATGGTAAAGTTTGATTATCATTAATCCTCATAATAGTTAACGAGTTTTTCCCTTTTATTTATATACTATGCATCACCTAAATCCTAAAGGCGGCTCCAGGCCGGAGTTATATTAAGTTAATGTGGCCTTAGTTACCTATGGTATTTGTCTTATTACCTATTTGTAGTTGATTTATGAATGAAGGTGGCATAGGCCCCTATGGTCCAGTGGTTACGACCTCTCTCTTTCACGGAGAAAACGAGGGTTCAAGTCCCTCTGGGGGTATACCAAGACTAAAGACTATAGGAGTGGGATTTTCTATCAAGATCCGTATTTGTCAAGTCCTTCTATTAGTCTACTCAGAAGAGACTTTCTATTTTATATCAAATGTTATACTTGATTTCAAGGGATATGTATAGACATGTTGAGCTTTCAAACTACATGTTCAATATTAAAAATCATGCAGTATAATTGTAACTTTTGAAATTAATTTATTTATAAGCTGTTTAATTTATCAAAATATAAGAATAGTTCTTCATATCAGTTTTCTAATTACTGTAATGTAACATTTATTCTCTCTTAAATTTTGAATAAACATTTATTTCTTCTACTAAATATCTGACGGTTATATGCTTTTATCATGCTCACTTGAAAAATGACGATATATACTTATATCATGCTCACATGAAAATTTGACGTTGTATACTTATATCATGCTCAAATGAAAAATGAGGATATATCATAAACAAATATGAAAAATAGCTAAAATCTTGTAAACTGATCATGTACTATAAATAAACTACACAAATTATATGTTTAAAATATATCTAATAAGAACTTCCCTTTCTAATGTTGCTAATATAGACATGTTGAGCTTTCAAATTTCTTGTTCAATCTTAGAAATCATGCAGTATAATTATAACATTTTAACTCAATTATATTATAATCTATTTAATTTATCAGAATATAAAAATAGTTCTTCATATCAGTTTTCTAATTACTAAAATGTTACACTTATTCTCCCTTAAATTTTTAATAAACTTCTATTTACTCTACTAAATATCAAACGGTTATATACTTATATCATGCTCACATGAAAATGACGATATATACTTATATCATGATCACATGAAAAATTGATGATATATACTTATATCATGCTCAAATGCAAAATGAGGGTATATCATAAACAAAAATGAAAAATAGCTAATATCTTGTAAACATATCATGTACTATAAATAAACTACACAAATTATATGACTCAAAAATTTGTAAAAAGAATTTCCCTTTCTGATGTTGCTAATATAGATATGTTGAGCTTTCAAGCTTCTTGTTCAATCTTATAAATCATGTTGTATAATTATAACGTTTTAACTTAATTTCTTTATAATGTATTTAATTTATCGGAATGTTAAAATAGTTCTTCATATCAAGTTTTCTAATTACTGAAATGTAACATTTATTCTCCCTTAAATTATTAATAAACTACTGTTTCTTCTACTAAATATTTGACAGTTATATACTTATATCATGCTCACATGAAAAATGACGATATATACTTATATTATGCTCACATGAAAAATGAGTCTATATCCTAAACAATAATGAAAAATAGCTAAAATCTTGTAAACTGATTATGTACTATAAATAAACTACACAAATTATATGATTAAAAAGTTTGTAAAAAGAATTTCCCTTTCTGATGTTGCTAATATAGACATGTTGAGCTTTCAAGCATCTTGTTCAATCTTATAAATCATGCTATATAATTATAACGTTGTAACTTAATTTCTTTATAATCTATTTAATTTATCGGAATGTAAAAATAGTTCTTCATATCCTGTTTTCTAATTAATGAAATGTAACATTTATTCTCTCTAAAATTTTTAATAAACTTCTATTTCTTTTACTAAATATCAGACGGTTATATAATTATAACATGCTCACATGAAAAATGACGATATATACTTCTATCCTACTCAGACGAAAAATTGATGATATATACTTATATCATGCTCACATGAAAGATGAGGATATATCATAAGCAAAAATGGAAAATAGCTAAAATCTTGTAAACTGATCATGTACTATAAATAAACTACACAAATTATATGACTAAAAAATCTGTAATAAGAATTTCCCTTTCTATTGTTGCTAATATAGACATGTTGAGCTTTCAAACTTCTTGTTAAATCATGCTGTGTAATTATAACATTTTAACTTAGTTTCTTTATAATCTATTTTATTTATTGGAATGTAAAAATAGTTCTTTATATCAAGTTTTCTAATTACTAGAATGTAACATTTATTCTCACTTAAATTTTTAATAAATGCCTATCACTAGTACAAAAACTGGAATTGGCTACACCCAATTAGTGTGACGATATACATATAGTCACACATGATTTTTCGAGTGTGTGTGACTAAAGGTCGCGTGACCATAGGGTACCTATGGTCACATGTTCGAGTTCTTTTTAGTCTCGATTACAAAACAATAACCAACACCTAAATATGTCTGACTAATTTGGTACACATTTCGTTGGATTAAGCAGTATTAGTGACCATAAACACTGTATAGTCACACAAAACATTTTATTTTTATATATTTAGTCACATACAATTAAGCATAAAGTGGGCAAAAGTGTGAATAAGTGTGACCATATAGTGTTTAAAGTGAAGAAATGTGTGCTTTGAGTGACTATTGATCATCCAATGGCCACAAGAATTGCATGTTTTGTGTGGCCTTTTGTAACATTTAGTCACACAAAGCATGTTACTTTTTGGTATTTAGTCACATACAATTAGGCATAAAGTTGCAAAAAGTGTGAATAAGTGTGACTATATGGTGTTTAAAGTGAAGAAATGTGTGTTTTGTGTGACTATTGATCATCTAATGGCCACATGAATTGTATGTTTATGTGGCCTTTTGTAACATTTAGTCACACAAAGCATGTTTCTTTTGGGTATTTAGTCATATATAATTAAGCATAAAGTGGCCAAAAGTGTGAATATGTGTGACCATATGGTGTTTTAAGTGAAGAAATGTGTGTTTTGTGTGACTATTGATCATCCAATGGCCACATGAATTGTATGTTTATGTGGCCTTTTGTAACATTTAGTCACACAAAGCATGTTTCTTTTAGGTCTTTAGTCACATACAATTAAGCATAAAGTGGCCAAAAGTGTGAATATGTGTGACCATATGGTGTTTAAAGTGAAGAAATGTGTGTTTTGTGTAACTATTGACCATCTAATGGCCACATGAATTGTATATTTGTGTGGTGTTTTGTAACATTTAGTCACACAAAGCATGTTTCTTTTTGGGTATTTAATCACATACAATTAAGCATAAAGTGGCCAAAAGTGTGAATATGTGTGACCATATGGTGTTTAAAGTGAAGAAATGTGTGTTTTGTGTGACTATTGATCATCCAGTGGCCACATGAATTGTATGTTTGTGTGGCCTTTTGTAACATTTAGTCACACAAAGCATGTTTCTTTTGAGTATTTAGTCACATATAATGTAACACCCCAACCTGAGAAGGGCTAAAGTGTAACATTACGGAGTCAAATAAGAACACAAGTGAAACGGAGATACAATACTAATTCAAACTTACAAAGATAACAAAAGAAAACTAATCCAAGTACAAGATACAAAAGGGGCAACAATAATACTAAGCCCAATATAGCAGCTTCTAAACATCTCTAAGTCCAGCAAGTATCTAACAGGGTGAAGTCTCCTAAGCCTAAAAGCAAAACTTTCGTCCATAACCCAGCTTCTTACTAAACCTGCCGTAGGAAAAGAAATGCGGCTGAGCTTACAAAGCTCAATGAACAGATATCAACAAATAACAAAGCAATACAAAAGAGTTATGAATAATCAAAAGAATATAAAGATAGATTACATATGGTGTCAAATGGGTAATCAAAAGATATCAAAGTTAAGTGTAAGGTGTAATGGATATGGAATTCAGTATTTTACCTGAGGCCAAATCAATAATCAATACAATCCAATAGTAGCCAAATATGGAGTAGCTAGCTCCTAATATGTGAGGGGTTGCAATGCACGCACACCCAGTCACCAAACAATGTAGCAATAATCAATGTAGTCAATATAGTAATCACAATCAATCAATCAATCAATCAAATCTAGGATGCATCCATACGCCCCTGCAGGCCAATAACAATCATAGCAGTAGTCGATAACAATATCAGGGACGGTGTGGTACATCTCTCCAACCACACTAGAGTACATAACATTGGTGCATCAATGATATGGTTGTGGCTACTCCACAACAAGTAATACCTGGGTAAATACTGAATGGTCATGTAGTCAAGGTTCAATACCAAAGTGTAAGTGCCAAGTCATAATCAAAGGTTCAATATCAAAGGTTCAGTATCAAAGGCTTAGTATCAAAGGTTCAATATCAAAGGTCAATATCAAAGGATCAATCAAAGATGTAATATCAACGGGCCAAAATGGAGAGGTCAAAGCCAAAGTTCCAATCCACAAGGTTTATTATTCCAAGTTCCAAAGTCCCATAGTTCATGATCAAAAGGGTCATAATGATAGTTTAAAACAAAAGATCAATTTAGCAAGTTCCCATCACTTGTTTACAACGGTTCGTAGTACAATCGCATTTAAAAGGTTTATAACAAAAGTTCATTTAGAAAAGATCTTCCAAAAGATGACATATATAAAGGTGATTCTTTAATAACGGTTTTCACAAGATATTCTTTAAAAGTGGTCTTCATGAATTTATAAAATCCCATATAAGATTAGTCTTAAATCATATTAAAAGTGTCGTTATAAAATTATTTCTCCTTTAAATATTTCCATGTCGTAATTAAGAAAAGACATTTCACCACCCGTTACAATATCCCAAAGAATATCCAAAGTCTCACAAAGGTTCAAAGATTAAGGTCACAAAAGGTTATCGAATGGATCATAAGAGTTCAAACGAATAACAATAGGATCACGATTACCGGTGAAACACACCAATCATAGAGCCAAGTACGAAGAACCATAACCAAGACCAAACAGAAGTCATAACACGATAATCAAGTCAAAGACAAAGTCAAGAGAGAGAAAGTGTGCACTCTTACTGAAAGAATACGGAATATCTGTACCTTAACCCGATGACAAAGCAAAATAATGGAAAAGACCAAACGGAAATAGAAACCATTCCTTCTTCACAGGACCTAGATGAATTAGAAAACGAGAATTATTCAGCAGTTCATTTTAGTTAGATTACTTGCTTTTAGGTTATCCTTCCATATTTAGCAGGTTTATATTTTAGATAGGTTTCCAGATTTAGTAACTTTCCATTTTAGGTAACTTTCCAAAAATGGTAGGTTTCCAAAATTAGCAGGTTTCCATATTCAGTCATATTAGAAATTCATGATAAGAATCAAGTTAAGTGTTCAAAATGTCAATTTTGCAAGATTAGGGTTTAATATAACCGTTTTCCATATTTAGGGTTTTTAGATGCAAATATTACAAAGTTGAAGGTTTAAAGTGTAATTATCCAAATTTCCACATTTTATACAAATGTTAACCACATATGATATTTAATTCCTTCAAGTATACAAATGTTACAATTTAAACCCCTCAAGTTATATCATTTACAACCAAGTCCTTCTTTAATATTTAATTTACAATTACAACCACATTTAATTTGAATTAACACTTGTAACCCTTAATTTATCAAAAGTATACCATTTCAGCCCTTCATATAATATTTATTCAAAACAGCCCCTTAACTTTCATAAATTACAAGTTTAGTCCTTTAATTTAAATAATTACCATTTAGATCCTTTTAATTATCAAAATTACAAACAAGCCCATTTAATTATCAAATTTACACCCTTAGCCCCTCAATATAATTATTTACAGAATAAACACTTAGTTTTCATAATTTACAAAAATGATCCCTCTATTTAAATTAAATATAAGTCGAATTAATTAATTTCATGTAATTACATTTTAATCCCTTTTAATTACAAAACTTCCACATTCACCCTTTATACCAATTTTAATAAATCACACCTGGTCTTATTGATGTTTCCAAAATAATCCTTAAGTTTAAAAAATTACAAAACAACCCCTTTAAGATTTAAAAATGATTCAAAAATTATTAAAATTACATAAACAAAACCTTAATTCAACAAATCATTAAGTAATCATAGGTAAACCCTAAACACATTAATTTTTCATCAAAATATTCATCCCAAACCCTAACCATAATCGTACCATTTTCATATATTTTATTTCATTATTTTCTCACTTAAATAAATTTAGCCGATTACATAATTTAACCAAATAATTTACAACCATGGTTCTAGGCCTCAAATAATTATAAATACAATTTTTATAGGTTACTCAAATCATATTACATATTGTAAAAATAAGTTTGAGGCTCACAAAATTAATATATAGCCGTATATAATTATATACAATTATAGGGTTTATAGTAAGTTAAATTTCGTATGGCCTATTTAACATGCATGGATCACAACCAACATTTTTATAGGATCATATGTGATGTAAAGAACGTAACAAAAATACCATATAATTTTTATGATGATCGAATGAGTTGTGGGATTATTTACCTCTCGGTTGAAAATAATTTTGAACAAAACATCACACCAAGCGATCCAAGCTTCAAGAATTCGAATACCTATTTTTCTAGCATTCTTCCAACTCCAAATAACCCAGGAAAATAGCAAAAACCTTGTGGAAATTCATTACAGCCGATTTGTGAAATTATGATGTTTTTAGGGGTTTTGAAGAAAAACCGGTTATATTATTTTTAGAGAGAATGGAATGTATATTTTGATTTTGGTGTGATAGAATGATATCAAATCATGTAATGTGATGCATAAAAATTCCACAAACCGTGTACTCCCATAAGGAAAGTTATCTTTGATTTATTTCCAAATAATTATAATTGATTTTATAAATATTTGTAATTATCATGAACCGAATAATTATGAATAATTTCTTAAAATTTCGGTTATACATAATTAATATGGATAGGACATATATTTTGTAATATTAATTTACTTAGGATATAATATACATAATTTCATAAATAATTATCAACCTTAATAACAATTTAATTCATAATAATTATACAATTTATATGTTTTCTAGAATTTTAAATATTTTGAGGGGTATTTTGGTAATTTTGATCATGTAGAAATTGTGGGTTTTACATACAATTAAGCATAAAGTGGCCAAAAGTATGAATAAGTGTGACCATATAGTGTTTAAAGTGAAGAAATGTGTGTTTTATTTGACTATTGATCATCCAATGGCCACATGAATTGTATGTTTATGTGGCATTTTGTAACTTTTAGTCACACAAAGCATGTTCTTATTGGGTATTTAGTCACATACAATTAGGCATAAAGTGGCCAAAAGTGTGAATAAGTGTGACCATATGGTGTTTAAAGTGAAGAAATGTGTGTTTTGAGTGACTATTGATCATCCAATGGCCACATGAATTGTATGTTTGTGTGGCCTTTTGTAACTTTTAGTCACACAAAGCATGTTTATTTTGGGTATTTAGTCACATACAATTAGGCATAAAGTGGCCAAAAGTGTGAATAAGTGTGACCATATGGTGTTTAAAGTTAAGAAATGTGTGTTTTATGTGACTATTGATCATCCAATGGCCACATGAATTGTATGTTTGTGTGGCCTTATGTAACATTTAGTCACACAAAGCATGTTTATTTTGGGTATTTAGTCATATACAATTAGGCATAAAGTGGCCAAAAGTGTGAATAAGTGTGACCATATGGTGTTTAAAGTTAAGAAATGTGTGTTTTGTGTGACTATTGTTCATCCAATGGTCACATGAATTGTATGTTTGTGTGGCCTTTTGTAACATTTAGTCACACAAAGCATGTTTCTTTTGGGTATTTAGTCACATACAATTAGGCATAAAGTGGCCAAAAGTGTTGATATGTGTGACCATATGGTGTTTAAAGTGAAGAAATATGTGTTTTGTGTGACTATTGTTCATCAAATGGTCACATGAATATTTTTTTTGTGTAGCCTATTGTAATATTTAGTCACACAAAGCATTAAGCAAATTGTGACCGAAAGTGCTAATAATTGTGACTATATGCATATTTTAGTCACATATAAGAAATCAATATCTATATATATATATATATATATATATATATATATATATATATATATATATATATATATATATATATATATATATATATATATATATATATATATATATAAACAAATTCAAATATATATATTAAAACGAATTCAAATACAATATTATTGGAATCAATATTGTCAGGTCACCATTTTATAACATAAACCACATATAAATCTAGAGAGAGAAAGTAAGTAGAGAGAGAGAGTGGAAGGAACTCTTAAGATGCATATGAAATGAACTAGTATTACCAAGAGAACCAACACCCTCTAATGAGGGTTACAAGTCTATTTATAGTGGAGATCTAGGGCTTCTATTAACTTTGACAATATTACACATCTAGCCCTTAGACCTTTACAAAACAAGTAAACTTAGCATAAAACTATTAAAAACATATTAAATCATTAATGTACTAACATAATATTGCAACCTATTACTAAACTAATTGACCGACACTTGATTTAACAAAGTGTATTCCCAACAATCTCCCCCTAAGTGTTGGTCATCAAAGGTTGCTCGACGTCTTCATCTTCTTAACTTTGACATATTTGTTGACGTCTTCAAGAATGTAGAAAAAATCTTTCATTGTTCTTTGTTCTTTGTTGATATGGTGGTGATCATCTTATGAAGTTGTCTGCTTTTTGTCACTTCTGTGTCTGTGGTGGTTGTCTGCCATTCCAACATGCTCATACATCTTTGGAGTTTGACTTTCACATGCACGAAGTTCCTTTACTTTTACTTTGATCTTTAGTCTTTTTACTTTGTAGATTCTTCTTTTTTGCGTAGAATCTTTCTTTGAACTTTGTGTTGCTTAGATCTTTGGGGGAGCTTTCATTGACTTTAATATGTATGCATGAGCATGCTGGAATCTACCATCATGGAGGTGATATGTACCTGCAGGTAAACAGTTAGCAATAATCAACCGGTACTTACAGATAAGGAATTAGAGATCGTCAACAGCATATTGTGAAGACTCCTTCTAATCCTTATCAAGGCCGTTCCCATATCAGATACTCCCGAGGGATCACTTCACGACTGTTGACCGCTATGGAACCACCGCGAACACTAAGCGTAACCCGTGAGGGGTTACCGAAGTGACCTACTGTCAGGGCTGTTTGATGTTGACCCTGGCAGGAATTTCCGTTCAATCATTGAGAAATACATTTGTAAATTCTCTCATAAAAGTTCTCGGAAGATTGCTAAGATATGCGAAGGACTCGATAATTTACAGCTGGTGTCCATTGATGTAGAACAC
Organism: Artemisia argyi; assembly: GCA_030686995.1. NCBI lineage: Eukaryota > Viridiplantae > Streptophyta > Magnoliopsida > Asterales > Asteraceae > Artemisia > Artemisia argyi. The sequence goes on from CM060695.1 coordinate 43,288,614, forward strand.
CAGTTGTAGAAATACTAAGTGTTCCTAAGAGATCTTTGATGTATCTCATGGCTCTAGACTCGATAAGTGCACACTTAGGCTTCCTATGCGGAGACTAGGGAGGGGTCTCCTGCTTCAATATCAACCATCTCTAAGAGATAAGTCGATAGATTACACCGATCCCCCGTGAGAATGAAACAAGCTCTTTTAAGAGAACTTGAGTGGCTTAGAAGGTTAAGTGCAGTGCGTCACTAGGTCCATGACGTCTTTATCTTCAATACCGGTGTCACCTTAGCAACAACCAGTAGCATACAAATTGTACCCGGTGTCTGCCCTAAGGTTGAACATATGGAGGGCTATTTCTTTTCACCCTTTTCTTTACTTTTCTTTTTAATTCTTCAACCACTTCCTTCTCCTTTCATTCTTTTCTCCTTTTTTCGTATCATACCTAAGGACTTCTAATTCTAACTATTGGTGATGTCCTTGGGTAGATCCCTCCCCCTCCGGCGGATCATAGGACGGTTTTACCTAACCTTAGTCACCTTATAACTCCATGACTATCCTATAATTGCCATGAAACCATTTTATTGAAAATCTCTCAAAGTGTTTATGATTATCAAAAACATTTTGTCTAACACTTTGAGAATTTTTTGTTTATCATTTGAAGGGCTCCCCCTTCACATGTGCTCATGATTATTTGTTAAATTTGCACATGCGGGAGGAGCATGCACTTTTTGAATTGATCCACTTTCAGTGAACAAGACCGATTCGAGACACGCTTACATCACTAGTTAGACTAGCTTGAAGTTATTACTCAACCTGGTCAAGTCCACATAAAGTTTCTCGAAATGGTACATTTCTACTAAGACAAATCCTTTTCGAGACACGCTTACGTGGCTAGTTAAAGAGTTCCATTGTCAGCTTTTAGGTGACAACTAGCTCTAGAAACTAACTTGATGTTATTACCCGTCGAGGATGAGTCTTTTCGATTATTAATGTAACCCCCATTACTTTTTCTAAACCTATTCTACGAGTCAAAACCTTTACTTTTAAATTTCGTAAATTCTTGAACTTCTTTGAACTTGTTTGGGTTTGAAAAACTGTGGTTATCTTTACTAACATGAGCGTTATTCCCTTATCGAGCCGGCACAACCTAGAAAACTCGAATCGTATTGCATTTCCTAAATTATTTGAATTATATTGAGTTTGAGAAAAACTTTGAAGTTTATGCTTGATTTTATGGGAAAAAATTATTTCGTGAACAATGGCGCAAGTTTTGTAATTTTTCGAGTCCGTTTGCTATGTCGTTTGAGCCACGAAGCGTTTTTGTGAAAAAGTTTAGCTAGTTGGTAGTTTTGGTCCCTCGTAATACTTTTCTTTCCCACCCTTACATGTGCTATTTTCATTTCTAACCCTAAGCCTTTTATATTTAAACCATTTACTATTTATTTTTTTCATTTCATACACTAATAAAACACACATTCCACTACTCTCTCTCTAAACTATCTCACCGGTTTCTTCATAAAATCCGGCGACACCAGCAGATTCCGGCGACCGCCGTCACCGGAATATTTTCCGGCAAGACATTTTCTTACCCAAATCAATAGATCGAAGCATCTATATTATTTCTGGAGCTTATTAGCTCGTGACCACCACTGGAACCCGCCTCACGCGCCACTCACAGCCACCGCCATCATCACCGAGACACCACCACCACTCCACCGTGACTTTTCTCTCCAGTAAAACTCCTTACGCGCCTTCCCCGACCCTCTTTTATAATTATTTTACAAACCCTAATTTCTAAATCTTTTAAATAAAACTGATTTTATTAATAAACCTTTTACTAAAAATCTTTTAATACATATTTTTAATATAAAACTCGTGTGGACTCGCTCTTATCTCCGTGACCCGGTCTCGACTCACCGAGTCAACTCGTGACTCGGTGAGGGTTTTGGTTGTATGATGATTGGTGACGAAGGGATATATATATATATATATATATATATATATATATATATATATATATATATATATATATATATATTATATGTATATATATATATATATATATATATATATATATATATATATATATATATATATATATATATATATATATATAACAGGAGGCATTTGAAGAAAATGCCACCTCATTGCCCAATAATTCAATTTCTGCCATGTCATCAGCTCTGTCATCACAATCTGTCCATGTAAGCAATATTTAAATTTATTTTATTTTCATTTTTAAAATTTTGAAAATGGTTGTAATACTCAAAATTTCGGAATAATTTTTTAAAAAATGATACTAACATGGTTTGAACTCTGGGTGTTTTAAAGAATAACATGTATCTTAACCACTGAACCAACATGTTATTTTGGAATATATGTTGCAACTCCAAGTATATAAAGGCCTGTAATTAATTATTACTCCTAATCTAAATAAAATTCATTGTATAATTAATGAAAAGAACCCGGCCCAACTCATCCATCTCATTCTGCGTAACCCTAAAACAAATCTATTCTGCAACCCTAGAACACAACAACAATCAAGGTATCACGTTTGTCTTGAATTTTCGTTATGCATGCAACTTATTTACGGATTTCTTTGTTTTCTTCATCACAGATTTGCAAGAAACTGTTAAAGTTTAAGTTAGTAAGAGTCCTTTAAGTTTTAAAGAAAATTTCAGAACTTTTTGTGTTTTGTGGGATTCATTCATATGCAAGATTTTCACACCCAAGAATTCATCATCGATTCTCACTCCATATGTTTAACAGGAAACACATAATCAACAAGGTTTGTTTAATTTTAAATTCTATTTTCGATTATTATATGCATGCGATTTAATACACGATTCAAGGTAATCTGATTGCATGCTTCCATTCAAGTTTATTCAAATTCCGGAATACCACATACTAACTTTGTGATTATCGTTGCTTTTTAAGGTATTCCTACACAAAGAGCATCAGTTTCGACCAATTTAGATGAAAGTGATTGGCCTGCAAGTTCAGTCACCCGAGGTGATTCAATACTTCATTTTCAGTAATATTTATTGACCGCTGTATGCAATTTTGCTTTTAGCTTATGTGTCTTTTTTTTTTTTTTTTTTTTTTTTTTTTATTTTTTTTTATTTTTTTTTAATACATGTATATGGCCACTTCCAAAGTATACATATATGGGAAATTGTGAGTAGGTTTACGAGCACTATGGCACTCTGTTTTGATGTGTCGGTGTCAACAGGTTTGGCGCGACGAATGTGGAAATTTACTAATTTATGCATAGATACACTTCTATACTCTTATTTACTCTACTTATCTGTTATACGCCATCATTTAGGATCACTTTTTGCAGCTGCTTATTTGAATTAGCAGTTCCAAACGCCCCCTTATTTTATTTTAGATACCATGCCCACCCCAAAAAGCTGCATTATCATCAAAGAAACACATCATTTCTGATTACTTATTTGCATGGCTTACAGGAGATTGGCACGTTGTGTTTCAAATTCTTGGAGAAAAAGGTGATTATGTCTTTAATGTCTCACAGTTCTTGAATAACTGATTCGTAAACATGTAAGTGTAATCAATTTGGCATAGAACAATACCAGCATAAAACTAATGCAGGGTATGCAATGAATCCAATTTATGCGTGAATTTTCTGCCAGGTCAGTCTCATAAGCTTGAATTTCAAGGATGTTTATGATTTTTTGTCCTTAATTATTAGTTTGCATCCACCACGTCAGAATGCACCTGATCCGGTCTTAGGGTTGGCAATAGGCTGCAGTTGGAAGCAAACCAGATTTCTTTACATATGTTTGCGCTTTAAAGTTATGTTTTTCTATTTAACTTAAATTTCGATAATCATTTTATAAACTGATAGTGCATCATCCACAAAATTCTGACTGAGACGTAAAAGGTTAGCGGTTTGAAAGGTGCATAAAAAGCTACTACATTTAGCAATCTAAAATAAGATCATGCATCATAACTGATACTGTAAAAAGCTGCTTAAACTCTATATGTGACTTATTAGTTCGTGAGTTGAATGACTATTTCTTTTCACATTTTGTACGCTTATGAGGTAATATACTTTTTTATAGGTGGTCATGGAAACTCATGACGTGGTAGAAAACTCGACTATACTAAGTGTGGTTGTGTTCTTTATTTAGGAAGCTGGTGACCCGGAGTTCATGATGCACAATTTTGTGGTGAGTTTTCACAATTATGGACCTATTTATGGTCTACGTTGATGTTTAATAGGAGTGAATTGCATTTTTTAGAGTTGTTAAACATGAAATGATATTAATGTTTTCGTACTTACATCAGAACATATATCCTACAACAAAACTTTCATTAAAATTTGGTAGTTCATGGATAGAAGTTCTTATAATTAGTAGCTACCGAGTGGCGTAATTATCTTATTTTAGAGTCTACTGAGATCTTAGATATGTGCAGACTCATATAGGTATGTTAAACAACATTGGTGAATGAATTTTCTTCCAACTGATTCAAGGTTTGGACGAGATCAGAGGTGTTCAGAAAATGATGAGAATGAAATGGAAAATGCAGACAAGCTGAGATTAGAACAGCGTCAACGCCGGGTACACATTCTATTGTGTGTGCATTTCTGTCTAAGGCTATTAGTACATAATTGGCAGAAACAATTTTGGGGTGGCCTGTGTGGGAAATCATTGTTTCAGGATCAAAAATCTATTATTTGAAAAAAAAAAAGTCATTTGTTAATATTTTGTAAAGAGTAACTGCTCTGACATCAACTTTGATTTATCTAATTGTCAATTCATAGACTGGGATAACCTTATTGAAATTGTAGTAGGTAACATTTTCTAATAATCGGATAAATTAAAGCATATTTTTAAGCATATGTAGGCTAATTAATAATGGTATATGGTCAGGAAAGGATCTGAATGCATGAGTTGATATGGTTGAGTATAATTCAGTAGATTATACCTCCATAAATCAAATGTTCTGCATTTTATGCATCCGATTTTAAAATTTTAAAACTTTCAGGTCATGGTTCCCTTTATAAATCAGTTGTTTTTCGGATGATTTAGGATATTTGGTAGAGTTAGGGGAGGTACCCATATCAAGGATTGATGATGCTGTCGAACGACTCAAGTCTTTATTTTTGCTCAAATGCAGGTTCTTATGACCTGATTAAGAAAGTGAGTTGATGCACGCTTGATATATTATCAATAGACCTTTCCTTTACTTACTGCATTCAAAAAAGTTGACATGTAAGTTCGAGTTGCATATGCATATTATTTACATTGTTATATAATCATAGGCTGAAGTAAATAACACAAATATTAATTGTAAAAAAGTGACTATTGCCATTAGTCAACCATTTCCAAAAAGCTCATCCAAATGACATTTGTGGTTATGTGGTTATGAGTAAGTTTTAATATATAGCCGCTTTAATTTGATATAGTAAAAAGTGTCTGCTTTTGTATTCTTTAAGTTTTAATATATAGCCACAATAATAAAGGTTTGTACTCTACGCCTAATTATGTGTCAATACTTGTGACATATATATAGCTATGAGGTGTCATCGTTTTATATTTCGTATAACACCCTCAAATTTACCGGTGATGGTCGTTGGGTAGTGTTAGGGACTTGATAATGTTGTAAACAAGTCTAATACGTCAAAGGTCATCCAAATTATATTTTGAGTACATCAACCTCTTAAAGTTTGTATCCAAATTAACCAAACCAAACTATTAAAATAATTTAGTTTTTGTGATATCTTACACAAAATTTACAGAAATATGTAGTGTCGTTACAGAATATGTAGTGTCGACCAAAAAAAAGTTTTGGGTCAACTCGACCCATTTGGGTTTGAAGGGTTATCAAATGTGGACATTTTTCCACCTCTATTAATTCTAAGGTTGATACATGCTATAGACACGGGAAGAGAAGGAGATAGCTATTGTAGCTCATACTGGATCCTTGTCTCATACAGTGGCTACATGTGGCAATGACTGCCATAGTGAGAGAAAGAAATTAACAAACAATATGTTGTGAAGTAGATAGCAAGTTAATTTATTCCGCCAATGTTCTCAATTTTAATTTGTTGATAGGTCGCATTTTTATTATCTATCTAAAGGCATATAAACATATTTACCGCCCACTTTTTCTCTTTTCATTTGCAAATGTGAATATTATATATGCTAACCTTAATATTTGCAGGCTATATTCTACTGAAATTTCTAATAATTTACATGAATGTAAAACAGGCTTTGATTAAAGATGAGCCAAAGAAGTTGAACGTTTTGCCTAGGAAAGCGTTGCTGTTGAGGCTCGAAAGAGAGCTGCTGCAGAAGCTCGATAAAAGGTGTCCGCTTTGATAATGAACCAATAAAAGAATGATGATGAAGCTCAAAACATCTGGCTCAAGTCGAGTATATGCGCCATTAATCTCTTATGAAGCAATCAACCAACTGCATTTTCAACATGTATAAATAATTATGTATATACAAGTGACATGTATTATAGCTATGAGTTAAAACGAAACATAAGAAACACTGTACATTGTATGCAAACGTTGTATACAATCATATTTGAGTTTATTTGGTTACATGTTTTTGTTCTTGCATATCACTTTGCGAATTTTTTAAATAAGCATTGGAGAAAACGTTGATTTCTTTTTGTTTTTAATGCATTCAATAAAATCAATTGGTATGTTTATAACTTATTTTCATTAACTAAATTTTTTCACCAATATTCATAAGGCTCACCCAACTATCGCACGGGCTATGCTACTGCACAACGTTGTGTATATAGAAGCGTTATCTCGCATTTTGCACGGGCTATGCTACTACACAACATTGTGTATAAAGAAGCATTATCTACACAACGTTGTCTATAAAGAAGCATTATCTCGCATTTGAGTGTAAATAATATACTATGTTGTTACAAAGAAAATTGTAACAAAACACAAACAATTTGCATCAAAATTATAATTAACTTTCTCTAAAAATTTCCCCAGCCGTAAACTAATAGCCTAACAAAAAAAAAAATGAAATCGGCATCCTTTAAAATAATTTTACGTTAACTAAAAACCATCAAAATTATAATTACAAGTCATGCCCCCGCCCATCGGGCGGGCTTTGAAGTCTAGTATATATATATATACACATATATACATGTGTATATACATATATATATATATATATATATATATATATATATATATATATATATATATACACATACACATATATACATGTATATATATATATATATGTATTATATATATATATATATATATATATTATATATATATATATTATATATATATATATATATATTATATAGTATATATATATATGTATATATATATATATATATATATGAATATATACATATATATATATATATAATATATTATGTATACAT